>OY821743.1:33260591-34689758 GCA_963682055.1 Primula veris
CATGCATTGTACCTGCTATTAGAGATTCTTTAACATGATGCATTTCTATGGAATCTGCCGAGGCACATTAAAATATTGCAAAACTTGGTAGGTGTGTCATTCAACCCTTTTAATCTCTTGATAAATATGCTGGCATGTTTCTCAGAAGCATCAGTATATCTTTTATTTGTGTTATTATGATCCATAATCTAGTTTTCATGCTCATTATCTGTATTTTTATAAAGTGTCTTGAGAAAAAGGGATTTACAATAATGAGTTTTTCTTAAGAGGAATTATCACTTTTGTACATAAACCTTTTCTATAATAGCTTTTACAATTAGTACACCATACTATCAAAATCACAATTTTAAGAACAATCCAGCAAAAATCGAACAATTTTACCCCAAACTATCAAAGTTCACAATTTAGACACCAATCTGTTCAGGCTGGTAGTTAGATCACCAATGTGCTGGAACAATTGATACATAATAACTGCTACTGAGTTGAAATTTAACATTGGTTTCCCAATTATTCGACTTTGTGTAGATTGGTGTGTGAAACTTAAAAGTGCCGTGTACTGATAGTCAAGTTATTTTTTCCCTTTATTTTATTTTTTTCACTTCTGTCTATTTTTGTAAAATATTCTTTTCACAGGATATGGCTGCGCATTCAGCTTGTGATTTTGGTGGGGGTAAGGCTGAAAAATTGGCGCTTGCAAAGTACCGGCAAGTTCTTTGGCAAGGAAGAGTCCTCAATGCTCAATTTAGCGATGATGAATTGAGAAATCAGGGACGCTGCCCATTAACTCCTGAAGAAATAGGGATTTTGTTAGCAGCTCTGGGGTTTGATAACAGCACTAGCCTGTATCTTGCTTCCCACAAGGTTTCCTACTTCCCTTTTTAACTCTTTTGAAATTTACTTTTCACAATGTTCTTATTATAACTTTGCAATGAAAACTTTGGTTGTGTCACGCCCCGATTTTACAGAAAACCCGGAACGCGATTTTAAAAGAAACTAATGAAAAACAAGACTTCTGGTCACCCAATTTTTAACACATATTACATGAAAACAGCTCAGAACATGTACAATATATATACATACAAAACGACACCAACTCGATCTCAAGTATTGTACTACCTCGTACACGCCAAACCGTTCCGCCTCAAGTCCCGCTCGAAAGCTCAAAAGCTCATCCTGGCCTCCCAATCTGGACCCCCGGCTATAAAAGACAATAAAATAGAAAAGAAAGGAACATCAAAGCAAAGGGTGAGTCAACTAAACTCGCTACATAAATCTCTACGCTAAAATTATAAAACTATGAAATACAATATTAAAATCTTTAATATAAAAGGTTCATCTTGTTACTTCTACACCACCACGACACTTCTGACCCTCAACTACTAACGCCAAGTGGCGTGACTCAACCCACGACTCAAATGTGTATAAAGTCGGATTCACAAATAAAGTGCCGGATCACTCCTCAAATCCACGTATGGAGTCAACTCCTCATGAAACCATACGCCGGCTATTGCTGTATTTTCCGGAGCACCAGGCTCGCCGGAACCCCCTTTTGGCACGTGAACCCTAACAGAAATTTAAAAGACCGACGACAACAAATGACTCGCGACAACACCACATCTCTCCTCGATTATTTAGTCTCAATATTTGCAATATCAGGCTACTGAAATCACAATAACAGTAGCATAAACCTTATTTGAATAGCTGCCATATACCCTGATAATTTACCAAAGAAATAAACTGCAATTATTTTGGTCAGTATTGACCTAAGCCTTCGTCGAAAAACTCGACAAGTTACCTCGTGATTTAGGTTTTATATAACAACGCATGCAGTTAGTTAAGCCAACAGAGTAAAAGAAGAATTTTAAAACACCACTAGGAGATAAAAATGAATACACAAACCAAACAGAAAACAAATTCTAGTTTTCTGTAACAAGTAGAACTCGCTATTTGGTACCAGTATGGTACCTCGACAAAGGCGGTAAATAACCAGGTCCAGCTGCATAATTTCAACTCCAAGTAATCCTTACTACTATAAATAACAATATGTAAAGGGCCAGGACAATGATTCTCCCAACTCTACACATAAAAATTTAGTACCAAAACGGTGTCTCCTCAAAGCCAATCAACTATGTTCAGCTATAAACTGATGTTAGAAGGAAAACTAATATACGACACAAGATAAAATACACAAGAAACAGTATCGTGTTCATATCACCTAATAAACTCTCCTCTTTGAGTACTGAAACGATACTCGAAAGTCTGTAATGAGCCAGTTTGCAACTATATCTACAACAAACACAAATATCGCTACCATAAAAATTGGTACTATAAACAGCGGAAACAAAAGGAAGCAGGGAGGCAATCCCCGTATCGAATCAACGTAAAAGACTCCCATATCCTTACCCAAACGGTAGATCGATTAAGTTACTGCACATCCAAATACAACTATATATTCCCCACTACAAAATATTATTTCTACTATAAATAACAAACACAAAAGACTGCCTTTAAGTACCCAAACTGGTATCTCGATAACTCAGCTATATAATTTCAACCCCAAGTGAAACATACTACCACAAGTAAACGTATAAAAAGCAACATCGATTCCTGCAAAATACACCTAAAAGACTCCCCCTTTTAAGTACCAAAATGGTACCTGGATCGAAGCTAATAGATTTTACAAATGAGCTGCAACGAACAAGCAACGAGGAGGGCCGAGACTTCTCGCGCATAGCCTCAAAACTCAGCTTAAAATCCACTTGTGATCAACCCATAAAAACCCGAAAAGAACCAACTAACAAACCAAGTATTTCAGCTTTTAAAAGGGCTCAGAACAGTCTGGAAAGAGGAAAGAAAATACCAAAAATATAGCTCAATACAGTCTCCCTTGCGATAGCTACTCAACGGAGAAGACAGATTGAAAAACGGATGACTGGTTTGAGAGAAAACGAGGTTTAAAGAGTGTTTATATGTTTCTCTATCTCTATTTTCCTCTCTCTCAGAATATCTCCCTGTATATATCTATGTATATTTTTTTGTGTATATGCGGTGTATTGGTGTATGTACATCTGTTAAAAAGTTGTAGAGGTGAACAGATAAAAACAAAGTGGACCCCATTTATTTTATTACTACTGAAGATATTCATACATATATAGCCATTTTGTTTCCTTTTTTTGTTATTTATAAATAATAGTTATATAGACATTTATCTATTCAACAAATATTATAGTATATATTTATAAATGTAAATTACAGGGGTATTACAGGTTGCATTTTAGATCTGAGTTTACTAGGTGTTCACTCCATTGGAGAAAAAATGACTATAGTTCTCTGTTTTAACTTGCACAGTAGCACTAATGTTTTTCAGTTTTTATGTAACTGACCAATAAACCTCATGTACTCTGATGTTTTACATTGAACCCCATGTACTATTCAATATTTGCAATGACCCCATAACGAGCCTTGAAATTGCATCATTTTGCGCTTGATAGCCCAATTTGTAAAAATAAATATAAAAAATCTATTCCAGGTGTTTTCTGAGACTTGTACAATTCAAGTAGCTGCATTCTGGGTAACACCATTTTTTGTAAACCAAGTAGTAGAATTTCTGCTTTAATATGTCCATTTTTTGGTAAAGTTGCTTTACGTGACTCATTTTGTTAACCGCTACCCTACGTGCATAGATATAGATAAGCATATGTACCAAATCAATAATCAGTCAATTTGGACCACGGAACAAAAAGTTATGTTAAAGCTGGCCATAGGGGTTATTTGGCAAAATTAGAAAGTTAACTGGGTTTTAGTACATGAAATATTATTGCAGAACACCCAGCATACATGAGTTATATGCAGTTTACCAAGTTTTTGAAAATCACTCTGAAATACTCACCACCGGTAAGATTAAAGTTCCATAGAAAGCTTCCAAACATAGGAATTTTTAAACTGATAATGCACGTAATTTTTCCCCCTTAACTATGCTCCGAAATTTACTGCTGCAATTGTTATCATGCTGCCTATGATTTCTTATTCCCTCTCTGGATGGATTAAATAATGGAATAAATTTTGTTTTTACCCTTAGGTATATGGAGGAGAGGCAAGGATTTCATCTTTGAGGAAATTGTTTCCGTTTATGGAGGATAAAAAAAGTCTCACCTCTTTAGAAGAACGGTCAACTGTTGAAGGAAAGGCTTCTATGTTAGCTGCTATTGATTATTATGTAAGTATGGAAAGTGACATCTTCATCTCAGCTTCTCCAGGAAATATGCACAATGCAATGGTGATAATTCTTTTCTTTTTTGTTGTGAGCATAGTCTTTCATATCTAAGTTTAAATATTATCAGGGTGATGACATCACATACTTATAATATTTTAAGTTGCAACTGTATTAATCATATTAAACCACATAGAATATAACCCTTGTTTTTTTTTCCCCATGACTTGTTCTGTGAATGACTATATTTAAGATACAAGTGCGAAATGTGAATTTCAAACACTTCGTGACTAAAAAACTCAAGTTCTACTCACCAAAGGTTATCCTATATTTCTTGTTTGTTTCTTCAGTTGTAAACTGTTTGATAGATACAAAATAACATTTTAATCTCAAGTTTTTTTTCTTTTTCCTAATTGTAATGGGACATTTTACCATCAATGAGTCGATATCCAAGCTTATTTTGCGGAGAGACAAATAAAAAATAGAGGCTTTCATAAATAGTAATCCATGTCAAAGACGAAGACACTGAATGTTCCATTAGCTGATTGTTATATTTTGGTTTTTGTGATCAGCTTGGTTATCGAGCTTACAAGAACATGAAGACCATTAAGCCAAACATGGCGCTACTGGGGAAGCTCTTCCTAAATAAAAGCATACAATGGCCAGAGTTTGAGCAGCTAGTGAAGGATGGGCACAAAAATAGACAAGGGCAAATTAGACTAAGAAAGGACACACAATCGATATTTACGTATCCTGCCCCTGATTGCATGTGTAAAGCCTAAATTGTTGTAATATTCCGCTCAAGTTAATCACGTGAAGGAACAAACGGAATAGAAATAGAAAATGTTCAACTTGTATAGGAGATGAGTTATGGGTCTTTTTGTTACTTTATTCTTTGTTTGTCCCAAATTATAATCCACTTTTCTATCTATAGAGTGATAGTTGTGATTTAATTTCCATATATACAAATATTGGATGACCATTCATAAGAATAAGTATTATGTACCTATTTACATTATTCGAATAGTATATTAGTAAAATTGTAAGCACATTAGTTACTCTGATTTAATTTCCATAATATACAAATATTGGATGACCATTCATAAGAATAAATATTATGTACCTATTTACATTATTCGAATAGTATATTAGTAAAATTGTAAGCACATTAGTTACTCTGATTTAACTTTTGTAATTTTGGTGATATGTCATCTAAAATGCATATATCCAGTTACCTGCAATACATTTTTTACACACAGTTCAGATAGAAAAACTAATGTATATTTATAATTTTTGTTGTTTTAGTAAATTAAATATACATATTGGTGAAATTTCATCTAAAATGCATATTTTTATAATTTTTCTTGTTTTAGTAAACTAAATATATATAAAACTGTAAATATATATATATATATATATATATATATTATTTATAATATATTAATATTGTGTCTGACAATTATAATGTTGTCTTAAAATTATGCGATTATGCCTTAAAATTTAAAATATTGATTCAATTCTAATGTTTATTTTGGATCGTAACCGCACTAAACTAAACCGTTTATTTGGTGGCCTTGGTCGCGGTAGTTCTCCGATTGTCTAGTTGGTGTAAGTTTGAGTTTTTTAGAGAAAAATTTATTGAGTACTAGATTGTACAAAAATTAATTTAAATCTTGTTTCTATGTAGCATAGTTGGAAGCGATACATTACCATTGGTAATTATCTTATGCCATTACCGTACCACGGAAATATGTTATTAGAAATTTCATACAATTACCGTATCACATTAACGATATACCGCAATGTGGTATACTGTGGTACGATAATGTTATGTACATTACCACATTGATAGCGCCAAAATAATAATAATTAGTAGTTAGTCTTAATCACATTGTATTGTACATATCTTCGAATAAAATTTGATGTTAACATTTGTTGAATTTGTTTCCTAACCATGATTTATATGTAAATAATCTACCACCCAATTTTCTTTAACAAAATAATACTTTATGGAATAGCTACTGCTATTTTAAATCAAGGCCAACCCGAGTACCCGATCCATACTTAAACAAGAAAGTATAACCCGACCCGTTTCTAAGTCAAACCTATTTCTCTATTTACAATATACTCGCACGTGCCAGATAACAAAACCCACACGTGCCAAACATCCCAAATTAATTTGAATTCGGATCCGTTAGCCGCTCTCTTTCATTTCAATTTCCCATCTCTCTCTCTCTTTCTCTCTCTATATCTATAAATAACATATCTCTATATTTATTTATATAATATATATCTATATCTATATATTATCTCCATTTTCATAGCGTTTTATTATCCTCGATTCTCCACAGGTAAACGTAACCTTTATTTATTAACATTTATTCAATCAATTTATCAAACATCTTGTTTATGTCTCGCTTTCATTTCATCTCATTTTAGATTATATCTTTATATCTCAGCTCTATATTTTACATATTAAGAAACCCTAATTATTATTTTATTATATTTTCCCCTTAAATTGCAGTTATATAGAACGCTAACGCATGTTAATTAATTATACCTAGATTCGTTATTAGCGACACGTTGATTAGTTTATTTTGAATTAGTTAAATTAAAATCACCAAAAGCTTTTTTGTTTGTATTTAGCTTCGTTATCATCTTATTTTACAAAAAAAAGAGAGTATTTTTTAAGCTAAATTGATCAAATTGAACATTGATATACAGTAATTGCGGTTATATAGGTCCACAGAACATGTTATCAACATATTTATTGATTAATTTTGTGAGGTTTCGATTTATTTGGTGAATCACCTTGATTCGTCAATTGTTGATTTTTAATTACCAAAAGATGCTAAAAAAACACTGTTTTTGAGTTTTCAACCCCAACATTTTCCTATTTATAACCCGCTTCGTCTCATTTCACATTACATTGCATCTCAGCTCTGTTTTACTGAAAATTTTAAATCAACTTTAATTTGATGCCCCATATTTCAGAAAATGAAATTCGATAACTAGCTTTTTTCAATTATACAGGGCACTAGCACATGTTATTTACACCTAAATTTGCTGCAATTTAGCAACAGGTTGATTAGTTAATTTTGTTAGGTTTTGGTTTTTAACCCAATTTTTTTAATCAGTGCCCCGATACATAGTCTGTACTGCTTTTATTCAGGATCTTAGCGCATTTTAATTTAACCTTGATGTGTTATAATTTATCAACAGATTGTATTAGTTTTTTTCCTCAGGTTTCGCTTTCTTTGGAATTCGTTTCATATCACATTGTCACGTTTCATCATAAACAGTAGTATTACACGGACTTTTCTAATTGAAGACTTATACAGTCATTAAATTCAGACTGTACCTTAGACTATGTTATTTACACTCTGATTGGTTACATTTGTACTTTTTTCTAATTTAACAAAGATGGTTACTTGTTAGGTTTCAAGCTCTATTCTAGAATAAAGAATAAAAAGACCCTAATTTTAGGCCTATTCTTCTAATCTAACACTTCTGCATATTCATTACGTCCACGTTGACCCTTTTCCCACGTAAAATTAGCCTAGATCGGTGATACTCCCTCCGTCCCTTTTTAAGTGTCCCCCTTATAAATTGCTACTTTTTAAGGATATTAAATTTTGATACATAAATTACCAATATTGCCCTTGTAAATATCATAATTAAAGTTAATGCGGGTAACTTTTTCCTAAAAATTGTTGTTGTTGTAGTTATAAATGGTAAGTATATAAAGGGTAAAAGAGTAAATTTGTTGCATTAGAATTACCATATTGAAAACGTGGACATTTATTTTTGGACAACCCAATATGGAATAGTGGACACTTAATTAGGGACGGAGGGAGTATTAGTATTAATAAAGTGGCGTGTTTCTTTTGTTAGGTTTCAAAACTCTGAAACTGTTTGAAAGATGGAAGGATCTTCGGATATGAAAGATTCGTCGCAGTGTGTGAGAGTAGCGGTTAATGTTAGGCCGTTGGTAACCGCGGAGCTCCTCATTGGCTGCAGCGATTGTGTTACTCTGGTCTCCGGTGAACCACAGGTCATATATTTATTTTCGCATTTTCTGGGGATAATAGAGATGATTTGGACTGTTTAGTTGTAGCTTTTAACTTCATTTTATAAGCCTTTTTGTTTGAAGTTGCAATGTATGTTCAAGTCCATTTAAAAAACATACCTACTTTAATTTTATGGTAGAAATAACTATAAGTTTCAAGCTGGATAATACAAAATTTTAGATATTTTTTTTGCAGCTTTTTTTAAGCTCGTGTTATTAATCAATTTCCTTACCCTAAAGAGAAATATTTGGGGATTTCGGTTACAAATTTAACTTCAACTTAGCATTAGCCTGCTTGTTTACTGTATTAGTTATTGGTGTTTATTCATGTACACCCTAAGTATTTTTAGTTTTATGGGTTAGGTATAAATCTTAAGTCTGATAAAACCAGATGTTGTAGTAGTGTTTTGTTTGCAACCTTTAGTTTTTTATCTTTTCATTATTTGGTTAAGCGTTAAGTTGAATAGACGTGTATATCGAACAGGTTCAAATCGGGTCGCACTCCTTCACATTTGACTATGTGTACGGTAATTCAGGCTCCCCTTCTAGTCAAATTTTCGATGATTGTGTTGCTCCGATAGTAGATGCTCTTTTCCATGGTTACAATGGAACTGTGCTTGCTTATGGTCAGGTTTGTATCTATGTTGATTCTTTGTTCAAGGTTATTCTAATTTCTCATCATTTGTTGTATGAAAGTCTGACTAGTGTTATATGGTTATTGAAGACCGGATCAGGTAAGACTTACACAATGGGGACAAACTACAACGGAGACGATCATTCAGGAGGAGTTATTCCCAAAGTGATAGAAACAATTTTTTCGAGAGTGGAAGCGAGTGGAGACTCTACTGAATATTTAATTCGTGTATCCTTCATAGAGGTACATCCAAGCTAATTTACTATATTAATCAATTTTATCAAATCTCATGAGTAATGGCATGGTAAAAAAATTAAGAAATAATTAATTAGTAAAAGAGATGATTTTTTGTGGTTTGATATGGCCTGAGATGGAACTGAGGATGGTTTTATGGTTCAATAGTTGATCCGTGGATTTATTTTGTTTCACTGTACCATATGCAATGTTATATTGTTATGTATTGGAGGGACGAACACTGCGGTGTTACAGAGTTGACTACATCTTTATAAACTGACATAAAAAATTAAAGAATCAATTTTTGGCCATATAATTTAATTCAATTTTTTAGTATAAATTAATTTAACTTTCTCATATTTACGATTAAAGCATTCCTTAGCCACTCGTGATGTTTATTCAGGACCATCTTTACTCAAAAATATTGATGTCAGTTACTTTTTCATGTTTTCATCAAACTTTCAGATATTCAAAGAAGAAGTGTTTGACTTGTTGGATCCTAGTCCACCAGCTTTTTCTCGAGGTGACGTGCCATCCCAAGCAAAGCCTTCGGGGCCAGTACGAGTACCGATACAAATAAGAGAAACGATAAATGGCGGGATAACACTTGCTGGGGTTACAGAGGCTGAAGTGAGGACGAAAGAAGAAATGGCTACAAATCTATTGCGTGGTTCAGTGGCTCGTGCTACTGGGAGTACAAACATGAATAGTCAATCGAGGTATGCAACTAGATTACTGATTTATGTATCCTTATCGAAAATAAAAAGTAGTAGTTCTGTGTAAAAATCATTTAGTAGAGGGGTTTAAAATTGATGGTAGTAATACTAAATTGGCACAATATTATTATATTGTACATAAGTTTGAAGTTTTTTTAGTTTAGTGTATTGGATTGAAAAGACGTCATAGTTTTATGAACCATACCTTTACTCAAAGTTTTCACACGCACACATATCAATAAGTTTTGTATTTATGATGTATGCTATAAATTAAGCAACATCTACAATCTTGAGTACATGTTGGAACCAAGTCGAAGAGCCCCATCATGAGTTATTTATATTATATACAAAATATGAAACTTAAGCCACGTTTCTAAACTAGATCTTACATGGATAGTCAGTTCCATCGGCTTAGTCTACAAATACTGACATGTTAGTCCTTGATGTGTATGTTGTTATGTTTATTTCACTTTTTTCAAGACTCAGCTTCTAGCTTAGTCTATAAATAAATATATGCAAAGTCCAAGTTCTTGCAAAATTATTTGCTTATTTGTCATTCTGCTGGTGGTGTTGTATGCCTCAGATAGCAAGACTTTTTTTGTCTGAAGTTGTATACATTGAACCATCTGAGCTCCCCCAATTGTACTTGTACAGTTGTCTTATTCGTTATAGTCACTTGGGACATCATCCTTTTGAAGTATACTCCTATTTACAATCATGTTTTCTAATTTAGTAGGTAATCTATACAATGATTTTACTATTCCAAGCTCCTACAAGATTGAACTTATGTTATTTATGAATTGAAGTATTTATTGGACATATCATGCATTGAAAATTTATATGTCTGATATTTTTTGCTTTAGTCGTTCCCATGCGATCTTTACAATTGCTTTGGAGCAGAAGAAAATAGGTTCTTGTCCTGGTAAAAGTATCCATAATGATGACGGCGATGATATTCTTATTGCGAAACTTCATTTGGTAGACCTTGCTGGTTCTGAAAGAGCCAAACGTACCGGAGCCGATGGGATGCGATTTCGTGAAGGTATATTATTTTCTTTTCTATTTCTGAATTTCTAGAAAATAAATAAAGTACTTGATTGTCGAAATTACTGAATGAAGCAATTTTTTTGATACATTGTATCTTTTCACAGTCTAAGCTGTTGTAAATTATAAACTTTAACTTTAATATTTTTTTCCTATTTGTCACAGGTATACATATAAATAAGGGACTATTGGCACTTGGTAATGTCATTAGTGCACTGGGAGATGAGAAAAGACGAAAAGAAGGAGGGCACGTACCATATAGAGATAGCAAATTAACACGATTATTGCAGGCAAGTAACAAACTCTTCTTTTTATTTTATTTTAATTTCCAAAATTGTTAGAGAGACACAATGCTTGGGCTCTTGTTTATCTTACTGTGTGAACATCGTATGAATATAGGCTATGTGGTTCATAGACTTTGGTCTTCGTTTGCAAGAGTCTTTTGAAGTTGATAAAACAATACAAAACTACACATTTTACATTTATATAAAATTGGAAATTTATCCAACTGAAATGTTTTTCTCGAGGGGTATCCATACGAAACTCATGAAAAATCGAGGAGATGTGTTATTTATTTAATTATGCAGGGAGATGGTAATTGTGTGCACATGTTATCTAATACATGTATAATTAGCACGCCTTCAGTTTAATCCCGATGTCTTTGAGGTTTCGCTTTGTAAGTTACAGTGACAAACTTTATGCTTCAAATCATTTCGTATAGAAAGTTTCGCAATATAAAGAATGGCTGAACTTTATCATTTTTCCCTCTTAACTTTTTTTAACACTGGTTTTGATCATTAAATTTTCCTTCAATAAGCTTTGCAAGTTGATCCCAATAGTTTGGATATCCAAGCTTCGACTTTGTGACTTTACTGCTTATTCCATTGTTCATTATACTGTTTCACTCAGCAAAGCGATATATTTGTGTCACTAATTTGTTACACTATTTTTTAGGATTCCCTTGGAGGAAACAGCAAAACAGTGATGATAGGTATAATGCTTCATTTGCCACTTGCTTATCTGCGTATATTACTTCTTAAAAATCTCAAGATCCTCTAATTGTTATTTATATGTACAGCTTGTGTGAGTCCAGCAGACACGAATGCGGAGGAGACTCTAAATACTTTGAAATATGCCAATCGTGCACGTAACATACAGAACAAAGCAATTGTTAGTTTTTGTGGTTCACAGTAACATATAAGAATTCTTTCGTGGTTGACCTTCTATTCATGTATAAAAAATTTTCCCCCAGATTAACCGCGATCCAGTAGCTGCGCAAATGCAAAAAATGCGAGGTCAAATTGAAGAATTGCAAACTGAGCTTCTTTTGTTCCGTGGAGATTCTGGTGCATCGGTTGAAGAGCTTCAGGTACCCTGAAACCATAGTAGCTATATAAGCTTTAAGGCTTGTTTGGTTGCAGCTTTTAGGTTAATAAGCTAGGATTAATGGATTCTTCTGAAAAGCTAGATTCATCCAACTTTAAAGCTTCTACTTTTTTTATGCCAAAATTCCAGTAAATCACTGTCCAGATTACAAGCAAAAAAGCTGAGCTTTAGCCTCATAAGGTTTTAAAATCTGTTATTTTGTTTGTTGTTATTAGTTTTATTTTCCTTTTTAGATACTCAAGCACAAGATATCTTTGCTTGAAGCAAGCAACAAAGAGTTACAAAGGGAACTTCAAGATCGTAAAATTGAGTGTGAACATCTTACTCAACGTGCTCTAGATGCGCAGGTTTTATTTTTAGTGATTCTTTCCTTTCCCGAGTTTATATTTTCTTACATTACCGGAGTGTTTTGTAAGGTAACTAATGAATTAAAAAATGCAGATTGAGAAAGATAAACTTCTCATGAAAATAGAGTCCGCTCGAAATGGCAAATCTTGGGATGAGATTGACTCAGACTCACATCAGGTTTGTTGTCTTCTGTTCAAATTTGTTTTTCTACACCAATTTTAGAGGAGTTAGTATACCATCAGATTTGGATATGTAATTTAAACTAACATTTATTTCTATTAATTAGTATAAAGTACTCAAGAAATGATAGAATAATGTATAGGGTATTTGATTTTCTCTATCAATTAGTACTTCAATCTATGATTTTCTTATGTAGTACACTTAGAGTCCGTTTGGCAACAAATTATTTGGTCAAAAATTAGATTTTAAAAATCTGTTTTGAAAATCCAACCAAAGTCCAATTTTTTATATTTGGATTTTTTTAGCTTGGTTAGGCTTAAAATCAGCTTTTCAAAAGCTAAATACACCCACAGATTTTTAAAATCTAAAATCCAAAAATTTGCTAAAAAAATCTGCTGCCAACCGGACCCAATATGAAAAAATGTAATCTTTGTACCTAAGCGAAATCAGAAAATACCTTAATGTAAAGAATTGCTATTATCTCTTCCTTGTATTTGGCAATTTCAATATATTTGATCAGCTATGTTTAATTTTTTTCTTGCAGGAGTTTGATTTGCTAAAATCATATGTAACTAAGATTCAGGAATTAGAAGGAGAATTGTTGCGGGTGCAAAACAGGTATATTTTAAAGGAAACAAAACACGGTAAAATTATAAATCACAGTGTTGTGGAAGATGAAGTGCTTCACTCAGAGCTTTCCTTAGGGTCTGATGGAAAAGATGATGATGTTGAGGGTAAGTTACTTGTGTTGTTTATGGCTTATCAGTTATCATAGGTCTTGTTTCGTTCAAGCTTTTAAGCTCACCTGTTTTACTTTTTGCTTTAAAGCTATTTTTTGAATGTGGTATTTGATTTAGTAGGTTAAGAGCTGAGGTTTTCTGCCTTCTAGGTCTGAAAAAGCTCGAAATTTAAATGGATGAACCTGAAACTTGTTTAAATTGTTGCTTTTTAGCTATGCTGTTTTGCTTAAAAGCTGGATTGTATTTGGTTGATTAGATTTACAACCAAGCTTTTAAGGTTTCTTGGGTTGAAAGAGCTAGAACCTCTAAGCGGAATAAGTTCAATTTTTTCTTAAACTTCCAAATGATCGATCTAGTTTCAGTTTTTTTCCTGTTTTTTTTTTTTGGCTTGTTTCGATGAAGCTTTTAACAATTAAGCTGGATTATTTTTTAGGTTTGAAAAGAAACTGGGTTTATTCAACTCTAAGCTAGCCAATTAGCTGGTCAGCCAAATGAAGTCCAGCTTTTAAGCTAGCCAATATAGAACCAAACCAGGTCTTTTTTGTTCTTAAGCATATTTTTATGAGAAGTTGATTGCTTTATTTTATACACAGATGAGGCTGAAGTTGAGGTCAAGGAGCTAGAGCATTCTTCTCTTCAACAACAGTTGGATAGAGAGCTCAAAGAATTGGACCAAAAACTAGAACAAAAAGAGGTGAACATGCCAATTGTTTTAAATTGTACTTAAGGAATTGAGAGTTGCATGCAATGTTAAAGGATATGCTTTTACTTTTCATTGGGATACTTAGTTAGAAAATCATTATCCTAGTGAAAATGAAGGTTCAGATAAGCAACTTTTATCAACAAAATATAACGTGACACACCTAATTAACTAAAGAGTTATTAGACTTTCATATCATATTATTTTACTCCATATAAAGTTTTATTAAGAGTTTTCAGAAATAGCACATTCTGTGGAATAAATGTGGTGGTCTGGTGGATTCACTTTCATGATAATAAGGAATTGTAGACTAGAGATGGTCACAGTAAATGCAACAACATGATATAGCCCTAACTTCACCTGGTTTAAAGTTATACTTCATATACTGAGTTTTAACTTTCTTGTTGACTCAGCTAATAGACCATTATTTTGATCTGATTAACTTTGTTTTTTTTCTTACTTTCAAGGCTGAAATGAAGAGATTTGCAACTACTGACACGTCAGTTCTTAAGCAACATTTCACGAAAAAGATCCACGAATTGGAGCAGGAGAAGAGGAACTTTCAGGTTACTTCAGCAATAGCAGTAGTTCGACATTATAGTTACAAGTTTCTGCAATAGTTTATAATTTTTATTTATCTACTTATTGACAGAAAGAGATTGAGGAACTAAAAAACAAGCTAGCAAATATATCATCAAACACTGATGAAAGCGCTCAAAAGTTGAAGGAGGATTACCTTCACAGAATGAATACACTTGAAACTCAGGTCAACCTCTTTTATTAATCTATCACTTCTCATTCAGATTAAATTTACAACTTTTATACCAACTGCTATCTTGTTTTTCTGTCGTACAATAAACTACAGAAGTCGGTAATATGTATAACAATGTAACGTATTTTTCTCTTTTGTGCATTACATAGAAAAGACCATATGTTTGCGACTCACATAGGGAAATAGTGATATTATAACATGGTAGAATAGTGTAAAAAAATTTGAATTTCAAATTAATTTGTATTACACTTAGTATACCAAATTGTTGAGTAACGTAACGATAGTGAATTAGTTGTTTATTTTTGTAGATTGGTGTACAAAAAAATAAATTGATGATATGTTAGTGTACGGAACTCTTAGTAAGCCCTTCTTAAGTAAGTGGTAGCTCTTTTCGGATAGCAATTAGCAGACACTGTTACATTTATTACCATTTTGTTGCAGGTTGTACAATTAAAGAAGAAGCAAGAAGCTCAAGCTCAATTACAAAGGCAGAAAGAGAAAAGTGATGAGGCAGCAAAAAGGTTACATGATGAGATTCATAGGATAAAAACACAAAAGGTTCAGTTACCCTATCGCTGGTGAGACTTGTCTGAAACAAGTTAACTTTGTAAATTTCTAAGTGGCGATTCTTTTTTCATGATTTTAGGTTCAATTACAGCAAAAGATAAAGCAGGAATCTGAGCAATTTAGATTGTGGAAAGCGTCACGAGAAAAAGAAGTTCTTCAAGTATGCTTTTGTTCTGGAATTCTGTTTTTTCAGAAAATAATATAACTTTTTTTTGTAACTTTTTATAAATAGCGTGACCATTTTTATCTTGCTTCTGGTTTGATACTTACCTATGCTCTAATCATTTAGGGCCTTATTTATCTGCACTTTTAGGGAATTTTAGTAATTTACATGTTAATATCTATATGTAGTGATCGAGTTCTTTTTGTTATAGTTGTGTTGTAGTTCCGTGTTACTTTAGGGTCTTACTGGCTTCAGCTTTTAAGCAATTTATAGTTTTTTTGATCTAAACAAAAAGGATTGGTTCATCCAGCATAAAGCCAATGTAGCCTTTTCAAATAAAAAACCCATAAAAGCTAAGTTTTTAGGCTGGTTAATCAAATACAGTAAAGGTTTTAAGTAAAAAGGAGGCTGAGCTTAAGCTGCAATTAAACAAGGCCTTACTGACATTAAGGACTTGATGACTCTTCAAAACCTTTTGGAATCACTCGACTAGACCGTTTCCGAAATTGATACCTTACATTTCTTCTTTTGAGAAATTAGTCTCCTTATGAAATGTTTTGATTGTACTATCAGCTAAAGAAAGAGGGAAGACGAAACGAGTATGAAATGCACAAGCTTGTCGCTTTGAATCAGAGGCAAAAAATGGTAAGTTTATGATTTAAAAAGGTGTTACTTTCTCACAAAGTACATTCATGACATTTTTCATCAACTCTCTTTCCACGTTAGGTTTTGCAAAGAAAGACAGAAGAAGCTGCCATGGCTTCTAAGAGATTAAAGGAGTTGTTGGATACTCGAAAGGCTTCATCCCGTGATTTATCTGGTCAGAATATATTACTGGATGTTTTCTTAATTATTTGATATCTCTCTCTCTCTTTCTCTACCCCCTGTAAATAGGCTTGTTTAGTTGGAGCTTTAGAGCAATTAAGCTGGATGAATAAACAAACTAGATTCATCCATCTTATAGTCCATAAAAGCTCAGCTCTTGAGCTGCTCAACCAAAGGAAGTCTAGATTAAGTCCACAAAAAAAAGATAACTGAGCTTCAAGTCTGCATTATAAACGCAAATGTTGACAATTTTTTACTCTGCTAGGTGCAGGAAATGTCACTGCCACAATTCAGGTACCTGTATGACATCATAGGGTTTAAGATTTTCTGGGCTCTTACAACTGTGTGCTCATAGCTTTTGGTTCTAAGTTTCCAAAAACTAATTTTATTTATTGCTGAGAAGGCACTGATGCAGGCTGTCGAGCATGAACTTGAAGTCGCATCACGAGTGCACGAAGTACGCTCAGAATATGAACACCAAATGAAAGAGTGAGTTCCCTTCTTCACTCTATCTCTTCGAGATTTTGTAGATAGCTTGATGTCTATCTTTAAACTCGGGTTTTAACCTCAACATTTTTGTTGCTCTGTTCAAAAGTTTCTTTGTAGTTGAACAGCTAAAGACCTGAACTTTTCTGGTTTTTTTATCCTGAAAAATCTAAAAGCTTTAATTAGGATGGACTGGATTATACTAAACCTCAAAATCCCAGGTTGTTGACTTAAAAATTTAAAAAAACAATCGCTGAAACCTTGTTTGCCCTGAAAAATATAGAAGCTTTCAGCTTTTTCAGAATCTAAGAAATGAGCTGATCTGTTGAAAGGTTTTTACCAAACATGCCATGAAAGGTTTTGGATTAGATCTGCCTGTATACTTTTTGATAGTGTATAATTGCAAGCCTTTATGGGGTTCTGATTTGTTACTTGCTACTCAAAATGATGTACTTATAAAATGATAAAATGGTATGTGTTTTCAACATTTGGATACTAGCAGCTATCTTCATGGCGAAAAAAGATTTTTATCTTTTTGGATGAGTAACAGTAGCGATAATGTTGGCCACATTAGGCTAAGATTTTATCTCTTATTAGTCTACTATCTTGATTGTCTTTTATAGGAGGGCGAAAATGGCAAAGGAGCTGGCACAACTCAAGGAAGAAGCACTGAGCTTGAAGCAAATGAACTTAAGGTTTTTTAACATTCTACAACTTCATAATTGAGAATAAAGATTAAAAACTATATATACCATCGCTTTTGTAACTTTTAATTTGTTTTTTTTTTTCCAGTGGCAGCCCTCATACAATGTCCCCTGGTGCCAGAAGCTCAAGACAATTTGCACTGGAAAATATGTTGTCTACATCATCCAGTGCCATTGTCTCAATGGCATCACATCTGTCCGAGGCTGAAGAGAGAGAAAGGGCTTTTACTGGTAGAGGAAGATGGAACCAAGTTCGGTCACTTGTTGAAGCTAAGAATGTCATGAATTATCTGTTCAACTTAGCTTCCACCTCCAGGTACCTAATTTTAAGGATTTGGTTATAAACCTTTAATTCTCCTTTATGTTCTGTTTATGAGTGTAAATGGATAAGCAGGGAGACCAAGTTTCAATTATTTTTATCAAAATTCCTTAGCATGAACCAAAAAACAACAAGAAAAGGATACATGTGGATAGATATCTATCAAGACATGCTTTAATGTTATTAAATCAGCAGTCAAATTAATCAAAGCAAACTGACGTTAATATCCCTATTGAGATTTTTTTTTACTTACAGGTGTCAGTTATGGGATAAAGAAGTAATTTGCAGGGAAAAAGACATGGAGATACGAGAATTAAAAGAAAAAGTTGTCCACTTAGTCAAACAAGTGGAGATGCAAAAAAACGCGCTCACTCGTCAAGAAAATTTACATGTTAGTTTGCTTGTTCTATTTCAGTTTTCCTCGTTTCCTCAAGCACGTAATATGTTGTTTGCCGTTTGAATAAAGACTTTATTATCCTTTCTTTGTTTAAAATTCTAAATCATGATCACAGAAGTTGTCTGCAAAGAAACATGCCAAGGACCATCTTGTAGATTCAGGAACTTCTGCTCTTAATTATGGAAAAGGGAATGTGTATCAGCTACGGCAAACGGTAAACCACCCTTAAAAAACTAGTCAATGTTCTTGGTTTGTTGTAAATATATACTATTATAACCAATTTAATGTCTTTTAGATTTTTAATTATGAACCTGCTTTTGCTGAGAGAACTCTTTACGAGAAATGCTTCAAGATACTCTTTTTTTTCATGAACTAGACATCAATCCCAGATAAAAGTATGATTCATGCGTACGTTTCCTCTGACTCGGTACTGACAAATTCATTGTAATAGTTTCTGATTCAGTTGTAAGACAAGTTTCTTGTTATTGCAAAAAGGGTTTACCAAGATGCCCTGGTGTTGTGTTTTCTTGCTTTGGTTGGATGGGTCTTAAAAAAGTGTTTTTTTGTGTGATAAAAGGTATCAAATTTTAGATGCATTGTTTCTTTCTTACTTCGGGCTATTGGGTGAGTATTTTTTAATAGTTTGAAGGTCCTTGTGGACAATGTTAAATAACTTCCTTGACAAAAGTTATAGTAATAGTAATAGTTTGGTCTCGGCTCATTTCTTTGTGGTATTTTGTTTTGTAATCATGAATTCTTCCTACAATTTGACTATCAGTGATACAATTACGGATACTTCTGAATTGACTTTGTATCTTACGACAAACGGTAAACCACAAAAAATGACAATGTCTTTGATTATTGGTGAATTTCTTTTTTCTGAAAATTATCGTAAGTCATTTCTTCCATTTGATGAATCTGTGTTACTCAAATAGTTAGAAATCTCTTTTTCGCATCAACAGCAGCATATGGAAAATCCCACCTTTTAGGAAACTAGAATGACGATTTTACCAATTGGTGAATTTGTTTATCAAAATTATTTAAGTCTCTCACAATAATAAAAATGTTCATACCTGTTACTTCCAATTTACAGACTTATGTTAGTAAAGAATGACAAAAATATCATTTAAAATATCATTTTTGCAACTTAGAAATCAATATAAGATAATTGTCTGATTTTTTTTTACCCAAGGGATTTCGGAGCTCTATGGCTTTTAGCAATGCCGGTAACAGCATTCAGATACTAGAAGACATGGATATCTCTGATTCTGATGATGGTGAAGATCAGGATCCAGATGATGATTCAGAGTGGGAAGCTTCTAGACCTCAGAAAGCTAAAAGAAGAAACTCAAAAACCGACAAAAAATTAACAATATTAAAACAGCCGTCCCTTTCAAGTGAGAATGAGAGTGTGACAGAAGAATCTACAGGGGAGGAAATAGTCCCTGAAAATCAAAAAGGCATGTGCTGTACTTGTACTAAAAATTCCTCGTGTAAGACAATGAAGTGCGAGTGTCGAGCAAAAGGTGGAGTTTGTGATAAAATGTGTGGTTGTGTGCCTTCAAAATGCTCAAATAGAGAACCAAATGCACATGACGATGAGAGAGAGATAAGCCAGAGCCTTGCTTCTCAGGGTGCATTGCTACTTCAAAGTGCTTTATCAGAAAAACCAGTCGAACCAAATGGAGAAAATGAGCATGTGAGGAAGGCTTTATCTGATATCGGCAATACACTGGTAATTTTATTTATTTATTTTGGGTATGGCTTGGACGTTGATGAAGTAATCTATAATTTTATGATTTAGCTAAAAGTAAATACAGTAATTGCAAAATTACTATGATTAAGAGGATGGTGATGTCTAAAATTTAAATTCATTTATGGTTAGATTTAAGCTCCTTTTGCAATCTGTGTCATCTATTGTTGGTTTTTTTCGTTTGGCGATATGTTAAAGCGATTAATCACAGTCTGTTAATAATCAACTCTAAGGAAGCTTTCAAAGGATTAAGAGATCTACCATATGAGATTGTTCCTTTATTTCTGAGCCTCAGCATACTTAGAATAAATAAGAGAATTATTTATAAATGAAAAGTAACTTCTAGACATGTAACTCGTACTGATACTTGTAATCCAAAGTACTTATCTTTGAACTTTCATGTTTCACTTCAGATTTAAACGAAAGTGGTTTATTGCATAGGTTTGTGAAACAAGCATGTTCTTATTGTTATCTACAATTTAAGTTCCATTTTTTACAAAAAGCTCTCAAGTCTATGAAGTCTTCCCTAGCTTAAATCTTTTCTTTAAAGAGCTTGCTTTCCTTAAATCTAGCTTTAACTTGTAGAGGTAAAACTCTGTTAGATTTTGCCGAAAAGTTTGAAGTGTTACGCCTCAAAGAGCCCTTTTGGCTTTCTAAAGCATAAAACATCTGAAGTTTGCTATTTTCTCCCCAAAATTAAAAGAATAGAACTATTATATTTTGTTATAAATAACAAAAACATGTTACTATACAGCTTTTTAATGACATTGTGTTTCTTGAATGTCAAATATAAACTTTGGTTTCATTTGTACTTGGTTTCTTGAATGATATTGCCTTTTTAGTTCTGAACTAGAAAAAGTTTCTCCTTTCTAGCAGTTCACTCTGATTATAAACCATGTATGTTCTGAATTATAGGTTAAAAGCAAAGCACTAAATCCTAGTCAGAGAAAGAAATGGAAAAAGTCAACTTTTCAACTTGTTCCTGCTGGCACAACTCCTCAGCCCGAGACCATAGAGTTCGAGAGAAAGCCCGTGGTCCCCACAACTGAGATAGATATGCATTTACAGTTACCCAGAGCCATGCGAGCAACCGCCATGAATACCAACCCTTTAAAAGAGAGAAACTCTGAACATCAAAACGAGGTGGCGGTTAACAAAGAGGAAAGAATCCCAACACCAACACCAACTAGCCCGCGCGAATATGGTATACGAGGTGAAAAGGAGAATGGAGGCGTTTAGATCTATATAGTCAGGTTATTACAATATAATTTGATTCCGCGATAATTTTATCAACTCGGTTGAAAGTTGATCAATCCTCCATTGATTTGTGTCTCTTATTGTTAATGATATTCACTTTTCGAAAACTGGGAGCTATTACTGAGGTGTATGTAATTGTTTTGTAATTCAGATACACTTTGGATCGTTTTTTATTATTTGTCAAGTTTCTCTATTTTTGTTGATTATAATTTACATGTGTCTGACATGTTTTGGGGTTCTTTCATACCCAAAAATATTTAATTAATAAAAACATACCCAAATGTCAAGTTAATAAGGGATATTGAAATTTGAGCAAAATTACATTCTTTTTATAGTTTGCTGTCATAATAAGGGACATTCAAAAACTCGGAAACTACCAGTGTGGTAAGGAAAGTGGGTAGAAAGTAGAATCGTAGAAAGGATTAATAGTGTGAATTTGAAAAATAATCATTCATTACATGTGAGATACTTATTTTCTTTAAACGATGAAACAAGGTTTTAATACTTACAATATGGCCCACGTGGAATTTGTATAGGGCAGTTTGCTATTGTAATTTGTAAATCATATTGAATTTTTTCGATCATAAAAGTTTATTTCCTTTATATACAGAGATTACTGATATGATTAGTTTTTTAAAATAATAATAATAATATGTATTTAGAAAGATTAAAAAAGACATAATTTGCAAGAATTTTTTTAGAATTTTTTATTAAATATTTCTTACATATGCCTATGTATTTATGTATATTTACATGCAATTTTTATATTTAAATACGTGTAAGTATGTATGTATATTTATAAGTAATTTGCCCTATAAGGACGAATTTGAAGTTATAAATAATTATTGATCGGTTATTTATTTTTATATATTGTGATACAATTAAAAATGTAAATATCAGTTTGCATTTTTCTTGAAACTATGGGCTATGTCTGTAACGAATAGTATAGGTGGAGTAGATGATGACAGTATAAAAATACTCAACTTTAACGAGGGTCTTTAGGTAAAACGCGGCTTTACCATCCCAAAAAACGTCCGCAGTGTATGAAGTCATTCAAAAAATGTTACGTTGGTGAATTAAATCGAAAAAAGTGCAAACGTTGATGTATCAAATTGTAATTTGCGCTTGAAATCTGAAAGTAATTGGATTAAACAAAAAAAGTACATGTTTATACTTGAATTTAAAGAAGATTATAAGAAAATTGATACATATGCTATGCTACACTTCCTTGATTGATTATGCAAGATAAATTATTAAAGCTAGACAAAGTCTACAAACAAAATTTGCTGAAGGAACATCTGAGTCATTGAAACCAAAGTTAAGAACTCAGTAAACTGAATAATTTAGCTAGTCAAAGAAAATTCTTCATAAAAAAAATCTACTTAAAAAACATCTTAGTTGAGCCCGAGTTTAACAATCCAGTAATCAAGTTGACTAGCAACACACTCAGCACCAGTAGAACCATAAGAGGAGAAGTTCTTAATCGAATTTTCTACCCCAAGATAGTTGTAAACATCTTCGTCAAAAATCGGATCTATACTTCTTAACTCATTTAGAGTTAGATCTTGGAGTTGACAATTCTTGGAAAAGCACAATGCTACCGATCTTCCTACTACATCATGAGAGGTTCTGAAAGGCATTCCCTGCAGATAGTGAGAACAAGAGTTTTAGATGCTGTTTTAAAATATATTCCATAAAGCTGATAAAAGAAAATAACAATTTAACGTGGATTACAAATTTGCTGGTCAAATACAAATTTGTACACCAAACTTTAAAAGTTAGCAATTAGTACCTAACCTAGCACTGTTTTCCAGCTTGTAGTTTGTACAATCAGTAGGAGAAAAGTCAAAATCTATATTTTAAGGACTAAAATAACACACTTTTTGGAAGAATAATGTACAAGAGCGAAAATAAATGATAGAATAGTGGACAGTATTTGGTTTATTTTATTAATTAGTACCCAACCTATGATTCTTTTTTTATTTGGTGCACTAACTTCATAAATCACTGAGAAATGTAACTTTTAGAGTACTAATCACTACTTTTGTAAGTTGGTGTACTTTCGGTTCGGATCCATTTTTGCTGCCTTGAAAAATTCAAGGCAGCCTGCCTTGAATTTTTCAGACAGTAAAAATGTGTAATTTTGTATGTTACATTTTTGTTTTAATGTTTTGGAATCAACATCGAACGATTAACACTACCGTGAATCCAGTCCATTATTATTTAGGGTGTGTCACATACTAAAAACCTAACACATTAATGAACCCAAAAATATCTACCCTAAAATTAATTCAAAATTAAAACTAAAAAATACTAAAAACCTAACACATGTTAATGAACCCAAAAATATCTACCCTCAAATTAATTTAAAATTAAAACTAGAAAATACTATAGGTTGACACACCCTAAATAATAGTGCATTTTGGAACAAACACCGAACGATTAACACTATCGTGAATCTAGTACACTATTATTTTGGGTGTCACATAATAAAAACCTAACACCTATTAATGAACTGAAAAATATACTAAATGGATCCAAACCGGATTGGTTTTTGCTGTCCTGAAAAATCAAGGCAGGCTGCCTTGAATTTTTCAGGGCAGCCAAAACCAATCCCTTTCAGATTACCAAAATGAGATAGGATTAAGACATTTATTCAAGTCACAAAGACGAAAGATTGGCACATGGCTTGCCTTTTTAACCAAATAATCTGCAAGTGTAGTGGCATCGAGATGACCAGCGGGTAAAGATTGTTGTATCCTTTTCTTATTAAATGTTACGTTTTGTGCAAACTCTGCCGTCATTTCTAGCATTCCCATGATAGTTTTCACACTGTCAAATACAGGTTCCTTGTCTTCCTGCTCATGCCAGATCATAAATAAATTGCAAACAATAAGAAGAGTAAATACATAGAAACGCCGAGCATTTGTGTAAGGAGTACCAATAAGCTACAGTAAGAAGTGTCCTAATATGGGTGATTGTCAATAGTATTCTTAAACTTGGAACTTCGGTAAACATGGCAAAACTGCAACTAAAATTAGCTTCAAGTACAATGATGTCTTCTTGGTAAATACTTTATGTTTTCTAATTTATGCAAAATATCCAGAGGTATGTATCTGTTCCGACAGAACTATACCCCAATAGAATCAACAACACCTAACATGGTATAAAATAAAAAACTTGCCGCTTGGAAATTCAGTAGCTTGTACCTAATCCCCATGTTCGCATCCGAAGTGGCAAGGGTTCAAAAGAAAATATAAAAAAATTCCTTAAGTGGTCATGTGGAGATCGCATACTTAAATTTCAGCTCGGATGGATGATCTGTAGTGTGATCAGGACTCTGGAGTTCCAAACTTGTGAAGTACTATTATTTTTTTAAAGTGTGAAACAAGCCTCACACACACTGAAAAGTCATAGTTGATTGTGTATATATATACTTAACATTTACCTGCAAATCACGGTTGTAAGCAAGTGGAAGACCCTTGCATATAACAAGAAGGGACATTTGGTCACCAATAATTCTACCAGATTTTCCACGAACAAGTTCCATTGGATCTGGATTCTTTTTCTGAGGCATTATACTACTACCAGTCGAGACTGCGTCGCTAGGTATAATAAATCCAAATTCTTCGGAAGCCCATAAAACCCATTCTTCACCGATACGCGACAAATGAACTGCAGTTATCGAAATACCAGAAAGGAGCTCCAATAAAAAATCCCGATCCGCGACTGCATCGATACTATTCATATAATGCAAAGGAAATAAAAACATTAGAGGCAATCCAATAAGACTATCTAGGTTGGGAAGACCCATCTTTTTGAAATACAGAACGAAGTTTACTCAAACTGAAATGCAGCATAGGACTGAAGGATGAGTTTTTTTGAATTTTGAAGAACATAGAGATAACATAAAGGTAAAAGGTGAACTACGGCAGTGGTTCCCCATACTTAGGGTGAAATTTCGATTTAATTCCCAAAGTTTCAGCTGCAACACTATTGTTCCTTATAGTTTGAGTAAGTGGTCCCCATGGTTTCAGTTGTCCCAGTATTGGTCCCGCATAGTTTCACTAAGTTATGCCGGTGATTCCAATGGCGTTACTCTTATTCACAAGACATGAGAGTCATGAGACCACTTGGGTAACCAATTTCGAAAACGGAACCATAAGTGTAACTTATTCAAAATAGTGGGGTTAGGGACCCAATGGTGTTTTCATTCAAACCATGAGGGCCAAATGGAAGTCTACCTAAATTATGGGGACCACTAGTGTTGCAACTGAAACTATGCGGATCAAAAGGAAATGGTCAAAAGTATAGCGACCATTGTTGTACTTCACTGTAAGGTAAAATCAATGTTTGGTTATGACTCTAAACTGCAAATAATATAAGAATATAGGATGTGACGCCTAATCACACCAAATTATTAAATATCAAAATTAAGAATCCGGATAATCAAATGATGAGGCTCTTGAGTAAAGTAGATTTTAGCTTTACCTGTTTCTCATGGGAGCTGTAAATCCTAGAGCATCCGAGGTCAAAAATCTATTAATGGGGAGACCTGTTCCTGCCAATGCGCATGCACCCAGAGGACTATAATTCAGCCTCCCTCTGCAATCTTGCATGCGACCAGCATCACGTTCAAGCTACGGGAATCAATAAATAGCAGACATTAGTTTATCGAGATGAAGCAAGAAAAGATATAAAGAGTCACCATAGAGGATTAAGCTTGACTTTAATGTGATATAGTTCATTCATAAGGTCAAGCCACAATTACGATTCTAGGAAAAAAGAAAGAAAGAAATAGTAATGTTTTTCTTATTACTTACATCTCTTTAAGCAAGGGATTTGGATGAAAGTAAAAAAAAAAAGGAAAACCAAAGAAGGTTGGAGAAGCAACTAATATTGAATATACCAAATTATACAAGATAACAAGTCCTTTTTTCTTTGTTATTGAATCAAATGTCATTTAAAATTCCTAAAAAAATAGACCTCAACCACAAAAGGTGGTGATAGCCAATAAGAAGAAGAGGAGAAGATGGCACATCACACCTATTATCGTGATACAAACAAAAGGGAAAATCAGACTTTTATCTGAACAAAGACTTAGTCCTAAGAGCATTCTCAACAGTCCATGCAAACACACTATACGTATATAAGATACGATATTATCGGGAAATTCGCTACCCAACAGTACATATATAAGCCTCTTAATAATATAAAAGTTAAAATATATTGAAAACCTCTCTACATCTAAAGAGTAATTGTACTCCTGTATAACAATACTTTTTGAGATGGGCCAACCAAACAAGACCCCTTACTGCTTCATCCTCCTCTCATTTCGTATCTTCCTTCTCTCTCTAGATGGTCTCTGCAATTATCTTCTTCCTTTTACCCAAATTCGCATCTCCGATCATTTTTCAACCATCACAGACACAGTTCACCACCGCCCCAACTCCAACAGTAGCTTTCTTTTTCTTCTACAAACAATACACTCCAAAACGACATCGATTTAGGATCCTACACCAATTAGATCAGGGCTCATAAATTACAAAAGAAAACTCCCTCACGATAATCGGAGGAAAAAAGTATGTGATGTTCTCATATGTTTCCAGAGATCGAAGGATTGGAGATTGGATGCGGTATGCAGTATGCGGTATGCGGTAGCTTGCTGGACTGTGATGGAGATTGAAGGAGTGGAGGAATTGATTGTGGACCATGTGGAGGAGAAAAGAGAGGTAGAAAAATAAATAAAGAAGTATTCGGTATTCAATTGGATGTAGAAAATTGTGCAAGACTAATGTGCAAATAATTACAGAATTGATAAATTTTTCACTGATAAAGGTAAATTAGACGACAGGTTTATATAAAAAATGTAAGTGCACCGATGTGAATGCTCTGACTACTCATCTACGGTCTAAATGGGTTTATTCTCCAAATCGGCAAACTTAAAGTCAGATACACCAACATTATCACATCTAAATCCCAGTTTAAATACGCGTTGACATCTTCTTTCACCAGTCGTATTGTGAGACAACCCCTCGTGGGTAGAAAGAACTCTTAGTTGCAACACCAGTAAACCTTTCACATTTAAGATAAGTGATGCAACTTTTGTTTTTTCCTATTCACTAAGCATCAATCAATAAGATAATAATGCAAATTATCGCCTATTCAATGAGAGAAGCAAACTATCAAAAGTTTGTCAACTAAAAAGCCCTCGTGCACAAGAGAGAGATTGGATGCGATCAGTACAACCACTGTAATTCTTAACTGGGGAAGCAATTAAATATACACAGTAATTTTCCATAGATACATATAGATCCTGACCTGCTCGACATATGCTAGAAGATGATGTTGTACTAGAATAGGTTGTGCCCTCTGTAAATGCGTATAACCTGGAATAATTAGACCCTCATTCTTCTTCGCCAAGTTAATAAGAGCAATCTGCACGTTACAAAATAATAAATTCCTTATTAAGAATGGTAAACAAATTTCCTTAGGAACAACATTTACAGACATATGTGCATCACTATCGATGTAAGCAAAGTAGCAAACGAATCTGGATTGATCAAGAAAATGGGATCCTCCCGTCTACACTATCGTATACGAATTTCATACATTATGGCCTTGTTTGGTTGCATCTTTTTAAGAAGATAAGCTGGAAAAAAATAAAGGTTCATAATAAAGCAAGGTACATACAACTCGAAGGTTTTAGCTTTTCCAGGCAAAAATTGCAAGGTACGTTGGTCAAACAGATGCTTCCCAGTTGTTAAAGAAAAAAACCGAGCTTAAAGGCTGCAAGAAAACAAGCTTATCTGTGGTGAGTGGTGACCCATTAATAAGGTTGTTTGTATCGCCCCTTCAAGGCAAACCACATACCCCATATCTAATTTCTATATCATGATAACTTATCAAGAACATAAATCTTTTAAATCTATAAAAAAGAAAGATGGCGTCACCTGAAGGTACTTAATACGAGAGAGAATGAGATCAATGGCATCCCGACACCATAAACGAAAATCAGTCGAAATTTGATCATTACGACTACGAGCCGTATGTAGTTTTTTTGCGGGTTCACCAACCAAATCTGTTAATGCAGCTTCGATGTTCATGTGTACATCTTCTCTATCAGCTCTCCACACAAATTCACCAGCTTCAATTTGTTTTTCTATCTCCTCAAGACCTTTTAAAATACTATCTTTATCACTTTCACTCATCAGTCCCTACATCACATTCACATACAAACGTAATTAGCATTATATACATGTATGAAAGATAATACAAAAAGGGAACATCTAGTAACATGCATTTCAGAAACCTTCTATCAATGAAGCCTTTTCTGACCAAAAAAGTGGGGATTCGACATGCATCTTTAAGGTTCCAGAAAGCCTAATGGTCTTTCTTGCTATCGAAGAGGAGGGGGGGAGGGGGGAGTCTGTAGTTTTAATACGTTAAATAAAGGTTTAGTTTAGATGGTAGTATATAGCATCGATTTCACATACGCATGCTCTGGCAAATATATTTCAATGGTAGAAACTATACACATTGGACGAATTATTTACAGAGAGGATATTTATCAACCCAGTACATCAAACAGGCAACTTCCATTTTCCAACGGATTCCAATCATCAACGGATTCCATTTTCCAACGGATTCCAATCACATTTTTCAAGCCTCAAATTAGCGTTTCACTTGTGATCTTAGCTACAGTAGATTGAGTTGTGCTATGCACATATTTCGTAGCTGCAAGACATAGTTGAAAACACACTCACTAAAATAAACACTTAATGGCTTGTTTTGCAGTTGCTTTAAGCAATTCAGTCGGATACAACTTAAACATTCTAACTTTTACAGGCCAAAAAACTAAGTATTTCAGTTTAATTAAATGATCAGCAATTTATCCGCAAAAAGACAGATAACTTGAGCATGAAAGCTGAACCATACGACCCTGTATCTGGAAATTTTGTAACTATCATCAGAAATACAAAGCTGTTATTGTCATAATATATTTGACATTTTTATAAAATATAATTCTAATTTCTAACAGAATTCCTAAAAAAAGAATATGTACCCAGCATCATCAAACAGAGGCAGTGCTCCAATCAAGATCCTCAAACAGTTTAATGCCCCAAGAGTCAGAACAAAAACATTACGCGACGAACAAAATTACATTTTAAGTACACTCAAAATATACAAAAAAAAATCTTCGTGCACTACAAAAATGAAAATATTTACAAAAAGCAATGATTACATTGCTTATTTATTTGCTTTAAGGATTTGTCACTTAGGTTTTTTAACATCTACTGCAACCACGTATGTGTTAAAGACTTATTTACTGCGGGTAGTATTTCTTGTAAATGGTTTTACTAAGTAATGCGCCTAATCCTTTTAGATGTAAGTAGGTACATGTTTAAGGCCTAATCTTTTATTGCATTTTTAAAGATATTTAAAGAGATAAACAGAAAGTTAAGATTGTCTTTACTACTACTGAGAATCCAAAACAATTGGTACATCCTGAAACATAAACAGTTGATAAACAAAAATTAGCAGAGTATATATGTGTCCTGTTTATCAAACAATCACGTTATACAACTATTAACATTATATTTAAAGCTAAAAACAAAAACACACAAAGATTACAATTTTTTATTGAAATTTTTAGGATTAATAAAGAAGTACTCCCTCCATTCCTATTTAATTTTCCACTACGAAACTACATGCAATTTTGACCGACCAAGAACTTGTATCAAAATTGTCGGAATGAAAATTTTCAAAAGTTGATCATATAGTTTAAATGCTAATTTTTATGATTAGATTTAAAAAAAAACCATTTCGACAATTTTGATACAAGTTATAAGCCGGTCAAAATTGTACGTAGTTTCGTAGTGGACAATTAAATGGGAACGGAGGGAGTACAAAAAAAGTGACCTGATGAGCAAACATAACAACTAACATTATATACTTTCTACTATTTACCAAACAAACACATTATATAAACAAACAACTAACATACACTATGGGTCCGTTTGGTATCAGCTTTTTCAGTCAAAAAGCTGCTTTCATAAAGCAGTAGAAAAAAAAGCTTGCTTTCCAAAATATACACAAGTGTTTGGCAAAAACTTAAAAAAGCTAACTTTCAACATATTGATTTTTGGCATTAGCTAATAACTTTTTTGTTTTTCAATCAAAATAACTTAATAAAACATTTTTTTGATAAATTTTCATAATATCATATTTAAACGAGCAAGTAACACGTCAAGTATACGAATAAAATTTTAGTTGAAATAAAATCAATATTTATTTAAATTCTTAAAATGGTGGCGAGAAAGCTACCAAAATCTTCAAAATGTGTGGCTTTTTTGAAGATTTTGGTAGATTTTTAAAAGCTAAAAAAAGCAATGATACCAAACGCTTGTGACTTTTTAAAATCAAAAAGCTAACAAAAAAGGTTGATGCCAAATATGCACTATGTAAAGCTAAAAAAGTAAAAAAAAAAAAAACACAATTAGAATAGATTAATAATAAAGTGAAAAAAAAACAAAAAGAACCTGATGAGCTAGCATAGAGGCATGTGCTCTACTCCCCATAATATCATGTTTATAAAGCTTATAATCGAAAGAAATAGATTCTGTAAAATTTTCAACTAAATCAGTAACATTCTCTTCAAATCTTCCTCCCCATAGCTTCGTTTCCTTCTTCTCCATTCTCTCTCCCTCTCCTCCGCCTCCACACCGTACCACCACCGCCGGACGGTTATTTGATGACGTGTACAGATGGATTCGCGGCGGCGTTAGCGATGGAGGTGAGAGAAGGAGCCAGTTCATTTATTTATTTATTTATTTGTGTGTTTTTATGTATCTATTTATTTTATTTACTAGGTATTATTTATGTAACTGTTTAAAGGGTGGTTTGTTTCCGTTTCGGTTCAGTTTTTAGCAAAACCAAAATCGATGATATTTTTCGGTTCGTTTTTTTCGGTTTTCGGTCATTTTTATTTTTTGACCAAACCGAACCGGTTTGTTTCGGTCTGATTTTGGTCTTTCGCTTTTTTCGATTTTACTTCGAGTTTTTTCGGGGTTTTTTTTCCAGTATGATTTTATTGTAAACCGAAACCGACCCGGAAAATTTTTAGTTTTTCGGTTAAGGTTCGGTTTTTTCGGGTTTAGTCCCGCCCTAGTTCAAACTTTGTTTAGTTAGGCTTTAGAGGTTGTGTTTTGGGCTTTATTTTTTTACTTGTCTAGGCCCATTCTATGTTGTTATTCTTGGGCCCTTTAAACATATATATTTGACCTTACAAATAAGGAGAATAATTGGAATTCGGTACCCTTTTATATCATTATTTGATTTTAGTATGTCGGGAAATTTGGAGATTGATACCCTACTATATAGTTATTTGATTTTAGTATGTTCGGGAATTTAGAGATTGGTACACTTCTATATAGTTATTTGATTTTAGTATGTCATGGAATTTGGAGATCGGTACCCTTCTATATACTTATTTGATTTTAGTATGTTCGGGAATTTGGAAATTATGGTAAAATTTAAAAATTCAAAACATTTCATTATACATCTCGAAAAAAAAAAACAAGACGCATATTTGTGTTACCGTCGTGAAACCGTGGAGATTTGCATTAATTAAATCTTGATTTTGAGTGTTTTTGTAAAAAAAATATCTAAGTTGATGTCTTTATACCTTCCCTACGTATATCTTTCCTACGTACACGTATATATATGTGTGTGTGTGTGTGTTTTATTGATATCTTATGTAGGTTGGAACGATTGTTAATCTTCTGAATATTGGCGATTATGTGATATATTTTGAATTGTGTGCATAGATAAAATGTTGATGGCTCGTGAAAATCTATTGGTTAATAATGGTAATTAAAAGAAAAAAAACCATTCGATATTTTATTGTGACAAACACTTATGTTATCAAATCATTTGTCTTTATCATCGCTATTTGTCTAATCGTATTTGAAATTTATTGTGTTTTTTCCCTTGTTTGTAGTTAAAAAAAACTAAGCATGTCATTGTATTTCCGGAACGAGTTATATGGACGTGATTAACTATAAATATTATCGTGGTTCTTAGAATAGATGTATATACGCACTTGTACATATTGCAATCCTAGATGAATCATTTAAATATGATTTATCGTAAAATTTTCATGTTGCAGCCAAACAGTCTAGAAATTGCTCATTTTCGATATTATCAAACTAGATGATTAACTTTTAAAAAATTAATTCCGACAATTGTGATATAAATTATTGACCGGTCGAAATTACACGTAATTTCGTAATAAACAATTAATTAAGAGTAAAGAGAGTAATAATTTTATTTGTCATATTTTTCTATAGTTATCTCAGATTACATTTTGTTATACTATATCTGTGTCATTTTATTGGGGACAGTATAGTATTTTGAATTGCCTCAATTTATCAAGACACTTACTAAAAATAGTAAACAATTTTATAAAACTTAGTAAATTATATCTATATACAATATATATAGAGATGGTAAAAAATGAGTATATATTATATATTAGAGTAGACAAGAAATGACGTTAGTTTTATTGAAGTTTGATAAATGACCGAAATACCCTCACCTTCTACTCATTTCTTTTTCTTCGCCCATCTCTCTCTCTACAAAGGTACGTTTCTCTCTCCCTCTCTAAAGCTATACCATGCTCAAGTTTCAGTTTATTTATTTATATAATCAGATTCTGGGTTTTCTTTTGATTTAGAGACTGAATTTTTGTGTGTGCTGGTTTTTGGTTTTTATTTTATTAGGAGTGTGAATTTTGAGATTCTGGGTTTTCTTTTGTTTTGGAAAGTGAATTTATTTCGTGTGTTAGTTTTTGGGTTTTATTTTATTAGGAGTGTGAATTTATTTTGTGCTGGTTTTTGGGTTTTCTTTTATTAGGAATGTGAATTTTGAGATTCTGGGTTTTTTTTTTGATTTGGAAAGCGAATTTATTTTGTGCTAGTTTTTGGGTTTTCTTTTATTAGGAATGTGAATTTTGAGATTCTGGGTTTTTTTTTTTTTGATTTGGAAAGTGAATTTATTTTGTGCTAGTTTTTGGGTTTTCTTTTATTAGGAGTGTGAATTTTGAGATTCTGGGTTTTCTTTTGATTTAGAGAGTAAATTTATTTTGTGCTAGTTTTTAGGTTTTCTTTTATTAGGAAGTGTGAAACATTGTTTTTGATGGGTTTTCCTTGGTTTAGAGTTTTTTTTTTTAGCATTGAGATTTTGGGTTTTCTTTAATTTGGAGTGAATAAATTTTTAGAAATTCTGGGTTTCCTTTAATTAGGAGTTTCAAACTGATTCCCTTTTTGAGAATTTGGGTTTTTGGTAATTAGGAGTGTGAAACATTGTTTTTGGGATTCTATTTTTTTTTTCTTTAGACTTTTTTTTTTTTTAATATAGATTTTGTGTTTTCTTCAGTTTGGAGTATGAAGCAATTTTTAGAGATTTTAGGAGTGTGAAACATTCTTTTTGCTAGATTTTTTTTTTCAGGTGTAGGAAGCAAAATCTAATCGAAAATATTGAATTTTCTGTACAAATATCATCTATACTTCAGTTTCTTCGATTGCCTCGTTGACACTCAGAATAGGGGAGAATTGTTTGTTGTACCAAGTATATACTTATATAAAACCTGTTTCTATACCCATCAAAAAGAACATTTCTATTTTCTAATCTATGTTTTTTTTTTTTAATTTAGAAGTGTCAAACATACTTTTTGAGATTATGGGTTTTTTTTCTAATTTGAAGTCGAAAGTAAAGTTTATTCAACAAGGGCTTGTTTTCTTTCAGCTTCTCTCTATAGATAGTATATAATCTTCTATTGAATTCTCCAAAGCTAGAGAACTTTAATTAATTCAGAATTATACAAGTTTACCTTTTTTGCTGATCATTCGTAATGTGTCTTGAAGTCAGATGGAACAAGTTCTTGGCCTTAAATAAGGAAACTTATTTTGTTACTGCACCTAAACATTTTCTTCAACTTCATTGTCTTATTTATGAATTATTAATAGAATCGAAAACCATGATTAAAAGAAATCATGCTTCTGTCTACAGGTACCCACAGTTATACATCTACAGAGCATCGTAAAAACTTGGATGAGAAAAAAATGAGGGGTGTTTTGGCTGTAACCACATAGTCGTGTTTCTCAAACGAGGGAAAATCAAACATAAGATCACAAGATAACATAGGCAGAGAAAGGAATTAACAACCTGAACAAAACACGAAGAGATTTATAATTTGAATATTGGCTGTTTTTTGGTACAACTTAAGAGGAAAATAATGAGATGACGATGAAGAAACAGGAGGGACACCTCCTTGACCTCGATGCCATTTTAGCATCGCATGTTGACAGCAGTAGTGGGTCCGATGACGATGATGTAAAAGGCAGTTTTGCCCCTCGCCGAACCGTTGATGAGATCCTCAATGACTCCTCTTCCGATGATGACACTTCCACATTAGCACACACAGTTATATATTCTTCTTCTACCACTGTTCATAGTAGTAATGATGGCGATGATGATGACGAGAATCAAATTGAAAATATCCGAGAAAATAATAAATATAATAATTCAGGCAACCAGTCGAGGTTTAGAGTTGGCACTAGTTCTTCTTTTGCTGAACCTAAACTAGTAGTTGGAGTGGAATCTAGTTCTTCTGCTGCTGGCGGGGAACGGATAAGAAGCAGTTTGTACACACGGGTGTTGTTTGGAGGTGTTGGCGTGAGAAGTGCCAAGCCCGGTGCTGCTCTTGCTGCAGCAACTGCAGCTTCTCGCCCCATTCAATCCAGAACTAGAAGAGCAGCACCATTAATCCCTTTCTCTCCCCCATCTCTCTCTACACCTACCAGCAGTAGCACTACTGGTAGTATTGATTTACAAGGAGAAGGATTAGAACCAGAACTGCAACTCGATAAAAGTAGTAGTAGTGAATTGGAAGTTGTTCCCAAGCTAGGCGAATCATCCTATGATCATTTTGATGAAATGGTCGTTTCTGTAGCCAGTGGGTCGTCAGAGGTAAAGATAGTAAATGAGCAACATGATGACAATGATATTCAATGGGAAACTTCAAAAAATTCGAGTTTCAATGACGATTTTGCCCCTCTTGAGAAGGAGCCTGAAGAAGCAACCAATATTAGTGATATTTCACATGAATCTCAATCAACCTCATTTGTAGAACCCGTTACGAATTCTCCTCTCAGCCCTGAAACTAATATGTTAGATGAAAGTACTGATACCAAAACCCAATCTCCGTCAACAGAGGAAACAGATGATGCATTGAATGCCGATAAGGTCAAAGATGAGAATAATGTTATGAGGATGACGGATTCCCAAATATCAGAACTTGGTGATGATGCTGAACCCTTTTTTAATACTACCACAGATGAAGAAACAGTTGCAAGAAGTGATTTTTTGGAACTTCCCAAAAGGCCAAAGAAGAAAATAAATCCCCTTGAATTAGCCGAAGAAGTTGAAAAAAAACATGCTTTTAGTGGTTTGGATTTGGAGAACGATATTGCGTCTCAACCTATGAGGCTTGAGGGTGTAAGAAGGGCATCGATCGCTTTAGGATATTTTGATGTTAATTCAAAGAATAATATTACTCGAACTATTTCGTCACAGTTATTTAGACGGGATCAAGGTTCACCTCAATCTGTGGCCGTTCATTTCAATTATGTGGCTGTGGGACTATCGAAAGGGTTGGTACTTGTTGTACCCAGTAAATACTCTCCTCATTCAGCTGACAACTTGGATGCGAAGGTATGTTTGCTTATGTATTTAATTGCTATTATCACTGTTGTACGTTCTCTTCTATTTTTTGCTTATACTCGTGGCTGTGATTGTTATTTGTTTAAAAATGGGGATGTATCACTTTTCACACCAATTTATCAGCTTCTAACAGTTAGTACTGCCATGATTAGTACACCGTACTAATTTCTTACACCATAAAAAATTCACGAGTGTTTTAAAAGTTTATGCTTCAATACTGATGTACTATATTGTTTGACTTTATGTAGATTTTTACTTACCCCGACTTGATCGAATAATTGGTACATAATTAGTGCCTTCGAGGTGAAGTTTTAACACAGGTGTCCTGATTTCTGATTTCATTGTTAGCTGGTGTCATGATACTAATAAAGCAGCATAATGTTCTAGTTGTTAAAAACTGAAAGATTGGTTTAAAAAGGTCATATTTCCCTACTTAAATACCCTTTTGTGTTTTCTTTTATTGCGCTTAAATGAGCTAGCTGGCTGCATTCTTTAAGCTGGTAAATTCGATCTTTTGAGGTTGGGAAAAAAGTTGGGTTTATTTAGCTTCGAGGTTCTAGCTTTTTCAGGACAAAAATACTTCAAAATGATAACCTTTCAAAATGGTCAACCAAATTCAATGTAGCTCTAACGTGAAGAAGCTAAAAATCTGAACTTAAAAATTGCAACCAGACACGACATTGAATTATTTATTTTATTTTGGTTTATGATGCATTGCTTGTATGGCAGATGATGATGCTGGGACTACAAGGAGATAATTCCCATCCAGCAGTGACATCCATGTGCTTTAATCAGCTGGGAGATATTTTATTTGCTGGATACAGTGATGGCCGTATAACGGTTTGGGATCTTCAAAAGGGGTCTCCTTTAAAAGTTATTACGGGTATACATAATGCACCTGTAGTACATTTGCTATATCTGGGCCAAGATTCTCAAGTGACGAGGCAATATAGGGTAGTTAGTGGCGATAGTAAGGGTTTGGTATGGTTGATTACTTTCTCGGTTGTTCCATGGGTCAACAGAATCTCGTACAGTACCACGGTAACTATAGGTCAAATTGAAATTATAAACCGTTTTTACAGTTTTTAACTCCATATCATCAGATTCCGATTTGTACAACATATGGAAAAAGCAGTTATTCATGTCAACTCTTTTACATTTAGGGTACCAAACAGACATAACCAAAAGGATACCCAACAGAAAAAGAAATCGTAGTTTAGGGTACTAATTAATTAAGAAAACTAGATAATTGGTATGCTAGTGTATCGCTATTTTATCAAAAAATTCCTAATATATAGTCTTCAAGCAATGTTTTTTTAGTGTAGCCTATAAATAGGAAAATAGATATTACTGGAAAGCGGACCTCACCGGTAGAACATTTTCTCTATCTAGGATCAGATTCTCAAGTGATAAGGCAGTATGGGGTAGTTAATGGTGATACAATAGTAATGGTTTGGTTTCAGTAATATATCAACTGTTTTTGATTTTGTTCGCCAAGCTATGAAAACTAACAAGTGATACACTGATGTATACAGTATATTTCTGCACGATTTAGTAGATTTTATGTATCATGAGCTTGATTGTTTGTACAACTTAGACTTCTAGCCTTTTCAGACCAAAAAACATAACTTTCAAGCTGATCAACCAAATGCTTTCCGACTTGTAAGCAAAAAACCTATAAATCTCAGCTTCAAAGCTGCAATTAGAAAAAATCTCTGAGTTTGGTACTAATTAGTTGAAATCAAATACTAATTACTCAATTGTAATCATATTTTCACTTATTTAGACTATCATTTCATATTTTCTATTTTAGCAATTTTTATTTTATACCTCCTATTTAATGACCAAAAGCCAAAAAAGGGTTAGGTTGGCAACTTGGCCTACTAATTGCTTATTTTTATTGGTTGGTGTAAAAAATCGAGATCTGATGTAACATCATTAGTGTATAAAACTGTATTTAACCCCATACATTATTTAAACTCACTGATATTTGCCTTTTTGGGAACAGTGTCTTCTTGATGGACAAACGACGGGTAAAGCATTATGTGCATCTCCTTTGCTTCCTGATGAATTTTGTGGAGGATCTTTAATGTCTTCCCAGAACAATGGAGGTACACAAATTTTCCCCCATTATTCAAAATATAGAGTTCGATTTAGGGATTATTACTTACAAGTTATTGTCACCTTAGTGGTATAAACAATGGCAATAACATGGTATAAATTTATTTTATTTTTGAATCACATGTGATTGCTTTGAATTGATATTGATATTGATACCGAGGACCCTCCAAATTAAAGATATTGATACTGAGGACATATTATCAGGATTCAATTTACATACACTGTTAAATATCAAGTTTCATAGTTAAAACAAGTTCTCTTACACTATTCTAAATTTATTTCTGCTTTTGTACCCTATTTATCAAAAAAATTCTCTTTTAGTTCCCATGTATAAAAGCAAAAAAAAAAGGCCAGGGAACTTGTTTGTAGCTTTTTTCGGTTAGTGTACAGATCTGGTAGTACATAAAGTTATGTGCACATTAAGCCCTTAGCTGAAACGGCGTGAACTGTAATTTCTTTAGATTGATACTGATAATTGAGGATAAGTATTGGGATTTACGTTCCATTTTTGGTAATTTTCAGGTTCTTCAACTAGTAGTAGCAGCAGCAGCATTAGCAGCATGATGGGAGGTGTGCTTGGGGGAGGAGATTCTAGTAAAAAACTCTCCAACGACAAATCATCTACTGTTGAAGATGGCGTAGTCATTTTTGCCACTTACCAAAGTGCTCTTGTGGTATGAAATAGGAAAATAATATGGCATGAAACTTGCTTTTGAAATCTGTTGTAAAAACCTCCCTTCAAAGTTCAAAGTACCGTCAAGCTTGTTTTTTTTCAAAGATTTAATTTGTTGCACTTTTTGTTGAAAGTCTCAAATATCCCTAAACTTACTATTTTATGTTTCCCTGAGTTTTTTTCTTGCTTTCAAGTCCTAAAAATCTTAATTTTTTTTAAAAGTCTGAGCGTAAGTCTACTTCTTTTTGCTATAAACGACGACCCTGTAAATGATAAAGCTTTTTCTTTATATCATCATTTGCAACTGTGTTTCTGGTTTGAAATCAGTTATAAACTTTCAATTTGGTTTATATTTGCATGAATTTACCAAGTTATGCATTTTATTACTTTTATGTTTTTAAACTTAATGACCCATATAGTTATTTTATGGATATATATATATATATATATATATATATATATATACATACATACATTTGTATTTGCATACTCTTATATATATATATAACAGCGTTTTTTTGTCCTTTTTGTTTGTTTAGGCAAGGGTGAGTCCTTCCGTTGTGGTCTACGCTCAACTTTCGAGGCCAGATGGGGTTAGAGAGGGTTCAATGCCCTATACTGCGTGGAAGTCCATGGGGAAATTAAATGGTTCTTCAACTGGTATGTTATAATAATGCAATTTGTTTATATACTTTGTTAGTGTAATCTTTAGTTGACATACTGTATCTTTGCAATGTAAACTTAGCCCCAAAGAAAACCTTTGCAGATATACCTGTTGAAGCATCAGAAAAAGTTTCCCTACTTGCAATTGCATGGGACCGGAAAGTTCAGGTCGCAAAGCTAGTCAAATCAGAACTGAAAATCTTTGCAAAATGGACCCTCGAAAGCTCAGCTATAGGTGTAGCATGGATGGATGATGAGGTGAGTTTCTTCAGTTTCATACTTTTTTCGTGTAATTTTTTTAGTTTTAACCTCAATTAGTCATATATCGGTTTTAGCTTCAGTTATAGGCTAGAAGTGATTTTTCTTTTAATAATCTTGTATGCTTCGAAGGGGTTTAATACGGTTTAGTGTTCTTGAATATTACATGGTTTTGATTTGTGCACCGGACAGCTAAATTTTGTCAAACTGGTACTCTACCATCAGTTTTGTACTGTCAAATTATGATTTACCAGTTTTGTGGAATGAAATTTCAAAAAAATTCAAGGAGATGAGAATATTAAATTGATGACTGTACACAGTTAGTTTTTTAAAAAGCTTAGTTTAGTACACTAAAAGATAGGTCTATAGTTAAAAGTTTTTCAGGATGCTAAACAGAAGAGGACTCATAGTAAGCTATAGAAACGGTTAATTTCCCCCTTGCTCTTTATTCTCATTTCACTCAAAAATAAGACAATAAAATTGATTTCCCCCTTTATTTTTTAGATGCTGGTAGTCCTTACTTCAAATGGACAGCTGTGTTTGTTTGCAAAAGACGGTACTATGATTCACCAGACAAGTTTTATAATCGATGGATATGGAGGAGATGATCTTGTTTCTTACCACATGCACTTCACGAATATATACGGAAACCCCGAAAAAGCGTATCACAATTGTATAGCCGTAAGAGGGGCCACTATATATATACTCGGCCCATATCATCTAATTATTTGTCGCCTATTACCATGGAAAGAACGAGTTCAGGTTTTGAGAAAAGCATGTGATTGGATGGGTGCTTTAAACATGGCAATGTCGTTATTTGACGGTCAAGCGCATGGCGTTATTGACCTTCCCAGAAAAATAGATGATGTACAAGAGGCTATTATGCCATATTTAGTGGAGTTGCTTTTGTCGTATGTTGATGAAGTGTTTTCGTATATATCAGTAGCTTTTTGTAACCAAATCGGGAAATTGGAACAGTTGAGTGACTCGGAAAGTAAAGCTAATAGTGTTCATTTAGAGATCAAAGAACAATTTTCACGTGTAGGTGGTGTTGCAGTTGAATTCTGCGTTCATATTAAAAGAACCGACGTTCTTTTTGATGAGATTCTTTCCAAATTTGTGGCTGTTCAGCAGAGAGGTATATTCTCATACTTATTTTTAGAAAGAAGTATATATTTGAGCTGTTTGGTTGCAGTTTTTAATCACAAAAGTTGAATCTTGCGAGGGCGAGAAATAAGCCGACATTTTTTTTTAGCTTAAAGCTTATTGATTTTTTAGGACTAAAAACCAGATTTGCGCTTTTTTGCTGGTCAACCAATGTAGTCTAGCTTTAAGCAAAAAAAAAAAAAATAGCTGAAAGCACACAAGGTCAGAAGTATCCAAGGTATGATTCACTGTTACCATGGTGGTTTTAAGCTCTTTTTTCATAATACCAACTTCCATGAGGTTTTTTTTTATTCAAAAAAAATATTTCACTAAGCACATTGTTGGATGAATTTAATGGCGATCTTTCAATAAAAAAAAGGAAGATCTGATAGTATATTTTCTCCTGTATCCCATGCATAGCCATTGTTTAGTCAACTATATGGATTAACATACAGGAAAATCTTAATTATACTTGCAGGAAATGATATAAGATTATACGCAAATAGGTAATAATATGTATTTATTTTCCAGGTGAAGTTTCATATCCTGTAATTATTTCGACACCAGATGTTTGACGTGCTAGTTTGATGAATGTATTTCAGTTAATGTTCTGTTTACCAGCAACTCAAGTGGTAACCTAGTACATGATCATTCTTATTATACTACATATTAGAGTCCATCCATTCTGATCATAAGGTCTTGTGATAGGAAGGAGAGGAACTCATATATAACTTTAGGCTAGGACCGATAACCCATCAATGTTGGACAATATTCAACACTACACATATACATTCATGTAACGAGTTCACTTAAAGTCGATTTAGTTCCATATTTTCTGTGTCGCATGCTTTAGTATTTTTGTTTTTGTTTCCACAGACACATTTTTGGAGCTTCTAGAGCCATACATATTGAAAGATATGCTTGGATCTCTTCCACCCGAGGTACGACTTGATTCTGTTTATGACTCTGGTAAACAATTACAATTTCTAAGTAATTTCATTCCCCCACCCCCCACGCCCCACCCACCACCACCACACACACACACACACACACACACACACACACACACAAAGCATTAAAAAAATATATGCAGTTGACATTTTGATTTATTATGTTTCCTTCTTTTGGGCAAGGTTATGCAAGCGCTGGTGGAGCATTATAGCACAAAGGGTTGGTTGCAAAGGGTTGAACAATGTGTTTTGCACATGGATATTTCTTCTCTAGATTTTAACCAGGTTTGCATTCAATTTGTGCCTGTACTCGTTTTATCTGTGGTTTTGTTGAATTTGTATCTTGGTGACTTGTAGTAATCTTTGTTTTTCTCATGGAATTTGCTTGTAGGTAGTGAGATTGTGTCGAGAGCACAGATTGTATGGCGCATTAGTCTATCTATTCAATAGAGGTTTAGACGATTTCAAGGCCCCACTTGAGGAGCTTCTGATAGTTTTAAATGATAGTGAGAGAGAAGCTGCTGTTGCTCTTGGGTATGTTGCTTTATTCAGGTCTACTGGTAAAAAGTCGGACATAAGATATTCTTATATTTTTACTGCAATTTCGATATCTTTTTGTAGCTAGAAATCTGAGCAAAATAGGCAATTTCTTGAGAATGATTGCTAATTAAATATCCCCCATGTAGCTAAAGCTTGCAAGTTTTTTTCCGTGTTTTAACTTTAAATTGAAGACGTTGATTAGGATAATTCGATATACTCCCTCTGTCCTAAAGGTGTTTTTTAGGTTTTTGTACCCTGCCATGTTAAATTTTCCAATTAGTACCCTGCATTTGTGTTTTGTTTTTCAATTTTGAACTTTCGGTCCAATTCTGGATGTGAAACAGTTATGTGCATGGCACATACTCTTTTTCCGTTGGAATTAAGGATAATTTGGTTCTTTCACATATGAACCATTGGATCACAACAAAATGATCTTACGGTTCATATTACTTATATACATACACACACACATTTATATACATATATGTGTATATGAAGATCTACTCATATGTCAGATGGGGAGGAGGATGACGGTGGTGTGACATGACTGGTCGGTAGAGAGATCTTAGGAAGGTGAATGAGCAGCATGGTGGGCTTGGTTGTGAAATGGGTATTTGTAGTATGTACATACATATGTACCTGTTAGGTTTGGAACACTTTCAGATTAAGGGGAGGGAGGAGAAGGGCGGTGTAGGTTTGACGTTGCATTGGTGGGGCGACAGTAGGGCATTGTTGGAGACGAGAATCAAAATTGGGGGATTTTGACTTGCAAACTCGGTCTACCGAAATGCATTTTTTTAAGGGGTTATAGATTCAATGGAGACGAATCTGTCGGTAATGTCAATATTCGCACCGGAAGTTATTTAAATGAGCGAATCACGGTTGCATGGGTTGAAAAAAAACAACAACAGTGGAGTTGAGGACATGTGGGGAGAGAAGAAGTGGATGAGAAATAGATTTCTTTGGGACGGCTGGGTTATAGACAGGAAAGGGATGGTAATGGTGGTTTCATACCTGCCTTTCCTTCTTTCCCTTTTTTGTTTACGTTTTACCTATTAACATTATTTTGGTATCATCATATAGCAATTTGGTTTATTTAAGTATTCTTTTTTACATATAACTACAAAAAATTATTATAACTTTATGTGATTATATTTAGATATTTTGGAATAATATGTCCTCTATATATAATTACTTATGTATACAACTACAAAAGTAAACATGAAATTATTTACATTTTATTAATATTTGTATATATTACTGAATATCATAATTTAATTTATTATTTAATTGACTATGGTTTTATGGTGAAGAGAGTAACTATATCAGGCATTTAGGTAGATCCATTCAGAAACAGGCATGTGCTGAGCACATGACTATTTCCCATCCATAAATGGATCGAAAATTCCAATAGGAAAAAAAAAACACAAATGCAGGGTTCTAATTGGAAAAATTAACAATGCAGGATACTAATCGAGGAAAACGCAACAATACGAGGTATAAAAACCTAAAAAACCCGTCCCAGAGAGAAAGTACATCTTTCATTCTTGTTCGTCCTTTATTATGATCTTCTTTCATTGTATGGCTTAGATTTTTTTAATTTTCCTTTAAACACTTTTGTACTGAACATCAATATCTACGTATATTGACTATCACTAATATTTGATTGATATATTAGGAAAATCATACACACATCTAATACTGTAGCTAACTCTTCTTAGTATCTGTGAAAATACAAAGTTGACCATCTTTATGAGATGGGGAGTGTAAAATTTAGTTTCCTTTCATGATAGAATAGGAAAAAAGACGAAGTTTGAATAGCTTGTTGGGTTTGTGAAATTGTGTCATGTAGTAACTCATATTTGTGGTACTGAACAGATATCGGATGCTTGTTTACCTAAAGTATTGTTTCACTGGTCTTGCTTTTCCTCCAGGTATGCTTTTCCACAGACCAAATTTTATACATGTTATATAATGTTAAGTGATAATTTTCGGGGTACATTTCATAAACAAGAAGTAACTACAAGGTAAAGATTTGAAAAACAATAAAGAAAATGCTTAAGTTTGCAACTAGTTTTACTGCTAAATTTTTCAAACAAACAAACTGAAAAGATTGTTATCGTCCCTTTCCCAAAGCATCTCATAAAGGGCTACTTTGTACTGCTAAATCGGGGAATCTTTTTTCTGGTAACTGCAGATGCATCCCACCAGTCACCACAATTTGCTTTAAGTTTGCACAGTTCTCAAAACTTGATTACCCAAACGCTGGGTTCTTTCTCCTATTTGTGTAATTTTAAATGTGAAGAACTATTAGTGGCTTCTGTAAATTGATGTTGCACCAACTCTTGCTAGCATTTTTGCTACTATGACTTTCTTCTGTCATGAATTTGGAGTTCACCTTCACGGAATTAACGATATTATGCATATATCTATGTATCTATTTTTGCAGGACAAGGGTCGATTCCTGCTACGCGTCTAACATCACTACGGACCGAGCTTGTACAGTTTCTTCTAGAGCCCTCAAACGCGATAAAAACTTCATGCTTAGTTAATAAAGAAACGGCATTTGTGAACGTCTATCATTTATTGGAGTTGGACACTGAGGCTACCTTAGATGTTTTAAAATGTGCATTTGTTGAAAATGAAGCTACAAATGATGACAATTTGGAAATGGAAAATGATTTAATGGGTGCCGATCAAAATCTTATGGTTCAAAAAGTAGTAAATTCTCTTGTTCATGTTCTAGATCAAACTGAAACATCTACTGAAATAATTGAAATATGGCCTTCGAAGTGTGACGTAGGCCGTATGCTTGAATTCATATCGTATTATATTGCTTGCAAAAGAGCTGTTGTTTCCAATGGCGTATTGAGTCAGATTCTTGAGTACTATGCAACTGATATTAATCTTCCGGTTAGTTCCTCTGGAGAAAAAGTTGATTTGTTAAGGAAGAGAGAGAAGCAGATGCTTGCGCTCTTGGAAGCAGTGCCTCAAACAGATTGGGAAACAGATTATGCCTTACAGCTGTTTGTAAAAGCTCAATTTTTTCAGGTATGTGAACCACAATTGCTCTTATTAAGTTGAGAAGATTACAGTTTTATACATACAACATATCACCAGATTTGATTTTGCAAACCAACCTACAAAATTAGCAATTAAAACACTAATTTTACATTTCTTGACGATTTATAATACTACAGGAATATAAGTTACACAACTATATATTCCAGACTGAAGAGGAAGAAGGCATGTTTTGATAGTAATATAGGAAAAATGTGAGAGAATAGTTTACATAGTAAAATAATTAAAAAATGATAGTATAGAAAATAATTTTTGTTTTGGTTTTGGTAAGTATATAGTACCTCAAGCGTTTTTTTTCCTGATCTGGATATAATAATTGTACAAAATGGTTGTGAAATATAACACTGGCGCACTGATTGCTTATTTATATGTTGGTATGTGAAATCGGAATCTGGTGATACGTTAGTTATAGAACTCTAATTAACCTTAAATCTTCTTAAAGAAACATATGTCATGACTGATACTTCAGAAAACTGTGTGGACACCGCTATATTGCCCTCATTCCGTGATATATACAGGTTTTCCCGCATTTGTTGTTTACAGAGATCTGTACACAGATTCAGTACACATTGACTAGTTAATAATAATTAATATTGTACGGGGTCTATCGCCACCTCTCAAATCTTTCTGCAAATCTGTATTGGTATCTGTCTACATATCATTACTTATTCCTTTTCCTGTGTTTCCATGTTTAGGTTTGCGGCTTGATTCATACCATCCATCATCGCCATATTCAAGCTTTAGACAGCTATATGAAAGATTTACACGAACCTTTACATGCCTTTTGCTTCGTCACCGATACATTAGACAAATTGAGTGGCAATGAAGCTGAATTATTTCGTTCTGCTGTTATTTCCCGTATTCCTGATCTTATTATCCTAAGCAGGTACCATTTTAAACATTGATGAAATGGATCTTGCCTTTGTAACTATCCCCATAAGGTTTAATTACGACGTTACACCAAATTTTGATGTTTGTACTCCAACCTATAAAATTCAGCAGTTAATACTTTGACCTGTTTTTTTTTCCACTTTTATTTGCTAAATAGAGAAAGAACCAAGTTTAGGGACTAAAAAAGGGATACTTAATAGTGGACGAAAGTGTATAAATTTTATAAAATAGTATATGTAATATTTGGTTTTCTGAATATAATAATCCCCAATTTGTGATGCATTACAATTTCGTACACCAAGTATATACCAAATTGCTGAAAAATTATCAATCTCTATTTTTTGTTGGTTGGTGTCCAAAATCGAAATTAGGTGATACATTAGCATACATAATTTTAAGTAACCTCTCATTTTGGTCATTCTTTTCAAGTGATGTTAATCATTGGTTGTATTCTTTCTTCTATTACAGAGAAGATGCGTTCTTTCTAGTGATGCACCATTTCAATGGGGAATGCCAAAATATATTATCGGAACTGCGGTCTCATCCCAAGAGCCTCTTTCTTTATCTCAAAACAGTTTTTGAGGTTCAATTGTCTGGAACTTTGGCTTTTCGTAGATTACCAAAAGATGAAAATTTGAACTTAATAAGTGGAAAGGCTAAGCATTCAGTTGAGGTGTACCTGAAAAGAATATCTGGTTTCTCAAAGTATTTGCGTGAAAATCCAGTTCAAGTAACTGATGAAATGATTGAGCTTTACCTCCAGGTGATCATTTCTACTATATTTTATAATATAGTGATGAATTTTACAAAGAATCGTATTTACTTTCAGATGATAAATTTAAGAATTTGATAATAACTGTAGTTGTAAATATTGTTACTGATAAGGAAAGCTTGTATGATTGTTATCATATATTAAGATATGTTTACACTGCAAAGAGCATTTCCTTCAACTTAGAATTACGAGACTTTCTCTATGCATAGAGCCTGCTACGCCCAACTTTCCAAAAATAAAATAAAAATTAAGAATCACGCTCCCGTCGAGTCTTATCAAACTGAAATTTCAAAACCAAAATTCAGCATGCAGTATAATTGGAAAAAAGAAAGGAACAAAGCAACACATTGAATGACTATGGGAAAATACAAGGCCCCCAAAATATCACCTACCACCCAAAATAGAAGAATAAAAGTCAATACTCTTTTTTCTGTTTGGCTTCGTCAATGATAATACTTACTATTAATGCTAGACATAGCAATGTCAACGTTTCATGATTATTAATTTATCAATCTACTATATATCCAGTAAAATTCTAAATTTGCTCCTTGTACCTCTTCCAAGTTATCTTGGCGACATTTAGTTTGCTGTTTGGACTTATTGTTTCGTATTCTAAAATTTTTGATTTTTTTTGGCAGCTACTGTGTCAGTACGACCGTAATTCAGTGCTCAATTTCTTGGAAACTTTTGAAAATTACAGAGTGGAAAACTGTTTGAGGTTGTGTCAAGAATATGGAATAATAGATGCTTCTGCCTTTTTATTGGAAAGGGTTGGTGATGTGGGGAGTGCTCTTTTGCTTACCCTCTCTGGCCTTGATGACAAATTCAATATTCTTGATAATGCTGTGGAACAAGTAATATCTGATAATCCTGTGAAGCATTACAACGCTGCATTAAAAGCTGAGGTCTGTGAGAATGTCTCTTTCATAATACTACTTTGTGGAAGATGGGGAAATATCAATTTTGTACACCAGACTACCGGTTTTGAACAATCAGTCCACCAACTCTATGCGTTCAACTTAAAGCAATCTAATAAACTAGTTGTTATAATTTTGATAAGGTGGTGTAGTAATTGTTTGAAATGTTGTAGATTGGTGACTAAATTTTGAACTTAATTAGCATATATACTATTCGTAAGAGATGATAGGTTGGTGTATGCAATTGGTGTGTACTTGTAGGGAAAATATAATAGAAACAAAATCTGACTTTTCTTTTCTCCTTTCGCAGGTGAATAACATACGTGACATACTAGTTGCCTGTGTTGGACTATGCCAACGTAACACTCTCAGATTAGACATTGACGAGTCAGAATCCCTCTGGTTTCAGCTGCTTGACTCGTAAGTGAAAAACAATGAATATAAAATGTTCTTATTTTGTAAAACTTAAGTTATGGAGATTAGAGGCACCCTTCGTCTGCCAATTAGACATAATAGCATCTAGTTCTCTTAATCTTCTAATTTAACAATATTTACTTCGGAAAGGTGTTAGTAAAATACAACTATTTCTGGCTTCTTTTACCCCATTTCCTTATGAATAGTTATATTATTCCTACTAACTCGATTAGTTTCTATCGCAGGTTTGTTGAGCCTTTGGTTGGTTCATTTAGGGGTGAACTTAATCCTAAAAGAGATTCTCATAATGGAAGTTTGCTTGGATCAATTTATGCACACAAAGATAAAGAGGCACCCATAATTAAGTGGAAGATCTCAAAAGACCAAAAAAATGCCAAGATTTTAAGAAAACTGTTTTCCCAGTTCATCAGAGAGATAGTCGAAGGAATGATTGGATTTGTTCGCCTTCCTGTTATTATGACAAAACTTCTTGCTGATAATAGTGGTCAAGAATTCGGTGATTTTAAACTTACTATTTTGGAAATGCTTGGAACGTACGGTTTTGAGAGACAAATCCTGGTATGTGCTTATCTTTTCACTTTTTCCCGTTAGTTTCTAATAAATCTGCTTTACCCTAGCCATCTAACTGAGCTACCTCTTATATTCTTTCAAGTTTCAACACATGTATTTGGCATGTATGCTATAAAGCATTCTGGCAATGTTTAATACGTTGCATGCGCATCACGTTTGTAAATAATTGGGTGAATTATAGCAACAGCATTTGGCTCAAATTTCCATATAACCCCCTGTAGTTTCAATCGCAACACTAGGGGTTCCCATATTTTAAGTATAATTTCTATTTGGTCTTAATAGTTTCAGTTGAAACACTACTGGTCCTTGTAGTTTAATTAAGTTACACTAATAGTCCCCAAGGTCGCACAGGCTGTCCCAGTGTATAAGAGTATCCGTCGCAATAACAGGGGACCAGTAGTACCACAGGTCTAAAATTATTTCATTTATGGGAATTGATAGTGTTGCAATTGACTCTGCGGGAATGAATTTAAAAGTTCTCTTTAAGTGTGGTGGACCATACGTGTAATTCATTTCAGATTCAAAATACTTTCCCCGTTCGACTCTTTTTTGTTATTAAGTTTGTTTTCAAGTCAGATAAATTTCGTACCAACATTTTCTTGTATAGGACACGGCGAAATCCTTGATCGAAGATGATACATTCTACACGATGAGCTTACTAAAAAAAGGAGCTTCTCGTGGCTATGCTCCAAAAAAACTCATTTGTTGTATATGCAATTGTCTCATAGTAAGAGATTCTTCTTCTAGCTCTGGTATACACATTTTCAGTTGTGGTCACGTATCTCATCTTAAATGTGATGCCGAAAATGAGATGTCACACAAAGGCCTCGGTTGCCCTGTTTGTATGCCGACAAAAAAGGGTCTCAAGTCCAAAGGAAAAACTGCAATTAAAGAAAATGGATTAGTGGTTAATCCTAATTCAAAAAGACCACAACAAGCTCATGGGATTGTTTCTCCGTATGCTCATGAAAGCGATGCAGCAGAAAACTCATATGGGTTTCCGCAAATATCAAGGGTAAGACTCGTAGTGGTTTATTTCATCCACTTGTTCCTTCTACTATTTGAAGTTAATTTATACGGTTACAGACTTTTTATTCTCCCTACATAGTTTCAGTACTTTTAACTGTAATAGATGTGTACACTTTGTCCCCAAACCTAATCTTAGTTTTTATTTCAGCTCTATATACTTTAAAAACTAGATTTTTATCTAATCAGCTTTGGACGGGAATCAGATATGCAGTCTGGGAACAAAACGTGATTAATTATAAGCAAATGTTTTTTTAGAAGTATGAAGAACTCAAATACTTAAGGGCAAAACTGATGGCTTAGGTCTGGAGCGAAAAAGAGACAATTGGTTTATATTAAGCCTAGGTACGTAATCCGCTTATGTGAATGTTTAGGATGAAATGAGACACAGACAATAGTCTATGGACTAAAAAAGGGAAATAACCTGGACACTAGACATACAATATAAAGTAAATACAAAATCTACTTGGCAAACATGTAGAAAGAAAACACCTATTTGGCCTTTTGATCCATATTATGAGGAAGTATGTTGAATTTTAACAAAAAAATCATGCTTCGTCAGCTTACTTATCATATTATGAATGTGGCACAATGTTCCCCATAAAAGGGGAACAAAAAGACTTTCCTTATATTATTTTACATTAAACTTTGTTGAGAATATACTATGTTTGTTTATATAAGGAAGTTTATAGGGTAGCTGCAATTTTGTGTTGATGTAAAAGTGTTACGTAAAATGGGAAAAAGTGAAGTTTTTTGTTAAATTTGAAGAAAACAATGAGGAACCTGTAGTGCTTATGCCTGAAGTTGCAGAATTGCCACTTGAAACTCAATAACTACCACAACTATACCTCTGTGTAAACATATTTATATCTATCAATTTTCGATAACTGAGTAGCTTTTCCGGCTTGGTTGCAACAGTTTGACATGTTGACTAGTCTTAAGAAAGAGCAGAGATTGATCCAAGTTGAGACTATACCTCAACTGCGACTTGCGCCACCAGCTGTTTACCATGAAAAGGTTAAGAAAAGAATTCATCTTGATCTTGGAGAAAGCAGCAATCGGGTCGCAGAAACAGAAAAGCCAAGCAAAACCAAGCAACTTCGAGATATAAAGTTAAGGGGATCTTCTATTCGATTACCTTTGAAAGCCAGTATTTTTGGTAAGTATGATTCTTGCTTATTAGTTTTTTATTTATTTTTACTGGATTCTTGCTTATTGATATTTTTATTTATTTTTACTGGATTTCCTGTGTAATTGATTAGTAAATGCATTACCAGGTAAGGAGAAATCCAGGAGGCGTTGAGAGTTGAAACATTTGTCTTGGTAATCCCAAGGGGAAAAAAAGTGGGTTCATTCTTCATGTACAGAGTTGCAGCTAATTGGGCCATACTTTATAGTCATCAGATGTAGCGGCCTGTGTTTTTGTTGTATTTTTAGTAAATAACATCAGGAAGAAGAACTATCGTTTGTCAATGAGTTATCAGTTTTGATCCGTAAATATAAGCTTTTTTTCTCTCATATGGTTTAATATTTCGCAAGATTAGATAATTTGTTTACTCCCTTAGCACGAGTTATCAGCAGAAAAATGATTACTGTACATGTTTGTAGCTATCTCCATCTAATATTTAAGAAATGATAACACCGATGCTACACTCTGGTATGAACATGGTAATAATTTTTTATTACCTAACATTCCAGAAGGACTGAAACTGGAACGTCCGAAATTACAAATTCTGAATCCGGGTTATGATTGCAAATAGGTCCTATTTATCATAGATCTTAAACCTTTGAAAGTCTTGTCATTTAGGAATATGTTTGGTGGAAGTAGATTGGAGTATATATCATTTTTGTTGTTCACGTTCAATTTGACTGAATTTGTTTAACATTAAACCCTAAATAGTGAACCAGGGAAACTTGTGAATTTATACTGCACAGAGATGGACTTAAACTTGCCTAAAGTTCAACGTTCTGATTACATAAGATAAAAGAAAAAGAAATTTTAGTCTGTAACATGACTTTACATTTTATTTTATTTCTTAGAAACACTGGTATATCTTGTGTTTGATTCCATTAACTTCCCATTTTAGCCACAAAGGCCATCCGCTGGTCCTTCTCACCGCAGGGAGCAAGTACCCGGGTTAGCAATAAAATAGCAAAAACACCATCTTAAAATAAATAAATAAAAGAAAATTAAGTTTGTTCCAACCTTACTTCACATTTTTCTACACAGTTTCCTTATAATTCCAATTTAAAGGACCTAACAGTACCCGAATATGGGTTTTAACAACGCTGCTAATACCACAATCTATGTGAACTTTTATCTGTAAAGAATTACAGTGACTTTATATATATTATTTGTCGCAATTTAAGTAGAAAAAGAAAAACCAGAGTTTGTTCAAATGCCAGTCATGATACACAGGTGCCATAATGCAAGGGTTGAGAAGAAGCTGAATATTTTGGAATTCATATCAAAACCTATCTAGTGAAATGTCATGTACTTTTGTAATCGATCACCATACATCTCTTAGATAACGACCATCCATCTGCAGTTTTTTCACTACAGCCTCGGCCTTCGTAGAATTCACGTTATCCTGTAATTTTAAAAAAAGATGAATGAAAATGATTATAAATAAAATTCTTAAATATGGTGTGTTTGGCTGTAACTTGTAAGCAAAAAAAATGGATTTTTTAAGCTTAAGAAGAGCTAGGTTCAACCCACTCAGGGCCTACTTTCTCAGTTCTAGTTCAGAAAACTAATCTTACTGGATAACCAAATGCTGCCTGGCTCTCAGGTAAACGAAGCTGAGCTTAAAAGTTGGAACCAAACAAAGTCATTAATGACGATTTGGTCGTCGTGATTTAGTTGACAACAGCACAGCGCAGCCATGCAGTACCACAAAAACTTAAGAAGGAATATACTACCAAAGGTTAATGAGTGAAAATGAAAGGCCTGTCTGATTTATTTATCCTTATTAATAGGTTAGGCTTTTATTTGAGAAAGTGACTTGCAATATTATAAGGTCTAAAAAACATCATTCTGACTATTATCGTTTCTTTCCTTTTCAAATCATCTCACTTCTCATGTACCAAGCTAGGGGATAAGGAAAGACACACAAAGTGCAAGACAATCAAGACCCGACACTTAATTAACCGCACAATTTGATGTGTGTGTGAGAGAGAGTCACCTGCTCCTCAACTATGTTATGTAACATACGATGGACATCTCTGGCCATGCCCTTTGCATCACCACAAACATAAAGGTATCCACCCTTGGAAATTAAACTCCAAAATTCTGATGCCTGACAAAGTGCAAAAATTGCAAATCATTAACATAAACCTAGCAACATTTAAGATAAAACAGCTCAACTCAAATGCAAAAATTCTTTATGATCCAAATGTAAGCTTACCTTTTGTTTTATCTTATGTTGAACGTATTCCTTCTGTGTTCCTTCTCGTGAGAATGCAACGACGAGCTCAGACACCACGCCATGATCAACGAAATTGTTAAGCTCGTCTTCATAAATAAAATCCTACAAAATAATGATAAAAATCAGGGAAAAAAAATCAAGAAATTAACAGAAAAGAGTATCTAAAGCAATTAATTATTCTCACCATTCTGCGGTTTCTACATCCAAAGAATAGCAGAGCAGGACCCAGTTGAACACCTTCCTCTTTCAGGGCCAACCTTTCCTGGAAAAGAAAACATATGTAAGGTAACAGCTTCTAGTATTATAAATCAAGCTGAACATCTAGTAATCAATTTTCACCTGTAAAAATCCTCTGAAAGGCGCTAAGCCTGTACCAGGTCCCACCATGACAATTGGGACTAAAGGGTCTGCTGGTAATTTAAAATTTGATGTTCTAATAAAAACAGGAGCCGAGCTGCAATCCAGGCTTTTCTCTAGAGGGACTGCATTCTGGTAAAGTTCTCGAAAACAGTCATTAGATAGAAGAAAACATGAATCCATGGGTGAATGTGAAACTGAATCACAGCAAGGGCCCCCATGCTTGGTGAAAATTTCTGGATTGATCTCTATAATTTAATTGCAACAGTATTGGTCACCGTAATTCTGAAAAAGTTACACATGTGATCCATTTTTATGAAACCAATAGTGTTATATATAGGGATCAATAGTGTTTCGATTGAAATTATAGAGATCATTAGTGTTGCATTTGAAACTATGGGGATCAAATGGGAACATGATACAAAAGACCAAATGCATGAGGACCATGTGGTCAAACTTAAACCTCAATCCAGTTATGCTATGGCACTGGACAGACAAAATCAGAATATATGTGCAAATATTAGAACTATGAAAGCTTTTATTCATACCTTCATCCATGTAGAACACACTCCTTGGTGAATTCGTCCTGTTGGGCTTGGACCATAAACCACAGCACAAGTCACATGAACTCTATTAGGAGCAAACCTGTAATAAATTCACAAGGTTATATTAGCGCTTTCTACACTCAAAGATTACACAAATTTTTGTACCATACTAAGTAAGATTTGATTCAGTACACTGCACGGCGATTTTATTTCAATTTCGCTCCTCATAATTTTATGCCCAAAAGCCAAAAAAAATCATGTGTACGGGTGAACTGCTCATAAATCAGGTTATGTTCCGTTTTTCAAAAAATTGACAGTAATTCAGAGTATATAATTCAAGGAGAAAATAAATTTATACTATCAGCTACTATATTGAAATTTATTCATTGTTTAGCACACTACATTAAAGTTTTCAAAGTCTGGTGTAATAAATTTAAACTACGTGATACTTGAGTATACTAAACATAATGATAACCAGGCAATAATGTGTGTATATATATATACACATATATATGCATGAAAGAGTCGCGGACCTAGGGGAGGATGAGATAGAATAGTAACGAGGCTGTAAACGCGGGGCCACTGCAGCAAAGAATACACCAAGGGGAGGTTTTGATGATGGAAACGCAGCCATTACCTCAAGTACGTTTCTTTGACTTGCAACTACCCATTGTGAGTACTCATCCTGGGAAATAATAAAGAGATATTAATAAATTGATCTTTCTCGCTTTGAAACTAATTAATTTACTCGACTTCAATTGCTAGTTTCGGAATGTCATTTGCTATAGACATACAGTTAATAATTTATCTGGATGCTACACTTATTATAATCCTCACTGGATTTCTTGAAATGGCTAATTTACATAATGACGGTAATTTGCTCAAAGTAAAACAGAGGGAAAGTAGAAAAAATCGTCCATTTAGGTTTTCTTTTTAAACATGGACAATCATATTGGAAGCTCCTACAACGGAACTACGAAAGTAAAGGGAAGAGTAATATTGAACCCCTTGCGATATAATTATACCACCAATCTTTAGTCGCAATCCATTTAATTGTTCATAAAATGGTACAGGAAATCAATCCTTAAGAGCTGGCTTTATTTCTTTCCTCAAAAAGAAAATTCAACCTTCACCTTTTAATGGGATGCAACAAACACAAAGGAATTATAAAAAAAGAAAAAGAAAAAAAGAAGGGCAAATAAAATGGAATTTATCGCGTTTAACCACCAAAACCACCCTTTCTTTTTTAAATTTCTCTTGTCAAACCCATAACAAAGCACACTAAATGTAGAATAAATAAAATAACAGATTGCCAGTCAGCTATCATTTAAAACGGAGTTCAACATTTTCAAATATCAGATTTTCCACAACTGACTACCTACAAAATATGTATATATTTACACGTTTGGAGGGAAATTCTAAAAAGAGCCTTACATACCTTTCCTTGGGGCGATGCCAAGAACTTAAGTCTTTCCGCTTCATTAGAGTCAGCCGCATGAGCAGCCAAAGCAAGCAATGCAGCCTGAAAACATAGGGTCATTAAAATGTAACATCAGGAAAGGAAATCATCTTTTATATAAGGAACAAGGACAGAAGGTGGACAATAGACATAGAAAAAAGAAAGAGTAGGTTAATTTCTTTTTTAGTTCCTAAACTTTCTCCTGTCCAACTTTTGTACCTATACTTTTGTATTACACAGTTTTAATCCCCAAACTTCACAACAAGTACAATTTTCATTCCTAAACTTTACAAGATGTTCATTTTTTATTTTTTAGTCCCTAATGACCTAAAACCTAAACCCCTTAATTTTCCACGAGAATGTAAAAGTACAATATCCTTCTACAACAGTAACACTTATTTAACAACTTTAAATGGGAACTTCACATGTATTCTGAAAAAAATTGTGATTGAATTAAAAGTTATTTTTGACAGAATTTACTACTATGAAATTGTGATTGAATTAAAAGTTATTTTGACAGAATTTAATATACTTATATTTAGCGGAAAAAAACGCGTTAGGTTTAGGGACGAAAATTGAACAACTTGTAAAGTTCAAGAACTAGACAAGACAAAAATAGAAAGGAAAAATGATCATTTGGTACATAATTTGAGACTTAATTATCAAAAACCCATGGTTAAAATCTCTTTTAAACTTAGGTATAGATGCTCACTGATGCTACTTCTTTTTACTCTTTGTTTTCAACTTTGATGCCTCATTAATACCAAATCTTAAATAAGAATTGAGAACGTGGGTTGGATATTGCCTTAGTTTTTAGTGTACTAATCATCGATTCTCCCAGATAGAACCTAATCCTAATAAAAGATTTAGATAAATAGAGAAAGCTCACCTTACGGGGAGGACTTAAAAGGTCGGCATAACGTGCCAGTGCAGAACGAATAGTGCAAGGACCTGGGAAAGGAGGTGGTAACGAGCCTCCGAGAGATGTACCGTCATCTTTATCAACATGTAAAGAGAATAATAAATCTAAAGACTGATTTAGCAATTTCGCTGCTTCTTCGACAGTCTCGTCGCAATTTTCGGCATAAACACCAACATGGTCCCCGGTTTCATATCTGGAATAGCAGGAATCAAGAAAATAATCAATAATTTTATGAACTTAAACGCAACAAAGTAAACTTTAGAGGCAACAAATTGGCTTCTGTTTTTAAAATTTAGATTGAATGGTAGCTATCAACTCACCTAACCCCAGTCCCTGATATATCAAACTCCAAATGTATACAGGAGCGGTCAGATTCAGGTTTATGAAGTTCTCTCCGAACAGCAACATTGACTCTTCATAAATTTGAAAAACAATGTCAATAGCAGCACACATGGAAGCACAAAGACAAATATATACACATTACGTTTTCATATCCCCGTACCTGCATGGATGGTGAATATCATATGACGTATTCCCATTTGCCAAATTGGAGTGTTTTTTCTCGTAACATTGAGTAGTAAGATCATGAACTACTACACGATATTCAAGAATAGCAGCTGTATATGGTGTAGAAACAGTGTTCGGGTCATTCTTGTCCAGTAGTTCCAGATCTAATTCGGGCCATAGTGTTTCCTTCCTACAACAACATCATGTGAGAAAATATTCCGAATGGGCTTTTGTTTACCGACTTTAATCAGCAAAAATAAAATAAAATAAAATACTATACCAAGCAGAAAAATCATCTTCAATGCTCTGATCATCATCCCCTAGACCAACTTGAACAAGACGCTTTGCCCCTGAAACATGAAACACAATTACGACCTCAACAAAAAAAAGTGCATAGATAATAGTTATTGATCTCACTAAAGATAACCTAAGACATCAAGGAGAAAACTCCGGATTAAATAAAACATATAGAACCAATTAAAAATAACTTGGACAAACCCAACAAAAAGAGACAGCTTCTTTTTACACATATTACCGTTCTCTTTTTTCGAGTAAAGCTGAAGCTTCTCAAGTAGGAATTATATTCCCTCGCCAACTAAAAAGGAATAAGACCAAGGAGATGCGATTCGAAAACAAATCCTCCCACTTAACCAAAAGTTGCTCATTAAAAAAAGGTGTTTTCACAATAAAGGGCCACTTGACCCATTTCACGGGTTTGATAACCCTAAACACCGTTAACATAGACCCCTTATTATATCTTCTAACTTACATCATCCAAGTCCGACGGTTTTGGTTTTGGTTTTGATGCCTTGATTTTTGATATCTGACTTAGAAGTCCAAGGAGATCCAAATTGTGCTAACATTTCTAATTTGAAGTGATCTTAATTAAAAATCTCTTTACGGGGTAATTCTTGTTATTTTTTATGAAAGATTGCACTCAAACATGAGCTTTTCAAAGACTCACAAGAAATCACTCGATTTAACTCACAGTTCCAATAAATCACAACTAGGAACATTTTACGGCTACCCACAGCTCAAAGCCATTTCCATTACAACTTTTTTTTGCAGAATGAACATACTTTTAGTAACTACCTGGCTGAAGAAAATGAAATTATCCTAAACCAACAGACATGTAAGCTTTTCAAAGGTCACCCACAAGGAAGCTAAACATACAGTTGATATTTTACAGAGTATTAAATTTCTTACATAAAATGTTGGCAAAGAAAAGAAACCTCCTAAACCAAAAAAAAAGTTCTCTGGTAAAATGTAAACTTTTCCAAGGTTACCCAAAGGCAAGCTAAAAATACAATTGATATTTCACAAAGTACTAGGATTCTTACATTTTCATTTTTATTGTACGCATTCAGAAGTTTAACTGGAGAAGATCTAAATTCTAGATTCCGATCTGCCAACTACTAAGTATGCTTGATAAGAAAAGTCCTTTTAAAGTCGGCCTAATGCAGAGAGGAGAGAGGTTTACAGTGATAAGAATAAAATGTATTGAGAACTGAATAAACATATTTGTTTAAGAGTTTGAGCAGGCATACCCTGTTTCACAAGTTCCTCGTCTATCACTGTTGCGATCTGTTTCAGAGAATAGCAAACAGAGGTGAGTCAAGAAAGTGGGACAAGAAAGAGAACAAACAAAAAATTAATCTCTGAGAGAGAGAGAGGTATGGACTATGAATAGCAAACTTACCTTGTTAAAATGCTCATACTGCCGATTACCAAGGCCGAATGTGGCAAATTTAAGCTGTTGAAGCCCCAGTTCCTTTTCTCCCTGCATATATTTTGAACTCTTAAGTAGAAAACTTGAATAAAGTTGCGATGCAGTTTTTCGACTGGTCAAAAATACAGACCTCAGTGAACCATTTGTAAAATCTAGCAGCATTGTCAGTTGGTTCTCCATCTCCATATCTACGAAAACCCATTCAAAATTTTAATTAATTCCCGTCCACAGCCAAAATTCAGCTTTTTTAAAAAAATTGACAAAAAAAGAAATAGAAAATCTACACATACGTTGCTACCATAAATATAGCCAAAGTCTCTTTCTTCAGCTTTTGTTCATATTGATCATCGTCGGCAGCGTAATCATCCTACCAAAACACAAAAAAATGTTAAGCACATAATTTTGTTCGATGAACCGTACTGGATGAAAATTTAACGAGTAACATACCAAGTCAATTACTTTTACAACTGCCTTTTCGTATCTGCCTTTGATTTCTTCTGCTAATGACTGCACGATAAAATTATAATGCGTTATGGTGACACAAAAGTAAATGATCTGTCCGACACAATGTGATTAATCCAAGAGCACATAATATAAGGTATTAAACAATTATATGTGAACCAGATTATAGTGCCAGCTAAAGTATCAGAGGAAAGAAATAATTAGGATTTTAAACAAAGCACAAAGATATGCTGAAGACCGACACGATCGCCTTGATCACATCCAAATTCAATCTCTACATACTAAAATTCTAAAACTGCCCGAAACCTCTACCCACTTTCAAAATTTGATCACATTGACCAAATAAAAAACTAAAACCCGAAACAATTAAGAACATAATATCAACCTGGACAAAACCCACAGACTACCCAAGAACCTGAAAATTCTACAACTTAAGCACAAACAATCATCAAATAACTAAAAACAACTTAGCAAATAAAAATTAGACTCGAAACAATTAAACACATAAAAATCAAACTTAAAACAATTAGTACATAAATACTAAACCTTGGCAATTCCCTGACTATTTCTACAATTTAAGCACATTTTTCAACAATTAACTAACCCAAAGCAACTAAACACATAAATATCAAACTCAAAACAATTAATCACATAAAAATTAAACCTTGGCAAATTCCTAACCATTTCTACAATTTAAGCACAAATTGCCACAATTAACCAAAACCCAAAACAACTAAACACAAAAAATCTACAACTTCTACAATTTAAGTACAATTCTTCAACAATTAACTTAAAACCCAATACAACTAGGCACGTAAAGATCAAAACCGATACAATTAAGCACATAAAACCTACAATTTACACAATTCAAGCTCAAATTTTCAACAACTAAACAAAAACACGAAAACCGAATACAAGTACATAAAACCTACAAACCCCAAAGCAATTAAGCTCATAAAATCAAACCTTTGTATTCCCTGACTATTTCTACAATTTATGCACAAATTGCAACAATAAAGTAAAACCCAAAAATATTAAACACATAAAACCTACAATTTCTACAATTTAACCAAAATTCTTCAACAATTACCTAAAAACCCCAAAACCCAAAACACTTAAGCACATAAAGATCAAACCTTTGCAAATCCCTGACTATTTCTACAACTTGAGAACACAATTTTAACAATTAACTAAAACCCAAAACAACTAAACACATAACACCTACAGTTTCTACAATTTAAGCACAATTCTACAATTAAACACATTAAAACCTACAACTTCTACAATTTAAGCACAATTCTATAATTAAACACATAAAACCTACAACTTCTACAGTTTAAGCACAATTCTATCATTAAACACATAAAAACTACAACTTCAACAATTTAAGCACGATTCTATAATTAAACACATAAAACCTACAACTTCTACAATTTAAGCACAATTCTATAATCAAACACATAAAGCCTACAACTTCTACATATTAAGCACAATTCTTCAACAATTAACTTAAAACCCCAAAACCCAAAACACTTAAGCACATAAAAATCAAACCTTTGCAAAACCCTGATTATTCCTACAACTTAAGCACACAATTTTAACAATTAACTAAAACCCAAAACAACTAAACACGTAAAACTTACAACGTCTACAAATTAAGCACAATTCTACAATTAAGCATATAAAACTACAACTTCTACAACTTAATCACAATTCTATAATTAAGCACATAAAACCTACAACTTCTACATTTTAAGCACAATTCTTCAACAATAAACTAAAAAGGCCGAAACCCAAAAGACTTAAGCATATAAAGATCAAACCTTTGCAAAACTCTGACTTTTTTTACAACTCAAGCACACAATTTTAACAATAAAGTAAAACACAAAACAATTAAACACATAAAACCTACAATTTCTACAATTTAACCAAATTTCTTCAACAATCAACTTAAAAACCCAAAACAAACCACTTAAGCACATAAAGACCAAACCTTTGCAAACCCCTCTGCAGTTCCTGCCTGAGTACCCGGAAACACCGTAAAATTCAAGCCCAAATTTTCAACAACCAAATAAAAAAACACGAAAACCCAATAGAACCAAGCATATAAAACCTACAACTTCTACAACTTAACCAAAATTCTTCAACAATTAACTAAAAAGGCCAAAACCCAAAACACTTGAGCACATAAAGATCAAACCTTTGCGAACCCCTCTGCAGTTCCGGTCTGAGTACCGAAAAACACCGTAACCTTCGTCTTCCCCTCCTCCACGTCATCCTCCTCCTCCTCCTCCTCCTTCTTACTCACCACCACCTTTGTTACCGCCACAGGCTTAGCCTCTCGGCTCACACCCGACGATCTCTTCCATAAAAAGAATATTAATCCGATAATCACCGCGACTGAGGTGGCAGCAACTGCTGCTGCCACATCAGATACGGGCCCGAAAGATACGCCGAGGGCTGACTTGAGTGCCTTGATCAGATCAGAAGTCATACTCATGGTCATATATATACACTTTATTTATTTGTGTGAGTGTACATATATATAAAATATTTATATATATATTTATATGTAAGTATTTTATGTGTGTGGAGTTGATGAACACTCTCTCTCTCAGTTTATTATTGATGTGAGAGAGAGAGAGAGAGAGAGAGACGGAGAGCGAGGTTGTTGGAAATTTGGAGTATTTATATTTTAAGGAGATAACATGCAAATAAACTCATGAAGTATGGTCATTTTGCTAATAAACCCACATGAATTTTCAAACATTTGCTTTCAGGAGCGAATGACTTTCGAGTCATATAACGATTAATTTTACCATTGCACGAAGCTCTCGTTGTGCACGAGGTACGGAGCGTTATCATGCTTCTATGCATCTATTTTAGACACTCATCAATGTTTTTTTTAATAGACTGTTTTCACGAGCGAGCGACCTTCAAGTTACATAGCAACAACTTTACCGTAACGTTAAAGTCTGGTTACCTTGAAATTTGACTATCAAACCCAGAGACATTCCTAAATTCTGTAAATAGTCCGTAGTTTTTTTTTATAGATTGTATGACTTTATATTTATCAATCCATTTCCGAAAGTAGTTTTGTTTCGTTTATGTGTTCTAAATTTTATAACTATGCCACATGAGTATTAGCGAAATAGGTTGTTTTGAGCTATTTTCAAAAATATATATATATATATATATATATATATTTAAAGCATTTGTGGAACGCCTATTTAATTTTTGGTGGATAAAAATAACAAGAATCTGCATAATTTGAGAACAATAAACCAAAATGGATCATTGATCATACAGTTATATATGACCATTTTTAAAATTGAACATGGACTAGTTTGCATTTAGAAAGTTCATGGGGTCATTTTATTAAGTTTAAGGTTCATGGGGTTATTTAAAACTTATCCATATTTTGTAGAAGTTATTTGCATTTTTACCCTTTTATTTTTCACGAAGTTATCTGCATTAATTAATGTATCTTTGACCGCTCATTTTGGTAGCAATAGAATTTTTTAATGGATGGACGGTCAAGAAGGCTAAATAACGTAAATTACGATTAATGGTATTTGCTACTTGGCAATTTGGTAGAGGGAATTAAATTGAGAGGGGGCCTATATTTTAGGCGGAGTTGAATTTGGACTATTAAGATACAGAAAAAGACTAGAATACAAACAAAAAAAAATTGGAAAAAAAAATGTTTTATATATAAAAAAAAGACTAATATAAAAACATTTTGTTCTTGTTGAGTAATGTGCAAAAAAAAAACATTTGATTAGTGAGACAAAAGTTATTCACGTTTTATAAATCGGTTTAGCTAACGAGTGATTCGGGACATCGTTTAAACATTAAATTACTTTTCTAATTTAAGTTATATTTAATGTAAATATCATTGCATTTATATTATAACATTATTGCGAATAACATTATTTCATTATCAAATTAATGCATTTAATATTGGCAAGGGGAGCCAGACTATACTTAATGTATAGTCTGGAAAACTCTTCTTTGTGGCACTATTGGATCAACAGTAGGGTCCACAGACTGAAGAATCCAATGGTGCCAGATGTATAGTTTTTCAGACTATACATTAAGTATAGTCTGGCACCCCTCCTCCATTTAATATACCCAAGTTATGAAAAATTTATAAATGAATTACTATATAAAACTAAGTTCAACAAATAACATACATGTTTAGCCAACGACTTTGGACATTTGTTAGTTTTTCACAAAAGTCATTCACGTTCTGTAAATTAAAATTTGTAGGAATAACATATGCCTAAGATATTAACTACATTAATGTGACTTATAATGTCCTTGTTAAGCAACTGCGCTAGCTAGTAAGTTTATTATTTCAGCCTTTAAGGCTCATAAGTTTTTTTACATCAAAAGTGCTTATTATTGTCCTTACTTCATAAGACAAAATGTCATTTAGTTTTTTGGACCACTTTTGGTATAAATTTCTTTGTGAGGGATCATGCTAAAAAGGTAAAGCTACTTAGAAATTTCAGCCTTTAAGGCTCATAAGTTTTTTTACATCAAAAGTGCTTATTATTGTCCTTACTTCATAAGACAAAATGTCATTTAGTTTTTTGGACCACTTTTGGTATAAATTTCTTTGTGAGGGATCATGCTAAAAAGGTAAAGCTACTTAGAAATTTCAGCCTTTAAGGCTCATAAGTTTTTTGACATCAAAAGTGCTTATTATTGTCCTTACTTCATAAGACAAAATGTCATTTAGTTTTTTGGACCACTTTTGGTATAAATTTCTTTGTGAGGGATCATGCTAAAAAGGTAAAGCTACTTAGAAATTGGAAACTACGTACTGTTGGGATCATGCATTAAAAGGTTAAGATATTTGTGGGGAACAGTAGTTTAGGTTATTAGTACTTTAATTCTTTTAGAGTTTTTGACAAAATTAAAGATTAATTTTCTTTTTATCTTAGTTATGAAGTTAATATCGTTGATGATGATCAATTTATGTGTTGTACATGCATCATCATAATCAAATTTAATAAATCCCCTTAGATAAAAGTAAATGATCACTAAAAAAAAAGTGGTTCCATAAGTTTACGTTTAACATCCCTCAAATTAAAGAAGCTTCATCATATTCCTTATTTACAAAATAACTTACATCTCTCATAAACTCATATAAATACACTTTAATATTTATCCTTTATTTTCAACCACACATCATTCAAACACAATGATTTTTTTTATTAAAAGTTATTTATTTATTGTAGTGGTGTATTTGATAAGTAAGCTTGAAAAATTGTTAATAGTTAATTGGTTACTCTAAAGTGTATAAAAATGTAATTTTTACTTGAATTTTATGAAAAAACTTAGAGCACGTAACTGATGCGGTTGGTCTTAATAATCATTAGGATAAAAATATGATGGAGTTTGATACATTTTACAATATTTGACACATTTGCATGAGTATGAATGTGGTAGAAGTGAACGTTCATAAATAGTGGTAAATTTATTGTCACATATTCCATCCGTTCCTATTTAATAGTGGTAAATAGTGAACGTCCCATAAATAGTGGTAAATTTATTGTCCTTATATCAAAATTGTCGGAATGAAATTTTTTAAAAGTTGATCATATAGTTTAAATGTTAAATTTTATGATTACATTTAAAAGAAAATTATTTCGATAATTTTGATACAAGTTATAAGCCGGTTAAAATTGCACGTAGTTTCGTAATAGACAATTAAATAGGAACGGATGACTATTACTGAATCGAAAACAGTGTGTTATAGGAGTATATAATATCCATGTGACAGAACAATAACAAGAATGACTGACCTCCTCCATGTCTCAACTCTTACCATTATTCTATCGAAAGTAAACAGTGTTAATATCGAAAAACATAATGATCTAGTCTTCCCCGACCCCTCCACCGTATCATCGTTCTTCTTTAAGCCGCTACTGTCTTTGTTACACGAGGAGCTTAATCTCTCCACTACAAAATAAAGTTTAATTAGGACGTTCAAATCTGTTACAAATCTGTTATGAAATGACGAAAACCGGCAAGAAAATTAAAATCCGTCGTCTTTCTATTTGCAATAAGGGCATTGGGAAAAAAAATGTCACTATTTCTGTCCCTCCCTTTTCTCGGCCGCTAACTTGTCTCATAAGAAGAAACGATTTCCATTAATGGTTGTCCATAAAGTCAGTAAAAACAGATAAAGATTAAAAGGAATTCCTAGTTTAGAGAAACTAATGCATATTTCTTTCATTAAACATTAATTAATGAGCTCATAGACAAGCTATCACGACTCAAGACCATGATACCAAACTTTGTGGGCTTGAGAAATCTAATAGTACTCTCTTGTTTTAATTACGTTCTAGATGCCCATAGAGATTTGTTATATATTAGATATACCATCTACCTCACAATACTTTGCCTTCTTTGGTTTCCGTATTGGCAATCCCGGAACCATGAGTCCAACGGGATATCAAGGATACAACAAACGATGCTTGCATTACAAATCCCAAGAGTATACCTCATGTCATGTTTGTTTGTACCATAATAAAAAAAAAAAACTATTTTGTATAATTTTCCGTTATACCTAACAATGGATATAAGCTAAGGCGTTCAAGTTGTGTTGTTGAATCAAAATCTCATACTAGTATAATTAGCATGAATAAATTAGTTTCCAGTAATTTTTCCCTACGAGTGCGAAAATTAATTTTTGTTTTTCAATAAAAATAATAATAAAAATATAAGTTTATTAGAATGTGAATGTGACTACAATTATGATAAGTTAAATTAATTTTGGTTTATACACTAGTTATGAAAATTTTACAAGCATTTAAAGAAACAGTCCTAGTCAACCCCTTGGCATATATATAAAATAAAATAAAAAGGTGTGGATCTCGTGCTGTACAATGTACATACAAACTTCAACGTTTATTTATTGCCCTAATCGTACCGGCTACAAAACTCATACTCATACTCATCCTGCAACTTACGTGGATGGATACAAACACGCAAATAGAAAATGACTAAGATAAAGCAAACGTACGTAGTTGCAAACATAGGGAAGCTGATGCAACACGTTTTTTTGTCAAATCTTCCTCAAATTTAAGAAATATGCTTTTTGAGGGTAACTGATGCGGTTACTCTTCAAGGCTCATTTACTATAGGTGTAAATCTTTGTTGATTATGTTAGAAATGTTAGGCTGCATTTGAATGTGCACCCATCTAACTAGGTGTGCCAATATTGTAAACCGTGAAGCAGTGGTTCTTAGTCAACACTTTTAAGAGAATCCAGGGATCTATAGCATAGTCTATAGAAGAAAGAGGAGCTCTATATATAATTATGGTTTGACAAAGCATATATAGTATCGTTATAAAAATAAAAAACAGATAGTGCAGAGTGATAAACTATAAAACTTGATTTTGAAAAATTGAAATGAAACAGAAAAAGACCATATGACAAATTATGGAATAAGTAAAAGTATATATCATCAGTATTGATTTTCACGGATGTAAATTCAAGGTTCTCAGCTGACGCTCTTTCTCTCTCCCGCCACCAATCAGGTTGGAAAAAATTACCTGTTAACCGTGATCGTTTATTAAGAGAATTACAGTAATGATAGTAAATATTTAAGCTATTATTGCCTCCAGCATACTATAGCTTCAAATCCTCACAAAGATGTGAATGGGAATGCGGCCAACGTCATGCACGCACGCTAAGCAACATGAACTTGCATCCGTAGTAGTTTTCTTTGTAAAATTTAAAACATTTCCTTGTTGACAGATATACAAGCCAAATTGTTTAGAACAACTCCTCAACGTTGTCAGACTACTTTAGATCAACAGATTCAAAACTACAAGCAAAACTTGCTTGGAACTATCTTATCGCAAAATTAGATACCTATAGCTAGGTTACCTATTAAGAAAAGAGTTCCATTCTTCTTTATATACATGTATCTCAGAGAGGGTTAGATGAATATAATACCCTTTTTATGAAGTTCTTAAGAAACTAGAGACTCGTTTATGGCTTTTCCCATTTGCATTAATTGTAGTGGAGACTTTAATAACTTCTTTAGTGTGTCAACGATACTTCCGAATGATGGTCGCTCTTTTGGATCACTGCAAACAAAAAAGGGCATTCAAAAGATGGGGAGTATCAGAATCTTACAGTGTAGACTAGACAAAGTAGATAACTGATACCAAATAGATTAAAATATAATTTTTTTTATCAGAATAAGCAGGAGGGGAGGTTGTTGCTCGTTTGGAGGTGAATACTGCATCTCTCACTTTCGAACAACAACTTTGTTGTTGTAACTTATATCCCCATAGATGTTATAAGTGCCTTGAGATGACTAACATACATTTCTTTAACAACAACTTTCTCTTTATTCCTAAACTTTTTTTTAAATGTCTAAAAACCTGAAGCACTTAACTAAAGTACTAAACAGACCATAATTCCCTTCGAAGTTAAGCAAATAAAAGATGGTCTTCAAGGCGTTATGGATCGACATTTTGTTAGCTAGACGCTAGTTTAATTCACTTGGGAAATTAACTTCTATTAGTTTAAGGATCCCCATGACCAAGTCTAACAGTTCTATTATTAAATTTACCCCCCTTGTCACTTAAAGGGCGAAGTCGCCGAAGCGAGTCTAAATAAACAAAGTCTGGCATCTGCTCAGATTATATACTTCCTCACTAATCTTCAGATGTGAAATAACACTGAAATATTTAGAGCATGACCAAATAAAATAAATTTATCTTACTTTTCCCAACAAGATTCAATAAGATGGGCTAATATCGGAGAGGTAGTCTGAGGAATCGCAAGCTTTCGATTCTGAAAACCAACAGCACCAACTACCTAAAGAATGCCAATTTGTGTGAAGCAAGAGAGTAGTACCAGAAATTTAGAATAAAATATAAAAGGAGTAAATCAATAAAGTGTCATGTCAATTATATCGAAAAGGTAATTCGAGTATACCTGGGTGGGGCTAAGTTCAGCCCAAGGTTGTTTCATAGTTACAAGCTCCCACAATATGACTCCAAAACTAAAAACATCGGATTTTTCATTTGTGGGCTCTCCGCGAAGAAATTCAGGGGCCATCCACTCGGGCTGAAATGAATGCAAAGAGTAACACGCAATTATTTTATTTATTTATTTTGGTAATGAGTAACATGCTATTGATGTGCTAGATTTACGCTCTGCTAATATCATTATTGCTGGTAGAACAAGAAAAGCAAATGAATGGCCAAGTCTAGGTGTTGGAAGAGAGTAAAAAACTCAAAAAAAAAAAAAAAATCCAGTTGGTTAGCCAGATGGGCAAGTTTAGTTTATTTCCCAAAACAGGAAGAAATGAGTTGCTAGACAATTCTTAATTAGAATTTATCTTATTAGGGCTAACACGGTATATACAAACAGTACTCTCCTACTAGGACAAAAACTCCCAGACTACTTAATGATTTAAACTAATTTAAAACTTTATTTGTATATCCAGCTGCTTTATTTATACTGGGAAGAGAGAGATGGAGAGAGGCTAACCGTTCCACCCACAGATTTTGATGATATGAAAGTGTTTGCTTTGAATCTGGACAACCCAAAATCGCATACCTGAGACAAATGTTGTAAAACCCAAAGCTCCGAAGGTAATAAACACTTTTAATGACAACAATAAATAAAGTTATTTACCTTCACATTCCAATTTTTATCAACCAGTAGGTTTGGAGTCTTGAGATCCCAATGAACTATAGGAGGGGAAAGACAATGAAGGTAATTTATTCCCTTGGCCTGCATCCCCCAAGTTTTGAAATTAATACACGATTAAAATCAACAACGGTGAACAAGTTAACAATCAATTAAATTCAGTAAAAACTACATCCAGACCGATGCATAAGATTAAGATGACAATTGATAAGGTTAACAAAGAGGAACAAGTTAATGGTCACTTAAATATTGGGTAAATTATAGTTTTGTACACTAGCATATCATCAGATTTCGAATTGGCCACCAACGGCCCAATGCACAAAAATAGTTAGCACGCTGACGTTACATTTCTCAACGATTTAGTGAAGAAACTAGTGTACCAAACAGAAAAAGAAAGTTAAGCATTGGGGTACTAATATGCAAAAATAAAATAAAAAAATATACACTATCCTATAGTGTTGTCGACATTTTGAACCCTCATATTTTCTATTTTCAGCCACAGCCTGAGGCTCATGTCAGTGTAGCATAGCATACAAACTCGTAAAAAATGCTAGGTAGGGATTATATAGTTTTTTTTTTTTTATTGGTGTACAAAATAGAAATCTGATTTCTGATTATGATAAGTGTATAAAACTTAATTAACCCAATTTAAGTCGGTACAAACCACATCAAGGGCCATGCGTAATCGCCTCCTTTGGTCCATTGTTTCATCAGATCTTGGCCTATGTATGAGGCGGTAGAGACTACCCCTGTTTAAAAATATTTTTTTAACTTATTCACGTTAACGAAAACAAAATGCATTTCTATTCAATGATTCGAAAACGGCTTACCTAGGAAGATATTCAGTCACGATTGATAAATGTGGGTGTTGAGTTACTGCACCCATAAAGAGTACAACGTTGGGATGACGAATGCGCTTCATTATTGCAACCTAAACATACCGAGATAAAAAGTTATTAGGAACTTATAATCACGATATCAAACATTAAAATGTTCAGAAATCAGTTTCCTGAGATGTATAAAAAGAGCTTAGAAGTACTGTATGTATATCCAATATCTTTCTATAAGTGACATGCTGTGCATAATGCAAAACCGAGTGCAGTAAATTATTACAGGAAACGCAATTAGTTTTAGAATAACTGACCTCTCTTAGGAACTCTTTCAGCTGATCATCTTGAAAATTTTGGACAGTAAGAACCTTTACCGCAACATCCTGCAAAAAGGAACTTCATTTCATTGCAGAATATGGCTAAACAATAAATAGAAGGAGACGGGTAACAAAAGGATAGCTCCAATAACTGCAACTGTATGTAGGCCTACAAAGGAAATGCTATAAGAATTATATTTTTGAGGACCAAAAACGGAACAAAATTTTGAGTAAAAAATCATTAGAAATTGTATGATTATCGGCATATTAGGAAAGTTAGGCATCCATAAGGTACTCTCATAAGAGAAGAGCATAGCACATTAGTTACATTGCATATTTCAATATTTGGATGCTCAGTTAAAATAAGAGTCAGAGTATGAACCCTAAAGAACTTACTGATCCATGCCATTCAGCTCGATGCACTGTCCCGAATGAACCTGTAATAGAAATGGAGGAAAAAAAATATTACTGACGTCAGCCAATAAGAATACTCCTGTCTCGTTTGGCTAAATTTTAAGCAAACAAGTTGGGTCTTCCAAGCTGGAAAGAACTGACTTCTGAGCTGGAGAATAGACCGGGTTTATCCAGCTTTTTCAGCGCAAAATCATAGTTTTTAAGCTGGTTAACCAAATACAGTCTAGCTTTGAGCAAAAAAAATACAAGAAAGCTGGCTTCAAAAGCTACAATCAAACAAGGACTTAAAAAATAGGTCTCCAAGAATGTCTTTAGAGATTACCGGATCCAATAGACTCCTTGATGTGTAAGTCATCCCATGAGATCTCAAGCCAATCCATTGCAAGAGAGGGTTCAATATTTAAGTATCTGGGGATTTGCGCATCAGATTGAGAAGATAAATTTACTTTATTTTCACTAATTGTGGAACATTTAGCTGGATTTTCAGACACCAAAATGTCTTTGGTCCAAGTCTTTTGAATGATTGATTTGTCTTCACTAGGTTCGTATTTGTCTATCGGTATTCCAGCTGGACCTGTATCCAGATATTCAGAAATCTTGCTTTTTCTACAATCATGAACTTTAATCTCTTTGGAACATGTAATGAATCCAGTATCTTCTACATGTCCAGTACTCCCTACAAGATATTAGCATAAATGGACTTAGTCTAGAATTTGTCGGATCCATGAAATTTTAGACTGGTGTATATCTTCTGTAGTTGATATTCATTAATTAAAGGCTTATTTGACTGCAGATTAAAAACTAACAAGCTGGATTGAGTTGAGTAAAAAAATGAGGTTCATCTAGCTACAAGCTTCTAGCTTTTTCAGGCCAAAGAACTAGTATTTGGAACCTTGACCTTTGAGCTGGTAATCCACATCCAGCCGAACTTTTCAACAAAAAAGCAAAAAAGATGGGCTTAAAAGCTGCAACCAAACAAGGCCTTCAGGTTTTATAGTTTGGACATAGTCCACTAACTCCCATCTAAAGAACCCTGTCTCAACCCACCCACTCAACTCTTAACACACGCACACACAATGACAAGAATACTATCCATTTACAGCAACAGGAAATAAACAGGTATCAGAATTCATAATATAAACCTTAAATGCTTTTCAGCTAGTCTTCAGCTGTTACTGCAGAAGGATATAAAAAGTAAGCATCACATGTAATACCTAGATATAAAGGTGCGGTATCCATGTAAGGTGGTTGAAAACTTATTAGATGAGAGATCTGTAATGGAGAAGGTACTGAAGAAACTACACTTGCATTGATTGAGGAAACTGGATTGTAAATATTTCCTGGCTCCCCAACTAGGTCAACAACATATTCCCTGTGGAGAAGCAATAACTTCAGAAGCAGCATAACGAAATAAATACTTAATTTTCAACAAGAAATCCCTTGGATACATAGATTGCATAACTAATAAAAGGATATATACTATAACTTTTCTCATAGACACTTATTCTCCTTTACTCTTGAAATCTTCCATTCAAAGGTAGAAAGAAAAACTTCAAATGCTACATATCCACCATTTTGGTATTTATTTGAACAATTTACTCGGGTAAAAATAGATTACAGTATGAATCTCCAAGACCAAGGAACAAAAAACCAAATTGGATGAGTAAGAGTAAATTACTCGTCAATCTTCATCAAATGATAAACAACTACAAGTCACGGAGATAACCGATCTACATTTTGTAGTATCCAAAATTTAAAAATTGCACTAGAGTAACTGGAAATGTGGAAAAAAGAGCAAATATGATTTTATCATTATGAAGAAATCCTAATTCTTTGTAAAAAGAACCAATCGTTACTAATGGCTAATGCTATTTTTATCCTAACAGATTGCCAAAATCCAAAATGTAGCAATCCAATAGATAATGTTTTCGCAGGTAAAAATCTACTCAAGTATCTAGTTTAGTTGTAAGATTAATTTATTAGTGTTATCAAATCAGAATGGATGAAAGGGTTGATCCAAAGAACCGATCTTTCATTGAGTAGTTGAATATCGCTTTTGACTGATCCGTAGGTCACATCCCAAACTCTCAATAAAGAAAAAAAAAGTCTTTTTGAGATACATGCCGGTTATATCATTGCCTGTTGCACTTTGCTTTGCATTCTTAACAAAGGCGTTTCAGCGACGGTTCCCAAAGCTAAGCCAAACACAGTATAAGTAGCTAAAATATAAAATGGTAATAGTACCTATATATAAATATTACCTTGAAAGCTTTCTGTCATCCTCAATTACGACAAGGCACGAAGACCCATGGTCCGCAACACAGTACTTACAACCTCGAGCTATCCGGCATGGAAGACCTATGCAATCAGCCAGTTTCTACAAATTCGAAAGCTTTTTTTATGTTAGCCTATCATGCCCCATATTTAAACCTCTGCCCATTAGTAAAAACGTGATTTAATTTTTCTATTCTAAAATGACATGCTGTAACAAATCCTAACCTTGAAAAGAATAGCACGGTGTCTGCAGAGACCTGTAGAAATGCTCCCAACTGGAAGAACAATGCATTTCTCTATATTTCTTATTGTCTGGCTAACGTAATTCCATCTCGTATGCAGGTCACCTTGCTCCAAAGAAAATGCACCACTAAAATTCAAATGTGAAACAATTATACTAATAGCTAAAAACTGTGTGTGCCTAAGGTAAGGATTTGTCGTTGAAAACTAACCCCATACTCGTGGCGACAAGTTTTCCAAGTTGTTTGACTGAGTCCAATGTATATTTTGATGAGAAACAGAGCTCTTGTGCTCTATTTTCGATTTCATTAAGTCGTTTGTCTCGATATGTATCGACAAGAACAACCTCCATTGATGAATCACTGTGTTCAACAGCTTTAAGTGCCGTTATAGATGGTAAGCGTGTACCTTCAACAGAGTCATTGCACATTAACCACATATAGGGATTTATTCCTAGAATGTTATAAAATCCATCTGAAATTCTATCATTGTATGACAAGCAACCATTAACCTGAAAAGAGGAAAGCAGTATACGAATCAGACATCATTTGTATGTAATTGTAAGCTATAAAAATGGGACTTATTACGAAAAACCCGGGTTTAAAGTCTATTTTAGTATTAATATGGGTACTCCATAACGGCCGCCACTTTTTTCTCTATTACATCTATCATTGATACTCAACTGTTCTCAATTATGCTACAATCATAAATTTACATACAGTACTCCTATATACATCCTTTTTCTCTCGTAAAGTCTCAAAGTATAGACTAAACATTAACCTTTCCTTCCACATTGGTGATTCCGCCACTACGTAACACGATCCCTTTATTTTCATTCCAAATACATATTTCGATTATCCTTATTAAAATTGTCCCATACGAAACTACGTGCAATTTTGACCGGCCAAAAACTTTTATCAAAACTGCCGAAACAAAAAAATTCAAAAACTAATCATATAATTTAACATCTGAAATTCATAACTAAATTTTGAAACTTTTCATTTTGTCAATAATATGTACAAGTTATTGACACGGTCAAAATTGCACGTAATTTTGTACAAGATAACTAAATGGGAACCGAGGGAGGAAATGAAAAAAATTCAAAATTTAATCATATAAATTCAACATTTTAAATTTATGACTAATTTTTGGAATTTTTCATTTTGTCAATTTTAGTGCAAGTTATTGACCTGTTAAAATTGCACTTAAATTTGTACTCTACAAGATAACTAAGTTAGACATCACAAAAAAAACACTCAAATGGACACTTTTAAGATTTGATTAATGCAAATTTCCACGGTTCCACGACAGGAAGATAAATATGCGTTTTTGCGTCTTGTTTTTTTTTTCGAGATGTATAATTGCATGTATTGAATTTTTAAATTTTACTTTAATTTCCAAAACATGCAATTATACATCTCGAAAAAAGAAAAAAATACGCATATTTGTCTTTCCGTTGTGAAACAGTGGAGATTTGCATTAAACAAATCTTGATTTGGAGAGTAAAAAATGTCTAAAATTGTGTCCAAGTTGATGTCTATATATATAACTTTATGACTAAATATGGAACGTTTCATTTTATCAATGTTAGTACAAGTAGACGTAATTTCGTAAATGATAATGAAATGAAAACGGATAAAGTATATATACATACAGTATAGAATAAAAATAGTAAAGAAGGCAATACCCATAGCTTATAGGAGACGGTTTCGGGGTCGGTAGTAACCTCGGTACCTTCGAAAAGCAACGAAGCTTGCTCGGTAAGCCTCTTCGCCAACGCCATCTGTAAAAAGTAACTCTCCCTAGCCTTCTCCGCCACGTGGCAACCACCGTCATCAACATTTAACTCTAACTTATTATGATCCACACTACCTGATCCCTCCTCATTATTATCACCACCATCGTTATCAGTATCATCATAATAATAAAAACTATTAATATTATTGATTTTCGTGACATGCCACGTGTCATCATCCCCGTGATTCTCGTGAGGGATTAATGACGTGGAAGATTCATCTGATCCTCTTTGGAAAAAGTAAGTTCCTCTGTGCGGCATTCCCGTGAATATAAACTTTTTAAATAAAATAATAACAAAAAGTAAATAATGAACGGTGACACGTGGAAACTCCTCTCTCAATCTCTCTCTGTTGTAGATGATCGGAATAATGAAACAAATGGTAGAATTTAGCTGTGTGTGTGAGAAAAAAGTTATAGATAATAGAATTATATAAACAAACAGTGTATTTATATTTATTTAGATGTTAGTATGTGTGTATGTGTGTGTGTGTGTGTGTAAGTATATATCAAAATATATATATATATATAGAGAGAGAGAGAGAGAGAGAGAGAGATGGAGGTTATTTTATGTGCAAGTGGGATGGAAAGAGAGAGAGAGATAGAGAGAGAAAGAGATGAGGAGGGAAAATTTATTGTAAATTGAATATTATGTTATAAGGAGTGTTATATTACACTGTTTTCTCCTTGTAGTTTGAGGATAAATCTTATTTTGTCCTTTGGTTTTTTAAATCATATTTTTCTCGTTTTCGGTTCCGTTATTTTTGTGTCATGTTGTTTTAATATGAAGTTATTTGGATTATGTTCTCGGTCATAGTTTTTATTTTTGTTTTCCGATTTCGTTTATGTGATTCGCTTTTGTCTTTCATGTTGGCAAATATGCGGTTTCTCCGTGTTAGTGTATATGGAAGTTTATGTAATAGCAGTTAGAAAATGATGCGAGTAGTATTTTATCTTTTTTTTTTATGAAATTGGTTCAGTTACAAAAGTCTCTTAAAGACTTCAACTCGATTAATGGAGTTTGACACGTTAAGATGCCGTCGTGAGTATGAATAACCAATTTATTTAATACAATTTGAAAAAAGTTAAGTCACTAGCAACTCTAAGATGGATGGTTGTTGGTTCAATATATGTCATGAATAAATTAATAAGTGAATCTTGGGATTATGGTATCCCAAATAGTAATTTTCAAACTAAATAAAGTTAAACTCGTCTAAACAAGATAAAATATTACTGGATCAAACTAAACACACGAGGAAAAAAAACATGCAAACAGTGAAAAACATTGGTGGAAGTCACCTTTGGTAATATGAGACGCAGACTTTGCGAGAAGAATTTCAAAATTTTCCTTTATCGGTACGAACATATATATATATATATATATATATATATATATGTGTGTGTGAACTCTAAAGTCTAAACGTGTTTTTGATGAAAGTATCTCTCTAACTATGAGAGACCAAAGATGTAGTTAATAATATTATGTGATTAGATATATATTTTTGTTAACCCAAGGGGAATGTGAGTGCAATTAACCAATTTATTTGTTGAAAAAGAGTATCAATTTAGTTAACTGGTGTAGGCCGCGGCAACACGACAATATTATTATGTCCCAAAGTAAACGTGAGGGGGCCAAAATCAAATAATATTACGCCAAAACTATGTAGAAAATAATCTAAATGTTTTTGTTTAAAATAAAATTCCAGATAATAAAGTTCTCCAGAATTTACAGATATTTTTATGCTGGACAATAGAAGGTTTTCAACTATTTTTTTTTAAAAATGTTTCGTTGCTTAAAAATTACGTACAAATGTCATACTGATAGACCAGGCCAACTGTTATGATTTTTAATGAATCCTAGGCTAAAAAAATATGTCAAATATAAAATAAAATAAATAAGGTCTAATATAAAAATAAATAATTTTTTCTATGTTTAATATAACATAAAATAAAGATGAAGTTAACACAAAGAGTATTGAGTAATAAAATAATTTTCTTAGTTATCTTGTTTGGTAAAATACTATGATCATTTACGAAATTAGATAATTTTAAGGTAAAAAACCGAAATTTTTAGAAAAAAATAGGCTAATATAATTTGAACTCTTAAACTTCCACTAACTTAAAGCCAATTTTACCATTACAACAACAATTATTTTGTTTAATTAAGAATGACCATCGATATATATATATATTTATAAAAAAAAGTACACATACAAAAACAAAAACAAAATAAAAATCGTCGTTGGGATGGCCACGACCACCCCTAACCACCATCTGGATCTATCTCTGCTGATAGAATATCAATATTTTTATAGTTAGGTCATACACGGATACATCATATTAGTATACTCCAGTATACTCCATCGGTTATTTACTAAATAAGTGTCTAATACTATTTCATATTCGATTGTCCCAAAATAATTGTCAATTTTACTAATTTATCAATGAAAAAAAATAATAAAAGTACTATAATATACTTAAGTATTCCAATAAATACATTACAAAATTTAAAAATAATAATTATTTAATTTAAATTAATGATATATTTATAAATTTAAAATACTATATATTTTAATATTTATCAAAAGTACACTCAACATAAAGGCACCGGAAGTATTTTACATAAAGTACCATCATTATAATTTAGCATGGAGTTGCATTTTAAATCACTAAAAGTCACCAAACCATTACCCAACAACTCCTCTTCCGAGTTGTTTGACATGTGATCTGCAATCACTGCTCAAACGAATCTACTATATTCTCCATATATTACGGTACGTAAATGAGTATGGATTTTATTTTATTTCACGTAACAAATATTACGGTTTGTGCGTAAAATAAGAAATTTTTTAGTGAAAAAATATTAGATCTAGGCAAATATAGAAGTAATGTAATTATGATGATAACCAAGATATTAAACATTATCTTTTAGCAAACCTATACAAGAAAAGACCATGCATAAGAGAGAGGAGTAAAAACCTTTCTAGGCATTTTCTTTCTTATTCTCCTCAAGATAACTAACCATTTTATCAACACAAAGACTATTCAAACTTTTATCACCAAACAAACCCTTCAATTCTCTAGCATTAGCCCTCAAGACCTCACCCTCTTCATTTACCATCGCCAATCGAATCGACTTAGCTACCGAGTCACTCGTAAATGATCCGTCCAACTCAGCCCTCGATATTTCCACGCCAAGTTTCTTACTTACCAATAACCTCGCGTTTAACCCCTGATCATTCATGACCGGAAATAAAATAGGAACTCGCCCATTACTCAGTCCCTCTATAACCGAGTTCCAACCACAATGAGTTAAAAAGCCACCGATACATGAGTGACTCAGTATCTTCACTTGTGGGGCCCAGTCTAAATAAACTCTTCCTCGGTTCTCAATTCGGGTTGTAAACCCGTCTGGCAACAAATTTATTGGGTCTAGTGTTGACCCCGGTGATTTCCTTAGCACCCAAAAAAAGGGTAAGTCGGACTTTTCTATCCCGAGTGCTAATTCAGTCAGTTCGTCTTGACTTAATGTTGCCTCGGTTCCTAACGCCACATAGACCACTGAGTTAAGCGGCTTCTTATCTAGCCAATTCTTGATTTCAAACCATTTCTCATCAGTTTCCATTTCAAAATCATCTTCTTCCTGAATCTAACAAATAATAATCCTATAGTTATTTTCAGTCCTAATAAAAGATTAGTTAATTAATTTAGTTAAAGCAATTATTCTGTACATTTTCCTACAGCCATGTTTGCTTAAACACTTCTAAATACTAGTGATAAGTTAGATATATAAACCAACCATTTTCAGAAATTTTGAATCTCTTTAACCCTCTCAATTTTCACCAATTATAATGAAATAAAGTTATCATTAGCACTAATTTGACTAGTACTGATCGTACTGAGTAAAGTTTTCGTCATTCAAACATGCTTTAATTATGATTATAAAAAGGAAAAATTATTATTTACTACACCAACCTATTGGTGGTTAAAAATTTGCATAATCACTTTTTAAGATTAACAATTTACATACCCAGATATAAAATATCTATCAATCAAAACACTTTAATTAATTTATGTTAACTTTTTAAAAAAAGTTTGGTCACGTGTGATCACGTTACCGTTTCCAATTATGATTTAAGGGTAAAACTAACATCGCATATGACCAAAAATCGGCTAAAAGGTTAACATAAATCAACTAAACTGTGTTGATTGATGGATCTATGGATGGAGATGCATATATCTGTAAGTCAAATAATTAATTCTAGTAAGCACTTATTAAAAACAAAAATATTATCTTTACGGCGGGCGGATGAAGTACCAGACAAGGTGGCAAGAATCCGACCGGAATAACAGGTTTCCGATAAAGCTCACAAATGAGATTAAACCAATCCTGTTCAAACTCAACGCAAGTCCTAACCAAAACCAAATCACTTTCACCAATAGAAACACCAAATCTCTTATCATCCGATAATTCCGATCTTACCCCATCATCCACACCCTCCATATACTTCGCCATTTCGTGTCTCTTATACACAATCTCCGAGTCAAAGGGGACCCAACTAGGCACGACTGTGAAATCCTCGGCTGTCGTTCTAGCGTATTCTTGGTCTGGGGGACCAATAAAGGCCAAATTAGCCGCGTTAAAAAGGCTAAAAAAAGCACAAGGGATGCTAAATTTCGCCGCGATAGATGGTAACCAATGGGAAGCATAGTCGTAAACAATCCAATCAGGTTTTGGATTCGTTTCTTCAAGAAAAAGATAAACGAGTTCTTTTAGCAAATCGAAGGCGATTTTAAGGGGTTGTGCTTTTTGATGAGGTATGTCCATGGAAGACTCGGCATGTTCGGGTAAACTAGGGACATGAGATAACGGGAGCGGGACGAGGTCGATGAGATTACAGAGAGAAGAGGGTAGTTTAGGAAGTCTTGAAAGGTTTCTTGGGGTGGAGATAAATGAAATTTTGTGACCTTTTTTAGCTAAGCATTTAGATAAATGAAGAAATGGGATGAGATGGCCCATAGCTAGCCATGGAAACATAACAATATGAAGAGTTTTCTTATTTTCTTGTTCCATGGAAAGCAAGACTGTGATGAAAATGCAGAAAAGGCAAAGGTTTTGATCATTAATATTAGTATAATTAAGAAGTGAAATTATTGAGAGGATATATGAGGAGTGTTTGTATTCTTATAACAATTGTTATGGTAATGACAAAATGTTTTTTTTAATGTGAGCTGGAATAAAAGAGAATAGAATAGAAGAAGATGATTATAGCCTTTGTTGACTTCTCAATAAGAGGGTGTTTATTCAGATGGGTTGCGGTGGGGGAGCCCAATCTAAGCCTCCGGTCACGTTTAACGGGTGTGATTTGCGGATGAGATGTAGCCTCTCCCTCTCTCTTTTCTCTTTTTGGCATTCGCTGCCAACATTTATATGTGTTGACTCGGTATTGATAATATTTACATAAATTTGTCCCTGTATAATTACAGTCCAGTCCCTGTATTTTTAAGTTTAATACAAAAATATTTATGAACAGTTAAAAACATATAAATGGTTTCTATAGTTTTCAGATAGCTACAAAAAAGTCTGAAAATAAAAAAAATGAATACATATCTTGCCATTATTTATAATAGGGACTGGTCCTGTAATTTCAAAAAAAATTATTTACCAGTCCCTGTAAGAGTTTTCTAAATTAAAAAAAAAATTATAATAATTTTTAGTTATAATAAACAGACGTTTTAATAATTAATAATTTTTAGAAAAATGTATTTTATAATTTAAAATTGTCAATTATTTAGTTTTGATTACAATGATAACTGTTATGACTTATTTACAATAACATTCAAAACTGTTAGGACTTTTAGTAATTATTATAACATTCAAAATTTAAACCAACACCCTACATCAATATATTAATAAACTTGACCCGTCGCTCCACACGAACCAACACACTAAAATTAACTTAAACCAACAAACTGTTAAACATGCTCTGAGCTGTATGCACATTTTACATCAATATATGAATCTGCAGCAATTATTTCAAAGCTCTATTGTATTTGTATCACAAGAAATGAAGAAAACAGAAAACAGAAGGAAAAAAATGCCTGTGGATAAATGATTGCTACTTAAAATAAGTGATCAGTTTCACAAATCAAGCATATTAAGAAACACAATTAAAGCATTTAAATCTCTTTTACCGTCTCAAATTCTCCACTTACGGTGAACCAAAGTTACTATCAACACTAATTTGACCATTGAGTAAATTTTCTGTCATTTAAACATGCAGCATATATAATTCTAGAAGGTTTAGACTTGTCAATACTCAATAGTTATGGAATATTTAATGTGAATGAGTTTTACAGGAAATTAGTTCATATTAAAAGTAGGCCGTGAATGAGACTATAATTTCGTGAATTTTTTTATTTACGTTTCGTTAAAATCTCGTTTTGTTTTCGTTCATTACTAAATGAAATGATAATGAAACAAAATATACATTTCGTTTAGTGAACAATATGATAATAATCATAGTTCCGTTTGTTTTGCTAAATTTCGTTTTCGTCCACTATTCAATATATATATATATATATACATATATGATAATTTATCACTGCCAATTATGTACCAGTCTTTTGCTGTATGTGTATGACATTATGGATAATGTTAAGTAACATATTGTAATTTTATTATTAAGTTTTTTTTTTTAATCTTTAGATCTCCCTTCTTAAATGCAATGTAATGTTAATCCTTGAAAAAAATTGATTAAATTATCTGAGACGATACGAAAAAGTATAAAATGAGAAAAAAATGGTTCATGAGACGAAACGAAACAAAATTTTCATATACTTAACGAAACGAAAACGAGTAAAAGGTTTTGTTTCATTACGAAAACGAAACGATAACGAAAAATTCAAAAACTCAACGAAAACGAAATTGACCGTTTCGTCTCATTTCGCCTCATTTATCGGCCTAATCAAAAGTGAGTTATTATTAGAGGATAATAATTTCAACATTCCTAATAAGTCCATCATTCTTTACCGGAACTATGCACCCATACTGTAAGATACAATGTACTTGTATTTATACTAGTAACGGTGCTTACTCGTTGCGTATGCGATGCGGTGCGGTGCGTGTACAATGCGGTGCGAATAATTTAAGTATGGTGATGATATAAATATTTAGTAAAAAATGATATAATATAAGATGATGATAGTTAAAAGAATTTTTAATTGTTAAAAAGAGAGTAAGCGTGTTATTTCAAAAAAAATTGTTATTTATTTTTATTTTTCTAGTAGGTAATATATTGTACCGTAATTAATAAAAAGGTGTTAATATATTTTTGAAAAAAAATAGTAAAATTTGACAGATTCAAAAAAATTAGATTTGCATATAATAATAGTATGTTACGATATCATAATTATATGCACAATTTGAAATACCATCCAAACAGTCCTAAGATTTTAGGACAGGGTTAAAACCTTAAAGAAAATGAGAAAGATGACCGATACATAATAATTCTGGAGGATAATTGACTTTTTTTTGTTGTTGAGATGCCAAATAAATTTCAATTTTTACAAAAACAAACCATTAAAGTATGACAAATTTCACTCATTTTTTTTTCGAAAGAGGGGCCTCTAACTGCCTTTTTTACACAATTATCATAACTGTGTTTTTTTTCAGCCACTGGATATTCATAATCCTACGGATGACTTAAAATGTACTATAAAATCTAAAATTATTTTTTCTCTCGTCTATCCTATATTATGTAGTACTGTATATCCGTCAACATCTACACTCAATTACTCATCTATCCAAACAATTATGAAATTAACGATTCATTGCATTTAATTTGCACATTTGTTTCCTATAATAAAATCAATTCATCAAAGGTAATAAGAATTTCAAAGAACCCAAATCTGTAACTTCCAAAATATATATTTTCTTTTGCAATAATCAACCTTAAAGCCATTAACAAATTGATGCAATTACAAATTCTGCGAAAATCAAATTCAGAATAACCTATTGAATTAGCTATCGAATTGTTTATAAACTTATCTTATTATTTTTCTTCCAACTTTGATAAAGTTTGATGAATTCTATTTCTCTTTAATAGATTTATATTTTTCAAGCCAACAAGATAGATGGATGAATGAAAGAACGATGATGATTAGCAATTTTATGTCATTGATAATAAGAATACAGTCGAAAAACAGAGAAAATGAGAGACATATTCGTAAAAACAGTTTTAACAATACTGAATCGTATGGGAGTACTTATTGAGTAATTTAATCTGAATCATTGGATCAATCTTCTAATATCTAAGGGCTGAAAAAATAATAATTACGATAACTGTATAAATAAACAATTATGATAAATGTGTAAATAAAGCCATTAGAGGCCGCAATTTACAAGATTACGAGTAAAGGACATGTATCATGTATCAACTAAACTACAAGGACATGACATACAATATATTTTAAAAACTTTAAACCACGGTAAGAGATTAGCTTCATTTTGGTCCTTGTAGTCTCTAGGGAACTCTATAAGTCCGAATATTATGAAAATGTTACAAATTCAATCTTAAAATTTTGAAATGAATCCTTTGTTTATTTCGCAGTATTTTTTAGTAAACTGAAAAGGTAAGAAGTAAAACAAAAAATTATTAAGGAAAAAAACACGTTTAGTGTAATGTACTACCAATTTTAACAACTGATGTACCAAACTATAAACTTTCGTCAAATTAAGAGACTAACAACATAAATCGACAAAATTACAATCATTATATCTCACATTTGAGGTTCTATTTTTGATAAATGCGGTAGAATTAAACTCAACATGTGACATGTAAGATAATGTGAGTGTAATTTCATCATTTTGTTTGACGGTAGGTCTTCGATTGTGACAAATTTCGTATTTTGGTAATTCAATTGTTAACATTGGTAGCTCAGTATCTAAAACCTTAAACATTAGTACTATAATACACTAAACGCATTTTTTTCCAAAATTATGAACATATAAGTTTTAGAAAACTTATCATCCGTGTTTAATACCATAAAAAAAGTACCCCAACCAACATTGGTGTCAAAAATTTAAAAATAAAAGTTTTGGAAAATTAAAGGGAAAAAAACTTGATCTAATAAGAAAAAAAGTGGAATTTTCAAAAATTTTGCCATGATTACGTCATAGGAGTCTTTCTACGCATGAATAAACATTTTTAAAAGAAAAAAACAAAATCAATACATGTGCATTTATAACTTGATGGCCCCGCTCATTTAAACGGTTTAACAAATTCAAAAAAGAAATGAATTCATTTACAACACAATAACAAAAGAACTAGGATAATTTTTTTAAAAAATATAGGATAATTTTAAATATTGTGACATAATTGCGTCAAAGTTTCTATATTCTTATGAAAAATTAAAAGAAAACAAATCAAACGGTTTAACAAATTCAAAAAAGAAATGAATTCATTTACAACACAATAATAAATGAAAAAGGTTTTGCAAAATTAAAATACATAAAAAAAATTCGGATAATTTTTATTTATTTAAAAAGGAGAATTTTCAAATATTGTGATATAATTGCGTGAAAGTTTCCATATACATATAAACAATCAAAAGAAAAGAAATCAATACATATGTATTTATAACTTATGGCCCGAGTTTTTATTTTGTACCATTACTAAGGTGGAGGAGACAAAATACCGTAAAGTAAAGTATCCTTATATCATTTAGTTTAGATCTTAAGATTTAAGTATATTATTTTTTTAATAGTATTTCCCCGCTCATTGAAACAAATTCAAAAAAACAAATTAAAACCATTTACTTATTTACAACAACACAATAAATAATATTAAAATCTCTATCTCTCTCTATCTCTCTCTCTCTGAGCTATGGAGAGAGGAAATGATGACGTGGACAAAGATTTAACGGACTCAGTTTTATGTGTATCTGGTGCAAGATTGGTCTCTAAAGGCTTACATAACCATTATTTCTCAGGTTTTTATTTTATTTTCTACTTATAATTTCGTAGTTTAGTTAAATTTCCTGTCTTTTTTTTTTTACAATTGTTTCACTATGCCAATTTTTTAATTCCTATTATTCGAATAATCCCGCTATTGGATTTAAATATTTATTCTAATATGTGCAAGTCCAATTTCTATTGTTTTTTTAGTAGAAATTAGATAAAGAAACTGATAAAGAAATATTTACATAAATTTTTGCAATTTTAGTTTTTATTTTTTATTTTAGTAGAAATTAGATAAAGAAATTTTTACATAATTTTTTACAATTTTAGTTTTTATTGTTTTTTTAGTAGAAATTAGATAAAGAAACTGAAAAAGAAATTTTTACATACATTTTTACATAATTTTTTGCAATTTTAGTTTTTATTATTTTTTAGTAAAAATTAGATAAAGAAACTGATAAAGAAATTTTTACATAAATTTTTACAATTTTAGTTTTTATTAATTTTTTAGTAGAAATTAGATGAAGAAACTGATAAAGAAATATTTACAATTTTAGTTTTTAATAATTTTTTAGTAGAAATTAGATAAAGAAACTGATAAAGAAATATTTACATAAATATTTACAATTTTAGTTTTTATCATTTTTTAGTAGAATTGGATACAGTACAGCTACTTCAAATTGAGAAGTATTGCAAATATTTTAAAAAAAATGTTAAAAAAATACTATTAGTAGTCTAGGGTTTTGTTAGCTTCTATTTTGGAAAAATGTTAAAAAGTCTACTTAGGAAATTGTTAAGGATAATGATTATTTTGTTGTATTTTTCCCAGTATAGGGTTTATGTTTTTCTAGCTTTTGTGGGAATGTAATGAATTATACATGGAACAGCTGCTTTTTTGTAATTTTATTTCGATCCAGTTATCTTTCGAGCGTAAGGAACTAACTAGAAACAGTCAGCCTGCTGCTCTTCAATTTTGATAAAAATTGTTGAAAATTAGTTATTTCTTATGTATATTTGATTAAAATCGGTAAAAGTTAACAATTTATCCCCTCCCTACCATGAAAATCATAATAATATAGTATGTCGGCTTCTCCAATTTAAGTTTCCTGGTTCAGCGCGTGCCTAAAATTGCATGGAAAGTATATCTCGATACTTCAATACTCAATAAATTCATAATCTTGATTAGCAGATATTTTCGGTCAGTCTTTTCTTAGGGATAAAGTGCTAAGCTATTTGTTCTATTATTTTATATTATACTAGATTTTAGACCCCAGTTAAAGTATAACAATTATTATTGTTTTTTTTTATAGTAAAATTACTAGAAGTTGTACCTTTTATTTAAAAAATAACAATGTCTAGTTCATAAATCATCTGCTTATATGTAGGACGTTGAACATGTAGTATCAGTATCTTGAACAAATTACAAGTACAATACACATAACAAGTATTTAGGTAGTATTGTTTTCGTTGACCTGTTTTATTCAATACAGCTAATATCACTAGGAAGTGTACTGACTCCGCTATAGAGTAGTGTGTATAGATAGAGATGTTGATTTGAGCATGTGTACACTCGTTTTCAATCGATTGTTGCCTTCAATTTCTCAGATGATAGATAGCTAACACGTCCAACTGTGAATATATGATGATTATAAATGAATGGACTTTTTTTTTTTAATATAATTTACCCTGGTCATTGTTTGTTCTACGTACAGATAAGATTGTGAAGTTTGTAAACGCTGGGGGTGGAAATATTGAGGATGTTAAAGATTTAGCTATTTTAATTGAGCCTGATACTTACTTTGGAGGAGGAGATAGTATAAGAACCGAAGAAAAAATAAGTGATGGCGGAGATTTCTCAACCCTCTATCAATCAGCTCGGTTTGGGAATTTCTGTTACCGATTCATAAATCTCCACCCAGGAGACTATTTTGTCGACCTTCATTTTGTAGAGATTGTTAACACAAATGGGCCTAAGGGGATCAGGGTTTTTGACGTTTTTATGCAAGAAGAGAAGGCAAGCTATTTATTAAGAAAAAGTTAGTACAGACTAATTTTAGAACTATCCATTTACATACTCTTGATTAGGTTTTATTTTATGTGCAGGTTGTATCTGAACTTGATATATATGCAATTGTTGGAGCAAATAAGCCACTACAGTTGGTGGATGTTAGCGTGACAGTTGGTATAGATGGGGTGTTAAAAATCAGATTTGAAGGAATTGATGGGGGTTCAATAGTTAGTGGTATTTGCATTAGAGAAACGCAAAAATTACTCGGTATGTTTCACTTTCTTATGTGTCAAATACTTTATGTTCAAATCATTTTTGTCATAAATCATAACTAACCTTGGCCCATCACTATGGTTATGAAGCTTCAGAGGTGAAACAAGGTGATTGCGAAGTTTTTGCTGCTGAGGTGGAAACAATGTCAATTAAGGTTGGGTTTGATCGTAAGCAAATATCTACACAGTAAGCTTTTATTTTTAATTTTCTAAGATTTGTGTTCATCTCTTTATCAGAGAAAAAGTATTAGGACGTGTTCCATAGCCAAATATGAAAAGAAGATTGAGGAGCTGAGTACCCAATGCCAATTAAAGACGAATGAATGCCACCAGGCTTGGATGTCTCTGACAGCTGCAAATGAGGAGCTACAGAAAATCAAAATGGAGCTTGATAATAAGTCATTCGAAAATCTTTGTTTAGGTTAGCGAAACCATCTTCTTTCTTAAAGAATTTTCTCGTGTAGAAAGAATAGGAAATGTATTGCACAAAACAATTTCTAGAATTATCGAATTTATTATTTTTTCTTAGCAAGCACAGTTTTTATACCCATTAAATTTTTGGCTCAGGAAATCATGTTTGTCCAATAGGGCTTTACTCATACAAAAAGTTAAAAGAGATGTGTTCAGAATACATTTTTCTATGATCATATGACTGTTCTATCTTAGTACTGCTAGTTATCAAATGTCAGAATATGCGCATGGTAAGTAGCAAGTGAGAAGTTACGATTTGATTACATATCAATGTGTAATTTTTTTAGATCAAGCTAAGGCTACAGAAACGACTAAGTTGAAGAATGTTTCTAGTAGATATGAACACGAAAGGCAGTTGTGGGCAGCAGCAATCAATGAATTAATAAAGAGTGTTAAGGTAATGTAATTACATTTGCACAAAATTCTCAAATTAAGACCATTTTTTATTTTATTGGGGAAAAAAACATTAATAGTCTATTTGCAGATGATGAAAGAAGAGCATTCTCAACTCTCATGTCAAGCGCATGAATGTGCCGATTCAGTTCCTGAATTAAATACGATGGCAGTTGCAGTTCAAGCAATGAGTAAGTCATAAGTGTTTTGACATATATAAATTCACATGAATAACATCTCATGTATATTAAGTACTTTGCGTGATTCAGTTTCTCAGTGCGAAGATTATAAATTAAAGTATAATGAGGAGCAGACTAAGAGGAAGGAACTTTATAACCAGATTCAGGAAGCGAAAGGTACTTTTTAGCTTAAAATTCATTTTTTGAAAATGTTTTTTTTTTGCTCCAGAGCAATTTTTGGTCCAGGCTAACAACTTTTTTTTTCCCATTTGATTTGAGTATATGTAGGAAATATTAGAGTGTTTTGTAGGTGTCGACCATCAAGCAGAGCCGAGACATTGGCTGGCTTTGCAACTGTAGTAGACTTCAGTGCAGCTAAAGACAGTGATCTTGGAATACTCACAGGTCCTTCCACTAAGAAAACTTACAGATTTGACCGGGTTTATACACCAGATGACGGTCAAGGTATAATTGCAATGAGTAAATCTTCTTAAACTTTGTGATATGTTGAAGTTAACCAGGTGGTTTACATTCAATCTTCGTTTTTGTTTTAGTCCTCAATGATTTTGATTTGCTGTCTTTTTTTTCTTTTCTGTTTTTTAAATGACAGTGGATGTATTTGCGGATGCTCAACCAATGGTGACATCAGTTTTAGATGGATACAATGTTTGTATATTCGCGTATGGTCAAACAGGGACAGGAAAGACATTTACCATGGATGGCCCTGAACATAACCGAGGAGTTAATTACAGGACGTTAGAGCAGCTCTTTAAGTTGGTAGAGGAGAGGAAGGAGGTTTTTATATACAAAATCTCTGTCAGTGTACTTGAAATTTACAATGAGCAAATAAGGGACTTACTTTTCGACGGCCCCACAACGAAGAAGTAAATTACTCTGCACACCTAATCCTTTTTATATATAAAAAAAGTAATACGCATTCAACAGATGCGGTCTCATTGTGTTAAGTTGTCATTTTTTGTACATGGTAGTCAAGACTTGACCTCGACCATGTAAGAAATGCTTCTAAATGACAAGCCATTTTAATTCTATAACTTCAACATATTATCAATATTACAAGGGCAAATTGTTTTCTGCTTCAGGTTAGAGATAAGACAAGCCTCTGAGGGGTTTCATTATGTTCCTGGGATTGTAGAAGCCAGAATTAATAACATCGAAGAAGTGTGGAATGTTCTGCAAGCTGGAACCAGTGCCAGGGCCGTAGGATCGAACACTGTAAACGAGCACAGCAGCCGATCCCACTGGTTAGCTGGCAAACTGTTGTTTTCTATTTTTTATTTGGATTCACGTTATTGATTTATGTTGACAGTGCCTTTTGGTTGTATGTAATTTTCTTTCATAGCATGTTATGCATAACGGTGGGCGCAAAGAACCTAATAAATGACGAGTGTACCCAGAGTAAACTCTGGTTAGTAGATTTAGCCGGTAGTGAAAGGCTAGCAAAAACTGAAGTGCAAGGTGACCGTCTCAAAGAAGCTCAGAACATCAATAGATCACTTTCAGCTCTAGGGGATGTTATATCTGCTTTAGCATCTAAAAGCAGCCACATACCATACAGGTGATGAAAATTAAAATTCAGTTCAACACATTAACAATTGTTATAATTTTTACATTGCTGATGAGATCATCTCTATTTTTGCAGAAACTCAAAACTCACACACTTGCTTCAAGACTCGTTAGGTAAGCAAACGCAACATCGATAATCTATGAATTTAAACATTGTCAGAGGAAATGTATAAGTTGCCTACTCAATGTGTATGCCTTTGTTAGAAATATCATATTCAATTCTTGCTGCGTCTGTTTTTGTTGGATTGGCAAAATCTGATGTTTACATGTTGCAGGAGGTAATTCGAAAACCTTGATGTTTGTTCAAGTTAGTCCATCAGAAAAGGACTTGGGTGAGACTTTATGTTCACTAAATTTCGCTACTCGGGCTCGAGGAGTAGAATTGGGTGTTGCAAGAAAACATGTTGATACGAGTGAGATTCAAAAGTTGAAAATGCAGGTAAGCTTTCTGCTGGCAATCGTTATTGTTTACTGTAAAGAAAAACCTTGAATAGGTCAAGGGATTGATTACTGCTGCCAAATGCAAAGCAAACTTGGGTATCGAACTATATGGCAGAAAAATGACTAAAACTCTATTTATACATAAGGGTAATCTGTCTCATTTTTAACCTTTTCTTACATTTTGTTTCCTGCTTTTGTTGGTGAAAAGGTTGATAAAGCAAAGCAAGATATCCGATCCAAAGATGAATCACTGAGAAATGCACAAGTGAACTTTCAAAACTTAGATGACAAGTTGAAGGACAGGGAACGGACTATCAAAAGCCAACAAGAGAAATGTAAAGAACTAGAAATGCAACTTCAATTTAAAACCGAATCTCACAAACAAATGGAGAAACAACTTTTGCAACTCTCCCAAGGGATAAAGGGGAAGGACAATCATTGCGCAATTTTACAATTTAAGGTTTTAATGTCAACACTTTCAAACTTGATCTCCATTCATGACATATTCCAATTTTTTTGATAATCTATTTTTTGGCTTAGATTAACGAGCTTGAGGAAAAGATAAAAGATAGCGAGTACGAGGCTTCCAAGGCTGTTCAGTACAAGGTATTCTTAACAAACCACTCGTTATTTACATGTTTGCAGATCCTCAAGAAAAGTTTTTTCGTCACATCTTTACCTACGTATTTGTGGCTTTGTGGTATTGGAGGAAGAATACTTATTGTAACTTATGAGTGCCAAGTCATGTGCTCCTGTCTTTGGAAATCTTAAAATTCCATCATGTTGCTAGAACTTTTCTAATTGTCAGGATGAAACTGATTTAACTCCCGTTATGGAGGACTAAGCATTACATGTGATTCCTGATTCTTTTTAGATTAAGTGATTACAAACACCCCAAGTTAATTTATCTTTTAACTAAAAACAGAATGCAGAGCTTGAAAACCAGTTAGACACGAAGCATGAGCACGAGTATCAGATACGTGCCCTTCAAGAAAAGGTACTTTCTTTTTTGAAGTTTGAAGTCACTTATAATTAAAGCTCATTTGTTTGTTTCAAATTGGTTTTTATATTTGGAACAGAACACAGAGCTTGAGAACCAAATGAATAAAAGGAAGAGTGAGTTTGAGCATCAGATACAGGTCCTTCAACAAAAGGTATATTCCCTTTTGAACTTTGAATTCACTCATTTCAAACATTTGTTTCCATAGTAATCGACTTTCAAAATAAAAAAACAGAACACAGATGTTGAAAATCAAATGAATAAGAAGAAAAGTGAGTTTGAGTATCAGATACAGGTCCTTCAAGAAAAGGTATATATTTCTTTTGAACTTTCGAGTCACTCATAACAAACTTCATGTGTATATTTTAAATGAAATTGACTTCTTTATTCTGAAACAGAACGCAGAGGTTAGAAATCAAGCGAATAATATGAAGAGCGAGTTTGAACATAAAAATTCGATCCTCCAAGAAAAGGTATATTTTCTTTTAAGCTTTGAAGTTGTGCATCATAAAATTCTCATTCGTGGCTATATTTTCCGTTTAAAACTGTTCTTTTGGTTTGTATTTTAATTGTGAGCAAAGGATCCCTTCGGAAACTATTCACCTACCAAAATCACTGTGTTTAAGTACATTTCATTTGCTCTGTGCAGATTATGGAACTTGAGAACTGTTTGAAGTTACCAAAAAGCAGTTCAGAGTCTCGAATGGTTCAAGAAAAGGTAATATTAATATCTGAACGCGTAATTTTTTTCATTTAAAATTTATTTAGGCTTTACTGGAAAAAGTTATTTATTGAATTTGTGCAGATCAAAGAGCTTGAAGAAAGGTTGAGGCAAAAAGATGCAGTATTACGGAATTTTATGCCTTGTACGTCTGATAATTCTCAACTGATACAAGAAAAGGTACTCTTTAGGATCTGAAGAAATTACAACGATAACTGATGCATTGTTTTTAGGGTTTACTACAGCTTTTTACATCAACATATTATGATATATCATCTTAGGACACCAACTACCAAAATTAACAAGCCGTACACCAATCTAACAATTTTTATTGCTTTGTAACACAAAATAGGAAAAAAATGTTTTAGATTAGAGACTTCGTAGGAAAACGTTATAAATTGTGGACAAGATACAAAAAAAAAACTACTCCAGTATACAAAAGAATTAGTTTTACGCTTTTCACAACTATTTATTCCTACCTATGAATATTAAATTGTCAAGAAGTGCAAACCTTGTGTATTCATTGCTACGTTTTATAAGTTGTTGTATAATATAAAAAATGATAATGCGACTGCACAAATATCTAGTTTTACTTTTATTCTGAGATTGTATAGACTTATGTATTAAATTTGTGCAGATCAAAGAGCTTGAAGAAAAGTTAAGTCTAAAAGATGCAGTGTCACAGAATGTATTGCCGAATTCTTACAATTCGAAAATTATCCCAAGTGATAGAGAATATCCATCATTTTCAAAAACTACTATCAGCAGAGACTCTCACAGTATGATTCTAAAGGTCAACAACCGATCAGAAAGCCAAGAATCAGCTTTGCTAAAGAAACCTGATTCTCTTCGTGAGTCAAGACGAAAACACGATTCGCAAAATAGAGGAATTGAGAACAACTTTTTAGCAACGACTCCAATACTAAATAAGAAGCCAATATCTACAGAGCTTAACAAAAGGCAAATCGACCCATCTAAGGCGTTTGCTAGAGTAACAAAAAGTACAAAGCCGTTTCCTAATTCTCAGAGGGGTGTTCCGATTAGGCAAGTACAAGGAATTAAGGAGAGGGATAGTAGTACAAAGTCATGGCTGAGATAGTACCTTGTTTGGTTGCAGCTTTTAAGCTCGGCTCTCTTGCTTAGAAGTTGGACTTTATTTGGTTGACAAGCAATGAAACTGGCTTTGACTGGATTTTTCTCCATCAAAGCTAGAAGCTTTAAGCTGGACGACCATAACTTCTTTTTTTCCAAAGCTCAAATCAACACCATTTATTTGCTTAAAAGTTGCAACCTTTCTTACCTGGGATGCTTCTAATGTGTCCACGGAGCATATATCTTTTGGTATAATCATTGATTACGATTTGTCTTAATACACATGTGAATGTTGCAAATCTGTGCTTTTCGTACAGAGAATCGTAAATTTAGTTAATCAAATGCTTATTTGGTTTCCATGCAACTATCCTGTGTATGTTTTTACTTTTACTTTATTTTTCTGAAATGATACTTTTTTTCTGCTTTCGGGATCAAAGGGAAGAAATCTGCCCACACTTGCTTCTCCATTTTGGTCATTGAAATTTTAACCAATCGACAAGCATCTACATTCCCGGAGTTTTTTTTTTAAATTTATTTTTCCGGATTAAATGTTTAGTTTAGGCCACCTCATTAGTCATTACTACTGTTGAACTACTCGATCTCATCAGGTTTACTTGTTGAGAACACTCAACAGAAAGTACTAACCAGAATCCCATAAGTCCTTAAGATAAACATAAAGAAGACAAAAAAATGAATTCATTATTTATGCCAGCTCGATTATACAAAAAAATGACATCATTAAAATGTCATGGAATATTTCTTGACATATAAACTAGAAGGGAAAATAGAGAAAGAGAGGACTACGGCTTTATTGCTCAACAATCAAATCATACAATACGTGTATACACGAGTCTGAGAACTTAAAAAAAGTTCAAAACCGCTAATAAAACAACCAAAGGATAAAATAGTCCACTTTCTTCCCTGATAGCACTGCTCTTTTTGGGTGGAGTTATATCCGTTTTCGTCGGCGAAGGAGCTTCTGAACTTGGCATAGGCGGGGTCAAAAGGGACTCATTTGTGTTCGTTGGTGAAGGACTTTCTGAACTTGGCATGGGAGGAGGAGTCAAATGGGTCGCATTCGTTTTCGATGGTGAAGGACTTTCTGACCTTGGCATGGGAGGAGGAGTCAAATGGGTCGCATTCGTTTTCGATGGTGAAGGACTTTCTGACTTTGGCATGGGAGGAGGAGTCAAATGGGTCGCATTTGTTTTCGTTGGTGAAGGACTTTCTGACTTTGGCATGGGAGGAGGAGTCAAATGGGTCGCATTTGTTTTCGTTGGTGAAGGACTTTCTGACTTTGGCATGGGAGGAGGAGTCAAATGGGTCGCATTTGTGCTCTTCGACGGAGGAGGTCCTTCTAAACGAATGTAATCATACATAATTCCTTGAAAAGGGCTAGTGCTTAGCGCTTGCGTTAGATATATTGTATTTTTGCCGTTCACTATAAGCTTACTCGGTATATCCACGTTAAACAAATAATATATCCCATGAATACCATGCCTTGCAATTGCATTGTCTTTACCGATCGCTCCAGTTGTAAATAACGGAGTGCTTGTTTTTGGATCATTGACACGAACCTTCAATAAAACAGTAAGATTCGCTTAGCTAAATTTTGAATAAAATAATAATATATTTTTTTGGTGAGAATAATAATTTTGTAATATAGCTAATTTTACCTGCAACTCGGAAGCATGAGCAGACGCAAGCGCTAGTCTCAATTTATAGCTTCCGGTTTGAGCTGTTTCCTTGACGTCAAATTTGATTTGCCATGTAGTTGCAGTATAGTTGCCATTTTTCATTTTTCTGTCATAAAAGAATTAGTAAGCATAAGAATGTACAAATTCCTGGCAAAAGAAAAACTGTAGAGCATTTTTTTTTTCAATCATCATTCGAGTACGAATGACAGAAGAAAATATAAAATTGCTATTTTCACATTAGTAAGATGAAAATAATCAAATTGCGTTTCTAACAAATTCCCAAATTTGTTACTATGTTATTACTTGTGAGTTCAATGTATACTTTGGTTATCCTAATTTAATTATGCTCGTGTTTTTCTTTTTACAATATTACAGTAAACAGGCTTCTAATACTCTTGGAATTAAAGTTTGAAGATGCTAATAATATTAATAGAAATATATAGTACCTTGTTACTTGTGCGTAGAACCAATCTTTCTTGTAGTCACTTGTTCCAACTGTGAATACTAAATCATCTTTCGGGTATAAATCCTCGTACCTTTCCCATATACCGTATTGTCTAAACCTGTTTGTCCCACAAAGCACAAGCATTAAAAATATAAGTTTGGCAAAACTGCTACATTTCAGAGCCGATAGAATAAAGCTTAACAGTAAATCAGACTAACCTATCGGGGTGATTTACAAAAAGCTTGTTAATATACGACGGATTTGGTTCTGGCACGTTAAATTCTACAGCTAAACGGTTAGGATAACCAATTTCCCACAATGTCGGACCATCTCTTGGAGGCTTATACACAACATCGCCTAATTTCATTACACCGCCTGTCCAGATATAATTTTCAGCCAATAAGTACACACTTAAATCAAGTTAAATGAAATTTTCTGAAAAAAATAAAAATTGTCTACCCGGAGTAATTTTAACAGTGCTATTCAAACGATAATCTCCGACAAAACCAGGAACGGAGGCAAAAAGGTTGTATTCCCCTGCTACGATGTTTTTGATGGTAAAAAGACCGTCTTTGTCAGTTTTAGTCCAAAATTGGTACCCCTAAGTAGAGATGAACACACAAGAAAGACAATCGGATGAATCAAGTTACTTATAGAGTTGAATAATTTTTTGTATTTTGTTTTTGGAAAGACTTTAATTACCTTAACTTCGTTCTGCCATGATCCAGCATCTCCTGGCAGAGCTAGTCCTACATAACTGAAATTTGCTGGAATATTTCCCTTGCTTATATACCTGATGGAAATAAAAAATAATATGAAGTTCATATAGTGTTTAATAAAACTATTAGTTATAAGAAGATCAAATAAACAAGAAGATGTGCTTACGTATCACTGACTAGAAGTTTGCCCGAAACTGTACCCCTTTCACCCGCCTTTGCAAAGTCTTTGGATGCTATAAAACTCCGAGGCCAACTTTGGACTTCCACATTCATCTACATCATTGTTTTAGCAATTTATTGTTAGTTATATATAGCCTTGCCTCATATGGTTAATAAATTACGCATTCAATCTTTTAACAAAAAGAAATGTCAATTTTTAGTTTCGAAATCTTGAGAAACGGCAGAAGTGATAGATATGCTTTCTGAAGGGAAAAAATTTAGTTAGTATAAAGTAAAAATTACTAGTAGGCAGTAGTGAACCCAATATCAAGGGAAAAAACAACATGCACATTCATGGAAACAATGAAGTAATGCAAAAAAGCATAAACATTTTCTACCTGCTTTTTAGCATCGTACCAAAGCGAAGTTGGATCAACATTCTCAGGTGCTTTATTGAGATAAATAAAAACTGGACCGAAAACCTTTTTCCATTCCTCGCCAGCCTCAATTTTAACAACATTATCTAATCCAGCATAGTGAGTGCTGATAAATATCTGATACACAATTATCAGTAGTCATAAGATTAGTGTCATTTACAGAAAATCGTTTGTTTACAAATTTTCTCCAGCATATATATATATATATATATATATTATATAAAATTCATTTCAGTGCAGCCCTTAAGCTAAAAAGCTGGATTTTATAGATGGTCAAACAATCTGAGTGTTTACAAGTTGAGTAAAAACACTTGCAAGACCATAAAAGAAGCCAGATAGTATAGAACAAATTGACTTTATCGGTTTGATAATAATTGTAGTTAATTATGTTAAACTTAAGTAACTTTTATCATATGAAAAGTCAAAAATAATTTAGAAGTTACTTATAAGTTGGTCTTACGGCAAGTGTTGCTGGGCCGACATGGGAGGTTAGATCTTGTTTAAAAGGTCCACCAGTTCGAAACTCATTGCTTGGTGCAATTTGCCAAAAGCCGACACGCTTTTCTTTCGATATCCACCCGTGTACCACATTATCTTTATTTTCCTGGGTGTATTGGTACTTATCATCCACCTGCAGTGATACCGAAGATGTGTCTTAATTAAATGTTGAAAAGATTAAGAGATTTTCTCAATAAGCTGAGCTCTACTTTGACTAAGGGTTTGTGTGATCACATTTTCTTAAAAAAAAAACCTGGATGTTTCGAGCCCAAGAACGAGAATCTGCAAGCATTGTGCTTTAAAATTTTACCTTTCAGGCAAAAAAGAAAGAAACTAGCTTTTAAGATGATCAACCAAGTGATGTCCATTGAGGCAAAAAAATAGGATCGAACACAGTCAAAGAACTTGAGTTTAAAAAATGAAACCAATCAAGGCCTAAGAGATAAAAATATGAGTAACGAAGTACCCTGTGGAAACATAAGACCTTGTTAGTGATCAAAGCAGACTAAACTCATTATAAAAAAAATATTTTATAAAAAATATAAAGAAGCAAAATAAGCATGTTGTTGCAAAAAAAAGAGAAATTTGTTTCAAAGCTATTAACTACAAAAACAGTGTTCAGCGCATTCGTAGCTTATGTGATAGACGCTAGTGACTTATAAGTTAAGTTTTTTCTTTCTAAACATGCCATTACAAGCGATCGTTTCATGTACTTTTTCAAAGAGAATTAAAAAGAAGTAGAAGAAGAGCAAACTCGCCACTCAAATTGTCGAGTTCTTCATAAACGAGCATTATTCGTAAAGGTTGAATAGTAAAGAGGCTTGATTTGGTCGAAGTATGAATGTTTAGCATTTTTGTATAAGATTTGAAATCAAATACCGTTGTTTATACTTTTTAATGAATACGCATAATATATATTTGAGAGATACATTACTTCTCCTTTAAATTGAGGCTCCAAGGGGTTGATAAGTTTAACAGCCTCTCTGTATTCCAATGCTTGACCTCTTGCTGCTAACCTGTCATCTGGACCGGGCATATCTCTACGAATATCATCTGCTACTGCCATGTATTTAAACCTAAGCATAAAAAAACGCAACACTTTACCACTAAATTTATTCAACTCAATCAGTGTATTTAGTATCGGACTACTAGCTAGCCTACTAATACGATGACAAAGTATGTTCAATACTAAGGTTGATGTGATAGACAATCGTGTTGAAACTTACAGGCAAACCTTAAGTGACTTACTGATTCACTAGTACTCATAACTTGCATTACTAAAAATATTTCGTTTACGAAATGCAAGATTTATTGCAGAAATCGATAACCTTTACTTGAAACTTTTTCTGAGCTGTTTGTTCTTGAATAACTCACAGTGAATTTTGACTTTGATTACAGTCATATTGATTACTCAGAAGAAATGCGATTGAGATTACATTTGTTTGTTGAGCATGAAGGCGATCCTGGCGGTATTCAGTTGAAAAGCAGGCATGTCCTTTGTGTGTTCGAAAACCCCGTAACAGTAAAATCCAGAGCTCTTACTAAGCACTGTGTATCTGCAAAAAAAGGAGAAAATTATAATCATAACAAACAAGTAATAAATCAATATACTGGAACATTATATTAACTATTGGTTCTAGTTTTGAAGTTCTGTATAAGTGAATCGGACTAACTACACTAGTTGTTCTCGTTTTGTTAACCTTTTTTTCCCTATATGGTACATGCACTTTAATTGCAATGCTAATAGTCTCTAAATATGGTCCTTAATAAGTGGTAGAGTTTATCCCAAATAGTCATTTTTTATCTTCATATTATGAGAGTGATAATCATAGTGTTTCTTCAGTATATCATCTTTTTTGTTGGTCTTGTCTCTTATCATGGCCTCAATGATGATCTTAAATTAAGTCTAATATCTCTGATATAAGATTATTTCAGAACAAACAATAAAAAATAAAAAGAAGTAAGACCTTTTGTCAATATTCAAGGGGGAAATTTTGCCTTCTTGTTTGGGATCCCATGGTCTTGAGAAAGAGACCTCAAGTTGTTGATCATTTTGCACTATAACCTTGAATGTTGTCGCTGCCATTCTGAATTTACATTCACAGTAAACAAATATTCCTTTTTTCAAGTATATATATGCATAACATGTGTTAGTGTATGTCAATCGATAAAAATTTGCTCTACTTGGAAATTGGAATAACCAATTATTTGCTCCATTTTGAATAACCAATTAGATATCACGTTGCCCTAAAAACGTTTTAAGGTTTTCTTTCACCAATAAATTATACAATCAATCAAATTTAAAAGGTTTCATATATAGTTTGTTATGTCCAACATTATGCAAGTAAAACAAAAAAAAAATTTGTATCCTTGGAAAGTACTGCAGCATTCTTGTTTGAATTTTATGACCATCTTATGAAATAGAGATAAAAGAATGGTTATAGTTTTCTCACCAACTTATAAAAACAGAAATAAATTATTAATTATGCGACTACAATAAAATATCACAATACCATCAAACGCCATGTTATTAGAATATCGTTAAATTTAACAAAAATATAAATGTTGTATATTGTTACTAAATTTAGCGACATTTACCATCAACAACATTGACCCAAGATTTGTAGTGATAATTTTATTGCAAGCATAATGAGATGAGGAGGATTTAATTTTTGTTTTTGTTTTTCTTTTGTGGTTTTTGTCATTACATTGTTCTTGAACGTGTGGGAATGAATCTAGAAGAACTTATGTAGTTGACCTTAATTTATATATATATATTTTTGAAATGTAGCTGACCTTAATCTATTTTAGTAAATTTGACTTACTTGTCAAAACCACCCCTTGTTTTGCGAGTTCCTTCTGAGGCCCAGTTAAGGTCATAGTACCTGAAATTGCAATTCGAAATATTGTAAATAAATATATTACAAAAATTAACCTGTTTTTTTTTAAAATTATAATCTGTTTATTCAAAGAGACTTCTAAGATTTTACTTGTGAAGCTTGGACCATTAAATTTAGGTATTATTTTAAATCAGCGTAAATGCATGAAAATACTACAACTGAAATGAGAGAATAAAGCAAGACATGCCAAATTAACTACAAAGTTAAAAGTTTGAAATCTTCCAAAAGATTAAATGCTAGGTTCGATCATAGAAGACATGTACTAATTGAGTAAAAACTGAACTCTAAATCTCTTTATGGTATGATCATGGACACCAACTTTATATTAGCAGAATAAATGTCTAAGTGCATACCCACGACACCCCATAACTCCAAAATTTATGATTTTTTTTGAATTTTATCATGTATTTTCATTAAACTTTGTTAAAAATACTATTTTGGCACTCTACATAATTTATGATTTCACTTGGCATTAGTTTTTATGTAATTTCGACACCCCATTTAAAGTTTGTGAAAGTGACTATCTTTTTGTTTAGAATATTAATCACAAAACATTGTAGAATACAAATGAAATGCATTATTACCCTCCATGTCCCCTATCGATCAAATTAGGATTGCCATCATATGCCAATCCCATGATTTGTCCCTCTGGCTTTGATATATTCAGTTGGATAATTCCATTGTCAATCACCACCTACACAAAATCCATAATACCATGCATATTAATTTAAACGTTCCCATAAACGTAATATCTCCAGTGTATAGTAAAAAACGAACGTAACAAATTGAGCCAGGCCTTACTTTTCATTGTAAATTAATACGCAGCACACAAATTAAGAATTGCCTGTTATACAATATAATTTCGGTTTTGCTAACGAGTGTCATCGTTTAACCATTAAGTAACTTTATAAATTTAAGTTAAATTTACTAGAAATATTATTCCAGTTGCAAATCAGATCATCAAAATGACGCCAATATTAAAAAATGTGAAAGGCTAGAGACTTATATGCAACCATTGCAAAGTTGGGAGGGACAAAGATGAATGGTTAAAGACATAAAACCAAGGGTATAGTTTATAGAAAATACTAAATTAGCTTCTTCATGCATGCAAATGCATAAATATTGTATATCATGCTATTAATATAAGTCAAATCAAATATTTTGAGACTATCCAATTTTGTTCAATTTTTTCAAAAATACTCTCACTCTAATATTGTAATTACTCTTAACTGACATCACTCAATTCAAATACATAAATAACTTAAAAAATGTTATTTTTCACACATATATTCCAAACAAAATCGTTGTGTATTTTTTATAAGAGTAAAACATTATGTTACTCTTTATATACGATTGTTAATTAATTATATTTAATCATTCGATATTTAAATTTTAAAAATAAATATTAAGTTTATTTGTCGTGATCATATCTATGTCACTACGTATCGCATACGCAACGCGTGGGCAACGATTACTGGTTCGTATATATGGATACAAATTTTCATCCCGCTTTTATATACAATATATTATTAATAAGAAAAATAAAAGCATAACATAGTTAATTTTGTAAACAAACGTCACCTCTAGAATCAACTCAGAAAATAAAAGTTGTATGTTTTTTTTCTTCTTGGACGAAATTTAAAATTTGGTGCTAAAAAGAATTCTCCCTATATTTCGAAAAAAAATGTAAGAGAATTTCTCATACATCTATTTTCAATTCCGTTTCATTTGTTACAATTAACTGTATCAATTAAGAATTTAAAACGTTATTTTTCCTAACTAGCCATGACTCATGGCGTTGTTGTAGAAAATAAACAATCTTGAAAATGAATTTGAACATCATCACATTTTGTAAACACAAAGTATGCAATCGTGAAAGTACATTATAAATACAGTATTTCATAATCTTACAATCGTTGAACCATTATAAAATAATACTAAAAGATATAGCACAAAAAGAGAGCATAATAATTTGGCTTACATGGTGATCTAGAATTTGGAGATTAACTCCTGCGCTTGTACAATATATCACATTTTGTGCCATAAAAATGAGAAAGACGATAAAAATCGCCTCCATGGCAAGTTTTTGTTGAAGGAATACCAAAATGAATAAGGTTTGGACAATTTTTGACGGTTTAATACTGTAATGGCTTATATTCATTCTATATATAGTTTGACTTAAAGAATGGTCATAAAGAAACATTTCCTTTTTTCTCTCTTTCTATGTATGGTAAGAGCATATATCTTTACTTTCACGATACATTTACATCTTGTAAAAATATCTTATGCACTCTCCATAGTTTTAGGTGACTCAAAGCCTCTTATTTTCTTGGACCTATTAAAATTTACCAGACATCAAATCTATATATATTTAATATTGTACGTAGTGAAAATTGACAAGTTACTCAACTGGGAAGATAGAAACATACCTTCTTGTAGCTTACACTAATACTTACTAGCTTTTTAAAATTAGTTATGGGTTGATCAAGTTTATACATTATTTAATACTAATAATTACATTGCTATATTTATGATACATTAGGCCAATTAACGCTACTTTATATAGCAATGTAATTTACTTTTGAAATTAAGAAAACTTTTGTTTCTGAGAAACGAAAACTTATGTAACAATTTATCCTTTTTTCATCTGATGTATTAAAGGGACATTATCATCTGTACGTAACGCCATTTATAAGAATTTGTTGCACAATGCTTAAGTCAATTGTGTTCATTTTTGGCATCATACGTGATTAAATGTATGAAGAAATATTGGAAAACTATTTAATACTATTTAATATTATAAAATTTATGAATATATATATATACAATTTAGTTGCGATCATTTTAGCTCATGAATGCTAGTTATTTTCAGATGGGATATGACTATTTCTATATTAACCCTTTATTTGTTTAACTTTGATGTGCAACTCGGCATGCAAAATTCACGTATGGAGTACATGCAAAGAGTACACGCACCAAAATATTCAAGTTCATGTCAAGATTGTATAATTAACCTGCTTCTTATTTATCAATCCATTAAAATTAATGGTGCATGCATATTCATATCATGATCAATTGTAATATCGATCATTTTATATGATGTCAAGAAAGCTGTTTGTTAGCATCTGTCCATATAATACAAACTATCAATTATGATAAGAATACAGTGTTTTGATGCTCTTGTTTTTAAATAGATAAATGATATAAGCACGTAAAAAAATTGTCCAAAAATCTTATCCGCTGATGTGGCGGGTTAACCGGGTTAAGTATACTAACATTTTTATTTCGATATTGAAATCATATTTTCGTTTAATTTATAATTGATTTACCTCCGTCACCCCAGCGGACGTCAGCGGGTAGGGTTTTTGGATAAGGTTTTTAGGTGACTTTAGCAATACTTCTTTAAATATATGTTTTGTAATATTAAAATCCTGTAATGACCATACAAATTAGAGTATTATCTAAATATTTTTGCCATTTTTTCCCTTCCGCATGAAAATACCCCATATTTTTAGATTTAAAATTGGTTAATGTATATTATGTCCATTTCAATTGTCATAAGTTGGCATCTTTATCAGCTTGATACATCATTATTATTAGGTCAATTAACGCTACTTTATATATAGCAAAATATCAATGTTTACTTTTGAAATTAAGAAAACGTTTGTTTCTGGGAAACGAAAACTTGTGTAACAAGTTATCCTTTTTTTCATCTGATGTATTAAAGAGACCTTATCATCTGTAACGCTATTTATAAGAATTTTTTTTTTTGGAAATTTATTTATAAGAAGTTGGTTCTCAATGCTGAAATCAGTTTGTGTCATCCATTTTTAGCATCATACGTGATTCAATGCATGAAGATATGTTGGAAAACTATTTAATGCTTAAACGATAATGGGACAATTAATCGTCGTCAAACATGTTTTCAAATTTATGAATTTATACAATTTAGTTGAGAACATTTTATAGCTATGCTAGTTCTTTTGCAATTATAATGTATGCCTTTTCTAAGGAGGAAATAAGTAAAAAAAAAAAAACAGAATTATCTAAAAAGATAGAGAAGCAGAATAAATTGAAAATAAATTGGAGATAAGTATTGAGTACATTTACGAGAATATAGCAGGCATTTCCTAGGTCGAAAGTGATTCCCATAGTGAATTTTCGTAGCTATGCTCTTGATTTAGGAAATACATTCCAAGAAAAATAACTTCTACAACAAAGAAACCAACTATAAGTTTATTTTAAGCCGATTTTATATTTCAGTCACAATTTCAATAGAAATCAATCACACGGATAAATCTAAAAATAGAGACACAACACACACACACACACAAAAAAAAACTTTATTAAAAAATTAAAATTAAATTAGAATTACAGCCACCCAGTTTTTGAAAATGCTCCATAATCACATCGTTTAGTGTAAATTACAAGAGATATCATTTTCGATATAAACAACTAAATTGAGTTAAACCAAAATAACTCATGGGGACACAAAATAAAAAACTTCAAAGAAAAAGCCTAATTAAATCCATAATTACCAATCAAATAAAAGACCTATTAAAAAAACAATTGATTAATCTACCTTGCAAATTAAACAAATAATTCATTGTCAAAAGGAAAATCACCAAATCTCAACAAATACTCAATTTTCTTTGAAGAATAAACCCTTCTGAATAGCTTAGTTGATAACAACTTACAAGTTCCGAGGATTGATGGAGCCAGGAGCTCGCTCTTGATCAGATAGACGGAAAGGAAAATCGATGCAAAGAATTCCATTAATTTCTACAACTTTTGTAGCTTCTTGCAGTTTTTTTTTTTTTTAAAGATATGCTTGTAATTTACAAGCTAGGGTTACCATTGTGGACCTATTCCACAAGTCCACAAGTTGGAATAGGCCTTAAAAAGTTTAAGATCCGACAAAAAGCTTTTGAGTATTTTGTTGAGACTCTTATGCATGAGCAAACTTGACATTTTACAATCATACAACAACAAAATTAGGGGCATTTTAATACAATGCCCTTGTGTACAACAAGCACATATTAACACACTTACAACAGAAGAAATTATGGACGTGTATTTTTAGAAAGAAAATATTTTTTTATTAAGTGTGTAAATAAAAATTTCATTGATTTTTGGTCTTCTACTCTCCAACTTTCTCGTTCCCCAATTAGAATTTGTACCTATATCCCGACCCACTAGTTGTCCATGGATTGGCGGCAATGATGATGGTTTGTCGGAGCTCCGTCGAGCTCGCCGAATCTCTGGTTAACCGCTGCCAAGCCCCTCTCATTTTTTTTTAAGAAACTCTAGTTTGTCCTCATACTCCGACCCATCACTTGCCGGTGTGTTGGCGGCTACTTTGATGGCCCGCCGGAGTTTTAATGGACCGCCGTCATTGCCGCCAACCCCAACCCAATTTCAAATTAAAACAATTTAAAAAATTAAAAATGAATAAAAATTCAAAAAAAATTCAAAAAATTCAAAAAGCAATTCAATTCTTTTTTTTAACTCAATCCAGAAAAGTGTATACACAATCTGAAAAAGTGCATACACAATCGAGAAAAAGTGCATATACAATTCAGAAAGTGTATACACAATCCATAAAAATACATACATAATCCAGAAAAATGCATAAACAATCCATAAATTGCATACAAAATCGAAAAAAATGCATACACAATTGAGAAAATTCCATAAAAATGTAGACTCAATCCTGAAAACTCCATACATAATAGATAAAAGTGTATACACGGTCAAAAAAAGTGTATACAATGTCAGAAAATTGCACACGGTCTAAAAACTACGTTTTTGTATGTGTTCATAAAATCTAAGGTTCAAAAGTTATTATTTTATTAACATTATGGTTATTTTGTATATTATTACAATACCAAGGTTATATTATAAGTAAGTATTACTACAAGGGCTCAATTGCAAGTAAACAAATTTTATTAAATTCTCAGTTGAAAGTCTCTGCATTTATAAGAAACACTTGTATGAACCTAGCCTACACTTTTTAAAGGTGTGTCAACCAATATACTTCCTTTGTTCCTATTTAATTGTCTATTACGAAACTACGTGTAATTTTGATCGGCCAAAAACTTGTATCAAAACTGTCGGAATAAAAATTTTCAAAAGTTTATAATATAGTTCAAATGTTAAATTTTATGATTAGATTTTAAAAAAATTCATTCCGACAATTTTGATATAAGTTATAAGCCGGTCAAAATTGCATATAGTTTCGTAATGGACAATTAAATGGGAACGGAGGGAGTAATAATTTAGTTTGGATTTTAAATTAAATTTAGGTTAGTTATTTTTGGGTTCTCACATATGTGTTGTGTTTTTAGTGATTGTCACACCTATATTTTTGTAGACTCGGTCTATAATAGTGTTACTTCTGCCTCCATATATATTTAACAACACCTAGGGTTTCGCCAAACTCCGCTGCCGCCGTCACTGATGGGGCCGGATAAAGGCAGCAACGACGGGCTGGCGTTTGGGAGAGAGAGATGGAATGAGAGAGAATGGTGGTGGTAGATCTCGACAGAGAGCAGAGAGAGGCATAGAGATGACGATAATACGTATATATATATATATATAGAGAGAGAGAGATAGAAAGAAAGAAAGATGGATACACAGAGAGACATTTAGAGAGGGAGATGAAGAGGATAAACCGTCTTCGGAGCTCCGACGACGATGATGGCAGCTCCGACGGTGGAAGTTCATCGGAGACGGCGTTAGGGTGTAGTGTAGTCTAATTCTAGAGAGAGAAAGTGTAATTAGTTAATGGATCAAAACAGATTTAAATCCTTTTTTATATTTATGACAAAATACCACATAACAAAAAATTTGGAGTAGTGTTTTTTGGAATAACGTTGGTTCTCCCAATAACTAAAAAGTGTAGCAGGCATGAATATAATCGGGGCTCGCGGTGGTGGGGGAACTGAGTCGGAAAAAATAGGAATTCGAGTGGTAAGGTATCTGACATTTTCTTAAATATAAATTTATGAATCTAAAATTGAGTATTTTAATTACGGAAATTAAAAATGTCGTATTTAACCTTAAATGGTTTCAAATAGGGCAGCAAATCACTGTTTTAATAAATTTATATGTAAAATATGGACTAGAGTTTTTTTTTTAATAATGTGGGAATGGGTGTAAAATATGCACTATAATTTTGTATAAGGGGGATGATTGTACCCGCCACCGGTTTTCTAGCTCATCCCTCTTTGCTAGGAAGCAAGATACGAAACGAGCTACTGAAACAAGACATGAAAAAAAAAAAAAGTAAAAAATTTAAGATTTACATATGAATAACGAGATGCATAAAATAAGAGAGAGAAGCGAAAAACACAATTTTTTAATTAAAAAAAAAGCTTATTGGTGGGAGGTAATATTTTAATAAGATTTTTGTTTATAAGTCATTACTCTCATAAATTTTTAAATGTAGGTCACCTAAAAAGTTATAAAAAGAGATATTATTTTCGTAACTTTTTGATATTTTTTTTATTTAATAAGTTAAACAAACACTAAAAAAACCAGCTTTTAAGTTATTTTTTTACACTTTGATATCTTTATCGTGTAGATTATAATATTTTTTAAATTTAAAAACAATTTGTAACATATTTTTTTTACATTTTAATATTTTTTCCGTATAGATTATAAATTATTTTTTAATCTTAATAACAAGTTTTAGACTCTCTTCTATTGGACGGGTGAATAGAACTTAAAAAAAAATTTGAACACATGATCTCCATTTTTATTTATTTATAAAAGTTGACCATGACTAATAATCTCGAAAAAAGCCTTATCGAAACCCAGCCCAATATATTTAAAGTACAGATTTGTAATATTTGAAGAAATGAAATAGGATAAGAAAAAAAATAATATCACAGACTTTCCTCTCAAATTTCACAATCTCTCTCACAACTCTGTAAGACCCATCTCTCTCTCTCTCTCTCTACATTTTTTGTTTTATACTTTATTGAATTACCTTTTTTGTTTTTGAATTATTAAAAAAGAAGCTTTCTTGAACTATAAATTTCTCAAGCTTGAACCTTTTTTATGTTCTATATATTTATTTAGGTTAAAATAAAACATGGGTTTTGTTGTGCAAACACAAACCCATGAAGGGTTTAGCTCAGTTCACTCTATTCATGCTCATAGCTTGAATAATCCCTTTTTAAGTGATAAAATTAGGGCTAGGGTTTATTATCCCAACTCGATTAAAAACGAGGGTTTTAGTAAGGCGAGGCGAAATAGAATATGCGCTGTTCCGAGGGTTAGCTCAAATGGGAAGTTGTCGAATATCGAAAAAAATTATTTTGTGTCGCAAAACCAGGATAGTTATGAGGAATTCGAGAGTAATAATAATCTTAAAAGGTTGGTTAGAAATGGGGAGTTAGAGGAAGGGTTTAAGCATCTCGAGAACATGGTTTATAGAGGGGATATTCCTGATATTATCCCTTGTACTAGTTTGATTCGCGGTTTTTGTCGAGTTGGTAAGACGAAAAAGGCCACTAGAGTTTTGGAGATTCTTGAAGAATCCGGTGCGGTTCCTGATGTTATTACTTATAATGTTTTGATTAGCGGGTATTGTAAGTCGGGGGAAATCGATAGTGCTTTGAAAGTACTGGACCGAATGAGCGTTGCACCTGATGTTGTCACGTATAACACAATATTGCGTAGCTTATGCGATAGTGGGAAGCTAAAACAAGCGATGCAGGTTTTGGACCGACAGTTGCAGAGAGAGTGTTATCCGGATGTTATTACGTATACGATTTTAATCGAAGCTACTTGTAAGGAAACTGGGGTTGGACAAGCTATGAAGCTTTTGGATGAGATGAGGAACAAAGGGTGTAAACCCGATGTGGTTACTTATAATGTTTTGATAAATGGGATTTGCAAAGAAGGGAGATTAGACGAAGCGATTAAGTTTTTGAATAGTATGGCTTCTTATGGTTGTCAACCTAATGTTATTACGTATAATATAATTTTACGTAGTATGTGTAGTACCGGGAGGTGGATGGATGCTGAGAAGCTATTAGCGGAAATGCTTCGTAAAGGTTGTTCTCCGAGTGTGGTCACTTTCAACATTTTGATTAATTTTTTATGTCGAAAGGGATTACTGGGACGAGCTATTGATATTTTGGAGAAAATGTCGGATCATGGGTGTACTCCGAATTCATTGAGTTATAACCCTTTGCTTCATGGTTTTTGCAAAGAAAAGAAGATGGACAGGGCAATTGAGTATTTGGAGATAATGGTTTCGAGGGGGTGTTATCCCGACATTGTTACGTATAACACTTTGCTAACGGCGCTATGCAAAGATGGAAAAGTTGATGTAGCTGTTGAGATACTAAATCAGTTGAGTTCGAAAGGGTGTTCGCCTGTTTTAATCACTTATAATACGGTAATTGATGGTCTAGCTAAAGCTGGTGAAACAAATCGTGCTATTAAGCTTTTAAATGAGATGAGGCAAAAGAATCTGCAACCTGATATAATCACGTATTCGTCCCTGGTGGGTGGGCTTAGTAGAGAAGGAAAAGTGGACGAGGCAATTACGTTTTTTCATGACCTTGAAAGATTAGGTGTAAGGCCTAATGCTATTACTTATAATGCCTTAATGTTGGGTCTTTGTAAGGCTAGAAAAACGTATCGCGCAATTGATTTTTTAGCTTATATGGTTTCTAAAGGGTGCAAGCCAACAGAAGCTACTTATATGATACTCGTCGAGGGACTAGCTTATGAAGGATTTACAAAAGAGGCTTTGGAGTTGTTGAACGAGCTATGTTTAAGAGGAGTTGTGAAGAAAAGTTCGGCTGACCAGGTGGCAGTTAAGGTGTAGGTTCCGATATTTTTCACAATCTTGTTAAAATGATTCCTTACTGTACGAGTTTATCCGGTTTAATTTTGGTAGTAGTATTGGAAGGCTGTAATTTTGATGATACAAATTTTAAGCTTGGTTTGCTCTTAAATTACAAGCTATCGATTTTGTAATATTTTTTTTTGCATATCCCACTTCTCAGTTTCACATTGGTTTCTCAATTTGCTATTACTCTGTCAAGGTTTTTTTTACAATGTCTCTGTTTTGTCCGATTTTCCGCTTGTCATTGTGCGTACCAACCGAACTTGATTTTAGTTTATCTGTTTAGCAAAACTGGTAGGACATTTTTAATTTTTTTAGGAAGAAATGAACTTAATAGGATGGTTATTTTTCTTGAGATGTCATGTACAAAGAAAAGACATAGGTGGGTACGAATGGATGTCTTAAACCATAACCTCATTGTACTACCCTGGGATGCTCTGAAAAGGATCAACTCGTAGAGATGGAATTTTGTACCGAAATGTATAATCCACTTGCAATTAGCACTCATATCGTAAATACAAATCAATAAGAGTGTTTAACATTTAAGATATAAATCTACATATATAAATATAATTGACATGTTAAATAGTGATTTCAAGCTTGGCCAACTATTTTAGATAATAAATTCTCTTCTAGTTTTCTACAAATGTCATTTTTTTTCTTCATAATTGTGTTTTTATTTGATATCGCTAGTGTATCTTTCCATACTATTAAGATGTTGAAGTAGCGGTATAATGGAAGTGTGGTACTTCAAAGGTGGGATAAAGTATGGGTAATGAAATTTTGTATATCATGCGTGTGATATATGAGATTCTAGGTATCTACGTGTAATTTTTACCGGTAAATATATTGTGTTTAAATTGTTTAAAAATAAAATTTTAAAATATGTTCATATAATTTAACATTTGAACCATGTGATAAACTTTTGAAAAATTCGATTTCGACAACTTAGATATGAGTTATTTGTCGGTCAAAATTACATGTAATTTCGTATAGTCATAACAATTTGGGACGGAAAGAATACAACACAAATAAAAATGGTACTGGATCGTTTCCACCCTATCAACGAGTTGTAGGACCATTATATTATTTTAAACTTAACAAGTAAAACGGTCAAAGTATTTGAAAATACAATAAGTATTAATAAAATGATGATTTTGATGACATATTCAAACTTTTTCAGAATGAAAGTAATGTACAAACTTGAAACCTTTCGGTTCGATTGTTAATCTAAGAAACTCCCTGGGTGTTTTTAACAATAGAGTTAAAATTTGACAGTTATAAAATGATTCCATATTCCTTAACATTCCCTCCCTAGCCCGCTGACTATTTCTCTTTTTATCTATAAAGCAATCCCGTGCAATCAGTGACGGAACCAGTATTGTGAAATATGAATGCTGATTTCTATAAAAAAATAATTATACGTTATATGAAATTATTTTACGAAATGCAAGACTAAACTACTAAAATTTGAAGTTTTTAATCAAAATACATACGAAAAATCTATTTTTTCAGTTTTTTTTTTTCAAAATGTAGGACTGCAGCCCCCGACTGTCCCTACCTAGTTCATTAAATGTGTGCGATATAATGTGATAATTTAGTTTCTCAAATTGATAACTGCGGCTCCTTGTAAAGTAGATACATAAATTTTGTTCACTAAATTTAAGAAAAATGAGAAGAGAAGTGATAACACAAATTAACCACAACTGAAACACATCCCTGGTTACCTTACTAACTCTAACTGGAAGGGGAAAAAGCCCGCAAGTAATCTATGACAGCAACAAATATATGGAAACTTCCGACAAGTCAAAGAAGAAATAGCACACATTCAATCATTCATACAACAACTACAAGCTTACATGTGTATCAAAACTATACTTGTCCTTCCCGAGACACTAGATATAACGGCACAACAACATTAATTTCACATACACTTCATAAATAAAAAAGTTCAGGGGCTACTTAGGCTTTGGAGTTTATCAGCGATAAGATTTACAAGATGGTAAGATTCCGAAAAAACAACCTTTGTGGAACTGTTCACCATTACAAACTTGCAACCATGCACTAAAGTGATCGCAATTAGGTGTTTTAAGTACAGCTCAAACTGTATATAAAACAGCCATATACAAAAATTGTAGTAGAGTCGCTTGTTCTTCTATGGGACATAGTTGGGGGAGAGAGTGATAAATAAATATTCATGGTGTTGCACTTAAGAAGGTTGCAACATTTAAATGAAGGCTGTGGGGAGGTAACTCCTCTAGATCACATTAATGGAGCAGTAGAGAAAATTGCTGTCTTTTTAACGCCTTTTGCTCTTAGCCCTAGAAGTTCTTGTTTTGACGTGTTCATTAGGCTGCCTCCAGATGATGTCTTCGAGATTGTCACAAAAATTCTTGTAAAACTGTAACATAAGGAGGACAGAATAAATATGTTTTGCAAGACTTAATAACGACATGAATTTATTTTGCAAAAGGATATTGGCCATAATGTGAGAGAATATTTAGCCATGTGTCTACACAAGCAACTCAAAAAATAAGGGACTTGCCTTGAGGTATTCACGGGTCTCTCCAGCTCCTTTCTGGATATCAACCATATAAAATGTAGGAGCAACTTGAAATACCTGTTTTATATCTTGGTTAGTAATTATAGACCGTGGCAGAAAATAAATATTACAACCAGATATGAGAATTTACTTCAAGCATGGCAGAGAAATGTGAACTCTTGTTTGCTGAAGGGCCTTCTATCCTCATCTGGAAATAAAATTTAATGGCAAGAACATTTATTAGGTTTCATATGTCTATTATATGTTGCAGTAGATGCCGCTAAGATTAACACCCAAAACTTGAAAATTCACCTTAAAGTTGCGAATATGGGTTTTAAAACCCATTGATTGTGCTACAACTTCCGTACTCGATAAAACTACTTTCGCTGGCTTTTGTGAAAGAAAGCGTGTTTGTTGCTTCACTGGGTCCTGTCAAAAAGTTAAGAAAATTAAATGTACACGAAAAGGAGAAGCTAAATGAAGACTCGTTTATTTAGGTTTACTAAAAAATAAAAATAAACTTTTGGTTATAAAAGAGTAAGAGACTATTTATAAAGCGGCTTTCATTTCTAGGATTAACAGTTTGCAATGAACATTATGAGTATAAATGCCAATTTAGAGGAAACGATTTCTTGATTACAGTTACCAGTTTTTGATTCGCATTTCGAGTATATCCGCATTTGCTAATTTACAAGAGAATGGTTTAAACAGAAAGGAAACAATGTCAAAATGGAAAAAGGACAAAAATCTCTCCATCAGTAACAGATAAATTGATCATCTTAAATTAAGTTCCTCCAAAACTGGAAAACGGGAACTCGGAAGTTTTGTTGTACAGAGGAAAACATGAGATAGTTGGGTAAGTAAAAGACCAATAGCAGCACCATCTCTTGTTGGAAACAAATCAAAAAAAACAATAAGAAGCGTGAGAGAGAAATCTAGCTACTAGACATGTGGATTGACAATATTTTTCAACTCAGCTCAAATATTCACACATTGCATAATTGAATCCTTAGAACACAATAGAGAGAAACATTACAAGAGAATGTTTCCATCTTATTTTTCAAGTTACAATTCACTTTCATCACCTATGACTATCACAATTACCTGGCGCCGATCAAATAGTGCTGAGAGGTTTAAGCCTTGAGAGAGGATTATCATGTCAAATGCATTGAGAGTGAGAGGACCCATGTCTTCATTCCTGCAGTGCTGTTCAACCCTTTCTTCCTGCAAAATACGCTACTGAGGGATTCTTTCTTTTAAGTTAAGTTACTTTCTTCACTTTTCCTACTCAAGCAAGATACCTCTTTAAGCAACATACTTTTACATATTTCTCTAATAATAAGCATAATGCAATGTTTACCAGATGCGCCTATACTAATGAGTTTATGTCTTTCAACATCATACACAAATCAAACTTTCCACATTATAGAAGAAACCAAGTAAAGCCCCTATCACAACCAGCAAACTTCTGATACCTCGCCTAGTAACAAGAACTATACCATAGACTCACATTCCTAAGAGCCACTTTCTAAGTTTGTTTAAAGATTATACTAAAGTGGTCCACATATACAAATAAGGGAGATAATTCGAGATCAGTGAGGAAAGGATATAAATGACAAAAAACAACACAGAATTGTAAGTGTGTACCTCAGGATCAGCATCGTCGAAAAAAGAATTAACATCGTCGAGATTAACATCTTCATATTCTATAAGTTTGACAGGATCGTAACCCCTTCTGAACCATTCATCATTTCTAATCTCTTCAACATGAATACGCTGCAAAAACAGACAAATATATTGACAGTAAATAAAGAAGGTTATTATACAACTACACTTCTAATATATAATTTAAATACAAATGAACTGTTACAGAAGACATGCTGAAGAGCCAATTTGAGAAAGTGGTTTATGTTCATGGCTGTACTAGAATAAAAGAGTAAGTATTTATACTAGAGAGTTGTGAATCCTTGACATTTTAGGTACGAAATTTACAATGTTTATTGAGATCTTTAGTACCCAGATTCCATGTGTGACTATGTTATACTTTTACGACCCAAAACATAGTCACACTTTACAACAGAGGAAATAGATATCCAAAACAAACTGCAAGAAATGTTCCCAATCTTTTGTGGTGGCAAATACAAAGAGCACGCGTTTACATTGGCATTGAAATCGTATAATTATAGCAAAACGTACTGTTGAAGCACAATATTTTGACTTATGGAAATACACGGGAATGCTGAGTCTGCATTATCACATCAGTTCAAATTAGTAAAAGCAAGGGATGAGAATCAATGAAATACATTTGCTGAACAGCTTTACAAAATCAGTGTATGTTCTCTTTAGTCTTAATGAAGGTATGCTTCTATATATCAGTGACCTCCCAGGTTTTATTGCAAAGGAACATACCCTTCTATCAGCAGTAAATTCCATGTTTCTCATTTAGAGTATTCATAAAGTTTATCAGTTTTTGTTTTTTCCCCAATGTTAGACACATAAGAATTATGAAAAATAAAATAAAACAAAACAGAGGTCATTCAAAAAGTTCGACTCACAGTTTCAGGATTTGGATCAAGAATTTGTTGTATTAAAGACTTTGCTCCCACTGGAAACCACGATGGACATGAATAGTCGGCTTTATCTATCTGCAAATAAAGGGCTATACTGATTAGAAAACGATACTCTGAACAAACCGATGAAAAACTTAACAAGGACCTAGTTTCAAATATGTTAACGTCTAGAATATTACATGGAGTAAAAGGCCTACTAAGACAGAGCATTAACAAATATAAAAAACACAAAAAATATAGTCTATGAATAGAGAGGCAAAGTGTAGTAGACAAGGAAATTATTGTACCTAAAATTGGCATCACTTAAAAAAAGACTTAAATGAAGTTTCCTTCCTTTTATAAAATAGAAAAAGGCACATGCCTTACTGTACAATGACGTGAGATCAATCTCGTCAAATGGGAGATATCCGGCCATCAAAACATATAGAATGACCCCACAAGACCAAACATCAGCTAGAGCTCCATCATAACCTTTGTGGCTTAAAACCTGATAAACATGTTAAAAACAGAAAAGAAATTAAGAAGACATTCAAATGAAGTACGAAAAAAAACTACAGGAGGCGCATTAATAGACGAACTCAGCGTAATCACCTCAGGAGCAACATAGTTTGGCGTCCCACAAGTTGTTTTGAGGAGACTTACTCCCTAAACAAAATAAAGCAAAAAGTTAAATAAATTCTTGAAATTATCTGATTATAAAAACATTATATGAAGTGAGAATACGGAGTATATGATCCAGCACCATACCTCTTCCGGCAATGCGCTGAGGCCAAAATCAGAAATTTTTAGATTTCCTTGAGAATCCATTAAGAGATTTTCAGGCTGTAAAAGAAAGAATAATTACAAGTATTCACCTGAAGCTTAAGCTATTAGATAGATGCACATTTAATTGTTAATCTTATCAACGTGCCCCCTTGTGGCACACTATTTTTTAACCAAACAAGTGCACATCAATTTTCAATTGGTAGAAGTGATTTTGAAGTTGAACCCAAGACTCTCTCCGGCTCTCATACCATGTTAGTTTTTTGTGATATGCTATCATCTTAAAAAAAAAAACAATCTATTTGGGAGACATGTGTAATGCATTAATACTGTTCATTATCTTTGACTGAAGACATTGAGGAAAACGTTTGGCATGATAGTCATGATTTATAGAATGAAAAATACCTTTAGATCCCTATGGTAAACTCCTTTACTGTGGCAATAATCCACACCATCAATGAGTTGCTGGAAGTATTTCCTAGCTTCAACTTCACTAAGTCGTCCATGATGAACCTCCATAATTGCGTAAAGATAATTAGATAAACTAAATTAATGGGTCGTAAACGTATGCAAATGGACTTAACTTGGAAACTTACTATCTTGTCAAATAATTCGCCACCTGTAATAAATTCCAAGATAATGTAAATCTTTGTGCGGCTTGCTAGAACCTAAAAAAACAAATTCAGAGAGCAGAACTGAGTTGTTTAAGAGTTATGCTACACCATAAATATATAAACTAGATATATATACGAAAGATGTTATGAGTTGAAGTGGAAAAGCCCATGCCTCATACAAACGAACAACATTGGGGTGTCTTACGAGCTTCATTATAGATATCTCTCTCTTAATCTGCAAGATGGTTTTAATTAGAAATCACTTGTCAGAAATAAGGGAATAATATCCGTTTAATAGGTCGAAACTCTAAATAAAATAACCTACAGATTCTTGCATGAACTTCAGAGATTTAAAAAACCTTAAACAAAACATTTCAGAATGTTTTCACCCAGATCATTAAACATGCAAGAAAATTGACGATGCCGATGCTAATGCATGATTTAATTACAGTTGTACACATGTTTGATACAGCTATGCGAAGGACTGTACAAGGTGGAATTATATAAAGGGGGAAAAAGGACCCTGATATTACCTCGATTTTTTATGGACCTAATCCAACAATTATTGACCAAATCACCATGATCGTGTTTCTTAACTTCGTAACAAAAATCTGTTTAGTACTAGGTTTTAACCATATAACATGCCTTGCAAAACAAGTGCATTTTGCCAAGTGGACCTATTTCTACAGTGTAACAATCCTTAATCAACTTAACAGAAATTTGCTACTAATTCTAAAACAATAACTACCATTTATTAGCTATGCAGTCAATATTCCCCCAATATATCAACTCAAGAGGAGAACAATCTTTTTTGGAGATTAAAAGGAGAACATTACTTCCAACAAAATCAGTTGCAGAGAGTTTTCCACTTACCAGAAAAGTTTCTTCTCACTCTGGGAAACTCTCTTCTTTCTTTTCAATACAAAAAACCTAAGCTCCTCAAACTTTTTTGATTCCCAAATAGAGAAAAAATCTTAGTCCTTACTCTTTGATAATCAATCACCACAAAAGTACACATAACAATGAGAATCCAGCTTCTCTTAACCCTAATCACAAGCTCTAAGAGACGGCGCTTACCATAACGTCCAACATTCTAGTTAAACTAAGCTCTTATTTGGTTGCATCTTTGAACATCAGCTAGTTCTATTGCAGCTTAAAGCTATTATCTTTAGTCTTTTTGCTAATAAGTTGGACTGTATTTGCTCTATCAGCTCAAGAAATAAAAAAACCGAGCTTTTCTGGGGGTTCTAGCATGAAATAGCTAGAAGCTTTAAGCTGGATGAACAGCTTTTTTTTCTCAACCTAAAAAAATCCAGCTTTATTGCTTAAATGTAACAAGAAAAAAAAAATAGCTTTTGAGTTGCACTACATTTGGTTACTAGCTTAAGAAAACAGGATAGACTGAACCCAGATTCTTTTTTCGACCTAAAAAAAATCCAGTATATTTACCTAAAAGCTACAACAACAAAAAAAATCCCTCTTTATTTGCTTCACAGTTCCAGTGCATATGGTCAAGAATTGAACTTTTTTAGTTTTCCCATTTGATAATTCAGAAAGGGTTTAGTAAGCTATATGAAGTTAAAGATGCTACCATATCCCATATATAAAGTTGTCCTACATAAAAACTTGATCCCTTCAATCCTGCATTTACTCTAAAATAAGTTTTTTTGGGTAATATAGTTTGGAAAATCTATAAGCTTTTAAGCTGGATTAACCCAGAAGCCATCTTATTCACTTAAAAGCTAACAAAAAAGCCCATATCTTTTTCTACTTCTGAGTGACAGTGCATATAGTTATTCACCTTAAGAATTGAACTTCTTCAATTTCTATATTGAAAAACCAACAAGTTTTAAGCTGGATGAATTAAAAGCTGCTGTTACATACATTCAATAAATAAAGTCCTCCTGCATACTACAAATCCAATCCCTGCAATCCTGCATATACATAAACTAAGCTTTTCTGGGATTTTTGGCCTGAAAAAGCTAGAATCTTTTAAGCTGGTTGAACCCAGAATCCAGCTTATTCACTTAAAATATAAAATAAAAAAGCCTCCTAATGTATTACTACCTAGTTGCAGCACATTTGATTTCCCAGCTTAAAAATTACACCTTTATAGTCTTTTTATCCAAAAATCCAAAAGGGTTCAAGCTAGATGAATCCAAACTGTTTCTCCACCTAAAAAAGATCAGCTCATTTCCTTAAAAGCTACAACAAAAAGCCCCTATCTTAGTGCATTTGGTTGTCCATCTTATTGGGCTTCTTTGGTTTCCTCGTTTGATAAACCAATTAAGTTAAAGCTGTTTAAGCTCCTCGAATAACAAATAAAGTCATCCATACATGTGAAATTCAATCCCTGAATATATACACATCTGTATGTACATATAAACATATATAGGGAAGGAACTAGGTAAAATATTTCTATATATTCTGATCAAAATTTTCAAAAATTAGTGCTCCGCCCCCAAAATATTACGATAAAAAAAAGTGATTTTTTTTTTGCATAGAACATCAGGTCCGCAAAAGGGAAGCTAAGTGCAGAACATCAGGGGTCACGACACCCCATAGACAGAAAAATGTAACTTTTCTTAATATTTTTACACGTAACTTTTATATCTTTTGCTAAGACTAATAACTCCTCCCCCCCACCCAATTTTTTTTACTAATGTCGCCTGGCTTCGCCTCTTCGGGCCCTCCCATTTAAAATTCCTGGTCCCGAACATATACAAATAGAGTGCAAGTATGAAGTATAATAATATAATAGTATAATATTATAGTATGAACTAAGGTAAATTCTTTCTATCTATTTTGATCAAAATATTCAAGAATTAGCTTTCGGCCAAACCAAATTACGGAAAAAATATGCAAAAAGAAATTCATAGAATATCGGACCGGGCCCTCTTATCTGAAGTTCCTAGTTCCTCCACTGAACATATACCATAAACATAAACATAAACAAATAGAGTACAAGGGAGTATATATATTAGTAGTACCTGATCAACCATTTTGTGTTTAAGAATAGTACTTCTATCAAGGATCTTCATAGCAACACTTTCACCAGTCTCAGTGTTTTGTGCAAATTTAACTTTAGCAAATGTTCCTTCTCCTATTGTCCTTCCTACCTCATACTTTCCCACTTTCCTCACCACCCCCATCTGATGATATATATATATATATATGTATGTATGTATGTATGTATATATATAGAGAGAGAGAGTTTCTTTGGCTAATGAAAATCAATCACAGCTCAAAAAGAGAGAGACAAGAGAGTTTCTCCACAATAGCCTCTGAAATATTCTCAAAATGGTCTACTTTCGAAAAACGACAGATCGAAATGATTAAAACGACCGGTCGTTTTATTATTGAACTCTCTGGAACAATTTGGACAATAAACGATCGGTCGAATTGGACAATACGACCGGTCGTTTTTCAGACAAAAACGATCGGTCGTTATGTACATTTCGATCGGTCGTTTTTCAGAAATACTTGTACTTAAAAAACTCATCTCATTTCCCCAGACCACTGTACTCATCTCATTTCCCAGACCACTGTAAAAATAAAAAAACAGAGCTCTTAGATCATTTTAAGGCAAATCTCAGATCTCTTCCAAAACAGGTAAAAGCTCAATATTTTGTGTTGTTGGAGTATTATTTGAGTAAAATTGTTAATTTTACCGTGTGGTTATCGAAATGAAAAATCCTACAATTATGTGTTATTGGGGAGGTACGATAATGGAAACTATTAGCGAGGGGTTATCTTATGATATTTCTTATAAAAAAAATTTTAAGATATCTAGAAACACGACATACGACCAATTTTTGGAAAAATTGTTTAAGGTACTTGATGTATCATCGACTTCAAATCGTTTGAGTTTAACATGTCGTTATCCATATCTGACTACACTTACTGAGTTTAAATATATGCGATTGGCTGTTGATGATAATGATTCGTTGGAAACCATGCTTGAGTTAATAGAATAAAATGGAAGAACGTTTATAGAGTTATATGTTAAAATTGAGCAAGTTTACTCTTCTGATCAAGATTACGGGTTGTATTATAATATTCTTTCCACTAATGAAATCGGTACATCAAGTGGAACACCCATTCGACAAGAGCCAATGCATGAAATCGGTACATCAAGTAGAACACCAATTCGACAAGAGCCAATGCTAGAGGTATATTCTGAGAACAACGAACCAGATTTGACACATTTGGATGCAGTGTGTCGATTGGCAGATAATATTGGTTGGTCGATAGAACTTGGGGATGAACCAGAGGATGAAGATCCGGACTTCAATATTAGCGAAAACGAGTCTGACGATGACGAAGAAAATGTACAAGAAGTTGAGTACGAAGAATTATCATCTGAAATGTGCTTGTATATGGATGAGGATGAAAACGACCAATCAAGTGGGTCACAATTGGCGAATAATACTATTCCCGATGAAATTCCTATGCATCAACCAATGTCAAGTTTGTTTAATGAACCGTTCGACACTCAAGAAAATTATAGTAACCAGAGACGAAATTATATGATGTATCCTGGATTTTGGGATCCTCAAGTTAATGATCCTTTTATTGGTCTTTTATTTAGGGATAAAGAAATGTTGAAAAAGGGAATAAAACTTTGGTCAATCAAACGTAACATCCATTTTTCCACTAAAAGTTCGAAGGCAAAATTTTGGGAAATTCGTTGTAAACTGGCCGAAACTCAACAATGCAAATGGAAACTACGAGCTTCACTAAGAAAGAAACATGGATTTTTTGAAGTGTCGGTGTACAACGGTCCTCATACATGCATTCATGCCGAGCTTACAACTGATCATCCACAGTTAGATTCCAATCTTGTTGCCCAAACCATTCGAAATGCCATCACAACTAATCCTATGATGAAGATTTCATTAGTTAAAGAGATTGTGAATGCCCGCTTTGAAATGTCAGTTTCATACAAAAAAGCTTATTTGGGTAAACAAAAAGCAATCGCAGAGATATTTGGTAATTGGGAAGACTCGTATAAGGTTTTACCTAAATTTATGAAAGCGCTTCAAAAGTATAATCCCGGTACCGTTGCTTCTTATGAGACCACGCCAGTTTACGATGTGGTAGGAAATCCAGTGGGTGAGGTATTGAACAGATTTTTCTTCACATTTAAGGCCGTTATTGATGCATTTCAGTATTGTAGGCCAGTTATCGCTATTGATGCTACTCACTTATATGGGAAGTATAAAGGTAAGATTTTGTTGGCCATGGCATCGGATGCAGATAATCATGTTTTTCCCATTGGTTGTGCATTTGTTGCTGAGGAGAGTACAATTTCGTGGAGCTATTTTCTTTCTAACATTATGCGACATGTGATTAAAGAGCGCGTGAATATTTGTCTAATTTCAGATAGACATGCTGGTATTCTAAGTGCAGTGAGAGGAGTTTGGCGTGGTCAAGGTTTTGTTCATCGATATTGTTCAAATCATTTTTTGGATAATTTTAAGAAAGCTTTCAAAGGAGATCCTGACTTACACAAGTTAGCGGAGAACGCCATTTGGGAATTACAAGAAAGAAAATTGAAAAGAATCATGGAAGCAATAAAAGTCACGAATCCTCAAGCATATCAATGGTTGATAAGAGAGCCTGCGGAAAAATGGTCATATTTTCATGATAAAGGGAGGCGACATGGTAACATGACCACAAACATGGCTGAAATTTTCAATAATGTTTTAAAAGCTGCTCGTAATTTACCAATCACTGCTGCTGTGCAGCTTATTTTCTATAAGTTGGTACACTATTTTTGCGAGCGGAAAAAGATAGTAATCGGGATGAGAAACAGCGGCACAAGATATGGTCCCAATATCCTTAAAATTTTAGAGAAACGTAGGTTGGACATTGGTCATACCAATGTTACTTTCGATTATGAAAGAGGGGTTTATTCCGTGTGTACAAGTTCAAGAAATTCCAGGGGAGGCAATACTCAAGTTGTCGACTTTTCACTTTGGCAATGCGATTGCGGTAAGTGGCAGAGTGATGGAATCCCTTGTTCACATGTGTTTTCCGTATGCGCTGCAAACCGTCTTGATTGGGAAGCTTACATAGTAAAATATTACAGTCTTGAATCATACGAAGGTACGTACTCGGCGCAATTTTGTCCTCTTCGGCATCAAGACTATTGGGATTCATGTGATAGATTATTTCTTCCGGATGTTACTCTTTTAAGAGAAAGGGGTCGTCCAAGATCTACTCGTATTCATAATGGTATGGATCAGTCGGAGAGATGAGCACTTATGAGATGTTCTAGTTGTCAAGGGCGAGGACATGATTGTCGTAAGTGTCCGTATCCAATACGTGCTCGACGCTTATGATTTTAGCTGTAGCTTAAACGAGACAATATGTATCTTGTACTATTTTAATTTTCCGATTGTAATTGTCTTTTTTAATATGAAATATCTATATTTATTCTCAGTGTTTTTTCATACTGTTTTTTGAGAAGATAAACTGTTTGTTAAGTATGAGAGTAAATAAATAAGTGCAATTAACATAAAAATTAGAATGAACAACATAAATAAATAAGTGCAATTAACATAAAAATTAGAATGAACAACATAAATAAATAAGTGCAATTAACATAAATATATATATTTGATTGATTTTATATATATTTTTATATTTTTATATATTTTTCTTGCCAAATCAGTGTCGAAAAGTGCAAACGACCGATCATAATTTTGAAACGACCGATCGTTTTTTAATTGTGCTCACTGGAAGAATTTTGTACAAAAACGACCGATCGTAGTGAAAAACGACCGATCGTTTTTACACAGACGACCGATCGTTCTGCAAAAACGACCAGTCGTTTTTTAAGTGTGCTCACTGGAAGAATTTTGTACAAAAACGACCGATCGTAATTCCAAAACGACCGATCGTTTTTCTGTTTTCCAGTTTTTAAACCTCTTTCAACCCTAATTCTCTTTCACTTTTCAAAACCTTTCATCTCTCTTTATCAAAAAATTCGCCCCCTCTCCCTAAAATTTTCTAAAAATCCCAAATATCTATATATATATAACCTAATTCTCTTATTAATCCTTATAATCAATAATCGATTGATTCCGTTTCTTGAAAATACCAATTCTTCAACAACCCTAATTTTTTAAAAAATCCAACCATGGTTCGCACCAAGAAAGCTCAAGCTCAACCAAACCTCGTCGACGAACATGACAACGACTACGTGCCTCCGTCCCCGAGCCGCCCCCGTGTTCCTCGCGGTCGACGAACCGGCTCCTCCACCGCTCCACCATCGGGCCCCGGTGCCTCTTCCGGCTCTCTTCCTCCTCTCTATGCATCTACAATGGGTAAAAGAGCTATCTTGACTAACTTTACATTAGATATGCCTTTATTTCTTGAACGTTTTCCTCTTCTCATGCAAGATTTAAACTTCCAAAAACTCAACGTAATTCTTACTCTAAAAGAGTATTTCTTCATTGAAAATGTATATGAATTTTACCATAACCTAGTTCTTGATAGGGGTCATGATGACGCACTCCGCGTGCGTTCATCGTTTAATGGCCAACCCTTCGTTTACGGTATAGACCGTTTACGAAATCTTCTACACCTCGATGCTGAGGGGGTGTACGAGCAAAGTGACGAACTTTGCGAAATGCTCAACATCGTTAATTTTACCGATTTCAAAGATGAGCTATTTCATCCCGCCCACAACAATCGCTCTAACAAAGCCCACGGCCTTCTCTTCCGAAATAAATTAGCCTACCATATCCTCTCCCATATTGTCCTCCCCCATACCTCAAACTTCACGGATGTTACCAATGAGTACATCTTTCTTTTAGGGTGCATCCATCGCCGAGTCAAACTTGACTTCGCGTCACTCATATTCTTTAAGATGGATTCGCTAAAAACGAAATCCAAGAATGGGTTACCTTACGGTGCCTTGATTTCGGCCATCTTAAAAGACATGAACCTCGTTCCCGGTGGAACCCTGTTCAAGAACAAGGACAAACACATTTGGGACACCTCCTATCTTGCCCAAATGTCAATAAAATTCGACACTACCGCCAAGACCATTACTTGGTTTGGTAAACGGGTGTCCGGCCCCGACTATACTCATCTTTCCCTCGAAGAGGAAGAATATGTCGGCCCTAAGCCCACACCGCAAGCCGCTCGTGAGGATGTGCCTATTTCCTCCGAGTCCCTTCCCCCGTCTCACATAATGCCTTCCTCTTCTCGTCCCACTCGCGGTCGCGGAAAAGCTCAAGTCGGATCTTCCAACCGTCCTCCGCGCACCGAACAATTCTACGACGATCTATACATCGATACATATCAAAATGCGCGAATCCACCGACGCATGTTTCGCTCCATGAACACAAGTCAAGAAGACTTGGACGAAATTGATAGGATAAGCGCCGAGCAACGGGCAAAGTTCTACGGGTATTTTCCCGATCTAGCCGGTCCCGACGATGACGCCGACGAAGAGGACGACGCGACCTCCCACCGCGACTAGGCTGTTATTTTATTTTTGCGTTATATTTCATTTGTTTTTCATTTATGATGTCAAAGGGGGAGAAATACCTCTATTTTATTTTGCGTTGTATTTCCTTTGTTTTTCATTTTCTTCCAACGTTGTTTTTGATGTAATAAGTAGCAAACGCTTTGCATTTATGTTATGAATCTTTTTTATGTTATGTTGCTATTTATCATTACGTGTTAATTTGTATGACGTTGTGAGATTGCGTATTTATAATTCTACAAATGCGATTTTGATGTTATTATAACTTGTGCGCATATATATCTAGTTGATTGGGTTATTTTTGTTGTTTTCATTTGTGGCGATTGACCGTTTTTAGGCAAAACTATGGCCAATTTTTCGCTTGCATTTTATCGTTCGTTTTCCTTAATCGTTTAGATTTGTTTAACTTCGTTTTAAATCGGATGTTGTGACATTTCCTTGTTTTAAATCGGATGTTTAGTAAAACGTCACCTACACATCTTCTACCTAACATATTAATTTACGACATCATTTTATGTGATAATACTAGTGCATAAATCTTTCGAAAAATCCGATCCAACACTCTCGTACTAAACATATTAATTTACGACATCATTTTTTAAGAGATCATGTTCAAAAAGGGGATCATGTTTTTATATATTTTTTGTCAAATCAGTGTCCAAAACTGCAAAAAATCCTTGTTCTGTAAATTCTTTACAGTCGATCGGTCGACAGTCAAAAACGACCGATCGTTTTTCAGAAACGACCGATCGTTTTAGGTATGATTTCTTCCAGTGAGTTCAGACCAAAAACGACCGATCGAAATGTACAGAACGACCGATCGTTTTTGGTCTGAAAAACGACCGATCGAATTGGACAAAACGACCGATCGTTTTTGGTCCAAATTGTTCCAGAGAGTTCATGATAAAAACGACCGGTCGTTTTTATCATTTCGATCGGTCGTTTTTCGAAAGTAGACCATTTTGGGAATATTACAGACAGGTAGCCCATTCTGGGAATTTGTGTGGTCCACTGGACCATTTTGGCAAAAAACTCGAGACAAAAGACAAAAAGAAAGTAGGAATGTTGCTTGGCCTGCTATTTACACTAACAACACTTATAGTTTTAAATGAAAATTAGTTTTTTGTCCTTTAGAAACTACAACATTATTACTTTAGTTTCCAAGTTTTGAATGAGACATTATTTGGTCCCTTATTATGACTGCAAAAGAGAAAATAAAGAAGAAAAAACCGAATAAGAAAAATTTAGTAAATGTTAGTATATCGCATGGTTTTGGAGCCCGAAAGTTAAAAGGTACTCGATGAAGATGTTGTATTTTTGTATATCAGTGGTGTCCACATGGATATAGCTTCATGTTGTTTGGTGCTGATTCCGAGATAATTACATAAACGAAAGTCATGTTGATCATGGATTGGTATACGTCTTTATTAGTTGTTTGAACCTTTTTTTATGGATCGTAAAACTAATGATTGTTTTTAAGCGACAGTGCTAAAACTTTTGAGTGGTGTCCAAATATTATTATTTTTGTTGAAGGTCTAGCATGAAAACAAAGTTCAGTTGTATCGAATAGAAACTCAGAGATACCAAAGTCGAACATAGGTAACGGATTTTGATGTTGGTATCATCTTTTCAGTCAAAGATGGATAAACTTGCCTATTTTCTACGTGACACTACGGCGATTATAAAGCATGTAACTAAAACTAAATAATAATACAACCACGATAAACAACTTCTCAAAAAAACTAATAATATATTCGTTACTTAATTATGTTAGGGAAAGAGATGAAGTATGCATAAAAAAATCGTATGTATCATAAACCCGACAACTTTTGATTTGTGTGCTAACCTTAAATTCTATAAGAAAAAATCATTTTGGTCTTGGATCAGTATTCGTCTTTCTTACTTGTTTTAATATATTTTTTATCTAGCTTGTGCCAGATTTATTATAGCTTTTTTGACATATTTAAGGAACAAGTTCCTATCTTTCATCATCTTCGGTAGTGTTATATACTTCCTTCTAGTGTACTTCTTTTTCTTTCAATATGAGAAAATAAATAGAAGAATCAAATGTTTAAATAAAGTTGGACTATTAATGTTATGAACAGGATATGTGAGACCAAACTAGAAGTATTATTGTATTTTAATGGGCATTATAGTGACTTATCATAATATAGAGGAGTATAATATTGTTATACTTTTAAGTGGAGTGCTTTGATTTGAAAATAAACCATCAGGTTTTGATTTGTGGAAATTTTGGAAAGAAAAAGACGGGTGAATTTGACAAACGTTTGAAAATAATATTGTCTGTTACATACTTCAAAATTCCATTGTTCCTGCATATTTAACCAAATAAAATTAATACGAAAGGGTACTTAATTTTCATCTAAACAGATGAAGGTAACTTGTTTAATTAAATAAAAACTGTTGCTAGATGTATGATTAATTTTCACCCAATCACGCTAATTAACTCGTTGACTCATAAAAAATGATACTATATCACTAATTTTCATCTCAAACTAACCAAATATAGACATTCGTGACCTTAGTCCCTCCATTTTGATAATAATAATAATTAATTTTTTTTATATGTATTTTAATAAAAATCATTAAAACTAATTAAGCGTTTCAACCTTTTCACGTATTATGAAATAACTCATGAAGTATGAAGATACCATATACAATATTAGTCCCTAGCTACCATCTAAAATTGCATCATTAAGGCAAAAAGTACAAAGACACTCATGGTAAAGAAGTGTCAACCTCATGTCTAAAATATTAACCCGCTCACGAAGTTTCGTTTCGTTTCCGTTGATTGATAATACGCATATATAGAGAGATAATTTTGTATATTGTAAATTTGGTGAAGTAAATCCAAGCCTTAGATGATATAGTTTTTGTAATGCTATGACAAACTAATTGAGTCAAGTTACAATTATCTTTATGTAAATAAATTGGTATATGTGACCAACATTCTTATCAGTCTATCATTAATTAAATGAAAAATGCGCAAATATTATCCCCAGTTATATTCATTTAAGGTTTTAAGTTAAATGAGCCGTTCGAAAAAAAACTCGTGCTTGTTTCATCAAATGATCGGTTCATGACGTTTGATGCTTATATCTTGAAGAAATTAGATTTTGGTGAAAAAATAAAATCTAAATACATCTAATTAATTTCATGTACATTGAGCATCTTTTAATTAGTTTTATGTTTTAGTTAAATAATATTCAATATATAGTTTTGATTATAAATAATGTTCATTTAATAAAGTAAGTATAACTCATTTATAACTATGGTTCGTTATATATAAATTTATCGCGTTTAGAACTCTTCATATTTTTTGGTGCAGTTAGAAAACACGACACCGGAGTTTTTGATGCAATAATAAGAAAAGTTAGATATGAGTTCCAAGTAAATTTGAATTTTGAGAAGAACTAAACGACTATAGAGTTACATTTAACTAAATCGTCATAATATTATTTATCATTTTCAAGAATTAATAATTTATGATTTTGTGAGAAAAAACATCTATATAAGTATCTTTCAAAATTTTATTATATTATTAATTTATCGAAATTAGTGATTTTTTACATTGTGTTAAATCGGGATCAGGAAAAAATATTATTTCAAAGAATTTATTAATTTAACGATTACCGGTTTATAGAGGCCATTCTGTAAAATGTTTTACAATATATTGAAATCAAGTTACTAAAAGAGAACATATAATATTTAAATAAATTGTACGTCTAATTACTCAAACTTTATTCATCATATCTCACAAAATTTAATAAATTGAGTATTTTTTCAGATGTTATTGATGAATTCATAAACTGATGAAAGTTCTATAGAAATTTCAAATATAACGTATTCTAAAATTTTAATTATAGGAAATTTTTAGTTTCAGGCAAAATTTCACAATACTGGTTCCGTACACATTGCGGTATCCTTTTTTAGCAGACTGATATTTCCTATTAATTTATATATATAGCTACGGGTTCGTTAATTTATCCTTATAATAATTCAAGACTTCCCCATTAAATAATCCTCTACTAATTAATTAGGCAACAAAATCTACCAAGTCATATACACGTACGTACTTGAGTAGTTCATAATTAACATATCACGTAAAGAAAACCATCTCTCTCGATCGTCTCTCCTTCTCCCTCTCTCCACAGGTATCGTAATTCGTATACTCCCTAATCTTGCAACTCATATTAAATCGTCGGCGTGTACGTACGTTAATAGCCAGCCATGTATTATAGCAAGTTATCATCATTTTATTTGCCCTAATTAATCTAGCTAGGATTTAAGTTTTCTTTGATTGCTTCATGAATAGATCTTGTATTTTGTATCATGTTTTCACTATTTTACATGAATTGATATACGTATCGAGACCTTGTTATTCTTTTTCATAATCAAGAACCCACTTTTGTAAGCACGGCATATGGTGAGCTTGGGATCTAATTAAATCACTACCTTTTTTCTCCTGATTTTCTCATTGTTATAGTTGCTATACATACTTTAGTTTTAAATATTTATTTGTATGCATGCTTTGTTTTACACTTAATATATACTTTCTCGTACTATGGGGTTTCAAGATTTATTTGATTGCTTCATGAATTGACATGTTACTTGTATATGTATTGTCTTTTACGCTTATACAGATATTGATATGAAGTCATGCATTGTTAATTATTTGAATCTTGATATATATATATATATATATATATATATATATATACTAATTAATCGTTACCGCGTTGCGTGTGCGATACGTAGTGACATAGATATGATCCCGAAAAATAAACTTAATATTTTTTTTAAAATTTAAATACCAAATAATTAAATATAATTAATTAACAATCGTATATAAAGAGTAACATAATGTTTTACTCTTATAAAAAAATACACAACGATTTTGTTTGAAATATAAATGTGTGGAAAATAACATTTTTTAAGTTATTTATGTATTTGAATTGATTGATGACATGTAAGAGTAATTCAATATTAGAGTAAAGGTATTTTTGAAAAATTTGGACAAAATTGGGTAGCTTCAAAATGCTTGGATTGGCTTATATTAATAGTATGATATGATATATATATATATATATATATATATATATATATATATATATATATATATATATATATATATATATATATATATATATATATATATATATATATATATACCTTTTTCTGGTTTTTTGGGATCTAATAATTGATAATATATAACCTTTTCCCCCTTGTTTCTCTGTTTCTTGGGAGTGCTTGTTATGTAAAGTTTTAACTTTGGAATTTTTACTTGTATATGCCTGCTTTTTGAGCGTAATTGTGGTGATATATACTTACTACTTACTAGGATGCAATTAACTTTGAACCCTATGATGTCCTAGATTTTGGTGAGAAAGATGTGACTGCTTATGGTTTAAAAAATAAAATCTAAATGTATACTTAATTTTGACCGAACACAACTAAAAACTTGTTTATTCTTAAACGTGCTCTTTCTTACGATCAAGTTTCTGTAAAAATTTATTTTGAGTTTTGACTTACTATATATATAGGTCTTTTGATTGTTCTACTTTCAATAAACTGATTAGTTTTCTGATGAAAATACGTGTAAAATTTGATTTTGGATTTTGATGATAGAATTTGTATTTAATGTTAAATTCTACTAAACATATATTGGCATATTGGTTGGCTTTATGTGGATATATAGTTATATATATAGTAACAAACTTTTCATCTCTATGTTCGAACTCAAACTTCATTTAGAATTTATAAACACGATGTTATAACCATATACAAAGAGAAACCATATTTTTGAGAGGCAATGAACAGATATATTATTTGCCGTTTCACACAATAAGAGACCAATACAAGTCCACAAAATCTTAATATTAACATGTTGTTAAGAGGCTTAGAGCCCCCTATACAGCTTGAACCAAAACAAAATACAATTCGCATTTTCATATATTATGGCCATATCCCGGAGAGCGCTTATCGCATGAAGTTGAAATGCACAATATGAATAAGTGGAGACTATCGGAGAGGCACGACCCCCATCATAATTTTATGTTTTTTTTTATCATGTTTTTATACGAAAGTTTGTTAAAAATGATAATTTGATGGGACAAAATTAGAATATGAGATGTATAATTTGAGAACATATAACTGCAGCGATATATAGTGCATTGTTATACTTAATAAGCGGAATAATAAAAAATTTCCTTAAACAATATAACTACACTGATTTCTCAAATTAAAACTGATAATTCTAGATTCAAATGTGATTTTGTTTTCCATGTCATTGGCGATGTCCACTTCCATGGTATTCCTTTGTTTAAACAATATTGGTGCACGTAACTAAAGCCTTTTAGCCTATAAAAACAAGATGATACATTACATAGATAGTATGTGTACTATATGATTAAACTTGGCTAAACACTGCAAATAGGTATTACAGCCGAAATCGATATCTGAATTTTCTCTCAAGCCTTTCCTCAATTATTTCCGTTTTTGCAATCTTGCACATTTAGACATTATATGCTGCGAAAATCAGTCATAACGCAAAGAACACTTTAAAATATTCAGCTACATCTTATATGATCGTCTCTAGCGCAAGAGTGTAGGCTAGTATGACATTCGAGAAATTGTGTTAGAGATTTAGTAATGATATTTTTTTTAAAAAGGTGACAAACACAAGAATTCTGAGTGTACGTTATTGATTAGTTTCATCTTTTTCTCCGTGTTTCTTCTGAGAGTTATTGAGTAGTTTCGTTTTTTTCTTTGTTTTTCTTCAGGGTTAAATGGCGAAACAACAAGAACTAGAATGGAACGAAGCGCAAAAAGTTGTGTTAAGCGTAGACTTGGTTTCTACAGCAAAACAACAGCTCATACTCCTTGCTGCAGTCGACAAAATTGCACATCTCTACAGTGGCCCTGCACTTGACTATGCGATATATAGGTAAAAAACCAATAAATTTTTCCCAAGACTGTTTGATTTGAGTTTCCGCCTGTGAATTCTCACTTTGTTTACATATTTTTGTTTTCGAGTGTTCTATATAGAGAGCGGAGTTTCATTTCCGATGATCGTAGAGAACCATAAAACCCTTCTTTCAAAGAGTATAGTCTTTCAACTTTGCTAAATTGGAAACTCACTAACACAATATTGTGCCTAAAGACTTGAGCACAATACCTTTTTCACAATCTTCTCATGAATACTCAACTAAGCTACCTGGCCGACATTTTGTATTACTTTCTGAATGTTTCACTTTCCTTTCTTTGCATAAAGGTTGACTTTGCATCAATTATACTTGATGTATCAGGTACAAAAATCACTGGCTTCCACTTCTTGCCAAATACACCAACACTCGTTTTCGAGAGGGGCCTTTGGTTGTGCCACTGGATTGTGAATGGATCTGGCACTGTCACAGGCTGAATCCCGTAACCTCTCGCCTAAAATGATATCAAATTAAACATATTTAATTTATTGTGTTCATTACCATTGTATCAATAAACTGTATCCGACCTTTGCAGGTAAGGTACATGAAAGATTGTATGGAGCTTTATGGGACTATCCTAGATAACAAAAATGTCGTATCTTCTGTTAGTGATACACCGACACCGACAAGTCTAACCGAAAAATACTGGAACACAATATACCCAAATGATCCCTACAAGCTTAACTACCTTACACTCAATTCCGAGCCAAAACCGGACGGTACAAGAACCACCACTTATGACTTGGTTTCAGCTGTCAAAAGGCAAAGCTCTTTCTATTACCAGGTAACTAAGCGTATAGTAAACTTATTATCCCTTTATTAGAATAGAAACTAGGAAAACAAAGTTGATTACTGTTTCTGTTTTCAAAATCGATGCTAGATGTCAAGGCCATACATGAACGATGATCTGTTCCTTGAAGAGGCTGTGGCTAGATACAAGGGCTTTCTCTATCTAATAAAAGATAATAAGAAAAATAAAGTTAACCAATTCTGTGTTCCGACCTACGATATAGACTTGATCTGGCATTCACATCAACTACACCCTAACTCGTATTATAAAGATTCGATGGCAATGTTGGGGCAAATATTGGAACATGATGATACAGACTCTGATAGAACTAAAGGGAACAAACTGGATACCGGGTTTTCTGAGATTACCAGTTTCTGGGAAGCGACTTTTGGTTCAAGGTATTTAAGGGCTGGGGTAATGTATAGAGGCACCCCTCCAAATTCACTTGCAGTAAAGGGATATGAATCAAATACTTCACCAAAGGATTATGTGGAGGTAATCTCCAATTTATTTTTTCTCTGTTTATTAAAAACCAGCTTTTCGTCCAGCAATTTGCAACAACAATATGAACCATGAAACATGATAATTAAGCCCGAAGAAAAGAGTATTATTACATATATTTTTCTGTAACAGCTCAAATTCTTATCAACTTTCAACCTTGTGATCTGGCTAAAATATTAATCAGGTTCTTATAGAAATTTCCGAGGCGAACAATTTACCATATGGAGATAGAGAAGGCCTACTTGTATCAATCACCAAAAACCAGACTGATCTCTATTTCAACACTAGAAGAATAATAAACATTATTCCAAAGCTTAAGGAAAAACAAATTGCATCTTTCGAATGTGAACCAAACGGAGAGATCCTCTTTGAACTCATTTCTGCAAACTCTTGGGAACTACTTCAATCTCCCTCTATGACCTTTTCAATCCGCTTTTGAAACTGTCGTTCGAGAAATGGTTTGAATTATCATCAATTTCAGAAAATGAATTGCCAGAGAGAACCAGTTTACAGATAGCTCTTTCTTTCACTCCACCAGTTAGAGCTAAAGGGGAGCATTTTAAAGACTCGTATCAAGTTCTTGAGAAAGGTTTGGATATAAAGAAGATTTATGATCCAATTGAGTGGAGTGAAGACGGCAATTGTAGTGGTCCAGGTGGATGTGGTGGTGGTGGATGCGGAAGTACGTGTGGTGGAGGAAGTCGATGTGGCGGTGGCTCATGTAGAGGAGGAGGTTGTCGTAACAAGTGACAGGTGGTTATCAGTTATCACATTCAGATAATCACTTGGGATCGATGTAGCGACTTAATGGTAGTATACTATATAAAGGCTATGGCCAGTGAGCAAGTATGTTATGAACATGTAGGTGTGTATGTATGGTCTTACTTGGTGTTTGTGTGTCCTGAATAAGCTTATCCTGGGTGATGTGCAGTAATAAGAAGAAAAATATGTTATCAAGTACTATGCGTTTTCAGTCTTCACTAAATTTTAATTGTATAAACCCAAACCTTGATCAAATCGCAGTAAACTTACTTACTTGAAAAGCAGAAACAATTATGTTGACCGGTTGATGTAATAAATTCAAACAACCAGCAAAAATCAATGGAAAACCTATCAGGAAAAAAAATCATCATAATTTTTGACTATTCGATTTCTCTATTTTATTTACCTAGTTCAGGAATTACCTCGCAATTTCTCATTGCCTTTTCTGCAACTTATTTGTAATAATTCTTTTTAAAAAAAAATAAAGTAAACCCAGCCTTTTATGTTTGTTTTGATGTAAAATAGATGTCAAAAGGTAAAATAAATTTTTCAGTTGATTGGTTTAACGTAAAATATTTTTTTTCGGAGAATTTTTTTCACATATCTAATAAAATTGGGAGAAACGGTTACTCCGTAAATAAAGTCGTAAACGGTTTACGGAGGCTCTCTCAATATTATTTGTAGGATAAATTAACAAAACATACTACTTTTGAAACTAAATTACAAAAAACATACACTTACAACTTTAACTATAAAAAACATACCAAACAAATTTAAATTTAATGTCGTTTATTTTTTTATTTATCTCTCTCCTTCATTTTTATTTCTCACCAATTCTTCTATGTATCTCTTCATTCTTCTCTCTCACCAATTTTTCTCTTTATCTCTCTCTGATCTTACTCTCTGTCTCATCCATTCTTCTATGTATATTTTTTTAATATCCCACTCTATCTCTCTCCCTTCCTCCACCACGAAAACCCGCCACTAATTACCGAACTCATCTAGATTATATAGATATCCATATACATATAAATACAGATATATATACATACGTAATACACAAATATTACACTATTTGATACCCCGTAATATATGAAAAATATATAGAATTGGTGAGATTGTTTTCTATTTATTGAGTTTTGAGACTATTGTAAACATTGTGGATTTCAAGTTGAAATATAAAAATCCATATGTATAATATTGAGAGAAATTCATAGGTAGGATATGAACTTTTGAAATTAGGTTATGAAGTTTTGAAATTAGGGTATGAAATTTTAAAATCAGGGTATGAAGTTTTGAAATTAGGGTATGAAGTTTTTGAAATTAAGGTATGAAGTTTTAAAATTAGGGTATAACGTTTTATAATTAGCATATGGGTGATTAGCACGTGTTAGAAATAAGTGCGATTATCGTGTGTTAGAGAGAGAGGTGCGATTAGAGAGAGAGAGAGAGGTGCGGTTAGAGAGAGAGGTGATTAGCACGTGTTAGAAAGAGGTGTGATTATCGTGTGTTAGAGAGAGGTGCGATTAGAGAAAGAGAGTTGCGGTTAGAGAAAGATAGGTTAGATTATGGTTTTATTAGAATTAGAAAAATAATAAGTATATATAGCTATGTTTTGATAATTTAACTTTTGAGGGTATGTTTTTGGTAATATAATAGGGGTAGGGTAGTAATTATTATTAATTACAGGTTACTCTTTCAAAATTATTTAATACTTAGTACAATTTCATATAATTAACTAATAAAAAAAGTAAAAAATAGGAAAATTTTGAAAAAAAAAAACAAAAAATGGAAAAAAAAAACGAAATTTCTAAAAAACGCAAGAAAATTTTAAAATGCCAAAATCTAATTAATCAATAAAAATAAAAAATAGGAAAGAATCTAAAATAAAAAATAAAAAATGGAAAATATAAAAATGTAAAAAACCCGATAAAATTTTAAAAAGCTAAAAAAAATCAATAATATATTCTATACTTCTAATTTTATGAGTTTATAGGTTGAGAATTATAAGGTATTACAAGTGACATATACGAAAGAAAATATGCATTTAGCTAGATTTTTCTATACATGTTGCAATTTTTACCAATTATTTGTTTAAAAAATAATTTGTAAAAAAAACTTGATTTTTTTATAAAATTTTATGTGGAAAAACTTTTTATGCACCAACCGCCCGTAAATGAAAGACAAACAAAAGTTTTCAGTGTAAAACTTTCCTAAAAATACTTTTTCCATGTAAAACTTTTATTATGAAACAAACGGAGTCTCCATTCCCGGTAACAAGAAAAAGTAAAACAGTGAAGGGATTTCGTACAATAATTAAACCACACAATAGAAGGAATAATCTTAATTCACTCTTTTCAGGTGAAAACTAACAAACTTCAGTGTTGGCATATAGAAGTTATAAGTGCACAAGTCATGATCGCAAATAGTAGTAGACAATGAGACAAACCCTGGTGACTATAGCTTTCAGAGAGGTTAAAGTTTTATATTGATTCCAAAATTGGAGAATGATAAGAGTTTGAGATTAAGATATTATAGTATATTTTATCAAGTGATCCCTCAAATCAAGTCCACAACCTGAGCTTTCTTTTACTAAACTAATGATGCTCAACCCACATTAAAAAAAGGTCAAAAGACAAGGGCATAAAACATAAAAAGTAACCAGAAAGATTGACAAGTCTGTCTCCAATGGCATTAACAAACAAACTAACACAGCTTATTTTCAACTACCAAGGCTGTGCTTTTGAGATGGAGCCGGGTTTTATGTTAATATAAAAAAGACAAGTCATATACAGTAGATAAGCTTCAAAGGAAACATAAAAATTAACATGATTCCCAAATCGCAAACTAAACAATGATACAAATTTCTGTAACTTGCAGAAATTGCGTTAGTTGGATTGCATTGTCAACACCAAAACAATTTTTTCTTTCAAATAGAAAAAATAGCTGGGTGACTATGCGAAGTTAGTTACACCAGAAACAATAACCTGCAGAAAGCAAAACAACTTGCCAAAGAAAACACACATCTTGAAACAAAAAAATTAGCTTATAGGTGCACCAAACAAGCCTAAAAACCAAGTCGAAATACTACTTGAAAAGCGATAAAGATACAAATATAGAAGAGACCGGAATTAACAGCAAATAGGATCAATAGACATATGAACACAACTAGTTCGTCATTGACAGGTGATTCTCACATCATATAAGGTTTTGGGATCAATGAAGTGATAAAAAGATAGGATACGGCTAAGAGAAATGTTTGTGGGTAACAATGTTAATGAACATGTATGTCTAAGCAAGTTTGGTACTAATGTGTATATATTTGCATGACATATAAACTTACCCTGGGTTGTAAAACAATATCAATAAAACAGTTTGTGTTTCAGGTAGTATCATATCATGAGTCTTAAATCATAACTGAACTGATGAATTCCAGTCTTCTAAACACCGGTTTTGATGGAAAATATTCTACAAATATTGCCATAAACATTCATGTTAATGTAAGGGATGCAAAGATAACCATGATACGAGAGTGGAAATCCTAACACAAAAAGTCATCACAAACATTGGTATAAAATATCTTCATAAGTTCTCTATGCCTTTTCCGCAACTTGTTTGGCATACATGTCACATAGAATAAGAGTGTAAGACAACCCCAAACTTTAATTAAAATTGCCAAAAAAGAAATCTCTCCATATTCACAGCCGAGAAAAGGAAATACTGAAGGGGTTCTTCAACTAAACCACACAAATAGAAGGCATAATCCCAATTCACATTTTTTTTTGGGTAAAAAACAAGCTTTTTCTTAGTGTTGGCATAACGAATCATGTAAGTGCACACCTAATGATTATAAACAACAGACAAGCCCTAGTGGATGTAGCTTTCAATAGAAATAAAGCTTCATATGATTCCAAACTGGAGAAATAATTGAAGTTTGAGATCTAAGCTATTAGATATTTACTATGTGATCCCCCAAAGTAAGTATACATGCTGAGCTGCTTTACAAAACCAATGATGCTCAACCCCAAAAAATAAAGTGGTCCAACTAAATTGTAAATATCCAGAAACATATTCCTCCTGACGATCCCGTCTGGCTGAAAGACAATGGCATAAAACATAAACTAACTAGAAAGTTAGATAACTCTGAATTGGAATAAATCAGACTAAACTAAGACAGCTTATTTCCAGCTTCTATTTAGTTGCTTTTGATATGGATTCCGGGTTTATGTATGTAATACAAAAGTCATAAGAAAACTTAGCAGACAAGTCTTAATGGATTTGGCTTTCAAAGAGAACTAAAGCTTTTATATGATTCCCGAACTGGAGAATGAAAAACTTTTCCGGAGCATTTGTAGATTTTGTTTCTTGTTAAAATGCATCTTTAACACAGAAAGCACTACTAGTTTTTCCAAACTGAGAAAAAAGGTAGGTTCAACAAAAGCCGAGAGCTAAGTTAGACTAGAACTAGACAGAGACAACTGATTGCACAAGTTACCTGAAAAAATGCCCCAACGCCTAAGAACAAAATAATAAACTTATTGGTGCATCTAAACAAACCAAACGATCAAAAGTGGTAGTAGAAAACAGAAGACAAGGTCAAAAAGCCAACCAAATTGGATTGCCAAAAACAAATGAACACAGCTAATTAACCACTTATATTCAAAAAAAAATTGTAATAAGCTCTACTCATATATTCTTGTCAAATCCACACCAACAACATCGCATATTCCCCCATATTCCAAACAACTTAAAATACACAGGATTCACAATATACCTAGCACTTAAAATTTATTCACCTTCACTCGACCTGGAACCGACATTTCGTCAATCATAGAGCTTTAGAAACAACAACAACATTACCACTATCTTGAGCCGCTGTCGCCGCTACAGCAACCGCCTGGTACTGTGGCATCACACCCTGTGCTGGCACTCCCGTACTGTAATACACCTGTCTACCTGCCATGTCATATGCTGCCTGCCCCTGAACCATCGCTTGTTGCCTGCCCGCCATGTCATAAGCTGCCTGTCCCTGAACCATCCCCTGTTGCCTACTCGCCACATCATATGCCGCATATCCTTGTTCCACCGCTTGCCCTCGAAAAACCCCTTGCTGAATCAGCGGTTGGGGGACAGGATTGTAAATTGGCTGCATCCCATAATAACACTGGCCAGGTAATTGCCCCGTCATTTGCCGCAAGGTTGCTGATTGGTACACTCCTGAAGGTGTCTGTATCATGTAAACCGTCTGCTCAGGTCGACCGCCAGTTGCCACCTGTCTCTCCTGCCAGTACTGCTGTGACACAGTCACCGGAACACCCTGTTGCTGTTCATACATATTATTATCAATTAGTATGTTGATGTTGTGTCTCTCGACTCAATTAACTAATAATAAGATATTACTCACATTATATCTCCGATTTTCGTCTCAATCCTATCATTATATTTTCCGGTTTCTACCTAAAAAAACGGCATCATACAGTACTATAGCAGTATGATGTTCATAATATAACACTGTTCATTTAATTACTACATATAACAGATTAATAAAAACTTACTCAGATAACAAAATTACTCACATAATAGTCTCCTGCATAAGGCCTCGGCCCTCCATTCTCCCTGATGACGTGGCACTCCTCCTTTGCCGTCACCTCAGCGTTACTATTATCGAGCCCGAACAGAAAATCCGGATTAGCACCACTATTAATCATACCCTCCTTAACACCGCTCAACGCGTCCACAAACCACCTCTCTCCTCCCTCTAACCCCGCCTTCACAGCCGGAAACAGAAACAGCCTCAACCTACCAGGCCTCGGCACCCGTTCGTACTCCGCCATTAAATTAACCAAATCCTCCTCGTTCGTCACCGATATCAACCCGTCCAAATCCTCTCCGGGAAGCTGGTACTTGATCGATATTCCGTTTCCGATTGCGATTCCGTTGCCGGAGATGCTGGCGAGTTTTGCGGAGAAGTTATTGAAGGTGACGTGGCGATCGACGGAAATGATCTTGGTGTCGCCGCCGACGTAGGAGAGGCGGTTGGGGTCGTGATGACGTGGCAGGATTTGACCGTTGTAGCTTACTAAAAACTTTAATTTTGAAGCGGAGCTAGGGTTAGGGTTTTCGTCGTCGAGGTCGCGGGAGCGCGGCGAGGAGGCGGCGGAGGACGCGTAGGAATAGTTCTCCATCTCTCTCTCTATATATCTATATCTCTATATCTATATATCTCTCTATATCTATATATCTCTCTGTGTGTGTATTGTGTGACAGTGTGAGATTATTTATTTGAGCTAAACATTCGGCGTGAATCATTATTCGTTAACGTTACTAAAAGAGGATAATTTTACTTATTTTAGTATCTTCCAATATTCCTTCACCTTTTTCTTATGATATTATAGTTTAACTATTAAATTAAATGAAAAAAAAAGGGGTTACCAAATTAGTTGAGACAAAAACGGATGTGGGATACGGATCTGATTCGAATGAAACAAACAAAATATGGTTCCAGATTGGTTATGAATTTCAATATCAAAATCTGTAAATAGTCTGAAAATATAACGTTTTTTAAATACTAGCTATATGTGTGATATGAATCGGTATTTATATATAGCGGAGGGCATATGAACATCATGAAAAACATTCAACTATACACTTTTTCGTTAAAACGTTCCAAATCAAGATTTGGTTAATGCAAATCTCAATGGTTTCACGACGGGAACATAAGTATGCGTCTTGTTTTTTTTTTCTGAGATGTATAATGACATGTTTTGAATTTTTAAATTTTACCATAATTTCGAAAACATATCATTATACATCTCGGAAAAAAAAAAACAAGACGCATATTTGTGTTCCCGTCGTGAAACCATTGAGATTTGCATTAATCAAATCTTGATTTGGAACGTTTTTACGAAAAAGTATCTAGTTTGATGTTTTTCATGATGTTCATATAACATTTTTCTTTTATATATATATATATATATATAAATATATATGTATTATAACTTCGGGCGGGTGTAGATGTAAGCGTAAATTTTATATCAAAAATTGTATGTTGTACAATAATGTAATTTATATGTCAAAGTATTGTAAATCCAAGTTATATTTAGTTAATACTTATTACTATTTGATATTTTTTTCTTGTTCATGAATTTCGGTCTAACTTGTTTTTTATCATCGTGTTTGCTAAACACAAAATAGATATAAATTAGTATTTATACATATATATATATATATATATATATATATATATATATATATATGTGTGTGTATTATAACTTCGGGGGTAGATGTAAGTGTAAATTTTATGTCAAAAATTGTATGTTGTACAATAATGTAATTCATATGTTAAAGTATTGTAAATCGAAGTTCTATTTAGTTAATACTTATTACTATTTGATATTTTTTTCTTGCTCATGAATTTCACTATAACTTGTTTTTTTTATCATCGTGTTTGCTAAACACAAAATAGATAAAAATCAAATTATATTATGTTGAGATGTAAATATTTCTCATTCCAATTGCATAAACAAAATTTTCATTTTGACAATTCAAGCTTCCAAATGTCACGTATTTGTTGAAATAAACCAATGCACTGCGGAGGCTAGATGAAATTTGACGGAGCCTAAAATCGTAAGAGTTCGTGATAAGTCAGTTATTAGGTGACCAATTGTGTTTTAAAACCCGCTTTAAACTTTTAGAACATTGGACTAAACTCATATATTTGAAACAACAGAGCCTTTTATCAAACTTTGTAAAACTAAAGTGGAGCAAAGTGTAACTTATAATTTCTCCAAAACACGCAATGTAACTTAATTTAAGAGTCGGATTTTTCTAATATAAAAAATATTTTTTTACTCTCAAACCGTAAATCCAAATTACAAACTGTAACTCAAATTTACGGTTTGCCTTTTTAATTTTTTTTGAAAAAAATCATACAAAATCTAAAAATAGTTATACTACTTAAAATTTGAGTAAAAAATATTTCAAAGTTAATTTTAATTTTTTTACTGATTTTTATTAAATTTTGTCTTTTATTACTATTTTTTACAAAAAAAATATACTACCAAATCTGTAAAATTAATAAAACATGTTTGGAAAAGTTAGATATTAATGTTACAACTATTTTGTATTAATTTTACAATTTTTTTGTTATTTTTTTTTAAAAAATAGCAATAAAAATCAGTAAAAAAAATTAAAATTAATCTTGAAATATTTTTTACTCATTTGTTAACTAAATATAACTGGTTTTAGATTTTTATCCGGTTTGAGTTTGACAATGAAAAAATATTTTTTCAGTGGGAAAATCTGGGATCCTTAATTTATTTCTCTCTCTCTATTTATTTATATATATATATATATATATATATATATATATAAAACAATGGTGAAAGTGGTGATCGGAGAAGAAAGTCGTCTCCAATTAGCAGAAAATCGGCTCATCTCTCTCGGCTTCTCTTCTCAGGTACATAAATTCACTCTCTCTCTCTCTCTCTATATATATCTATATCTATATCTATATCTAATTCTGTATTGATCATTTTTATTAGTGGTAAGGGGGGCCATTATATCAAAGGTTTATTGTTGTATCTGGAATCTAATTTATTTTTTCATACAAACTTTGTAGTTACCTAAAATCGAAACACTATAAATGCAACTAAATTGCTTCTAGATAGCTATATATATATATATACAGTTAAATCGACACTTCAGTTACGAGACGAGTTGAAAACATAACAACCGATTAGTTTATGCAGAGGGCGGAAAATGTTTGACTACTTAAGAAAATCGGTAAAAATCATAACTTCAATTATTTTTTAGACGACTTGTTTTCTGAAAAATAAGTTATTTGCCAAGAGAAACTTATTTTTTAGTTTTTTAAAAAAGGAGTTATTGTTATAAAGATGTGACCTAGTTTGTAAGGACCCGTGATTAAAAACAGTGAGAAAAAAGTTCCGTTGTAGTAGTGTTTGGCGCCACCTTAGTTTTTTGTTACTTAAAAAGTCACGTAACTTGTTTTACTTAGTTTAACTTATGAGTGGCTTCTGATTATTCAAACATGTTTTTATTAGAAACACTATTTAAAAAAGACCGCTTCGCAGTAAAAAAGCTCGGTTCAAAGCTTAAGAAGCCCGCTTTAAAAAGGCGCTATAAGCTTAACAAGTTCGCTTTTAAAAGCCGCTAAAAGCGTAGCTCTTGCAAAAATGCTTTAGCTAAGATTTCACTTTTTCAAACAGTGATTAGAAACATTCTATTTTTGTTTTTTTTTTTCAGCGAAAAAGCTAAGAAGCATCATTAAATTCCTAGCTTATGTTGAGTTTTTTTAAGCTATTTTGACCCGAAAGCTAGCTTTTTAAAAGCTAGCAAACCAGACACTCCTAGCTTTTTTTGTAAGCAAAAGGCATAAAAAACAGTTGTCGAACAGGCACACTAAAAAAGTTTTCATTTCAAAAAGGTGATTCTCCAAAAAAAAAGTGATTTTTCAAAAAGAGTGGATTTTTCATACAAGCGACTTAACAAATTTCCACCCAAATCGCAAAAGAGTTCCCGAATCTCTCTCTCTCTCTCTGTGTATCTTTCCCTGTGTTCACAATTTAGGGCAATGATTTTATGCAGATAGGGTTGGTGATTGGGAAGCTGAGTCCGAGCTCTGATCGCTGTTCGGTATTTGATTTGATTTCAACGCCGGTGAACGATGCTGGAGAATCAGCATGTTCAATAGTCGGAGCGGTGAGAGACGATAAGAAGAAGGGAGCAAAAGGGAAACCGCAGACAGATACTTCATCGGTTGCGGTTGATAGAGATTGGGTGGCGGAACACGCTCGTCAGGTAATTAACCTTGTTTAATTTACATTTTTGTACATTAATATTTTATCGTCTTTCGATTTTGTAGACTAATTTGTATTTCCTGAGTCCCGTAAAAAATTGGTCCAATTTGAGGTTTTACATGTAATAAGAAAAGTTGGTTAGAGTTAGAGCAGTTGATATGGTTGTAAGTTTTCTGACTGTTCTTTCCAAAATAACGATGATACTTTGTTGGCTGTGCTTGAAAGAGATTGGGTGGCTGAACAGGATCAAGAATCATTAATTGCATTTTTGTACACTAACATATCATTAGGTTTCGATTTTCTACTCTAAATTCTACCTCCTCTTAGTCTCACAAAAATAGCAAGAACTTGTCTGAAACAAGGGTATTTATAAAACTATTACACCAAACCAATTACATTTTTTTATTTAATTTTGAAGTGGGCCCAACAAGGGTTCCAATTTCTCATCTGGGTTTATATTGGCTGGTGCACGAGTTTTTAGCTCACCGGGTTTACTAAATAGTTAGTCCATAAATGGTCTAATTCACGGGCGGAGCCAACATAACTATATTGGGGACAAAATGCTATTTTCTGGGATTGCAAAAAGCAATATTTCTGTAATATTTAAAATCTTTCTTAAAGAAAATATAGGATTTTTGGAAGTTGTGGGGTTGCCGCGTCAGTCCCTTTTCATAGCATAGCTCCACCCTTAATCCTATTGACTTTTTTTTACAAATTTTAAGAAAATTTGGCTATGGTTGTAAGTTTTCAAATAAACTCTTAAAATAGCAATGACACTTGGTCGATTGTGGTTGATAGAGATTGGGTGGCCAACCACGCTCGTTACCGAGTATCTAGACATATATTGATTTTTTGGCAGAGTCATCAATTACACTATGGGAAATGATTCATGATAATTGGATTGCATTCAACATTATCTTTAATTTGAGTAGGAGTAGTTGCAATTAAAAGATTGCAGTTTGGTCACCTGGTGCATACATGATGCTAATTGGTGTGGTTACCATTGCTATGGAGTAATTATTTAGGGTTTGCTTGACTGAATCTTTTAAGCAAGGAAAAGAGCTTATGTTGAGAAAAGAACTCAGTTCATTATGCTTAAAACATCTAGCCTTTTTTTTTATTATGAAAACAAAGATGCTCGGCTCTAGAGCTACCCAATCAAGGTCCGAGTGCATGACAACTTGTAATTGAACAAGTATTGAACTTCGAGCTTAAAAGCTACAAGCAATTAAGCGAACAAGTTCTGGAAAAAATGATTCAGACTTTATCAGCCAAACTAGGTCTGACCCACCTATATTACAGGACAGCTAGAACTGCTAAAAGTGATACTTTTTTGACGCGTTCTTACTTTACATCTATTCATGCGCTCCATTATAGACTGTCAACATCAACACTATGGACTATGTGTTTTAGGTTTCCAGAATGCTGATGGGCGGGGTTAAGGTGCTTGGTGTTTATGTGTGGACCGGTGAGAGCTCATTCAAGAACTCAACCCTCGAGCTTTGCCAGGTTTTGTTCTTTTTTTCTGTCTCCAATTTTCATATTGCGTTTGTATATTTAGATGGAATATGTTCACAATTCGAGGAATTCACAGTTTTGAACTAATATGTACTAGTAACTAAATTTTGGTTTTGTACATCAACCTACAAAACAAGAAATTAGTACAGTAACACTACCTTTCTCAGTTATTTAATTATTTTAGAAGATGACAAAAATTAACAGTTTTATCTAGGTTCACTTTATCAGCTAAGCGTAGACTTTTCCTATCAAACAAGTTCTGGGATCCTCTTGGTTTTTCACTTTCCTCATGTAGTTACAAGTAAGGCAGAGGAATTTAATTTCCCCAAAAGAAGCTGTAAGAAATTAATTGTAGCATTTGTTTGCTGATAGTATTTTAGTTAGTGTCTATCTAGGCCTTAATTTTTGTATTTGAACAAAATTAGATGTCTAGACAAGGTATTGACAGATGTTTGCAGGCAGTCAAAGTGGTTGCAGAAGCAGCACCATTTCATGGAAGTGATTGGGATGAGAGATTGCTTATGCACATCAGTTACAGTCCAAGAAGGTACTTCTAATCTGATGTTATTCGATTTTTAACATTGCAACTATTTCCTGTAAATTGTTGATTTTTGTAACGAAGTGGTTTTGAAATTGTACTACAGATGGACGTGTAGAAATTGCTCGTTATCTTCTAATATTACTACTAGCAGCTTGCGGCCTTGTGATTTCAAGATGGGCAAAGTTTTAAACTCCCTTCAGACATTCAAGTGCACTTATTCCTTTGATCTAAGGTGTGAAGTTTTATGTTTGGACTTTTAAATTTATGATTACAGCATAAAAATTTGCCAACCACATTATCTCTTACACACCGTGGATAATTCATCCAAAGATCAGAGTCTCATGCTTAAATTGTAGTTTAAGTAACCTGACAACGTAATTGATGGAGATGAACCTGTTACATTGGTAGGAAAATCATGTGCTGACAATCACCAACTAAAGGCCGAAATGGCGGTGACTGACTATTATAGAAGTATTGGGAGTTTTATAGTTTCGTTGTTCATATAACTATCTTACACTCTCCTCCTACTTGCTGACATCTATGCAACTAACACCCCTACATTCCTGCTTCTGAATGCGCCATTGCACTATTGGCCTGTGCAACTCCGTTCACTCTTCTTTTGTACTCCAACCTATCAACTTATGATAAGCACTCCAATTATCGAAATTTACAATATTGAAACCTTTCTACACAAAATTAAATAATTACTGCACCAACCTTTAAACAACGTGTCATTTGGGTACAGATCTACATAGAGTTGAAACCATTAATACGCCAACCTACACAATTACTGCACAATTTTTTATTGTTTGTTTGCTTATTGTTCGATTTATGTAGATTGCTCAACATATCAGTGTAAATGAACAAGAAAACCATAACTAGTGCTTTTGAGTTAAAACTATATCGTGGTGTACTAATTGTTTCTTTCTGTAGATTGGTGTTACAATTGAAACATTAATAGTTGGATGTTCTAATTGTTATGATCGGAAGGTTAATGGACAATGTTATTTTTTTCCGTTGGTAATCATGGTCATCTTGTTCAAGCTTCAGAGTGCTACTCTAAAACTATAATATCCGCTTGTCACCTTTAGCACAATGTTAAATTAAGGTTTTCACTCTTAACTCTAGCTGGCTAATTTATGTTTCCTACTGTTTCTTTGCAGATTGCCGATCTGTCATGATAGTGGGTCGAAAAATAAAAAATTGGCTGACATTATCCGCCATGGAATTTTAAGTCATGCTAAGGAGCTTAAAAATGCAAAAGCCATAATTGACGGGAATTTGGTAAGTATAATCTAATGTAATTTCGTGACAGGCTAGTGTTAAGAACCATTTTGTTACCAGTGCATGCCTGCCATTTTAATTTACCTTCTTTGTCTTTAGTAAAAACTGCCAATCACATGTTGTAAAGAATATGTAGGTGCGACTTTGCATCTTTTTTGTTTTGCATTATATATATCTAGTTTCTTTTCAGGTGGTTGAGGAGTCTTCATGTGCACCAGATGGCTCGCATGAAGTACAGTTTCTTCTACCCTTTATGAAAAATACATCTGTAGAAGGTATATTGGCACTGCGCATCATGTGAAGTCGATTAATTTTAAATCCTTCGAAGAATTTTTCTGGTATGCGTATTATAACTTAAAATTTTTGTGGTAAAGCGTGCAGCGAAAAAGAGGTCCTTGGGGTTCTCGTTTTTAGTGGCTCGGTTTGCTCTTATTCATACTTAAACTCAAAAGAACCAGTTTCTCAAGCCTTGGATGATTTAAAGGTAAGGCAGTAAATTATCTCACGCACATATATGAGCTCTTTAGCTACTGTATTTGATTTGTCAATTAGATTCTGCAGTCTATATGGTTTGCACTCTTTGATTTGTCTGTTGGATTCTGCAGTCTATGAATTCAGTTACTCATTGAGTACATGTGAACATGTTAAGTGCAAAAATCAGAGGCTATACAACATGATTAGCTTGCATTTGGAACTTGTATACATGGTGCTGGTTTGATAATATTCTTGGTTTAAATATACAATGATCATTCTTTTTAGGGGGACATTCTCATGAGCTTGCTGAGTAGGTTGGATATCATGAGCGACGAAACAGATGTAGAATCAGATCCCATTGTGGATGATAAAACTGGGGCAATTGGCGAATCACCCGTAGAGGAGCAGTTTCTTCAACGTGATCTACATTTATTGAGGTTTGAAAGTACTAATGAAATTTGTTTTAAGGGCTTTGATCAGCCGTAATTATTTTTGTTGGTGCATAAAAGTTATTGTCAAATTATTAACTGACAAAATTTGTTTCAATACATTTTCAAACAGGAAAAACTGCAGTCTTTCATTTCCGCGTAGAATATTCGTGCCTTGGTTGGCAGGTACATATATTTGTGACTATCTTCAACCTTCAGAGACAATTGAGGTTGGTACTCATTTACTTTCGTAACAAATCATCTAGTTTTCCGGTGATATAAACAGACTTTATTGATGATCTAAACTTGTTATGGTTTCGCTGTTACCATATGCGACAGTATTTACAATCTTATTAACTGAAAATATATTTATGGTACGAGTTACCAACAAAAACCAAGTAGTAATACTAGTTTCGATTATTCAACTTGTTCTCGAAATAAAATTCACCATGGCAGCTAACACATTGATACATGTTATTTGACAACCAGCCATTCTTTTCCTTTCACTTGTTATCCTTAATTCTAATTTTCATGTTACTGTCAGGTTGTTAAGGACCATTGTGTTGAGTTGATGTCTATGGAAGCTCCAACGGACATGTCAACTATATTAGAACCGGAAAGTGATCCCCTTATATTGAGTACCAAATCTTTCTGTGATGTCACTCTTCCATTTCATTCAGCATCGAACCCAGAATCGTCCTCTTTATACGAGAAAGGTATTGTTTCTAATGAAGATAAGAAATCAACAAAAACAGCAGAGTTTAATACATTATCTGCGGTTTTGGTGCTTATACTGAGTATTTTAGTAGGGATGGGGTTATATATGTTTAAGGCCTCGTAAAGCTGGTTTTTTTTTCTGGGTGAGTTTTGTTATGGTAAACCTCTTTTCTAGTTTGCGTTTTTTTTTTTGTGGTGCACGATGCCACATCAAATTTTGTATTCAGATTATCAGTATGTTGGCGAGGGACAAATTATATGATAGAGGACAGGTGGTGTTTGTTCTGTAAAAATGACAAATACAAATGAGTATTATGATTATAGTTTCAAATTCAATGGTACGATACATTTGATTATTACTTTTACGACGGGATGATGTTTTGCTTTATTTTGCTAGGACTTAGGATAGGCTTATTTGTGAAATTAAGGACCTAGTTAGAACAAAGGAATCGTGTTTTCGGACGTTCCAATATATGGTTTCTTGACTCATCAAGAGGACACTATTTACTTGATTACTTTGTTGCCTTCTAGGAAGAAGATCCATCTTGCGGAGTTTTCCTACACGGGATTTGGTTGTGTCATTCGACTCATTATCTAATTTACTCTTAGACCTTGCTGCTGCATTTATACTTTTTTTCGACTAAACAACTCAAAATCTAGTCATTTGTGTTATAAGTACATCTATCTTTCATAACCAACATTTAGAATGATTAGTTTTGGTGTGGAAAATGGTGGAAACGAATCACTTTCATAACTTTGGGAGGTTGATTTTGGTCCGTAAATTGACGTTGGCAATCGTGTTCGAGGTACGCGACTATGAATAAATAAATCTACACACAGAAGTAAGTAATCTTTTAGCAGAATGCAGGATATTCTAGCATCCAGTTTTAAAAAATTAAGAAGACAGTTCCACAATTTTGCAGTGAACTTGACAGTGGAATAACGAGACAATGTTGTCTTCAAAAAATAAATGAGAACGTTTATTTTGAACTCAACAGGTTCTGGTGAAAGTATGGCCGTTTCCTGGATACAAAAGTTGCCGTTTTATAATCGCGTGATCGGATATTTTACCCTTTTAACGTAGTAGTGGCTTATTTTGGAGACTTCATTTCCAGAAATATCTATTTGGTAGTATCAGTGGGAAGCTTTGGCATATTAGTGGTTGAAGAACCTGACCCGATCATGCTGCAGAATATAAAATCGAGGTTAAAACTTCTTGTAATCGATCGGCCTTTTCTTTCTTTAATTACTTTGAATGGTAAAAGTTCCAAATTAGAAGAGTGAAATAATCACCTTCTGTCAACAATGATAAATGATCGGAGCTCGCAGTTGTCAAACCTGAAAGTTATAAACGAAAAAATTACTATCAGTTTTGCATACTTTCCTCCTCCTTTGGGTATCTCAATTCGACACATCTACACCATATTTTGACATATTAAGCTAATTTTGTTGGGTTATGTTATCATTGCTTAGTTTCTTGCTGATTATGTTACAAAGTCACGGGTATCATACCATTTATGTCTATCAGCTTCGTCATTTGTTTGGCAATTGTCAAATGCGCTTAGGGCACAAAACAAGAACACACAGTGCGTAACAACTACTATCTCCTTCTCTTTCCGTGTCCACAACCTGCACGAAAAAAGATCCAAATACGATAAGAAAACAGTCAAAACTGCAGATGGAGAGACATCATAAACATATAGCAAAAAAGACTAAATGCATTAGTGCTTCAACGAGAAATCACCAGTTGAAAAATTCTGTTGCCCTTGCAGCTACTTCTTCGAAAGTCTCTCTTATGTCGTGCTTCCACAAAACGTCACCATCGCTCCCTATCTGCATAGAAAAAAACACAAAAAAATATATTTTTACATTACCATCTAAGCGATGTAATTTAGAATTAAAGATAAAGTAGCCAAAAAACTTCTCCGATGAGGCGTATAAGTTATAAGCCCATCTAAAAGAGCAGTTACCGCTGAAAAGTCGATTGCGGGAAAAAGAGGCTTGTACTCGCTAATGCTTCTTCTCCTTTCATATGGTTTAACTCCCTGCATAATATCATTTCCCCGACATCATTTTGCTTACATAACCGGTTTATGATCTGTGGCTTCCCCATATTGGCAAAAAAGAATGTTTGTTTTTATTTCATCAAGATTTCAACATATATTTTACTTCAAAATTTCAATTATATCACCTTAGCATCTCCTTAACGAAATGTTGAATCTTGGTTTAGCCACCGATACAGCAAATGATTGGTTTAAAAAAAAACATACAAAACGTTCACGACAAAGTTCCTCTGAAATGAATGGCGGGCAGTTAAGACTTGAAATTGCATGACGGGTGCTATTCCCAGCATTTGTCACCATCAAAGGAGGCGCATCCCCTTCATCGCAGTAATCTTCACCTCCAAAAACCCCAACCGCCGTTTGCAGGGTTCTGTTGGCATTTAAACGTATTAATCTTATTTTATTAGTTATCCCTTTATATTATACTTAAAAGACTATTTCAGTATCATGTCATCTTATTCTTTCTGATGAATACAACTCTTTGCATCCTCTTCCCATCCCTATTATCTTTACTCTTCTATTGGTTGCTGATTGTCAAATCTTAATACTTCAATGTAGAGATAGTTATAATGGACTTTAAAACTTAACGGAAACAATACAAGCGATTTTGCATATTTATCGTTTTCGTATTAAAATGTCCTTTTAGAGGACTTAGCAGGAAGAAAATAGATAAAGTGGAAGACCTTAACAAAGGAGAAGTAATAACTAGTTCAATTTTATCGGAGAGCCCGCAAGAGCGAACATGCTTTCGGAGGTCATCTACCTGCCAGTAAACACACAGTCATGCAAACAAAAAGTCATCAATATGATATCCTTTCTCCCGAAACGCAATTTTTATAAACTAAAAAAAAAAATTACATTTATATTATGTAATACATATTTAACTAAATAACAATTTGATCAAGTACTTATGGAACCTAGTTTAACTGATCACCTGTTGCCAGCCAAGAGGGGTGAGATGAGCATCAAATAATTCCTCAGATAGGTACACTTTCGGGTCTTTTCCGTCGACGATGTTATGTATTCCTTGTCCATGTCTCACCTATATATCAATATATGCATTCATAATTTATTCAGGAAAAAAGAGAAATCAAAAACGATAAACTATAACTGTAATCAACTTAATGGCAATAAAACGGAAAAAGAAATGGGCAAACCAGGTGAATTGTTTTGCACCGTTGCAATGGGTACAAAGCTTGGCTCATATTGCTATTCATATCTGAAAGTTTAATAAAGATGGATGTGAGAAACTAAATTAGATTAAACAGACTCAGCCTCCCATTTATAAGGCAATTAATTTTCTTGAATTCACAGATGGACCAAAGTTTTAGAAAGTGGATATCAGAGTCTTTGTTTTATCATACAATATAAACATGAAACAAGTTGGTTTGCATGCCAACTATTTTTATTGTGACTAATTTTATCAAAGTGTGACATCCCAATAATATTCAATGTTAATATTTTATGTACTCTATTACTCTATACTTTCCGCCAGACTTGACCATTGTTTTCCTTTACTTTTCAGTTTTGAGAACATGTGTTGTGACAAGGCAGAGATTATTAAGTTTTTGGACTATTTGACTAAAACGTGCAACAATTACACACATTTATAAAGTCTAAAACATTTTGGGTGGCGTCAGGGGCGGACCCGGGGACGGGGTGACGTAACCATCGACGATTTTCAATTTTCAATTTTTATTTTATTTTATTTATACCATGTAATTAAAAAAATTCGGAAATATATATATCGATAGTTTTCCTTAATTAAACAAAATAGTTGATGGTGTAACGGTGAAATTGAATCATAAGTTAGTGGAATGTTAGGAGTTCAAATCATGTCAGCTTCTTGTATTTTCCCATGAAATGTTAGGAGTTCAAATCATGTTAGCTTCTTGTATTTTCCCAAATAATATTATATAAAAAAATTATTTTATTATCCAATGTACTTTATCTTGACTTTATATTTATTTTATTTTACGTTGAACATAGAAAAAAATAAATTATATTAGATCCTTTTTTTTTTTTTTTTCTATTCGACATATTTTTTACACCACGGCCCCCCGAATAAAATCATCCTGGTTCCGCCCTGGACGGCGTAAGCAAACTCTAGAGACCAAGAAAGTTTTATACTTACAATTGATCGTTATATAAAATGGCCTAGTAAGAAGAAAACCAATTTGCAAAATAAAGGCTTGATTGGTAATGCAATGACTAGATGACTCTATTTATCAGTATCACTAGGAAGAGCTGCCCAGCTAGTAAATTTCCCAGGACAATTAGTCGTTGAAATTGAAGTATCCGGTGCACAGAATGTAGAAGAGAATGAAGAAATTATTAGCTCACATAAGGGACTTTTGTATTTGTTTGGTTGCAGATTTTATCAAATAAGCTGGAACTTTTGAGGCTTATTTAGACTAGATATGGTTTCATCCTGGTAAGATCTTCTAGCGTTTTCAGGCCAAAAGCTAGAAAAGGTTGGCTTTTAAGTTGATCAACCAAATGCAGTCCAGGTTTTTAAGCAAAAATCCAAAGAAGTTGGAGCTTAAACGTTGCAACAAACAAATCCAACTTAAACAAAAATATATCTCTGTCATAACTCATGAGAATAAAAAAACTCATTTTCTGTCTACAATGACGATTGATCGAAATTCGCTATTTTGAAGCGGCAATTTAGAACAAATCAACTACTTTTTCACTTTAGTACACGTTGCAGAAACACAAAATTGTCATTAATTACTCAATCCTGCAGTACTGTGGTAATTCCTTATTCCTTTTTTGTTTATAGTTGTTTTTTTTTGTTTTAGTTTCTTCCACATGAGTTGCTTTTTGATAACTAGAAGTTGAAATGCCTCAGTATAGTTGTTGTTTGCCTAGTCTGGCTGGGATATATAACACTACTTGTTGTAAAGGGCTCCACAAGAAGCACTGGCGGAACCGATATTCAATTTTTGGGTGGACTGTTGAAGTTTTTTTTTTTTAGTACAATAACAATAAACGGTATAAAAAACCAAAGAACCTTGGTGGTTAAAACTTAGCTGACTTGTCTATTGATCCAAAAATTTCAAACGATACAGAAAAATTTACAAATACGAATTTATTAGTTTAAACTTTTTTTGTAATAGGAATATGAAACTATACAAAAATATTTATTTATAAAATCTTATAATAGTAGCTTCAATATGCAATTAATTAATGCAAAAGTCGAATACTAATTTAATGTTAATTAAATAAAGAGTAAAAAATAACCACAAGATTCGAAATAGTGACCTTGTGGACACAAAATATTTATGTTTACCATTTGAACTAAATTACTATTTGTTTATTGGGGGCCTATTAATGTATAAAACGTTAAATTTCCGAATTTTTCTATATAAAAAAAATATTTTTAAATTTTTTTGGGTGGCGGTGGCAGCCGCTTGCCCCCCACTGGTTCCGCCCCTAACAAGAATGAATTAACCATACACCGTTTAGTTACTTACCGGAAAAAAACAAACTATACACCGTCAGTAAATATATGAATAGTAAAAAGACTTGGCACTAGAAATTCAATAGCAGGAAAAGTTGCTTTTACTCGCTTATGATTGTCCTCCTATACGTGGATTAATTCCCGTCGTTATGATGTTCACATGGCGTTTGTTTTACGAGCATTAAAAATGGAAGGAAAAAGAAAAACTAGAAGATAATTTACAATGGTGAGAATGAGTAAGTTTAAAACCAGCTGCTACCACTATTAAAAATAGAAAGGGGATTATGGTCCTGAAAACAATTGCCCTCCATAATATAGAAAAATATTCAGACCTGAATTCCAGCCCTCCATAATAACTTAATAAGGTAAGTTTGTATTGCCTCACATGAACGGAAATTCTGTTACATCTGTAAGATTTGAAAATATTTAGCCGAATTTCACTATTAGTAGGTAGATGTCGTTTGGCATGATGATGTGAAATTCAATAACATAAGACCTACACTGATTGCCACTATACGAAAAAATATTTTACATCGATCAACTGCAACAAAACCATTCAGGGTTATCACCATATGATTTTCAGCATGCTAAAGAGATTTAGCGTTAACATACTAAATGCTAGCGACAAGGTTCTACTGCAATGGAAAATGGGCAGTTTAGTTTGTTAAAGAAAAATCGTAAAGAAAAATCGAAAATAAACTGTGCGAATGCTGGGTACCATATATACCAAGTGCATGTCTGACATTTAAAAACTAAATTTTAACAAACTTGTGTTAGTTTATTAAAGGAAAAAAAAGTCTATCAAAGGTTGACAAACTATAGGAAATAGCATTAAGCTGCAGGTGAATTGTTTTACAATGGTGCAGTAGGTATAATCTCAGACTTAGACTAGCATTTATTTCTGAAAGAATCGAGATACTGTTAATTTAGAGCTTTAGCAAGATTCGAGTATACGAAAGTTCTTTACCGAGGAATCAAATTACTATTGTAACAAGAAAGAAAATGAGTATATATGAAAATTTGACTTTTTAATTAGCTGTTAGATTGCGCAGGTTGTACTTGCTAATCTCGAGCAAATTTGGATTAAGGCGTGCTTTTAACTTTATCAATTTGAGCAAAATAGATGGAACTGAACTAGAGAACTTTTATCATTTAGTTTTCCGAAATTGATTATCTCACTTTCTAGTCTGAGTATATTTTGTATTAAGCTGCATTATTGAGGTTTTTTGGGTTGATTAAACCTTGAAACGGTACCATTACCGACTTAACGATTTTGGGTGTCATTATAGTGCTCTTTTGATCGCATTGATCAGGAGCTATAAGGGGTGATATAAGAATAGGGGGCCATAAGATGGAAAGTAGCAGTGTAGCACGTAATAAGCTCATTATCTAAAGTCGGCTTGGTCGTGTTTTTAACTTTTACTTTTCCTCTTAATTTATGCATAGGGACCTAACAGTGTATGTTGTATTTGGTTAGTTATTAGACTTTCTGTTGTATCTTATCATTTTCGATAGCCTTGCGTATTATGGAGTTTTGTCTCATAATATGGATATGTTTTGCTTCTGTTACGTTTTCCTTTTTTTTAAAAAAACTAAAAAAAATATAGAACAAGGGTACACCTAAAAAAAAGTGGTTACCGCTCTTAATTAAGCAACCGATGTTTTTGTACCAAAATCAATAAAGCTGGGATACTTCACCCAGTTTTTCTATCAATTTTGAAGAACTTTCTAAATGACATGTATCTAGATATCATTTAACACAACTGAATTACAGAAGAAATGTAAATCTTTACTTTGCTTCGACTACATATTATACTAAGCAGTTATTATTAATTAATAAAATGGAAATTGAGTTGAAGATCGATATTATGCATTACTATTATTCAGAGATGATGTAACCAAACTCGTGATCCAATATACTTCCTCAATAGCCAGTACAATATTAACATTTTTTTTTAAAACGCAAGTTTTCTGGAATTTTTTTTGTTTGTTTACCTCCTCTCTATCAAGCCATTGCAAAATCATGCACCTAAAAACAACAAAATCAGAGTTTAACAATAATTGGAAGTTGGAACCATATAAAATTATAAATTTATACAAGTTACCAAAGTAACCAGGTTACAACTAACAACGTTTAAATATATACAATTTTTTTTTGGAATATTAAAGCGACCAATATATAGAAAAAACGAGGCAAAAGCCTCTTCCAGAAAGGGAAAGAAACAAGCTACATGAAAGGGTAAATTAGTCTTTAGTGGCCTGGGTTTTGACCTATTTTAGGATAAGTGACCTAAGTTTTTTTAATTTCGGTTTTGTGACATAAGGTTAACTTTGTTAGCATTTAGTGACCTGCCATCATATTTTTCAAAAAAAAAACATATTTCTTGCTAAAAAGACTAAAATACCCTCAGATTTTGGAGGAAAATTTCAGTTTAATGAGGGTATTTTAGTCATTTTAGCAAGAAATATGTTTTTTTTTTTGAAAAATAGGATGGCAGGTCATTAAATGTTAACAAAGTTAAACTTAGGTTACAAAACCGAAATTAAAAAAACTTAGGTCACTTATCCTAAAATAGGCCAAAATCCAGGTCACTAAAAACTAATTTACTCTACATGAAATGATGTAAATGATTAGTTATATTCTGGGAGTTGATACACCGATGATACATTCATCTATGTCGAGTTGGAGCTTGAGACCGGAGCAATGCTGCAGATTAATGATGCAAGTGTCTGTTTGGTAACAGATTTTTTGGTCCAAAATCATATTTAAAAAATCTGTTTTGATAATCTACTGAAAAACTAGATTTTAAAAATCTAGAATTTTTAGATTTTTCAGCCTAAAAATTAAATTTTCAGAAGCTGAATAATCTGACTTCCCAAACACGCACAAATTTTTAAAATCTAAAATCCAAAAATCCACTAAAAAAATCTGTTGCCAAACGGACCGGAGTCATTGAGATAGTTTTCCTAACATATACAAGCTTAAAGCTTGTTTGGCATACATTCTATTATGATAATTCCACTCTTTACTTAGATTTTGCAGCTCTTGACTACCTTCAGACTCCAGTCCTTCATCATCGAATATCCTGCATGGTAGAACAATCAAGATAAATACATTAAATCTTTATTGTTATGAAACTAAACAATAAAAATTAACGTAACTTGGCTGTCAAAATCCCTGCTAGAATTCGAAGTTTAACAGTAGTAACTACACTCAAAAGGAGTGTCATCTTCCTAAATCGCCCGCGCGGGACATTAAACTATGTGCATACCTAGCTTGTGTGAAGTTTTGGTCCATTAATAGAAGTATAAAACATTACATTGATTTTTATTCTGGGACATGTAAAGATAGCTTATAACCAGCGCTGTACTCTAGATCTTTGTAAAAGTGTGCAATCTTAAAATAGTAAAGCCCATTTACATGAATCAGAATAGTTTCTCTTGACAACTACAATCTCATAGTAATATTTGAAAATACTGAGGACATTTTTCCTTTCATAGAAGTATGAACAGAAATATTATGTTTTACCAGAAAGTATTAATATGGACCTGATCAATGTTAGACTCGGTGAACCGGTTTGGTATGCACATAATATAGTAATATTTGAACAATAGCGAGTAAAGCGTGAACCTGGTGCTGATCATACACTTTCTCTTTTTATTTGTAACTTGATGCAACACATCATTTAGAACCGGGTTGATGGAAAGTTCACTTAATCCACAATATGATTTGTTGGATTGGATTATCTCTATGGCGATATTGTTTCAAATTCAAAATACCACCACAATTTCATTTCATCAGCAAATGCTCTTATGAATATACTTTATAGTCTTTATGTATCTGGAAGTCTTTTAACCTATGATATTGTTCTTAAAATGCCCTCTTCTCTAAATTCAAGTTCATTAGGTACCTCGTTACCCTAACGTCATCGATCCTTAAGTAAAAAGACAGCACAAGTCAAAATGGCATTATAATAGCAAAGAAAAAATTAAGTGACATTTAGTATCCTGATTGATGTAAATGGAATTAATATAGAGACTATTTGCTACTGTTCGTATCCATCAGATCTATTAATCATTCATTATATACCGAGTCGGGATATATCTTCTACCCTCATTTGTACGACTTTGTATCCTAACTTAACTTTTTAATTAGCGCATGATACGGATGAGCTTAAGCTTGAGGCAAAGTTCGATAAGCAGTTGATGGAATAATAACACTATTTTAGTGGGTCAAATTACGTTTCCATATTAGTTTCCTTTTCAGTTTAGGAGTATATTTATTTGAGAGTTTGTTTCCTTTCTATCTTAGAATTTACTTTTGGAATTTGTTTCCTTTTTGTTTTAGAATTTTATATTTAAGTCTTATTCCTATTTGGGGATGGACTAGCTAGAACTCTATAAATAAGGCATTAGACATTCATTATTATTCACTTCTGATATTAATAAAACCTTAAAAGAGTCTTTGCTTGTTGGCAACTCTCTTGTTTGTCGTCCGTTCGAGCGATAACTCGAGCAAATCCCGTTCGTGATTAACGAACATATTTTATATTTTTTTAGTACGTTTCCGTTCTGCATCAGGTGTTATCAGAGCCAATGGCTGACGATCAGATTCAAGAATTGGAGGCTCGTATGGAGGCCCGTATGGGTTCTCTCGAGACAAGTTTGGAAGAGATTAGGCAGATGTTGGTCAATTTGCAACCTGGGGGCCGTCAACCTCAAACACCACCGGATGGTAATAGAGTGCTTGTACCCAATAATAATAACCAACGAAATTACGATAGTTATAGGGTAAAAGCTGAAATTCCTGTTTTTAACGGCGGGCTAGATGTTGAGCCAGTTCTTGACTGGATTAATGAAGTAGAAAGGTTCTTTGAAATCATGGAAGTTGAAGATGAACGCAAAGTATCAATTGTGGCTTATAAATTGCGTGGAGGTGTTGTAGCATGGTGGCAGAATGTCAGGGAAGAGCGTGGTAAACGACAATTACCGCAAGTTAGAGGATGGGCGATGATGAAACAGATGCTGCAAGAGCGTTTTCTACCACGAGATTATTCGCAAACTCTATATCGACGGTTCATGAATTGCAAACAAGGGACCCGTACTATTGCTGATTATACTGAAGAATTTATGCGACTACAGTCACGGTGTAATGTTGCAGAGTCTGAGGACCACCAAATTGCTAGGTACACTCTTGGTTTAAAATATGACGTCCAAGATAAGATGGGTGTCTAAGCAATTTATTCTCTGGAAGATGCAAGAGATATGGCGTCAAGGGCAGAGGCACGCTTGTCTCAACGACTGACATTTCGAAAGTATGGAAAAGATACTCGTAGGGCAACAGATGGGTCAAAGGTTGTCGCCGAAAGCAAGGAAGTAGGTGTTGCTGCAAATCTTAAGCCTATTGCGACTACTAAACCGCCAACAAACAACCCGTATGCAAGGCCTAGAGGTGGAACATGTTGGAAGTGTGGACAACCTGGACACCAATCCCACCAATGTCGTGCGAGACAACCTGTTCTTCACACGGACGAGGTGGATAGAGAAGAAGAGTACATCGAAGATGAAATAGACTGTGATGATGTATGTGGTGGAGATATGGAAACCCCTGTTTACGTGGTGCAACGAACTTTATGTTCTCCCAAAACCGAAGAATTGAGTCAACGTCGACGCATATTTCAAACACAATGTCGAATTAATCAGTCTGTTTGCAATCTGATCATTGATAGTTGCAGTTGTGAGAATCTTATAGCCCAAAAGCTTGTCGAACATATGAAGCTATCAACCGAGCCACATCCCAATCCATATCAGATTGGGTGGATTCAAAAGGGGCCGACGATACGAGTAACTAAGGTTTGCAAAGTTCCCATATCACTTGGGAAATACTATACGACAAATGTCGTATGTGATGTCGTTGAGATGGATGCTTGTCATATATTGTTGGGGAGGCCATGGCAGTATGATGTGGATGCGACTCATCGCGGCCGCGAGAACACTTATGTATTTCAGTGGGAAGGAAAACGTATTATGATTGTTCCATCTGGAACGGGGCAAAAGACCACTAAAGTGGAAGGAAAGGCTTTCCTTGCTATCACACAATCAATTGAGGAACTGACTGAAGGAGTAGAGTATTCAGGCGGTTTGCTCGCTTTGGTGAATAAACCTGAGTATGACGAATCTGAAATTCCGAAAGAGGTACGACGAATGTTAGAAGAATTCCAAGGGGTCGTGGATGATCCTAACGGGCTACCCCCCATGCGTGACATCCAATACCAGATTGATTTCCTTCCAGGAGCCCGATTACCGAATTTTCCGCACTATCGAATGAATCCAAATGAGGGGCAGATTTTATAGGAGAAGATTGAGGAGTTGCTTAACTTAGGGCATATTCAGGAGAGTATGAGTCCATGCGCGGTTCCCGCGTTGCTTGTTCCTAAGAAGGATGGATCATGGAGGATGTGCATGGATAGTCGGGCTATCAATAAGATAACAGTTCAATATCGATTTCCTATTCCAAGATTAGATGATATGCTTGACCAACTCTCAGGGTCAGTAATATTCTCAAAGATTGATTTAAAGAGTGGATATCATCAGATTCGTATTAAACCTGGTGACGAGTGGAAAACGGCTTTCAAAACGAAAGAAGGGTTATACGAATGGTTAGTGATGCCTTTTGGTTTGTCTAATGCGCCTAGCACATTCATGCGCTTAATGAATCAGGTATTGAAACCTTTTCTGAGGCGGTTTGTCGTTGTGTATTTTGATGATATTCTGATTTATAGTTGTAATAGAGAGGAGCATGAAAGTCACTTGCGCGAAGTATTGGCAGTTCTATTAAAGAACGAATTATTTGTGAATCTTAAAAAATGCACATTTATGACGGATAGAGTATTATTCTTGGGTTATGTGGTTAGTGCTGAAGGGATTCATGTCGATGAGCAAAAAATAAAGGCTATTAAGGAATGGCCTACTCCTCGTTCTATTACTGAAGTACGTAGCTTTCAAGGTCTAGCAACCTTTTATAGGAGATTTATTCGAAACTTTAGTAGTATTACATCGCCTATAACAGATTGTCTGAAAAAGGGAAAGGGTTTTGAATGGACCGAAGCGGCGGCTAATAGCTTTGAGGAAATTAAGCAAAAGTTGACTTGCGCCCCAATATTAGTACTACCTGATTTCGAGAGGGTTTTTGAGGTTGAATGTGATGCTTGTGGTACTGGTATTGGCAGGGTTTTGTCCCAGGAAGGGCGACCAGTGGCGTATTTTAGTGAAAAGTTCAACGAAGTTAAGCAGAAGTGGTCCACTTACAAACAAGAACTTTATGCAGTCTTTCGGGCATTAAAGATGTGGGAACATTATTTGCTACCAAGAGAGTTTGTGTTATATTCTGACCATCAGTCCCTAATTTATTTCAAAAGTCAACGAGATTTGAAAAATAAGATGCATGTGCGTTGGGCTGGATATTTTGGGCAGTTTAATTACGTTATCAAACATCGTTCTGGGGTTTCTAATCGAGTTGCGGATGCACTAAGTAGACGTGCGGCATTACTGGTTACTGTAAGTACCGAGGTGGTTGGATTCGAATTCTTAAAAGAATTGTATGAAGAAGATGAGGATTTCAGGGACACATGGGAGAAGCACTTAACTGGACAGTCACTAGGGGAATATCTTATTCAGGACGGGTACTTGTTTAAAGGTACGCGATTATGCATCCCTCGAACATCCCTACGAGAAAAATTAATGCGGGAATTACATGCTGGCGGGCTAGGAGGCCATTTAGGGCGAGACAAAACTATTAGTCTCCTGGAAGAACGATATTATTGGCCACAACTAAAATGAGATACAAGCAGATTTGTGCGAAAATGTGTTATTTGTCAGACATATAAAGGACATGGGCAGAATACAGGTTTATATATGCCTTTACCTATTCCAGAGCAGTCTTGGGAGGACTTATCTATGGACTTTGTGTTGGGTCTACCGCGAACTCAGCGAGCCTTAGACTCGATATTTGTGGTAGTTGACAGATTTTCCAAGATGTCACATTTTATTCCTTGTCGGAGCACTAGCGACGCTTCACATGTGGCTAAACTATTTTTTTCAGAGATTGTTCGACTGCATGGCGTTCCACGATCAATTACTTCTGACCGGGATACAAAGTTTTTGGCACATTTTTGGGGTACTTTGTGGAAAAAGTTTCATACAGAGCTTCGATTCAGCACAACGGCTCACCCTCAGACCGATGGACAAACAGAGGTGGTGAATAGGTCGCTAGGTAATCTTTTACGGTGTATTTGTGTTAAAAAACAGAAGCAGTGGGACCAGGCCTTAGCACATGCCGAGTTCGCTTACAATAGTGCGCCAAATAACTCCACAGGTGTATCTCCTTTTTCTATTGTGTATCGAAAGGTTCCTGCATTGACGGTAGATTTGGCAAAAATACCGACGATTGAAAAGAAGAGTGTTGCCGCGGAGCATATGGCTAAACAACACGTCGATGTTGTCGAAGAGGTAAATAAACGGTTACAATTATCAAATGCGAAATATACGGTGAATGCGGATAAGCGTAGACGGTTCAAGGAGTTTGAAGTAGGGGATATGGTCATGATATTTTTGCGAAGAGAGTGGGGTGGTGGAAAGAAGAAGTTGGACCCGAAAAAGTATGGTTCTTTTCAGATCTTACGAAAGATAAATGATAACGCTTATGTCATCGACCTTCCTCCTCATATGAAGATTTCAAAGACGTTTAATGTATGTGGCTGACTTATACGAGTATGTGGCTGATGATGGAAAACCGATTTATTCTGATTACGACTCGGGGTCGAGTCGTTTTAAAGTAGAAGAGAATGATACGGATGAGCTTGAGCTTGAGGCAAAGTTCGATAAGCAGTTGATGGAATAATAGCACTATTTTAGTGGGTCAAATTACGTTTTCATATTAGTTTCATTTTCAGTTTAGGAGTATGTTTATTTGAGAGTTTGTTTCCTTTCTATCTTAGAATTTACTTTTGGAATTTGTTTCCTTTTTGTTTTATAATTTTATATTTAAGTCTTATTCCTATTTGGGGATGGACTAGCTAGAACTCTATAAATAAGGCATTAGACCTTCATTATTATTCACTTCTGATATTAATAAAACCTTAAAAGAGTCTTTGCTTGTTGACAACTCTCTTGTTTGTCGTCCGTTCGAGCGATAACTCGAGCAAATCCCGTTCGTGATTAACGAACATATTTTATATTTTTTTAGTACGTTTCCGTTCTGCATCAGCGCAACATACTATGTATTAAAAAAACTAGAAAAAAAATCTTATAATTATGATTTTACATTTCTTAATGCAAGTATTAATTATTCTAAAGAAAACCTCATAAATTATTTAATTTAACTGAAATATAATAAATAATTTAAAATGAACGTTGATTCTAAAAAAAAATTATCAATATTATGTAAAAAAAAAAATGATGAAAGTTGTCAAGAATATATTTTATAGGTTTATACGAACCAAGTTGTGAAATTTCAAATTCGAAGAAAAACAGGGATTAGAAGATCCAGACTCTTAATTCATTACACAACTAAATAAGTGGAATTGCAAAACTGACAAATTAATTAGCACACTGAATGAATTAAACAACCCCATGAATCTATTCACAGATTTTGTGTTGTCTTAATTCCTGAAAGTTTTCCAAGATTTGACCTCAACTTTGTATGCTAGCTCTTATATTTTAGTGATTTAAGGCATAATTTGTCTCGTTATATAAGATAAACAACATCTGTATTTAAACTGTCCACATATGTCACTTTTGCAATTGTCTAGTTAAGGCTTATATATTAGTGATTACGGCTTAATTGTCTTGTTATATAATATAAACATTATCTGTATTTGGACTGTCGACCACGTATGTCACTTTTGCAATTGTTACAACATCGTCTTATACAAATACAACAAATTGTTGACAATTCTGGTGATCTCCAGACACAGCCTGGTTAACAAGACGTTATATTTTTTATTTCCATCTTGTCAATTATTTCCGATTGCGATAGATACTTGTTATTGTTGTCACGATCCTAGTTAATTAGGTGACTTAACCTAGAGCGTGTTACCGTATTATAAACTCGGATGTGCATGTATATTATACGTTTAATTCTATTCAGGAATATACGCACATCATGAACATTTGAAACCTTTAGTTTGGTTTTGATAATTTCACATTTCAAATATAAAGAAAGTTCATTTGTTTATTTTGCAGAAAGCAAAAGTATAAGACAACAATATCACTAGTTCATTTTCTTTTTTTTTCCACAGGCATTCTAGTTTACGGGGTTTGATTGTTTGTTGATGCCTTGTTTTCTTCAGAAGAAAAGATTTGTGAATAGACGCAGCGTTATATAAAAGTCCAAAATTAAAGATTACATCAAAAGAAATATTAACTACCCGAGACCCACACTAACAGTATATATAACTGTTTTGTAAGTTTAATTTCATCAGCTCCCATGCAAAATAGAAACGAGTACATGCATCATAGCTAAACTTTAGATGCGTTGAGTTGTCACAAATGATATGTAAAATAAATTCTTAAAAAGATTTTTCCAATTTTGTATTAAAATTGATCAATTATTTCGGTTTTGTTATGAATCAACGGATGTGTTCTCATGTTAGCAATTATAAATCTAAATTTTATATAACCGAAAAGATATAAGGATAGCTACGGCCCGGGTTGACGACTTCTTTGCCAATGGTAAGAGAGATTGCAACCGTAACTCGTTTAGCAACATCTTTTCAACAATTGAATAATGATTCTGTCTGTAGACGTTAACAAGATTTATCTTCTTTCCTACTAGTACTGGTTCTTTTTTGAAAAAAATCAGTATAAAGTAATATTGGAATCATGTATACACTAGAAACTCGATAAATTAATACTCGATTATTTAATAAAATGTTTAACATAATATTTTTGGCCGGTTCCGACTCGGGGATAAGATGCTAAATTAATAATTCGTTAAAATTATAAGATAATACATTTTTAATAATTTCTATAGACCACATATAAAATATAAATTAATAATTCCTTATATACTACATATTACATGAATGATTTATGAAACTTTCTTGAAAAATGACTCAATTTTTTTTTATTTTTATTTTTTTGAAATCAATTTCACATTGAATCTCGTCTCTAATTTTCCTTATCATTGTAATAACTTTTGGTGTTGTTTTCTCATAGCTTAACAAGAAATTATTCAATGTGATTGCCGCTTTAATAGTCTCGTTTCGCGAAGTCATGTTGTGTGTATGATTTGTTTGTGTTAGCATATTTTGATCTTTTATTTATATAGAAAATATTTTTTAATGTCCATAAAGTGATACATTGAACACAAGAAGCATAATAAGGTGGGAGATTGAATCATTCTTTCAAATTGGGTCCTTCATTTGATATACGTACATGCATTGTATAATAATTAAGTGGAAGTTTGAAAACTGTTTGTAAATTGAGTATTTCATTATAAATTAATAAAATATTAATTAATATATAAATTAATAATTATTAATTTATCGATTAATTAATAAATTTTGGTGATCCTATGAGTATTAATTTATAGGCTTTCTACTGTATGTATATTAAAGCAACTCGATTATCCTTGTTGACGTATTTTATTCCTACTAGTGGTGAAGGAGTATCTTGATTGTTAATGTCGTTGGTGACTCGTTCAAGTTGAAATTTGTTTAGCCAGTATGGATGGTTTTAAAAGAGAGTGGGTGGTTTGCCTAAGGCTCAAGGGCAAGCACTGACTTATATGTGTCTAGAGAACTAGCTAGCTACTCGATTTTCCTTTACTCTCCCGAGGCTCTCTCAGCTTATATTATACGTTTCGACCACTATACGTGTAACGTGTGTAAAAAAATGTGAAAATAGTGTACATATTATTAACTATTCGTTTTAGCTACCAAAGACAATATCAAATTGTCTGGGCCGATTGTAAGGTGAGGCCAAGAGACTACCGCCCCTAAAAAAAATCATTTTTTGGCCCTCATAATTTCCATAAAATATGATTTTAACAACTGCTTTCCTGATAGCAATAATTTTATTAGTTAGATTACTTGTCATCTTGAAACTTAGGTATTATCAACTCAATGATGAGTAGTGTGGATTTCTAATATGACCTTTTTAAGATCATTGGAGCTAATTGCTCGAGGGATTTTGTATCAAATACGGATTAACAGGCATACTAGTAAAGTCACTAGTCGGAATTTTGCATTTTTGTTCCCATGTCAGATCGATCGGTTGGTGGGTTCCTAGAATCACATGTAAAAGCTGTCGCCGGCTGCTCTGGATGACTGATCGGTCTAGTCTGGGCGGTTTTGTTGGCCTGTTTTTTTCTTTTCGTTCTCTGTTAGTTGTATTCTTGACTCTTGAGTGGTCTCGGACCTTTTTATATATTTATATTTTATATACGTCGTTTAACCACACAAACAAAAAGTAAAGTCATTAGAATTTTTTTCCTTTTCTTCCACCCTACCTTATCAGGAAAACAAAAACATGTTTTATTCGCATAACATAGAAAACTTCATATTCTCTGGTAATTGTTTGATTAATAATTTCTTTTAACAAAACTCATATTCTTATGCTTAAAACTCGACCTTTACAATAACACACATTTCGGGAGTTAGCCCTATATGCAAGGTGAAAAATGACTTTGTTTTTATAATTTAAATTCTTAAGCCGTTACCTATGCAATAAACCACAGTTTCCCAAAACATTTAGTTCTCTTGATACAGGGGAAGCTAAGTGGGAACGATCGGGTGCCACGACACCTCCCATAATTTTAGAAATCCCAAGTGACGCAATTTCTTTTTAGTACAATTTTTTTTTAGGTGTAGATTTGGTACCCCCTGGCGAGCTTGATTTTCTTCCCAAGCTCGGCTTGATCAATTTCGCGTTGGCTCCGATCTTCCGAGGTGGTAAGGTAGGCTCCGGTTGTCAGGTCGTCTTCGTGCCTGCACAAGGAACGAACAGGGGCCCGGGGTTGTTGCCGGGTTTTCCCTCTCCGACGATCAAGTCAGTATCGATATTAAGTGAAAGTACGAAGTGTAAAGAGGGATGAGGGTCCGGGCCGGTTACAGTTCGGTGTCTCGAGTGGTTCAGACAGGGTTCAGGGGGTCGGGTTGTTTGAGCTTTATCTCTCCTCTCTATTTGTGCGTCCACCACCAAGTAGGATTAGGGGGGGTATTTATAGTGAGGTTCCGATGTATACTAACCCTTGGATCACTGTACTGTGAGATGCTGATCCAACGGCGTTAGGTCATTTATGACTCTGACAAGAGTACTGTCCTTTCCCGGGGCCCACAGAGGGTGTCCTGTGATTGGGCCACGTCGGTGACACGTCAGGAGGGTCCCCCAAGGGAGCAGCAGCATTAATTGAGGAAGCGTATTCGATACGCTTCTTTGGACTGGCCTAGCTTCACCCCGTTTGGTATTGAGCCGGGGTGATGATACATCCGCTGTACAGGGCCCCGGATTGTCTCTTTCTGTGGTGATATCGGTCCGGACGAGGGGACACTGACATTCCCTCGCCAACAGCTCCCTGTCCGGAGTCGTCGTTGAGTACCTTCCTCACTTTACGGGGGCTCCGGTCATTCTGTCTTCACATTTGACTGTCTAGAGGCACCTCGGCGCGACTCGTCTCTTGATACGTGTTCAACCATGCATGGATTTCTTACACGTGGAGCATGCCAGTTTCGTAATTATGGGGCGCCGCCTCTGACTTTTCAGTTTCTCCAATGTCATTAATGCTAAAACGGCTGAAGGGAGACACTTGGCAGACGACCTCTCCTTATTGTACACGTGGAGGGCGTGGGTTGAGTAGTGGCTGTACTTTGTGGGAGTTCGTGCAATGAGCCGTTGCGTCTTTTCACCTTCTGGTAAATGTCTTTTCACCTTCTGGTGGGGGTCTATAAATACCCTCAGTGAAAATTCATTTTCACTTTCTCACTCTCTCACTAAAATTTTCACAGCAAGCCATTCTCTCTCTCTAGACTTCCATAGCAAACCAGCTTCTCTTCAATTACCGAATTTTTTACATATTTCCCACCATAATGGTGATAACTCATGGAGCCGGAAAGGGCCCGATGGTCGCTCCGCAACCACGGCGCCTGGCCGTAGCAGCGAACGCTTTGCCGTTCCGTCCGATGATACTCGATCCGACCCTGACCGTGGAGGGGAACGACAGCAGCATAATGGTGAGGCTACACGGGCCTGACCTCAACGAATTCCGAGAACTCTGTGGGATCGGAGAGGAGTTCAAACTCCGGAGATGTGAGAGCGTCGATGAGGTGAACGGCATAGTGGCCCGTCCCAACGATATGGTAACCCTCTCTCTCTCTACTCTCCTCTATGGGGGTACCCACCTCCCCATCCCGGAGCTGCTGGCAGAGTTGTGCGCTTGGACGCAGACTCTTCCATGCCAGTGGCCCTTGCAGGCGCACCGTATCTGCGCCGGGATGGAGGCCCTGAATGAGTTCTTGGGCCCGGCCCTACCAGAACCATTAGGGCTTAGGGAGCTCTTGGCCTGCTACGAGTTCCTGCAGACCGAGCCGAGCTCCCAATCCAAGAGCAGGCAGCCTTACTTAAGGTGCCGTGCTTACAATCAGCTGATCACGGGTAACTCCGATTCTAATCGGGGCTATACCCAAGATGTGATCGTGGTGGAAGGCCATTGGCTCCACCGGACCGACCTGATACTCCCATCCAGGCCGGGGAGGGTGCTAAGCACCAAAGAGAACAAGGCCACAGTTGCCTCTAAGCTTAGGGGCCTGGGTGAGCCCAATATTGAGTCCATGGAGGTGGCTCTGAATTGGTGGGGTCCCGACGGGACCGACGCTGGAGCGCGCGATGCGGAGCGCCTCCTAATTTGTGGTTCCCCAACAACCTGTAAGGGGAACGAATTCATTTGGCCCCATAGGACCTTCTGTCCTGTGGGGTACTCCCGAGAGAGATGGGAGAAAGAGAATGGGTTTGAGTCCACTCTCCCTCCTAAAGTGGTTGAAACCGAGGCCGTGACAGGGCCCGTGGCGAAGAAGGTGGCGGCGAAGCCCAAGGCAAAGCCGAGCAGCAGCAGGACGAGGAAGATCATGACTGTGACGTCTTTTGCTCCTTCCTCTGCCGGGGTAAAATGGGAGGTACGTCCGGATGGGACCATCCTCAATTATAGGGAGGGGCCGGACGGCACCCGGTGCTATATAGATCAGCATGGCAACCCTTTGAAGGAGATAGTTCCCCTTAGCTCCAGAGAGCCCGTTGTGGGGAGTCCCTCTCACCTCGAGGATAGCCTTGTGGGCGAAGAGCCTACGGGGCCGAGCTTGGGTACCTCGCGGACCAGAGTGAGTCTTAAGTCATTCCATGTTCTTTGCATCGTTTTTCACTTAGCTAGATTTTGTTGATTTTTCTAACTCTCTTCCTCTTTCTCTTTCTTTTTTGTTTGGCCCGTACAGGTGGTTCGTTCTGACGAGGAGGAGGAAGCAGACGAAGAGAATGCTGTCGGGGATGGGGGTACTGGAGAGGGAGAGGGGGAAATGGTTGTGGCTGAGGAGGGTATCGTAGAGCCTGAGGCCGTCGAGAAGGAGAAGGAGGTGGGAGAGGAGGTGGTCATGGAGACCACAGAAAACGAGGTCGTCGACGCAAGGGACGACGAAGTGGTTGTCGTGTCTCAGTCTGGCGCCGACGTCGCTGCTGACTTGGCTGCCCAGACCAGGCTTGATCGGGCGGCCCGCAAGGCCCGGCTTGGGAAAAGGAAGGTGGAGGGGACGAAGCCCCTTCGTGATGGGAAGAAAACCAAGGCTGGAGGGGGCGCCTCGCCTGAGGTTGTGGTGACGGAGAGGCCGAGAGTGGCGTTGGGCCCAACTCAAAAAGCGAGCTCCTCTGCCGCCTCTGCCATCTCACCGACCCATAGGATGCCAATACAAACACCCGAGGAGGTGAAGGCGGCGACGGGGGTAAAGAGCATAATGGAAGCTCACCCGTCCGCCGGGCTACTGGCTTTGGCTGCTCTCCAGCAGCAATGCGTCGAGGCTGACCATCGGGGTCGCGACCTCGCAGCCTCCATGACATCGGCCATGGCCATGATTCCCCAGGTACGTAACCCTCTATTTTGTTTTATGTTGTATGTTTTCGTTTTGTTTCTTCCAAATATTTTGCTAAGTGTTTTGCCTTTTCCCTCGTAGGCCTACTTAACGATGAATCAATATGTTTATCACCAAGGCCAGCTGGTGAGAGCATGGGCCGGTAAGGCCGAGGCTAATGCGAAGCTCATGGAGGAGGCCCAAAAAAGGTCGGAGGAGGCCCAACAAAGGGCGGAGGAGGCCGAGAGCAGGGCAGATAAAGCCGAAGGCCTTAATGCCACGGTCGAGGCAAAAAGGGTCGAAGCTGTGAAGGCCAATATGGGGGCCGAGGAGCGAGCTCAAGCAGCGGAGGCGGCTCTGAAGGAGGCCGAAGCAAAGGCGGCCGACAAGCTGAAGGCTGCGGTTCAAGCTGCTCAAGCCGAACTAAACGCTGCCTGGGTCGAAAAGACACAGAAGGAATTCAATTCCTTCTATGTCGAAGGGTGGACTGAGGCGGCGGCCTTTCTGAGGGCGGGGCCGGATCATCCGGTATGGAGCATGGATAACATCGTTGTTCCGGTCCCCTCGGCTCCTATCCCAGAGGTGGTTCCCCTAACCCCTCGAGCCCTCTCGGAGGATGAAGCTGAAGCTGATGATGATGATGAGGGGGCAGCCTAGGGCTTTTTGTAGTTCTTTATTTTGTTTTTGATGTAATCTTCTTTCTGCACTTTAGCTTGTAATAGCTTTTGATTAATGAAAACAATTTTGGCCTTTGGACTTGTGTTTATTTCTGTTTTTTTTTTTTTTTTTTTTTTACTCCCGTTGTGATTTATACCTCATATACATGCTCCCAAATGAGGGGGCCCTTATGCCTCGGCGTTGGGGCTCTCATTTTATATACATCATAAATCAAGTTGGCTCGTGTTTTGAAACACTTGGAGAGTTTAAATGAACTGAAAATTCAAGTAAACATGAGCCGGGGTGCCGTATAGGCTCGTGTTCTGAAACACATAGAAACACATAGAAAATTTAAATGAACTGAAAAATTCAAGTAAATGTGAACTGGGGTGCCGTATAGGCTCGTGTTCTGAAACACATAGAAAATTTAAATGAACTGAAAAATTCAAGTAAATATGAACCGGGGTGCCGTATAGGCTCGTGTTCTGAAACACATAGAAAATTTAAATGAACTGAAAAATTCAAGTAAACATGAACCGGGGTGCCGTATAGGCTCGTGTTCTGAAACACATAGAAAATTTAAATGAACTGAAAAATTCAAGTAAATGTGAACCGGGGTGCCGTATAGGCTCGTGTTCTGAAACACATAGAAAATTTAAATTAACTGAAAAATTCAAGTAAACATGAACCGGGGTGCCGTATAGGCTCGTGTTCTGAAACACATAGAAAATTTAAATGAACTGAAAAATTCAAGTAAATGTGAACCGGGGTGCCGTATAGGCTCGTGTTCTGAAACACATAGAAAATTTAAATGAACTGAAAAATTCAAGTAAACATGAACCGGGGTGCCGTATAGGCTCGTGTTCTGAAACACATAGAAAATTTAAATGAACTGAAAAATTCAAGTAAATGTGAACCGGGGTGCCGTATAGGCTCGTGTTTTGAAATACTTAAGAGAATTTATAACAACAGTTTTCATTTACAAAGCCCACAGGCACAAATTTTCATCACGTTCTTATTTACACAGACATAACGGCCGAGCCCTACTGGTAGTACTTCCTTAGGTTGTTGACGTTCCAAGGTCGGTCTACCGGGACGTCGTTGGGAAGACGGCCCAACAGGTAGGCCCCGTTCCCTACTGCACCGAGGATTCGATAGGGGCCTTCCCAATTGGGGCCTAGCTTGCCGTCGGACTGTACCCTGGTGTTGTTGTTTACTTTGCGTAGCACGAGGTCTTCGTCTTGGAAACGTCTGGCGTTCACTCTTTTGTTATAGGAACGCCCCAACTCGTTTTTATATTCGGCGTTACGAATGGCCGCAACCTCCCTTCTTTCTTCGGCGTAGTCCAGCTCTAGCCCCATCATCTTTTCATTAAGCCCGTTCTCCACCATGTCCGTCCTTAGAGAAGGAAGCCCGATTTCTAAAGGGATGATGGCTTCCATTCCGTAAGTGAGGCTATAGGGTGTCTGTTGAGTGCCCCGTCTTCTCGTCGTTCGGTAGGCCCAAAGGACGTGATGCAGCTCCGCAGCCCATCGTCCTTTGGACTCGTCTAGCCTCTTCTTGATTCCGTCGAGCACGGTCTTATTTGATACCTCGGCTTGACCGTTGCATTGGGGGTACGATGGGGTCGAATAGTAGTTCTTGATGTGATATTTTGCATACATCGCTTTTAATTTGACCCCGGTGAACTGTCCCCCATTGTCCGCGACGATCGAGTAGGGGATTCCAAATCTGGTGATAACGTCTCTCCAGAGGAAACGTATCACTTCGGCCTCTGTGATTTTCGCTAAGGCCACGGCCTCCACCCACTTTGAGAAGTAATCGGTGACCAAGAGGAGGAACTTCTTCCCCCCCGGGGCCACGGGGAATGGTCCGACGATATCCATGCCCCACTGCGCAAAGGGCCAGGGCGAGGTCACGCTGCTCATTTTTTGCGCCGGGGCATGGGGTATGGGTGCGTACTTCTGACACTTCTCGCACCTGAGTACGAAAGCTTTGGCGTCCTTCTGCATGAGGGGCCACCAATACCCGTGGGTAAGGGCTCGGTTGGCCAGCGATCTGCCCCCGGTATGGCTCCCACACGTTCCCTCGTGAATTTCCTCCATGACTTTTATTACCATGTCGGGGTGGACGCAGAGTAAGTAGGGGCCAGAGAACGATCTTTTATAGAGCTTTTCGTTGGGAGCTATCCAGAATCCCAGTGCCGTTCTTCTTATTTTCTCGGCCTCTTTCTTGTCATTGGGAAGATCACCGGAGCGATGGTATTCGATTATGGGGTCCATCCAGCTTGGCTCCGGCGGGAGGTCAGTCACCATGTTAATTGTTGCCTTAGCCTCGATGCTAGGCGAAGGGACATATTCTATGGTGATGACTCTCTCTTTTTTATCACTCATGACCGAGGCTAGGGTCGCTAGTGCATCGGCGTGGGTGTTCTCGTTTCTGTTGATGTTGACGATTTCTTGACATTCGAAGCTTTGGAGTATCCCGGAAGCGACAGCCACGTAGCTGGCCATTCTGTCGTCCTTCGTCTGAAATTCACCACTGATTTGGCTGCTGACTAATTGAGAGTCCGTATGCACCAGTATCTTTTTGATTCCGAGGCTTCGGGCCATTTTTAAGCCGGCGATGACGGCCTCATATTCGGCCTCGTTATTGGTGGCTCTGAAGCCAAGTTGGATTGACTTCTCGATCACATCCCCTTGGGGAGATCGGAGCACGACGCCGAGGCCGGACCCTTTCTTATTGGCGGCTCCATCCGTGTGCAAGGTCCAGGTCTCTGGGGCACAACCTGTGATGTCGGGGCATTGCGTCGTCCCAGTGAATTCTGCCACGAAGTCGGCCAGGGCCTGTCCCTTGACGGACGTTCGCGGCGCATAGCTGATGTCGTAGGCGTTCAAGTGGCAGGCCCACTTCATCATTCGTCGAGAGAGATCCCCCTTTTGGAGTATTTCTCGCACAGGCTGGTCAGTATAGACCACAATGCTGTGTGCAGAGAAATAGTGAGCAAGTTTTCGTGAGGCCACGACGAGGGCCAGGACGAGTTTTTCCAAGGGCATATACCTAGCCTCGGCATCGAGGAGAGTTTTACTCACGTAATAGATAGGTCTTTGCTCCCGGTCGAGTTCCTTGATGAGGACGGCGCTGACGGCTATCTCGGACACGGCGAGGTATAGGGTAAGGACGTCGCCTGGGTCCGGCTTGGTTAGAAGGGGCGGACTTCCGAGGTAGTCCGCCAGCTCAGTGAACGCACGCCGGCACTCATCGGTCCATTCGAATTTTTTCTGAGCTTTCAAGGCCGTAAAGAACGGCTTGCATCGATCCCCGAACCGGGCAATAAATCGGTTGAGGGCGGCAGCCATGCCGGCTAGCTTTTGTATGTCCCTTCTCTTCTCAGGTGTTTTCAAATTCTTCAAGGCAGAGATCTGGGACGGGTTCGCTTCGATGCCGCGGTGGGTCACCATGAACCCCAGGAATTTGCCGGCGCCTACCCCGAAGGCACATTTAGAGGCGTTCAGCTTCAGGTCATGCCTTCGTATTGTCTCGAACACCTCTCTCAGGTCGGATAGGTGGTCCCCCTCCTGGGTACTTTTTATCACCATGTCGTCGATATAGACCTCCATGGTTCGGCCTATGTTCTTAGAGAATATCTTGGTGACCATTCTCTGATAGGTCGCCCCGGCGTTCTTGAGTCCGAAGGGCATCACTTTGTAGCAGTAATTTCCCCTTGGGGTGATGAAGGCAGTCTTTTCTTGGTCGGCCTCGGACATAGGTATTTGATGGTAGCCGGAGCAGGCATCCAGGAAGCTCATTCTGGCGGCCCCGGCCGTAGAGTCCACTATCTGATCGATTTTGGGCAAGGGGAAAGGATCCTTTGGGCAGGCCTTGTTGAGGCTCGTATAATCGATGCACACCCTCAACTTTCCGTTCTTTTTGGGGACCACTACGGGATTGGCGAGCCATCTGGGGTAATAAATCTCCCTGATGGCCCCGGCCAGAAGAAGCTTCTCTACTTCCTCGTTTATGGCATCGGCATGCTCTGGACTGACACGGCGCCCCTTTTGCATCACGGGCTTGGCATTCGGGTTGACGTTTAATTGATGGCAAGCGAGGTCGGAACTGATGCCTGGCATTTCGCTTGGACCCCACGCAAAATTGTCGAGGAATTGGAGAAGGAGTTCGACGAGGTCGGTGACCTCAGGTTTGGTAAGCTTTTCACCCACCATAAAAAAGTGGTCCTCGTCATACCCCGGGATTCGGATCTTCAGCAGTCCCTCCTCTACCTTGTCTTCGGCCTCAGGCCCCATCTTTTTATTTAGTTCCTTTAGCAGCTTAGGATCTTCTGCCTCGATATTCATGGCACTTTGGGTCGACACCATCTTTTTGCCGGAATACACGGCCATGGCACAGCTCCTTGAGACTTTCTGGTTTCCCGAGATGGTTTCCACACCAGAACCAGCTGGATACTTAACCTTTTGGTGTAAGGTGGAGGAGATTCCATCCATTCCATGGAGCCACGGGCGCCCCAATATCACGTTGTAAACAGAGGGGACATTCACCACCGTGAACTCCACGCTCATAACTTTCGTACCAGTTTTCACGGGCAAGGTTATGTTACCTTTGGGCCGGACGGCCTCCGAGTTGAATCCGTACAGGGGAGGGACGTCGGTTTCCAACTGTTCCTCTTTGAGTCCCATCTTTCGAAAGAGGTCTTCAAAGAGTATGTTGACCGACGCTCCTTGATCAACGAGGATCCGTCCTACTGCGCATAGGCCTATCTGTGCCGAGATAACGAGGGCATCAGTGTGGGGCACGTCCACCCCCACCAGGTCGAAGTCGGTGAAGCTTACATCCGGCTTGGAACTGCGCTTGTATCTTTTCCGAGGGCTTGAGCTTTCTGCGAGGCAGACGTGCTGCTTCATCAATGCTTCTCGTGCTGAGGTTCTTTCTGCCCCATTCTGGATTGACCTTTTGGGCCCAGAGTGAATGACATGACAGATCATCACAGGTGGGGGGAGGTCCCGCTGGCTCTCGTCGACCCTTTCTCCATCTCGGTCAGATTCTCTTCGTGATTTGACATATTTATCCATTAGGCCATCCCGGACCCATCCCTCGAGCCTGGACTTCAGACCATGGCACTCGTTGGTGTGATGGCCACGACCCCTGTGATATTCACAGATTTTGTCGTTAGGCCCTGGGGCCGGCTCGTTCCGTAGTGGGAGAGGCCAAGAGAAGAAAGGCTCGTTCTCAATCTTGTTAAGAAGGTCGACGAGAGGTAGGCGAAAGGTGGTGGAATAGGCAGCGCCCGTCCCCGACGCGACAGGTGTTTGATGCCCCGGTCGGGGATCCTCTTTTCTTCTTTTAGGGGCCGGTTGCGGATTTCTTCCCGTTCGTGGCCGCTCCGTCCTTTCCGCTATGGGCCGGTTCCTTCGAGGGCTCGTTGCGACGAACCGGTCCCTTGGCTGGTCGATAAGGGCTATCGAACGTGTTGCCCCGGCTGACCTCATGTCCTTCTCAATGTCGATATGCTGTTTTATGAGGGACCTGAGTTGAGGAACAGAGTTGGGTGGGGTCGCGATCATCTCGTTTCGGATCCTGCTCCCAACTACCATGTTTTGCCTAAAGGCAGCTATGGCGGTGGAGTCGGGACAGTCCGCGCATTCGGCATGCTTCAGCCAAAACCGACTATCATAGTTCTCGAGGGTCTCTTTAGATTGGACCCTCACTTGATAGAGTTGCTCCGGCTGGGCAGCTCTCTCTTTCAAGTTTATGAACCGGTGCGCAAAGTCATAAGCTAGATCGTCCCAACAGTGGATAGAGTTAACGGGCAGGGACTGGAACCATTTACTAGCGAGCCTTCCCAGGCTGGCGGGAAAGCACCTGCACATTAACTGGTCAAGATGCGACCAATGGTTCATCTGGTATCGGTAGTGTCGGAGATGGGCCTCTGGATCAGAGTCCGCATTGAAGGTTTGGAGGATAGGGGCGATAAAGTTTCGAGGGGGGACACTGTATTCGATTTCGTCCGAGAACGGGGTGCTGCGGGTAGAGGCCACGATTTTCAACGCTGCCTCACCAGCTGCATCGTGCCGTCCTCGTCGGCCACGTCTCCGTGTCCGAGGTGGCTTATCGGTTTGGGCATGACTAGATTCTGGCCTTGAGTCCCGACTACCATCCTGCCAACGGAGCCGCGAATGTATACTCCGCTCGTTATCGCGGCGAGAATTTCCTTCTTGGGAATGCTCCGACTCCGCACCCCTAGCCGGCTCCCTGGGAGTCTCTAGGGGGGGTCGTCGGAGGGGTCCCAACCTGGACATCACGCTTTTAACGGGGACTGGAGCCGATTTGTCTTGGCTCGCACCTTGAGCGGGCTCGAGTTCCGGCTCCATCAGCGAGGCTATCAAGGCTTTCTGGGCCGCAAGAGCGACGAGCTCTTTTTGGTGAATATCGATCATCATCTCTGTCAGCTCGGCCCTCGATCGGGGTGCGGGAGCTGTTGCGGTCAGGGGAACGGGCTCCCTGGTAGATGCGGTCCTAGGGGTCTCATCAAAAGAAAGCGTTCTCGGCATCCCAAGAACGTGGGGGGGTCGAGACGATGGAGTGTCAAATCGGTTATTGCCAGACATGTTTCTTTTAAGGACGGGGAGTCGAAGCTAACGCGTTTCGTTTCCCACAGACGGCGCCAATTGGCGAGCTTGATTTTCTTCCCAAGCTCGGCTTGATCAATTTCGCGTTGGCTCCGATCTTCCGAGGTGGTAAGGTAGGCTCCGGTTGTCAGGTCGTCTTCGTGCCTGCACAAGGAACGAACAGGGGCCCGGGGTTGTTGCCGGGTTTTCCCTCTCCGACGATCAAGTCAGTATCGATATTAAGTGAAAGTACGAAGTGTAAAGAGGGATGAGGGTCCGGGCCGGTTACAGTTCGGTGTCTCGAGTGGTTCAGACAGGGTTCAGGGGGTCGGGTTGTTTGAGCTTTATCTCTCCTCTCTATTTGTGCGTCCACCACCAAGTAGGATTAGGGGGGGTATTTATAGTGAGGTTCCGATGTATACTAACCCTTGGATCACTGTACTGTGAGATGCTGATCCAACGGCGTTAGGTCATTTATGACTCTGACAAGAGTACTGTCCTTTCCCGGGGCCCACAGAGGGTGTCCTGTGATTGGGCCACGTCGGTGACACGTCAGGAGGGTCCCCCAAGGGAGCAGCAGCATTAATTGAGGAAGCGTATTCGATACGCTTCTTTGGACTGGCCTAGCTTCACCCCGTTTGGTATTGAGCCGGGGTGATGATACATCCGCTGTACAGGGCCCCGGATTGTCTCTTTCTGTGGTGATATCGGTCCGGACGAGGGGACACTGACATTCCCTCGCCACCCCCATAAAAATATGTTACTTGTACATATATTTTGGCATCCCCATTTACATAATGCGTTATTTAATAAGTACTTTACTTCCATTTGTTGGTAAAACCTTTACGTGATGAGAACTTTCCATACCAATGTTATATATACTAGCATCACGGGAGGCCCCGAGTATTTTGTTGTGCGGTGCCAACAAAATTGGGCTTTTTTTTTTTCTATTATCCTTGCAAGTGTGAAATTTTATAATTAAATATCTTAATAGTAGATTAATCTGAAATTAACTCTCATACAAAAAGTCATTTTTAATATCTTATCCAAATTTTATTATCAAATTATACCAAATTTTATTGTCAAATTATACCAAATTTTATGTCAAATAAACATTTTATCACTTATATTTATATTTTTAGGGTCTATATTCACTATTGTTTGACTAATTGAGGCATTTATTTTATACTATTTCGAAAAATATGATAGATTATGCCCTTATAAGTTTTGTAAACTTTTTTTATTTTCACTAATAATTTTTTAATACATATAATTTTTTAGACTCATTGGTGCAAGCTCACATTTTAATAAGATTTTTGTTCATAGGTCACTATACTCTGATAAGATTTTTAACTGTATGTCAGCTTACAAGTGATAAATTTTTTTTATTTTCGTAACTTTTTGATTTTTTTTTACTTAATAATTCAAACAAACACTAAAAAAAACTAAAAAAATAGCTTTTCAGTTATTTTTTTCACACTTTTATATATTTCTCGTGTAAATTATAATTTTTTTTTAAAGTTAAAAATAACTTTTAACCTCTTTTTTATATTTTAATATATTTTCCGTATAGATTATAAGTTATTTTTTAATCTTAAAAGCAGCTTTTAAACTCTTTTTTATTGGGCCGGCTGACTAAAACTTAAAAAAATTTCGACTCAGTACTGCATTTAAAAAATCTTGTAAAATGTGATCTATGAATAATATTCTCTATTTTTTTATTTTTTTTATTGTAAATTAAAAATTTATCAAAATTGTGAGTTCGGTACGGTCAGACCTCCTGCATCATACCTATGAGGGCCACCCTTAGTATTGAACGTATATGTACGTGGCCAGAGACAAAACACATAGCTATATATGCCTAGCTAGCTAGCATCATGTCTAAAAAATAACTCAAAAAAGTAAATAAAAGGGTTTGTACAATAGTACTATGACTTTCTGTTGTATCGTATATAGCTTAGCTTCAAAACCCTAAATAGGGAAAAGCAAACAAACAAAGAGTAGACGACAACTCTCAATTAGATATAAATAAATAAATAAAATGAGCTAGTGGTTTCAAGTTGATATTGTGGGCTAAAATCTACACCGTACGTTAGGATGTACATCATGAAACTACGTACAATTTTAACCGGGTAATAACTTATATCAAAATTGTCGGAATGAAATTTTTTAAAACTTGATCATATAATTCAAATGTTAAATTTTATGATTAGATTTTAAAAAAATATTTTAACAATTTTGATACAAGCTATAAACCGATTAAAATTACATGTAGACGTAAATCGAGGAAGTAAAAGACAAAGGCAAAGACAATACATGTTCTCAAAAACCGATTGTTGTTTTTATTTTTGCTTTAAAACTAAAACCGCTGTTGGTATTTTTGTTTTGTCACTGTTTACTTTTTTCTTTTACTGTTTTGGTTTGTTCATTGTTTATATATGCACTTGTTAAACTATTTTTTTTTATTTAATTCTGATAACTGGCCCGAATTCTGATTGCGCTTTTTGTATAATTAATTTCGTGGCATAAGAATAGTTGGTAAGGTTACCCATATCATTATTAATTATGAGTAGGAATTAGTTTAGGGCAAAGTAATTTCTCTAAAATTTATGCAAACAAAAACTTACAAAAGTGACAACTAACCCTAAAAAAAAATATATCAACTTACCATCAGAGCGTCTGTTAGTAAACTAATGGTAAAATGAATGTCGCTAAATTTAGCAACAATTTAACAACAATTTTGTTGTTAAATTGTTGCTAAAAAATTTAACGACATTTATTTTACTAACAATTTTCAAAATATAAACCGCTGTTATATTAACTTTTTCTTGTATTGCAGCTACTATATTTTGGTACAGTGACCAACGACCAAATCATCCACAACCGACATGTCTATTTAATGGCTTTTGAAAAAAGTTAGTTGCGAAAGAGCCATTTTCAAAATATAAACTGTTGTTATATTAACTTTTTCTTGTATTGCAGCTACTATATTTTGGTTCAGTGACCAACGACCAAATCATCCACAACCGACATGTCTATTTAATGGCTTTTGAAAAAAAGTTAGTTGCGAAAGCCCCTTTTTCAAAATATAAACCGTTGTTATATTAACTTTTTCTTGTATTGTAGCTACTATATTTTGGTACAGTGACCAACGACCAAATCATCCACAACCGACATGTCTATTTAATGGCTTTTGAAAAAAGTTAGTTGCGAAAGAGCCATCTCCTCGTATAATAACTAATTATTGATTTGGTCAAATCTTAAATATAAAGTTTGTTTATTGGGTTGTAAAAGAAAGGGAAGGGTTATATATGCATACATTTACACTTAGTTACTAAAGATTTCAATTCCTGTTTCTTTTTTTAAAATTGTACATAAAATTGACCCTAATCACTTCATAAAACAGACATTCATGAATGAAGTAATTATAAGATTATCGAATACAACATTCCTATTATAAACACTAATTAAACGTATTCATTATATTTTTCAAACTTTTACATACGTTTTTTTTCCTCCGTCAATAGCACTTTTAATTACTCCCTCCGTTCATATTTAATTGTCCATTACGAAACTACGTGTAATTTTAACCGGCTAAGAACTTCTATCAAAATTGTCGGAATGAAATTTTTCAAAAGTTGATCATATAGTTTAAATGTTAAATTTTATGATTAGATTTTAAAAAAAAAATCATTTTGATAATTTTGATAAAAGTTATAAAACGATTAAAATTGCACGTAAAGTCTATGATTGTTTATTTTTGCAAGGTACCGCTCGAAACTCTGGAAGAAAGTGAAAAACACCCCTAAAACGAAGAATTATCAATAGCCCAAAAAACAAAGATTTAGCGAAATTATGTACTTTATTTTTAGGTCCATCGTATAGTAGAGTCAATTTATAAAACCAGAACAAATAATATACTAGTATATAGGGTCTTGAAACAAAATCAATACTTTTTTTATTATTATTATTAGATCGTCTAGGTTAACCTCAGCATATAAGCTCGTAACAAAAAAATACCGTCAATAATTCCGTCAATAAGCTCGTAACAAAAAATACCGTCACTAACTCCGTCGCTATTTGTGTATTTTTTTATATGAGTATTTTTTTGTAATGGTAGTCAGATAGAAAAGGCCCCTAATTAAAATGGCAGAACAAAAACTCATTTATAAATTGGTACTCGATCTGTATGTTGGAAACAACTCCAATACTTTTATCGATATGATTCAACAACTTAATAGTTTTATTCGTGACTAATAGAAAATAATAAACACCTTGTAGGATTGAATATGCATGCATACATTTCAATAATGGAACGAAAAGTTAAGAAAAATAAAAACTCGTACGGTGGGCTAGTGTGGATGGTACATTAATATTTAAACGCAGATTGATAATTTGAAAAAAAAATTACCAGAATTAAATATTGCAAAAATTTGTCTTTACCATTTGTGAAACCCTAGAAACCGGACAAAATTTATTCGCTTTGCACAAACTTCTCTTAGATTTGGTATAACTAACTGTTGATCGATTTATTAAAATCTCCATTAAAATTTAAAGATTATGGATATGAAAAGAAGTAAAGAATCTATAACAGCTAAAACTAGCCAAGGTTAATCCTGAGCAGGGGAAGCTAAATGGGGACGATCGGGTGCCACGACACCCACCATAATTTTAGAAATCCCAAGTGACGCAATTTTTTTTTAGTACAATTTCTTTTTAGGTGTAGATTTGGCACCCCCATAAAAATATGTTACTTGTACATATATTTTGACATCCCCCATTTACACATCCTGGCTTCGCCCCTGATCCTGAGGTTAATTAAAGTGGGGCGAACCCTAAAACAAGTGGAACAAATTGTTCTAAGTGATATTTTTGTGTTTGATTCTTCATTAGCACAAATACATAATAGGTGTTGTGTACAAGGTGATCACTGATCACGCTCAAATAAAGGAGGTTTATGTGCATATTGATTTTGGTTTATTATTATACATACGATAATTTCTTATTAGATAAAACTTTATCATTTATTATATGATTCCCTATATATAATGATAAAGAACTGTATGAATATTAAAAAGAAATATGTAATTTATTCTTGTAAGTAGTACAACTACATTAGTCTCATACCTTTTTAAGCTTATAAAAACGTTACACTTATAAGTAGTTATTGCATGTGATTTTATTTTTCTTTGCACTCTTAATTCTCTTATAGGAGTAACAAGTGTTTGAATATTTAGATTAATTATTCCCACGTCGGCCATTATATGTGTCCAGTGTCCAGGCATACTGAGAATGCTCATTGGTAACTATACCATTTCTTGGATTAATGTATAAATATTTACAATTCCACTATTTTTTATGTCCTTTTATTGGTAATTATACTATCGCAAACTTGATGTGTGGGGGTATAACTATATATTTGGTCTCTTGCCGAATGACCTGCGTGTCGTTTCTCAAAATCACAAGCAGGAGGTGAAGACATGTATGGCTTCCTAAAATGGGTATGTAACGGGTATGCGGGTTGCCATCCCAACCTCATAATTTTAAAAAATATTTTTTTTATTAGTTTTTTTATAATAATTTATATATACGGTATTCTGTTAAACACTTTTTTTTTTTTTTGATAACCTCCCAAAATTATATATTTTTAGTGTAATAATATAACATGATTTTGTATGTGCATAAGTAATATATGGTTAAAAAATTAATACAGGCAAGTGATTATAAAAAATATTTTACACCAACTTATCATGTTGACACGTAACACACATTTTAAAAAAAAATAAAAAATAATAATAATTAGAGTAGTGGTGAGTGCAAACAAAATTTATAAAAGAATTTTTACTGTTTCGTATTTTAATTGAAGTTGGTGTACTAAAATAGATATTTAATTGCTTGTATATATCCATTATTTAATATACATTTGATTTTTTCAGAGTTTTTTTTTAATATTTTTTTACCTTCGCGTCTTAATCTTTTTACTTTTTATACCTTAATTTATTAAATTTAACTTTTGTATTTTTTTGTTTCTATTTTATTTAATTTTAGTCAATTTGAAACACCGAAACTTTCGATAAATGAATGCACGTGACATCACTGTTGTGAGCTTTTTTTGAGAGTTTGAAAAGAAAGTCGAAATTGAGCGAAAGGAAAAAAAGGAAAATCAAATACATTTTAATTAAGAAACCAGGTTAAAAAAAATGAAGAAAATATAGTAAAAAATATTTTTTTTTAAATCCGGTTTTTCCGTATTTATATTTTGAAAAATTCTATGTGATTTTATTAATTTTGATAAACACACATATTTGGTACTGATCCGCCTATGGTTAAACATCTGAGTGATGACCAAGAAGGGTAGGCATATTCAAAAAAAATATGTATACAGTTTAAGGAAAACGAGTATTTTTTTCGTTGGAACTGCAGACACCTAGCTAGTCATATCTTCGCCGAACTTCCGTCGGGGGGAAGAAGTGATATCCTGTATCGGTTCAAAATGTGGTTGGAAAAAGTCATGCTAGATAGTGGTGAATTTTAGATGAAATAAACACAAAATTTACATTTACTGGGAAATGCAAATGTTGATAAAGTAGTGTACTACTTTTGGAGAATACAAATGAATATTAATACTTTCTCATCAAATCTGAGTTTTATTGAAATCTAATGCCCATTATCAGCAAATGCCCAGAAATAGATAAAACTAGATCAACACTAAATCAGAATAAAACAAAAGCTGATGGTCAAGCTAGCATGCAAATGTTCTTCTAGTAAATGAGACATATAGAGCCAGACAAAAATAGAGCATTTAAAAATTAACGTAGGTTCAGTAATTAACTATATATATATTCGGTCATTTAATTAATTAAGCAAAAAGTAATCTAACTTTCACAGAATACTTCATATTTTTTGCTCTGACAGGTTAAGTGATGAGAATGAGATAGAACCTTGGTCTAATGAACCCTATGAAAATATAAATAATTAGAGAAAGAGACTAAATAAATTAAAGAAAACCTGTAGGTTTTCCTGCTATATCAATATTTTATACGTTAAGAAAGGGAGAACAAAATTGGACAACCAACTAAGTTGAAATTTAGGAGCTGAGCCAAATGTAAAGGAATTATATGGGTCCCAATTTCACTCACAATACTTTCACAACAAATATAGGTTTTAATTTCGAAATTACTATTTGATTTGTGTAATCAACAAGGTCGTTATACTTTTACTCAAATTTAAAGAAAAACCAAATTCTTTCTGAATTTTTTTTCTCGCTTTTCCACAAATAAAGATAACAAACTAAGTACAAAATAAAAACAAGGAAGTTGACAAGAAATCGAAGTTCTGTATAAATATAAAGTAGTTATGTATAATAAAAAAGATGATGTTTGTATTCAAACTACAAATATTAGCAAGGGAAGCTATAGTGTTATCCAACCTTATTATAACTTCTTGCTTCATATTTTTTATGAACTTATCATTCTTTGTTGTCAAAATATGTGCCAAGATCGGCAACTTTCTTTTAAAGGAACCTCAAAGTTTACATATGTTTAAAAGTTTATCAAAATACGAGGAGCAAAAATTCCTTAGAATTATTTTTTAATATATTTGGTTTTACGTAAATTTAGCGATACTCATTTTATTATCAGTTTTCATTATATGTTTGCGTATATCCCGACATTTTCATGCAGTGTCTTTATAAAGATATAAATGTTACTCATTATAATAATAAAAACCATCATTCAATATTCACAAACAATGTCTTTTAATCCAAAAAGTTATAATAGTACAATTTTTTTGCTAAATTAGAGGATGAATACCTGTAACTTTCAACGTTTTTGACAGCATTTTTATGTCACTATTTATAGTTTCTCTATGGATGCTATTCATAGTTTTGTAAAATACCAGACCACATAGACCCTAAACTCTACCCATAAATGTTACATTGTTACCTGTACAACTGTTATTAAAATATGTGCCTCGTCATCATTTTTTAAAGGAACCTCGAATTTTGCAAATGCTCAAAATTTTCTCAAAATATTGGAAGCAAAAATTCCTTATAATTATTACATAATATATTTGACGGAAATTAAAAAAATCGATGCTTACTTTATCAACAGTTTTCAAAATGTATTTCTTGTTATACCGACATTTTCTTATAGTATAAATCGTCATTCATTATTACCAGAGACCGTCTTTTATTCCAAAAATTTATAATATGATAATTTTTTTTCTAAATTGTACCCCCTCCGTCCCACTTTATACGTGTTATGCAAAACCACGTGCAAATTTAACCGAATTTGAACGGTTTTTTTTTTAAAGAGCGGCCATTCACTAATTATATATTCAAAAGTAGCAAATACTTGTTTACATGGGGCATGCCCATGATAACAAGTTCCCGACAAATCCATCAACCAATACATAAATGAAATACAAAACAAATTTGGTTACAAACCAACCTAATAAAAAAAATGACTGGTCAATTTTGATCCGGTTTGAACGTATAACTAAATTGTCGAAATAAAAATATTTAAAAAAATTTCACATAGTTCAAATGTTAAATTTTATAATAGAATTTATCGACAATTTAATTACATGTTTAAAACCGATTAAAATTATCTTATAGGAATTATAAAGTGTGATGGAGTAGTAAATTTCAACGTTTTTGACCGGGCGCTACTGCACTTTTATGTCACTATTTAGTTTCTGTATAGATACTATTCATAGTTAAACAAAAATAGGAAACCAAATGTTTAATCGTATAATGTTTGATTTAATGAGAGTTAAAAGCTGTCGTAAAGCTGTCGTTAATTTAAAAAGCTGTCACAAATCTGTCGCAAATTGACTAAACTGTCACAAAACCGTCACAAAAATCGTCGCTAATAAGCTCGTAACAAAAAATACCGTCACTAATCTCGTCGCTATTTGTGTATTTTTTTTGCAGTGAAAATTAATTATCATATTTCAAAAAATAAAATAAAAAAAGTACAGGGAAATTATCACAAAACATATTCCAAACGCCACGTGGAATAGTTTTCATGCATAGAAAGTACCTGACAAGTCTGTATGATGCTATCTTAATCTTTTTCCCTTGAGACAAATAAAACTGTGGGTCAAAGTTTTCAGTGTTTCCCCCCCATAATTAAAATATTACTTCTTTTCGATATACCAAATTTCGGTGAAAAAGACACATCCACAAAAAAAGCAGATTCCTTTTCAGGCTGTAGCCCTTAATTAAACATTCATTTTGCTTAAAACCGCAACTAATATTGACAATTAGTGAGTGAGTTGAGTCACTCTTATAATGATCTTCAAAGTTTGATACTAAGTTTTATTTGGTTCTTTTAGATTTTCTTGTTGTGATAGTAGTAATCCAAAAATGTATATCTTAAGTTTTGGTCTACATAATTAAAAAAAACACATATTTGGTCTTTGTAAAGTATTTTCTCATATTTGGTGCTCAAAAGAGGCATCAATATGAACTCACACAAAGTCAAGTGACTAGTTCCTATTTAAATAAGTTTGTGGGTGGGGGGTGGGGGGGGGGGGGGGGGGGAGAATTGTAAAATGGTACCCAACCTATTAACTTTTAGTGATTTGGTATCCAGCCTAACACACTTTCGAAATTGGTACCCAACCTATACATTTCGCTCTAATTTGGTATCCAACCTAACACTTTTTCTAATTTGGTACCCAATCTAACATTTTTTTTCTAATTTGATACCCAACTCATGCGTTAAAAACCGATGATCGAAGACAGATTGAGTCCTTTAATTGGACTGTATACGTATAGGTTGAGTACCAAATTAGAGCGAAACGTATAGGTTGTGTACCAAATTAGAAAAAGTGTTAGATTGAGTAACAAATTAGAGCGAAATGTATAGGTTGGATAACAAATTAGAAAGTGTGTTAGATTGGGTACCAAATCACTAAAAGTTGATAGATTATGTAACATTTTATCATTTTTCCCATTTGTCATTCAAATTCCTTCACCCGTTCCTGTTTGTTAGTCTTATACTTATTAATAGAATATAAAAAACCGCCTCATTATAATGGTTATTTTAATAAGGGTAAATTAGCCTTTAGTGACCTGGGTTTTGGCCTATTTTAGGATAAGTGACATATGTTTTTGAAATTTCGGTTTTGTGAACTAAGTTTAAGTTTTGTATTGGTTTAGTGACATTGCGTCAATTCAGTGGATGGAAAACGTTACACGTGCCCTCACGTCTGTTAACTACAAGAGTAAAACAGTATTTTCCCAATTAAGTTAAATAAAATGACCAATATATGTATATACCAGATTAGGGCTTATACAGACACATATATACTCATATATATATATATAGATACAGAGAGAGAGAGATAAATTAAGTTAAAAAAAACGACCAATTGATCCTAATTCAAATTAGGGTTTATACAGACGACCAATTGAAGAGACGATTGATGGGTTGGTGTGTGCGTGAAAATGGTCATTCCCCCCAATATTGTAAGTGCTCTTTATCTCTCTCTTGTTATTGTATTTTGGAAAAATTGTGAATTTTTTTGGATAAATTGTGAAAAAGTGACTAGTTATTATTTAATCTTCGACAATAATTTTTCAGAAAATGTTTTGTCTGTTTGACTTTAAAATACTAATTTTGTTTATGTTTTTTGTTAAATTTTGCTTGTTAGTTACCCCCTTTTCATTGTTTTTTTTTAAATTCTGTTTTATATATCTATTTTTTTTTTTGCTAATGTTTAAGTTTTTGAACATTTAAAAATTCAAAAGCACACTGCAATTTACAAAAACAGAAATAGTAAATACTACAATTAGGGTGTACTGTAGGGTTAAAATCGTTTCATTTATCTTGTTGCAGCTCCACATACCAATTTCTTTACAATTGAACTGCATTATGGAGGTTTTCTAATTGGGAATAAAAACATTTCTTATGAGAATGGTAGGGTTAACTATATCGATTTTTGTGACCCTAATGATATAACCTGTGTTACTATTGCTGAGATGGCTGCAGAAGTAGGGTGTCATGGTATAACTAGGTTGTACTATAAAAAGGTAGGGTCATCCTTTGACACTAATTTAGTCCAACTAATTCATGATAGAGAAGCCTATGCAATATGTAGGTTTGTTGATGAGAATAGAGTTGTTGAGGTGTACACTGAAGTAGATCATGGAGATTATAGTTCAAGTAGCAGTGATGAAGAAAATGAGCTTGAGAATGGTAAGGATTCTGATTTAGAAAGATTTAGTGGTAGTGATGAGGAAAAAGGCAGAAATGATGATGGTGATATTATGTCTCATGATGAACCTAGTGTTTTAGGTGTATCTAAAACTAAAAGCAAACGTTCTGCTAAGCCTAAGGCTAAGTTTAAAGGTCCCTCATTGGACAATACTGCTAATGCTGATATAGATGATGGCTATGTAACAGCAAGTGAGCTAATTAGTGAGAGTGAATCAGATGAGGGTGAGGGTGGAAAGAAAAACAAATTTACATATTATTCTCAATTAGACAAAAATCATGTTCAGTTCAAAGTTGGTATGAAGTTTGCAACAGCAAAAGATTTTAGAGATGTTGTACATAACTATGGTATACAACAAGCTAAAGATGTACATTTGTGGAGGAATACTGCAGAAAAAATGATTGGGGAATGCAGGTTTGAAGGGTGTCTATGGTATATATATGCATCTAAAGCTAAGGATGAGTCAACAATTCAAGTTAAAACCTATAGGGACATTCATTCTTGCCCTAGAGCCCTGAAAAACAACAATGCTAAGCCTAAGTTTATAGCTCAAAAATATGCAAGAACACTTACGAACAATCCTAAGTGGGATGCTTACAAGTTTCAGCAACAAATATTTGAAGATATGGAATGTGAAGTGAGTATTTGGTCTTGTTATAGAGCTATGGATATTGCAAAAAAGATGAATGAGGGGTCTTCTGCTGAGCAATATGCAGTTTTATGGGATTATATTAGGGAAATTGAAAGATCAAATCCTAACACCACTGTGGTGATGAAAGTTAGAGAAAAAACAGGGTTGTTAGGTGAGTCCAGATTTAAGAGGTTATATATATGTTGGGGTGCATTAAAGAAGGGTTTTTTATAAGGATGCAGGCCACTATTTGGGGTAGATGGGTGCCACTTGACAGGACCAGAGGGTGGTGCACTCCTCACTGCAGTGGCAATAGATGCAAATAACTGTTTGTATCCATTTGCCTATGCAGTGGTGGATATTGAAAATTATAAAAACTGGAAGTGGTTTCTAAATCTGTTGAAAGTTGATTTGAAGCTTGATATTGGGGCTGGCTATACATTGATGTTTGATAAACAAAAGGTATACTACACTTTATAATTTATTTGTCTGTTTTGTTCAGTAATAATTTTGTTAGTATTTTGTATTATTTACATCTCCTTTAAATAATTTATAGGGATTGATAAAAGCTGTGGACAAAATCTTGCCTAACATAGAACATAGGTTTTGTGTTAGGCACTTGTATAACAATTTCAAGCTAAATTTCAAAGGTCAAGTGCTAAAAGACCTACTTTGAAAAGCTGCTAGAGCTTCCACCATTCAGCACTTTGAGAAAGGTTTATTGGAGTTGAAAGATATAAATGAAGAAACTTATAAGTGGATGTCTTCCAAGACAGGTAATAAATAGTGGTTTTTACAATTAAATCTGCTTTTTCCTAATGTAGTTTTATGTCTATTACAGGTCATAATTGGAGCAGATCATATTTTTCAACTCACCCAAAAAGTGATTTATTGCTAAACAACCTTTGTGAGAGCTTTAATGCATGCATTAAGGTTGCTAGAGGTATGCCAATTCTCTCTATGCTTGAAAAGATAAGAGTTTATCTTATGGATGTAATTATGAGAAAAAATGAAGCTATGAAAAGAAAAAATTGCATGCTTACCCCAAAAATATATGCTAAAGTTGAAGATTTGAGAAAGGAAAGTCACAAGTGGGCTTGTAAGTATAATGGGAATGATTTACACGAGGTAGATAATTTTCTTGAGCAATATGTTGTTAGTCTACCTTTGAGAGAGTGTTCTTGTAGAGTGTGACAGTTGACTGGGATACCTTGTAAGCATGCTATTGTTGCTTTGCACCGTATGCAAAAGGATCCACATCAATTTGTTCATATTTGTCATTCAAGGGAGACTTACATGAGAACATACTCTAACACCCTAAATCCAATGAATGGCCAAGACATGTGGATGAAAACAAATAAGCCTATAGTGTTACCTCCAATTGTAGCAAAAAAAGTGGGTAAGCCAAGGAAGGCTAGGAGAAGAGATCCAGATGAGATTAAAAAGGCAAAAGAGGGTTGTAAGGTTAAGAATAGGGACCCTAACAAAATCTCAAGAAAGGGCTATAAGGTTAAGTGTAGTAAGTGTGGAAATCTTGGTCATAACTCTAAGGGTTGTGGTAAACCTTCTAGAAAGAGAAAATTGAATGATGTTGTGAATGAGCAAGTGAGGGTTGAGCCACATATTGTGGATGAGAGTGATACTAGTAGTGATGATGATGTTGTGAATGAAAATATGATAGAAAATGTGACTGTAAATGAGCCAGAATAAGTGGATGTTAATGTAAATGTTGGAGAGAATGTGAGAGAGAATGAAACTGAAACTGGTGGTAATTATGAGGCTGAAGATGAGAATGAGAGAGATGCAAGGGAAATTGGGTTTGAGCAGTGGACAGAATATGTAGAAAATGGTGGTAATAAAAGAGGCAAAAAGAGACAACCATGTGGAGAGAGTTTTTGGGATGAGGTTGGAACATATGCAGATGTGCTGACTAGGCAAAACACCCAATCAACACAAGGTGTTGGACAACCATGTGGGAGTGTACCCTTTTCACAAGAAGAGCCAAGTGGAAGTGCTCCAAAAGTTCAAAAAATGCAGGTCAAAAGAGGCACCACCCTTGGGGTAAGTAATCTTTATTAAACTATTTATACCCACATTACTTGTTTTTTTTTTTATAAATAGCATCTATTTACAAGTATATTTTATTTACTCTTACAAGTATTTTATCTATGTAGGTAAGAAAAAGCACCAGGTTAATGAATTCATCTAGACAAAAAGAACCAAGTGCGCCAGGACCACCAATCCACTTGTCTGATGATGAAGTGGAACCACCAACACAAGAAAGTGTTGCATTTCATGGAGGAGTGTACACACAAGAGAGTTCAGCTATTATTGAGCCAAGCAACAAAGATGCAAGTGATGATAGGCTCCATTGTGGGATAATGGCTCCACATCAAAAAGAACTGCCATCAGGCCACATAAAAAGAAATGAAAACATGTACCTTACTCTGGCAGCCATGAAAAAACTAACCAGAAAGGGAAAGAAAAATGTGAAATGCAACACTTCTGGGTGAGTATTAGCTTTTGAGTGACATCAGTTTTTTTTTGTTGATCTTTTGGTGAAATATGTATTTAGTCTAACCTTTTGGAAACATGTATCCTTTGTAATTTTGTGGTGTGGTGTATTTGAATGAATTAATGTACTTGAAGTATGTTTTTATGAAATTATGATGTTATCATAAGATTTTGTTGTTTTGGTTGTTTAATTTATCTTTTATTTGATTGTTAATGGGCTTAATAATGACTTGTTATGTCTGATATGAGCCATAAAGTAATCTGATATGATGACTTTGATCACACTTTGTGTGTCAAGTTTGATCAGAATGTGGTCTTGCTTTGATCACAGTTGAGTTTCAGAATTCTGATCATACTGCTTCGGTTTCAGAATTCTGATCATACTGCTTGAGTTTCAGAATTCTGATCATACTGCTTGAGTTTCAGAATTCTGATCATACTGCTTGATGTTGAACTTAGAGTTCAATAATTAATTTTGATTATAACTTTGATTATGTGTTTAATGATTTTACGATTTCGATGATATAATGCTTGTCTTTTCCAAAAAGAGAATTTGTAAATTTCAGAATGCCAGAAAGATAGAGCACAGAAAAACGAAGCCACAGGTCCAAGCGGAACCAAAATCGGAGCTAAAACGAAGGAGTTACGGGCTTTTGAAGATTAATGAGAAAACAGAGAAAACTGAAGAACGACCGATCGTCTGTACAAAAACGACCGATCGTTTTTGTACCAATTTCTTCCAGAGAGTCCTCAAGAAAAACGACCGATCGTTTTCAGAAACGACCGATCGTTTTATGGAAAACGATCGATCGACTGTAGAAAACGACCGATCGTTTTCTGCAGATTTCGAAAACAGTTTTTCAGCTTATTCTGGAAAGTTGCTTAAAACCTGTGAAAAAAAGCCTCAACCACTCCCAACGGTCATATACAGAAAAACAGACTTTGGTGATTATATAAACCAACCCAATTCACTTTCAAAAGTCACCAATTACATCCATTGCTCCCATAATCAATCCTTCAACCTCTCTCATATACATAAACCCAAAATCACCATTTTGGTGAAAGATTTCGAAAAGAGAGAAATTGAAGATAAATCGATACAAGCTCCAACAAAGATCAAACATCATCGAAACCACAAATTAGTTTATTTAAGAAGCAATCAATTGTGGGTGTTGTTTTAATTTTCGATAAAATTGTAAAGAGCGTTTTATAAGCTCATTGTGAGTGAGTGTTTGGGTAGAAGCTTTTAAGCCAAAGTGTTGGTTAAAAGTTCTAGGTTAAACACTTGGGCACTCATAGATTGAGGGGGATTCGTTGACTCATTAGACGTGTACGCTTGCACTTGAATCAAGAGTAGGAACCTCGGGTAGAGGGTGAGCCAATCGGTCGATTGAGCTCGATAAGGATTTGTAAAATCGGGAAGAAAAATTATAGTGAAATACTCGGTAGTACCGAGGAGATGACGTAGGCCGTTTGCCGAACCTCTATAAAATCACGGTGTCATTTTCTTTCCCTTACTTTTACTTTCCGCAACTTAATTATTGCTTATTTCGTGCATGCGTTTAGAACTTTTAGTATTATATTAACTTTTGTTAAACGCATAAGATTAGAATTGCGATAGTTGGGTGATTAGTTGCACTTAAGTTTAATTAGACCAAAAACGCCTAGAAACCTTATTCACCCCCCTCTAAGGTTTAGCCGCACCGGGGCCAACACTTGAGTTTCAGAATTCTGATCATACTGCTTGAGTTTCAGAATTCTGATCATACTGCTTACTTGGGTTTCAGAATTCTGATCATACTGCTTACTTGGGTTTCAGAATTCTGATCATACTGCTTACTTGGGTTTCAGAATTTTGATTATGTTGCTTGGGTTTCAGAATTGTGATTATGTTGCTTGGGTTTCAGAATTCTTTATTTGACTGTGAAATGTTGGTCGTAATCAGCATACATTTGGATTTTTTGACTGTAAAATGTTGGTCGTAATCAGCATACATTTGGATTTTTTGACTGTGAAATGTTGGTCGTAATCAGCATACATTTGACTGTGAAATGTTGGTCGTAATCAGAATTTTTTGACTTTGACAGTGGGTTTGACATTTGGATTTCACATACATTTACATTTACATTTACATTTACAGCAAGAAAGCATCACATTTTTCATTAAAACACATAGCAAAATTACAAACTTACTCAAACTAACTTATATAAGTCATTTCCTTCGTTAACATTTGTCAGCAACACAAAAACAAGGACAACCATACAAATTAAGAAAATCCATCTTTTAGCTCCACAATAAGTTGCGATGGTTGTTTTTGGCTTTGGCTTAACTTGACTTTTTTCCTCCATCTCACTTACTTTCATAGTTAAGTAGCTTTTTTCTGCCTCTAATGTGCTAATTTCATCCTTCATATCGTTGATGCTTTCAAGTAATTCTGGAATTATTTTCGTTGCCCTAAAACACATTGGTGGGTCAACCCATTGCCAAAATTTGCATAAACCATCTTTACATTGAGCATATCTTCGACCCGGATTTTTCTTGATCCAAGAAGTGATAATGGCAGCATTCATCTTGCAATAACAATACATTTTGATGAGTTAGTGAGAGAGAGAGAGGGAGAGGTGTGTAAGAGAGAGAGTGGGAGAGGTGCGTAAGAGAGAGAGTGGGAGGTGTATAGATATAGGTGTGATATATATATATATGACTGTATATACAATTGGAGGGAAAACAAACTGAAATTTCCCTCCAAAATCTGAGGGTATTTTAGTCATTTTAGCAAGAAATGTGTTTTTTTTCGAAAAATAGGGTAGCAGGTCACTAAATTGATAACAGAGTTAAACTTATGTCACAAAACCGAAATTTTAAAAACATAGGTCACTTATCATAAAATAGGCCAAAAGCCAAGCAAGTAAAGGTTAATTTACCCTTTTAATAATTACCCTTTCTTAAAAGTGTATGCCAAACGGGAAAGTTACCTAACAATATTAATATTCTAAAAGCCGTAACACCATAATGTAATTTTTTTATAAAGAAACAAATGAGAAGTTATTTGGTCTTATAACCATCCGTACACAACTTATTTTCAAGACCCACGTTGCATTAACAATTAAAAATATTAAATTTTTGACTTAGATGGATTTATGAGATATCGAATATAAGAGGACCAAATAATTTATTTGAAAGGAGAACATGGAAAAAGAAAAGGAGACAACATGACCCAATTACAATACTTGTTCAAAACTTGGAGTTTATAACAATTTAACTGAAATTAAAAACATAATTAACATTCAAATGAAATATTAGGATGGTAATATATTTTTTATAGTAAAAAAACAGAGCCTCCTCTGTTTTATAAGTCCTATATATACATACATTCCTCAGTTACTTCATCTTCATATTCTCACTCCCTTTATTCTAGAGAGAGAACATTTTAGCAAAAATGGAGTTTACTGAACATGGGTTTTTTGAGGAATTACTTGTTTTTCCACCAGAAATGAGAGAAATCTACACAAATCCTTTCCAAGATAACACAATTCAATTTCCTTTTCATTTTCAACAAAACTCATCTTTTGAAGGGTTTAATTTCCCTCAAGAACAGAATTTTACTGAATTCACTGAATTCTTCTCCCCATTCGGAGACAAATTCGATAACTTCACAGATAATTCTACGATAACAAAGCTCGATACGCCTCCTTTTGACACACCGCCTTTTTTTACAGATGATTATTCAATGCCGGTTATTGGTGAAAATGGGGTGCAAGATTTAGGGGTTTTGGAAGTACCAAGTTGCAAAATCGAGACGATTTTGTCAAATGAGGCGCCGAGTTTTAGTGTGGGATACTGTGGAGAGAGGAAGAGTAAGGCGAAGAGAGTCGATGGGCAGCCTTCGAAGAATTTAATGGCGGAGAGACGGAGAAGAAAGAGGTTGAATGATAGGCTATCTATGCTTAGATCAGTTGTACCCAAGATTAGTAAGGTACTTGTAATGTTACATAATATAATTTAGGGTGTGTTTTGTAATTCTTAATTGTGATAGGACTGGTTATGTAATATTTGACTGTTATGTTAGTTTTAGGTTCCATTTAGTTTTTTAGGTAAATTGTTTTCATGATTTTGAAAATAGGTTTGTTTAGTAAGTATAATTTAGGGTGTGTTTTGTAGTTGTTAATTGTGATAGGACTGGTTATGCAATATTTGATTGTTTTTTTTTAGTCTTAGGTTCCATTTTTTTTTTTTTGTTAAATTGTTTTCTTGATTTGAGAATTTGAGGGCTGTTTGGATTTTGGATGCAGTATTTAAGCAACATGAATAGATTATTTAAGCAGTTAAGCTTGAAGTTTTTTAGTTGTAGTTTCCTAATATAATAAAAATTTAATGATCATAATGCAGATAGGGAAATGTTTTTAGTGTAGTGTATCTTGCCAAGACAATTCACCATGCTTAAAAGTTAAAGCTCTAACTGAACAAGCCTTGACTATTTTGTTTGGCCAATTAGTTTACAAAGTGGTATAGTTACAAGTTTGCTATTTTAGTGCACTTGTAAGCAAAAACATGAATAATTTAGTTGATATGTTTGTTTTAATGGATTTGGTAACAAACACTGTCTTATTCATTTAAAACTTTTAACCAGTTTAGTATATATGTCATCTCATTCTTTTTTTTAAGCACATTTCTATTGATTGTGACTAATTCAGAATTTCCTCAATTCGAAAAGTTAGTAAAAATTGTATCACTGATAATAATTTCAATATTTTAGGTCCTGAATAAAAATAATTAAGATCATTAATAGTAAAAAAGAAAGTGATTGCTATATCAAAGCTGTACCCCGAGGAGTTTACTTACAAATTAAAAAAAATGCATTTGTTTTTTTGCTTTTTGTAACTTATTTATACTTATTTAGATGGACAGGACATCTATCCTTGGTGATACAATTGACTATATGAAAGAGCTTCTAGAGAGGATCAACAATTTGCAAGATGAAATTGGGATGAGTCCTAATCATTTACATTCATTGAGCATTTTTAAGGATGTGAAGCCTAATGAAGTAGTAGTGAGAAATTCTCCAAAGGTATAACTGAAAATCATGTAGTTTTTCAATAGTTTTTAGTCATTATAAAATATTTGACTTGCATTATCACTATGAGTTGTGTTATTTAACTTCACTGTGAGTAGTCAGTATCATAACTATCTTGAGCAAGTTCCAAATAAATGGTTTTAAGTTTATACCATTGTTGCAAAATTAAAATGATGGTGGATGAACTCTATTTCTAACTAGTCCTAGTAGACCATATGATTTCTCAAATATGTCGATTATGTGTAGATGTGTTTATGTTAGTTTGGTATATTATCTTTATATTTGTACGCGTTTTCGGTTCTTTTCAAAACCAAAAACGGGTATGCATGTTGCGATCACTTTTAATTGATACGATAATCGATACACTAGTATCAAATTACTTGGTGGGTATGCATATTGCGGTATTTGAAATATAGTTGACTCGCTATAATTTTTTTGCTAAATCAGTATACGATGACCGAATAAACTAGAAAATTAGAAGAGCAACACTTCAAGAGAAACAAAATTGGATGCGTCTTTATAAAGAAAAAAAATCTTTTCTGTTTGTCAATATCTACGACTCTGAAAGGTTATATGTATTTCCCAGTTTGAGGCCGAGAGGAGAAATACAGATACGAAAATTGAAATGAGTTGTGCTGGGAAGCCCGGATTATTACTATCAACTGTAAACACATTAGAAGCATTAGGCCTCGAGATTCAACAATGTGTTATAAGCTGTTTCAATGATTTCTCAATGCAAGCCTCTTGCTCCGAGGTACAAACCCCTAACTAATAACCATATTATTCGATTTTGCGTCGATTTTTCCTCTCTTAAGCTTCAAAATTTTAAGCATTTTTGGTATACTATGAGCTTAATATATATATTTTTTTGCTTGTGGCATGCCATAGGAAATGGAGCAGAGGAATTTTGTAAACACAGAAGAAATAAAGCAAGCATTATTTAGAAATGCTGGGTATGGGGGAAGGTGTTTGTAAAGCTATTGATGAAAATTAGCTAAATCTATGAAAGGATAAGAGGGGCAATAGCTTGTGGTTGAATCACATGACTTAGATTTCTGAACCCAATTGACAAGTGATATTCTGTAATAATATTTCCTTGCCTTATAAAAAATAAGTGCTTTATTTTTATTTTAATAACAAAGCCATTATAATATATATTGTATTGAACCATATGTGTATGTATCATGATTTGTAGTGTCAGGTTGACGAGCACATTAATGTTTTTTAGTGCCAGATTCACTTATACATCCACATACCACATGCATAACCAAATTGAGAAAACCCCATATCTAATTGCTTGTTTCTCTAAGAAAGGAATGTTATTATTGCATGTATATAATAAACAAGTGCATTGCTGAAAGACAAAATATTCTTATATATAATATATTGTTCATGTGAAATGACAAATTCTTCATGAATCTTAGCTTCGAATTGTGGTCGTTGAATTAGTACTGAATTTTTGGGCCTTTAACCACTACATGTGTATTTTGTTGACTTTCTAAACCTATAAATTGAATTTTGTCCAATAATTTACAAATATTTTGGACCATACGTACCAAATCATGTAATACGTTTAATACACCAAACTATGTTGCTGTGAACGTTGAGAAAAAAATACGTTTCATACACCTAATCTGTTGTAAATAATGCATATGCAGTTGTCTTGAACCTTTGATAAGAGTTTACGCCAGTGGATCTTCTTGTTAAACCTCAACAATTTATAAAGATTTTTTGTAACATACTAATTGTCACGGGACTATTTTTCGTTCCAGAAAACAGCCACGTGATGGCTCGCTTATGGACTTAGCCGCTGCCACAAACGATCAGCCAACCAACAAACTCGCAACACTCGTGTTTGCCTCACAAACTCTCGTGTATCGCTCTCAAACGCAGCCCGTTTCGAGGCAACGTAACTGCTCTAATCTGGACAGATTTTAAGACAAGTAAAATATGTAAACGCAAGCAAACGTAAATGAAACACACGCGCAATTTACGGCCGCAGCCAACCCAATATAATTCCGTTAATATTAGGAACCAGATTACATATGTTTACAAGTGTTTTCTCAGCCAAAACTCTATCTAAAAACATGTTGAAATCTGCCCATGTACTTATATTTTCGTACATGGCAGTTACAAGCCTAAAACATGGGTCAAAAACTGCCCTAGTGGTTACAAAGTAGTGGAAAAACTGCAGCAGCAACTCTAGTAACCGCTCCCGCCCTTTTTCGAAAGTGTCCAGCCCTTCTAAGGTGACTTTACAGCAGCTACAACCTGCCCGAAGTTCAGCCCATTTTGATTCTCGTAATCAACCCGCAATGTAACCAAAACAGTTCACCATTTGAAACCAAAATAGTCCGTTGTCGTGACTCAAAACCAGCGGTCCGTTCGAACCATATCGAACGTGTTTCCCTTGCTTCAAACCTGCCCGAAGCTTGAACCATATCAAACTTTAATTCCTTGGCGCTCCTACACACCAAACATTAGCCAACGGTTCCCACAAACGTTCCTTCGAAGTGTCAATCCGCTAACTAAACGAATGCTAGCACGAAGATGCTAACACTAATCCACTACAATTTATAAAAAGCTAGAAGTAATGCATTAGCTTAACTTTGCTTTTTTTACACGCGTCTTGCTCGTAATATGTTTTCGCTCTTTTCATATTCATGTTGTGTATATACGTGATTGGAACACGTTATCAAGCACTTCTAAAACTACGCCGTACAAACTCGGCTACTGTTTCAGTTTCTGGTTCTACTGTTAGTTACAAAGAATCGGAAGTATGGTATATAATTATATGGGAATGAACTACAAAATAATGTTTGATTTAATGAGAGTCAAAAGCTGTCACAAGCCTGTCGCTAATTTAAAAAGCTGTCACAAAGCCGTCACAAAAACTGTCGCTAATAAGCTCGTAACAAAAAATAACGTAACTAATCTCTGAGTATTTTTTTTTACAGTGTATGTAACTATTATGTAGATTTGAAGCTTTAATAAATTTGGAGGCCCAATGGCAAACTATGACTATTGATCATGAGGAGCAGGTTGGGATGCAATTTCCGTTAACTGCATTTTTGGGTTTGTTTTGGAAAGTAGACGTATAATAATAAGAGCTTATGCAAAGATGTCATATTTAGATATTATTCTTGCTCCATCTTCATTATCTCCAAAATAGTCTATCAAAGTCCTTTTTTTTTTTAAAGATTAAACGGACCAATATGTATTAAAACATGCAATGCGATTTAAAACATGACATATTTTTTTTGTTAAAGCTATCAGGCACACCTACCGCAAGGGTGGCCCAAGGGGGAGGCGAGGCTCGGGCCTTGTGCAACGCAAGTCCGAAATTTCAGGGTTTACACCATTTGTCGAAAATCTCTATCATTGATTTTACATTAAAAACCACAAGTATTCCTATTACGGTTAAAACTATCACCCAATACTTGTGCACCAATTACCCTTTACCATCAAACTTTAAAACCAGTTCACTTGCTGCTCCAATTTCAAGTTCCATCATCAACACATGATAAAAAAAATCCTCTAAATTGGAAAGACAAAGGAAATAGAAAAAAGGACAATGTAAAACGCCATACGACAACCATCGTTAAGTTTCACAAATTCCGTCAGGAGTTTAACCAAAAACATAGAACAGGCTTCCAGGGATAAACAATCCATAATGTAACATGGAAAAGAGGAATGTTTGATAATCTATTACACCAGCCAAAGTAAGAGTAAAAATATAAATTTAAGGTATGATGATGTAAATAATTTGTGAATGCTCTAAATGTATTGAGAAAGACGTCAATCAATTGATGATGACATAGTTGATGTATATGAAATGGTTTAATAAGTATAATTGAAATAGTTACATGTGTCGATAGTACTAAAATGGTTAACTTATTAAGTAAATCAGTTATGTTTAGAATTGTTTGGTTTCAACTTCTTGTAGTGAATATGGGAACTTTTCTTAATCACCTGCTTGACTCGCATTAAAAAAAAATACCCAAATAACGACGGGATTAGTGACGTTATTTTTTGTTACAAGTTTATTAGCAACGATTTTTGTGACGGCTTTGTGACAGTTTAGTCAATTTGTGACAGATTTGTGACAACTTTTTAAATTAGCGACAGGTTTGTGACAGATTTTAACTCTTAATAAATCAAACATTATTTTGTAGTGACAGTTTTCCAAAAAAAAATAATTGAAGAAGTTATTCATTATTTCACCCTGATTTAAAATGAGTGTTTTTGAAATTTGCTAGTTTCAACATTCCATAGACAACCGTAGAATATTGACGATATATAGTTTGGTGAAACTTGTGATACGTATCAGATAAATTGGATGACGTGTCACAGTAATTTTAGTCAAAAAAATTTAGAGATGAATGTGAAGTTATTTATGGCCCTATATTTGCATAGAATTTACTTTATTTATCTAAAATATTATGGCAAAAATAATTTTTTCCACTATTTTTGCCTAGAGTTCACTTTGTCTAAAAAAGATTGGCAAATTTAATTTGACACTGTATTGCTAAATAAGCTATTGATTCCGCTAACATATGCCTCGGGACATTGAGATTAATTTCCTGAAAGATACTAAATTATACAAAATTGTGTATCTTCGTTTTTTTTTTAATAATCGAAGGCATTTAATTTCGAAAACTATTGAATGTATTAATTAAATAAATGCACACACATTATGTGCAAATCTACTATTAGATATGCAAATAAATTTGTTATAGGAATAAATTTTACGGTAAATCTCTATGGTTGGACCTATTTTTTACTGGTTACAATTAGAACTATCGTAAAGTATAAACTGATTGATAATAATAATATCAAAACATTAAAACTCCAGATTCTAATACTTTTGGAGTTCTTCATATAATCACAAAACACAAATCAACACATTAGTATATGTTTCAAGCTAATACAAAATTATTCAAAAGCAAAGTACTAAATCAAAATATCACGAATACAGACTAAAATACCGTGTATTTTTGGTCGTTAAAATTTTAGAATGTAAACAAATTAAGGTCACATCTTTGACAAACGCAATAGGTGTGCATAAGTGGAATTCATAAAAATTGTTTCACTTAACAAATTAGCATGGATCTCTTCAAAGATTAAGTGTAAGCATAATATTTTCCTTTCAACATTTGAGAAATAAATATTTTGAACGAAAGTGGATCGGCTATGTACCTATTATCTTGTAGCGAAAAATGAAGAAGGGGAAATTCCCTTTTAGTATATAAAATGAAACTTAATTCTCATTTGGTGCCAGTGTAAGAAAATTAATTATCATTTGGTGCACATTTGGTCTCATTCCCTTCACTATGTTCTCATTTACTTCGGTGAAAATACAAAAAAAATAAAAAATTCCAAAATAAAATATAGACAAATACAAAAAATAGTAAAAATAATAATAAGCTAGTTAGCTAGATACTATTTAATCACCTAAGGGAATTTAAAAACTAAAACAAACAGTATCTAAAGAGTGTTTTATTTTACCATCTGTACGTAACAGGTACAAGAAACAAAATAAGCACGCTAAGCTTAGGAGGTTTCTGCTGGATTTAGTTTATTGAAAAAATATAGCAAAAAATATACTGAAAGTCATCACTTAATGACTTAATGTTAGGACACTAGGAGTTGACACTAATTATTTAATTTAATTTTTTTTGGCAAAGATACAATTCGGAATAATTTTTCGATTGTTAATTGGGAAGTACAAGAAGTTAATAGACTATCAAACATTAAAATGTCTTCTTAAACTAATACCAGCTCTTAATTTCCAGCCAAATGGAGGGTTCTCAATTCTCATTTTTCTCTACCGCAATTGCCACCGTATTTATTCGCACGAAATGATTCTCAATATTTTTCATTTCAATTATCGTTTATTTTTTCTTCCTTTTTCCGACAGTTGAACTCATTTTTTTTGTCACTTTGCCTTTGACAATGTGTTATGGCGGAAGACTGCTTAACTTCTGACTAGCCCGCATGAGTAAAATTGTTTAGAGAAGGATTGAAATAAATTAGTTCAAACTCGAGAACACATCAAAATTGTTCTTCAATGCTTGTTAGGGGTAACTTTTGGGTATGCCAAAACAGCTAGCCAGTTAGGGTGACAACCAGCAAAGGACGCTGAAAAGAAAAGAAATAGCATTCTTACAATGGCGATCGATATATTCAATTGATGGTGGAGATGGAATACTAAAGAGTTTGAGAACAGTCTTAAGAAAGCAATTATCTTCATGAAAGTAAAATTAAGAAGTCTTATAATTTGGTTAGTTTTTCTGTAACTTGATTGTACAAGAGGAGAACTAGCCCAGCTAAGTATAAGCCGTGGCTTGTATAATTGTATTTCTTACATTCAAACAAGAACTAATAGTTTCAGATATTAACAAAACTTTCCTTATTGTGACATAAAAAGTTCAAATAAATTATATATAATAGGCATGTGAAAAATGTTACATTTCTTTTAATTAAATTCTGTCGATTCAACAATTTTTAATCCTATATTGCCCTCTATTTGGAGTAGTGTTATTTTTAAAACAATTTTTTAATTAAATGTTTAAGGGGACGCTGCCGCCACCCTACAAATTTTAAAAACAAAAAATTTTTTTAAAGGAAAATTTCAGAAAATTAGGTTATATATATTAATAGTCGCTCGTAATTTATATAATCATGCTTACCTCATATAGTAATTGAAATTACTATCCGCTGTTCTAGTTGCAGTTATGCAGTTATTTTCCAAGTACAGTTGCAATTGACTTTGAAACTTAAGTATAATGATGGATATAACTGGAATTATTAAATATACTTGAATTAAATCACACGCACATTTAACAACGGAGTTCACACAAGTAGGCTACGTCTCCGGGGCACTTAGCCAGATTAATGATATTATAATAGCTTACAATATAGGATTTAAGTGTTATTGAAAAACTCTCAGACTTCCTTTAGGTTTTCTGTCTATCTCTATATTGCTCCTATATTATAACTATAACTCAAAAGATCAATAACATCCCACCATTGTTTTTCGTTTTAAAAGATTATTGTGTATTTTCTCAAACTTGAGTAATTTATAATTTAGAACACACTTTTTACAAGTAATGCTATTAACTATTTAAAGAGTAAAAATAATTTTCTTTCTTCAAGAACTTGTTGATTGATTTGGACTCTTTTAACTGATCTCAATCTTTCCATATTTGCACGAGATAATGCTGCAATTGATTGACCTCAATTTTCATGTTAATATCTGTTAATAAAGTAGCTTGATAATATGAGTTACTATTTTCTTATACAAGTAACATATAAAACAATATTTTTTTAGAGATAAAATCTTAATACTCCATATATTCAATCTAATTAGATCATTACTGATTTGGAGACACATAGATTGAATAAAGAGATAAAGACATTGCATAATAAAAGAGATTTAGTTTTCACAATAAAAGAAACACTATCTCCATATATCTTTTAAACAACTCACATTATTTATCATTTTAATATTCTCAATAAATATAAACTGAATATTTTTAAACATATGAGAATATATCTTGCATACTCTAATTCACATAAAAGACTTTAAAGATCGAGTAATGCAGTTAGAGAGAATTAGATAGAATCCTGCGTATTGGCAGGTTAGAACTGTAGTTGCAACTAAGGTTGCAAACATTATGCTGTCTTAATTCTTAACCATCAACTTGGATTATTTTGTTCAAACCAATTGACAACAAAGAGTTACTGGGTCAGAAATATGGTACTAACAGTAATGTTACCTAAAATTGAATAATATATCATTCGTTCGATTATTTACCATCACAACTTATTCTTTTTTATTTTTTTCATGTTTATTTAGTTACACGAGTAACATTTCATTGCTCATTATTTTTAATAACATACCTATATTTCTATATTTTTTCTTAAAATCTAAAAATACTATTCGAATACTTCATTTTGATATTAGCAAAAAATAAATAAATTAAATTTACTGTGTTTTTTTACCTTACCAACTCGTTTTTTTTAACCTTCAAAATAGATTTTTAAACTCAGTTTTCGATTATTTTAAATATTCTTTTAAAAAAAATTATAGTAGCAATTTTTTTTCTACGACCCCGCCAACGATATTATCCTAGTTCCGTCCATGCCAAAGCGTCAAGGTCGGCATTGCCTGTCAAGTCCGTAGGATTTTATATTAATGATATAAATAGTGTCCTTCTAATTAGAAGTAGTTGCTAGTATCTGCATTCAACATGTTACCACCAGAGTAAATTAGTTGCTAATGCCTGTATTGAACTTGTAACCACCTTCAGATTTGTTAGAAGTAAGATCAAGTTTGTATCTGAAGTTTCTATATCATAGAGGTAAGAATCCGGATTTTCATAGGAAAATGCCGATATAAAGAGAAAGTATTGTCTCACATCGGCTAGATATGTGAGTACTTATATGATATATAAGTTAAGAAAACCCTCCTTACTATCAACAAGGTCTTTTAAAGCCGTGCGGTCCGAGAAGGGAGGACGAAATCGGACCAAAGCGGACAGTATTGGTGGTAGTAAGAAGATGGTGGCGGTCTGGTCGGAGTACCGAATCGTTACAATAGGTTACTTTGCTGGCTTTTGAACTGATTATTTCTATACTGCCTTACTTCCATTATATAAGCAGACTAGACTAATAGTCCATGATATATTTACATCTTAAATAAATGTATAAACTGATGGGTCGCCTTATGTACATGCTGTATCACCTTTGTATCATTGTTATTAAATATTAAACCATAAACGCGTATCTTTTTGTAACTAGTATGCTTAGCAATGTTGTCATTATGTTTGCAGAGAATCATTTGTTGAAGCTGCAAAACAGTTGTTCAGGCAATTTAATTATTCGATGTTATCACTCTCTTTCGATATGTATTTGTTGATATCTACACGACATTTTCGCTTATTGCTTTATAGTCCTTTGGAAATGAGGATCTGTATACGTCATGTTCTTTATGTTGTTCTCATTTAACTTTTGTGTTTGTAAAGACCTAGGTATCGAATATCCGATTGGACAACTTATGCTTAATTTTTCACGACAAAATCTTCGAATCTGTTGTGACTTGTTGGATAAACAATAATTATACCATTCTATTATTATTATGTGTATCGTTATGGATTAAATAATTAGACTTTAGGCTGCGGCTATATATGAAAAAAGGATTATTTTTCCGTTTCTTGTTTGCATCTCTTTGATGGTTCTCTGTTTGTCTCTTCATCATTTTTAGCTTCTATATATAGGACCTTTAAACTCAAATGATAACTCAAGCTTTCTCATAATATCTTAAATCTAAGTGAATAGGAAAACACTCGTAATGTCTTCGATGGAGTTTAAAACCGGTGACATGGCGTGCCAGAGCAATTCCGTGAGCCAAGATGTAATAGAACTAAAAGAATATATTTACATGGGTCTATCTGACTCAACATCAACAGAAAGCTCTACAATTTCTAATATATCTGAAGATATTATAAGTTTGAAGACAAATGATTTGGGCTCGAATTTTAAGGAAACGGAGCTAAGGCTCGGACTCCCAGGATCAGAGTCTCCTGGAAAAGACCTTGAAAATTGCCAGCTCAGCATTGCAAAACTAGACGAGAACCTTCTACTCCCCGTGTTAAACGCCAATGGACCTATGTCACAAAAGGTTGGGATCTCGGGCAAAAAAAGGGGATTTTCAGTTGCCATGCTAGAATTTTCAGAGGTGAAAAGATACTGCTTTACGGAGAGAATTTAAAATTTTAAACCATTTTTATAATAATGGTGGTATGGAAACATCCCATTCCTAGAAGCATTTTGTTTTTGAAATGAGAAACCAATTTTTCAAAAACGGTAGCAGTAAACATGCATTACATCCGATATTTACAAAAAAAGTTTTATTACGATTTACATTAGTTAAGATTTAAGAATCAAATTATTTTTGAAGATAACCCCCCATAATTAGTCCAGGGGGGTCCTGAGTTTTTGTTCTCCGATGCTGAAAAAAATTGTGGCCTTTTTTCAATTGCCGTTCTAGTGTAAAATTTCAAAATAAAATATTTTAATAGTATAATAATCGAAAATTAACTCTCAGACAACACACATATGCAGTGCCAAGTTCTATTAACAAACCGTAGAACAGGTTTATTCCTCTTATAAATCCAGAAAGACCTAATATAGAAAATTCCAGGTCTATATTCATCTATTTTTTAAAAATGTAAATACTAAATAAAATATTTGGTCAATCCAATCGACATTTTTTTGTGCAAAAAAGAACGAAAAATAAGTAGTCATTGCTTTAAGCATATAAGCTAAACCGCTCACTACTTTCTGCAGGGAAAACATACTGCCAATTCTGTAGCTAGTACTATGCCATCGACCGGGAATACTATAGACTTTAGTACCAAATCTGTCAGGGGAGAAATAAACTATGTCAAAATGCAAGACACCTCTCTTCGACTCCTGTATCAAGAACAGACTTGCACATCCAATAAAAGTGGTGCAAATTACGCCATTGCTTCAGACAACAATGGTGAACCTCCTGCCAAGTAAGAGCAATAAATAATACAAACATCTAAATAATTTTGCACCATAAACTACAATGATACAGTAATTGGACTTCTCACGCATTGCCATTGCGCTGTACCACAACCCAGGCACCAACCTTTAAGAGAAAAAAACTACAGTAAGATACTAAAATGTACTAATATTACCAAATTATTTTCTTATCTTGTCAGGGTCCAGGCAGTCGGTTGGCCACCTATAAGATCATTCCGAACGAATATGTTAAAAAATATTACCAAGGAACAAGAAGAAGATGCAAAAACGATAAAGGGTTTATATGTAAAGGTTAGCATGGATGGTGCTCCGTACCTTAGAAAAGTCGACTTAAGAGCTTACTCCACTTATCATGATCTTTCTTCCGCTCTCAGAAAAATGTTCAACTGTTTCACTCTTGGTGCGTTTTTTTTAATAAAACTGTTCCATATTTGCAACACTAAGTGTAAAATTTTGCATAAGTACTGATAATCAAGTCTTAAATAGGCCGATCTCATGGACCTGCTAAGGAGATATCGAGCGAGAATAAGCTCAAGGATATGCCACAAAATGGATGTGAATATTTACTTACATACGAAGATAAGGATGGTGACTTGATGCTTTTGGGCGATGTCCCTTGGGAGTAAGTCCCGACAGTATTTCTTCTAATACCTTAAATGGTTATTGTTAGATTTTCTTTCGCTTTTATATGGATTTTGTGTTTTCCATTAATAACTGTGTATCTCTTAACTGTAGGATGTTCATTGACACTTGCAAGAGGCTAAGAATCATGAAGGGTCTTGATGCTGTCAGCCTTGGTAAGTTTCTTTCTTTATCGTCTTAGATTTTGAGATACATTCGTGTTTGTAGAAAATTGCTCCTGTTAAACAACAGTTGAGCCTCCTACTTAACCAAGCCTCCTACATAGTAATTTACTCAGGTCTAAGCATCGATTTTCATCTTTTGTAATGTGCAGTATTTTTTACTTACACTTTTGTATTTTCCGTGTGGTGGCTCTATAGTTAGATCATTAGTATTCAGATACACTATGTTGATTGATGCTAAATACTGGGTTGTCATTCATAAAATACCGCAACTTTTTTTTGCTTTCATTTTGCTAAACTTGATAGTGAAAATTCTGTGGATTGTGTATGCAGCTCCTAAGGCCTCGGAAAAATGTAGAAACAAGAGCTAGATGGTACCTTTTCTACCGTCTTTCCTAGATTACGGAGGTGAACGAAACAAGAGGAAGAATAATCAACTCATCACTGTGTTTTTTGTTCAATATATATATACAGGCAAAGCTGATTAACTACTTTGATTCAACTTCATTCTTTTTTTTTTCCCATCATGTATTCAACGGATGAAATTTTGAAGGCATGTTGTGTTGCTAAAACAACGGATTTACCATTTAACATTCTTTACCAAGCATCTGTCTGGTGTCGGTTTCGCCCACGTAATGACAATACCATGCATCTCCAGATTTTTAACCACCCCTATTGACTTGAAAATGAAGTTTTCTTGTTATCTTTTTCTATTAAAAAAAGTGATGCTAAACTTACTAATTGTAATAATTACCCTGATACCAAATATAAGTTGTTTGAACATTATGAAAACCATTGCTATAAGAATCTAATATGAAATAGAGAATTGATATGATAATGTAATTTACGCAAAATTTTGTGGGAAAACTTACATAAAATTATTTTTTCAAAATGTAATTAACGTAAGTGGAGAAAATGTTAATAAACTAGACATTTGGTGCACTGTCTGTTCGAAACTTTGAATTAAACCTGTAGTTTGATTACATAATCGAAGAAAATGGAAAGTTAAGTGTATACAAAAGAGTAAAAAAAATTACGTCCAGTTTCCTTTATGTGTTCTTTTCAGATTTGAGCCCTTGGTTAGCTCTGGGTCAATTGATGATCATAAAATAAATGCAATATCGAAGAACAAATGTTGATCAATTTCAAATACTTCAAGGAAATTAAATGATTAGAATTCATAGTAAACTGCTTATTTCAAAATAAATAGCTAATGAACTTATTCGAGGCACATTAAATTTCCGATGAAACTTTGTTCATTTTAGTATGAAAGTAGGACATGATCCAGTTTTACAAACTAGCATCAAAGTTACATATAGGCATGGAAGTAAACTGCTATAATTTAACAAAAAGAAACCACATACAATACTTGAAACTTTTAATCTCAATATGAGATCAAAATAGGTAGCTAATCAGAAGCTACTTACAACTTATAACTTGATAATTCTATCTGATTAAGAATAAATATAAATGTAGTTACAAAATGTGAATCAAACAGAAAAGAGAGAAGTTAGCCCAAAATATATAATACAAGCTAGCCTAACATTGCATGTCAATGAGAAATCGAAGGAGGAAGCTAAGGATTTGTGACTGATTCCTTCGGTTTTCCCATCTTCTCCTCGAGCACTTACTGCTCCTCGTTGAGTTCATGATTTTCAAGTCTAAGTTTGTCCACACCCGAGAGTAAGTTTATGAGCCAATTGTTCTGGTGCTCCACCATGTTGACATACTTTTTCTTAGACATCATCAATCTCACCGTACCTTAATACTTTTGCTACATTAGCAAAAGGTGAAAGTAATAAAAAAAAATAGTTAAGATTTACTCGAACAAGTTAAAAATAAGAAAACCCAATCCGCACTCCGAATGAAGGGGTTTCTTGCAATTTATATAAATACTGAGAGCCAATTTGTTAACGTATACTATTCCGTATTTCAGCAAACTACCGTAATTCTATTCCAAATGAATTTGCTGGAACTTAAAATGAATAAAAAGCGAGTAGGTAGTCCGTTATGGGTGCACATTTCCGCATATTACATTCATTAGGTTATCGGCTTTTTCAAGTGTATTCGTTATTGTTTTTCGATGTTATTTTTTAAATCAACGTTCTATATTATATATAAAGAGTTTGTTCAAAAAAAAAAATCTGTAAAATTTGAACTTTTATATTTATTTTTTTTGGCATTTAACTATTTGTTTGGCAATTTATAAGGTATTAATATTAATAAATACAAAAAAATACATAAAATGTCAAAATTTACAATTTTTTTTGAACCAACACTTAATAAATAATATAGGACGTTGATTTAAAAAATAACATCGAAAAATAATTATGAATACACTTGAAAAAACCGATAACCTGGTAAAAACCTGATGAATGTAACATGGGGAAATGTGCACCCGTACGTTATACTGAATTGGGAACATTTATTCTGCCTAAATCTTTAGGCATATATACCCATAATTTCCAAATTCGTGCCCATTCCCACATTTACTCATCACAAAATTCAAGGGAGATTAAACTATATAGTTTCAAGTCAGTGATAACATTGTGACAGTGCCACAAAAGATTTGCAGTTTATAGTAGATACATAGCATGGCTTATACAGAACCCCCCCCCATTACTTGTTTACACAAAAACCTACAAACAAATGCTTTGTCTTTATATTCTGATAGCTTTTAGTCCAACAATGCTGTTATTTTTTCTAGATTGTTATGTTTTCTCATGGTCTAAAATTTTATCTGCTTGCTTTTCAAGAAAAATCTTGTTGCCGAGTAAGATTTGCCATTCAATTCACAATTATATTTTAGATACTTGCATTGGAATCATCATTTTGCATTTTCCATCCATGCTTATATCAGGCGAGTAGCTAGATAAGAATTTTTAAAATAGTGGATTAACACCTCTATATATTTTGTATGCTTGAAGTCATTTTTTTTCCGAATTACAGCAGCCCCATTGTCGAATCCTACCTCCGTCATTGAATGAAATGTTCAATACGAACATTGTCATTGTATCAGTTTTCCAATGAATGTCCAAATATTCAGATGGGGATGAGAAAATCAAAAGTACATTTTCGGACCCGCCTAAATAGCGTATCTTCATGAAATTGCTGAAAATTTGAATTTCAATCGCTAAAATTCATTGTTTATAACTTAAGCGAGCCCAATCCCTAAAATTTTATAGGTCTACCAAACGTATTGAAGTAACTTTTAGTATATGTTTTTTATATGAAAGAGGGAAACCCTTTTTTATTATAATTTTTTGATAAAAGTGCATGATATAAGAAAATTGAAAATGAAGATAAAACTTAAAAAGAACAAATAAAAGAAACTCATAAAATGTCGAACTTATACGAGTCATATTCCGGTCTCTTCTTTCTCTGACTCACCGTTAACCTTTCACTTCTTTCCACTTTTACTTGTAAGTAATAGCTTCGACTTGGTCTTAAAGGAGATCATAGAACCATGTTCTCCCTACTTTTAGAAACATTTGTCATTCCTTATTGCAAAGAGGCGCTACCTTTCCGTATAGACGTGATTATAACCTAATTTGGGCATTTTTGCTTCTGAGCCGTTTTGCTTATTTACACTTGCTTTCCATATTTTTTTTTTATCAAAATAGACGAGGAAAATTGTCCTTATTAATCCTTAATTATAGCAGTGGGTTAGGCCAATCATTTTGATCAATGTTATAAAATGCAAGGTTTTGTATCAAAGTTGAAGATATGTAAACACTAAACAAGCTATAGATTGCTGCAATATAATAATAAACCAATGTGGGCTGAGTTAAAACTTGTCTTATTAGGATATGCTACACTGCTATTTTATTTTATTTTTTATTTTTTGAAAACAAAGCATATAGGAGTATTCAACACAGATATAGAGAACATATGTTGGCTTTAGCTTCATGAAATTCCTATCCACTGTTCTAGTTGCAGTTTTGCAGTAAGGTTCCAAGTGAGCTTGCAACCACAGTTAGAACCTAGTGTATTAAATGGACAGAACTGTAAAAAGTTAAATGTACTTAAAATAGATCACAAGCACATTAAACAACGGAGTTCACCTAATTAGGCTACGTCTCCGGGGCACTTACCCAGATTATGATATTATAAAAAGCTTACAATATAGGACTCAAGTCTTAACGAAAAACACTTAGACTCCCTCTAGGTTTTTCTGCCTATCTCTATATTGCTCCTACTCTATAACTATCACTTATAAATCAATGGCATCCCACCATTGTTTTCTTTTTAAAGCTCACGTGTATTCTCTCTAGAAAATAAGTTATTTATAATTTAGAACACACAAATATTACAAGCTAAGTTATCAACTTATATAAGTAAAAACAATCCTCTATCTTGAAGGTCTTTTGTGATTGCTTTTGACTTTAATGATTGGCTTCAATCTTTCCAAGCATTACGTGATTCTTCAGCGTGGATTGACTCCAATCATCATTGGTTGATACCTGTTTAATAACCAGCTTGATTGTAGGAGTTAGTATTTTCCTATAACTAACTCCCCCTTTGTCATTGGTTTTGACAAATCAACTAAGTTTATAAACCACATAAATCCACCTGCAATTTCAATACAACATTTGTATTGTATCAATACTTTTGATGTATCTGTTTTAGCTCCCCCTGCAAGTTAGAATTGCAGGCATATCATATAAGCACAATTTATATGCACACAATAGGTTTTCAGACCTGTTCCAAGTTCAAAGACATTCATACTTCAACAAGAAAAGAAGTTGCAGAATTATTACAGCCAAACAGGCACAGTCTCAATGCAGCATAATTGGAAACAGAATAAAGTCTTGAAACTTAAACATTAAACATCAAACTGAAAACAGAACAGAAAACACATAATAAACTTTCTCTTACTCCCCCTATTTGTCACAACCTAGACAAACTAGTTACGAGGAATGTTTGACTGGGGTGGTCTTTCTCTTAGAGGTCTGTCCCTTACAACCTCTTCATGCTCATCTTCACTGATTATAAAGAGGCCATCATCACTGTGAGTTGCATCCCCATCACTGTCACCACCATCACTGTCAGTATCATTTTCACTTTCTATAAGATTCTCCAACAACTTCTTGATTTGATAGTCATCAGTATCCAGCTCAGCTCTCCTTTCTGCATTGTAAGCCAACTTTTGCTTCAAATACCACCTCACACCCTTCTTCTTTTCTGAAGGAGCATTAGATGTTTCTTCTTCTTTTTCCTTGCCCTTTTCTCCAGAGATGTCATTGACATGCCCTTCTTTGAGCAATTTTGCAGAGATATATATAGCAGAGGGACAATCAGTGATTGGTTCATTTAAGATACTTATTGGAGAATTTCTACCCAAAGATGAGACTTGGCCTAGAATCACAGCAGTGATTAGGCAAGGGAAAGGCAGCAGAATGGATTGGGAAGTAGAGTCACTGAAGTCTCTAATCAGATTAAATACATGATTACCAAAATTAATTGGCAAAGATGACATGATCCTATAGAGAAATATGGCCATGTCCTTACTGACTTTGGATGGCTGCTTAGTGGGATTCCAATTGAATCTAGCTATTTTGTGCAGCACAGATGCACACAAGGTGAGGGAGGATGTTTTAATGGAGTGACCATCAAACCTATTGTTCTTTCCAGTTAGAATTAAAGCAAGAATTTCTAAGTCTGGTTCAGCATTGTCATCTTCAGTAGGACTAGGACAACACAGAAAATCATTGATCAACTTAGGGGTAAAATCTAGAGTCACACCTCTCAAAAACACTCTGCCATAGGCAGGATCACCTTCAACAAACACATTACTACTTAGATTGGCATAGAATTCTTTAATTACAGCAGGGTAATAAGAATCAGGATAAGAAATAGTTTTATCTAGGCCAACAGCTGATAGCAGTTTCTCAATATGTACTTGAATATGTGGATAGCTAACCAGATTAAGTCTTCTTTCACTGTGAATCTCCCTACCAGCAAAAGATCTATACCTCCTATACATGGTCCTACTCCAGAACCTAGGATCAGTCTCATGAAACTTAGACTTATAAGAGAAAACAGTTGGTGTTGGATGATCCTCTACAGTTTTCCTAGCTCTTTTCTTAGTACGCTTTTTCTGAGATGAGGAAATCTCACTTACCTTAGCTTTTGATACTGGACTGGTTGGAGATTTATTCATGAAATCTCTTAGAGTGCAATCATCGTCAATGTCCAGGTTGGGGTTTTTTGAAGAGTTTGAAGACATGGTTGCAACTAGGGTTAGAAGTGAGCTTAGAACTTCGCAGTGGGTTTTTACAGAGACCTAGGATTTTTCAGTAGAAGTAGAGAGAGAGTAATTGTGATAATTGTAATTGAATTTGGATATAAAGAAAGTTTAGTATAAATAGCAATTAACGCCATATCTTTTTGTAATTAGAAAGAGATACATGCAAATCAATTATGAAACAGATTTAGCCAAAAATTAGGAAGGTTCTTATCAACAGAAATTTGAAAAATGAAACAACTTAAATCACGAAGGAAACAGTTGGTATTAAGATAAATCCAGCAATTAATACAGATAAACATTCCTTTTTAAACAGATTTATCCAAAATTTTAAAATTCAATAGTTGAAGCTTTTAAGGAAATTTGACATGATTCAAGATAAAGATAGCAATAAGACAGATATTTAAGCTTTTGAAAAACAGAAATCTAGCAATTTACCCAAGAAAATATGTTTATCATAGAATAACTCGAATAAAGATTAAATTTTAGGAGCTTATATTGAGCAAATCCGTTTTTATCTCTACACAAAAACTAGTTTGATGACCTCAGCGCAAGGAAAGAGTATAAGTGATGTCAAAAATAACAAGATTTTGTCTTGGCAGTTTATAAAATAGACTGAGGTTTCAACTGATGTTGCAACTGAGCTTGCAACCAGTATTTTTAACACGAGGTTTCAACTGAAGTTGTAACTGAACTTCTAACCAGTTGTTGAGAGAATGAGGTTTCAACTGAGGTTGCAACTGAACTTGCAACCAGCAAAAAAAATTGCACTTTGTGCTTGCAACTCTATTACCAAAGAGGTTTTCAAGGACAAGTTACCTCACATCTGTTTTTGAGACACCAAAAAGCGGATTTTTCAAAACAAAAACACCATAGCTCAATTAAGACTAAACCTTAGAAATAAAAATTATTGAAGGTACTCAATACAGACATATTTAGCAAGAATATTCAATTAGATTGATAATGACATACCCCTATGTCACTTCTTAATGATTCAAACTTGTTTGTATCAAGGGGTTTTGTAAAAATATCTGCTAATTGTCTTTCAGTTGAAACATGTTCTAAAATTAAGCTCTTTTCTTCAACTAGTTCTCTAATAAAATGATGCCTTAGATCAATATGCTTGGTTCTGGAATGTTGAACTGGATTTTTAGCTAAATCTATAGTACTTTTGTTATCACAAAACAGAGTTAATATTTCTTGTTTAACATTATAATCAGTTAACATCTGTTTCATCCAAATTAATTGAGTGCATCCACTTCCAGCTGCAACATATTCTGCCTCAGCAGTAGATAAAGATATGCAATTTTGCTTTTTACTGAATCAAGAAACAAGGTTGTTTCCAAAATAAAAACAACCACCAGAAGTACTCTTTCTATCATCTATGTTGCCTGCCCAATCTGTATCACAGTAGCCACTTAGAAAATGGTTTGTATCTTTAGAATACCATAGGCCTAGGTGAATTGTGCCTTTTACATACCTTAAGATTCTTTTGACAGCTAGAAGATGAGGTTCTAAAGGGTTTGCCTGATACCTAGCACACACTCCTATACTTAAGCAAAGGTCTGGTCTACTAGCAGTTAAATAAAGCAGACTTCCAATCATGGATCTATAGAGACTTGGACAAACACTTTTTCCTTTATCATTTCTAGACAATTTAAGAGTGGTACTCATAGGGGTTCTCTTCTCTTTACTCTCACTCAGACCAAACTTCTTAACAAGATTGTCTGCATACTTACTTTGGCAAAGAAAAATTCCTTTCTCATTCTGTTTAACTTGCAATCCTAGGAAGTAAGTTAGTTCACCTCCACCACTCATTTCAAATTCATTCTTCATATCAGAAATGAATTCTTCTACCCTTTTATTAGAAGTAGAGCAAAAAACAATGTCATCAACATATATTTGAGCAATTATTATATCCTTTGTAGTTTTCTTGGTAAACAGAGTTTTATCAACTCCCCCTCTGTTAAAACCTTTTTCAAGCAGAAACTTGGTTAATCTATCATACCAAGCTCTAGGAGCTTGCTTAAGACCATACAAGGCCTTTTTCAGCAAATAAACATGTTCAGGAAAGTTAGGATCTTCAAATCCCTTAGGTTGACAGACATAAACCTCTTCATTAATCACACCATTCAGAAAAACACTCTTTATGTCAAGTTGAAACAGTTTAAAATCATACAGACATGCAAGAGATAATAGCATTCTAATGGATTCAATTCTAGCTACAGGAGCAAAGGTTTCATCAAAGTCAATTCCCTCAATTTGTGTATAACCCTGAGCTACCAACCTACCTTTATTCTTGATAATCACTCCATCCTCATCACTTTTATTTCTAAAAATCCATTTAGTCCCTATAACATTTTTATTAGAAGGTCTGGGTACTAAAATCCATACATCATTTCTCTCAAATTGAGACAATTCATCCTGCATAGCTAAAATCCATTCACTATCTTCTAGTGCTTCTTTTATATTCTTAGGTTCTAACTGAGAAATATAACAAGCAAAGTGAACAACATTATTTCTTTTACCTCTGGTTTTCATACCTGAAGCTACTTCTCCTATGACATTGTCAAGAGAATGATTTTTCTGAGTCCTTACATAGCGAGGCCTACTAGTTGACTGAACATGAGAACTTTCTTCTTCTTCTTCTTCAGACTCAGCAGCATTCTGGGTTTCAACTGTGGTTCCAACCTCAGTTGTAACCTCAGTTGCAACTGGACTTCCAACCACTCTGGGACTTCCTGTTTGTTGAGTTTCTTCTTTCTCTTTTTCTGCAATCTCAGGCTGTTCATCATCACCTGTAATCTCATCAACAGATTTTAGGTCATCAAATAACACATTATAAGATTCCATAACACAGTTTGTTCTTTGATTGAAGACTCTAAATGCTCTACTATTCTGAGCATAACCAAGAAAAATCCCTTTATCACTTTTAGAGTCAAATTTACCAAGATGCTCTCTATCTCTGAGAATGTAGCAAACACATCCAAAGACTTGAAAATACTTAACATTGGGTTTTCTACCTTTCCATATTTCATAAGCTGTCATGGAAGTACCTTTAGTAATATAAATTCTATTAACTATATGACAGGCAGTATTAACAGCTTCAGCCCAAAATCTGTTGGCAAGCTTCTTAGAGTTAAGCATTACTCTAGCCATTTCCTGAATGGTTCTATTTTTCCTTTCAACTATACCATTTTGCTGTGGAGTCTTAGGAGCAGAGAACTCATGACTTATACCTAAGGAGTTGCAGAATTCTCTAAACTTGATGTTTTCAAATTCAGTTCCATGATCACTTCTAATCCAAGCAATATTACCACTAGTGGAACCCTTTTCAAGTTGTAGTTTTAAGCATAGAGTTTTGAATAGTTCAAAAGTTTCAGACTTATCCTTTAAGAACACTACCCAAGAGTATCTAGAGAAATCATTTACAACTACCAAAATATACTTCTTACCACCTATACTAGCAGTTTGCATAGGACCCATCAGGTCAATATGAAGAAGTTCTAAGACTCTCTTAGTATAGATTTGACTAGTACTTTTGTGAATACTTTTGGTTTGTTTGCCTATAGCACAATCACCACAGACACTTTGAGTTTTAGCACTAAGTTTAGGAATTCCTCTTATCAATTCCTTTTTAACAATCTTATCTAAAGTTTTGTAATTCACATGCCCAAGCTTTTTATGCCAAATATCTACATTATTAGTAGTGGCTTGATTACACCTATTTTGAGGCAATTCTTTTTCAGCTTTTTCAAACACATAGCAGCTGTTGGTTGATCTAACTCCAGTCATGATTAAATCATTGTTAAGATTAGTAATTAGACACCTTTCTTTGTCAAATTTAACAGTCATTTCATTATCACAGAGTTGACTGATACTAATAAGATTAGCTTTTAGACCATCTACAAGAAAAACATCCTCAATATTAGGCATTCCAGGTTTGTTTAAGGTACCTTTACCAACAATTTTACCTGTATCTCCACCTCCAAACACAACAGTGTTACCTGTAAGAATGGTGACATTTTTTAGGAGACTTGCAGTACCTGTCATGTGCTTGGAGCAACCACTGTCAAAATACCAATCATTAGAAGTAACAGCATTCAAAGAGTTAATAACAGCTTTGTTGTTAGTAATTAAGGTGGCTTTTTCTTTAACTTTCCAGACCCATTTCAAATTTTTATTGACAGAAGCCAACCAGGTTGTCTGGAAAATATACTTTCTATTTCTTTTCAAATAACACTGGATTTCAGAATGACCAGGTTTTTTACAGAAATTACACAGCTTCAACCTAAAGTTATTTTTATCCCTAAAGCTATTCAGTTTATTCATGGTTGCAACTTTGGTTGTAACTGAACTTCCAACCTTCTTTACAAAAACCTGAGTTTTATTCCTGGTTGCAAATCTGGTTGCAACTGAGCTTCTAACCTTATTGTCAAAATCATGAGTTTTAGCTTTAGCAACAGCTTCAATAAAAGTAATTTTTCCTGTACTTTTACCACCATAGTAACATAGACCACTGATATCTTTAGAGCCTCTAGAATATGACAGCATGTCATCTAATTTATCTGAAGCAGAAACATTCAGCAGTTTTATTATCTTTTTAGTTTCAGTAAGTTCAGCCAGTTGTAGTTTAAGCTTCTCAGTAAGACTTTTAACCTCATCCTTTAGATTAACATTAAGATTGCTTATGATCAAGGTTTGTTTACTCAGACATTTATACTTTTCATACAGAACAAGGTATTGCTTAGTAATGTTTTCATCAGAAGGTTCTTCCTCATCACTGCTATAGGTTTCAAGAGCAGTTGTAACTATGGTTGAGACATGCTCACAGTCACTTTCATAAGTAGGTTCTTTTTCAGTGATTATTCCCATAAAATTAACAAAGTTGGAATTATCCTCTTCATCACTGTTGCTCTCAGAATCACTGTCACTATGAGTGGTTATATAAGCATTTTTGTTTCTTTTTAAAGTATTTGCACACTCAGCCTGAATGTGACCAAAACCTCTACATTCTCTACAGTGAATCTCTTTAGGCTTGTAATCTTTGTTATCATTCTCTTTAGAATTCCACTTTCCTGCAGAGTTATTATTGAACCTAGATTCTGTCTTATCCCTTTTCTGAAAGTTTTTAGAAGAACCAGTATCATCCTCCTTTTTCTTATAAAACTTTTTGTAAACCTTTTTAGCAAAGAAAGCTAGCTGTTCTTCATCACTCATTTTATCACAGACATTAGATTCAGATTTCTTAGCTTGAAATGCTATTCCCTTTTCTGGTCTTTTATGTTTAAAGAATTTTAGCTCATGAGTGCTTAGATTTCCTATAAGTTTTTCAAGTTTAAGATTATCTAAGTCTGTTGATTCTTCAATAGCTGTAACCTTAATTTCAAACCTTTCTGGGAGTGACCTAAGAGTTTTCTTAACAAGTTTAGCATCACTGTATTTTTCACCTAAGGTACCAGCTTGATGAGCAATGTGGCAGATTCTACCATTAAATTGTTCAATGTTTTCATCTTCCTCCATTCTTAAGTTTTCAAATTGAGTAGTTAACTGTTGCAGTTTGAAAGCTTTTACTTTAATAGTTCCTTCAAAAGTAACTTGCAAAATATCCCATGCCTCTTTAGCTGTTTCACAATGAGAAATATACCTGAATACACTGAGAGTTACACCAGCAAAAATCAAGTTTATGGCTGTTGAGTTGGCACTTGATTTTCTGTCTTCATCAGCAGACCATCTGTCTTCAGGTATAAGAACCAGTTTTCCATGCATGTTCATTCTGCTGTTTGATGAAGGACCTCATTCTGATTTTCCATACTCCATAGTTTACTCCTCCTTCAAGCAATGGAGGTTTGTTGAAAGCGTTTCCTTCCCTCATTAAGTCCATTGTTACTAGAACACAGGATCCACACTAAGTAAGATCTAGTGTGAAGCTCTGATACCAATTGAAATTCCTATCCGCTGTTCTAGTTGCAGTTTTGCAGTAAGGTTCCAAGTGAGGTTGCAACCACAGTTAGAACCTAGTGTATTAAATGGACAGAACTGTAAAAAGTTAAATGTATTTAAAATAGATCACAAGCACATTTAACAACGGAGTTCACCTAACTAGGCTACGTCTCCGGGGCACTTACCCAGATTATGATATTATAAAAAGCTTACAATATAGGACTCAAGTCTTAACGAAAAACACTTAGACTCCCTCTAGGTTTTTCTGCCTATCTCTATATTGCTCCTACTCTATAACTATCATTTATAAATCAATGACATCCCACCATTGTTTTCTTTTTAAAGCTCACGTGTATTCTCTCTAGAAAATAAGTTCTTTATAATTTAGAACACACAAATATTACAAGCTAAGTTATCAACTTATATAAGTAAAAACAATCCTCTATCTTGAAGGTCTTTTGTGATTGCTTTTGACTTTAATGATTGGCTTCAATCTTTCCAAGCATTACGTGATTCTTCAGCGTGGATTGACTCCAATCATCATTGGTTGATACCTGTTTAATAACCAGCTTGATTGCAGGAGTTAGTATTTTCCTATAACTAGGAAACATATAAAAAGATCATATCTTGGAAAGATATCTTTTAAGTATTCATGTAAAACATTAACTCCTAATTTTATTCAATTTTTAAGCATATCATACTGAATTGATAAGAGACAAAGATTGAAACATGTGATAAAGATTAGTATAAGAATAGAGATATAGAATTATAAATGTAAAGGAAACATAACTAATCTCTTTATATCTTTTAGGAAATCTTTCCTTACCACTTTGATATTCTCAATAAACGCATATTAACCTTTTAGAATCATATGAGAATATATCATGCATGTTGTAGAACAATTAATAATCAATAGATGACAGCTATGCAGATTTATAGAACAAGACAGAATTCTGCTTACCAGCAGGTTAGAACTAGTGGTTGCAACTGAGGTTGCAACTAGTACTTGAAACCTGTCACTACTGACTTAGTAGGTTGCAACTGAGGTTGCAACTAGTACTTGAAACCTGTCACTACTGACTTAGTTCTTAACAACAGTTAGGATTTATTTAGTGAAAACCAATAGACAATAAACAATATTTAGACCAGAAATCTGGTCCTAACACTTCACATGCTGCTATCAAATTGTATATTCTTTCTTAGTATAAAACATATTTATAATTAAGAGTTGAGATCATCAAGATTGTAGAATTTCAAAATTAGCTAGGTGCGTTTGCTGTTCTATATATGGATGTGTTATTATTTCGTAAGTTACAGCAATGAATAAATAAATCCTCTTAAAAAACATGATAACATGTGGTTCATTTGATTGATAGCATGGAACGATATATATGGATCAATATAATTCAGGACTTCTTTTATTAAATGAAATTTTTCTTTAATAGAAGTCCAAAAAATTTAGTTATATATACGTCCGACTGAACATAGATCATATGGTAAATTATGCCCTACATAATTATGAACGTCTATGTAACAACAACTAACTCTACCCCATTTTATTCAAACCAACAAGTGAGATACATATAATGTAGCTTTGATAGAGTTACACCCACCGGTCCTACCCCCTATCAAACGTTGCATAATAATATAGTGAAGTGTCTACATTCAAATGATTGGGTCTTATGTCATATTTCAAGGTTCAACTAGAGTTTATTAGACAAAAAGATATTAATTTGTTTAGTTGGCTGGTTGCAGGCTTACAGCTACTAAGCCAAAAAACTGGATTCTATTTCTTATGAGAAAATATTGTGTTCATCTCGCTTACAACTTCAAACTTACTCAGGCCAACCAACGATGAATCGACTTCACAGTTTTTCTACGATATTTTGAGTTGCGCCGATGATACCTTATATAGATAGGAGATAATGGAGACGACACAAGAAAATTGTAATGTACCCGAATTGTAAGAGATTGTTGTAATGGCACTGCTAAATAATAGTATAAAAATGCATACACCATTTTGGTTATTAGTCGCACACACTTCCGCTCTCACAAGTCATATATACATATCAGATACATTCATACAATACAATTGAAAATAACAAAGTTAGAATACAATTAATTAATTTTGAAAGTCATGCATACATGCACTGCCGTTTAGGTTATTAGTCACAAAGAAATGAAATATTTAATAGGAGATACTAGTCGCGTTCATTAGTCATATATAATATTTAAAAGATTTAGTTTTCACCAACCCTAATTCAGCTAAAATTTTGATCAGTCGGGATCTCAAACTCGATCGGATGGCCGAATTGACCACACGAATCAACCAAGAAGCCTTAAAGACGAATATATATAATCCTATATAATATCAAATCTCAAAAACTAAGGTCGTATTTGTCCAAATATGTCATAGCCGAAATATTTCACGAGTTTTTCGCGGAATATTTCGGCTATGACATATTTCGGAATATTCCGCGAAAACTCGTGAAAATGAAGATAAATAGAGAAATAAGAGAGGACGGAGGGAGAAAACGAGGAGAAAATGATGGACATATAAGGAAGAAAAAGAAATTGTGAGTGACTTTAAAAAGTGTTAGTTTATGGGAAGAAATAATTTGACATGCATGTGTCTGTTTTTACTAATGTAGTTGCAATACTGTTTTTTACTATTATTTAAATTAATATCTGGTTTATGGGTAGAGAAGTTCTCAAATTGGCCGCAAATTATGTAAAATTTGTACGTATTTCTGTAGATTATTCACAAAAATAGACCATTTGCTGGTGTACATTGGGGATTCTAATCAGTTATTAGTTCGCAGCATGTGCCCTAATAATAGCATCCTGACCGAAACATATACTAATTAATTAGAACTTATTTTTATTTATTTCTACAATTATATGCATTTATTGACATTTATATTCCCTTCCCAAAATAGTCCCCTCCTGCTTTTTTATTCCGATTCCATGTGACAAACATCAATTATTAATTAGTCTTTAACTATAACTAATTTAGAGCATCCATAATAAGTCTCACTTGTTATATAAAATTATTACATAATAAATATATTTTTTATTTACAATAGTGTTGTTAACTAATTTATTAAACTTAATGTTGTTAACATTATTATTATATTTAACAACAAATTTAACATTGTTAAATGATAACATGACAATTTCGTTGACCAAATTCTACGTTAAATCCTACAATAAACCAAAAATAACACATTTTCTCTTCTTCTTTTTATTTACAATAATATTATTTTTTATCTGAAATCAATTACTTATAAGGTTAACATTGTTACAAAAATACATTGACGTGAGACTTATATGATTGTTAAAGTTAACATATATAATTATTATTCAGCATACACATGCGTCACTATTTAACAATAAAAATTTAATATGATTATTATGGATGCTCTTACAAATCTGTTGGGAAAGGGAAAAACTAACCAATGACCCCTACATACATTGGTTAAACAAGTTAAACATGCTATTTGATGCACTTATTTTAATATACTAATTCATTTATAAAAAAAAAATTATAACTTGAGTATATTAATTATTAAATACATAAAATTGGTAATGGTATATATAAATGCATTGATACTTGTATAAAATATAACTTGAATTAGTAGCAAAGTAATTTCATACTTAAATGATACCCAAGTACTACACTCGTTAACCAAATCGAATTATCAAATACTCTCAGATAACGTGGATGGCATTGCATTTTTATTTTTATCCGGTCAAACTCGTAGTGTCTTGCTATACAAAAGTAAATTATTCTTTTTAGAACTCGCAAAAGAGGACCAAAGAGAAGAGTCTAAGGTGGGAGGTCACTACGTACTCTCATAAAATTTTTAAATGTATGTCGGCTTACAAGTGATAAAAAAAGATATTATTTTCGTAAATTTTTAGTATATTTTTTTTACTTAATAATTCAAACAAATACTAAAAAACTAAAAAAACATCTTTTAACTTGTTTTTTTACACTTTGATATCTTATTCGTATAGATTATAATATCTTTTTTAACATTAAAAACAACTTTTAAACTCTTTTTTATATTTTAATATCTTTTTCGTATAGATTATAAGTTATTTGTTAAGCTTAAAAACAGCTTTTAAGCTTTTTTTATTGGAGCGAATGATTGGAACTTAAAAAAAATTCATATATAGTACGAATATTGTTCACTTACACCAAAATATGAATAGTGCGAATGAAACTTTTTTTATTTGATAGTGCGAATGAATAGTCTTACACTAAACATATATAGTGCAATATTGTTCACTTACACCAAAATATGCTACGTTAGAACACGTTTTGGTGCGGAAATCGTACCAAAAATGATGCGTCCGTGTTTTAGTGTTGTTGTTTGGAGATGGTCTAAGAGGACTTTAGAGCAACCTCACCAAGCTTGCCATCTTATGCATTTATCTAAAATTCGAATGGTTGATCCCAAAACTCATCGTTTAGCGGCTAGTTAAATCTAACAGCGCTAAAGTGATTAGCTAGAAATGGCTATTATTATTGAACCAGATGACCTCTAAAAAAAATATAAAACGAATGTAACTCTCCTTAAGTCTCTCTCACTTTTATAAAATTAAAAAATATACAAGTATTATTGAATGTAATATAGAGTATAGTAAAGAGCATGATGTTTTATTTCAATGTTAATTAATGAATATCTAAAATTAAAAAAGTAGGTTTTTTGTGCTAAATTTGGATTATTAGCCTGATGCAGATGATTCTTATCATACTAACCAAATGTATGGTCGGTTCCAGGGTCTTGTAGCTTTCGATGTATTTTCACAATGTGGGGGGGACCTTTTAAGTAATCAAAAGTTGTAAAATTGATTTTTACAAATCTCCTCATGCCTTTATGTTACATTAAAAAAATTATATAATTAGTAATCCAGCAAAATATATCAGTTTAGTTTTTTTTTTTCTCCATCAATATATTAGTTTAGCTACTTGCAGTGAATCAGTGGTACTGATCATCTGTGAATTACAACCTAAATACATGCTCATAAGATTTAAATAAGGGTAAAATGAAAAATGTCATTTTTATGTGTACTAGAGGATTTGGTCATGGTGGGAATCACATTTCCATATGCATTTTACAAGAGGCACATGGTTACTGCAGATTATGATGAGTTGTTTAACGTTTTTATAATGATTGGAATACTTGGTTTTCATCAATCATTAATTAAGAATTAAGTACAAGACCGTCAAATAATGGATTTGGTAGTAAGAAAATTAAACTTTGGAAGTACTATCTCATCTATTACATTCGGGCAAGTGCTTGAAAAGATCGATTGCAAATAGAAACCTTTGAGCATATATTTGCAAGCGGGTCATTTTTTTCAATAAAAGTAAGACAAGTATAAAAGTTTAGTGCCTGATAATTAAGATACGGGTTATGATACATCCATATATAACAACAATAATATTACACTAGAACAAGTTTGGTTTAATTTTGGTTTTAAAGTTTTAGCATATAGTTTATAATATTACTGATGTATGATATATATGAAATGTTGCAGTAATGAACTAATTATTTTCAGAGATGTTGTGATGAGAACAATCATATTTTATAGTGGAATTTGTATAGATGTACGTTTCTTAAAGAATAAATTATGCTTTTACAGATTCAAAGTAGGGGTTAATTATTGCTTATTTAAAAAAAACAATTGCATTATATATCAATTAAGAGTTCTCATCTCTCTCCCAACTTGATCTATTTCGCATATCATTCAGATCTCTCACATGAAAATATCAAAAACATAAGACGTGCCATGTGACGTGTGACAATTCATTACATAAAAAATAATCAAATAGCGACAGGATTAGTGACGGTATTTTTTGTTACGGTCTTATTAATGACAGTTTTTGTGACGGTTTTGTGACAGTTTAGTCAATTTGCGACAGATTTGTGACAACTTTTTAAATTATCGACAGACTTGTAACGGTTTTGACTTTTATTAAATCAAACATTATTTTGTAGTGATTCTCAACCTCCAAACCGATTACTGACTAAATTATTTATATTCTGTTTATTATATATATATATATATAATATATCTATGCTTTGACCGAAATTTAAACCATTCTCTCACTTGTGTATCAGTGTATGGTGTGTTAAATTTCACTACATTGCTAAAAAAAAATTAAAAAAAAACTTATTCACATTTGATTCTTTTTTAATACCCCTTTATATTAATAGGGCCGCGAGGGGAGAAGTCAGGAATGACTTATAAGGAAAGTCATGAATGACTTATTGGAATTTGTCAAATTTTACATCAATTAATAAAACAGGTGAAATAAAAAAATTAAATCAATCATTTTTAACAGATATATTAGTGAAAATGCATAGTCAAAGTTGAAAAAATCATAACTTTCGGTTGTCGTCCCCAATAATTTGCATTTAGCTTCACCATAACGTTTACCTTATACTAGCCAAATTAATCATACATTAATTAATTAACATGCTTAAAAAGAAAGTAGAAAAAATAGCATATTTTTGTGCTTTTTTTTAGGAAAAAAATACGTTTAGTACATCAAACTATAGTGTTGTTAACGATTTGGGTACCCATCTTTCAAATTTTTCAATTTGGGTATATCACACTATAAGAAACTGTCAAATTTAGGTACCGCTATAACGACTCGGCCCCACGAACCGAACCGCCATGCCCGTATCAACAATATTGTCCGTTTTGGCACAAGTTCGCAGGGGGGTCACCCATCCTGATACTACTCCAAGCTAAGCACACTTAAGTGTGGAGTTCCGTCCTCGTTATTGTGCCGCACGACTTTAAAAGGCGTTGTTGGTGGGAAATATATCTTTAAGCTCACATACAACACGAGTATTCTCATATCTGGGCGATGTGGGACTGACGCACAACACCGCACCACAGAATTTCCTTCCTGAAAATATGGGTCGTCACAACCGTTGTCTAAATTAATCACAAAATTATGTCACATAACCGCACGTGCTTGGTAAACTTGAATATGATAGAGTAATGTGTCATTCTGCACCAAAATATATTATACTAGAACAACGTTTTTTCAAATTTGGATTATGTGCTATTTTTGTTCCGTGTGAAATTGGGAAAAACGTTTGGATGACATATTTTTATGCAAAATTATCAAATTACCTTCTCAAATTAACGTTTGTCAAATGTCACATGTGATGATTCCGTGATTAATTTATATGGTGGTACATAAATTGAAAAGTTATTATAGTATGTGATACCTAAATTGAAAAAATTGAAAGATGGATATATAAATCGTTAAAAGAAGATAGTTTGATATATGAAACATAATTTTATTTTATTTTTATTTTTTATGTACGCATTTCTGCCTTTCTGGACCCCAAGACATGAAAATAGCTTCATAACAAGAATTGACAATGGACATAGAAAATGTATATGTACAAGCAACCACTAGAACTCGGTCATGGGAAATATGTTGAAGTCCCACCTTTTTAAGTTATTATAATTAATACACCCACTAATTAATGATCGAAAGTGGCATCATGGATGTCTTTGCTTGGTCAATTTTGAAACATTGTTTCATTTGTTTTATTTAATTTGTATGTCTCCGATTTTAATTTTCCGTGTTTCAATAATATAATTAGGAAAAACAACCCTGACCCCGCTCGATCATATCCGTCTTTTAACTTAAGTGTTGATGGGCTTATACGTGACCGATAGGTTGATTTTTGTAAGGTTGTTTAGGGTGAGGACTTTTAGACAGATCTAAGAAGCTAAAATCTTTTGACCGGTAATAATATTTCTTATCAAACTAATTGAAGGGCTTTAATAAAATACTATTAATATTGTGCATGAAATTCAAACTACAAAAGCACCATGAATATTGTGGTTTAGTATAAATTGAAATTGCGTTTATACTAATTAATATATAGGCTTTTTGTTGATGATCGAAAATAATCATCGAAGTTGAGGGCATCCCATCAGAGCTTTATTAGGGTTTGAGGAAGCTCGGTGAATCTCAAATCACCTCCTCTACGTTTTCTCAAAGCTCAATAGAGCTTTGGGAATCTTTATTTCAGCGGAGCTCAGGGGCAAATCCATTATTAGATTATGTGGGTGTCAAAATTTACATAAATTACTAAATTTAGTGAAATCAAAAAAAATAAATGGTGTCAAATTATTGTTTTTAACAAATATATTAGTGAAAATAATTGATTAAAAAATATTTTAAAAAAAATCTAATTTTTGAAATTATGGATGGTGACGTCGTCACCGATGGTCCGTACTTAGCTTATCACTGTCAGAGCTCAATAAAATCTTGTTAAAATTATGTTCACGACATGTGGTGGTAGGTAGGTGGTGGTGGTCGACGGTGAAAGTGTTGTCTGTTGGGTTGGGTTTGTTGAATAATTCCCAGTGAAAATGTAGTTTTTGGCAAAATAATTTGAAATAATAGTACGGTTAACATAGTTTAATAATATTCCATCACACTTATTGATCATATTTCAACTTAAACTGTAGTGACGGGGGAACAATCCTTCTTGAGTGTAGTGAAACAGTAAAATTATAAAATCTGTCTGCATGATTTAAAGTGGCTTTTACTGTGAAATTATTGGAGTAGTTAACTAAGCTAGTATAGGTTCGCATTATAGCCTTAGACTTTCTGATATTTTAATATTTTACAGTAACTCCAAAGTCGTATAAAGATGAAATTAGCAGACTAATTAAGACAATTAGGCGAAACGCACTAATGACTTCTAAATGAATTAGATAGAACGTGGTCCCCCATGTGACCAGTCATTAACAAGTATATATTAACCGTCTGTTTAGGAAGCAGGGTTCCTAACTCAGAGTTCAAAATTGTCTTTAAAACGATCAATTTTATTTTAATTGTCTTTAATTTTTAAAATTAAAATTATGTAAAACTTACAAATATGAAAATAAACAACAAGCAACACTTTGTATCTATATATTATTATATTTATATATACAGATTTATAATATGTATGTATACTACATATATAATATTCAAAATTTTCAAATAATAGTTATAACTTGATTTCATTGAATTACGTAAATTTTACATAATTTTGACTTTAAAAATTAAAGACAATTAAAATAAAATTAAGCGTTTTAAAGACAATTTTAGACTCTGAGTCACCCTGACTCAGAGTTAGACACTCTGCTTCCTTTGTTTGATACTCAATAATCAAAATAACATATCTTGTTTTATAAGATGATAGAGTATAATAGTAATGTTCTTTCTTTCTTTTTTTACTGAAATTCTAAACTTTTATGATTCTAAGTTACTAACGAATATAATTATCTAGTAGATCATGACCAAGTTAATCTTGATTCCCTAAGTTTTCCCCTTGTACACTTGGAAAACTGGTTGTAATTTGATACCTTTTAATGTACAATTTAGCGATTTTTTTTACTATATTTATTCTCTTGGATTTGAGACCAGAATGAGATCTTAGCAAAAATAGAGTAAAAATACTAGAGGTCGCCTCAGTTGTTGCTAATCCATTTCTAAATAAAAAGAAGCTCGACGATCTTTAGTAAAATGGTGATAAGACTTTCGTGTCACTAGCGAACCGATAGTGAGAAGCTATAGGGGATCATGATCATACTCGAATGACGATTCCAAATTTGTTCGAAAAGTTCATGGAAAGACCAAAACACTAACTAATCTGGAATGAATCGAGAGGGTTGGTTCGTATACAATTTTAGACTTTGGTTATTTATGCAATACTTGAGGAATATTTCATTTCTAACAAGGTAAACTAGTACAAAATATTTCATCTATTCCTTGTTAAATTGTATATACAGTATACTAGTACAAAATAAAATCAGAACGAAATACTTAATTTCTAGTTAATTAAATATGGTCCAATACAAGCACAGACTCGATGCAAAATAGGGCTATAGCACTGTAGACCTATATATATGTAGTGTCTGTCTCTATTAATAAGTACACTGTCACGCCTTCTAATTACACAATTTATAATTTAATATATAAAAAAAAATATTGAACCGCTATATATTTACGTGTAAATTTTACCGGTAAATATATTGCGTTTAAATTGTTAAAATATAAAATTTTAAAATTTGTTCATGTATTTTAACATTTGAACTATGTCATTAGATTTAAAAAAATGGATTTAGATAATTTAGACATTAGTTATTTATGAGTCAAACCTATAGTACCAATATTAGTATTGTCTGTACTGATCAGGTGAAACATTTTTACCTCCGTTGATAAGTTATTCACATTTACTGTGTTGTTTCCAAAAGTACCACACATAAATTCTCTTGACTTTTTTTCTAGCTACTTTCCTGTGTTGATAATTTAATAGTACTTAACGAACCTTGAGATGTGTAAAGCTTTCGACACTGACATCAAGATTTGATGCAAATAAAATTCCCATTCTACCCTTAGCATTAATTTCCAAGTTAGGCTTTAATCACATAATGGTACACTTGTTTACTAATGTGTGAAAAGTTGTTTGAAAAATGGTCAAGACTAAAGAAATTCACTTGTAGTCTTGTACTTCAATCAAATGGAGTAAGTAATACTTTATATTTTTCTTATTTTCAGCTTGGTCTAATGGGGTTATTTGTACCGTATATTGGTGTAGTGTACTTGTCAAAAAGCAGTATATAATAATAAAAAGATCCGTATACAAGTCATTTAATTATTGTACATGTACACAGGCTCTTAATCACTGCAGAGAGAGTACCCTGTAAATCTAGACCATGACATGATGCCCTACAAAAATTACCCAATTTTACAATGTCCAATTTAAGGCATAGGAATATCATCATGAAAAATGAAAATATTGGTCACCAACTTAATTGTATGGCTAATCTCTTATGTGGAATATACTATATAGCATGTGATTCTAACACCATCCTTAGCTTCAATTATTAAGTGAAACATGCATTCGAGAAAAGAACATGAGTTTCCCACTTCCAAAATATTGATGAAGCTTTTCATTCTTTCGTGTATAAACTGTAGGTTGTACTATTTTTCAGTTTTGAAATAAATGTCCTATGTGTTTTCTATTTATTTTAGCTTACAATAATTTGTGAGTGATCATTTAGTGAATTGCTTAACCTTTCACATGGGTATGGTGATATCTTGATTCAACAATTCAAACTACAAGAACCCATTGGTGTATCAACTATCAATTGACATCATGGAAATAAAGACGAGATATCTAACACGAATACGGATATCATGATACGAATTTGGCAATATGATAAATTTTATAAATATACGACACAACAAGGTAAGGATGGGACTGTTAAAATGTACATATATCTCATTCATACATACATTTATAAATTACTAATAAATGAATCTAAACACACAAACCAGTCATAAATATAATTTTTTGGGGTCAAACCGCATCAATGTACAAATTTTTTATATCCGTTGTATGTGACTTGTGTCGTCGCACTGTGTCTTACCATTTCCCTGTGTCCGACTCGCTTTATTTTTTTTATTGTGTTGTGCAAACTTATAGAGTAGACCATATGCAAACTTAGTCATAACACGGGAAGTCGGGAACCAGTACTATCGCAATTGAAACTATGTAGAAAAATGAGTTTCTTCCAAACTAAGCAGATCATTGATGCTCTACTGTAAGTAAGCTTACTAGCTAGTTATACATACTAAACGAGGTAGCGAAATGATATGCACACATCTTTACATTACTTTCTAACAATATGAGAAGAATGAAGATAAAAACTATGCATGACAAAACGACATTTTTATCTTTATAACATTACTTTCTCTGATTATTTTTGTGCAAATAATTAATAAAAGAAGCAGCTGTACAAAACATAAAAAATAAGAAAAGTGGTTTGGTCTGTTAAGTAAAAGTATGTAAAGTGATAAAAGAAGTCAAAGGTTTAATGACTTTAATCTTTTCCATTATTAGAAGTTATCAAAAATGAAGTTTCTTATAATAAAGATGAGCATAATAGTACAGGAATATTAGCTCGACAGTGATTGTGATTTGTGAATATTAGCTCACTGTACCATCTGCACCCCAGTATTTAAATTACTGTCATCAATTATTAAGTTTTTAAGAAAGATAGGCATAATATTAAAAGAAATGATAAATTAATAAAATATACTAATTTTTAAACTAAATTAATAAAAATATAACTAAAAATTTCTAATTAACAAAAGTATACCCAAAATTTAATATTCTAATTTGTATATTTCATATCCTTATTTCAAAAGTTAATACTCTAATTTATATTTTTCATATTCTTATTTCAAAACTATATACATTTATTTTAAAAGTTCGTACCATAATTTGTATTTTTCATACACTTGTTCCAAAAGTTCATACTCTTATTTCAAAAGTTCATATCCTGATTTGTATAGTTCACCCTTATTTTCAAAATCCATACCCTGATTTACATATTTCATATCTTTACTTACATAATTCATATACATAATTTTCAACTTCATACACTTAATTCACGTAATTCATAAACATATTTTTCAACATTATACACTGATTAACAAATTCAACTCTTACTCGTTTTCCGATCTCGAACTACCATATCGCCGTCGTGGGCCTCTCCTTCGACGACCGCATCTCCATCGACATCAATCTCGAGTTTTCGATCTCACTCTATACCCTCGTCGTCCATTCCTACAGATGTGACCGTCTCAATCTCCACGAAAGAGAAATCGGAGAGAGATGAAAGAGAATAAAAAGATCGAAAAAATAAAGAAAGAATGGGGAGAGAGATCGGAAAGAGAGAGAAATGATGAGAGATCGGAGAGAGTGAGAATGACGAGAATAAAGATTGGAGGGAGAGAGAAGGAGGAGAGAAAGATTGGAGATAGGGTGAGAGCAGGAGATAGTAAAAGGATGAGAGAGAGGAAAGGTATTGGAAGGGATGAATCAATTTTTTTATTTTTTTATTAATTATTAATTGAAATTATGTTTTTGATAATTTAACTTTTGAGTGTATATTTTTGTTAATATAATAGGTGTAGAATATATTTATGTTAATTGTCTCTAAAAGAAAATTAGCTCAACAGTGTTTTTAAATATTATCTCACTGCCACCATAAACAAAAAAATATATAATCCAACATTTAATAGCAGTGCCGGTCCTGAAGTTTTTGTTTCCCGGTGTAAAAAAAAGTTTGGGCCCTTTTATCAATTATAGTTCCGTTGTATGAATTTTAATAAAATGTTTTAAACGTAAAATAATTAAAAATTAACTCTCAAATGAAAGAAATCACCAATATAAACAAAATATCATCTTATTTATAAATATTTTAGTCAAATTATACAAAAAATTATGTAAAAAAAAAAACATGTTTACTTTACTGCAATCATTCAAATGCATTTTATGTACATATATTACACATAATTTTTCTTTTTACACATATAGATACATTTTAACTATTTATTTATCTGCATCATGAGGCCTTGAAAAATTATTCGATATCGTGAAACAGTGCCGGCCCGGTATCTCAGAATGTCTAAGGCTTAAATTTTGTTTGTTACTCGATAAAAACAAATCAAAAGTATATAAATATGAAATTATAACTAAAGAGTTTTGAACTCATGATCTCTTATTTAAACTACCAAACTTCTCTACCATTTAAGCTATTGCAACACATTGTATACAAATTAGTGTTTAATATTTGTATTTTAACTACTAATTATATTAAAAATATAGTTGTATATTGCCCGTAATTTTTTTTCTAAATGCATTATCCAAGACCTGTCTTATTCGACTTCGGTTTGGACCGGGCATGAGATATGATGCGGTCTTATGGCCGGGTTTGTTTAATAATTAGTACTGCAATAAAAGGAGATGTATCATTGTCAGCAGTTTTTATATTTCTTAAAAAAGATAAAACACAAGCCATTGGCAATATAAATACAGCCCATGTATTTATTGCATTGGTCCTAAAAACCTAGGGAAGAAAAAGCCTTTCTCATTTGCAGCCTTGCAGGGATCTTTTTGGGGTTACCATTCCATAGAGAGAAGAGAAAAAAACTAGTTACATACACATAATATATAGACATATTCTCATATACTACACATATATGCTCATTATCTAAATTTATCAAGAAAGAAAAAATGGGAACAGGGTGGAGGAGAGCATTTTGCACTAGTCGAACCGTCAATGACAAGGATAGAGAGAGTCCGAGGAAATGCGTAAAGCTCAGGTTTTCATCTGGTAGCACTCCTTCGACGCCACGTATGGAGGGGCTTTCGCTCGACGATAGCGCCAACAAACTCCGGTGTAAAACAAATAACAACAATCAAGTTGGAGATAATAATATTATTAGTTATAATGGTAACAATAATAGTCCTATGCTTCATTGTAAAACGACACCAAAATGCAGCTCGAAATCGACACCGGCTTCTCCGAGATCCCCTTTCGCGATACTCAAGAACAGTTTCCGTCTCCATAAAGTAAGTTTTTTTTTCTCAAGAAATGTTCATTTTCTTAAGAAGTTTTTTGAAAAAAATAAGTTGGGTCTTTTTCTTCTTTGAATTAAAGTTTTTGGAAGTTTATGAGGAAATCTGCTTGTGGTTTTATAACTAAAGCCTAAAGTTTAAATGCTTTCAACTTTTAAACAAACTTATTTGTATTTTTGCTTGTAACCTTCTTGAGTTAAAAACATATGGGCCAAACTTGATGATATTTTATTCTGCCTCAAATGAGGCAAGCTTATTTTCTTTCTAAATGAAACAAGACAAAGCTAGCTAAATGTAAAAGATTCAAATTTTATTGTCCCCATTATAAGATCTAATCACTTCTTAACCACTTGTAGGAAAAATTTACTTTTAGAATATAAAAATACCTTTGTTTTATAAATCGTACTAAGAGAAAGATTGTAGGTAGAAGTTATACATAATTCATCAACTTGAGAAAATTTATTGTTGGGAATCAAATAATATACACATACAGCTTGGCAGATTACATAGGAGTATGTGTTGCAATTTATTTAATTTTTGGTATCATCCACCCACTGATGAAGACTAGATATTATTTTTTTATGATTTTTTTTTCTTGAATTTTTCCCATCACAAAACAAAGCTACGTAATTATTATTTTTCTAGCTTATTTAGAAAGAAGTAAAATAATTTTTGTTTTCAGACGATAAGTATCACATTCCGGTCATAATATGTACCATAACAAAGCAAGAATAATACAGTTACATAATTCTAACTACAAAACAATGTTATCAATATTTAATGTGTTGGCTAATATTAAAATTAGAGTTCAAATTTATTTGTCCATTTTGATGCAACAATTAACCCTTTTTTAGAATTATTTACAGAATAACTGCGGAGTATGCTTACAGAGTGTCAAGACAGGCCAAGGAATGGCAATATTCACGGCGGAGTGCGCACATTCTTTCCATTTCCCTTGCATCGCTGCACATGTTCGGAAACTCGGAGCCCTCGTTTGCCCCGTCTGCAAATCCACCTGGAAAGACGTCCCGCTTTTAGCCTTCCATAATACCCAACCCAAACACTCCCTTAACATTATTAAGCCACAACCACAAACACCTAAACAAATCCCGCAAATAAGCCAAAACAATCCCATTTCGACACTAAAACTTAAACCCTACACAGACGACGAGCCACTCAAAACACCACGTGGCGACAGCGCGTTCGTTGCGATCCCGGAGGCTGAAGACGAAGCGGAAGAGTTTCAAGGATTCTTCGTTAACCCAATCCGCTCTTCTAGCGTGGATAATGCTATCGACGGAGGGTATTTACGTAATGTTACAATGGAGTTGTTTCCAGAAGCGGCGGTAGTGTCCGTGGGGAGATCGCACGAGACACACGTTGTCGTCCTGAAGATCAAGGCACCGTCTACACCTCCGGCAAGACAGAAGCCGGCAGCACATGGATCCACAGGCGCACGTGCGCCTGTGGATCTGGTGACCGTTCTCGACGTCAGCGTGAGCATGAACGGGGCAAAGCTACAAATGATGAAACGAGCCATGCGGCTAGTCATATCCTCGTTGGGCGGCAATGACCGGCTCTCTATCGTAGCCTTTTCGGCCTCGCCGAAAAGGCTGCTACCCCTCAGGCGCATGACGCCCTATGGGCAGCGCGCGGCGAGGCGGATCATCGACCGCCTCACCACGAGCCGCGGCTCAAGCCTAGCCGAGGCTCTAAACAAAGCTACCAAAGTTCTAGAGGACCGGAGGGAAAGAAACCCCGTGGCGAGCATAATGCTCTTATCCGACGGTCAAGACGAGAAGGTGCAATCGAAAAACAACGGATCAAACCAACGGCGGGGATCAAGCCACGAATCCTCCACCCGGTTCGCCCACATGGAGATCCCAACTAACTCGGAGGACGGATTTGCACAGTGCGTCAGCGGCTTGTTAAGCGTTGTCGTTCAAGACCTAAGGGTCGAAATCGGTTTCGGAGCCGGATCCGACCCAGCAGAGATCTCGGCAGTCTATTCGTTACATGGACGGCCAACGGTTTTCAGCCCCGACTCCATCCGCATAGGCGACCTCTATGCCGAAGAGGAGAGAGAATTACTCATCGAGTTAAAAGTCCCTACACCCGCAGCCGGGTCCCACCATGTCCTCTCGGTTAGTTGCAATTATCGTGAGCCGTCCAATCATGAAGCAACAATCAACGGTCGAGATCAGTCCTTGCTAGTTCCTCGTCCACAAGCCGTCCGATCCAACCAACCCTCGATCCAACGGCTCAAAAGCCTCTTCATCGCCACGCGTGCTATGGCAGAATCAAGGAGGCTGATCGAGCATAACGAGCTGTCGAACGCGTACCAGCTGCTGACATCATCTCGGGCTCTGCTGATGCAGTCGAGTTGGGAAATAGGCGAGGAGTTTGTCAAGGGTTTGGAAGGCGAGCTGGCGGAAATCCGGTGGAGGAGGGAGTATCAGATACAGATGGAGCAGCGAGCGACCCGACGGAGGAGTGATGAGGATGGTGAGCCGTTGACTCCTACCTCGGCTTGGAAGGCTGCTGAAAAGTTGGCGAAAGTGGCGCAGATGAAGGAGTCGAAGAACCGTGTTTGCGACTTGCATGGGTTCGAAAATGCAAGATTTTAAGATTGAAATAAAATTAAATGTCGGTTAAAATGTTAGGGTATAACGGACCCGAGCCAAGTTATCGTTGTGCTGGCGTGGTAATCTAGTAAGGAGTCGTGAAGAGTGTTAATTAAGGGGAAGTGAAAATTTTCACTTATTTATTGGAAAAATTTATGATGTTACAGTTTCTTTAGTATCCGAAATGAAAAGAGTGTAAATGTAAGTCTAATGGGATTAGATACAGTTTTTCTGCTCCAAATTATATCTTTAATTATGATGTTGGCTATTACAGTACAATTGCTTCTATATTTGGTTGAAACTTTCAGAACAATGTGAAAAAAAATAAAATAATAAATATATATATATATATATATATATATATATATTGCTGTTTTGTTTTTAAAATTGTGTGACAACATTTACTTGCCATTGTCATAGCGCTTAAGCTTCGCTTATACAGCAATTTGAGCGAGTTAGGATCAGTTGTAGGCGTCAAATTTGTGGCTTTAGCACTCCCAGTAGACGCAAATTTCATTCTTTTGCGAGTTCATAATTTGGAAAATGCTTCGTGCCCCGAAATTTTTCAAAGAAAACACGCACGCCATGAGGTGTTGTGTTATAATTGGTCCACTTTACGACTTGTGAGTAATTTCTTTTAAGTGATTCGATGCAAACTTAAAATGTAATGTTCAATCCAAAACTTACTACTCCACTTTCGCCTCATTGCACCTTGTACAAATTCAAATTTGGCTGTTTCTGAACAGATTTATCACATGTTTCCTCAAAGATTTCATGAGTAGTCATTTCTGTTCTATAATGTCCAGTCAATAGGCCCACAAAAATTGACAAAATCGTGTACCAAAGGTGATAAATTTAAGTGTCCGGCAAACATCTCCTCATCTAATCGTTTCATACGAGTACTATAAAGAGTTGTCACCTACTCGGGCGTCTGTTACGAAGACTAATCAAAATTTAACTTATCCGATATGCCGATATTAAGATGGTTAAATGGAAATTGTATGACCGGGAGATGCTTTCACACAAGGATTCCTCAAGGGAAAAAGTGATGGATATATAGAGTTTTCTCAACAATAAAAAACACTACAAGAAAATTGACAACAACAACTTGTATACGTATCATACAAACTGTTATTAAACTGTTGTTATTACAGTGAATTAACATTTATTTTTATCAAAGTTTTCTACAGATTCCTGCAATAACCGAATGTTGAATGACATTGAGTAGGTGGGATTGATGGATATGAATTTGTAATAACCAGAAGAGACATAGATGGGATTCATATGAGTAACTCATGAGCACCACTGGCTTGGCTAGTACGAAATTCATCACTAGTTTCTTTCACTTGGGTCCCTCATTATTATTGACTGACATCTTTTTTGGGGGATTGATATCGATCCACGTTTGAGCAACACAAATAACATGTTTTCTTGTGAAAAATTTAAATATATACTGTCACTGTATCGCAGTGGATGGGCTATCAGATTCATGATTGTTAATTAGTATGTGGCAAGTGCCCTACTCTTTTATAACCAAAAAATTTAGATACATAGTGGTAACATCATAAGCTTCTTGGGTCAAGCATCAAACCCGACTTGTTAGGCTAACGAAGTCCACCACATCTCAAGTCAAGAGAGCTTTCTTTTTACGCCTTTTTTATGCCACGATTGTTCATTACCTACCATTATAATGTACATTATAAACCAGTGTTTTAAAAAGCAATAACTTAGCTAAAGTGTTTTTGAAAGAGCAAAGCTAAAAGAGTAAAAAAACAAACCTAAGCTTTTAGCGACGTAAAAAGCCGATAATCAAGTTTTGAATCCAGCTTTTTAGTGAAAAGCCAGCTTCTTAAAACAGAGTTATAAACCACTATCGATAGCCCATAATTGTAGTTTCATACTCGATAATAAGCGTAGCTAAATTATTTATGCAACAACATCACAAAAAATGCAAAAGTTTTGTTGAGCCATGCTGCTAAGGTGTTTTTCTTCTACGGAAAAGGAAAAAATATCGATTTTTCTGAAACAAAGTTTTTATAGTCTTTGGTCAAAACGATTTTATATAATAATATGCACAACATAAAAATACAACCAGTGATTTAAATTTTAATACGGTGGATTGACCATTGCGTGCAAACTGTAAACGTTGTGTGAATAGTATAAAATTAGCATTTTTTTCACAAGATTCTAGTTGAAAAAACACACCAACTCTTTCTTGGGGATAATGAGAGAGGATGAAAAAAAATGTAGGCATTAGGTGGTGGGGGGTTTGTTTATTACTATGTCGTTGGAGTTGGTGAAAACATTGAAATTATCTAACTTTCACTCTTGGAAAAGCGAGAGTTACCTCTAGTTTACTTTTTGCTTTGTCTAAAAGTTTCTGTTACTTAAACACGTTAATGAAAAAAAGTCAACCAGCCTGATTAAAAGAAATAAATTAAATGTTTAGCACCTAATCATAGACTGATATACAAATTCCATTTGACTTGAAATACTAATATTGATCCTAATTTTAATTTTAATAACTCGTTTAAAGGCGCGTCCTGTAAAAAAGGAGTAATTATATGCACACGGGAACTGTTAAGTGGGTCTAAATTTCTCATATTGCTTCTGAATTCTGATATGTCTGGGATAAGGGATCTTTAACCGAACTAAATTCATTTGCAAGAAAATATTATCCATGACAAGTAGTAGCTTTGCTTTCTTTCTGTAATTGCATATTAACTTCAACAAATGGATGGATTTTAAGGACAAGAAAATTTTCAAATCAAGCTTTAAATGTTGAACAAATCTATAAAGTTAAACTCAACCCAGCCCAGAAATTGCGAGTTCAAACTTAACTTGGCCATGTTTGTCAGTTCATTCTGCGACTTCTTTGTTTCTACAGGAAGCAGATACGTAGAAAGTGAAGCTGCACTCTTATTAAACTACCTCTTGTCGGAAAACAGACAACGAATATGAACAAAACAACATCAAACCAAAATGAAACAAATGCACTACATGTCCTCTAACAAAATGGAATCAAGTCCACAATACGTTGCTTAATGATAACATAATCTGTTTAGGAAAATCCTAATATACAAATGTAAGATTTTTATACAGAAATAAACACATAATGTCTTATTGAATCCGAAACAAAAAATCATGCAACGAAGATGCCAGGCTGTTAATTTGCTCACGAACCTCACAATGTCTGAGGAATAGTAAAAATTGAAAAAAAAATCTCACTGAAAAGGCAAATAGAAAGCAAATGTAATGTTTAAATTAATCAGCACAGTAATTACAAATACAGTGTCTTAAATCAGAATTCAGATGCACAGATCAAGCCTCAACACATTTCCTACAAAGCCGAGCGACCACTTGAAAGACACACAACACTTTGGTTGTCAATAAAGAATGGAAAGATAGCATACAGTTTCTCTATGGGTATATGAAGTTACAAAAGCTGAGGCTAGAAGACAACAACGAAAAATGAGTTTCCTCTTATTCAGATTGACGTGACACGGGTATAGACAAAGAAATCATAATTTAGATATCAATATGAGCTTACTTTTGGTTTTGCTCCACTTTCGCTCTGATCTTTTGTTCCAGTACAGAAATTTCCGTCTCGAGACTAAACATTCTATTTAACGCGTGCATATTCTCGAGGGTCTCACTCAATGTCCGACTATCACTCCCGTCACATCTTAAATGTTGCATTGGACCATGTAGAAGCTTATTAACAATACCCCTACTAAGATCATCAACAGCTCTCCTTGTTTTTTTCGATATATCGTCGCCCATTTTAGAAAAACATTTGTCCAGCTCAGCAGCTCGAATTCTTTCTGCATAAGCTCTCAATTTTTTAATCGTTGGCACTGTTTCCAACGAGTCTCTCCAAGCTTCGAATGTATTCGATTCCTCGGCTATAATTGTTTGAGCCTCCATTGCTTTTCTAATCCTATCTTCTTTATTAGCAGCCACCACTTCTTTAAGATCATCAACATTGTATACCCTAGAAGTTTCTAGCTCTTGTAGACATGAGCCCACATTTCTAGGAACAGATATGTCGATGAAAAGCCGAACACCCCCGACATTTTCTCCAACAGGTGGCAAATCCACGACATTTTCTTTGAAAAATAATAAGTTTTCTGACGCAGTGCTGGTGAAAACCACATCTGCTTCATGAGCACATGTCAGCATTTCGGATAATGGCTTATATATAATCTCGATGTTTTTAAACTCTTCACATATCGCGGCAACTCTCTCCTCAGACCTATTAACAACCACCATCTTCGTACACCCCTTCGCGACTAAATGCTTGATAACAAGTTTCCCCATTTTTCCCGCTCCGACCACCAACATCCTAGCGGTAGAGACAGAACATGCCGGAAGCTTCATCAACGCCAGCTCAACGGCAGCTGAGCTGACGGATACCGCTCCGGATGCGATATTTGTCTCAGTTCTGACTCGCTTTCCGACTGTGATTGCGTGTTTGAATAATCCGCTGATATTTCGGCCGAAACCGGTGACACCTTGGCCAACTTTAACAACTTGTTTGACCTGGGCTAGGATTTGACCTTCTCCCAGGACTAGAGAATCTAACCCAGCTGATACTTCAAAGATGTGCTGTGTTGCGTCTTTGTTGTATAGGAGAAAACGGTGCTGGCATATCTCAGAAACTGGAATCCCACTTGTCTACATAAATAAATACAATAATTTGAAATTTGAAGTTTAGCATGCTTAATACACTGTAGTTAATAGTAAGTAAAACTTGACATGTAAACAGTGAAAAATGAAGAAATCCAAGTGATGCAGAACAAGAACATGGGAAGATTTAAGACCAATATTGGAAAATGTTTAATAAAGAAGAAGATGAGCCAGAGTTGATTAGTTATATATTATGTATTTTCGTAATATGCCATATTTACATGTATCTTTGTCTTAAAAAATTATACTCCGTACTTCAGTAGATTTAACTGTTGAAATGAACAGTTATTTTTATGGAATGTTCTAATATTTTTGGAGTGAATCAGTGAACTTATCAGGATAAAAGTAGTGTATTTCATGTGATTCTGTAGCCTATAAAGATGGCAATGTGTCGTGTAGTGTAGTGTAAAATTGAGTTTTTCTTGATGAATGACAAATTCTGTTTCAAAAAACTATCCAGATTCCTAAATTATCAAAAAATATGGAATGGAAAAGGAAACACTGTCAAACAAGCTGTTACACAGATTATGAAAGTTTAGAAAATATAATGACTTATACTAATCTGTAACTAAACGCATCAACACACAAAGTAGCACAAGCCAAACCTCATCACATGGAACTTAAAACTTTAGATGCAAAAGAGGTTCTCCTATTTCCCTTCGCAATGAAGCTAAAATATTACACTTCAAAATGGGTAAACTTTTTATGCAGAAAAGGTTCTTCTATTCTTCTTTTAAACTAAGCTATTTTAAAACACCTAAAAACTATGATAACTGAGGAACCAAAACTGATTAAGGTGCTAAATGACAACTTTAAAAAAACAGTATATTGGAGGGGGGAAAAGTACCTTTGACATCCATTCGGTAACTTCTTTAACACCACGATGTTGAGACAAAGCCACAACATAAATTTCCATCCTGTTACAAGTACTAAGAACGGCAGCTTCTTCAATATGGTTCAAGCCACATAGCTCAGCTATGGCTCGAGGCCATTCAGCTTCGGGGATTGCTAGTTTTTCACGCATTTCAACCGGAGTAGTGTGGATACTCAGCCCAATTACAACAATACTACTCCTTTCTTTTGTATACCCTAATAACATAACAAATGTAATGTCAGAGATGATAACCAAATAGATGTTTATATAAATTTAGAGGCAAAGCCCAATTAAAACAATACTACTCCTTTTCTGCGTACTTCTCAAGATATAAAAGACGAAAAGTTATACAACCAAGTACATGCTTATAACAACTTAGATGCAAGCTCAACTAAAATGATACTACTCTTTTCCTTTGTGTACCCCTAATGAAACAAAAGACAATCCGTTAGAGATGACAACCAAATACATGCTTATAACTTAGTTGCAAAGCCCAATTAAAATAGTACCACACCCTTCTTTTGTATACCCTAGTCATATAAAAGAGAGAATGTCAAAGATGACAACCGATTACATGCTTATACAAATCTAGATGAATGTTTAACATCATAAAGCTGTCCCTACACCTAGGCAAACTAGGCATTTCCGTAAGGAATCCCAAAGATTGTGGAAGTTTTTTCCTTTTCTTTGGGGTGGGGGTGGGGTGGGGGGAGGATTTTTTTTTGGGTATTTTTTTTCTTTGGACTCCCGCCAAGTTGGATCTTACCCTACTCCGTCACGCTTTTTGTTAAGAGGGGGATTAAATTCTGATATCAACTAGAAAAGTATAGAAATCAAAAAGTATGCGCTCATCGTTGAGGTTGTCAAAGGCTGGTCTGACAGGTGTTGTACTATTTATACAGCTTTAGAAGAAGCAACAGAGCATGTGCGCGGAAATGAAAATCAGTGGAGTTTTCAGCAGACTAACCAAAAGTAGTCCCAGACAATTTATTATGTGCATTTGAAAGTACAAATTACTTGTAATGAAGGATTGTTCTTTGTAATAAGAAAATGACTAGGACCACAAATATGTGATAATGACAGAAATAATCAGGATAGAGATGTGAAATATTGTTTCTATTTGTAAGCTATATGGCTTATAGCCAGCTTAAGAAAGTAGCTAAAACTTCACTGATTCCAAAGGCACCAAAGAAAAGCAAAAAACTCTAGACGACAAACGGGAAAATAATAAAAACTATACTTCAGATTTCCGAAACAAAATGACATGCAATCAAAATGTACTACATTGATCAGAACGAGACTAGTTTTTTCATGTCACTATCTTTTACTATTACAAATCCCTACTCCAAACGTGGGAAGGACAACTGAATTAGGAAAACTGAATTAGGAAAACTAAAGCCAGTTTGTATTTTCACTCAACTTCTTGTAGGTTATCAAATAATCAAATCTCCATTAAGGAAAATGCAAAACATACAAAGTTCTAAACACATTTCAATACTTTTATCCTTCAAAAAGAGTAGATGCATATTCCCAAAAATTTATTGGCATATATAATATCGTATACTTGGCAGTTAGCACCACTTCTTCCAGTATCTATCTTAAATTACAAAAGAGCAGCTAAAACAAGTCGGACCTGTGGTGCTATGAACATACCATTTAACTGGGAATTACAGATGAAATGACTAAAGATGAGGCACTAACAACTACCTAAATTAAACCCAGAAGCAAAAAGCATAAATTTTACAAGACTCCCATATTTTATCTAAAAATTAATAATGATCACATAAATTAGCCTTGTTCTTAGAACCAACCTCCCCCTGTTCCACTTTAAGTGTTCACTTCGGCAAACACCGTGCCCTTTTAGGATCTTAAACTACATGATTAACTTTTGAAATTGGCAAACTGAGCAATTTAAGTACAAAAATTTTGCTTACTAAAGTGGCAAACACCGTGCCTTTTTGCACCCTGCATAAAAAAAAGTTCACATTTATTTCATCCCCTCCCACCCTATAGGAATCTCGGTTCGTGGGAAAGCTAAGTTATGACTATCACCGACCAATCAGTCTCCTAATTGTAATTTTTTTTGATACTCATCTTTACTAAATTTTGTTGAAATTACACCTCCCCGTAATTATTATTTTCCCCCTAACATTACTTCCTTACATAAACTCGACACCTCCCCCACTCATACTTCCTACATACATTACATATATCTTATAAATTTTTCCCCTAGCATTGCTTCCTTATGTAAATTCGACACCCCTCACTTATACTTCCTCGCTTCGCCCCATAATTTAGTTTTACACTACACTACAAATTACGTTCGATTTTAACTTATTACAATAAACTCGTATCTAAAATACACAAATAGACAATTCGTTAAAAAGCTAAATCATATATCTTAAACATCAAACCACACAATTAACTTCCGTAAATTCTAATTCAATAATTCAGAACACCGCATTTAACAAGTCAAAATTGCACGTAATTCTGATAGTGTTGTATACCTATCTACATAAAACAATACAGATAGATACATAGATATACAAATTTGTAGATATATACATACTATCTAAAATACGTTCAATTATTGACTTGCTATTACACTCGTATCTAAAATACATAAACGGACAATTCGTTACAAAGTCAAATCATATAAACTTAAATGTCAAACCACATAACTAACTTTCATAAATTTTTAATCCAACAATTCAGCACACAGTTTTTAACAAGTCAAAATTGCACATAGTTCCTTTATTAACAGCTATATAAATGAATACACACACACACACGCACACACACACACACATATATATATACACCAATTAACTTCCGTAAATTTTAATCCACCAATTCAGAACGCGTTTTCTGTTGGAATTTCGGTTCAAACCCAAAACCGGTTTCGTCCACAGTTTTTAACAAGTCAAGTATAATATCGATAGATACATACATACATACGGAAATGTAGAGAGAGAAACATACTGTCGGCAGCGGAGGTCTTAAGCTGCTCAAGCGCCGAAATACTCGAAGCATTACTATTATTATCATTATTAATAATAATACTATTATTATGCTCGGTGAAAACCTCCGCCTCGCACCGGACCCCGCCTCTCCTCCTCCAATTCGTAACCCTAACGTGACACGTCATCAACCCCGTCGTAGATAACGCCGCCGCAAAACCACCGCCCAGCACAATCCGGCTATCGAGCTTCGCACCGGTTAACAAGCTCGATACCGCCATCGGGTCCAGTCAGGTCAAAACCCTAGAGAGAGAATATATAATATATAAATATATAGATATATATATAGAGAGAGAGAGGGCCTGTGTCCAGCGAAAGCCAAATGTGTAGACTTTTAGAAAGAGAGAGATATATATATTTATATTTATATATATATATATATATATATAATAACAATAATAGTATATATATATTGTATAATTGGGTGGGGGTAAGCTTATGGGGGATTGTGGTTATGTGATTGGTTGAGGGGATATACTCTTTTATCCTTTATTATCAATATACAATTTCACCCACTAAAAATAAATTCAATAAAGTCACATTTCTCATTTCATTTTTTTAGTTTTTTTTATTTTTTTATTAGTTTTTTATTTATTGAGTTTATCTTTTAGTTTATGGAGTATATTACAAGGCCTACTTTGGTTACGGGACTATGAATGTAACGACCCGGTCCTCCGACCAGACCGCCATCATCTGCTTACTACCACCAATACTGTCCGCTTTGGCCCGATTTCGTCCTCGCTTCTCGGGCCGCACGGCTTTAAAAGGCCTTGGTAATAGTAAGGAGGATACTTCTACCTTATATACCATATAGGTACTACATATCTAGGCGATGTGAGATAGCTCACTTCTCTTTACCACGGTATTTTCCTACGAAAATCCGTGTTTTTACACTATTTCCCCCTTCAGGCACGACGTCCTCGTCGGGCACGCCGTCCTTCCGGGATTGCCAGTGCCCACATCGGCTAGATAGCGGCTCTGATACCAATTGTAACGACCCGGTCCTCCGACCAGACCGTCACCATCTGCTTACTACCACCAATACTGTCCGCTTTGGCCCGATTTCGTCCTCGCTTCTCGGGCCGCACGGCTTTAAAAGGCCTTGGTAATAGTAAGGAGGATACTTCTACCTTATATACCATATAGGTACTACATATCTAGGCGATGTGGGATAGCTCACTTCTCTTTACCACGGTATTTTCCTACGAAAATCCGTGTTTTTACAATGAAGCCGAAGGGTAGCAATCCGGCCGAACTATGAAATAGGATTGAAAATAATTTCGGACTAATAATCCTTCCGAAAATGGACTACATTCGATACCGCAACCCACATGATATTTAATTTGCTACTATATTGCGTTATTTGATGTCTCGACCGGACATGCCGTCTTGATTTCAAATTTATTGTCAAATGCAGTATTTGTGGGGTCCATCGGACTTATAATCCAATCACGGTCTGAAAACGATACAACCAAACAATGTCTTAAGTGTTCGAACAAAAAGAACGAGTCAAATTATCGTTTCATTTGAGCTTTTTTCTTCTTCTTTTATCTGGCTACAGGAGAGTCCTAAAACTACGAGTCAAGATTTGTCTCGGGATTACAAATGACTCTTATATGTATAGGATGTATAGGCTCGGAAATGCAAATAGCATAAATCCCATGCTATTGTAAAAACACTACGCGGTCATTCAAGACCGCTAATTAGAAAACACTAAATTACAATTTTACAATAGGAAATAGAATGTTTATGTTAATTACATACTTTTGGACATATATATAAAAATCATAATTTGTTTTTCAAAATAATCGATATGTATCAATGTGGTATCGGTGAGACCGTAAGGGGCAAAGTTAAACATAAGTAAAAAAGAGATCGACAGCATTCATCAAGCATATATATCTCCATAATCTTAAAAGAGATTTTTATCCACGTTTTCTTCATAATTAAATGTCAAACATTGTACATGATTATTTTCCTTTTTACAATGTATAGTAGCTTCACATACGGTAATAAATATATATACAAATCATACTTAAACAAGAAATCACTTTTAATTTTTTTTTAAATATTTTTCAATGGCTGTAAACTTCTTGGTCTAAAAAGATCAACAACTACACGTTAATTCAGACATTGACAAAGGGTTTGGTTACTTAATTTTTTTTGGTAAAACATTTTCTTTGAACTTGAAAAGTCTTATTAAAAGGAAAAGAATAACTAAGGTGGGGTTCAGACTTTTGACGAGTTTTAAAGAATGTTAGATTAATGCAAGAATAAAATTACATTTTGCAAACTCTTTTATTCAAGTATTTATTACACAACTCTTTCCTAGAGAATTGTTTAATTACAATTGTGTTATTGTCATTAAAATTATATTTAATAACAATAACGCAGGAGGTTGACACCTTATTATATCGCGAACCGCCCTCAACGCAGAGTTCATAATCATATCTTGAAACCCAGTGTAAACTTCAATTAAGGGTTAACTATAAAAACAAAAACAAAAACAAAAACAAAAAAAGAAGATAGAATTGTCACCCCTTTACTGCTTTAGATTCAAATCCTTGAGACGTGATTGAAAACAAGAAAAAAGCGTGACATACCCTTAAAATCTAATCCACATTATTAGAGACCCCTCCAATAAAACATTGAAATAATGTGGCTTTTTATTTATTTTTGACTTATCATTCATCTATTTATTATGTAAATCTCGATAAACTGTGAAAACAGACTATTGCGATTTGGAAAGCCGACTCAGCTATCATTTATTTTTTTTCATTTTTCTCATTTCAGCCTTGGTATCTCACGCACCAAAAAATATAAAAGTCTAGCTATCGTACTATTAATATAAGAAAATTCAAAAAAAATTGAGCATGCCAAATTTTACCCAATTTTTTCAAAAATATCATCACTCTATTTTAATAATTACCAATGTACATAATCTAATTAATTAACAATTTGTCCCCACTATGTATCATAAATTAATTAACAATTTATTTTATTCTGCATAACTTTTGTTTTTCTCCATTTTTCTCATTTCAGCCTTGGTATCCCACGCACAAAAAAGTATGAAAATATATGTATGATTTTGATATGTGAGGAGTCATATATATCATTAGTGAACTAACAATATTAAGCAATTAACCATATTATACTAATTTTTTAGGTTAAGAAGATGGACGTCTCTTGAATTTAAAGACTTGTAAGATTTAAAAAAGATTTAAAAGAGCCCTGAGCCCTTAATTCTTTGGAATTTCATTGAGAAAGGTTTCTATTAATGTGACGACGACACATTTTTGGTGTAAAATCCATGTATTTAAAAATTACCCCATACTGAGTTTAATTAGCTAAAATTCTTCCCACTAGTAAATCTAACAAAGGATTTCACTAAAATCCCAAGAAGAGTATCAAATACTTTTGTCTCTTTTACAATTGTTTGTTTCGACAACCATGGGTTAAGACATAAGCTAAATCTCTAATCACACAAAATGTAAAAATAAACACTTGTACTTTTTTTAGTTAATAATTTGCCCAATCGAGGTAACACTTTGTGAGCGCCACATATTAAACTTTAGTAGTGTGTATGACATACTAGGGTTTTAACAACTTGCATCGATCAACCTTCTTGCTCACTTATAATTTTGCTTGGGCACTTAAAATCATCACGAATAACTTTCGTCAAACTCTTTTGGTGATAATGGTATACTATGATCGCAATCACGTGGACCAAACAGCTCGCTCGAACTTCTATGGTTGATTCTTTTCAATTTATATATTTTTTTATAATCCTTTTTCAATATCTTTGTACCCATTAATTTCACTTATGTATAGTAAGGTAAAACAATTTAGCTTCTTTTATTAAATATAAAAGCATAATTTTGTACGCTATATTAATTAGATCTCGTCATGGATTTGCTACTCATTCTAGTCATGCATTATTACTCCACTGTGTAATTAAATAACAAGTACTAGATGTTCTCTTAGTTGATACACAACTAAAACAATATACCTATTTAATTAAGTAAATAATTTTGTTATAGTAGCATGCATGTGTTGGTCACAACATTTGTTCATATGCAAATAAGGACACACACAAAGATATACAATGAAAGAGATATATATTGAAAAAGAAAGGGATAAGGTGAGAAGAGGGGAATGGAAATATGTGATTGAAAATTGCATATAAAGATTTCCATGTCTACATCAACCACAATTTCATTTGGCACCCGTGGAATGAGCTTGTTCTCAAAACACAAATATGTACATTTTATTTTATTGGGGAAAAAATCTAATTTTAAAAAAATATGAAAAATCAGCATGTTATACGTGGTAATACATTTTCGTTCATATTTTATCGGTTGCAGTTCTGATATGCACGCGGCGCATGCCTATCATAACTGTCATTTAAGCATTTTATAAAATACTTGTTCAACAAACTTTAACAAAATGTCTTTAATTAGATACCTTATGATTAATCATGGTCCGTGGATTAGTTTAATATAGTTAACTTAAACGTAAAGCGATACAAAGGAAATAAGGACAATTCGTTAATATATATACTTGAGTAGTAGATCAGTTTCACTGATTTAAATACTTGCAACTTGTGTATTTTATTAGGAAAATCTCCACTGTCAAAGAGTTGTTATTTCTAGCGATATTTTACGTACTTGTTTGTCTATTTTATTTGTAGTTTTGTATTAAAATTCATATTTGGCAGACACCTTATAGCACTTGTCCCAGTCTTTGTAGTAACCACAAAACCAAGTACTATTTCTTCTACTTAATTTATTTAATATAGCAAGTTGTATCTTTTGATTAATGAACAGAAAAATGTCTTAACACTGATACACTTTTGCACTACTACTATAACTTTATTAGGATCAATTGTTAAATCAAGTCTATCACTTTTGATAGATTATTACTAGCTTTTCCTTCCCAATCGTTGCGATAATTATCGTTGTGCGTTGTTTTAAACTACTCAATCGCGAATAACCTGTTGAACTCACTCACATTAATATTTACTTAATTACAGTATTTTAAGGATTTCTTCAGAATATGATTAGAGTAAAGAAAGACGAATTTAGGAACTGAAATGTTTGGATAAAAGTTGTTACATAACAATACCCTGTTACAACTTGCCATTTGTGTTGGGTTTCGAACGCCATAACTCCGTTCTACGCTAAATTAGTTTAACCTTACCATGATTGCGTTGAGATAGTTTGTTTCGATGCGTTTGTGTTGTGTTTTTCGTTTCTGGTCACGTATATATCTGTATCTTTAGTTATTCCTCTTGTAATTGTTGCTTGACAATCAATTTAAACTGTTATGTTACTTTGTGGTTCATTCAATCTTTTCAAACTTGATACAATCAACGGGTTTCCTTCACCTTTATGATGTGGTGGAAGATGCACATTTTACCTTTGTAGAACATCTTCCCAATTTAACCGGAGGCTTTCATACTGGGCAGATATTTGAGTTGAAAATCCTTTAAATCCTTTCGCATATATGATAAAACGCATAAACTATTTGTAGTGGGCGTGAACGTAAGAGTCTAGCACGGAAAAGATAATTGAAGATGTAAGTGATGGGTCGACAAGGTAAGAACATTAAATGCAAGTTAATTCCCAAAGGTTTTAAAAATAGCCCGACAATGTTCCGCAAAGATGGTCGACTCATTTATTCGAAAAAACTACAATTTGGCCCATTTTTACAAGTGAACAAATTGCAGAGGATAAACTAAGTAGTTCAGAAAGCTGCACTCGAAACAATTGCAGAATCTTATATGTCAACGTTATCAAATACTCCGTAGTATGGAACAAGATGAAGACAACAGTCGAAAAAGGTTAGAAACATAAAACGTCACATAATTTTTTCAAGCAGCCCTGCAAGACAATAGGCAATTTAGCACATTAACCTTGCTTTGAGGGTTAAAACCGGCCTCGTAATAGGGAAATCGAGCAGTCATTTATAGCACAAATTTCAGCAAGTATGCGTTGGCTTTATTTGGCTAGAGTTTTTAGTTCACTAATTTTTACTTTTTTTTATATAAAAATTTAGACTGGGCTTTGGTTCACTAGCTCAAAAGATGAACTTTTCAAGATTCTAACTAAATAAGAACCAGACTTCATAGAGTTCTTGCTTAAGAAAAGTTCGAATATTAATGACGCACCAAATATTCAAACCCAAAAACGATCAGGTTGACCAATCATTATTATTTTGATTTTGAAAAACGGTTTCCATTAATACATAATTGAATTCTTCAAAGCTAAAATTCACATCGAACGCAAAAAATGTGAAGACAACGAAAAATAATTATCAAAGAAAAAACAGTGATGCATATAGTTTAGTGTGGTGCTTATACATAGGTGTCATACATCTCTGAATAATAAGATTAAGGAACTGCAGTTATACATATCTAAAGAGATTTTTAAAACAGAACATTTTACCTAGATGTAGCAAACTTACTTCATCTATCACAACCAACATCAAAAACTAAAGATGAAAACTATAATTTAGTAAACAAGGAATATGTTGCAACGAATATATGACTAGAGAAATGAATAAAACGAAGTTGCAAGTTCCAAAATTTATTCAAAGTGAAACAAAAAATGCTGGATGTTGTTCCCGATAAAATGCTTAATATTTTAGCAAAAGCCAAAATGATCTCCTGAACTTGAACAAAATCAAAATTTCCAATCAAAGCGACAACACAAAAAGATCTCTATAATACTCAATTGATAACAAACATCACAACTTCCATAAACATGTACCAAAAATCAACAAAATGTAAATTTTGGAAATACAAAACATGCTTGCTCAATGCAGATTTTGGCAAAGGTAAAATATTTAGTTTTTTTTCTTGCTCTTTGACTTTGAAGGGATTTTTCCATATGCCGCAAGCCTAGAGTTCGGTATTTTAAGCTCAGCTTCTTGAATCTTTCTCCGCTTTTTCCTAGATAATCCACTCTCTTTACCTTTAATTTCCTCATCTTCTGCTTTATTGTCTTCAATTTCCAACTTTCTATTATCATCATTTCTCTGATCATATGATCTCTCCCCTTTGAGAAGTGATTTAATCTTTTGTTTCTGCTCCAACACCTTATTCCTATCCACCTTCCATTCCTTCTCCCTATAAGTAGCAATCTTTTTTAGAGACACAACTTGGTTCAACTCCTTATCATCAAGCCTTAAAATTTCTTCGGTACTAAGCCCATATCTCTTCGAAGCAACCCCTCTATACTTGAACCTGGTTTTCAAATCCCCAATAGTATCCTCATAGTCCAACTTATAGTATTCTTCCAACTCTTTATCCAAAAGCTCCTTTTCCATTTTAGACATCTTTCGCTTCTTCTTCCGCTTACCCTCTTTAACAACATCTTCATTTCCTTCTTCCTCTTCTTCTTCTTTTTCTTCCCCGTCATTTTCTTCCTTACGCTCCAGAAACTTTTCCCGAGCAGCTAAAAACCCGTCCTTAGAACCGGACACCTCATCCCAACCTTTTCCAAGCCCAAGCAACTCATCTTCCTTGCCAAAATCTGGTTTCTCAATCTCACCATCTTCGTCTGCATCACTCCCAAATTCGGGGTCCACATCTTCAGCACCATAGTATTCATCATTAAACGCGTCTTTCATTTTTCGATCGTGTTCCTCGGGATCAAACTCACCCTCCAAATCATCCTCGTCCAACGGACAAACCCAATCTCGCTCTACCCCCGCTGTCTCCTTTATCTTTGTAAGTTTTTCTCTCATCTCTTTCTTTTTCAGATTCTTCAACCGCTTCAACTCCTCCTTCCTCTCCTTCTCTGCTTGTGCTTCTCTCTCTGCCTTCCTCTTCCTCTGCTCCTTCCTAACATTCGTCTCCTTCCTCACAGACTCCTTCACTTTCCTTGGATGGCCTAAAACCCTATCCTCTGAAATTTCTGTGTGCCTAAAGTTGAAATTTCTCTCGTAATCCTCTTGATCCTCAACTGCCACTTCATCGTCTGAAAGCTCGAAACTGTCTTCTCCCTCTACCTTCACACCCGTATCATCCCCAGCCCACATTTTATTTCTAAAATAATTTTTCAAGAAAATCCCATTCTCGTCCAAGTTGCCATCTTTCCCAAAATACTCATTTAATTTCTCTCCCACCTCCATCATATCATCGTCATCATCCTTCAACGTCTCATGCTCCTTCGGCTTGAAAAGATCCCCATCATCTGCCACTTCACTCATCGCCTTCTGTGTTTCCGCCACAACCCCCCTCCTTAAACTCTCCTGCTCTTTTGCGTAGCTCTTAACTTCCTCCGTGTCATCAAATTCTGGCCCCTCCTCGAGCAAATGAGCAGCCGTCACATCCTTCACATACATCGGCTTTGGTTCCTTTTTACCTCGCTTTTCTAACCCCGATTCTTCTTGTTCATTCTCTTCATCATCAAATAACTTGATTTCTTTTCTTCTAAGAGCAGGGTCTTGGTTCTTTACCTTAATTAGAGCATCAAAAAATTTTGAAACCTTTTTGGGGTTGGTAATTTCACCCAAATCGGACTCGTCGGAGGAGGATGACACGTCATCATTTTCGATTCCAGCACGACCCTGCTTTTTGAGCTCATCGAGTCTCATAAGATCCTCTCTTTTCTTGTTGTGCTCATACTTGCGGGCAAAGTCTTGGTTAATCTCAATCTTCGATATGTCCTCGGCTGAGGACCCGCCATTGTCCTCATCATCAAATAGCTTCATACCTGCTGAGGAAACAGACAGAGAGAGCAGCAAAATTTAGTGAAAGAGAAAATGAGATCATGTATATAGTCTAGCCATATTTAAAGTATGCAGCAAATATTTGTTCAGCTGTACATTATAGTTCTTTATATGCTAATAAAGTAATAAATGTTTGCTTGTATTTCAAATCAAACAGGCAATTGGTTGCAGCTTTTAAGCTCTTTTTTTTTTTTAAAAGCAAGATTGCATTTGGTGCTCAGCTCGTATTTTATTTTTATGATCTTTATTTATTTGCCTGAAAAAGCTAGAAGCTTAAGACGGGTGAACCCCGCCTTTTGCAAGGCCTTGTTTGATAACACTTAAAAAACCAGCTTATTAGTTTAAAAGCAAACACGAAACAAGACTTAAATATACTTTCCTATTGAAATCATTCACAAACAGACACAAACATCAAAGAGATATACAATCATGTTTTCATAGCATGTACGAAAGTTGAATGGTTATTGGGAATTTTCAACCGAGAAAAAATTTTAAGGCCTTGTTTGATAACACTTTGGTTGCAGCTTTTAAGCTAAGAATTTCTTCAGAGAAGATTGCATTTGTTTGCTCAGATTTATTTCTTTTTTCCCTGAGCTTTCTCTTTTTTTTTGCCTGAAAAAGATAGAAACTTTAAGCCGGATGAACCCGGCTTTTTTCCCAAACTAAAACCCCCAAAATTTTCCCAACCTAAAAAACCCCAGCTCTATTGCTTATAATCTACCACCAAAGACGCCTAATATTAACCAAATACTACAGTTTAACTGCCTTGGCTTAATAAAACCCTAAACTATGAAGAGCGGAAAACTTCGATAGAAACAAATGAAGGCTGCTAAGGATTAAATTCTGGACAAACAATTAGTATACTGAAACATACTTTAGGCATTTATACAAATAATTGATCAGTTAATTGACCAAATGGGATTACACTTCGCTAGCGAAATGATTCACAAATACCAAATATAATTACAATTAATTTCCATTTCACTTAGGAAAATTAAGAGGGGTAATGGGGAAAATCTCACCTAGACAACTTACTAAATTAACTGGGTAAAGCTTACTTTCCCTGTTTGCCAAAACCCCTAGACTATCAAAACACACAAGCGCATATGCATACATATGAAGACCAAGAACTAAAACAATTATAGGTATAAAGGAAAATCTCCTCTCGATAAACTAACTAAATAACTGAAAATGTATTTTGACTAGATTGACCTGCTTATCAAAACCCATAAATGCATATGCATAACATACGAATAGCAAAAATTTAAAACAAACATATGAAGGCAACACTTTGCACGACTAAGTATATTCAAACATTTTTCATGCTATTGAAATTTAAAACCATTCACAAACAGTATCACCAAAGAAATTTACAAATAGATGTTCATGTACAGGAATCGAGTTGGGTATTGCCGTATTGGGAAAAATATCAACTAGACAAATTTGCCAAATTAACTGAATAAATCTCAACAGCCCAAAAGAAATCATACATGCATATGAACACCAACCCGCAAAAGGGTTTGACGTGTAAGTATACATATGTATATAAAGAAAAGCTACAACCAAATGAGCCTGAAAATACCCAGCTTATTTCCTAACAACGTAAGCTTAATTGTTTAAGAGCTGCAATCAAAAGCCTTGAATTTATTAAATAAAGCTTCGCCTCCATACATATGAGGAGCAAAACATTTGATAAACACACATGAAGAGAACTGAAACAACTACACATGTAATATACATAAGACACGTTGAACTAAAAATCCAGTTTAGTTTCTTAAAAAAACTGCAACCAAACGTGCCTGAGAACTGCCCTGGCTTATAAAAACCCTCGACTATCAAAACCATCAACTTCATACGCATACCATAGTTATAAAAAGCAGAATCTTAGCTATAGTGTTTTTTCAAGAGCTACGCCAGAAGCATAAAAAGCGTAAGCCTTTAGCGGCCTAAAAAGAGGAAAGGCGAGCTTTTCCTAAGCTTATTTTAAGCTTTGAAACTACGAAACATGCTTTTTAAAACAGTGATGCATACATATGAAGAGAAAAACATTTGATACGTACATATGAAGACCAACCCGTAAAAAATTACACGTGTATGAAAAAGAAGGTGAATCATAAAAACAGCTAACTAGCTTAAAGGCTGCAACCAAAAAAGACTTATCAAAACCCATAAGTGCATATGCATACATATAAAAAGACAAGACATTTAATACATACATATGAAAAAGAAGGTGCAACCAAGCAAGACAAAAAAAACATCTTACATGCTTAAAAGCTGCAACCAAACAAGACAATCAAAACCCATAAGCATACATATGAAGAGACAAGACATAAATTATATACATATGGAAAAGAAGGTGCAACCAAACGGTCCTAAAAAGAGCTAACTTGCTTAAAAGCTGCAATAAAACAAGACCCATCAAAACCCATGAGCATACATATGAAAAGGCAAGACATTTGATAGATACATATGAAAAAACAGATGCACCCAAACAATCCTACAAAAACATCTAACTTGCTTAAAATCTACAACCAAACAAGACCTATCATAACCCATAAGCATACATATCAAGAAACAAGACATAAATTATGTACAAATGAAAATGATGAAAGCAAACAATTCTAAAAAAACAGCTTACATGCTTAAAAGCTGCAGCCAAACAAGACCTATCAAACCCCATAAGTGCAAATGCATACATATGAAAAGACAAGACATTTAATAATATACATATGAAAAAGAAGGTGCAACCAAACAATCCAAATAAAAAAGAGTTAACTTGCTTAAAAGCTGCAACCAAACAAGACCTATCAAAACCTATAAATGCATATGTACACATATAAGGAGCATAACATTTAATAAATACATATGGGGGAATCAAATAATCCTTATAAAAAAAAAGCTAACATGCTTACAACTTAGCTGCAACAAAATAAGACTAATAAACCAATAAGTGCATATGCATACATACATATGAAGAAACAAGAAATTCAATAGATGCACATACCAAGTAAGACAAATAACTGAAAACAATTAAAAAATATAAAACAAATATAGAAACCGTGTGGAGATGCAGCAAACAAGAGAGAGAGAGAGAGAGAGAGAGATTTAGGGTTATGTTTTTATTTTGGTAAAAAATGCAATTTACTAATTAGTACGTTATACTATCACATTTTAACGATTAAGTATTCATACTAACTGTTTTTACATTTAGTTTGTTGTAAAATGCGTGTAAATAAACATTTAAGAGTAAAATGGATTTTTCGGTGATTGGTTTACCGTAAAATATTATTTTTTTAGAAAACTTTTTTAACATATTCAATAAAATTGGGGGAAACGATTACCCCGTAAATAAAATTGAAAACGGTTTACGAAACCTCTCTCTATATTCTTTCTAATACTGGTATTATAACTATTATTAATTATAGGTCTACTCTTTCAAAAATATTTAATAATTAGTCCAATTCTATCTACTAACCAACAAAAAAAGGAAAATTTCTACAAAAAAAAGTCGAAAAATCTAAAAAACCCAAGAAAATTTGAAAAGGCTAAAATCTAATTAACCAATAAAAATAGGAAAAAATAGAAAAAAATAACAAAAAATGGAAAAAATAAAATATGTTTTTTTGAAAAATCTAAAAAACCCAAGAAAATTTGAAAAAGTTAAAAAAAAGTCAATAATATCTTTTATACTTATAATTTTATGAGTTTATAGGTTGAAAATTTATAAGTTATTATAAGTGACGTATATGAAATGAAATATGTGTTTAGCTTAAATTTTCTATACATGTTGAGATTTTTACTAATTATTTATTAAAAAAACAATTTGTAAAAAAACTTGAGTTTGTATAAAATTTTAGGTGGAAAACTTTTTATGCACCAACCGCGTATAAATGAAAAGCAAACAAAAATTTTCAGTTTAAAACTTTACCATAAAAATATTTTTACCATATAAAACTTTTACTATGAAACAAACGGAACCTAGTTGCAAAAAATTTGTGTTTAACATACAATTAAGGCATTGGTGTCGAATTAATCATTAGAGGTTGATTATCAAATTGGTGGTAACATATGGTGATGATTTGGTCACGTAAAACTTAGTACCAAGTGAGTTAAAGTTGATAGGATGATATATTAAACCATTTTTTTAAATAAAAAATAGAACGGCAACAATGTCTTGATTGACTCAAGTTTGTTAAATTGGGTATCTAATTGAAAAAGTAGCTAGCTTGAGTACTGAATTGATGAAAGGGTAATGAATGGTTTTTTTTAGGAAACTCGTTTTTACCATCTTTGAGCATTTCAATTTTCTTGATTTTGGTTTCCTTTTGTAAATCCGACAAATTAAAAAAAAAAATACTACATGTGAATTTTGGTTTCAATTTTGATATACACATGAAGAACATGTAAAAAAAACTACACGTGTAAATGTAAATAAACACATGTATGAAAAAGATGGTGCAACAAAAAAATCCTAAAAAACCCAGCTAACTTGCTTAAAAGCTACAACTAAACAAGACCTATAAAACCCATAGGTGCATACGCAAATATAGGGGTGGGCACGAGGCGAATTAGAACGGATTTGTTTCAATCCTAACCCAACACGTAAAATAAATGGCGGGGCGGATTGGGACGTAATGATGAAATTTAAATCTCAACCCAACCCAATCCAACCCAACCCGTCACAATTAAAACCCCAATCCAACCCGCAAAAATTGCGGGTTGGGTTTAGATTGATTCTTAAATTTTTATTTTGGTCCTTTATTTTTCATAGTTTGCATAATCAACCCAAATTTTAAAATAAATTGAATATTTCAAACATAAATATAAATTAAACTCAATCAAAGTACGTTTAGAACATTCACGAACAAGTAATAAAACTAAAATATAACAATAATTAAAGGTTGGTATATTAAAATACACACAATGTATATATATATATATTGCGGGTTGAAACGGATTTGGACGGATTAACCCGCGGTTTGTGAACCTCAACTCTAACCCAACCAGCAAAATATATATCGGATTGGGACGGGACGGATTGATTTTTTTTGACATTCAACCCATCCCAACCCGCCCTAATCCATGCGGGTTGGGTTACGGGGCGAATTTACGAATTTTTTACCCATGCATACATATGAGGAGCAAAACATTTGATATACACATACCATAAAAAGAATTACACGTGTAAGTGTACATTTGTACCAAAAAGAAGGTGCAAACAAACAAACAATCCTAAAAAGGAGCTAACTTGCTTAAAAGCTGCAACCAAACAAGACCCATCAAACCCGTAAATTCATATGCATACATATAAAAAGACAAGACATTTAAATTTTAATAGCTACATATGAAAAAGAAGGTGCAATCAAACAATCTTAAAAAAGCAGCTAACTTGCTTAAAAGCTGCAACCAAACAATGACCTATCAAAACCCATCAGAAGATACAAAGACATTTAATAGATACTTTCTAAGGGTACGTTTGATAACATATTTTTTGGTCAAAAATTAGATTTTAAAAAAACTGTTATTAAAATCCACTGAAAATGTAGATTTTAAAATCTGAATTTTTATTTCAAACACCCACAGATTTTCAAAATCAAAAATCCTAAAATCAACTAAAAAATCTGTTGCCAAACGGACCATAAAAAGCAGCTAACTTGCTTAAAAGCTGCAACCAAACAAAACCTATAACATGCATCTGACAAAGAAGGTGCAACCAAACAAGACCAAAAAAAACAGCAAAGTAGCTTAAATGCTGCAACCAAACAAGACCTATGCATACATATTAATAGACAAGACCAATAAATAAAACAATTAAAAAATGAAAACAATATATAGAAATGATGTGGTAAACTAACTATATGGAGATGCAGCTAAAAACAGAGAGAGAATATCGATATATAAAAAGATGATATATATATACAGGTACAGGTATATGTATATCATCAACCAAATCTAGCTATTTTTTTTCAAAAATGCTCATATACTTTTTTATTAATTATAATAATATCATACTCACATAATAAATAAATAAAAAAACAATTAATAACATTATGTGTCCCTATTTAACAACCAAACATTCTTTTATGTCTTATACTATTTTTTATTTTATTATCCACGTATTTGTATCATAACTACACTTATTTTTTATATTTTAATTGCATTACGCGTCACACACGCAACACGTGGATCACGATTACTAGTATATATATAGATTTACGTGTAATAATATTATTTTACAATAGATTTATGTTTTTATTTTTCGGTAAAAATGCTATTTACTGAATTTAGTGATTTAGTATTCAATTTAACTATGTTTTCAATTAGCCCACCCAAGTTTTATGTCTAACAATCAATTGAAACAGGCCGGCCCGGCGCCATTCTACACCTAAATTATACATCCTTTTGGGTGCATTTTTTTAACTTTTTCAAAAAAAAGTCATAAATTATAAAAAAAAAACACATAGAAAATTTACAAAATCCGAGCTACTCTATAATATAATAAAATATTTTCTTTTACATTACACAAAATACACCGTTAAATAACAAAAGTTATTCTTGTATTGTTATTAGGGAGAAATAGAATTATTTATGGAAAAAAAAACGCTATTTTTTTGCACCTATTCGGAGACGACGCCTTAAGTAGCTACCTTGTTCGCCTTAGGCTAGAACCGGCCCAGAATTGGAACATCCATGCTTAATTAGACATTGAGGTTGGTTATCAAATTGGTAAAGGTTGGTAATACATTAATAATAGTTTGGTTACGTGTATTGTAAGTTGAGTACGAAATGAGTAAAATATGATAGTATATGATACGAAACATTTTTTTCCAATTAAAAAATAGAGCGTTTAAGTTGATTATGAGGTAAATTAAATACTAAATCGGTGAAACGATAGCAAATGGTATTTTTCCCTTTTATTTCGGGATATATTATTGTCATTTCGACTATATAGTTTTGGTAAACTCGCTTTTACCCTCCTTGGGCGTTTCTATTTTTCTGATTTTGGTTTACTCGTGTAAATCTGACAAAAATACAATGTTTACGGTGTTTAACAATTTCATGCAAAAAAAGGGTTTAGGGTTTAACAATTTCAAGCAAGTCTAGAAGACAATGAAAAAAGCTAACAATTTAAGTTACTACTCGATAAAAAAACCACTAACACAATATACAAAATTGCTAAAAACCATATCATATCATACTATTAATATAAGCAAACTCAAAAAAAGTTAATGTTGAACCATGGGTTCAATAATTGATTTTGATTATGTTTTAATAATTTTAACATTTCTCTATTTCGATGATATAATGCTTTGTCTTTTCAAAAAAAGAGAAAATGTATATTTTAGAACATCAGAATGATAGAGTACTAAAAAATGAAGCCAACGGTTCAAGTTACGAGCATTCGAAGTATAACGAGAAAATTGAGAAATTGCCAAAAAAAACGACCGATCGTTTTAGACAAAACGACCGATCGTTTTTGGTCCAAAATGTTCCAGTGAGTTCGTGATAAAAACGACCGATCGTTTTTCAGAAAACGACCGATCGTTTTTCTGCAGATTTCAAAAACAGCTTTATAGCTTTTTTAATAAGTAGCTTTAACCATTGGATAAAGCTCTCAACCTCCACCCAACGGTCATAATACATGAAACAGACTTTTCTGATCTATAAAACTCATCCAATTACTCTCCAAACACAACCAATTACTCTCCAAACACAACCAATTAATCATTCAACCTCTCTCTATCTAAAAACACCCAAATTCTCCATTGTTGAGAAAAAGCTCGAAAAAGAGGGAAATTGAAGAGAAAGCTATACAAGCTCAAATCAAGATCAAGTATCATTAAATATCACAAATTAGCTTATTTAGAAGCAATCAAATTGTGAGTGTTGTTTAATTTCGATAAATTTTGTAAAGAGCAAACTATAAGCTCATCAAGCATCATCAAGTATCACAAATTAGCTTATTTAGAAGCAATCAAATTGTGAGTGTTGTTTAATTTCGATAAATTTTGTAAAGAGCAAACTATAAGCTCATTTGTGAGTGAGTGTTTGGGTAGAAGCTTTTAAGCCAAAGTGTTGGGTAAAAGTTATAGGTTAAACACTTGGGTACTCATAGATTGAGGGGGAGTCGTTGACTCGTAAATGTGTTCGCTTGCACTTGTATAAAGAGTACGAACCTCGGGTAGAGGGTGAGCAAATCGTTTGATTAGCTCGATAGGATTTGTAATATCGGGAAGAACATTTTTAGTGAAATACTCGGTAGCACGAATACCGAGGAGAGGACGTAGGCGGGTTTTGCCGAACCTCTATATATCGCGGTGTCAATCTATTCCCTTACTATTTACTTTCCGCAACTTATATTATTTGTGATTGTGCGCATGTTTCAATTAGTTCATATATTATCATCGCATATTTATTGTCGTAAATATATATTGAGTTAGTTGGGTTGTTAATCACGCTTAGAATTTTAATTAGACGAAAAACACCTAAAACCTTATTTACCCCCTCTAAGGTTTAGCCACACGGGCCAACAGTTAATAGTGTCAAATTCTGTTCAATTTTTCCAAAAATACCCTCACTTTATTTTAATAATTATCAATGTATCTAATCTAATTAATTAACAATTTGTTATCACTATATTTTACTAATTACGGATGTAGCCTAAATTAATTATCAATTCATTTTAACCTGAATAACTACAATAAATGATACCAAATCTGAATATTATGTCTAAATAAAATATATTACACGCAACACGTGAGTAACTTTTACCAGTATTTATATCATTCTATTATAACAAGTCAAATCAAGACAAATGAGTCCGTCCAATTTTGCCCATTTTTTCCAAAAATACCCTAACTTTTTTTTTTACTAATTACTCATTTATATTTATTCAATTCAAAATATAAAAAACACACAAAAATCATTATCTTTTCAAAACAACTATAATCATAAACAAACAAAATTATTTTACGCGTATTTTATATAACAAAAACATTATATTACTAATAATTTTTAATTTAATATATTTATTCAATCAATATATTTTTAACGCGTCACACACGTCACGCAACGCGGAGTCGGTAAATAGAAGAGAGGCAAACAACAAACAAACAAAACAGCATCGAAAGAATGGCGTTGATTGCAATAATCAAAATAGTTATGGATGCAAATCGCAAAAATCTAAAACTCTGCAAATCATCGGTTCTTAAAAACAAACGCGACCTTCAAAAACACATATAGATATAACATTTATATAGATATAACATATATATATAGAGAGAGAGAGGCCAAAACATCAAAAATAAAAAAATAAAAAAATAAAATAAAAATAAAAATGGAGGGATGGGATCCAAACACAAAAACAGTTCTAACAAAAATCCCCCTTCTAACAATCAAAGCCGGTCCACGAGACGGTGCGGCATGGACGCAACGCTTAAAAGAGGAGTACAAGGGTTTGATAGCGTACACAGCGATGAACAAGTCTCGAGACAACGACTGGTTCCGTATCACCGCTGCAAACAAGGAGGGTACGCGTTGGACCGGTAAATGCTGGTATGTTCATAATTTGTTGAAATACGAGTTTGATCTTCAGTTTGATATTCCGGTTACGTACCCTGCCACGTCACCCGAACTCGAGCTCCCTCAGCTGGACGGCAAGACTCATAAGGTTAGTTAATTAGTATTATTTATTGGGTTTTTTTTTTATTGGTTTGTTATCCTCTACTATTGATTTCTACCATTTTAGTACCTAACCTTTGAGTTTTAACGATTTTGGTCCAAACCTACCGATTAAACAACAATTAATCGACAAAATGGACGCAATTTTGTAGTTATTTAGGTTGATTTTTGGTTAGTATACTTCGATAGCAAAATCGTCTATAGATGGAGAGGCTCCTAAGTTTTTTTTTTTTGGGGTAGCTGGAACCCGTTTTTTTAGTTATTTAGGCTGATTTTTGTTTAGTACCATAGCGAAATTGGTTATTATATGGAAGGACTCGTAAGTTTTTTTTTTCCGCAAGTTTTTATTAGTTTAAGAGAGAGAGAGAGGGACAAAGCTCAAACAGCTAAGAAAATGGGTATTGATTGTAATACTCATAATTATTTTATTGGTTTGGGAAAAGAGAGAGCTGTTTAGTACCCTCTACCATTGTCTTTTTATCGTTTTAGTACCTACCTAACCTTTTGAGTTTTACCAATTTGGGTCCAAACCACTAATTAAACAACAATAAATCGACAAAATGGAGTTACTGTATCTCACATTTGGGGATCTAGAAATGGTCCAACAACAATAAATCGACAAAAGTGACGCGATTTTTTAGTCATTTTGGTTCATTTTTGGTTACTATACTTTGATAGCGAAATTGACTATAGATGGAAAGACTCATAAGTTTTGTTTCTGTTTTTGTGTGTGTGTGTGTGTTAAGTTTTGATTAATTTGAGCTGGAACGCGTTTAGTTAGTTAAGTTGATTTTTGGGTAGTATACTTCAATAGTGAAATTGGTTATAGATGGAAAGACTCACATGGTTGGTTTGTGGTATCTAACTAATGATCAGCTTCTACTAAATTGCCAGAAATTGTTGTTAGGGTATCTATCATTTTCTAATTATTTGGGTTTATTATTGTATACAACACTTGGTTGGTAGGAAATTTATTTACGAAACTAATAGCAGTGGACTAAGTTGGCTGCAAAATTAGTAGTATTATGAACAAAGAGGGTTAGAAAACCCGTAGTTTGATATTCCGGTGATGCTGGCATGTCACCCAAGCCCGAGCTCCTTCAATTAGATGGGAAAACTCAGAAGATAGTGCTAGGGTTTTCAGTTTTGCATTAATTATTATTCACTCGAGCTCCTGCAGTTGGATTGAAAAACCACAGGGTTGGTCATTTAGACTTTCTGATTTCATTTTATAATTAGTCCATCGGCTTACTATTTAAGTGTAACATATGAGCACAGTTCCTCCAATTGGATGGGAAAATTCACAAGGTTGCTATTGGGGTTTTCAGCTTTGTATATTAATTTGACCTCGAACTTTTGCAATAGGATGGAAAACCTCACATGGTTGGTTCATTAGGTTTCTTCTTCATTTTCTAATCAGTTTGGATATTGTTGTTTAGCATACTTTACTGTTCCAATTTCATTTAGGAAATTGATGGCGGTGTACTGAGTTGGCAGAAAACTGTTTATCAATATGTTAAATCAAAGATTTGATAGACTGCTGTAGAAAATAAATGGGTTTCTAACTGTTATTTAGTTCATTGACTAAACCAACGGCAGTGTACTGAAATGGAAGAATTATTGTAAGAAGTTGTTATCCAATATGTGTAATCAAATGTAACTGCATGTTCAAATTAACATACCTGGCAATTGAAAAACTCACAAGTATGATGTTAAGAGTTTTTACGTTTTAATAATTGGGTTTATTGATGTTTAGGGTGCTCAACTGTTATGGATTCATTTACAATTTTGATGCCAGTTCAATCATTTGGCAAAAAATCGTTGTTCAATACACGAAAAGAACTCTATGTAATCTAATGTACAAAACAGTCACGTGTTAATAAACATGTTGACAATTTATGAATCGTTTAATGTACAAATTGAGATTATCTCATAGTTGAATTTACTAAACTTTTATAATTCCTGATAATTTCGCTTCTTGACTATGATGAACTGTAGTACATTAGTCTCAGAGAGGGGTTGCCAGCTGCTGCAACTACAAACTGTAATTTTTTGTTTTAATTCAACGGTTGTGATGAAGTGGATATGAAAATTTTACCAATAATCATTCTGACTACTAAGATAAGAAAATGAATGGTTGTGATTTGCAATTGCAATGGCTACAATTATCGGTTATCTGAAGCAAGCGCAAGTCCCGTTAGTCCCGAATCTTAGCCGATTTTGTTCAGAGAAGTGTAAATATTTTGTAGTTGTAGGTTTTGATGATTGTTTGGTTGCACCTTTTAATTTGAATAGTTTTGCTCTTGTTCTTATAAGCAGCAAACCATTTGGTCGGTATACTTGAAAAGTAAGTATTTTATGTATTTAGCCTTTCTCTACAGACTCCAATTGCCTGCTTATCTTTGTATATAACCAAACAGACCCTTAACCTTTCAGTGTCATAATTGCGAAGTGGCTTGAATTCAACCAATTCGACTCTTAATACCTTGCCTTTGTTTGTTGGATGGATCAAATATGTGAACTCTTTCCCGAGTAATTAGTTAGTGGTCTTGGTATTAATGATGTGGCGGACCAAGGCATACCCAATATGACATATGTATTGCTACTAGCTCCGCCTTTTTCTCTCTATTTTTCATGTGGCCATAAACATGTCATACCGTGTATAGTTTGGTAAACCAAGTCATCAATTCTATGGACCTGTACTACTAAATAAGCTTAGTTGCACGAAATGGGAATGCAAATGGGAGCGCGAGCTCAGGAACGGCTGATAGCAAAATATGGGACTGCCATTGGGAATGTCCAGTTAGTATGGCAGGCTATTCCTATTACTAAGCCATATTTAAAAATAAATATATGTAACTTGATATATCCAGTTACATGGATTTAAGTAAACTTTAAGTGAAGTCGAACCGATATTGATAGGCTAATTCTGAGTTAATAACAGTTCACAGACCAATATTTAGAATTCTATAATGCTCCATATATGTATGTACTGCCTAATATAAAATGTCACAAACATGCTTAATTAGGGAGGTTTTGATTTTTTTTGGAAGTTTGGGTTACTATGGTAATTATTATACTTTTCAACCCTGATAGGAAGCTGTTTTGGTGAAAACAAGTACTCATCCATCCCATTCTAATTGTTGATTTTCCAGTTTATAGTTATTTGAATAATAGTTCAATCAGCAGAGACTGCTCTCAGAATTAAATGGCTCATTTCTTATATAGGCAACAATAATCACTTAGTCACGTGTGACTTTTATCCCACTGCTTAGTCTAGAGCATAAAAGTGAAACAAGCGAGGAGTTGGTCTAGTTTACCAGTCTATTATATCATAGTCTTCAAGACAAACACCCCCCTTGGATCGTTCAACAACTTAAGGGTTTATATATAATTGTGTGTATTTTGTCCGTAGTAGTCCGTGAATTAAAATCAGTTCTCACTGTGAGAAGTTATTGACATGTTGGATTTCCAAATCAATGGTAAGCTATGGTTCTACCTTGTGTTGATTTTGTCATGTTTTACCCATTCAAATTTACTCTATGGATCGAGTAGCAGCTTAAATAATTTCGCCCACTACTTCAAGAGGAAAATTGGTTATTTATCAATCTGGAACTCATTTGGATATAAAATCTTTCATTGCAACAGTAATAGGCCATTAGTTCTTGAGCTTACTCGTTTTTATCTGTGAGTTGTGTGATCAGAGTTCAGTCATTACATATTTGAAGTTCCTACATCCTGCTTCGATTTTTTTTAACTCAAGTCCTCTCATAAATGTTTTAATATTCTAAAATATGGTCATCTCATATGTATGAAATCACCCGATCCAGAATGCGCTGTAATTTTATGTTTTGATCTCTTTGTTTGATAACAATTGCTGTTATTGATTCCATTTTATGCTTCATATTTTATATTAACGTAACTTTGATGATTTTCTGGGTTCCAGATGTATAGAGGAGGGAAGATATGCTTGACTGTGCATTTCAAACCGCTTTGGGCTAAGAACTGGTAAATTCCTATTAATCATGAAATTATTTAGTGAATGATATTATCAAAATTATCTATTTCACTGTGTAAGGTTAATGAGTGGGAGATGTTTCTTTTTTACCTTGATTTGTTCAGTTAAATTTATTAGTTGATTGAAATCTTAGGACCATTGCTATCTTACTGTTCTCTATGCTTAACTCTATACCCCGCAAGTGTTACATACTATGTCAAATTTCTAATAAATGTGAATTGGGATGTTTAGAACTTTAGGCATTCAAAAAAACATAGTGCTCCTCAAGTTTTTTCAGATGAACAGACCTATGGTAAACGAAACAGCCTTTCTGTCTTTCTCTTTTCCCTCATTTTTGTGTGATCGGATTAGAACATGAAACTTAGAAGGTGTAGTTCGTTGTTGTTTTTTATTTCACTTAACGTAATTCGCTCTTCCTCACTTAGAACGTATAAATTGTTACTAGTGGTTTGGTTTTCAGAAACAATTTTGATTGTAGAGTCTTTTACTCTTATCCATGATTTAAAGAATTAAACGTGCTTTGTTTGTGAATAAAGTATTAGTAAGTAGTAACTGCTCATTTCTGTGATTCCTTCTAATCTTTTTACTCAAATTTCTCCTGCAACTGCTGCATATTTCTCCTCAACTAAGTTAGAGAAGGACTATCGTTTCATGTCTTATGTGTTATGCATTTCATCTGTAATCACGTCATTTTATGTCATAATTACTCTTTTACCCCTGTAAATTGCCACACGCTACATCTACTCCCTGATTGCCGCAACTCGCTTTCAAAGCGGTCAAGTGATCTCCAGTAAAGTACAAGCCATTAAATTAACTTTGTTAATTTGCCAAGTACATTGAGTTAATACACCTTTAGAGCATTTAATTATATAACAAATCTTCCGTCCCCGGTCAGCTAAATGGTGCAGTTTTATAACATGAGAGACACATTCTGGACTTATTTCCTATTGTATTTAAGTGTGAACTTTTCATCCTTATTTACTGGTAATCTGGTGCCACAGTACGGTTCAGTATGCATATTCAGAATCAGTTTAGTGAAGTGTTTCAAAAGTGAATTAGTTTGTCAATCTTATGCTAGTCAGAAATCACATTGAACTGTATGCCAAAATTTTCTTATGACTACATGGGAATCAAGATTCAAGTCCAAAATATTTTACTTAATATTTATTTTATGTTAGTTATTTTCTAACGTCTCTTCCCCATTTTGGCAGCCCTAGGTTTGGGATTGCGCATGCTCTTTGTTTGGGTCTTGCCCCGTGGCTAGCGGCAGAGATTCCAATTCTTGTGGATTCTGGTATTGTTAAGCACAAGGATGATACAGCCTCGTCTTCGGCTACTGAATCTTAGTATTTTCATTTTTTATCAAGAACTTTTTTGATCACAAACCGAAGCGAACTTTTCCTGAATATTGCAGACTTGACTAGTAATAAATGTTATATTATCGATGTTAACTTTGTAAAAGTATTATGAATGCGATATATACGCATCTGCTGGAGTTCAGTGATATGATATCTTTTTTGAGATATGGGTTTGTGAAGTGTGAAATGAACGTGGGGAAATATACCATGTGTTTTGTTTTGTTCCGATTTTTCAGCAGTAGACTTGAATTCGACAGATGTTCATTGTTATCGACTTATTGTTGATTGTTTTGGATCAGATGTACATTATTTGCAGGTGAATAACTATATTGATTGTTTTTTTTTATAATCTGTGTAAAAGAAGGTTTAATGGAATACTTACAATATAACTTTGGCATTGCTTTGGTTATATGTATATCAGTTTTTGTGGTGATTCAGACGTTATTTTCTGAAGTTGAGTTTGTTCTAGTAAGAAATGTGATAAAACATAGACTTTGGTCGGTCAAGTCGTGCTTCTCAACAATACTAATTTAAATGGTCGCCCATAATAAAAAATTGCTCGTTAAAGATTACATGATTTGTCGCTGTAATTTCATAAGATTTCAAACCAGTCTTTCTAAGGTATCAAATGACATTAATTTGAAGAAAACATATTCAAGTTATGAATCTTTTTAATTTGCCCCATCGACTATTCTAACTTTCGCGGTTAACTGTATATATTGATGTTCTTTTTCTCGATGGTCCATATTGAATTATAGTACCAATTTCTTATTTTCTGTAGTTTCTTTTTCCTATTTACACATAAGCAGTTGGGTGCAGGCTGATAGTCCCTTATATAAAAAAAACAATTCTATGAAGTAATATAGTTTCGTTTGTGCTATATACTCAAATGATTTTTCCTTTCTAACCAACATATTAGATATGTACGCATACGAGAAAGCCCCGTCCAAAAGGGCTACAAACTACATATACTAACATTTGACCGGGACTTAGACAACTTGTTCTCATGGGTGTTATTTACAAACTACCCATACTTTTGGGGGCTAATTTGCAATTTAACCAAAAACAAGAAAGAAAAAAAAAAACACAAAATTTCCAACAAGACACAAAGTACACCACCTCTTCATATTGCCCTAAATTTAGTAATACATACATACAATATATATATATATATATATATACCCCATTATAATCAATCTCGACTATCAGATAATCTTTTTTCTCTCTAATTTCATCAAAACCAAAGCACAAATTAAAACCCTTCCAAACCCTAATAAAATCAAATCAAATCAAATTTCAATTTCATCTTTTTAAATTAAAATTCTGCTTGTTTCTTGAAAACCCTAGAAATACCCATTAATCAAATCAAATTCAGTTTCATTATTTCAAATAAAAATTGGAATTTTTGTTTCTCTCTCTAGAAAATAAATGTCAGGAAGAGAGCAAGCTCTCTCTCTCCTCGCGCAGGCGAATAACCATGGCGATTTGGCTGTTAAATTATCGTCTCTTAAGCAGGTTAAAGGGATATTATTGTCGTTAGACCCGAGTTTAGCTCCCGATATATTTCCTTATCTTGTCGAGCTACAGTCTTCGCCCGAGCCGCTCGTGAGGAAAACCCTAATTGAGTGAGTTTTTTTTTGGACTATCTATGTGCGTACTTTGTCAAATTTGCAGTCTTTTTTCAATTATATAAATTTTGTTAGGAGTAATAAATTAGACTGTTTTTAATCAGTTATGTTATTTGGGATAATCTCTGTGTAATTTTCCAAATCTGCATGTTTATTCGTAATTTGGACTGTTATGTCTTTGTGCTGCTAAACAAAGTTGTTTTCAGTAAAATTGTAGAATTAGTATTCGCCCGACTGCCTTGTGAGAAAAATCCTCATTGAGTGAGTCTTTTTTTTTCAATTATATACTTTTTTTTTTATTATCTATGTGCGTAATTTGTTAAAATTGCATTTTTATTAGTGAATTGGATGGTTATATTTACCTGTGCTGTTAAAAAACATGTTGATTTTCAGTAAAATTGTAATATTAGTATTCGCCCGAGAGTCTTGTTTGGAAAACCCTAATCAAGTGAGTAATTTTTTAATTATGTTTTTTTTGGATTATTTCTGTGTAAATTTGTCAGGATTGCAATTTTGTAGTAAATTGGACAATTATATCTCTGTGCTGTTAAAAACTTGTTATTTTCAGTAAAATTGTAGAATTAGTATAATTTTCAGTAAAATTGTACTATTAGTATTCGCCCGACAGCCTCGTGAGAAAAAACTTACTTGAGTGAGTCTTTTTTGAATTATGTTTTTTTTGGGATAATCTGTGTGTAACTTTGTCAAGATTGCAATTTTAGTAGTAAATTGGACAATTATATCCCTGTTCTGTTAAGAGAAGTTATTTTCAGTAAAATTGTATTGAATTGGACTTAGTATTCGGAAAACCCTAATCGAGTGAGACCTTTTTTATTTATGTTTTTTTTTTGGGATAATCTGTGTGTAATTTGTCAAGGCAGTTTTTTTATTAGTGAATTGGACTGTTATATGTCTTTGTGCTATTAAAACAAGTTGTTTTCAGTAAAATTGTAGAATTAATATTTGCCTGGGAGCTTTGTCTGAAAACCCCGAATCGAGTAAATATTCTAAAAGTTTGGTTCTTTTATGTAGCGTTTCTTAATAATATGCGAAATTTGGTCAATTAAGTCCATTAAGTCATGAAATTGTATGATTTATGATTGTGAATTTAATTGCACTACAAGAAAGATGTAGAATAAGTAGAATTGAAAATTGGGTTGAGTCTGTAATATTCACAATTTGGGTTTTGAGTGAGTCTTGCTAAGGTTTATGTAACTTTTGCTTCTTTTCTACTGTTTTTTGCTAAATTGTGTCGTTCTGTCAGGATTATTCCTGAATTGGACGAGTTTATATCTTTGTAGCTAAAGCAATTTAATTGCACTAAAGTTACAAATTGTGTAAATTAAGTAGAATTCCAAATGTTTGATGTCGAATTGGTGAAATAAAGTTTATTAAGATTGTCTGTGAGTAGAACTTTGTGGGTTCGCCTGGAAGACTTGTTTGCAGGACCCTAATTGAGTGTGCATTGTTTGGAGTTTTGACTTTTGGTTCTTTGAAATGTTTTTTTTTGCTAATGTGTATCAATTTTTGTTAAAGTTGCGGTTTTTAGATGTAAATTATATGATTTTATGTCTGTGTTGTTTAAACGAGTTTAGTTGCATTAAAGCTGTAAAAGGGTGTAGAACCAGTAGAGTAGCGATACTTGGAATTGGTAATGTTTTTAGTCAAGGTATTTGATTTATTCTCTTTCCTATTGAGCTCCAGTATTTGCTCGAGAGCCTTGTTCAGAGAACCCTAGCCTGAGTGAGTCTTATTTGGATTTTTTATTCTTCTGTATTTTTTTTGCTAATATGTTTCTAATTTTGTCAAGATTACATTTTTATATGTAAATTGTTTGGTTTTATTTCCCGGTGTTGTTAAAACGAGATTTATTGCATTGAAATCGTAGAATGGTTTAGAAATTATGATGGTTTATTTGGTAAACTCACAACTTTATTGAGTGAGTCTTGTTTGGATATTGCAAAATTGGTTAACGTTTTTTTTGCTGATATAGGAAATTTTGTCAATAACTGAGTTTAATCGCACTTAAATTGACAAAAAGGATGTAGAAACAGTAGAATAGCAATTTCATGACATTGATTTGGTTAACACTCTAATATTATATTTGGTACTGTTCATTATTCTTCCGAGAGCTTTGTCTGCAATACCCTCCGAGTTTGTTCGTGTTAAGTTGGATATATATTTTTCCCTCTTCTATTATTGATGCCTGTATATATTTTATCTGCTTTTGTAGTGCATGTTCATTTTTTTTAATTAGGCCTGAGTAGTGATTAGACAGATTTTAAGTGATTTGTAAGAGAACTTGTGTGAAAGAAGCATGAAGGGATTTCAACAGCTTAACCACTGCGTAACTGGGAAAGAACCAGATCATTTGTAAGAGTAACTTGTGTGATAGAGGCATAAAGGGATTTCAACAGCTTAACCGCTGCGTAACTGGAAAATAACCAGATCATTTCTAAGAGTAACTTGTGTAATTACAGAAGTGCCTTGATATATCCATGTCCCTGTATGTACTTTAAGAAAGGTTATACGTGTATTCATATCTTCCAAATGATCAAATAATTAATCTTTTTTGAAATAAAGACCGAAAAAGCGGAAAGATTGTATGTTAGTCTCCTTCATTCACTTATGTTCGTAAGTGGCGTCATTGTTGTTCATTGTCGGCATCCGAAAAGACTGTTTTCCCTTTGCTTCCCTTTCACCCTTCAAATTGGAGATTATTTTCACCTTTACACATCTAGCTCAGTATAGAACTTGTTTGGAGGTTTATATTTCCCCCTGCATGGTCTATAAAAGGCTTAGCGTGATTCCGGTTAATTTGTTTGGATGCATCTCTAAACTTCCAACTTCATCTTGCCAGTTTTTTTTTGGATTTGTGTTTCTTCTGTAGATATTTTTGTATGTTTGTTAGTTGAATTTGGTTATATTTTCATAGTCATTGCCTTGATTCGGGCCTAGGCACCAGGCCTTGGTCTGCCGCAATTAATACCAGATGTTTTGATATGCGTTAAGCCCCGGGTCAACCCAAGTCAAACGGGTCAACCCAGTCAAAATAGGTGATTTAAAAAAAAATCATAAATGTTTAGTCCAAAGAACTTGCTAAACATCAATCAATATTAGCGCTTCCAATTTATCTTTGGATACATCATTATGTTTATGGTCGGCTACTTATATATTATTATCATAGCCTTTGTTGAATTCTTAATAGTATACCGTTAAATTAATGATGCATAAGTGATTAGTTTAGCTTGTTAATTATATTTACAACATGTAAATTTAACAAGAAGACAAGAAACCGCCAAAATGTTAAAATGTGAATTTTTCCGTCTAGACCCTAGGCCCTACCTCCCGCCTTGAGTTGGCCTAGCAACTTTGAAAGTTTGACATCTCCATCTCATTTGTTTCTGACTGTGAAAGCTAGTTTTTTTTGTACCTATACTTCGATGACTTGATTTAACTTGATTTTTTAATTGGTTGCTAGGGTGGTTGAAGAGATTGGATGTAAATCGCTGGGCCATTTGTCAATGTTAATGCCAGTGGTGTTGGCATTGTTAAATGATAAGGACTGTGTTGTTGCGACACAGTCTATAGTTAGCGGTACCAATATCTTTTGCACTATATTGGAGGAGCTATGTTCGCAGGTCTCTCATTTGAACTTTATTCAGTCCATTTTCTTGAAAATCCGTATCTCGTACTTTAGCGGAACTTAAACACCGTGTCTTAGATATATGGTAGCACTATCTTTTTGATTTTTGATGCTCATTTATCAAATCTTTTTCAGTTGAAAAATTCAGAAAATTTCTGCTTCTTAGTTGGTTAATCAAATGGACTCCTTTCTTAAGTGAAAAAGTTGAGCTTAGAAATTTCAATCAAACAGGGACATAGTATTTAGCTATTGATGTGGTTTGACTAGTCTTGCTCTGAACCAAATTGGTGCGGTGTATTCTTATAGTTTTTTTCCTTTAAGCGACCCATCCTTTTACATCCTTTTCCCTTTCTATTTATCCTTTCACCCCGCCAGCAGTGTGTAGGTTAACTTCGAGTATATTTCTATTATTACGTTGTTCATGTCTAAATGTATTTTTAATAGTACAGTTTCAACGGCGTGGTACAGTAGACAAGTGGTGTGAGGAACTTTGGACATGGGCAGTGAGATTCAAGGATGTTGTATTAAACATAATATGGGAGGTATATCTTATTGCTGTTTAATATTTATACTTGATTCTTTACTCTTTAGGCTCATCATTTCATGAGTCAGGTGGTTACAATTGGACCCGTAATTTTCTTGAACAATATAGATTATTTATTTCTAAAAGGTTTATTGAAAAAGATCTTTACTCTTTTTTAAATATATCCAAATGGAAACAATCATTTGAAATCTCATTATGGTATAACATTCTTTTACTATTAAAAAAGAAGAAGTCTGTCTTGAATTTTCAGGTTGAGTTTCCAATTATATATAGTTGCTTTATGTTCAAGAAGTTCAGTCATTTATGGTACATAATTTTCATAAAGTGGTCATTCCAAGTGAAGAAGAGTGCTACTATCAAGTTAAATCTTTTGTGCTGTTGAGATGACATTTGTATTGTTCTTTTGTTATAGGCTGCTCCTCTTGGTACAAAGCTGCTGGCTTTGAAATTTTTGGAGAAATATGTATTGATTTTTACATCTGACGCTACTAGTTCCGAACAACCTGCCATTGAAGGTATTGCAATCAAAGTTTGAGGGACATGTTGTATGGCCTAAATATATTTTTTGTAGGACACTCTTTAAATTGTGATCTTTTATTAATTAATACACCATATTGTTAAGGTTCACAACGTAGTCGCCAATTTACAGAATATTAAACAAAAGTATGCCAACCTATCGAATTCACAATTTAGAGAATCTAGACAAAATGGAACATTTAGTACACCAACCTTTGAAAATTTACAAGCAATCGAAACTTTAATTTCAACATCCGTGTACTAGTTGTCCAATTTTGTGAAAATTGGGTCTTAGCGCTGGTTTTTTATTTTTTTCGGTTTCGTTTAGGCTGGTTTCTTATTCGTGAAAATTCATAGCTTGGTTTTCAATTGCTAAAAAGTTAATAGTTTGATGGACAAAGTGATATCTCCCCAGTTAAATGTGTGATGTGTATTTTCCTTTGAAGCCGTTCACATTATGATTGATCTCATACTTTTGAATTTCCCCCCCTTTGGCAGCCCTATCAAAAAAGAGACAGATGGTTAATATATCTTGGGTGGTTGGGGGTCACCCTATTTTGGATCCAGTTACACTCACTTCAGAGGCAAACGGATTGCTTGGAGTATTATTCGATTTATTACGATCAGCGAGTAGTCTGCCAGGGCAGTTGACAATATCTGTTATCAATTGGTGAGTTGTATTTTTTTTTTGTTATTTGGAAATGGGGTTGTGTGTTGTCCTTCAGTGTTTCCCTTTTTTCTGTAAGTTTACTAGGCTTGTTTCTTTCGCTGCTGGAGCCATGTTATTTATGATTATTATCTGATGTCATCATGAGAAAATCTTAAGGAGAAATCTACTATATGCATTACCGTCTTGTAAACCCAGAAAGTTTAAAAATAGGAATGGTGGTTGTGTACTTAATTAGGGTGCTTGTGTACTTTATACAGTGGCAACTATGCTTTCAAGTCGTTGCTTTTTGTGGACTCCATAGGAGGTTTTTCTGATCAGAAAGGAACACTTTGGCAAATGACAATTAAGAAGATTTTCCTCTATGATCTAACATGCTTTGTACCAAGTGACTGATTATACAGTAGCCTAGTTGTATCACTTAACATTAATAATATGGGGTTTATGTGTATCAGATGGCATAATTTGATTCACATACGTGTGGAGGTTTTGAAACAATTATATCAGTTTATTAATTTGTTGAAAGTATTGGAAACTAAAGCTTCAAAATTGTTTGTAGAGCAAGTTCAACTGCTTGTGTGTCCCAGGCTCTATCTGCGGAATTAAATGGCATTTGATGTGCTCTTTGGCACTGCAGAATCGACGGTGCAGATTGCGAGATAGGAATATCTGGTGCAAAAGAGGGCTAAATTGTTGATCATAGAATTATACTCACTTGAATATTTCCTTTATCTGGGCATCACAGTTTATGCTTTGTAAACTGTTAAATATATCATTTTACGTCAATGTTGTGTGGTATATCCAACTGATATGCATACAGCTGTAGAATGCAATTGTTTTTTTTTTCTTTAATGTATTTTATACCTATGACAATTGGTACGTATTTTAACAATCATATAATGAAATTGCTTTCAAGTTAGAATTACCTAATTGCTTATGTTTTGTTTCCTTTTTTCTCCTTTACTTTCTAATCTTTGTTCCAAATTTATTCTCCACTTCGGAAATGGTTGCAATTTTCTTACAGTCGAGCAATTTTGTGACTATTGGTATCGACGGGTTTTGGTTCTCATTTATTTGATAAAAAAGAGTTAGGGCTAATGGCTTGCTAAAATCATAAATAACTGAGCACATCTCGAACTTACCCAAAAAAAAGAAGCTGCACATGTAGTATTCTATCTTAATTTTGGCTTTACTTGACTTCCAAGCAAGCTTGTTGGACAGCTTTCACCATTGAAAACAGTTGGCATCTTTAGGAAGTTTTCTTACAATTGCGAGTCAATTGCTAAATCACGTTCTAAATCTCAGGAAAGGTGTGAATTCAATTTAAAATTTCAGTGGTCATAGTTTTTCCGATGAGAGTTATCTAATTTCAGGACACGTCAGGAAATGGTCAATTGCTGTTCCGATCCTACTCTTTCTGTTAGCTGTTTCTGTTCATTGAATGTCTGTGATTTAAGAAGGGATTGCAGCTGTCAATTTATAATTAGGCCCGCTTCAGTTACTAAAGCAGGTTTTATAATTTCCTGATTTCAGTGGGTTATTTCGGAGTAGTTTCTTTATCAGCATTATCTCTAGAGTCCAGGCGTTGGCTCGTAGTTCTAATTTTCAAGCTGCTCAAAAATGCATCTCAAGTTGGTTTATTATTTTTTTTATATAATACGAAACTGGTTTGCGCTTGAACAAGTGCCTGGAGATTGTGGTTTTCCAACTGGCTAGTAAATCCAATTAGACAGTATGCTAACATGTGATCCATGGCTTTATAGTTATGCTTGGGAGGAAGGTTTGTACCTGCAGTTTTTTTTCTTTCTTGAAATAACTGAAATTCAGAGTGTTTGGAGAGGATGTTCTAGCTGCTGAAACTCTTGTTCTGAAACAAGACTTGAATAGTTTGAGTCCCATTGTGTGGCAGATGAAATAATTGATAGTGGAGCATTTTATCAATAAAGTCATCAGCCATGTGATGAGACTCGAGCTGATCATCTACGGATGACAGTGAGGCATGAACTTCCTCTCAAAAGATAAAAAAGTGACGGAGAAACCTATTTCAATCATTTTTCATAAGAGCAGATTTAAAGACTTTGCTTAAAGTGATGTTTAAATTTCGAAAGAAACTATGAATACGGAAGAGGGGAAAGGAAATGTAGGTTTGACATGGGACGTTATTGTAGTTAGGCATGTTGACAGCAATATAAGTCCTATATTATCGTCTGTATTATATCGTTACATATGTGCGTGTGTATAGAGATATACGTTCTTATATTATATAGACATATTTTTACATGTACGTACATATATTTATATGTCTATATGTACGTGTATATATATATATATGCATATATATATATTGCTTGACATAATTCAGAAGATATGTATGTTGAGAAAAAAAACGGCAAGTCAGTTGTATTTCAATTGGTGAACCATAAGACAATGTTTTTTGATTAATAGCTTGTTTGCTGATTTTCTAAGCAATAACAGATTAATAGTTAAAATCCTTTTGGTTGTTGTTGGTGCCAATATATGGAATCTGGTGGCTTCATACTGAAGAAGCTTTTCCTTTGAACGTATTTGATGCAAACTGAGTAATTGATGAAATTACTACAGTCTGGCATATTGGGTTGTTATTCTTGTAGGTTATTCTTGTCTGGAGATATATTGGTAAAGAGCTAATTCTAGTGTTGTATATAGTATTGGAGCTTGTTTACCTTTGATGTTTACCTGATGGCCATAGTCCTTTATTGGTAAGGTAGATTTTTTTTACTGTTGTAGTGTAATAATTTATGATATATGGTTGAAAATGACACGTGGTAAAAAGTATCTGAATGTTAGATATATTAAGAATTTTTCTGCTTACTGTTTTCATACATCTTGTCTTTTTCATTATACCCAAAGATCACTTTTTTCGAAATGGTATTTGACTTGATAATTCACAGTGGGTAATTTTTTTTTATTAGGCTTTATTTCCTTGAGTATTTTAGTTGTGGACCATCATGTTACGGGTCTAGACCATAAGTGCCAAGTGAAGATTTACTAATTACTTTCTAGCTTATATTTTACTCAGATTATTAATAGTCATGGAAGTTAGTCTTGTCCGTCCATGGAAGTTTGTAGCTTTTTGTACAGCTGGCCAAAAGTTCATATGCAATTGGTGTTTCTTATTGATTTTTCTAGTCTGTTGTTTTGAATGAGCCTTTTCAATACTTTTGTTTAATTTTTCAGATATATTAAGGAGACTTTATTTTGTACATGTCAAGAAAAAAAAGAAATGGCTATCTGCCAAGTTTAATCTGTACTTTCCTATGAACGATTTCCTTAGAGGAAAGCTTTTGGTGCTTTTTGTTTATCATCTGTTCTGTTCCATGTTTATTTAAGTGCATACTAATCATTTATGCAAGTTTTTGTCAAGGAACTGCACTTTGTCAGTTTGTCTTAAGACACCTTTTGGCTGTTTTTTCATTGTCACGGATTCTTCAAATGCGTATTGAATAAAACAGCCAAAAATGCTCTTTTGCTTTTGTCAAATATCATAGAAATTTAGTAAATACCTTACTTTGCCTTTTTTTGTAATCATCTTTGAAGCTGGTGTTTTCAGTTTGAGTGTGCCTTTCTGTATAACGTAACTTTATCTTAGCTATGGGTTACCCAGGGAAGTTTGAATTATTGGGGTGGGGAAGTAATTATAAGTCATCTTATGCCAGGTGATTAAATGGGTCAGTCGTGTTGCTGAGTTCAGTTGCATATTTATTTTCCAAGTAAGATATGGTAGAATTAGTTTGTGTTCGGGGTCTTTAGGATGACCTGCAGTCTGATGTGTCTCTTATGTAAGTTTGTAACTGTATATGTTAGAGATGTCTGGATATTTTAATGCTGACTGAAACGAGGTCTGGCTTGTGATTATATCTAAGACTTCTATTATGCTAATTGTTGTTTTTCTTTTCTTGTCGACGGGTTCTTTTCCCCCTTCTATATGAAGATTACACTCCTTTCATGTTCAGTTTTCATTTAGATATATACTTTATAACCAAGTCTTTCCTCAGAAGGCATCTTTTTTTTGGAATTTTTTATTAGGCAAAGTGGAAATGTTTTCTAAAAGTTTTAGTATCGTAGCATATGCCATTCTTAAACGTTCAATAGTAAAATTGGTTATAATATATATTCCGGCGCAATCAAACAGAAAGTATTTCGTTAGAAGTAATAAGGTCTGGTTAACTAAAAAGCAGGATCTTGATTCTTATACTTAATATATCAACCTTTTCACTTTCCTTGATAACCAAATTCTTTTTTTGCTACACATTCTCTTCAGTAAACAAGACTTAATCCATTTCTTTTTGGTCTTTGGTATACCCGTCTTCTTTTCACCCTTTCCAGTGAATATGTTTAGTTAGTTGGTTTACTATTTGCAAACACTAAGTTCTCATTTCTTATATATATATATTTTTTTTTTTCTCTCATGGGTTTCTTTATATTAGTTTTCTTGTTTTATGAGTGATTGCTTACTCTGTGGCTTTTCATGTTATAGCGTCTGAATCTATACTTCCATAGAACTGTGTGTATAATTTTTTTCTTGGCCACATTTATATTCTCATCTAACGGTTCTTTTAATTATATATTTTCAGTTTAGCTGTCATAGCACGGAAGAGGCCACTTCACTATAACTCTATCCTATCTGCATTACTTGACTTTAATCCAAACGTTGAGGGGGTGAAAGGACACATGCCCAGTATTCATTATTCTTTACGCACTGCTTATTTGGGTTTCCTCAGATGCACATATCCTGTAATTCTCGAGGTAATTTCGTTTCTGTTAAATTTGACAAAAACTTAAGATCATCCTGACATGACTACTAAAAGTAGACAAAACTCATGTACATTTTCTTTATAGACTAGTGAATCTTGCAATAGAACAGTGTTTTGACAGTGAGAAAGAAAATGGAAAGTAATGCATGTCCTTTAACTGTTAAAGTACTTTTTATCATTTTCTGATATAAGTATGTTTTGATTTTTAATCACGATAAGGACCTTATGTTAAGAAATCATCACTGAGTATGTGAACTATGGTGGTATGAGCATTTTCTGATTTTTAGTATTTGTTGGAGTGTTCCAGAACTTGTCTTCTGTTTACTGTCTTATCTCTCCATAGTACTCAAATTTTCTTTGCTGACAATATATATAATTTTTTTGCTAGTCAAGAGAAAGATTATTCAGAGCTTTACGAGGAATGAATGCTGGGGATGCGGCTGATCAAGCTATTCGCCAAGCCGATAAAATGATGAAAAATAGTGAACGTGCTTCACGTGAGTCTCGGTATGCCAAGGTAATGTATTATAAAAATAAATAATGACAGCTTTCTAAAATGAGAGACATTAGTGTAGAAGTCACATACCCTTTAATTTGAGTCCTTTGGATCAAGTGCGAAAACTCCGCAACATTATATTATTTTTGGGTAAACTATAATAATAGTTCCCTTACTTTGGATCAGGTTTCAATAAAATGGTCCCAATACTTTTTATATAACCTGTATTTTTGGTCGCTATAGTCTCAGTCAGAACACTAGTGGTGTCCATAGTATTTTTGGATAAAGTCCTGATAGTTCGAGTAAGTTTCACTAATAGAGTAATAGTCTCCATATTTTGAATAGGACAAGTGGTCCCGATGTATAACATTATCGGTCCCAATAGGAATAGCCTGCATGTAATTTACTGAAACTATAGGGACGGATACTTTTGTGAACTTGTGATTGAAACTATAGGGACCAGCGTTTTAAACTTTGAAGCCAGATAGTGTTGTAATGGTCTCTCTGGATCCCATTGAGTTTCATTCGGAAGAGGAGCCTTATAAAGATCGTATTGATTCTTATCAAAGAAAGACAGGGTTAACTGAGGCTGTTCAAACAGGTATAGGCCAACTAGATGGTATTCCTGTCGCAATTGGGGTTATGGATTTTCAGTTTATGGGGGGTAGTATGGGATCTGTAGTCGGGGAGAAAATTACTCGTTTGATCGAGGCGAAGTTCCTCTTAGCTTCTTACGTAGGTTTGAAACTATAGGGATCAAAACAAGAAATTCCTCCCTAAGTATGAGGACCGTTGCTATTCTTTATATATATATATAATCTTCTATTGATATATGATTATTCTTGTAATGTACAGGATGGTCAAAAAAGGTCTTTACCGCTAGAAAATGAAGAATCTCTCGGTGACCATGAAGTGGCTAATAAAAGGATTCGTCGCGGTTCTATTAACCGTGCTGATAATTCATTTCCGGCAAATGATTTTCGACAAGATAATAATTCTGTAAATGGCTTGTCAAAAATTTCTTTACCAGATAATGAATTGACCCCAGCTGAACAAATGATTGCCATGATCGGAGCTTTATTGGCAGAGGGAGAAAGAGGCGTTGATTCACTTGAAGTTCTTATAAACAAAATCCATCCTGATCTGTTGGCAGATATTGTAATAACTAATATGATACATTTGCCTAAAAACCCTCCAATGTCTTCGACAATAGTTAGTACCAAACCAGAAGTTAAAAAACGTGGTTCAAGTGCTCCAGTTTCGGTTGCTATACCAGCTGTGTCTGCACCTTTGGTTTCGGAGATATCAACTCCTGTTGGTCTTCCAGCTGATTCCAAGCGTGACCCAAGAAGAGTAAGTTTTTCTTATATTTATTTTGGAAACAAGTTTATAATAACATCATAAGGACAAATTACATAATTTACAGTTGTACCCATTGTTTTCATACTAAGGCACACCTTGTTTACTTTTCAATTGTGGGCCCTTTCTTGAAGGGAAAACAAGCTGCTTAAACTCTGTATTATAAGTTCATTCTAAACTCTGTATCACTTATTTCTTAAACCATAACTCGTATTGTTTACTTTTCAATTGTAGCAATTTGGCCCTGCAGTTTATTTGTTCAAGTGCGGCCCTTTCTTGAAGGAATAAAAATGAGATATTTGCCATGGTTTTTTTGCACTGTAATCAAATTGAAGGACCAAATTGTGATAATCTGATAGTTACAAGCTTAATTCATTAATGTTTAAGTTACAGATGAAAGTGGGATTTGTCTAGTGCAAGAATATCCTTTTTTTCGTTAGAATCAAAGTTAGTTTGGCTCTAGCTTTTTTGGGTCTTTAGCCAAGGTCAAGCACATTTCACTCTACAGCTGGTTCCATATCACGAATAGTATGTTTTTATTAGTATTAAAGTAAGTTTGGCTCTAGCTTTTCTGGGTCATTTAGCTAAGATCAAGTTTGTTTCACTCAATAGTTGGTCCAGTATTTGGAAACCATTTTTTTTCTTTGCTGTGACTTTTGGTTAATTGAAAGCAGTTTTTCATAATAATTAAAATATGCGGAGTTTTGGAGTCTTTGCAAATTTTGGGAAACTAATCCTTCAAGTAATTGTTTACCTGTGATGGAGTAAAAAGAGAATAATCAGATACCTGATTTATCGCAACCTAGAATTCCTGTAACAGTAATTACAGTTTTATATGCTTTGCTGGTACTTTAATAATAATTTTCAGCTTTCTCCAATCAAAAGCATACATTCATTGCTGCAGGATCCACGCCGTCTTGATCCACGTCGTGCAGTTGCACCCAATGAATTGCCACCAATGCCCATATTGGAAGAGAAAAACTCTACAAAACCTGATTTAGTCGTTCCATTCTCTGTTTCTTCCAGCAGTGAGAATGCTACAGTGCCTACAATTTTCAAAACGGAACCAGCTGTGCCAGATTTGGAAAGTCCTATAGTTAAGGAAGAGGTTATTCATGAGGAAACCAAAAAGGTTATTCTTGATATCGAGATTAATACTGCTTTAGATCCCACGCCTTTACCTGATAATGAAAATGACACAGACTCAGTGGCTTTAAATCCATTAGATATTATTGTTAAAGACCACGAGGTTGAGATCGATCCATTAGATCTTCTAACTTCGAACCCAACGGTTCCTGAAGAACTATGCCCTGATATTTCGGTAGATACGTCAGTTATAGAGCTGACAGAAGAACAACAAATTAGTATTCGAAAAATGGCTATTGAACGGGTTATTGAATCTTATAAGTACGTTAAGGGTGAGAAATATAGCCAGATACGTATGGCATTGCTTGCACGACTGGTCGCTCAGGTGAATTCGAGTTAATCTTTTTCATTGTTTGCTCAATTAGGATTTGCCCTGGCTTATTTTTATCATACTTTTATATGTATTTCTAGGTGTTTGGCTGAGTATCTTGTATTTTCTGTGCTATTAAGGCCTTGTTTGGGTGAAGCTTTTAAGTTTAGATTTTTGCATAAAGCTGGACTGCACTTGGTTGACCAGCTTAGAAACTGAGTTTTTTTAGATTTTTAGCCCGAATACGTTAAAAGTTCTAAGCTGGACGAACCTTTTTTTTTTTTCTGTATTTAAAAAATTCAGCGTATTTTCTTAAATACAGTAACCAAGCAATCCCTAAGTTGATTTAAGTAACATCTTATGTTACAGCTAGTGAATACTTCTAGCTGTGCACATTTTCTATATTAAAGAGGATGTAAGGATTTCACTCCTATCTTATAGTTATAGGCAATTCCTTTGAAAAACCTTTTGATTTACTTTTACTTACTACAATTATACTTGTTTTCTAAGTTGAGAGAAAATGCCCCCAGAAAGCCACCTCTAGTTTGTCATTTTTTTATCTTGTTATTTCTGTTTATCCGTTTCCATTTCCCTTTTTACGTCCTGGCCTTCTCTCAAAAGGTAAAACTAATATACGTCAACTTTACGTGCATGTCTTTTTAATAATTATACCATCAAAGATTGTCATAGGCTTTTCCTCTCATGCCCTTTGACCTTTGTGAGTTGAGCATTTTTAACTGGTCGGGCTTGATTTGTTTGGGCTGTTATTATTAGTCTCTGTTTATTTTGCGAAAACATGCATTGCATATAGTAACAAGTTGGTTATGATGTTTGCAATCTGCTGCTTTGATATCCAAAGTTAAGTTTTTTTTGAAATTATCTTTTATTGGACTGTTAGGCTTATGTCCGAGATGAACTTATATGCAAACTGACTTGTATTTAAGGTTTTCATGATTTTGCAACCGCTTTAATTTCGTCGAAATTATTTAACTGATCGAGACCCGTTTGCAGATTGATGGCAATGATGATGCATTAGTGATGATGCAACAACATGTTATCTCAGATTACCAATTGCAGAAGGTATTATTCTCAACCTCGTCCATTAGACTTCCTTCCAGTGGTGTGGTGTTTAGAAGTGAGCAATTATGATAAGAATTATTATATTAATTTTATAGTTCCTGACTTCCTGTTTTACTGTATCTATGCTTATAGGTCGGTAGTTATTAATGAGGTATCTTTTTGCTTGCCACTAGAAGTGTTATTAAAACTCATTCCAGTCAAAAGTGACGTGAAATAAATTTTGTGAATTCGTCTGATGCCGACAAAAATTCATTCCAGTTAAAATTTACCGAGTCAGATGATTATCATTTTCCAAAAAACAGCTTTAGTTATACATAGAGAGAAGTGAGGAAAAAAGCCCTAAGGGAGAGGGGTGCGCAACTTTCATTAACAAAGTTGTTGGTTACCTAATTTTGACGCTGTTAATAAATTGAAAAATCATATATTGGAATTTGTCTGAACCTTGAGTTTGAAGTAATTGATAATATTAAGGAGTTAAAGTAATATTTCACTGATAGAGTTATGGACGATTCCACATACTTAGTCTTGACACTTGGTAAAGGGATAATTAATTTGAATTCATGTAAAACCTGAGTTGAAATAATTGAGAAAATTGTCTTGTAACTACTTTATCAACCTCATGTCGAACAGATTTTGTATTGTAGTTTAATTTTTAATTTTTTTTCAGGGGCACGATCTTGTGATGCATGTCCTGTACCACCTACATACTCTCATGATCTCTGATTCAGTTGAACAGTCTTCAGTTACAACTGTTTTATACGAAAAGTTTCTCCTGGGAGTGGTAACATTGCCTATAACAAATAATTTTAGTTTGAAATTGTCTACTTTTTTGGGTAGATTACGAATAATCCCCCCGTAAAATGCCTGTTTTGCAAATAACCACCCATGCACTCCCTATCCCTATACTTGCAATTTAACCTTCCAACTCCATTTTTTTTCTAGATTTTACATTCATTTGTGTTCCATTCTATTTGAATTCATTGAGTATTGCAACATTGATCCCTTGTACTAAAGGTACTTGAAATTAACCCCTACTTAAATCTTTAAGTTTTGCAATTGCCCGAATGTCCAATTTTGAAATGACATAACTCTATATTCCGCTGTTTATTTCAGTGATTTTTTCTATTGATACACAGTTTGTCAATATCTATGCATATAACATAGTGGTTAACAAAAAAGAAAATACTTTACAGCGGTTTTATGACAAATAAGTTGATTAAAATTTAAACCAAGTTTCTCACAATAATTGGTCTAAAATTGTATTTGGTTGCTTGCAATGCATTGTTTCAATTACATAAAACAGACAAAAGAATTATTCCAAAGCGGACCACTTTGTGCAAAGTTATGCCATTCTAAAACCAGACATTCTGTTTGATTACAAAATTTAGATAACACATATGAGTTAATTTCTAAAAGCGGGAAGATGCGGGGGTAATTTGGAAACCAGCTATAGTACAGATTTTTTCTTTTCTAATGTGAGAGTGAACTAAATTACTTACTTTTCATTGTTCTAGGCAAAATCTTTACTAGATAATCTGCCAGCTTCTGACAAATCTTTTAGTCGATTATACGGTGAAGCTCCATTTTTGCCTGTTTCTGCTATCGACTTGCTGGATAATTTATGCTACAATAATTATAATTGCGGAAAAGGTGTTCGTGATGGTGGTGATCGTGTGACTCAAGGTCTCGGTGCTGTCTGGAGCTTGATTTTGGGACGTCCGATAATTCGGCAGGCGTGTTTGGATATTGCCCTTAAGGTGAAAACCGTTAAGAGATTTTTGCATTCACTTTTCATACTTCTGTGAATTGCTTCTTTTTCTGCTGTTGAGTTAGCTCAAGATTTGTTCATCTTTTTTGCATTTTTCTAAGCCTTTTGTTATTTTCGAGTCGGCGATTCTTTTCCCAGTGAAAACTATATTATTTCACCAAAACGTTTCACGAAATACTGGCAGTGCCGTCTCCAGCATTTTGGAGGCCCAAACAAAACTCGGAAAGAGGGCCTTAAAAAAATTCCCGCCAAGCAAGCATATTATGAAACAATAAAAAAAAATATATAAAATATTCTGGTCTATTAATCAAATTTAACATAATAAAAGTCATCCTTGCATAGCACAAGGAGATCAAATAACATTAAAATAAACAACAATAAGACGAAGTTGAAACACTAATAATTAATTACTGTATTGATCAAATAACATTAACTTTTTATGACTACTTATTGTATTGATTTAATAGTCAAAAACCTAAATCCCCATTTGATTAATGCTTGTTAATAATTTTAGATCTGAAACAGATAAGTCAATTCAACTCAAACTAAAAGTTAAAATATTATATAACTAAATTAAAAAGTAAACATCTGTATCTCTAAATTCCAATAAAAGATTATATTATTTGTATATAAATAAGAAATTAACCTAAAGAGTACAAGACAACTCATTACTCAAAGTGCACATAGAGACCACAAGCTTTTCTCTTTTTTCGTTTCGTTTATTACTATTTTACTCGTTGGTTTTTTCTTTTTCCTGTGTACAATTGTTACTCACTGTTTTATTTTCCTACGTGTAAATATCAACATGTACAGATGTACTATAATATTTAAACCTGGGGGTATATTAGTAATTACATATGTTAAAAAAAATGGACCCTTCAGATTTTGAAGGCCCAAATCTAATGCTTAGGCAATTTGGTAGCGAGGCTGGCTCTGAGTACTGGTGACAAAACATTAGTTCTAAAATCAACAACTTCAGATATATAAATTCTCTAAATTTTTGTTCCTTTTTGGGTTTCTTTGACTGTGATACCCCCCATTTTATTTGTTTATTTTTTGTAATTACTTTCTGACACGACTGTTTGCATTACTTTTTCGTAATTATAATTCTTCTATGAATAGGAAGTTATGCCTCAATTAACATTTCATTTGTTGATGACAGTGTGCTATCCATTTAGAAGATGAAATACGTACAAAAGCTATCCGGCTGGTAAGGGACTTTCAGCTTTATTTATTTAGATTGCTTTCTTTTCTTTTCTATTCTGGTCTAGTCCCCCCCCCCCCCCCCCCCCCCCCCCCACACACACACACACACACACACACACACACACACACACTTGTTAAGGGGTTGCCGTGGTAAGTACTCCTTTGATATTTATTTATTGGAGGTGTTTTGCATGTCATTCTACTGCATTACAAGTTTATGTACTGTTATTGTTGGAAAGGAAAGCGACACGGTATATTATATTAATAATTTTTTATTATGTTTCCATATGTTGCAGGTGACAAACAAGCTTTATCTGCTTGAATATATTTCAGTTGATATTGAGCAATTTGCAACCAGAATGTTGTCTACAGCTGTTGATCATAGGGAGCTTTCTCAGTTTGCACCCACTGAACAACAAACTGAAGAGGAGGCATCCCAAGTATACATTCCTTCTTTATTTTTAGTTATTAATAATAGTGATGATGACAATAGTTACTATTATTATTTTTAGGTACATTTGGTGTCATAAATAGTGGGGGACGATATCGCCTATCGTTGTGGTTAGATAGGACTAGAATACATTAAACAGGGAGTTATGGTCCTTCAGTTTACCACAATAACATATTTCTTACAACAGTAGACCAGATATTTCCTCTCGGATTTCAGCTCCATGGTTGCATTTGTTGTTCCTCTTGTCCATTCATTGGGATTTCAATTGTTTCATTATGTCATACAATAGATATCTGCTGTTTAATGCTCAAGCTATTTTCAGTTTTATGATACTGAATTACTACAGAAATCTAATGATCTTCTATACTGCAACCTTTCACTTTGCTTATTTTTGTTCAAATTCTTTTCAGAGAGGAAATGGAGAAACTTCTATTAGTGGGTCTCAGTTGGATTCTCAAAATGATTCCTCGCTTTCCTTTGCCGAAGCTCAACGCCTCATTTCTCTGTATTTCGCTTTATGTACAAAGGTTTTTGCATTTTCCTGACCATTACTTGTTTACATAAAGAATGAAATGTACTGGAAACTAATTTTTTATTTATTTCTTACAGAGACCTACACTTCTCCGATTTGTATTTGAAAGTTATACACGAGCTCCGAAATATGTGAAGCAGGTCTATAGCTACTTTCTTCATTAATTTATGTCTTGTTGAAGAATGAATAGATGAATTTTAGATACGTATAAGATGAACACCCTTGCCTGAGAATGTCGATAAAAACCATGTGGATAAGGGCTGTGGTGGAAAATCATCTGTCTTTCAATTGAAACTGTTCAATTTTATAATTAGCTGAATTTTAGTTGCTTGGCTATAGATGTTATTTTTGACCACGGTAATTGTTAACAAAATCACTGGTTTCTTATTCTTTACAGACAAATCTGTAGGTTCTAAATTTCAAAGACGCTTTTCTTAATAAACTTTTTTACCGTAATACAGGCCATACATCGTCACATTCCTATTCTTATAAGGACCCTTGGTTCGTCGTATTCTGAACTCCTCCGCATAGTATCTGATCCACCGTTAGGAAGTGAAAATCTTCTAAGTCAGGTAAGTTTTTAATTTACATGTTTATTTATTGGTTTTATTTCTTTTGGCCAGATCTTATTTTATATATATATGCATAAACTCAACATTTTCACTGCTTTTTGATCCACTTTGATTAGGTGCTAAATATACTGTGTGAAGAGACAACACCTTCTGTTAATCTGATCTCCACTGTTAAACACCTATATGAAACTAAACTAAAGGTAACTTAGTTATGAAGTTTGATTACTATTTTTAAGTTTTCTTTCTTCTGTCAATATGTATTTAGTTGGCTTTTATATGGTCTGTTATTTGCAGGACGCTACAATTCTTATTCCTATTTTATCATCGCTTTCCAAAGGGGAGGTGCGATTTTAACTTTATTACTTAAATTCTATGTTCGTCATTATTCGTACATTAGTTTGCATCAAATATAAGTATGAGCCATCGCCGATGTCTGTGTCTATTTATCATTGGTCCCCAGGTCTATCATGCTTGTTATTCATTCTGTATCTGTGTTAAAATTGTTCTTGGGGAAAACGTAATGTAGTATACTCAGGGATATGATCTTATACACTCTGAGATGGTGTTAATTTAAAAAAGTTCACTTTTTATTGTTAAGTATTGAATTACAGAAATATTCTTAAGACTTATTTTTAATTTTAAAAAGTCAGAAATTGTTGGCAGCTTGAGTGTAAAGGGAAACATAGTGATAAATATTAGGTCTCTTCGCCTTTCTGGGGGTTTGAAGAGAAATATTTGTGTTCAAGGGGCTTTGATTTAAATTCAATCTAAAAAGTAAGCAGCTAAAACAGTCCCCATTCAAAACCCTATAATAATGCAGGAGTAACCTTTAAATTTTTTATAATTTAAACGTATGCTTATTATGAGATTTAGTATTTTCATTTGGGCAAAGATCGAACCAGATCTAGATTTTCCAGCTGTTGGGAAAGGAGTGATTACCCATTAACAATCATATTTTCCATTTGGAAATGATGATTATGACGTGATCATACTGTGATTACAGGTGTTACCGATTTTCCCCCGCCTTGTAGAACTTCCCTTGGATAAATTTCAGACAGCACTTGCTCACATTCTACAGGTGATAATTCTACTTGCATACCGTAGAGCTAAAAAAGTGATAAAATTGTAATTTGGATAACTACATAATACCTTCAACTTTAGGATACCCTTATTGCTAACATCAAGTTGAAGCAAATTCAGTAATTTTGAACTTTTTTAAATTCTAGTATACTGGTAAAGTTTCAAGTCAACTCCTAACACTAAACGATATGTACAAAACTTGGATGGATAGGTTTCATTTGGATTTTCACGATCTTTAGCATTCAATATCTTTTGTTCCTAGGTTTGAAGTCTGAACTAATATCTTTTGTTTGATTGTAAGCAGGGTTCAGCGCATACTGGCCCAGCATTGACACCAGCAGAGGTTTTAGTTGCTATTCATAGCATTGCTCCTGAAAAAGACGGCCTTACACTAAAAAAAGTATGTATTTTTGATATTTTTTTCGTGGCTTTCTTTGTGATATAGTAGCCTAATTAAACTATATGTTTTTGTGTTAAGAGGACAACGAAGTACTCTTGCACCAAATTTTCCTATGTAGTTGCAAGTTAATGGTCTGTGTTTTTTGTTGCTGAAGTTTACTTAATCACAGTCATGTCTTTATTATGCAAAAAACTAAATAACAATTTTATTTTCTTTTTAATACTGTGGTGTTTTTTTTTTTTTGGAAAAATCTTTGGTAATATATTGTGTATTTATATTTGTATTCAGATTACAGATGTCTGCACAGCTTGCTTTGAACAACGCACAGTTTTCACACAGCAGGTCTTGGCAAAGGCCTTGAACCAAATGGTAAAGTTACTTTTTAACTTCGCAGTTTTTACAAAGGTCAACTAGTAGTTAGACGCTAATTTGATTGTTAATCTTTTCAGGTAGACCAAACCCCTCTTCCCCTGCTTTTCATGAGAACTGTCATTCAAGCTATCGATGCATTTCCAGCTTTGGTAATTTTACCTTCTCATATTTTTCACCCTTTCGAAGAAGTAGAAATAAACAAATACAAGAAACTGGGAGTAGAATGCATCATATATATGCATCTAGCTTAATTAACACATCTGTCGATTAAAAGGCATGAAGATAAGTTCCTTATTTTTTTTCTCCAGGTTGATTTTGTCATGGAGATATTTTTGAAGCTTGTGACTAAACAGGTATGCCGAATAAATCCTAAATAAAAATAACCTTGTTGCCAAACGCCTTTTTTTTAAAGATATGTTAGAAATATTCTAATTATTTATTGGCGATGTATTTGTTAGATTTGGAGACAGCCGAAATTATGGGTGGGGTTTCTGAAATGTGTATCTCAAACTCAACCACATTCATTTCGAGTATTGTTACAGGTATACAAAGTCCCAACACACTCATAATTGCTTCATTTTTTTTTCCAGTTTTTTAATATATAAAATGTGGCTTTCAGTTACCTCCACAACAGCTTGAAAGTGCCCTGAACAAGTACGCTGGCCTTCGAGGTCCACTTACAGCTTATGCAAGCCAACCCAATTTGAAAAGTTCATTACCTAGGTATAGTTTTCCCAGTTTTGGTTTTTTAATTTATGTGTTTTTGTTAAATGTTTATAGGAGATTTTGTAATTTAAGAGTCAAGAATTTACAATTGCTTTTCCCAATAATCTGGATAGATTGCATGCAGTAAGTGTCCCCATACGAACAAAATTACAATTTGTTCTGTGTAGTTAAAATGACAACACTAACGGCCCCTATACTTGGTTGAAATTTCTGTTTGGTACACTATTTGCCCCCTTGAATTGAATAAACACTAATAGTCCCAGTAAGATGAATCGGTTACAATAATGATCCCCATGCATGACACTATTGATAGATCCATGGGAATGGGACCATTTAAGTTAAAAGTATTTTTGGGGATCAAAACTCTTATACATGAAACCATAGGAACCACCGGTGTCGCTTAATTAAACAATGATGACCACTCCTGCTACAATTGTAACTATTAAACTATTTTTACCATGACGACCAACACCGTTGTTCTAGAAAGTAGAAACTATGGGGACCATCGGTGCTTATTCAAGATATGATGACCAATTGTATTGCAACTGAAACTATAGTGGCCAAATTGTAATTTTTACCATAGTATGAGGATGATTGCTGTAATCCACTCTGGCAGTTTCAGATATTGACACAGACGAATGTGTAAAAATTTCTTATTGAATTCTTTTTGGATAAACTGAGTAGTTGTTTTTGGACAGATCAACGCTTGTTCTCCTAGGCATTGAAGACGAAACACATAATCAACAAAGACTCCCCACATTGTCGCATGTTGCATCAGATGCTGCTTCTTCTATTCATGGTGCAACTATAACATAACTTACCAGGAACACTGGAACCTGATTCTTTTTGCGGATTAATAGCATCATCTGCGATAAACTCCATCAAATCCACCAACACAAATCCTTAGCGGCGTTTACCTATCAGTTATTATGATAATTTATCATCCTCGATAGTTCAGATGTGATGAGTAGCTGCTCGACGCAGCATGTACGACAAGTTTTGGTGTTAGCGAGATGTGTAATAGTTTCTATTAAATTAGTATTAGTCTTGTACTAATATCTTTCTTAGGTCCAGTCATTTGTATGGTTTTTTGATCTATGTCTAATAAGTCTAATGTTTAAGGGAAGTGTAGCTTTTACAATTCCTGCAGTTTGTAATTTTGACAAGTCAATAGATGTGAAGCTGCCTTTGGGCACAATTATTATTGTACATTAATATAGTTAATAATTGTCATAATTGATGGGCAAGATTTTAAACCATGTTGGGTTCCTTGCAATAGAAAAAAATATGATATTTTCCGCATTCAACCTTCATATTCAGGGGTCAAAGATTATTCTTATTTCTTACCATTGACCTCTGATAACCACGCTCACATTTTTATAACCGTCCTTTGCCTCTTTTTAGCATTTACACCTCAATATGTTCCTTGTGAATAGGGTTGCAAATGAATCGAGCCGTTTATGAACAAGTTTCGTGTTCGGGTTGGTTTGTGTTCGTTCATATTAGTACGAATCAAGCATGACAAAATAATAACCCTCGTGTTTAGGTTCCGACCTGTTTAATAATTTCAAATTTTTTTCCATATAATATATATGTAAAAGTTACTATAAGATATAATGAAGAAATTCGATAAATACTTTTCTTTTTATATGGTAATTTATTTATTTTTAAAATTAAATCAGTTTATATTATGAGTCACAATGCTTATTTGTATTTTTTGATTACCTTAGAATATACTTTAACAGAGTAAAAAATGTTTATCATCTGAAATGATGCTAAGCGTGTTTGGATTGGACTCGTAAAGTGGCCTAGCTCAAGCTCGTCTACAAACAAGTGTTCGAAAAGTGAAGTGTTCGGAAAACGTGTTTTGGCCTGAGCTCGTAAATAGGCTCGGCTTGAGCCCGTTCACAAAGAAGCCGAGTCTGAACAAGATTTTAGGATCACTTGGCAAAGGAGCATAGCTTGAACAAAGTTGGGCTCGACTCGCCTCATTGGCAGTCTACTTGTAAATATTACAATTAGATTAATGATTCTTTTCTTATATCATTAGCCTAGATCATAAGTAGTGCATTGTTAAAGGTTTTCCATCATTATGTTTTGACTCACTGTTTTTGCTACACTATTAATGATGAAACAAGCTTTTAATCACGGTAAAACTTTGACCATCTTGAGTTACTTTTATCAACATAAATTTGTAGTTTAATCATATCACTGTAACAGTGTCGCAACATTTTACATCTACTACCACATCAAAGAGATTAAGCATTTCAAGGATATTCAAAGGCAGTTACTGCAGCAGACAAACACAGTAACTCCAGCTAAAAGATGAATTAATCGGGTAAAGAATACAACAAAACTGACCCCAAAAAAATATAAGATGAAACAGTATTGTCTCATCAGTTAGTATCGGCTTTGGTAGTTAGAAGCCTTGGTGACTTGGCTTTTAACCGATCATCAATGCTCAACATGATTATATCACAGACTCACAGTGCTTCAAGTCAAAATTAGATATAGGTCGAGATATTATTTCCATCAAAATTCCCCAGGCCCCAGAAATTAGGAAGTTTAGAACACGGATTGTCGAGCACCACGGAAATGTACGACGACATATAATTTCATTTCTTTCTTCTGGATTCTTCCAAACATACTGTAAATGAATTTAAAGCTGAAAAATTTACAAGAGAATTAAATTGCCTGGAACCTCTCCATTGTTTTACGATGGATTAGGCGGACTTTTGATTATACAATTGGTTGAACAACATCAAGGTTCTTTTGCAGCAACCACCCTCTAGGATAAACAAATTTGCTACCTTCTAAATGGAGATGCCAATTCATTATCATCGAACAATTAGGAGTGATACCCTCCATTTGATATTCATCTTCCACCATTTGTTCTATAAACGTGGTCTCCTGTTTTTAGAAACAAATTTACAGAATCAACTACTCGTTTTAATAATGAGCACATACAGTTTCAGATTTTGAGTTGTTTAAGTTTGTCGTTATTACAATGGAATGATATCATTTTCGTATACCAATTTATCATCTCTAGACGATCAGTGTAGCATACTATTTAAGTCACAATCGGGACACCAACCAATCAAAATTTAAACATCAATCCATATACAATCCAACAATTAGCACACTAACCTATATCAAACTCACAAATATTCAAGAGTTTGGATTTAAGTAATTTACAGCAACTGTGCCAATTGTCCGATCTATGCAAGTAGGGTCTTAGTATACCAAAGTAAATGAACATATAGTAAATTGTGATAAACCGATAGTTTGGTGTACAAAAAAGATCTTTTCCCCCCAACTCAAATCCCATTTGGTTATAATTACAATTTGTAAAATCATACCAAAACCACATTTTCGTTTGCTTTGTGAAATTGGAAACCACAGAGAAAAATGAAATCAATTTATAGACAAAAATAAGCTTCCCAAACTCCCGGATGACCTACCTAGACAAACTGAGTGGCATACCCTAAAGGACTCGTTCCTAAAAGGTGTCCATATCAACATTTCTTGGAGACGTTATATTTGAAAATCAAACAAACAAGTGCTAATGTCTGATAGGGATGATACAAATATAAAGTGTACCTGGAAACCCTCCTTCACAGTGTCTAACTGGCGAATAGGAGTTGAAGTAGGGCGTGGCCATCTCCTTCGATCCCACAACATTGTGCTGTTAAATGCAAAACCTGACATGTCTACATGGAATCTTCGGAGTCTTTTACTCTTCTCATTCGTGTGCCATCCAATTACTTGGCTTTCATTGCAGACCGGGCCTTCTAGTATTGCCTTAGCTTTGCTATGTGCCAGCATGGCAACCGGCCATGTGCCGAACCGCCTAGACATTAACAGTCAAATTTAGCTTAATAAACAAAATTAATTTTCGAGGGAACAAAAGAAAAAATATCTGGAATTAATATTAACTATGGGGTTCAATCCTACAAGAAGTGTTACAGCTATAGAAACGTAATGTGCGGTTATGGCTTTTTGGGTGCAGCTTTTAGGCAAAAAGCTGAGAATTAGGCAAGATTCATCTAGCTCAAACCTTGTAAATTTTTCAGGGAGAAAATCCAGAATGATGAGATTTTAAGTTAGTGAACCAGATGCAGTCCAGATTTTATGCAAAGAAAGCAAAATATGAGCTTACAATCTTCAACCAAACAGGCCTTAGAGGGTACCAACATGAAGGGAAATCATTTTACAACCAACGTAACTAAAAAATTAACTTCAGCCATTCTCTTACGTTTAGGAAAAAGGATAAAAAACTAAACAGCAAATTGTCAGACGAGTTAGGAGTCCTAATATTTATTGTATTCATCCCTTTCTGTTGATGTCATTGTTTATAACTAATTTAATGGGAAGTCTAATTACGTGAAAAAGAACTATATTTGGATACTCAAATGAGTTGCCTATAATCTTTTTAAAAGCTAAAGTGATACTGTTTCATGAAGGTCCGCATAAACAAATGTAACATGCTACAATGTGATTAAATGGTAAAGCAAAATAAACTCTCGTTATATTCTGTCAAAGAAAACTCCTACCAGCATGCTTAATCCCATAATCATGTTGGTTCACAAAACAGTAATGAGATACACACCTTTGCAAAGATGTTACCAGTGCAACTAGAAGATGGTAATATCCTTACCTATATGTATAGATTTATTCCAAAAATTTCCTGGCCCCATTGGATCAAACGGCTGTGATTTTTAATAGCAGTGGCGGCAACTTAGATAATTCAGCAACCCCAAGACCCTTAAAAGTACAACGCGCGTCCAACATATCCAATTCCATCTATGGTCTTATATATAAATGGCCTTCTATCTAAATGGTCTGTCCAAGACTAATGCATGCAAATTGAAATGGATGTAGCAACTGCTGAACTTTTCTTGTAAGCATAATATAAAAACATTCAAAGAGATACAATACAAGCCAATTTGGCGTCCCTTAACACACAGAGGACACATATTGACAAGTGCTTGGTGAACGTCTTTACCAATATTGAAACTATAGAGTGTTAGTAAAACCGACAAACTATATTATAACTATAAACAAAATCAACATCATTGACTTAAATCTATTTGCAATGAGAATCTACCAGTCATATCAAACCATACACCCAATGAGATGCCAACAAACTTAAAAAATTGACCATACACTACATTTCATAAATCTAAAATCTAAATATCATCCCTTATATTTGTTTGTTACAAGTGTTGGAGACTCAAGCAGAATAAACTGATGGTTATCACTACAAATTAAAAATATGACGTTCACAATCTTACGTATTAAAATTTTCAGTATTCATCAACAGATAGCAAACAAGAGTGTTTGGTTTCATTTTGTAAGCTCTTCTTTTTTTCTTATAATTTTGGTTGGTCAATTCAGAAGCCCACGTTTTTTTTAATTCTGGTTTATAAAAGCTACGGAAAATTATACTAAATTTAACTGTTTTTCCAGCCTCGATAAACCACATTCCTTCTTAAAACCAGCAGTCAAACAAATCCCAAGCTAAAAGACACAAATAGCAACCACAATCACAATTCTATATAATTTTTCCAAACAGAAACCAATATTAACAACACGCAAATCCCAATTTATAAAATAAAATCAAATATAGTTATACTCATTAGAACCTGAATTTACCTGATCTCCCTTAGCCTCTCGAACAACTCGTGCGAATACACATTATCATCATCGGCAAAATACACGATCCCGTCAAGCTTATGCCTCTCTATATGCTCAAGCGCCGTGTTCCTCTGATGAACCCCTCTATCTTTTACATCTGTCGAATTCTCCTTACAGACTAAATGCCTATACATAACACCCATTTTCCTCAAAAACCCAGCTGTCTCCACAGACGCCTCGTTCATCTCCACAACCACCCACACTAGCGGTGGGTTCACCAGTTTCAAAACCTGCCCTAATCTGTTCAGAAAATACGCTTGCATTGCCCGGTTATAGGTAGGCGTAACTATAATAACCTGTTTCGGATGATTTAGCCCTACTTTTTTACCTCTCTCTATCAATTCCACATGTTCGACTGTGACAAATTCCTCTCTGGGCTTCCCGGTTTGACCGGAGTCGAAATTGTGGGTCCGTACATCGTCCACACGGCCAAATGGGGCTAACCCCAGAACAAACCCTAGTGCGAAAAACAGAAGGTACCTGTAAAGAGAGAAACTGAACTTTTTTTATAACTGTTACATTACATAGATGTCGGAAAAAAAATACATGAACCAAATATTATTTGGAGCTGGACTAATGCAAAATACAAGATACGCAACTAAAAAAGCAAAATGCGGGTTTATTTGCAAAAGTTAGAAAGATCATGGGCCAATTGCAAATATTGGATGTTCATGGGGTGCTGTTTTATCGGAGGCGAACTCGTGGGTTCATACATTGTCCACGTGGCAAAATGGAGCTAATACAAAAACAAACCCTCGGGCGAAAAACAGAAGGTACCATTAAATTGACCAATAAACACAAAATTATGCAATTTTAAGAATAAATACGGGGGTTATTAGCAAAAGTTGCAAGTTCATGGGACCGGTTTTATCCTAACACTAACTATTTAGTAAACCCCACACACTAACCAAGCCAATACTATTCAGATGGGAGAATTCTGGTGGGACCCTCACTAAAATTAAATGAAAATAGAAAAAATTAAACAAAGTATTTACAAGTATGAACCGGGTTCACCCAAAATGGTGGTTCCAGACGTTGTAAACGTACCTGTAATTTGGACTAATAATAAATACAAACATATGCACTTTTAAAGACGAACCGGGGCAAATTTCCAATAGTTATAATGTTCATAGATCCATTTCAAATATTGAAACTTCATCGGAGACGTGGCTAAAAGGAGCTAACCCTAGAAAAAAACTAGAGCGAAAAACAGAATGTTCCTGTAAATTGGACTAATAATAAACACAAAATAGAAGGCAATCTTAAAGATAAACGCAGGGCTTATTGCAAAGGTAAGAAAGTTCATGGAGTTCGGCTTTATCGGAGGTGATTGTTCACGTGGCAAAAGACGGGGCTAAAACCGAGGAAATTTTTAAGACAAATCTATGCAATTTTGAAGACAAGATGTGGGGGTTATTCACAAAAGTTGAAAGTTCATGTCAGAACGAAGCTACCCCTAGAACAAACCCTAGGGAAGAAATAGAAGGTACCTCTAAATTAGTTATTAGACTAAGAACAAATACAACTAACCATATGCAATATTAAAGATAATAAATGCAAGGGTTATTGCAAAAGTTAGAACTTTCATGGGATAAACTTCGGAAGTTGAAATTTCATCGTCCACGTGGCGAAATAAAGCTAACCCTATAATAAGTCAACAAACCCTAGGTAGAAAAACAGAAGTTACCTGTAAATGGGATTAATAATATATACTGTACAAATATATGCAATTTTATAGATAAATGCGAGGATTATTCGCAAAAGTTAGAAAGTTCATCGGTCAAACTGTAAAGTACAAAGTTCATGGGGCTCGGTTTTATTGGAGGCGAAATCGCGATCCCGTACATCGTCCACGTGGTAAAACGAAGCTAGCCCTAAAATACAGCTAACGCAAGAACAAACCGTAGGGGGAAAGACATACGGTACCATATAGTTCGATATTGAAGAAAAAAACATTAAACAAAGTATTTTCTAATAAAATGGACTGCCAATAAACAAAAAGATTTAAAGACAAAACGCAAGGGTCATTTGCAAAATTTATAAACTCCATGCGCTAAATTGCAAAAGTTAGAAACTTAGTGGGGTCAAATGCAGAAAGTGAAATTCCATCATCCAAGTGGCGTAATACTAGGGCAAAAAAACAGATGGTACCTGTGATTTGAACCAATAATAAATACATATATACTACGAGATTTTACGGCCAGACTAAACACGGGTCATTTGTAATAGCAACAAACTTCACTGTACTAAATTACAAATATTACAAACTTTACTGTACTAAGTTGCAAATATTACAAACTTCAGGGGCTAAATTGTAAAAGAGTCAAACTTAATGGACTAAAAATCAAAAGTCGAGAGTCGAGAGTCGATGGTAAAACCCAAAGGGAATCGAAAAACCGGAAGAGGAGGTTACCTGTAGAGAGAGAATCTAGGGCGGGAGAGGGCTCGACGGAGAGAGACGGAGAGAGAGGACGGTTTTCCGTTGGGAATGATCTTATGCGGCGGAGATTGGGCGGAGAAAGGGGTGGCGCCGCCGCCGCCGTTTAGATGGAACGGCGATTGGGTTCTCCGGATCGACGCCATCGGATCAGCATAGAGTATATATATTACTGTATCTATTATTATTATTATTATTATTTACGCAATTCATATGTATTATTATTTATATGTATGTAATAATTATATATATATATAGAGAGAGAGAGAGAGAGATCTGAGGAGTGAGATTTTGGAAGAGAGAGAGAGGTGTGTGAACAATATTTGGATGAAATTCAAATGACCCCCGGAAATTTGGGGTATTTGTAAATGACCCTAAAAAGCTCTCATTTTTGGCAATGAGCCCCTTGAAATATATATAGGGCTGGGAAAAATTCCCGAAACAAGACTCGATCCCGCCACCCGACCTGAAACTCTCCCGAGCCAATCCTCCCGACCCCATTGATTTCAGGATCGGGTTTGATTTTAAATAGTGTCGGGTACCCGAAATAATATTTTATTAATACTTAGTTATATTTGTATCAAAATTTATTATTCTACTAAATTGTAAATTCTAATCTTGTTTTTAACTTTATTATTGCCTAAACACATAGGAACTATACTTTGAAAGTTACGACTTTCATAAAAAACCAAATGTATAATAATTCGAGTTGATGAGTTTCGGGTCGGGTCCCAACCCGATCCCACCCCTAAAAATATCTATGTTTTTTTAATATGTATTTCGTGAAGAAAATCCATATTTTTATTTATTAATTTAGAGGAAAATAAAAATATGGATGAAAAACCCACAAAACAAAAGTGCTTCCAAACGAAAAAGTAGCAATTGAAATTGACATACCGTATTTATTCGTTTAATATATTTTGTTTGTTTTGCATATATATTTTATCAATACTAATTTTGTTTTATTAAGATGTACTAATATACTTGCTGATGTAAAGCCTTGTGTTTTAGATCATGCATTTTTTATAGCTAGCATGATCCAAGTAATTTTGGTTTAGTAGCTTTTGCGATGTAGTTAGTTAGTAACTTGATATGCAATGTTTTGTAAATCTACCAATCAAGGTGTAATATGGGTTAGAACCCACACAAGTTATAAGATAACAATAACTGTAAATAGGTCATTAGAGGTGGTTTTGCATAAAAAAAAAAACTATTTTTTCTTGTCATTCCATAATAATTTAGTTGACATGCATGGATATCACACAGTTAATAGAGTAAATGAATAATTAATCAAAAGATTCAAAACTGGCCATCGAGTATGTAGTATCTTTTGAAAGACGGCCTTGGGGTTAATTCAAAAGTTAGCTAGTTATGGGAGTTATTTGTAAAGAAATCATAGTTACATGGGGTTATTTGCATTTTACCAACAATATTTAGTGTTGGATTTTCTTTTAGCGCCTGTTTACAAGCTGGAAAATGAGAAACTTGGGAAATAACCGTTATATTTTTCGACCATAAAAAATATTTTTTCACTCAAAAACTGTAATTCCGAATTGGAAAGTGTAATTCAGAATTATGGTTTTTTTTTTTTTTTTTGTAAAAATAAAAAAGTAAACCATAAATCAGAATTACAGCTTGTAATTCGGATTTACGGTTTAGGCGTGAAAACAGATTTCTTCCGGTCGAAAAATCGAGACTCCGGGAAGAATTGAGAGCTATCTTTCCTTTTTGTTTTGGTATATTTAAGTAAGAATTTAAGTACTTATTTAACTTTTCAACCCATGATATTGATTCACAGACTATTCGGGGCGGAGCCCTTGTATGGGTCAAATAAATCCTTTAGTTTAGGTGCGAACGAATCGAAACGCGATGAAAAAAACACCCTCTTTTTACATTCTATGATAAACTATTTTGTTTTGATAAAGTAAATGACTATCAATTGTCTAGAGTTTGGACCTTTTGGTTATATATTATGTTTCCTGACAATATTTGATAATATGTTGATCGGATTTACACGACAAAACAAATTGTTGGTAGTCTATCACTAGTTGATGGATCGTAAATAGAATCAATGGATTTGCTTTTAATTTCTTTCGACTACGATATTTGTTGGTGTGACTTGTGAGGTTTGTTAATTAGTTTTGGCAGTAAGCTAATTATGTATGTTGATAGTTGAGTTCGTGTTAATCACATAGACATACTCGAAATGAGACGTTAACACTTTTTCGGTGTTACCACGAGAGTGCCTAAGACGGACAAGTGATTTCTAAAGAGCTGGACTATGAGTATATTGGTTTCGAGTATATGTTCAATAAATTTCGGAAGTCCCTTTACCTTGTTAGATGAGAATTATTTGACCGCATAATTATCAACTTTATAAACTTTATAAAATAGGACAAATGAAAAATCAATCAAAACATCCAAACTGACCGTGGAGTAAAGTTATGGAGGGTTAATTCAAAGTTAGATAACTATGGGAGTTCTTTGTAAAAAAGTCATAGTTGCAGGGGGTTATTTGCATTTTACCAACAAGTGTTAGATTTTATTTTAGCGCCTGTTTAAATAAAAGCTGAAAAATGAGAAACTCCGGAAAGAAATGGGAGCTTTTTTCCGTTTTTCTTTTGATATAAAGTATTTAACTTTTTAACCCATTGATACGGATTCATAAACGAATCGAACCCGACAAAAAAAAATATTTTGTCTACATGAGTCATGACTTCGGTTTTATATTACTAAAATGCTTTTTCTCACATATTTTTTCTATCTAAATAATCAATTCGTTGATGTGTCACATTACATGACATATGCAGCTTATTAAATGTTTTGATTGTTATATATTAATACTATATTTAGCAATTTTTTATTTTTAATTAATATTTAAATTTATGATAGAATTAATTAGCGTTCTATTATGTTTTTATTTAAGTTTTTAATAGGTTGACTTTTTAGATTTTTAACAATTTTTTTATTTTTAATTAATATTTAAATTTATGGTAGACTGAATTAGCCAGGGTTCTGGTATATTTTTATTTGTGTTTTTAGTGGGTTGGATTTTTTACATTTAACAAAAAAAATTATTTTTAATTAATATTTAAATTTAGTGTAGGCTCAACTAATGTTCTATTATTTTTATTTGAGTTTTTACTAGATTGAGTTTTTATTATATGTTGAATATTTATATTTATATTTTGATTTATCAAATTATATAATTTTATTTATATTTGGAGTTATAAATATGTATTTTATTAGGCTATGCAGTGTATGAGTTGCGTGTAAATTGTGGGTTTAGCCTTTGAAAAATGTGATTACGAATATCCACGTCAGCGAGTTGAATTTAAAGATTGATTTTGAAGGTAAAAATAGCAACACTTTTTTGTATTACGCTTCACAACAATATATGATAATTACACGACATACATAATTGTTGGTAATCTATCACAAGTTGATGGAAAGTAGTTTAAGTAGATGAGAACCAATGGATTTGTTTTTTTGTTCGACTTAGTGAGGTATATTCATTAGTTTTGGCACTAAGCTAATTGTGTATGTTGATAATAGGGTTCATGTTAATCCCAAACTCGTACTCCAAACGAGACGGCAACAGTTTTTTCGGTGTTACCACGACAATGCCTAAGTCGGACACAAGTGTTTCTAAGAGCTAGACTATATGTAATTAAATTGATTTCGAGTATATGCTTATTAGTAAGTTTTTAGAATCCCTTTACATTGTCAGATGAGAATTAATCATGAGATCTTCATAAAATACAGGTATTGGCTAAAAATTGCCTCCTAAACTTGTCTTATCGTGAATGCCAGGAGTCGAGCACATTACCTTGTCTCCTACCTTTAACGTGAGTGCTAAGTTCGACAGTTGCTACAATTACACATGATGTCCTATACGAAAAGGGATGCATTCCCCCACTGAATTCGTTGCGTGAAAGTATTATATTGTTAGACGCTTGTAATTGTATTTGAAGGCCATTGCCGTTGTCTTTCAGTTTTGCTCATTATATATATGGAGTATATTTTAGTTTTCATTACATTTCAGCAGAATTAAATAAATAGCAATATCTTTTTAATTTTTTAGAATTTCGACTTGGTTCTTTGATTCATTACTGGCAACAAACTAAGAGTTCCTTAGTTTATAAAGAATGTTGATTAAGTCGCATTCCTTGTGTTTATGTGTCAATATTAAACCACACATCATATTAAAATTCCAATAATTTATCGAGGTGAATGATCGTGAAAAAATATATTCATTCTTAAATGATTTGCATATAATTCATTTTATATGCACACAACTTGGACTACATAGTCTACATTTTATCTGCACACAAATTGGACTAACATTTGCTTGCCCAAAAAAAAATACTTTGAAACTACATTTGATAATCATCATAATTTACATTTTTTTTTATCTAATGTCTTAGTTTTCTTTATTGATCTTTTTGTCTGAAATGATTGTGGATTCTATATGGCTGAGATTGATCAAAAAAGTGGCGTAAACACTTAAAACCGATCTTTTAGGGAAATTGAGATATTTGACTACTAAGTTGAGTCTAAAACTATTATGATATATTAAAAGGAAAATACAAAATAAATGTCATTCTTCAAACAATATTCCTTCAAAATGTCATCCAAGCATTTACTTTCCAAAATTGCAATTTTCACTCTTTTCATTGAAACCGACTACAATCTAATTCAACTCTTTCTCCACAGTTAATTTCAAATTACAAAGTTTGTCACTCTACCTCCATCCAGCACTTGCCTATAAGTTGATAGCGACGACGGTGATCCGACGAACCTCCCACATGTTTAATTGCATACTTGTGCATGGTATATATAGCCAATTCATTCATGTATATAAGTAATAGTTATGTTAATTTTGTATCCACTAGGTCGAATTAGAAAAAAAAAAACTTTCTAAAGTTTAAGTTATACCGAATGGATAGTAGGTTTAAGGAATTAAGAGAAAATACAAAATACTAGACTTATTTAGTAAAAACAATGGTCACCAAAACTAATTGCAGTTTAGCCATGATATGCAAATGCATCATCTTCCTCCCTCTTTGTCTCCCGCCTATCTAATTTATCTCGATCAACTGATCAGACACAACGGAAGTATGACGAACCTCTATTGCATCCTACATCTATCATCTTGCTTTTCCGCACACACCATCATTATTACACCTTCAACCTCCTCTATGATAGCCTCCACCGCCTACGTATGAATTTCTCTATATTCTCCTGCTCTTTAGTCATGGCAAGAACTATCTATGTTCACACCTTCAACCTCCTCTATGATTGCTATGTGATGACTTTCATTGAACTATTGTCAATTAGACTCTAATTATATTTTTATATCATTCTATTATAATAATCAAACTCAATTCAAATAAGTATGTCCAATTTAAACATTTTTTTTTAAAAATACTCTTGTATTTTTTTTATTAATTACAATAATACCATACTCACATAAAAAATATAAAAAGTAATAACTAATAACACTATTTATCACTGTTTAACAAGCAAACATTCTTTTTTTTATTATCTACATATTTGTATCATAACTATATTTATTTTTTATATTTTAATTGCACTGTGTGTCACACACGCAACACGTGGGGCATGATTACTGGTATCTAATATATATACATCTATATGTATATATGTGTGTATACAATACAATATAACTTTTGATTTAACGGTGTATTAGGGTTGGAGATATAAATTTTGCTATTATTTAGAAAGTATCATGCCCTCACGTTCCTAAATAATGATATAATTGGAGACGTGACTAAATAATTGACCGATTTCCTTTTCTTAGCAAATGAATCTTTTTAAAATTACCATTCGACCATTTACATTTCAAAAACTAAAGTTTGGTTGTGATAATTTTTATTCTTTTGTTGGTATTATAGCAACTTCATGTAAGAATTATTACACTCTTAAATTTCACCATTCCTCATATACCTATAAAGAAGGGACAAATGGAGTATATGTGATATCTTATGCATGTATATGCATCACCTACGTCAACATTTATTTTCAAAATGTCGTTATAATTAAGATGTATATTTTTAATTTGGTAGTGTATATATATATATATATATGTATATGTATGTATTTTTTGTTTTAAATTTGACTGAATCGACTTAAAATGAAACAAAGATTGAGGTGTTTGTGTTTTTGCTAAATATATAATTTATACAGGGTTTTGTTTGGATATATGTACATTAATTAATTGTTGAGCATATAACTATAATATCTTATTTTTGGTAATTTACAGCAAAGAACATGAAACAAGTTGACAATGTGAAGTGGCATGCAGTTGCTGATATAAGCTCTTGCAAAACCACATATCTCATAAACAAATTATTGCCACCAGCTATATAATATCTAGATACCGATTATGATATACATGCATGATTGATAATTTGAAAAAGGAGATCTTAGAAGAAAAGGTTAATATAGAAACAATTTACGTTTTCAAAATTGTTGGTAAATTCAGTGTTGTTAAATTTTAACAACATTTTCGTAACAAAAACGGTTGTTAAACTGTTGCTAACACTCATTTTACCACCAGTTTAGCAACAGATACTATGATAATAAGCTGATATTTTTTTTTTACAGTGGATAAGGTAATGTAAGATGCATGAGAGGTCGTTTAAGGGCACCAGTAAATTAAAAAGAAAAAGATAGAACAAACATTTTTTTACTACATCGATCAAACGGACATCATTAAATTATCCATCCGACCCAAAGAGGCGGTATTAACGAAGCCACGTGTAAGTTTAACCGACCAAGAAATTGTACTAAAATTACGGAAATGATCATATAGTTCAAAAATTTAATTTCATTATTAAAAAATAAAAAAAATCATTTCGATAATTTTGATACAGATTTTTGAACGGTCAAATTGCATGTGATTTTGTATGTGACAATCTTTTTTGAGACAGAAGGAGTAATATATTATAAAAACCAAAAAGATGTACGAAACACATAAAACGGTAAATCGTGAGGAAAATTCGTGAAGTGATAAGGAAAGTTTAACGAATGAGCGATAGATAAGGTTGACTATCACGATCCAGTCAAAACTATTGGAGATATTCTAGATATAACGAGTTCAATTTTAGCACTTTCAAAACAGAAGTGATAAGCCAATCCAAGATTATTTCCCAGCAATTATTTGAGTTAGTTATGGGTAGTTTCAAATATAAAATAGTAGACCACAAGTGAGATAAAGGTTGTTATTACTCACTTATCCCAGGAATAGTACATACGCGGTGCCAAAATTTAGAATTTGAAAATGAGAGTTGTCGAATCATCATTTTTTTTTTGTCAAAAATTGAAAAAATCATAATTTTTGAATTTATGTAGGTGATGTCGCCCCCGATGGTCTGCACTTAGCTTTCCCCGAACCAAAGTATAGAAACAGTTATATACTACTGTGGTTCCATGCTTAGTCATGGTGGAAGTGACTATATAGTGAGCGACAAAGCTAGCTATGAATTGAACGGTGCAAAATTCACATGAGAAAATAACGTCAAATGGATTTCTTTTACGTGAGTGTCTGAGTGATGGTTGAATGATAGCTACGTACTTAAAACAAATTATTTTCAAAATATACAAAACATACAACATTTGGTTTATAATTATGCGACGTGTCGTAACATCCTAAGGTCACTACATAACTCCTTTTGTGGCGGTGGCGTGGTGTTAGGAAAAAGAAAAGGAAAAATGACAATTTAGTACATATTTAAAAACTTATTTATAAAAAATCCGATTGTTTTGATATGTATCTATTTGTAAGTCTCCAAAAAGAAAATTGCATGGATTCACATGTATATATCTGTCTTTACAGATTTTTGAGTAGGCTAAGCTAGGTTTTCACGTACATTATAACATTTGATTGTTTAATTTTGTAGTAAAAGTGTATAAATTGTGTGCATCGTTACCTAACAGATTTGTATACGTACATATCTCTATTTATTGAAGAAAAAAACTACTCTCTGTATTTATTTACTTATAGGAGTATATGTTAGTTTGTAGAGAGAGTGATCGGGGTGGGGGTTGAGGGGGCTACATACCGATGTGCATAGGCACTCTTTTCATTTTTGTCGTGTGACGAGTAGACAAAGCTAATAATAGCTCGATCTTGTTTTTTCAGTTATTACCCAAGGGCCCCTCACACCCCTCCGATCTTTATTCACAGTGATGAATCCAGTATTTTGTGAATGGACGAGTTATATGTAAACTTTTCAAAGCGCAACAATAAATATATAATACATGATGTATTATTTTTCAAATTTTAAATCAAGACTCGGGAGTATAACCATCTAACAACAATAATATATGAGTTAACAAGTCATATATACATGTGTCTTAATTTTTCAAAAAAGTAAATTATTTAACTTTGAGAAATCTCATTAAGAAACTATACATTAGGTTGATCACGTGTTAATAATGATTTGGTTGTAATAAATCATATTGTTATGTAGCAACTTTTATTTTTTAAAACAAAATAATCAATGATTTATATTTTATATTAAAAGCACATTATGTTTAAACTTATAACTTTTTTAAGAGAAATAACTAAAGTTAATATAAATTTTAAAAATGTTGAAATGAGTTCTAGCAAGTTAAAAGTAATGAGTATTTCTCGGTTTTAATTAGAAAAATCTATAATTAAATAACATTAAAGACAAACTCATGTAATAAAAAAAGAAATTATTTGAGTGTGTGGCAAGATTTGAACTTTAGTAAGTAAAAAACATTTCTTCACTACACCAGGGAAGTGAATATGGTCCTATTTGCATTTATTTTTATCTATTACTAACTATTTTTACAAATAAATGCTTAAAAATTAAAAAAAAAAATATTTTTTAATATTTTTTTTTCCCGAACCAAAGATGGACGCTTCCCCACCCTTGCCTCTATATAGATTCGTCGTTACTTCAACATAAAAAAAAAAAGTTCCATATATACACCACCAAATCTGTTAAAAATCTGTCACAGTTAAAAATCTGCCCCTAATTGACTATCCGTCAATAAAATTATAAAACTGAAATTTGTCGTAATGTCATCTCCGATTAAAGTGTTGTGAAGCAAAATCTGCCATTATTTTTATCTGGGATTTTAACTTTTATTTTTGTAGCAGTTGTCCAATTTTTTTTGTTAATAAAAGGACTTCAATAGATTACATGGCATTTTAAATTTATGACTATGAATTTGTTTGTTAAGATGCAGTTCATCGGACCCACGCTTAAATACAATGTGTTTTCTGGAATTATGATTAAAAATATAGAAGAAACATGAAAAAAAAATATACACAGGTTATACTTAATTATCAAAAGATACATAAGTCAAAACACTTTTAAATATTGTAGTATATATTCTACATGATACTATTGTACATGATGCTATACATTTTTATTATTTGACTTCAACTTTGATGCTGCATGATGCTGCATTATATGTACTAAATCATAATTCAAATTTAATAATTCAAATTTTTAAAAATTAAATACGTTTTATGTACTAATCCCAACCTTATTAATTTCATCCTAGTCAGCATATTTGTTTAAGAACTATTAGCAAATTAATAAGCACTGTGTTTGTCTTTCTTTTGTCAATTTAAAGATAATGTAGGTCCCCTTTCAAAAAAAAATTAAAAAAAAAGATAATGTAGGTCCAGTTTTACAGAAACCTTTCCTATTTGTCAATGTGATTGATCGGCAAGTTGTATCTTAGAATCAAATCCATTGCAAGTGGTATTAGAGAATACGAAATAAAATAGAGTACAAAAGAAGCATAAACAGTAGTGTACTATTATAGTATGGTATGCTTTAAAATTAGTTTGAAGAGATTTCTGCTAGTTTTTCCTATTTAGGTAGTCAAATGTTGTGGCCTGATTTGATAGGGATATCAACCAAAAATGTATAGAACTGACAGGCTAACATTTTATGTTTTATGCCCTTTTCCCCTTTAGTTAATTCATAGTATGATTTTAGTATATACAAAATTGTTTATTTTATTATAAATAAGCATCAGTTCCTATGAAAATTGTGATTACATATAATGGACAATTCCTCAATACCTTGTTCATTCGTAACAAAATATTTTCTTTTGACCTCAGTAACAAAAAACATACTTTTGGGTTTGGAGAGATGATATTTAATTCACCAATCGGGTCACATGTATCGGTGACGAAACCTATAACTTGGATAAGTTTTCCATCTTCCAAGTCGGTCCAATCGTTGAACTATTACTCTCCTCCGCTATGGCCCCAGCCTTATGCTCAACTCATCGACATACGGTTTACATATGTTCCACGGTGTAACATTAGGTCTGGCATGACCTACCATATAAGTTTATCATATATGTACACACCTAGTTTATATAAAAAGGTTTTTACATATCAAAAAAGCAAATAAGTAGGTCATGGTGTCCAATCAGGCATGACTTTTTTCTAATTACAGAATCTTCACATGAATTCTCTTATCAATGAAAACTGTGGCTAGTAAGGAGAGGGTCATTTTCATGTGGGGCTATGTTTGAATCCTCACTAGTGCACAAAATATCTTCAAGGTTTTTTTTCACATCCACATTCCTTACCTCCTTATTAGCTTTTCCTAGTGGCGGCACCACCACCGGCAATGATGACATGGCTCGAGACGGGTTTGTAAGCTCTTGAGCTCTTTGTGCTTGTAATACCCAGTCTGTAGTACACAATACATATATCATGAGAAGTGCACAAGAGGCCTGAGCTGCAAGCAACCCTAGCCAAAGTCCTGGAAATCCCATTTTTACCCCAAAACCCAAAAATATCGACACCGGCATACCCACTAAGTAAAAAGATCCCAAATTAATATTCGCTCCAACCGTAGGCCTTGCACTTCCCCTCAAGACTCCGCAACCTGTTGTCTGTGGGCAGTTCCCAAGCTCACAAAGCCCAATGATCGGCATAGCTATGGCAGTCAAATTCAGTATGTTCTCGTCTCTAGTAAAAAATATTCCCCACCTATGTCTCATCATGAATGTGAAACCCATGGCCACTAATCCAACCCCGGCCCCACACAACAACGACACGATCATCGAGATCCTGGCCTTCGAGGGCCTGTTGGCCCCCAACTCGTTTCCAACCCTAGTGGATACCCCCAAACCTAGTGAAGAGGGAAAAACATAAACCAAGGAAGTTGTTTGGATCAATATACCCATTGATGAGATTGTAGCTTTGGGGTAGGATAAAAATCCGGATAGCAATATCATGAACTCGTACCACCACCACTCAAGACAGACGGAAGCGCATGTGGGCACTGCTAGCCTGACCAGGGATGACCATCCGTGCAAGCAGTCTATGCTTGGGTGAACCCATGAGTCTTTGTATACACCAGATATGTATACAAATGACCACAAAAATAGGAACAAGTTGAAGTTAGTCCAAACCATTGCTATTGCCACTCCCGCGACACCCATCTTGAAATAGCACACTAGAAGAAAATTGAGCGGTACGTGTAAAAAAATGGATACAGCGGAGCAATACGTCAATGGCAATGTTATGCTTTGGGTTCTAAGATAGATTCTAAGAGGGTGGAGGAGAGAGAGAAAGAAGAGATCCGGAATGGCGAATACGATGAAGGTGTGGGCCGTGGACGAGATTTCTTCATCCTGGCCACACCATAAGAGGATATTCTTCATGTTAAGCCACAAGAATGAAATGGGTATTGAAATAGATAAGAGTAGAAGGACTGTCCTTTGAAGGGTAAGGCCTAAGAGTTTGTGTTGTTTTGCACCATAGGCTTGGCCACAAATAGGCTCCATACCCATTGCTAGGCCCGCAATTACGGAATATCCAGTTATGTTTGCGAAGCCTATGGAGAGAGAACCACCCGCTAGCTCAAGCTCGCCAAGGTAACCGAGGAAAAGCATTGATATCATAGCTCTTGAGTAGAGTAACAAGCCTGTTATAGCGGTTGGGCCAGATATTTTTCCTATTGCCTTGACCTCTTCCATTACCTATACAAAATACAGATAAAAAGAAGAATCAGGGAGAAAATGTTGATTGAAATGTGCCCACGAAAGTAAATATACTTCGTTGGTAACCTACTTTGTGGACCGGTGAGTGTACTATACTAGCGTATCAACCAATTGCACCAACCACCTTGCTCACTATTTTATCTCATCTACTGCTTATACTGATGGAAAATCCTTGGTACACATACATGTATGGTGCAAACATAATTTTCTTGATAGATTTGTTGGGAGCCGGATATAATTTATCTACTGTCACATTTATTCTTCCTTCTTAAGTTAATATAGAAAACACCAAGTTTTGGTAAAAAATGCATGTTGTTCTCTTGAGGTAAATGCACAAGGTTCTTAGCAAAATATGTATGTACCTAAAAAAGGAAACAAAGTAGGTAAAAGACTAGTGTTTTGGTTAAGAAATGTGTCTAGCATACTTTATTTGTGCTAGTGTGTTTTGGTTAAGAAATGTGTCTAGCATACTTTATTTGTGTAAATAAACAATGATTATTACTATAAAATTAAGAAATGTATTTTTTGGGTGTTACCTCAGAAGAAGTTGGCCATCTGTGTAGGGGATTAACATCTTCATCACCATGAGGTGGAAAATCCATGGATTTTAGAGGGTTTATAAGCTAAAATATGGTATTTTTTAGAAGAGACAAATGAGGATGGAGATGAGGGCTTTAAGTTGCACATACTTGTCTCCTTAGTGAGGAACTAACAAGTACTATATAAGAGAACTCAATGGCAGAATATGTAGTACAAAATGTATGAGAACGAATGATGAAAGTCTGTCAGTGTGGGTTTTTATTTATTTATTTTATTTTTAATTCATTTGTTGGGGTAACGCTTTGAATAAAAACGGAGTGAGTAATAGCTAGATGTGCGTGTTTATATTTATTTTGTAATAATACAGTTAGATTAATTGTTAGAAATTATTGGATACACACTCTTATAGAAACTAAGAAAAAACGTCTTGATTAATAAAAGTGCATTAACGGATCAAAACACATCAAAACAAAATAGTCCATTGTGTATTTATGTAAGAGTAAGTAGCTGAATGTCACGTTTGTTATATAGTACTCCATGATATAAGATCACACTATTCTTAATTTTTTAATATGTGAGGTATAGTCATCTTGTGTCCATTTCTAGTTTGTCACACCATATTCAATATGTACATGGTATATATATATATATATATATGTGCCTAATACCGACGTGTCAATTTTTGCTTCAAAGAATTATGCAAAACGCGGCTACTAGTTTGTAAGTAAATGCCTTCTTGTTTTGTGGGGGGTCGTCCTATATATTTAAATTTGTGTTCTTCAAGTAAACACAAAAATATTTGTTCGGACCATGTTATATTTATGTTTATTTCTTGTAAATGAGAAGGATTTGTGCAATTGACAGATATATTCATATGATTTTTTCTTATAGTTTTAGATCAGTCTCATCTTTCTTCATCCTTACTAATAATCTGTCAATTAAACGATATCGATGCTGTGAAAAAGGACATGATATTACACACACAATGACATATTACACGCTAGTTTTGCGCTTTTGTTACTTTCTAGATAGGTTCAACGCATTTTGGTAGTAAAAGAGGGGAAAACTGTACCAGTTTCCCGATATTTATACGAGACAAACAAGACTTTTCTAGCCTGAACATGCATTTATACATATTTTTTGTAATTACGAAATTTCATCCGAAAAGTGTGTTTAGTAGATTAATACACTCTTGGTTGCTTGTAATTAGAGCTCTGCTTATGGCCGTTCACTTATTGCCTTGATATGATAATAAGTTCATAACTCTTTCTCCATCCATCCATTTATCTATGATTATTAGGAAAAGGAAAAACGAATAAGAATTGATTAAGTAGATAAAAACAGAATTGCAAGAAGTTTTAATTAATACATAGACAATGATTAATTGTTAGTTCCAACTTGTGAATTTTGGCATCTAATGATTTGCTTACAGCGAACATATTCATATGGTACATTTTCGTGATAATACTATACCATCTTTATTCTTTAAGAAATATAATCCAATAAGAAGCCTAACCAAATCAAATCTTCATAACAAGACTAGACTTAAAAAGATTAAAAGTTGTACATACACAATGTCACCATCATGTTTAAACTGAACTAATAATGAGCTAAACTATATACCTACACATAATGCGACCAACCACTTAATAGCCGTCCATGAAAACGATATGTCCGAAATATTAATCTCATTTGTAACGACTTTTTATTCAAACTCGGCCATACAAATAGCTAAGCAATACAAACTAGATATGTATTTTGGATACAAATTGAAGATTTCACCCCACGGTGAACAGTATCCATGCCATAACAATTAACATGTTCATGCTATAAGTTAACAATGACATTGTCGCAACGTATTAGTATAATTTGCAAATACAAGATCTCTTTTAGTAACAATATCCATAGGATTTACATAAAAAGTGTAGACACCAGAAAAAAAAGCATTTTTATGGCTACTTAACCCAACCTGAGAAATGGATAACACCTCTAATTTAAAATATAAAATATAAAATAAAAGAATCTATTCAGGCCCCATCCTCTTTGGCTCTTTCCTATTCCTCAAAACAGTGCTTATGAAGGTTGAAAAAAGTAACTCGTGGGGCAATAGCTTGTGTGTTATTAATTATTGATTGTTTTATTATTATTTAACATTTACATTTGATAAGTTTTAAAGTTTATATAATTAAAAATATGTAACCTATAAGATGTTTCATTTCCTACCTTTGCGATTTATAACATTGAGTTTAGTATAAATAAGTAATATCTATATCTTTGTAAAATACACCAAAATAATAAATAAAAATTATTTCCCTTCTACATTCTTGTGTTTTTATAGTATTTTTTTACAAGCCTTTCGGACCAACTTTCTTCTTCCTAACAATGAAAAGAAGCATTAAGAAGATTGAAATAAAATAAAACGATAAGAAAATCAAGGAAATCTAATCCCTATTAGTCTCTTAGACGTTTTTAGGTCTGCTAATCATTAAAATGGTCCCCTGTGACAACTACCTGCAACAATGATACGTAGTTGGCTTAATGCAAACCTAAGGATAAATGCAATTTTGATACACATCACCGACTAATTTTTTTTAAATATAATCATCAGGACGAAGCCAGAATGTGTAAATGGGGGTGCCAAAATATATGTACAAGTAACATATTTTTATGGGGGTGCCAAATCTACACCTAAAAAGAAATTGTACTAAAAAAAAATTGCGTCACTTGGAATTTCTAAAATTATGAAGGATGCCGTGGCACCCGATCGTCCCTACTTAGCTTCCCTGATAATCACGCATAACCCCACTTCCCAATTAAATTAATGTGACAGATGCATTGGTACGGTACTATTATAGTGTACGTATTCATTTATTTTATATCACACTACATATACAATCTTCACCCTTATTATGTTGCACACCACATAACTCTAAAATATGATGAAAGCACACTGATCTGGTGGCACTATTGATGACAGTGAAGGGTATGGTTTTAATAAATATGATTTCTATTTATAGAGAAATATGTGTACATATATAATTGCATTTATATTACACACAGTATCATGATATAGTTATAAAACATATGGCAGCAACTATGGTTTTTCAAATGAGGGTGATTCAGAAAGGCAGAAAATGTAGACAAAATTTCAGGAGTATTGGCTATAACCATCCCAAAATATTATCCAAAATTTTTACCTTTATGTGGACCAATTGTAATTTAAAAAAAATATGTTTTCAATATCAAAACAAAACTAATCAGTACATATAATCCGCCAAGTCAGCGGGTAAGGTTTTTGAGTAAAATTTTTGGATAACAATATCATTTCTTAAATTTCAGTGGTATTGGTGTAAGAACAGTGGCGGAACTAACGATTTATGTAAGGTGAGACTGAATTGAATGTATATATTATTTTGTAATTATGTGAATGCTGAAATATAATCATCATCAAATTTTTCAGTAAAATACATGAAAATTTTCGTATTTTTCGTAATATAAGGGTGTTTTAACCCCTTTTAACCCGTATCTACTTACTCTACTCGGTAAGAATGGGATGATAATAAAAGTTTTTGTACGATTAGGGTTCGCATAAAGAGGCTATAAGCCCCCCACGTAAAGCTCTTCTCATTCCTGTTATGAAGATCATATGAATTTTTTTGTTTTTACTTTTGGGAAAATGTTTCCATAAAGTTATTTAAAATATATTAGTTTTCGAGATGTTTCCTATCTCACATCTGCTGAATCTCAATATAGCAGTCCTCTGCAACACTAAACCTGTAATGGTCCATTCTTTCAGTACAGTTCCACTTGTGAAAGGTAAAAGAAAAGGCAACGAAAATAAAAATGAAACAAAAATTAGCCTATTTCATTTCATGAATGAAGCCAGATATCCCAGAAACCAAAATAAAATTGGCTATGAGACGTGGATGATTGTTTCCGATGGGCATTTGATGCTCGTAATAAATCTCCATATGAGAAGTCACTTGTATTCTATTGTACTTTGAACGATTTCGGAACATTATACGCCATTTGTTAAATTTTACAGTACGTTTTTACACTATCATCGTAAGTAGGGCCAGGCGAAAACCCGAAAAAGCCCGAAAATAACCGAAAAACCAAAAAAAACTGAAACTAGACCGAAAAAACCGGTCCGATTCGGTTCAAAAAATAGAAAGACCGAAACCGAGTTTACCTAGAAAAAAAAATATGCAGTTGAAACATTACAACACGGTCAAACTATTTTTATACTCCTATATTTTAGTTATAGCATGTATGGGAGGAGGGCTCAAACTCTAATTTTTATATATTTAAACTGAAATACATTAGGGAAATTATTTTTATTAAAATGAATGGGGTTGAAGATATTTTTATTACAAGAAAACTTTTTTTTTAATCAAAATGAGTGCCCCTTTTAAAATATTTTTATAGAAATACATAGAAAAATTATTTTTATCAAAATGGAAAGCGCTACAATTCGACTTCTCTCTACCTAGTTTATTTCCTTTATATATATACATATATATCATACTATAATAATAAGAAAACTCAAGAGTTTTGATACTACCTAATTTTGGCCAATATTTCCCAAATACCCTGTTATATTTCTAAAATTCTCAAAATACTCTTTAAATTTGAAACGAAAATGCCAAGAAACTACCCCCAATTAATTTCAAAAACCCAAGTGTGGGAAATATCTATTAACTACTGCTATATGCTTAGACGTTGAGGCCTTGGAAGTTTTTTTTTCCAAATATATCCTTCCTTATTAACATAAATACATGTAATGCCTGGATTAAATTTTAAATTCAAAATAATAGAAACTGCTCGTAAAAAAAGCTACATTAAACAACCAATAAAAACCTACAGTTTTTCACTCTTAATTTCTCTCTGTATCTCTCATCAATTTCTATCTCTCTCCAATTAGGTACTAAATTTATTAGACAATTAATTATTTTACACACATTTAAATCATATTTAATTTGATGATAAATCGGATTGCGCCATATATATATATATATATATATATATATATTATGATATATATAAAATAGGTAAGTATATATAAGATCACCAAGGAGAGCCCCCATAACGTTATTCGTTACGTTAAGCAGCCAGAACCAAACAACGAACGACTTGATCATGCCGATCATACTCCCCTATGTGTCCCAAAAAAACCACTCTATGTTCGCGGAGTGCCCCACGACTAGCACCGCCACCATGATGGATGCCGTTCTGGTGACGATAAAGAGCGGCTGTGGTCAACTAAGTGCTAGACGAAGAAGCCGAAAATGGGTCCGCAAAGCCAGATAACGGATGCGAAGGCATGGAGGACCACAACTTTTGGATGTACTTGGTCAACATGGAGAGTTGTATGACCCACACAGAGTTTGCTAATTTTAGTAAAGAATCTTTTGAAAAAACACTCAGGTTCATTTACCATATACACGGTCACAAAAAAGTTTGTGCAAAAAGCTTTTGGCGGTTTTTACTCTTTTCTTGTTTCGTCGTTCCAATCTTTGAATGCATGTTATTGTATTAGGTTGATGGTGATGATGGTAATAGGGTAACATAATTTTTCTTTTTTACATCTTCAAATTCTGCATTTAGTAAATAGTGTCAAATCTGATGATTTCGTTGTTATTTTCTCTTACATTTTCATGTTTGACAGGGAGGGTGGGGTGCATAAAGTCATTTTTGGAGTTGTTCGTAAAGTTCGATCCAATGTTTTGTATACTTAATTTGCGATCGTTGGTCGAAAATAGACTCCACGTCTGCCAACACCGAAAACGACAAAGATCTACCTAGAGCATCTGGATTGCGACAGTCTTTCGAACTCTAGCCATCTAGCCATCCTTCTATGGTGGTTAGCTAAGTATTTTCTTGAAAAAATATTTTAGTGGTGAACATAAATTAGATAAATGTAAAGAAGGGATAGTGGATTCTACGAAGCTTAAACCTAAATAAGAGGCTTCTCTCAAGTCTAAAATAGACGGCATAAAGAAGACACCGAGAGTTATGTGCCTATATACATCGAATGGGGTATGAACCGTAGCTGTAGTCTCAATGTAGTCTCAATGTTTGTTATTCTTTAAGGAAATAAGTTAAGACAAAACTTATCTCATTTAAGTTCATTTTCTGACATATGTTAAAGCAACACATAGTCTGCCTTTGTGTTACATTATTAGTTAAGTAGCGCAAAAATGTTGACAACAATTCTGTTTTGTTTTATGGTAATTGTTGACGATTGCAATTGTTATTCATTTCTTCGTGGTGTAGCTGTCTCGTGAGTGCAATAGTTATGCATTTGTTGGATGTAATGCTTGAGATATGGCAAAACAGAGATTCATTTTCACACGAATTCATTCTTGTTAATTTCGCCGACTGATTGTGAGTATTAAGTCAATCAATCACGTCAAGCACGACAATCTCCTCATGATAACTTGATATCGCTACCATGCACCCAATATATATTTTACATATAAGCTTATAAAAAGAATGGATTAGCCCCAAGCACCCCATATTCGTATGCTAGCTCCGCCACTCGTCCCAAACCAATTAATATCGGGAGTGAGAACTTATAAGTAGTGGTGGTTGTTCACTTGTTTGTAATAAGAGCTCTACTTATGAATGTACGTATGTATGGTTGTTCACTCATTGCCTTAATATGATCATAACCCTTTCTCCATCCATCCATTTATGTATTATTCTTAGGAAATAGAAAAACGAATAAGAATTGATTAAGTGGATAAAGCAAAGAACTGCAAGAAGTTTTAGTTTCTTCCAACCTGTGAATATTGGCATCTGTGAATATGGTACATTTTCCCGATATTACTATACCATTTTTATTCTTGAAGCAGTATAAGCCAATAAGAAGCCTAACCAAATCAAATCTTCATAACAAGATTTCACTTGCATATACAAGATCTCTTCATATCAAATCTTCATGTTTAAACAGAACTAACAATGAGTTTGAATTTGATGCCAAAACTTGCATCAATGAACTTGAATTTGATGCGAAACTATATACATACCCGGAATGCGACCAACCACTTACTCGCACTCCATGAAAACGATATGCTCGACCTAGTGGTTAACATTGACAGTCATATCACATTCGCAAGTTAATGTAGGATGTCACGTTCACTTATTAATCTCATTTGTAACAATGTTGTTAACTGGAGCAAAACTATATATATATATATATTTGGATACAAATTAAAAGCTAAATTTCACCCCATGGCGAACAATATCCATGTCATAACAATTAACAGGTTCGTGGTATAAGTAACAATGATATATTGTCGCAACGTTTTAGTATAATTTGCATATACAAGATCTCTTTTACATAAAAAGTATACAGTCGGAGCACAACCGTTGTTGTCTTGTAACCGTCTTTGGCACCAGGAAAAAAACATTCTTATGGCTACTTACCAAAAAAAACCCTGAGAAATGGATAAACCCCTCTAATTTAAAAATAAAAAATATATTCAGGTATCCATCGTCGTTGGCTCTTTCCTATACCTCAAAACAGTGCTTACGAAGAAGAGGCATTGAGAAGATTGGAAAAAAAAGAAAACCACGGAAATCTAATTCCTACCAGTCGCTTGGATGCTTTTTTTGCAGCCTAACTAGGTTTGCTAATCATTAAAGGTCCCCTGTCACAACTAGGTACCGGCAACAATGTTACGTAGTTGGCTTAATGCAAACCTAAGGATAAATGCAATTTTGATACACATCACCGTGCAACTTTTATCATTACATTTACATGTGATCCATTATGTTCGTACGATGATAGTGTAAAACATACGTATCGCCACTGTAAAATTTAACAAATGACGTATAATGTTAGGAGATGGTTCAAAGAACAATAGAATACAAGTGAAGTACACATGGAGATTTGATTACCAGCACCAAATGCCAATCAGAAACAATCATCTACATTTTTATTTATATTTTCGTTTTTGGGAAATCTACGTCTCATAGCCAATTTTATTTTGGTTTTTGGGAAATCTCACTTCATTCATCAAATGAAATAGGCTAATTTTTTCGTTTTACTTTTATTTTCTTTTACCTTTCACAAGTGGAACTGTGGAGAATGGACCACTACAGATAATAATGTTGCAGAGGACTGCTATATTAAGATCCAGCAGATGGAAGATACGAAACATCCCGAAAACGAATATACATAGATAATTTTATGGAAACTTTTTCCCAAAAATAAAAACAAAAAAATTCATATAATCTTCATAACAGGGATGAGAAGAGCTCTACGTGGGGGGCTTATAGCCTCTTTATGCTACAAAAACTCCTTATCATCATCCCATTCTTACACCAATACACTGAAATCTTGTCTACATTTTCTACCTTTCTGAGTCACCCTCATTTCAAAAACTGAACAAATTCAAAAACCCTAGTTACTACCATATATATCATATACTGTGTGTAATATAAATGCATTTATATGCACCCATATTTCTCCATAAATATACCCTTCACTGTCAGCAACTAGTGTCACCAGATCAGTATGCTTTCATCATATTTTAGAGCTATGTGATGTGCAACATAAGGGTAGAGATTGTATATGTACTTAGAACTAAGAAGTAATGCATCTGTTACTCTAATAAGGAAGTGGGGTTCACTGTAGGCAAGATAACACTAGATCTTAGAAGTAATTTTGGACTAGTTCTAGTATCAAAGCACACAGTTCCTATTAATCGGAATTGGAGCAAAGTTAAATGCATTATTAAACCTTATTAAACTTAAAACGAGTTTACTTGAAAGAAAATTATGCACTTAAAAGTTGAAACATCACTCCATTTACTGGGATAAAAAGAAAGTACTTTCCAAAGAAATAAAAAGAAAGGGTTCCTGAAAATCCTTTATAGGAACAATAAGATGCGTACATTCTCTTAAAGATGAATTCTGTTGTGATGACTATTGTAGGTGACATACCTCTTTACTCTATCTCTGTGAATAAAAACTCAAGTCTTTTTGCTGTACCTTCTTAAAGAACTCGATACCTGGGGCCAGCTCTTTTTTCCTGTCCATACTCCAAAAAGAGGGAACAAACCGCAAGCAGAATTCTTAAGGAAATTCATTTTCTTCGTCTTTTCAGTCAGGTTCACAGCTAGGCACATTATAGAATGGTAATGAAAACTTCACGTGGTAGATCATCATCATATGTTACTGGAGAGAGAGAAAGAGCAAGAGAGAATAAATTTTGCTGACTTTACTCGGTGTTTCAGTTCGTACACAGGAGGGAAGACTACAATCTTTCATTACTCGAGTTAAAATGTCTAATTCTCCATTATAGCCTAATTGACAAAGTTAAGTGCTTGTCGATTTTGAGCTAAAACATGCCATCCTTGTAAAAAAGGAAGTAAAACATTGCGAATTAATTTTCTCCTAAATGAACGTGAACACACAAGTCAAAACCAAACATGATGTTTTTTCAACAAAGAAATTTATAGTCGAATTAATTGAATAGATGATATCTACATTAGTTCTCAATACTTATCCATATATTATAACTCCCCTTGCTCACATACACAAAAATTGGAAATTCTGATTTTAACTAAATTACCTCTAGCGGCGTCCCCTGGGCTTCTCAGAAGACCTTGATCGTGGAATGGCCAAAATAGCGATAAGGCCACTGACGAAAGCTGCAACTGCAGCTACGGCTATAGCTGGGGAATTTCCACCACCAAATAGCTGATCCCAAGGTCCACTTCCAATTGATACTATAATCTGTCAAACACCAAAATATAAACATTCAAGAATTTCATCTATTTTATCATCAAGACGATTGTATACATTATGCATACATTCTAACAACTGGTAGGGGGAAAAACCCTTGTTAATTAAACAACTAGTAGAAACCAAGATAGTTGAGATGATAGAGCCTAGAGGAATATATTTTGCAGACTCTAGACTCTGTTGTAGCCTATGTTGTAGCTTGTTTTACAAATTGTTAAAGTGTTGTTACTGCTTTAGAGTCTAGTGAACTGCTTCTTCGTCTTTTGCCTTGATCTGTTTGTTATACAGTTCATGTTCAACTGCAGTACTGTATATTGGGACATCCAGCCAAACAACTGCATTTTGTGTTCAAATCGAAGTAAGATCCTTTTCTAAAAATTTATTTGCTGCGAGAATCTCGAGCTCACATGTTAAGACTTTCAATTTTGTATTTTCCCTTGTTTTTAATTTTAACAACAAATGTGTGGATCCTTGGTTTCTGACATTCTGTTGATCATGTAATTTGATTACAAACAGGGACTAAATAGAACAGACGGAGTATTAGATAGAATTGAGAAAGTCATTTGGAAGCTATTACAGATCTTCACTCTAAAAATTCATCTATAATCCATATTTCCCTTGTATCTGAATTTCTTCTAAGAAACCGATTAAGATGTCTTCCACTAGAAAAGAATATTCATAGACATGGAAAACACTAAGCTAATAACAGAACACACTCATGGAATCCCCCTTAACATGAAATTTATATTGGGTCTTATCAAAGCTGGCAAAATTTATGGTAAGTTATTGTATGTCATTTGACAATAATTTTAGGCTATGCATTTTGACATTTTGAAGCACAGGTATAGAACAAATTCAGAACTTAATCGCGTTTTATATTCATATGACCTTTACATCATCCGCGTATTTTCAACGAGACAAGTTTCCAGGATATACGCCTTAAAAATACTACTTAAGAGCAACACCTATATATTCACTTCCAGTTTAACAAGCCACATAGATGAAAACTAAAAATCATAGTAATAAAAAACCTGAGGAACCACAATAGCCAAATTGAGCACACCCATCGATAAGCCTGCAAAAAGTACCAAAATATTAATCACTCCAACCACCGACTGTGCTGAAGATAAAAGTGAAAATTTCATCACAAATTACCTTGACCAAGTCCCAGAGATTCAATACGTGATGATATCAGGGCATAAGGGACACTATAAGTGATCTGCAGAGAACAAATTCAAATGAAAAATTATGTGAACGAACACAAAGCTATCACAACGAAACAGCAAAATTTTGAATAAAAACGTTCCCAATGTTCCAATATGATTAGTAAAAGCTCACAAACATTATTTATTTGGCTTGAAACTAAAACAAATATAGAGGTTGTTTATGGTTATGTAGAAGCACGAATACTTCCAAAAAGATGTCATTCATGAGGCAAAACAGAGCTACGAGCTTAACAAACAAAAATCAAGCTCGAGGGTTCTTCAAGTAATGAAAAATCAAATTAATCGATCAAACTAAAGATTCTGAGTTTCATCCTTAACAAGAAAAAATTAAAAAGATAAATTATCCATTTCGATTACACGTCTTTGCATGCCTATGAATAATATTATCAACATAACTTTTCTCTTGCATTCGATGTTATCATGATCAACTTGTACTCTAAAAGTAGCTGTAGGCCTTTTGGTAATTCGATCATTAAAGTTAACTTAAATTGAGAAAATGATGCTTTCTTTAGACAGAAAAACATATTTCTAAATGCGCAGGGGGTTTAAGCTGCCAAATTCAAAATACCCGGAATACGAGAACATAGTAACTAACCGCCAAAGGGATTCCAAGAATCGCAAAAACTACAAGAGCAGCAGCTACGATACCCTGCGGTGGTAATGCACCAGGTACCTTAACCATATTCTTAGATACGTAAGATATTCCTATCATTGCAATAAAACATAAAGTCATAAGAATATTCGAAATCCCCCACACAACACCGGCTCCTAATCTCCGGCAAAGCACTTCCATTAACAATGAGGTTATTCCTAAAGAAACGGAATTCAACATTAAACCCAAAGCACCCATTCTCACTCCAATATTATAATTTTCTCCTTCATTTGGCTCACCCCCGTATATTTCTCTCCCCATCCAATCAGTATCATATAGTAGAAACGGGAACCAACCAACCCACGTTAAACCAGTAACGAGCAAAATAATCCACACAGGCCCTGAGAGATACTTAAAAGTCCCAAATATCTCCCAGAAAAATGCTTCTTCGGCATGACCCGATTGTTCAAGTAGTTGTTCATTTAATTGATCTGGGCCATTGCTTAGAGGTATTTCAGTCGCAGATAGGGTGCTTATATATGTCGTTATTGCAATTATGATAATATCGAGAAGAAAAGCAGACTTTAAGTTAGCACAGTCTATACCACACGCGTCGGTGCGTGTGAATGGAAATATTTTATACCAGCCGCTATATGACCCAGTAGCAAAGCCAAGAATATTACCCACTGCCATAAATAAAGAAAAATATGCATTCGCCACTCGAGTTCTGCGGTGATCATTTCCTGGTAATATACAACAACATTAATAATGAAAAACATTACAAACTTTTACAAAAAACTGAAAACATACTCTAATGGTATAGACCGCAAAGATAGAATTTTTTTTAAGCAAACCAAGAAAAGCTGCATACAAAAGTGGAAAGGTCATACAACAAAATAATATTTACTAAATATATGCATACAATTGCTTGCTGGGTACATAACTCTTGCTGGAAAATATACATATAGAAAAGGAAAACCAATTTTTAAAAGGAAAGAAAATTTTCCAATTCCAGGGTATGTCTGGTGGTAAATTCTGGGGAGAAATCAAATTTTCTAAAAAAAAAAGAAAAACGAGATAGATCTAGGCATCTAACTTTTAAAAAGACATAAGGTAAAAAAAAAGCAAAAAAAAAAAGGATTATAAGCTGCACAAGCCAAAGTTACTTAGCTAAAAGCCAATGCAGAAGTAATTTATAAGTGCATTTCTAGCCAGTCCAGAAAGCTGAAAAAAAGTTTTATCAACTTAAAAGCTAAAAGGATAAGTAAATGAAGCTTATAAGCTCGATCCAAAGCAGCCATCCATACATTATGTCAAGGTTATGGCCTAATCTGTACCGTTTGTGACTATCAAACAGCAACTTTCAACTGAAGACAACCGTCCAAAAAAAGGAAGTGAAAACAACATACATATGCAATTGTATGTCTTACAAACTGAGAAATGTTATTATTTACCAAATCTTTAACTAGATAAATTTACCCGCATATGTGGTGCATATGTGCGTGTGCATTAATTCCTGTTTTTATTATTTTTTCATTTCAAAAAAGAACAAATGCAAAAAAAAAACTTGGTTTATCACTACCCAAATGAATTTTGCTCAGCTAACAAGCTAAAAAGGCTAAAAACAAAAGAAGTTGAGCTTATAAGCTCTATCCAAACAAGCCCCCAACACAACTTTGGTAATGTGATGGTCTAAACTCTAATCTGTACCGTATCCCGCAACTACATCAATTCCTGGTTCTGTTGTTTTTCATTTCAAAAGGCAATAAATGCAAAATACTTGACTTAGCACTACCCATACAAAGGGCTAAAAATCAAAAAAAAAATTGAGCTGATAAGCTCTATCCAAACAAGCCATCAACACAACTTCGATATGTGATGGTCTAAAGACTCTACACTCTAATTTTAACATAACTCGCCACTACCGAACATCTACAACGCAAAAAACACCGAACAAAACAATATATATGTGTAGTAGTATATATACATAAGTATACGAATTTTATTAGTAAGGTCACCGAGGATGGCCCTACTCGACCCATGTGTGACTTTCTTCACACCAACCCTAAACCCCTCCGTTCCCCAAACACCCATTCAATGTCCCCCGACTGCCCCACAGTCACCACCGCCACCACGATCACCGCTATGTCAACGTTAACTTTTATATATTTAAATTGAAATATATAAAATCGCATTTTTTATCATTATAGTATGGGAGTAGTGGCTCCAACGCTATTTTTTTTTTATCAAGACAAGAAGCAGCTTTTTAGATAATTTCATTAGAATACATAGAAAATTAAGAGGCTTTTTAGATATTTTAATCGAAATACATAAGGAAAAATATTTTTATCAAAATGGGGGGCTTTTAGATATTTTAATTGAGTTACATAAGACAATTATTTTTACAAAACCGGAAACGCTGCGGTCCGACTCAAGGGAGGCGCTAGCCGCTAGGAGGTGGGTGACATGGTCTACAACCCCCTATATTTTTTTAAAAACCTCACCTTGACAGTATATATTTTACATTTATATTATGAAAATTTTACATTTATACTGAAAAATACAGTTTAGCCCCCATATTCTTTATGTCGAAATCTAGCCTCCATTCTTCTATCCTAGCTCCGCCACTAGTCCGACTTGTCTCCACCTGATTCATTTACTGCATACATACACACACTGATATATTTTTACTGCTACATACCCCTATATTTTTAAAAATTCCATCTGGACAGCAGAAATTTTCCATTTATATTATAAAAATAACGGTTTAGCCATCCATATTCTTTTTATTTTTTTTGTAATTCAACCCCAGTTATTCTATCCTAGCTCCGCCACTAGTCCTATTTGTCTACATACATGATACATACATACACACACACATATAACATGGAAAAATTACCGGTAAGATCACCAAGAAGGGCCCTACAAGGTCCCTGCGTAACGTTATTTGCCACATCCAGCAGCCAGAACCCAACAACAAACGCGACGATCGCCCACACCCGACTCCCCTCCGTATCCCCAAACAACCACCCGATATCCGCCGAATACCCAACAATCAACACCGCCACCACAATCGAACCCGCCCCGGCCACAATAAACGGTCGTCGGCGGCCATAGGGTGAGCGGCACCCGTCGCTGAGGTGTCCTACCAAGGGCTGGACGAAGAAACCCGAGATAGGTCCGCACAGCCAGATGACAGAGGCGAAAGCGTGGGGAATCCCGAGCTGCTGGACGTAGGGGGTTAACAGGGAAAGCTGCAGGGCCCACCCGAACTGAATTCCTGCCGCAATCGAGGAGGCTCGGAGGAGCTTACGGAGAGGGGTTTTGCGACGGAAGGAGGGAGGAGGAGGAGGAGGAGGGGGAGGACGATTGCTCTCCGGTATCGCCATCGTGGGACTTTTGTTTCTCTCTCTATATATATAAATCTCTCTCTATCAATCTTTATTGTTATGATTGTGTGTTTCTGTTATGGATTGGGAAAGTAAGGGGGTTTAATTAAAGAAGCGGGTTTTGAGGAGTTTTATATATAAATAGTGTGTGTTTGCATTAGTAAATTGTATGTTATGTGTAACAGAAAAAATGGAGGGGGAGATGAGGTAAAAGGCGGGAATGAAGGATCAGAGATAGAGAGAGATAGAGAGAGAGAGATATGTGTAAATTGGGAATGAATTGGGAAAGGGGAGGGGAAACTAATTACTCCACCCATCCCATAGTTTAGACAAATAGTAAATTGTAGCTAACGGGTTTACGGTAGTGTTATTTCATAATTTATAATTCGTTTGGTTGCGGTAATACTAGTTTTGAGACTAACAATTCGTCCGGATACCAAGTAGATTCTGAAAATATGTCCAGATTATTAGTGCGGAAACTAACAATACAACACATCCCATGACATATATTTTGAATACACTCAATTTGGGTCATGTCCGACCAACATTCCCTAACCAACTAGGGTCTCAGGAGGTTTTACGAGATTTCAAATTTTTGGTTAATATTAGTTTTGAGACTAACGACTCGTTTGGATACAGAGTAAATTTTGAAAATATGTCCATATTATTAGTTCTAAATCCAACAATATCACATACCCCATGATTAGGATAGTGCTCATCCAAGCAATATCGGTCTTTTAGTTTAGGTGTCAACTGACTGTCAGGTGATATATATGTTAATTTAAAAAAAATATTGATAAGGTCTCAGGATGGTTTTACGGGATTTGAAAATTTTGGCTAATATAATTACCAAATTTGAGCTATTTGATGTCCGACAAACATTACCCAATCAAACATGGTCTCAGGATGGTTTTACAGGATTTAAATTTTTTGGCTAATATAATTACCAAATTATGTTTTTTCACAATTGCATCTAATTTAATTTTCAGGTTGTTGTTTAATTGGTACACGTATTAATTAAAAATATTAAATGTTGGTATAGAATATACATTAGATAGACAGAGAGCATGTGTTGATTTTGTTGATTTTCCATTTTACTAATTAGTAATGCTGTTAAGAAAATTATGGTTAAAAAGTTATTGTAAACTCCGTACTTGTAGTATTATTTTGGGAATGGGTTAATACAATAGGGTGAAATATTATTATAGGACTGATTGAGTTATTATCAATTAAAAATAGTACAAAAGCTCCAAGTGAGTTAGTGAATGAAATATTCTTGGTTCGTGTGCGTCGGAAAAGGTTTAAGATGACACGTGGCATGTTTATACAGACATACCTATACTATATTTTTATTTTATTGAAACAGCCTATCATACTATATATATATATATATATATATTTATATATCGGTAAACGATAGACACGAACGCGTGTCGCGTAATGATCTAAATATTGTAATATATTTTATCTTCAACATAATATTTATATTTGCTATCATTTATTATAGTTATGCAGATTAAAATAAATCGTTAATTAATTTAGCCTACATTCGTCATTAGAAAAATATAGTGAGGACAAATTATTAATTAATTATATTAGATATATTGGTAATTATTAAATATTAGTGAATGTATTTTTGAAAAAATTGAATAAAATTGGGCAGTCTCATTTCTTTTGGGTTGACTTATTGTAATAGAATGATATATATACCGGTAAACGATACCCACGCGCTGCGTGTGAGAAGCTATAAATTGTGATGATGATACAAATATAGAGTAAAAAAAAAATGATATAAGAAAAAAAATATGATATAAATTGTGACGATTATACAAATATTTAGAGAAAAAAAATATAGGACATAAAAAAAATTTGTGCGGTTAAAGAGATAGAAATAGTGTAATTGGTTTTTATTTTTTATGAAAATAGTTATTATGGTAATTAATAAAAAAATATATGAGTATTTTTGAAAAAAAAATGTCTAAATTGAACGGACTCATTTGACTTGAATTGAGTTATTATAATAGAATGATATACACATGAGATACTCTAATAAAAAGTGTGAGACTGTCAAATTTTAGTCATTTTAAAAAAAAATGTCATTCCTTTTTTTTACTTTTTAGTCATTTACATTTATTCAATTCAAAATATAAAAAATACACAAAAATCATTATACTTTCAAGACAATTATAATCTCATATCAAATAAAATCGTTTTACATGTTTTTTGTATAACAAAAATATTATATCACTCACTATTTCTAATTTAATATATTTATTCAATTAATATAATTTTTAAAAATTTATTTAGACTGATAATATATATATATATAACTATATATATAACGTGTGTCGTAATACGTGAGTAAAGATTATTAATATACATTTATCCGTAGAACACGCCAAAAATAGATAATGCTAGTTAAACCTATTGGTAGAGCTGTAGAGTAGTATGGGAATTAAATTATAGTAGGACGCAAATGATTGTATGTGATGCCAAAGTTCAACCAGAGTGATATGATATACAGTCGGATAATGTTTTGATCATTTTATATATCGTTGAGATTGTTATAAAATTATATACGTATCAGTTTTTATATCCATTAGATTAAATATAGATTAAATTAAATATCAATTAAATATAAGAAATTAAGATGTTCCTTTATAATTAAAATAATAATTTATCTCTCTTATTTTTCTCTTATTCTCTCTCATTTATTTGTACTTTTCATATATAAATTAATAAAATAACAAAAATATGAGTTGTATAGTTGTGATAGAGAAATTTATAAAAAATATGATAATTTATATAAACCAAAACGTTTCCTTATAAGTTGTAAAAGTTTAATTTTTACTTTAAATACGAGAAAATTTATAAGTTATTTAATGTGGTTGCTCTAGTAAATTAATTTAGGTTAAAAAATATTGATAGAAGTATATTAAAATAAAATAATATTTAGTTATGATAATAAATTTGATAGAAAAGCTGAAAAATATATAAAGTTAAATTGTTACCCTAAAAATATAAAAGTAATGCTAATTATCTTAAATATGAAGAAAAGTGTAAGAAAACTGGTGCGTTTGCTCATAAATCATTAATAACATTGATTAGAATCCGTATATGCGGAGGGATGTATTTTAAAAAAAAACAATACAGGAGACTCGATCATTATTTTTGTTTTAAAAAAAAATTACATTGTAAAAAAATTGTTTTTCAAAAAATATGAGGTGGATGCCTATAGCTCCCGCCCGTCCCCTAGCTCCCCTCCTGATTGTGATTTTACATGCCGTAGAATTATAATGTAAACTTTACATGCAATTGATAAATATTTTGTACTTTGTAGTATTTAATTTTACCAAAATGGAAGAAGTATTTGAAAATGGAGAATGGGGAAATGTGTTTTGATAATTATAGACTAATTAAAACTGTTGTTGTTTGAAGATTGATGGTCGAGTTGTAAATTTAAGTCAAAAAGGATATGGCAAAAGAGTTAATTTCTTCCTTACTGGAATATGTGTTCACGTTGAACTAAAAAGGCGGTAGAAAATGTTATCTATTCATTTAGAATAAATGGATAATAACAATCTCTAAAATAACAGCAATTTCTAAAAATAGCATTATGGCAATTCCAAAATAGTAATGCTAACTTTGCCCTCATCATTACCTAAACGTTACGATATTCATTCATGAATTATCTTTTAATTAATCATTAGTAGTGCACAACAGTAATCGGTGAATTTATTCCCTTTCATTATAGCCAAGGTTTGTATATATACTAGAAGTTTACAAGATGACCTTTCGGCAAAAAATTCCAATCATGTCATTTTCATTAGGTAGATATTCTACCAAGTAAATGGGTCCATGATTATTAAAGCTTTAGATTCATCTTTCTTTTTGGTTACTACTTTATTTTTTACTATTATTAAAGGACACATATGCTTGATTATCAAGTATGAACCCTTTACACTTGTCTTGTAGGTGCTTTGAGAGGCACATTTAGATTGTCATGTTACGAATCGTACGTGGTTCTTTTTATTTTCCTGTTAAAAGTTAGCTAGGGCTTCTAATATTAACTTTATTCACTATAGAGTGATGTAATTGATGAGTCACGTGCTTAGAAAATGCAACATGATTTGATAAAATAACAAGGAAATTTTGATTTTAAAAGAATTGGAACTTTATGGAGTATAATCTTATAATCGTTTTTCTTCTTCTTTCTGAATTTAATATCAGTTTTTTGGTTTTCTAAACGTCATTTTCAACAGAATCTATGAGTGATAATAATTAGCCGACACGTTAGATCTCAACTCATAAAAGAAGTGCATGGATTAGACTCAATCCAGCATTAATATTATTTCAAGTATTCAAATACAAGTAGAGCCGACAGTGTAAACTTCCATCGATAGTTCAACTATCGCTCGTTAACAATTTGATTAGCCAACTACGTATATTAACAATTGAGACATTAAACTACATATATACTTTGTCTTATTTTGGGTACACTCGTCAATTCAATTGGACGGAAGTTAAATTTAAATTACATTTCAGTCTAATATTTTATAAAACATATCAATTTAACCCGAAAGGTTTATAAATTTACATTTTTAATATACACATAAACAAATAGTTGCATATACATAAAATACAAAATAAAATAAAAAATACACTTTTTGCATAATATATATATATATATACATATATACTATTACTCTATGTGAAGACTGTTTATGAAAACTTGAAACAATTATTTATAAAAAAATACTATTAATTTACAAAATTACAAAATAGTAACTGCTATCTAATTATTAACTTTACTTTTAACTGCATATTCTCACAAATTATCTACATAACGGATTACATATTTTTTTTTTCCCGATTAACACCCATCGAGATGGGCAGGTCCGCTAGTATATATTATACACACACCACACCACCACCAACTACCACCAGCTACCACCATCAGCCGCCACTACCACCCCATCTCCACCCCACCGTCACGTCGCCTGCAGCGATCGCCACCCCACCACCACGCTCTCATCACACTATAAATACATATATTTATATATATACACATATATACATACACAAATATATATACATACACATATGTATATATACATGGGCAAGTTGGAGGTGGGGTGGTGGTGGCGGCGGGTGGTGGTTGGTGGTGGTGAGGTGTGTTTATTTTATTTTGTATTTTATGTATATGTATGAGTATGTATATGCATATGTAATTATTTGTTTATAAATATGTCAAAAAGGTAAATTTATAAATTTTTCGGGTTAAATTGATATATTTTATAAAATATTGGACTGAAATGTAATTTAAACTTAACTTTCGTCCAAGTCCAATTAAATTGACGGCGGTAACCAGATTATGACAAAATATGTAGTTAAGTAGCTCAATTGTTAATGTTCGTATTTGAATAACTAAAATGTTAACGACTACATAGTTGTATGTAGTAAACCTATTTTTTTTTTCCAATTCAACAGTTACTCTTAAATGTTCTACATATCCAAATTAGTATAGAAATTGGAAAAAAAATATGCACATCAGTTTCGCTTGCCTCTGTCCAACTAAAAAACAATAATTTAGGTTAATATAAACAAAAATGGATTCATTCAGGAAAAATTTCTCAGTTATCAACAAAAAGAAGCCAAAATGTTCTAGACCGACAGCCAATTACGACGTTTGGAGTTATGTGAAGAAATTAAAAGATCCAACAAATAAGTTCTAGTTATACAACATGACTTTTAAGCTGTTTCATGTCTAGGATATACAGTAGTATGTTTTTTTTTTTGTAAATCCCCTTTTGTTTTGTTAATGACACCTTATCTTTGGGTTTTAGATGAACCATGTTGGGCTTTCATTGAAGGTCTGAGCATTTAATCTTGAAACATGTTATGACCTAAAAGTACTCTGAAACAGTCTTTATGATAATACAAAGTAAGCTGAGAAAAGCAAAAGTAAATAAATCACAAATTAACTTCCATGCAGATAAATTGTGATTTAACAACATTCTATTGTAACCGAAATTCCTCGCCAGCATATATATACATTAATACGCCCCTTAAATTGTGTTGTCCTTGCATATAGCTTGATATATTCTTCTTTTAGTTGATACAAACCTAATACAAAAGCCTTCCAATAAGGCATCGGTGCATCACAAATCAAACTAACGAAGTTCCTAGACAATGAAATTTTATTTTTAAGTTGAGAATATATACGACTTTTGATACGAGATTGATCAGGGTGGATCTATCTAATCAGGGTTTATAACGATCAAACTAAAAACCGCGACCCGTCGCTTATAAACAGGTGAGAAGCTTGTTATGATTAGATGATATTTCAATACTAAATACTGCGACCCGTCACTTGTAAAGAGGTGGGAACCTTGATATGATTAGTTTGGTATGAAACCGCGACCCGTCACTTGTAAAGAGCTGGGAACCTTGATATGATTAGTTTAGTATGGAACCGCGACCCGTCACCTATAAAGAGGTGGGAACCTTGGTATGTGAGCACGCCACAAACGGTTATGCACTACCGAATGATAATTCGGGGTGAACGCCACGAGGTAGAACCTTGATAATTAGTTCGAAAAGTTCAATGAAGAACAAAAAAAAAAATCTCAATATATTTAATTCAAATATGCCTTTATACAAGTCACGAAATGACCTCTATTTATATTTGGAACAAGCCTCCAAATATGCAAAAAGTTATAGAAATCATTAAATAAACATAGGTCCTATGATATTCTAACTTATTTATCTACTTAGAATTCAGCAAAATAATAGTAAATACAATGAATTTAAGTTATACAATTTAAGAATAAGTTTAAAGTCATAATTAATATGTGCTCCTTGAGTTGTAGTCTTGAAATCCATGCAAATAAATTGAATGACCAGCCACCATGAATTAATGTCTTTAGAATTCAGCCCCTCCACGATTTACCATGAAATTACCCTTCAATATAATGTGTTGAATAGTCTTAATCAGATTCACCAAGTCTTGTACATTAATTGCACCCATATTCACTTGGCCTTGGAATTCGCTTGATCGTGATTTTCTTATAATCTATCCAAATATCTTGTCTACATTATTCATATGCACCATTAAAATTCTTAGCTATTGTCTTTGTAATTAACAAAATAAGAACGTGTGAATAACAATTCGTTAACGTGATCAAGATCGCATCAACTTCTGAGAAAGCCTTGAAAATGTATAAATTTGAAACTAGAAACTAATATTAATTAAACTACTAAAACTTTGAAATGGTATAAAGTCAGATATATTAATAGAAACTCACTTGATCACCGTAAATTCTGTAATTATTAACACGAGTTTCATAAACAGTAAATTGAGCTAGACACATACATATAATCAACAATTGTTAAATAAGTTAACTTCATTTTTGCTAAGTAAGTTGAAAAATGCTAATCAAGCTTTTACATATGATATAGGGATGGACTTTATGTATAGGCTACTGCCAAGTTGAAGCTTCTTAGAGCATCCACAATCATCTGCTAGCTCATCAAAACATATTTTTAATTTTTTTTTTATCAAAACATATTTTTAATTTTTTTTTTGAGATATAAAAAGTATCATGCATCAGTAACTCTATAAATTTTTTAAATTTCAAAAAACACAAAATTCACCTTATATACGAGTAATGTATATGATTCCCTAAATGAATATGATAGTAATAAACTATCATATTATTCATATTTTTGTGGTTGAAATATTGTTCTAATTATGAAATGATAATAAACAAAAAAATAAATGATGTAGGGTTATTATAAAAAAATTAATAAGAAAACTGTAATTTTATGTAAATATATACGGTTCTTTAAAATATATAAAATATGTTAGGTTTGAGTAAATAGTTAAAGTTGATGATACGGTTGCTTTTAACTAATTTGTCAATAAAAGTATAAAGTGTAAAACCACATTTAGGTTGTTTTTGACGGATTCATTTTTGCTTCCTTGAAAAATTCAAGACAGTCTGTCTTCATTTTTCGGCAGCAAAAATGTGAAATTTTGTGTGTTTGATTTTTATTTTAATGTTTTGGAATTAAGATCGAACGATTAACGCTACCGTGAATCTACTCCACTATTATTTTGGGTGTGTCACATACTAAAAACATAACACTTATTAATGAACCCAAAAATATCTATCCTAAAATTAAATCAAAATTAAAACTAAAAAATAATAAAAACATAACACATGTTAATGAACTCAAACATATATAATCTAAAATTAATTCAAAATTAAAACTAAAAAAACTATTAATTGGCATACCTTAAATAATAGTGTATCATATTTATATAATTGTTTTTTCATAGGTAAGATAATATAAAAAAAATTTCAAACTTTTTATGGTTTTGGAATAAAATTTCACTTTTATAACTACATTTCAAAATTTCACCCTCGAAAATAAGTCCAGCAAGGCAGCCAAAACAAATCCGTCTCTATTAAAGCATCAAAATCACGCAATTAGTCAAGACTAGCTACTAATAGGTTAGGTTCTTAAATTTACTGTGATGTGATTTTATAGTCAATACATTAGTAAGTGCTACTACCACCACTCTTAAAAAAGTTAGGAGAAATTCTGAAAAAGCGCTTTATATAAAACCATACTCCGCTCCGAAACAGTAACGCTATAAAGCCAGACTATTTTAATTAGACTGAATATCATACAGTCATTTATATAATTTTTAGAATTTTTTTGACACTCAACCAAAACAAAAATAAAACCTCAAATATAATATTTATGAAACCCTAGTTCAAACTACCCTAAATTTAAATATTAATTAAAAATATTTAAAAATTTAATGATTTTAATATATTTTATTTGACTATTCAACAAAATAAAACCCCAAATATAATATTTATGGAACCCTAGTTGAGACAACCATAAACTTAAATATTAATTAAAAATATTTAAAATTTTAATGATTTGAATATATTTTATTTGACAATTCAACAAAATAAAAACATAAATATAATAGTATAGACCATCATTTGAGACTACCCTAAACATAATATGGTAAAATGGTGCAATTTATGTGACTCCTCTCAAACTGGTATGCTAGCTGTTTTAGTCCCTTTCATTCTTGTTTGAGAGATATGGCTTAGTAAGAACAAAAACAGATTTGATAATGAGAAAATGTGTGCTGATATAATTATTAAAAAGGTGACTAAATGGCTACAAGATCTTAATTTTTTGCTTAAACCCAAAAAATCTGCTAACAATTTTCATTGCCTAACACTTATGTCTTTAAATCTGAAAACTATATACTGTAAAAGGAAAAATGCTAAGTTGGTATGGTGGAATTGCCCACCCACTGGTAGATTAAAATTAAATTTAGATGGCTCATCACTTAGCAATAACTCTAGTGGTTGTGGTGGCATATTAAGAGACCATAAAGGAATGCTGGTTCTAGCTTTTTCTAAATATTTGGGCAAACAAACCAATATGTATGCTGAGATGATGGCTCTTAAAGATGGTTTAATTATTTGCTACACTATGGGTGTAACAAATGTAATGGTAGAAACTGACTCTGAAATGATTGTAACTTGGTGGAATACCAAGTCCTATCCAGACATAAAATTTTCTTCTATATGGAGGGACATAATCACATTATGTTGGACTCACTGTAAATCATGTTTATAGAGAACAGAATCAAGTTGCAGATGGTTTGGCCAAAATGGGATCAAATGGGAATAATTTTAATACAGGCAGAGCTATGGATTTACCCAAGATATATATGATGCTTACTATCTGGACCAAAAAAACACACCTTGCCTAAGGGGTGGCTATTTTAAGACATAGAAAGGGTTTAAAACAACTTTGTTTTATACCCCTGGCTAATGATGAAATTTCTGAAGTAAATACTGAATTAACAAAGCAACTATTCAAGGAAGGCTTTTAGCCTAAGAATTATGTTGTGTTTGGAATTATAAGATTTATTGGATAAAAACAGATATCTAAAGCTCATGAGGATAATTTTTTGAAGCTTTTGTTTTTTGCCTTGTTGATTTCAAAGGCAACTTTTTGATGAAGACTAAAGTCTGAAAAAAGTTTTACGCTCTTTACTACTAATTAGCTTTTGACATTAGATGCAGGTGACTTAGAAGTTTTACTTTTCTTTGGTACTACAAGTTTTTATGCCTTTTCTGCATATTTAGGCAGTTTCCAAGTGTATATTGCTAGGGGGTGTAGACTGCATTAAGAACCAGGACTTTTTTGCTAACTGGAAACTAAAAATCCAAGAATCAAAGCCTTAGATCACTACTGATCTAGGAGAAACAATGTGGAGGGGGTATAAGGAGAGGTTTTTGTTTCTTGGATGCTCTTTTTCGGGTGAAACATGATGTTTCTGGGGGATTTAAAGTCGTTTTATTCACCCTCCTAGCAATAATCTTTTGTATGACTGTTTTTTTTAGTCAAATTTCAGTATGTTTTGATGATGTAATGACCACTATGGGGGTTTATCCCATAGAAATTTTATTTATATAAACTTTTGTTTTGGAGAAAAAAAAGACTAACTTAAACTTAAATATTAATTAAAAATATTAAATATACGGCCGAATAACATACTCTTAAATTTCGGGATGAAAATGAAATTCTAAATTTACATTAAGGACTGGTGTGTTGAGAGTCTGGTTGAGTCTGTCTGGTTCATTATCATTATTGGCTCCGAAACTGTTTGTTTCTTCTTATTTTAACAGTATCAAGTAACTTTGGAAAACAACATTTATAAATTTCTTATCACAAGTCACATTTTCTAATTTCTCATTTGATAATGTACGGTCTTTGTTGATAATGTATGGAACCAGTGTGCTTGATTGGGGGCATGACTTTAATGCTGATCGTTTTTTTATGGAAACTAAAATGTTCCTCCGATTGAACATTTTTGCCGGCATGAAGCATACATTATTGTGGTAATATGTATTTTTGCTTTACATACATAACTATTGTTCATTTTGGATAAGAAAACTTTGTGTACTATTTTAGCCATAAAATAATTTTTAAAAATCAAGGCAAAAGATTTTTAAACCTAATAGTAAGTCACTACACTGATCCCCCTCCGTAATCCTCTAGAGGCAATATTTCCAGTAATGCTATTCATGTAGATAATTTAAACATACTTGTTATCCCACTTTTCGTAAAGCCTACTGTTATATATCATCTTGAAACTTAAATTTTTAGGCCTCAAATTATTAGTATTTATCTTTCCATATCATAAGTGGCCGGCCATCTAGTGCCAACATTTCGTGACAGTTGAGGAGAGAAAATGATGGAAGGAACAAACTGGATAGAAAATAAAAAAATAAAATAAAAATTATTATACCACATAAAAAAAAATGTTGGATTTACATGTGAAAAAATCAAAATCGTTATCCTAACATCCTAAAAGAAGGTTATAGCTTTTACACAAATAATTTTATTTTTTATTTTAGTCGGGTCTGGTTTTATAACATGTCTCATTATTAGTATTATTGCAATATTTCATCACTCCACGTGTAGAAAAAGTGATCCAAGGGTTCAAATTAGCTAGCTAGTCAATAAATACTAGTAGTAATTGTTTAATGGGGCAATAATTGTAGATTCCATTACTTCCACTAAAAATAAAAATAAATACTGTATCACAATTCATACATCCTTCGCAAGCATGATATCATTGTGCAGTGAAAAAAAGTAGTACATGGTATATGTTACATACATACATACATACATATATATAGAGACAGACAAAAAAAATTATGGAAAACTTATTATTATTTACAAAAATACACTTAAATAGCGAATGACAAATCAACAAAAAAATAATCTAGGAAAGTAATATGTTTTGCTTAATTTTACGATGGTACCAAATTTTACAAGAATCCTATTGCTTTCTTAGGTGATGTAGTCTAAAATAACTATGGAAATATTATCTACAATTAGGAAAGAGTAATGTTATTATGTGACATGGGGGTCTTTTTCCTGATCCAAAAGCAATTATGAATAATATTAAATAGTACTGGTTAGTATTTTACAATAATACAAACACCCCAAAAATATAAACGGTGAAATAAACTTAAAAGAATCTCTATGAGATTAATTAAGATGATACGGTGATAGCTGAAAGAACACATAAATTAATGTAACAAAGGAGTAAATGAACCATTTGGATCAATTTCTGTACACGTGGCATGAGGAAATAGTCCATCTGAATACGGACGTGAGCATTCCTCTGTCACTGTATTATTTTATCCCTATTCTTTACTTTATTTTATTTTGTGTTCTCTTAATTATTTTATTTAAAAATAATTTTAAAAACTTAAAAAAATTATACAATTATTATAAAACATGTATCAATGCATTTAAATAATTATTTTTAAAATAAAATTTATATACAATTTATTTTGAAATGAATGTATAAATTAGTGTAAATTAAACATATTAAATTTTAGAAAAGTTGTTTATACCAATATTATGTCCAAATGTTTTAAAATTTAAATACAATATAATATAAAATATTATAAATTTATGGAACAAGTTGTAAAAATTTAAAATTTGAATAAAAATAAATAAAAAATACAAAAAAAATCAGAGAATAGGGATACGTTGGAATTTGAATGTAAGCGGGATGATACTCAACATTGGTGACATTGAATCTAATGCAAGGACCACAAACTAACAAACATATACCAATGAAATATTAATTACATGGCAATGGAAAAACAATAATAGCTTATATGGTTTCGATTTATTAAAGAGTAAAATACAACAGAAATATTTGGTCAACAACTTAAAACTTGAGTTTTTTTTACAAAAGAAACTTTTATTTTGATTTTTTTCTTTCTGATTTATAAAAAAAAAGCTAGAGTTGAAAACGAACTAATATATTTTATGATTAACTAAATAGCTATCTTTCAGAAAAAAGTCTTACTTTACACTGACAATTGTAATAACAAATTATACAAGTTGCCCGTGTGTGATATTTTCTTTTTCTTTTATTTAAAAAAAAACATAAAAACATATTGTTTTGTTTGTTTTTTCGATAATGAACATAATGATTCTACTCCACAATTTTATATTAAGATTTAGTAGCGTAAAAAATAAGCAATATGTTATATGCCCATCAAGAAGATCTGAGGACAACCTGTCCGATTATTATTTTTCTTTTTTCTTGGCGTTGATCATAATTATTCTTATATGTATGCATATTATTGTTTGGGTCATTTTCAACTTTGTATTAAATATTTTTTACCTCCCTAGTAGCATAATTATTAATGTCATCTTTTATCTGTTTTAAAGTTGTGCGTCAAACTCTGGTATTCCATATACAAATAGAATTTCATTAGTTAATAAGGCCATATTAACACATCTTCCACATTTGCTTCTTTGATAAAAATAAATCAATGAGATGATCTTCCAGTTATAGAAATTCATTACTTAATTTATGTTCCAAGAGCTTGTTTTTTTAAAAACAGGCACTAACTTGTAACATCTCCTTTTATCATTTTCATGCAAAAGTATACAAATCATAAAACATAGTACAGATAATCGACAAGAAACACATCTCACAGTCATAATTCCATTAAAATGTGGAAAAAAAAATCATATCGTAAAGTATAAATATACTAACTTAAAATCTTCAACCAAATTGATCCAAGTACCGTTCAAGTATAAATCTCGCCACCGGCTCCATTCGAGTCAATTTAAGTTGGAGCCCGAGAGTCATCATTATATTGTTAGTATGTCTAATGTCTTAAGGTTGCCTAGGTTGGGGCCTAGGTGCATTTCAATTTTGATAAGAAGGACAGTAAAGGTTAAGGCGTGAGTCTATTTTATATCGGAAAGCTGCCTCTATCAATTTGACCTACGGAGGAGCGTGTTTTCATATTTTCGCAAAGTTTGTTAAGAGTTTATTATCCCGTCAGAAGTGATTAAATTTTCTAGCACCATGCCAAATGTGCCCTAAGAATAAGAGAAGGACGTATAGTCTAGAGTTTTACAAAAAATACGGTTTCAACTTTTCGGTGCCAAAATCAAATTGTACAAGCAGATCCATTTTTATATGTAACGTCGTTAACAGTGGCTAGCTACTTTGTGGTTCAAAAATCAAAATCAGAATAATGTTCATGTGAATAAATGTTGCATATATACTTTATAAATACAGCCCGCAATATATAGAAAAAGGCTTGCATCATCTGAGTTCCTCGAGAGAAGTTGGATTTTGTTTACAATCTCCCCTACTGCGAACGCACATCATGTGTAATACTAATGGCCAATGGGACGGGGCTCTCGCAAGTTGTCTTAAGCTATATCAATTATCATCTAACAATTTATTTCACCGATCATAATCAGTTGAAATTTCAAAAGTATGAATAGGCTTTTCTTTCAACTACAAGTTACAATGTAGAATATACATAATGATCGAAATTTAGAATTTGAAAACCAAGTTAAATAACACGAAATACTAGTTTATACCTGACTAGGAGAATGACCGAATGAATAACAATATGCCACTTGTTTGTATTCTTTCCATCCAAAATGAAGTTAATTATATTATTTTGGTCTATTTCATAATATAAATTTATTTTTCCAAAATAAAAAATAATCTTGTTTAAAATTACATATTTGCCTATATTTTTAAATTTATAGAAGAATGTGTATTAATAAAAATGAGCATAAAAGTATAGAAAATGTATAATAATTGTGTTTTATTAATAAGATAATAATAGCTAGAAAGTGAGTTGGATGACTTAAGATTTTACTTGGAAAAAGAAACGACTCGTGATAAGACTTTTTCTTTTTTCCTGTCCTTTCTTTTTCAGTTCATGTGAGTATATTATTTGACTGACTGCACTCCATTTCTGGCCAAACAGTTTAAATGAGAAATTCTAACTATAAATTAATATACAGTAACATTCAGTTTTCATGTTAAATATCATAAATGGGTTTTACAAACAGCAATTATAACTTCCACCTAAGTTATCAGGACAAAGTAATATAGGAAAACTATTATAGCTAGTCTAAAAATATTACTGAAAAAAGAGAAGATGCATGTAGTGGAGCCAACGCTCTAGCACGAAACCGAGTCAAAACGATTATACTCTAAAAAATAAGTCTGAAAATGTAATTTGTAGAAAATACGGGCAACAACTCTAATCCAACAGTCTCGTTTATGTCCTCATAGATAAACTTAATTACCTATGTTTGATTTTATTTAAATATTAATCGTTTAACGGTCTATATAATCACCACTTGACAACTCTAGACCAGAAGAACGTTTATGACGAACCTGTATATAATCTTTTGCCATGTTTATTTGGTGTATAGTGTAAATAGCTACAATTTGTAACTAGGTTTTATAGGTGGTATAACAATATACTAAAATAGTATGATAAAAAATTTGACTAAAATAGCATAAATTGTAACTAAGAAATTGCATGCATGATTAAATTTTGGACAATTAAGCAAAACATATAACAACTAAAAGGTTTTTCCCAAAACATACAAACATACAATTACACATATTTATAAAAATTGTATGTTTTGCAAATAAAAGTTTTGATTTTTAGTTTTTAATTTTTAGACTTAAAAAATTGTATTTTAATTTGATAATTTTCCATTTTCTTCAACTAAAACAGCATAACAATATATAGTAATCTTATTCCTAGTCAACAATAGGCGGCTTTTCAAATATCCCGTGGGTATTATAGGTCCTTTATACTTATCTTTCTCCACTAATTGACAACACATTTTCTCTTATATCTATCTGATTTAGTGAGAATCTGAAAGAAATTGGAACTATAAAATGCATCTTCATCCTCTTTTTGTTTTCTACTCTAATAATATTATCCGGTTCGATTCAGTTTTTGAATACAAGGAGAACCAAACCAATTTAAAACAATCGGATCAATTTGGTTTTGATCAAAAAATTACCGAAATTGAACCAAACCGAACCGAACCGAACCAATCATAATCGGACTGGTTCGGTCGGTTTGAACTTTAACAAATAAAAAACACAATATTTAAAATTAAACTACTTTCCAACTTTGAACCAAAAGTCGAATAACAAGTAAATTTATAAAAAAATTTAACAAAATATATTATTGATAGCTACAAATATCAAGTAACACATTATGTCTCAACTTATTAATGTATATATATAAATAACTATATTATTTTATATATGAATAAAAATAATAGATTCGGTTCGGTTTGGTTTGATTTAAAAACTACTAAAACCGCAAACCAAACCGATTAAATCGGCTTATCAAATTTCAAACTAAACTAAACTAATTAATTAATTCAGTTTTTAATCGGTTAGTTTGGTTCAATTGGTATGATTGGTTTGATTCGGTTTGGTTTATGTACACCATCATATGGCCCTGTGCTTGCTTACTATTCTACTTACTAATTTCCAATTTTGTTTACATCTTTTAGAACGATGACTTTCTTTGGATGTATATGCACACTAGTCACTATGGTGGTTCTTTAAGATTTTTTTAGAAAAAAATCACAAGACAAATTTGAACACGTGAATAAATACGAAGGTCTGTTTTTTAGCCTAAGCCACAACTCAACTGAATGATTACATTGTCGGTTTGATAAGATCCGGTTGTAGTTAAATATATGAAAAAGGTTTTTTCATCACCATAGTTTCAAAACCAAAAAACTTAGATGCACCAATCATATTAATTGTAATTTAAAAAAAAATGAATTTTAATTTAATACACAGTCGTTTCATCTAATCTTTACATACACAACTCGTGAAATATAGGTTCGTACTAAACTAGGGGTGGGCTAGGATCGTGATCCGACCCACGAAGCTTAATATGTGTCCTGATCCGATATTTTTTGAGGAGTAAAAAAAAATCTTGACCCGGCTTGACAAAATTCGGGACATGATTTTTCGGAATCCGATAGGATCGGATTAGGGTTGTCCCGACATATTTTTTAACAAGGTGATTTTTTTGATTTTATATTTTTTTTTATTGAAATAAGTCCGACTTTTATTAATTCATGGTTGTCTAAACATGATAAACACAATTTATATTTGAGAAAAACATCAGTAATAAATGTAAAAAAAATCACCAATTACTAAAAATAGAGGGGGTAAATAACAAATAATAGAGGGAATGATGAAAAAAATTAAAATTTAATAAAATTTGGTGTTAATCGCACATCTAGCAACTATGATACTAAATTAGATAAATAATACGTTATTATAGTTATAACTTATAACTTGTAAAGTCGGAAAAAAGTTGTTCGTTTTTTTTCTGATAACTCATAATTAAATTCTCAACATATTGTTAGTATTATGGTATTCAAAAAACAAATTATATTTTTTTGAAAATCGTCCGAGGCCATGACTTCCGTCATGATTCATCCCTACGTACACCCGATCACTATCCCGAAAATAGTCGGGTCGGGACAAATCCTGAATTTTTCAGGACGGAAAAAGTTTGGTCGGGTCAGGATAAAATCGGAACATGTGTCAAGACGACGGATGGATAAATATGGATTTTGGCCGAGCCCTATACTAAACCATACGGAAGCATTTAGAATCTATTAAGAAAAATAAGCTAAGGAGACTGGTTTATGGCAATATGTTTATTTTAAGTATAAAATTAGTCGATGATTTAATTTAATGAAAGAGTATCCATTTGTTGGTCCGTATGAGTCTAAACTTTAGAGGGAGGGTGAATAAGGTTTTGTACGTTTTTCGCGGAATAAAAACTTAGTGTTATTTACTAAGTTAATTAGTGGTTTTATCACCTAAACTCTTTCGTTAACAAGTTATCGCTAAATTAATCTAAGCAAGTAATAAATATAAGCGATAAGTAAATACGAAAAGTAAAAGTTAAGGGAAGAAATAACGCAAGATTTATAGAGGTTCGGCAAACCGCGCCTACGTCCTCTCCTCGGTATTTTCACTACCGAGTGTTTCACTAAAAACTTCGATTCAAGGTTACACCTTAACGAGCTTAATCAACCGATTACGCTCCCCCTCACTATATGAGTATCCCGAATAAATGACCTAGAGCTTTTAAGCTATACTTGCTTAAAAGCCTCTACCCAATTCACTCGCTCACAAATGAGTTTATAAAATTACTCTTTTACAAATTGGATCACTCACTAACAAATAATATTTCGGAGTTTATAGAATTACTAGAATAATACTCTCGAGAATAATACAAGTGAGATTTTGTAGTATAAGCTTGAAGAATAGCTTTGTAAGAATTGCTTATAAGTTAGTATGCTTCGGTGTCCTCTCCAAATGGACTTTGGGGCCTTTTTGTAGAGTGAAAAGTTTCAGCATTTAATTTCAGACCGTTGCTGGTTGTTGAGTTCATTCAATGCTGTTTTCGCAGTTGTTCGCCCAATTTTCAGGAAGAGCTTAAAAGCTGGAATTTGAAAATCTACAGAAACGATTGGTCGTTTCTGTAAAACGATCGGTCGTTTTTGATCTGAGTTCTCTGGAAGAATTTATACTGAAAACGATCGGTCGTTTCCTCTTGGCGATCGGTCGTTTTTACGTTGTGCTCACTGGAAGAAATTTGCACTGAATATGATCGATCGTTTTTGCTTATAGATCAATCGTTTTTAATTCTGGGCATGTTTCGGTTTTCTCGACCAACTTCGAAAGCTTGTAACTTGTTCGATTTAATTCCGATTGACGTTCCGCTTGATCCGTTGACTCCGTATTTGCGTATTCTATCATTTTGACCCTTTGACACGCTAGATAAAAGATTAGTACGCAAAACGAGCTTTTATCATGTTTTACAAATATTGTTATCATCAAAATAATCGATTTGAAGAATCAACGTTCAACAATTGATATTTATGTGGGGATTTGGAAGATGATAAACACGTTTAACATTTGAAACGAAATAATTTTTTTCGGATTAAGGTCAGAGAGACTAATCACTATCTTTATGGAGTAAATTGTTATTGATAAATATATTAATAATTATCGGTTGATTGAGATTTGATGTTAATTATATGATAAGATTGGACCGAACCATTATTAGATCTTCACCGCATTCGACAATTGAGTCAATATTGTAGCCTATATATAACACACATTCATTGAATAAAGTTTATGACTTATATTCGTGAAATCTCATTTGAGTTTACAAAGAGAATGTTTCGAGTCTAACCAGATTAAGAGATATTGTAGAGTAAGATGTTAAGACGGTAATAAAATAGACGGTTTGAGGTGCAACGCTCAATTACTACAACAATATATTTTTTCACCTTCTAGATTCGATACAATTTTAAACTATATTTTAATTAAATAAGATAGTAACTCATTAACTCCTATCATAGAGAATTGTATTACAATCCATAGTTAATTTGGCATGATAATTATCATAAGTAACTTAACGCACGTTGTTCACTTAAGGACTTATTTGGTTGGCGTAGGATGAAATATCAAATGTAACGAGTTCTATAAATACTATGTTTGTATGGACAAATATGAGCGGGACTATGCAATGGGATAGCAAATAATCTCAAATAAGGTTATTTGTAATAATATGAGGATTGTGATATTTGTAGTGCCGGTATTACATGTACCGCAACTTTCATCATCATATTTCAATCACAGATGTATTCGTAATACCGGAACTAGTCATTTCGCAACCAAACAAGGAAAGTCACTTCACTTACCATTTTGCCATCACCACTCATTTATGTAGTTCATCTGTATCACGACCAAGGTTTTCAATAGATCTATTTCTTTTATATACTTATCATTGTAGAGTTACTATTACTAGCTACTAATTTAAGTGGATGGCGGGGAGGATCCAATTAAATTGAAAAGACAAAAAAGATTAAATAATAAGCACAATAGCTACGTGTTATGGTGGGGGCATGATTTTTTAATATCAAAAAAAGATAGTACTCCTAATATCATTGAATTTACAGGTTAAAGCATCCAACTATTCATAAAAAAAATAACTTTTTGTCAAAGGGCATGTGGAAAATGGAGCAATTATCAGTATTAAGTTGGTGTTGAACACTGCTGGGCTAATTTTATTTTTTAAATTCCCTTACATACCTCACTAAATTGGAATATGACATCACACCACTTATTTTACCACACTTTTATTTGTAGATTTAAAATGGATTGAGCATTTGAGCTTAGGCTTACGATACAATTTAAGAATACTTATAAATATATACATAACAATCAATTTAATTATAAAAAAATTATTTATGTGTATTTATTTATAATTAGATATATATACTTATTTATAATTACATACATATGTTATAAAAAATAACAAAGTATAAAAAAGAAATCAAAAATAAAAAATAAAAAAATTATTTATGTGTATTTATTTATAATTAGATATATATACTTATTTATAATTACATACATATGTTATAAAAAATAACAAAATATAAAAAAGAAATCAAAAATAAAAAAATTTGAATTTTTTTTAAAAAAAAAATCAAAAAATTTGTATACAGTATCAAACATGATTAGACATGATTGGATACGATTAAACAAGATTAGACATACAAGATTGGACATGATTGGACAGTATCAAACATATGATTGAACATAATTAGACAGGATCACACATATTTTTTATATAAAAAATGTATTTTTTGATTTTTTTAATGACATATGTACAAATTTATTAGTAAGTTCACAAAATATGTTTTTTTTTTTTTTTTGTAAAAGAGTCATTAAGTTTAAAATAACTGAATTTTTTATAAATAAGTTTTTATATATATATTAAATTGTAATTTTCCTACAATTTATCCGGGTAACGACACACCATGGGCCTAATAAGTTAATTATATCTTAGTGTTGGACACTGCTGGGCTAACATTTTCTTTTAAATTACATACCTCACTAATTTGGAATATGACATCAAACCACTTATTTTACCACACTTTTATTTGTAGATTTAAAATGGATTGAGCATTTGAGTTTACACTTACGATTTGAGCATTTGAGCTTACGCGTAACAAATTTTTCTCCAATGGATTTGACTACTCAATTAATTACTCCCATCAAGATATTTTTTGAGGGATATATAATTTTATGAATACCACACTCGTAAATGAATCATTTTTTTTAAACTAAAATTACATAGTATAGAACGATCTTGTTCCTTGTTAAAAACATGGGAATTACAGGCAGGGATGTATACACCGGACGAACCTCACGTCGCTTGTGTTTATTATTCGTCTATAATGCTTGTTCATGTTCCATAAACATTAACCGAACCCTTGATGAACGAACATGAACTGTTCGTTAACAATATAAATCCTATGAATTGAGTTTAGAATTTGTAAAAATCCGGATTTTCGTAGAAAAATATCGTGGTAAAGAGAAGTGAAATATCGTATATCGCCTAGATATGTAGTACATGTATAATATATAAGTTAGAATTATCTTCCTTACTATCACCAAGACCTTTTAAAACCATGCGGCCTGAGAAGTGATGACGAAATCAGAGCAAAGCGGACAGTATTTGTGGTAGTAAGCAGATGGTGGCGGTCTGGTCGGAGGACCGGGTCGTTACATTTGGTATAAGAGCCGCTATCTAGCCGATGTGGTCACTGTTAACTCCGGAAGTACGGTGTGCCCGATGAGGACGTCGTGCCTGAAGGGGGGAAGGGTGTAAAAACCCGGGTTTTCGTAGAAAAATACCGTAGTAAAGAGAACTGAGGTATCCCACATCGCCTAGATATGTAGTACATATATGATATATAATATAGAATTTTACTATCACCAAAACTTTTTAAAGCCGTGTGATCCGAGAAGCGAGAACGAAATCAGACCAAAGCGGACAGTATTGATAGTAGTATGCAGATGGTGACGGTCTGATCGAATGACGGATCGTTACAGAATCGGTTACGAATCAATATACATGTGTGTCTAAACATGTGTCAAGATTATCCAGGTTTGAACTCTATCATTAGTTAAATGATGCTGTTTCTTTCACTCGTCTTGTAAAATTTATGTAATATTTTATTTTATCTATTAATACATATTATAAAAAAACTATAAAATTTGACTTTTTATATTTTTTGGGAGGTATTTGTTAATATTATTATCTTATAAATTGTCAAAATAAACAATAAATACCAAAAAAAATATATAAAATCAAATTTTACATTTTTTTAAACAATTTTTTTAGAAATAAAATAAAACGTTGATTTAGAAAAAAAAACAAATACATATTAAAAAAACGATAACATGACTATACAAACATGACCAACAAATGTATTCCCACTATAAATAACTCAAAAAATCGAAAGAAAACTAAACGCTAGATGTTTTTTGTATCAGATTTTTTGAAGTGATTTTTGAATTTAGAAAATTCAGATTTTTTAATAGGTGCTTGGTTACTGGTATTTTTTTAATTCTTAAAATTCATATTTTTAGTTAAAATAATCTAAAAATAAGAATTTTAAAAATGTAAAAAAATCTATATCAAAGGGACCGAGTCTATCATCACATGGACAATAAATTAACATTTTTTCAAATAATATAATTTCCTTAACTAATTTTTTTTTTTTTTTTACAAATTGGCGCAATCTTAAACTCTTCTCCTTCTATTCATTCAACTACATTTCTACCATCTTCCATTAACAACTCTCTCTCTCTCTATGGCACCCCTGTTCATCCTCCTCTTCCTCTCTCTTCTTTCTCTAACCTCTTCCGTCTCGGACCTCGAAACGCTTCTCGAAGTCAAAGCCTCTCTCAAAACCTCCAACACAAACTTATTCTCCACTTGGGTCTCCTCAAACTCCCCTTGTAACTTCACAGGAATAACTTGTAACACAAGAAACTCAGTCTCCGAAATTGACTTGTCAAAAAACCACTTAACGGGTGATTTTCCGTTTGATTTGGTTTGTAGTTTACCTTCTCTCACGAAACTCGCTCTTGGTAACAACTCTTTCGATGCACCGATTATTGGGAGTTTGAAAAACTGTGTTTTTTTACAGTATCTTGATCTTGGTAACAATTTTTTTACGGGACCTGTACCGGATTTATCCCAGTTGTCGCAAATGAAGTACCTTTATTTAAATTCGAGCGGCTTTTGGGGGAAAATCCCTTGGGATTCGATAAAGAACATGACGGGTCTTGTCGTGTTGAGCCTCGGAGATAACCCTTTCGACGAGAATCCTATTCCGGATAGTCTTTTTCAGCTCACTAAGCTGAGGTGGCTTTATTTATCGAATTGCAGTATCGAGGGGAAAATTAGTCCTAAAATTGGGAATTTAACGGAATTAATAAACTTGGAGCTATCGCATAACTTTATGTATGGGGAGATACCGAAAGAAATTACGAAGCTATCGAAGCTATGGCAACTAGAGCTTTACTTGAATGACTTGACCGGGAAATTACCGGTCGGGTTTGGGAATTTGACAAATTTGGAAAATTTTGATGCTTCAAGAAATCATCTTTATGGTGATTTATCGGAGTTGAAGTCGTTGAAAAACTTTGTATCTTTGCAGTTGTTCGAAAATCGAATATCAGGCGAAATCCCTGCTGAATTCGGGGAGCTTAAAAAATTAGTCGATTTCTCTCTATATAGCAATAGGCTATCAGGTCCCCTCCCTACGAAACTTGGGTCGTGGTCGAAGTTTAATTTTATTGATGTTTCGGAGAATTTTCTATCGGGTTCTATACCGCCGGATATGTGCAAACAACGGTCTATGACAGAACTTTTGATGCTACAAAATCGATTTTCGGGAGATATTCCAGCTAGCTATGCCAGCTGTACGACTTTGACACGTTTTAGGGTGAGTAATAATTCTCTTTCAGGTATAGTTCCTAGTGGAATTTGGGGATTACCTAAAGTCGGATTACTAGATTTAGCTTATAATCAATTTGAAGGTATAATCTCTATCGATATTGCAAAGGCGGAGTCTTTAACACAGTTAGCTCTATATAACAATCGATTCTCCGGCCAAATCCCACCAGAGATTCTAAAGGCTTTTTCCTTTATTGAAATTGATGTGAGTAATAATCAATTTTCCGGTGAACTTCCAGCAAAAATTGGAGTTTTAAAGAAATTAAACAATCTTATTTTACAAAACAACAAGTTTTCCGGACCAATTCCGAAAACTTTAGGCTCCTGTATTGCTCTAAACAACATAAAGATTGCCCACAACTCATTTTCGGGTGAAATTCCGTCGTCGCTCGGTTCGTTACCGGTGCTTACCTCATTGAATTTATCAAAAAACGAACTCTCTGGTCAAATCCCGATGACTCTCTCGTCATTGAAATTAAATATACTCGACCTTTCGTATAATAAATTATCCGGACCGATACCACAAAGTCTCAATACTAAGGCTTATAATGGAAGTTTTGCTGGAAACGACGGTCTTTGCAGCCAAAGCATCGCCGGATTCAGGAAATGCTCGCATGTTTCCGGCAACCCTAAAAAGATTCACGTCGTCATTATCACTATATCGGCCCTTTTTATTGTGTTTTTCATGTCAATCCTATGTGTCATGTACTTGAAAAGCAAAACACAAAAAGATGAGAGATCCTTAAAAGAAGATTATTCATGGGATATAAAGTCATTTCATGTATTGACCTTTACCGAGGACGATATCTTTGATTCAATAAAAGAAGAGAATCTCATTGGAAAAGGAGGGTCTGGATACGTTTATAAGGTTAATATTTCGAATAGTATAGAATTGGCTGTTAAGCATATCTGGCACATGAATTCGGGTGATCAAAAAAGTCATCGTGGCACAACCCCAATGCTCTCGAAACCTGCTAGAAAATTGAAGGAATTCGAAGCTGAGGTGAAAACACTGAGTTCGATACGACACGTAAACGTGGTTAAATTATATTGCAGCATAACTAGCGAGGAATCGAGTCTATTGGTATATGAATTTTTGCCTAATGGGAGTTTATATGATAGGTTACATAATGGAATCGAGAAATTGGCTTTGGATTGGGAAACTAGATATGAGATTGCTCTTGGGGCCGCTAAAGGATTAGCTTATTTGCACCATGGGTGTGAGGTGCCGATTATTCATAGAGATGTTAAATCGAGTAATATTTTGTTGGACGAGTTTTTCAAGCCTAGGATTGCAGATTTTGGGCTCGCGAAAATCGTTCAAATCAATAGCGATACGGATTCGACTCATGTAATAGCAGGAACTCCAGGGTATATTGCTCCCGGTGAGTTTTTTCTTTTTTGTTATCAAGTCCATAATTTCTTGTTATCAAGTCCATAGTATATCGACCATCTTTCCTAGCAGATATACGTATCTACATAAAACTATCCAAGTAAATGTATTAAAAGTGATATGGCTTTTACAATTTTAACGTGTTTGGTTTCTCGTTTCTTTTTTTCAGAATATGGATACACGTGCAAGGTGGACGAAAAAAGTGATGTCTACAGTTTTGGAGTAGTCTTAATGGAACTTGTGACGGGTAAAAGGCCAACCGATCCTCAATTTGGCGAAAACAAGGACCTAGTGAGTTGGGTATCGGCTAAGCTAATGAGCAAAAGAAGCTTTCTGAGCATTGTGGACCCTAACATACCGGAAATTTATCGCGAAGAGACAGTTAAAATACTCAGAATCGCGATTTTATGCACCGCTACTCAACCAGCTCTGAGGCCTACTATAAGGAGTATTGTTCAAATGATCGAAGAAGCTGAACCTTATAAACTTGTGGGCATAATTATTGGTAAAAATAAGAGCATAAAAGAGGAACCGAAAGAAGAATTATGAGGACAATTACTTTCGGGGACGAAGATCCCGAAAAAGGCATAAACAAAATCGAAAGTTTTGGAAAAGGAGTAACATTGAAGGGATGATTAATTAACATAATAAACGTCGTTTTCAGGAGTTTTATTATATGAGAATGTTAGGCGAATGTTGGGGTCCATAGTCAATGGCCATCGTGTAGCATATTAAATATTTTGTAACATAATGATACTTTTTTTTTTTCTGTAGTGAGATAATTCCATGTATATTGGTTGTCAATTGTTTATAAATAAAGGTTTCTATCTAATTCGGTAGCTACATTTTATTCTTTCACCAGCCGATTTAATAAAACTTGGGTGGTTGTCAAGATTAAGTTCAACTAGACAATGGAAGAATCTCATTATTTTTTAATGATTTTACTTGTAAGTATGTTTTATTAAAGAAATACAAGAAATTTTCGTACAACAGACATAAAAAAGAAAGATAAGCTGCATTACATTGAGCTGCAGTTTTCCGAGACTTTATATACCAATTACTTCAGGAAGATAATTCATAGCTAATTTTGTTTACAAATGTGTGGTTATTGACCAGAATTACTTGCGGGCATCAGCGGAATTTTAGGCTGGTTTTAACTTTTGGATTGTGTCGAGCTTCTATACCATCCGAATTCAAACATGACAGAAATCCAGCTGTATGTTTTTATCTTCGTGAAAGTAACAATATGTGAATAGAAGAAAAGAGAAAGTGATAAGTGATATACTAAGGCCCCGGTTTTTGTTTGGACTGAAACTCCGGTACCATCTACTCCATGGCTTTTAAGATGTTATGGATGCGTTTTTGTAGGCGATTCGGCATTTTAAACGGACAATAATTGTGTCATGGAAAACATTTCTTCGAAGCTGATCAGATTCACGGTCGAATTCAGGGCTCTAAAATTGTAAACATACAAGGCCTAAGGATTAGTGAGTCAGGCTAACTTGGACAAAATTCAAATATCTTTCTACAGGTTCACAAACTACCTTTTATTTGTAGCTAAAGGGCCTATACCAAACCAATAAACCCAACCTATGTTAGTATATTAATATGGGCTAAATCCTACATGTTCCAGAATCATATGAGAATTTTTTTGACATTGTTTTGGTGAATCAAACTTATTATGGATCCATAGTTAGGAACAAAGTTGTCCAGAATTAAATCATAGTTCAGTGATGTTATTAGGGTTTTTACCAATTTTGTATCCTGCATTGTTGACCTTTTTATGATACTATTATGTATATCTGTTTTTCTCAATTAGTACCTTGATTCAACATTTTTTTCCAATTTCAACTTTTCCGTCCAATTAAGTGTCAGTTGGCACCGAAAAGGGATCACATGTCATTTCTTGGCAGCACTTGACTATATTATTGCTCTTTTACTGTTATACCCTTTTTCAAAACTTTTTTCATGCCATTTTTTGGCGTCAATCCCAATTTTTTAAAACACAAACACGTATATATTTATATATAGAGAGAGACATATATGTTATATGGACATCAATTTAGACATCAACTTGGATATTTAAAAAAAAACCCGCTGCAAATCAAGATTTGAGTAATGCAAATCTCCACGGTTTCACGACGGGAACAAAAATATGCATCTTGTTTTTTTTTTCGAGATGTATAATGATATGTTTTCGAAATTATGTTAAAATTTAAAAATTCTAATAAGATAAAGATAACAAATGTGTAGGATATTAGAAGATGGAATAAAGATTGTTTTGCGAAGATTTATTCACAAAAGTCAAAGATTGAATAATTAAAAGATTGAGTGATCAATCAGTTGAAACTAAATTTGGAAAGTTTATTCCTAAATATATTGTGTTAATATGTTTGTAAAAATGATATATAAATGCATATTCAGCTGTAAGGTTTGGTTTATATATTCACAACTTGAAAGTTTATTTTCTTAAAATACAGAGCTATTATTAGAGAGATTTGAATATGACAGGATGCCATCTCGAAATAGAATAGTTGAGAGCAGTAGTAGTAATAACAATATAGGCTTAAACTGTGAGCGAACCATAGGTTTTGTAAATCTCACATATTCATTGTAATCTTTCTTTATATTCTAATTTGAGAAAGAGTTCCGGAGAAGTAGAATTGCTCGAGCTCCGTCATTAAAAGTAATGTGTTCAATCTTTATTCATTAAGTATGTTTATGTGTTTTTTTAAGCTTATATACAAAGTTTCAGTTACAACTGAGAATTGAATTTACTGAAGTTCAGTTGTAACTGAAACTTACGTTACCGGATCTTAATATTTTAAGGCTATTTAGTTATTTCAAAAACGTTAGTCTCTAAGTGATGGTATTCAAGGATGCTATTGTAAAGTTCTTCCCAAACTTGAAATGTGTGTCATGAAAGCTAGGTCTAGTTCCTACAACACCCTTCGGTTGGTCTTAGTGTCTTTGTGCTCGCTTCTTTCTCCTCGACTTGTCGAACTAAGACTTTGCATATAAAAATAATAAAATTTAAGTGCAAAAAAACTATGCATAAGCTGCATTTTTCTTATGAAGTTTAAGGGGAAAACAAACATGGAAATAAAAGCTACGGCCTATGCAGTCGAATCACATGAAGACAGGAAGCCTACTCCATTAAGAGAACTTTAAAATTATTAGCACTATTTTATTCAATATATGATTACTATTGACTTTTCGTTATCTAAAGCAAATTCACATTCATTTCTTTCACATAAAAAAACTCCCTAAGAACAAAATTAAAAGAGAATAACCTGCTTTATTGTCATGGGGTGTGGCCAAACACAACAATAAAATATAACCCACATGTCAAATTTGTATCTTCGTCCAAGCATCGCGAATTATTTTTTAATCTCGAATTCTCAATCATAACTTGTCATCTCCGCATTGCCTTGCAAATACTTCATCGGACCAAAAGCAAAATCCAAGACTAAAGTTTTGAAATAAGGTGTGATAATAGTTGGAAGTATGTAACAAAACTTGACAGTTAGAGAGAAGAATTTTCGAGATACTTTCAGACTTAAATACCAAAAACCACAATTTGTGCTATTTGTTTAAGATTTGATACGTATCAACGTAGTATCAAATTTAAAAACAAAGGTTAAAAAAGTAACATCATTGAACATTTGTATTTAAGTTTAAAATAATCTCAAAATATGTACTTGACGTGGGAATATTTGTATTCCCCCTTCCCGAGATACACACGTCGGATAACTCATACAAATTGGATATTAACCTTTGGTCCGGGGTTTAGATCCACCTCGGATGTCTGTATTATGTATACCTCGGCAAAATACATCCAGAACTGCCCCAAGGGAGAATAATGTCCTACCCCGGGCTACACACTCATCCCCGGGTGTAATTAATGCGAGGTTAGGTAGGGTATGTGAACCCTAGTCAACTCATCGCTAAGGGTCAACGTGTTTGGCGCCATAATCTCACGCGGCGTGCTGACTCTGCCGGTAAGGGAAAGCCACGTGTCCCTAACACCTCCTATGACCCGAGACATGCGCTCTACCGTCGGATGAAAGTTATCCTAAACAAGATCTAATGGACCAGAGAGAAATCTGAAAAATATAAATACAACAATGATGACAAAGAGAAAGGGGATTGGTTCTTCTCACCAGAAAGAAGAAACAACATTAACGACTAAAAATCAGTTCTCTCTAAAGGTCCGACGTAGATCAAGCCAACTACCTGTATATACCCCAGGTCCGGGGTAGATAATTAAATAGAATATATCCTCGTATTGCTAATACTAAACCATTGTAACCTGTAACCTTATCACACATCAATAAAATGTCCGTCTTCATCTATAATTGGTCTTCCTTTATACTCACGATCGCCTAAATCGTATATCTATATTTCTTTCGTGAGGTTATGTGCGTTCTACAACATTAAATCGAATAAGTTTAGTGCAATAAAAAATTAAGCTCGCCATTACTAGCTATATGGTCATTTATCCAACATTTGGTCACATTTTTAAATATTAATTTCTTCTCAAATCCTGCCGTCCTGATATTATAATATATAAGCTAAATTTTCATTTTCCAAATCATAAACCAGCAGCTAAGGACAAAAAAAAAAGGGATTAGTAATTTAAGTCCAAATGTTTTGTAACGATCCGGCCCTACGAGCCGAACCGTTACGTCAGTATCAACAATATTGTCCGCTTTGGCACAACTTCCTAGGGGGGTCACCCATCCTGGTACTACTCCAAGCTAAGCACGTTTAACTGTGGAGTTCCGTCCTCGCTATTGTGCCGCACGGCTTTAAAAGGTCTTGTTGATAGTAAATGGATCTTTAAGCTCATATACCATACGTGTACTCTCATATCTGGGCGATGTGGGACTGACGCACAACACCGCACCACAGAATTTCCTTTCGGGAAATCTGGGTCGTCACATGCTTTACCAAAGAGTGGGCATTGTTTGCTTTTTGCACTTCATCATCAAGGAACCCTATCCAATTAAGATTCTACAATCACCAACTCTTGTTAGTACATCGTGTTGTAAGCAATAGTTTGGCCATATTAAAGAAAATTATATTCCTTCAAGTCCATTGACAGACGACAGTTGCACAATATACATGCTTAGGGTAATGCTTGATACAAAATAAGTACAATGTTACTATACTCATTTAGTCATTTCTTATGTTTAACAGTTTAAGTGAATAGATTTTCCGAGAGATTAAATAAATATACTTTTTTGTTCTCACACAACCTTCAATACGGTTGTCCAAAAACTAATCTTGCAACTACTTTTGTTGCATATTGTTCATGGTAATTATTAAAGTTATATTCGAGATTTCAGGATTCAACTTCTGAAATATGTAATTCTAATTTTCTAAAGCACTTATTTGATGCCCTAGTTTTGTATCAATATCCTTTGTTTTCTTCAATAAGAATATTATGACTACAGCAGAAATTAACATGTATCGTAGTACCGCTGTGATTACACATAAACTATATTTAATTAACATGTGTTTAACTATTTCAAAAAGACAAAATTAACGAAATTACGACCATTCCATGATCCACGAATCTAATGTTGATATCTTAATTCATCTAAATACATGTTTATGAAACATCGCAACTATGTTGTTGTCACACTTTATAACAGCATATATAATCTAACTTGAGCAATCAAAACTTCTGCAAAAGTTCTAGTGACCAATTGCTGCAAATTTTTTTTACATTAGTGGGTCTATACTAATTTTATACTAAACAGACCTGCTGTTTTGGCAATACATTTACATTTACTAAACAAAAGTTTAATCGGAAGTATTATCATGTGATCTGCTACTGTGACGTCAACATTGGAAACGTTAACTACGTATGATATTCCAACATAATGACAAATGCTAATAGTTCTTATGTTGCCTTTATTCTATTTAGTTGGTTCTGAGGTTTTTAAACTTTAAGTCCAAATTCTAACACCATGAAAAGCAAAGATAAAACAATCCAGCCATGAAACACATGGCTCCAAGTTCAGAGTTATTAAAAGAAATTTGAAAAGGAACTGTACTGTATGTTTTGTTTAACATCCAAAAGAAATCTGTAGTTTAAGCTTATGCACAAATCTCCCAAGGAAATAGAATCATTATCCTCGCAAAATATGTTATAAATCACTTTCGCTATATGTACTCAACTTGGTTGAAAAAACACAACTTGACCTAACACCGCAACAAAACCTCATCCCAGTAGCCTTTTATGAGTTTGCAGAAACAAATATAACTAAAGAGGATAACATATCAAAGCTAAATAGTGACACTTATAGGCCATCGAGACCGTGTATTCTACAAAATTAGCCTACCTCTGTTTTTTTACAGCATAAATTTCCAAATATCACAGATCGTTACCCCCTTACGAATGCACAATGGTTTATACTTGATTTAACACCCCGCAAACAGTTTCAAGTTCTGTCATAGTACCAAAGTGTGGACAAGTGATGAGTAAATAGAAGTTCAGGAGCATATGCAAGGTATTATACAGACTACCTACTAGTATAAAATCTTTAAAAATGGATGTTATTCTTAACCATTTGCATATAGGGGCATCAACATAAAGCCTCTTTACACAAAGATATGCTTTCCATCACTCTCTTCTTTCTCCTTCTAGAGTACAGTACTACAAGAACCACTTTTTACCCAATAATTCCCTCAATCATGCCATTTATAAAACCTCTTCCTCTTCAACAACAACAACAACAACAAATAAGTTACCTCTTATTTCTTCTCTCAAAATTATATACTATAAAACACTCAAATGGCTTTTCACTACACTTGGCTTCTTCTTTTTTCTCTACTACTTCCTTTTCTCAGCTCAACTAATCAAACTCTATTAACAAATCAATCCCAGTTCTTCTCTATTCTCAACAACTCTCTCAAAGGAAACCTCTTCTCTTATTGGAACTTCGTTGAACCAACCTCATTTTGCAACTACACAGGAGTTGCTTGTGACAAACAAGGATTTGTTACGAAAATTGATTTCACCGGTTGGTCTCTATCTGGAAATTTTCCTGAAAACATTTGCTCTTATCTCCCAAATCTTCGAATCCTTCGCCTTAGCTTCAACAATTTCCTCTCAAATTTCCCTATCGGTATCACAAACTGCTCTTTTCTAGAAGAACTAAGCTTAAACTCCGCTTATTTCTCTGGTAAACTACCGAATTTTTCACCCTTGTCCTTTCTCAAAATACTTGACCTCTCGTACAACTATTTTTCTGGGGATTTTCCTATTTCAGTAACAAATTTAATCAATCTTGAGGACATAAATTTCAACGAAAATACCGGTTTTAACCTATGGAAGCTTCCTGAAGAAATCTCCAGGTTAAAAAAGCTCAAAACCATGGTTTTAACGACATGCATGTTAAGGGGTTATATCCCAAGATCTATAGGGAACATGTCGGAGCTAGTTGATCTTGAATTAAGCGGAAATTCCTTGGTGGGTAAACTTCCGAAAGAAATCGGCTTTCTGAAAAATTTAAAACAACTTGAGCTTTATTATAATCAGCTCGATGGAGATATTCCAGAAGAGCTCGGGAATCTAACAGAACTCATCGATTTGGATATTTCCGTGAATAAATTATCCGGGAACATTCCAGAGGCTATTTGCAGGCTTCCAAAACTCCAAGTCTTGCAACTTTACAACAATACACTCACTGGGGAAATTCCCGAGGCGATTTCCAGCTCGACAACTCTGACAACGTTGTCTCTTTACGACAACTTGCTGACAGGGCGGGTCCCACATGGCCTGGGAAGGTCTTGTCCGTTGAATATTCTTGAGCTGTCAGAGAATCGATTGACAGGAAACTTACCAACACAGGCGTGTAATTTAGGTAATTTACAGTATTATCTAGTCCTAGATAATATGTTTTCGGGAGAAGTGCCTCGAAACTACGAAAAGTGTGATTCACTTTTGCGTTTTCGTGTTAATAATAATAGATTGGAGGGTTCAGTACCCAAGGGGATTTTTACGCTTCCCCATGTTGCCATCATAGATTTAAGTAACAACCGTTTAAATGGTTCCATTTCCGATAAAATTGGAAGTGCTAGAAATTTATCAGAACTTTTCATTCAAAGCAACATGTTATCTGGTGTTCTTCCAAGACAAATCTCTCGGGCTGCTAATCTGGTAAAAATTGATTTAAGCAATAATAAAATTTATGGTCCAATACCTTTGGAAATCGGAAACTTGAGGAGGTTAAATGTGTTGATGTTGCAAGGTAATAAACTAAATTCAACAATACCAAACTCGCTTTCTTTGCTAAAATCTCTCAACGTCCTCGACCTAGCAAACAATCAGTTGATGGGGAACATCCCTTTTTCTCTCACCAAACTTCTTCCAAATTGGATGAACTTTTCCGATAATCTTCTCACTGGTCCAATACCTGAATTGTTCATAACAGGAGGTTTAGTCGAAAGTTTTTCTGGTAATCCCGGTCTTTGTGTCACTACCTACCTTAATTCATCTGAAAAAAACTTTCCTATTTGTGCACCATCTTATAACCGCAAAAAAGTGAACTGTGTATGGATCATTGGTATATCCGTGGGATTCGTTATTATTGGCTTTATTTTGTTCCTTAAGCGTTGCCTTAGTAAAGAAGACTCTACCCAATTGAACGACGACACCTTATCGTCTTCGTTTTTCTCGTACGATATAAAAAGCTTCCACAAAATTAGTTTCGACCAACGTGAAATTATAGAGACTATGGTAGATAAAAATGTAGTGGGGCACGGCGGTTCAGGCACAGTTTACAGAATTGCACTAAGCAGTGGTGAAGTTGTTGCGGTAAAAAAACTATGGACAAGAAAAACAAAAGATTTTGTATCTGAAGATCAAAATCTTATGAACAAGGAAATGAAAACGGAGGTGGAAACTTTGGGAAGCATAAGGCATAAGAATATAGTAAAATTATATAGCTACTTTTCAAGTTTGGATTGTAATTTGCTGGTTTACGAGTATATGCCTAATGGGAATTTATGGGATACACTTCATAGAGGGAAAACTGTTCTGGATTGGCCGACACGTCATCAAATTGCACTGGGAGTTGCTCAGGGTTTGGCTTATCTTCATCATGATTTGAAGCCTTCGATTATTCACAGAGATATTAAGTCGACTAATATTTTGCTCGATGTTAATTATCAGCCTAAGGTTGCTGATTTTGGCATAGCTAAAGTTTTGCAAGCAAGGGGAGGGAAAGATTCAAGTACAACCGTGATTGCAGGGACTTACGGCTACTTGGCACCAGGTAATTTATTGATCATACTTTAAATTAATTCATTTGTCGCCTGTTCTGATTTAGTTCGACACTATTTATAGTTAAGTGTGAAATGTTAGCGTTTCGTAGATATAATAAACCCGTATTAGACCTATTCATACTTAGATGATCAAGCACACTAAAAAACATAACCACGAGTTGTACTAGTTAATATACATACTGATTGTACATATCCAGGTACACGAAGTCATCATGTTCGACTTAAGCACGATTATTTGCCAAAGAAAAGGAATTGTACAAATATGACTGCCTGCACTTAAACTAGATTTGTGATGGATAAACTGATAAACTACAACTTGTAGAAATAATGATTAACAACAAAAATATTCAACCTCTGTCAATATTCTATAAGCAGCTTTGATTAATTCAAAAATTTCGGTGTTTTGGTTTCTGGTTAGCTAATAAAACAATGTTTAGCTATTAGTAATTAGTATTGATTTCTGTACAAATCAGTCACAGTGTATTAAGTTATATTCACAACTGACAAAAACTGTGACATCGAACAACAAAACAAATCCAACTATATTGGGTTATGAGGTTATTGTTGCATGTTTATCAGCTGAGTAACGAAACATTTGTTTCAATTAATTGCTTTGACAGAATATGCATATTCTTCAAAGGCCACAACCAAGTGTGACGTGTACAGTTTCGGAGTAGTCCTGATGGAACTCATAACGGGAAGGAAGCCACAGGAGGCAGAATTTGGAGAAAATAAAAATATTATTTATTGGATTTCAACCAAAGTAGAAACCAAGGAAGGAGCTATGGAGGTTTTGGACAAACGACTATCAGGTTCGTTCAAAGAAGAAATGATAAAAGTGCTCAAAATCGCTATTCGTTGTGCATATAAAGCACCAGCTAATCGTCCCAACATGAATGAGGTTGTACAGTTATTAAGCGATGCAGATCCATGTAAATTTGAAAAATACAAGTCAGTGAATAAGACCAAAGAAACAACAAATGCTATTAAGCCAAAGGATCCATATGATTGAATAAGAGAAGGCTTAGTTCTTGATATCCTTGGTTGAAGAGTATTGGACCAAAGTGGATTAAAAGTAAAATCTAAAGTCACAACATGTACTTATCCTGAAAAACACTCATTCAGAAAATGTCAGGAAATATTTTGGGGAGCCTTTAAGCACTTATAGAACAGTATTAGCTAGCTCTATTAATTATTGGGAGGCATAACTATATGCCATGTTTGTTTTTTTCCTCTAAAAAGTAGTACTATATAGATTATACCTGGCTTATCTTTTCCCACCTTTTTTTTCTCCTTATCTTCTTTAGCATATTGTAAAGTATTTGAGGGAATTGATCAATGTAACTGCTTTGCCGAAACGCATAGCATCTGTATTATTTTGTAGATCCCACAAGACAAATAAGTCAAGCTTTTTTTGAGTTTTGTTTTGTTCCTCTTTAATTACACTCCTTTTCTATCAATTGTAATCCGATAAAAAGGAAGAGCACTGAAAAAAAAGGGAAGTGATATCGATGCGTGTGGATGGTTACGGTTCGAACAAAAGTTCCTTTTATTGGAGAGGGACTTATTTCTTAAAATATTTGTCTCTTCATTTTAGTCAGGGACAATAGATTGTAGAAGACATAACTCATAAGCTTCATTTTTCTCCGTTCTTCAGTTTATTAACTTTCCATTGGTGTTTGGCCCTTAAAGTCCAGATGAAAAAGAGAAAGCATAAAACTTGTTTAACCATAGATAGTGTCTGCAATGAACTTATACTCCACTTGCTACGAAAGTTAATCCTTGTCCATTTAAGGTGTTGCAAGGAAGATATAATATTCGTTAATCAAGTGTTGTTAGCAGATCATGTGTACTTCTAACTTCTAAATTGTTTTTACACTTTTTAAAATCTAGATTACCCAGAAATAAACAAGCAACTTATATCAACTTAAAAATTGACGTCATTTATACACTAGAGATTAAAGTTGACAGGATTCTAAAATGTGCACCATACGCACATTTATAAAGGGGATTATACTTGTGCAGAAATTGAATTCTGTACCAAAATTCATCACCACTTTTGTAAAAGTTAATCCTTGTCTTATTTAAGCTCTTCCAAGAAGACAAGCACTCTAATTCTTGTCGACTCCTACGATATTCTAATCCTTTTTTGTGATAATAATACCTAAATTAAAGCAAGCAACTTATATCTTCTACTCTAGAGTCTAGATCATTATTGATTCATGGGATACGAAACTATGAACCATTAGGAAGAAGTATAATGGAGATTAGACTTGTACAGTATTTTGAGTTTTTCATATAAGCATGTGGGACAGATTAGATACGCACATATTGGTATCTACATATGTAGGAATGAGTCCATGCATTTGCACGAGTGTTTCTAATGATCTTGTTAGTGGAGAAATGGGACCTGAAGAATGTGATTCAAAAAAAGAACCATTAGTTTTTTTATCATGGTGGACACTCCATAACTAAAAGGACAAAACTTTAGTGAAGGAATAGTTCTTCTACTCCATAAAAAAGAGAACAACTAAAAACAAAAGATTAGCTAGAAGAAGGGCAACTATAGGCTACTATTTGGGACACTCATGTCTTCAAATTGCATAAGAATAAACAGAGAGGGAAAGTTCAAATCTTTCAGTAATAGAAGAGCATCTAACAGTACTGACTATTTTGGTTTACAGTTGATGAAAATCCAAGAAAATTACTTTACTATAACACCTTTCATTCAGGCGCAGAAGCGTAACTTATCGTCTTGTAAATTTTCAACCGGCCACGGTAATATTGCATTCAATATTCACCCGGAAGAAGTGACAAGGTCAAATGTCGATGTCAGATATTATTACATTGGTGGGGTGAAATCATGATATTAGTTCCTTCCTTGTAAAACTTGTACTGTCCTGGGATTCACATTAAGCCAAGTACTGGTTTGGGTACATACTACCATCCTAAATATTGAAAATTTTGTTTAAGAAGTAAAAAAGTTAGCCCTCAAACTACAGTCAAACTAGATTATCTCATTGTCTTTGTGTCACTATCTGTTATAAGCAATGTTTTAAAAATCGCGCTATATAGCGCGAAATAGCGTTTTTTGGGAAAAAAACGCAACGAAAAACCACTATTTGGTTGGAATCACGCTATAGTGGACCAAAAGCGCAAAAAACGTGAAATTCTGGACCAAAAGCGTAAATAGCGAGTTAGGAAAAAAAAAACAGCGGATCTAAATAATTAATATATATTGTGTAATTTTTATAAAAGTGTGTGCAGTCTAGATGGTTGAGACAGTGCTGTAATTTTCAGCAGACCCAAGTTCAAAACTCACCTACAACAAATTTTTTTTTTCGATTTTTTTTTATTACTATCTAATATAACTATACATTTCTTTTTCTATTATTATATATTCTAAAGTTTAGTACATACTTAGGCAAAAAAAAATAACCCGCAAAGCGCTATGTAGCAACGCTATTAACACTTTTAGCGTTTTTCTCGGAAAAACGATACGATAGCGATAACGTTATTTAAAACATTGGTTACAAGTATGTGACAAGTGGCGGGAGTCATGATTCTTTTAAACGCAAAACAGTAACCAATTAAAGCATTTAGCTAGCGTTTTACTGAAGCATAAGTATCTATGCATAAAGCATGCGTTTTTGCATAAATATAGATAGAATTTTTTTTGAATAAATATATACATACTCATGTATAAGCTAAGAATAGAAAAGTTCATAACACTGGACCTAATGACATAAACGCAGTCAAACAAATTATTCAATATAAACATTTTAGAAACAAAAAGAATCACAAACCTCAAAGTTGAAAACCAATTATAAGTTGTACGCTTAAGTTATGATGTTTATAGCTTTGTTGTTTTTTAGCAAACCATAATTTTCCAATTAAGTCACCTATTAGCTAACTTTTTAAGTACTTCTGTAATACAAAGACTCCTAATAATTTATTAAACACTATTGGTAGTAAAAAAAACTGCAAATCACAAGTGAAATAATGCATAAAATTACATCTTCAGGAGAAGCAAATGATGAGAAAACTTAAAATGAGTAGGACAATCAATCATCACTTCATCATGAGTGAGTGTTTTGTTCACAAATTTATGCAAGTGGTACGATCACACCATCTACAATAGATACTATAATTTTTACATGTTATATGACGCCAAATAAGATAAAAATTCAATTTTTTTTTTTAAACAAATGCTAACTTAACAAGTAGTAGGTCTCCACAATGTACACTATAATTTTAACACCTCATTCTTACATATGACCCCACATGTACAAAATAAGTAAAAGAACAAAATAAAAATAGTGATAAAAATGTATGTTGAATAAGACAATGAATTAAAACATTAAAAAGTATATGGACCCCACATAATACATTAAGACCCTTGTTAGTTGCTACCATTAACATAAAATTAAACATATGACACAAAAATATTGATGATGCGGCAATACTAAAATGACCAATTTAGCTCTAAAACTATCATATCTACTGTACCATACACTAAAATAGACGATAAATGAACTATTAGATTGAGTCAATGTTTTTACAAACGGTTCTTTTAAGATCCGTTTTTGCTGTCCTATTAATATAATAGGGTAGTCTATCCTATCTTTTTAGCGATCAAAATACAATTCAATCTAATTGTTAACAAAAATATGTTTTTTATAATCAAGGATTAACAAAAATTATGGTAAAATGTCTTTTTTGTCTTAACAGACGCATTGCAACATAGACGTATATACGAGTATGCACGGTATACCATTTAAAGTATCTGATTTGATAAATGAAATATCGTTGATATTTTTCGTCTTTGACCACATCGGCACGGCTTGCGAACGACACGAGTAAATGAACGGTACATTTACGGTACTTTTCCGGCACGACAACTAATTTTATATTTAATTTTTTCTTAATGCGTATCGTATTTGAAATGATGTACCGTATACGTATTGGCTATTTCAGACAAAAATTATGAAATACTTGTATTTGTCTAGGTGTTTATGCATAAAATTTTTGTATTTGGACAAAAAATATTTTTTCATTGTTTTTGTTAAACTTGAATTGCGTTTACTTTTGGTGTTTGGACAAAAAGGTATTTTTTCATTGTTTTTGTTAACCTTGAATTGCGTTTTTAAGGCAGGCAATACAGATCCGTTCTTGTGCGTTAGCTGAAATGAAGTACCTGAATATGTTACTCTCTGCATAATCTTTTTTTTTTAAATTAATGGTGGGGAAAACCCACTCCTTTATTATTAAAAAGTGGATGAAAAACCCCACAATATAAAACAAAGTAACAATTGTAACAGAAATTAATAATTACAGTACTTGATAACAAATAAAAGAAAACTCTCGGAATAAAGAATAAAAACGTAAAACTTAATAACTAATTAGCTGTGCTCTTCAAATAATAGGGACCAATTATGTAATTGACCCAAACGTCCACCTCTTCACCTGATCCACACACTTCTCAGACCATCTATCTTCTTCTTCGCTAGAGAGAGAGAGAGAGCCAGTCTCGCAAGCTCTCAAGCTCTTCCTTTTCTTAAACGAAGGTAAGATATACCTCTGCATAATCATATAGTACTATAAATAATTTTAACACATAAATACAAAATGATTACCTCTATTTTACTTGGGAAAGATAAGTGCATAAATGTCAATATGGGTGGAATCCCATTTCTAATAAAATTGTAGAAAAGTTGGCCCTTTTTGACACCATTATTTAAAACACTTCGAAATAATAGGTGATCAAAGGATGGTTCATAAAAGTTAGACCATGCATCTGGTCTAATAAAAATGAAGCTAAACGGTAAACACGTTAATTTTGAATTCTATATTATTTGGAACATCTGAATTATCAAATGTTTATAAAATATCTTCTATTCGAATCAAATGGTACTAATGTTTTTTTCAGAAACAAAAAATGCTTTTGATTTACACCCTTTTGAGCTTTCAGGAGAAAAGCCAAATTTTGTTTAAAATTTTGTTAATTCTATTTAAATATAATTAAGGAAATTACCGTGAAGCCGGTTAGAGATAGGTCATGTTATCTTTATGTGATATGGTTTTGGTATCTTTTATATCCTTTCGGTTTCATATGGTTCATTAACCAGTTTGAAATTAGTGAATTACGTATACCCGAACCGTTTATACCCTGATTTATTATACAGTTTCCTTTTCATGATAAGAGCGAACATTAATCTAAATGTGTATCGTTTGATCTGATTTCACAATTCCAATTGAGCCTTATTGACAAAGCTCTTGGTAGATACTCCATTTTCCATGATAATATACAGTTTTCACTGCTAATATCGTTCATTCTAGTTCTTTGTGTTTGGGATAGTAGTTGAACGAAATATATCCATAAAGCTGAAATAGTTTTCACCAACGAGATAATAGGCAATGATAATTAGCATATTGTCAAACTTTCTAGACTCTGCTCTGCATATTTACAAACCAATATATAGCTAGCTAGCGGAAAATTTCATTTGTATTATTTATCATTCAAAATATCTGATTAAGTCATGTAGTCATGGGCGGTCGAAAATCCAGAACTAAGTCGAGTAAGTTTTGTACCTTGTGCAACATACAATCAAATAATTTTTTGGACACTAATACAAGTTTTTATAAACAAATATATATTTTAAAGAACATTTGTATCAAAACGATTGTGTAGCCCAATGATTAAATATTATTGAACCATTTTGATATTAATTATTTTGGTTTAAGGTTCAAATCTCATGTCAACATTTTTTTAGCTTGAATTTAGTTTTTTTTTTCAAGTAACAAAATTCCGTAAGGTTCGGGCAACATAAAGTACATGGCCACCCCTCACTATTTGTTTAAACTACACCGTCATACCCCTGCCATTTTAAACAGAGGCGGATCTAGAATTTTTTTATTTAGGGACATGATTTTAGTTGCACTTTTTTTTCTTAGTTGACTAGTAATCTTTTCATATTAAATTTGATAGTTTTCTCTCGTCTAATTTTCAAAATCTTCACTACCACCCTTCCAAGAGGATTCTGTAAAATTCTGTGCAAGATTTCTTGGTAATTCAACAATAAACGTTTGGTTAGCTGTCCAACTTAAAGAACAATGAACAATAGATAAATAGCAATAAAACAATAACGATTTTTTTCTAGCTAAACAAAAAAAGGTGCACTAAAAAGCTAGATATCTACAACTATTACTTGCATATTGTTTTTTTTTTAAAAGAAGAATAGCTACTTTAATACAATGATTACCAATATATTGAACCTAAAAAAAATAATCTATAACGGCCGCAAAAAATGTAACAGCCAAGATGCATAACTTAATACTCCGTCTCTCGTCTTGGTCCGTGAGCGACCTATTAGCTTTATATATTGTTTATGTACAGGAAATATGAGAAATTACGCTTGAAAAACATAATAGAAAAATGCTCAAATAGCATTATATACCAATTAAATGGTAGATATTTAATTAATTAATATAACACTCCAAGGGTATTTCCGTAATTTGATATTAAAAAAACGAATGGAGGGATGTGCCACCTCATGCCATAGTGTGGATCCGCCCATGATTTTAAACCACCATGAATGGAAAGTTAACGGTGCATCGTAGTGAAATCACCGAAAAACCAGTTCTTTTTTTTTTTTTACCGAGCTTCACATATATTTTAATTTCAAGTTCATTTGTGATATTTTAATTTGCTGAATGTTTTTCAACTAAAAGTTCAAAATACTTGGTTCATAACTCGGTACTTTTTCTCAGTAAATAAGTATACCAACCCAAAACACACATCACTTTGACAAAGTACATATAAGGCTGTGCAACTATGCGACAATATGTTATTGTGTAACACTGTAAACATTTTATCATATGTTTTACGTTACATATTTTAATGACAATAAAAAGTCAATAGGCCCAATACCCGTAAATAACAGACCAAACAATAAATAAATGTCTCTAGTTAGTTCTTTGCTATTTTAATGTAATATGACAGGTGCAGTGACCTTAATTTAATAGCAAAAAACAGCTGTGTTATTTCTTTATCTAGCTGTGGTATGTTTGTGTCTGTCACTCTAATGGCGGCTGTCGTTTAATTAAATCCACTTACCATTAATTATGATTTTAATGTTACAATCGGTTTAAAATAAATTTCCCCATCTACCAAACCTACGTTATATAGACTTCAAAGAAAAACTAGGTTAACTAGATGAATGTACCGCCTAAAGAAAAATGAAATTAGATTGCTAAACTTAAACGACGTTAATGAAACTTAATTTGCTAAACATATTTAAGATACTAGATAGTAGATAGGAACAGTCTGAATGGAATGATACTAAATTCTCTAGCTAGGTATTTCACAGTTGTAAATGTAGAGTTTATATGGGTAGTGAGTCAGGATTACAAATGAGCCGAGTTGATCTAGGTTAGTATTTAGTAGAAAACATGTCTCTATGTGTGTGAAAATAGGTTAGTATTTAGTTAAACGAGTTGATTCGTATAACGAGTTGAACACACCACTGTGCAAACTCGGCTCTTCTACTAAACGGAGTTTATATTTTTGTCCAGACTTGTTTCATTTATATATAACTCAACTAATATGAGTTGATACTTTAATGAGGCGAGCACTAGTTAGCACATGTTCATTGTAATGAACGAGCACGGGTCGAGACTTTAATGAGGCCAACATGAGCTTGTGCATGAACATCTTGGTTCAATTGAAGCCCTAATAGTGAGTAGCGAGTTGCAAATCACGTCATATATGTGTTCCAATTACAAATCAACTACAAGAAATAACTCAATTTAAGTATATTTCATGGTTACCCTACTTTTAAACATGCTTTCTGAATTTACCAGTTAGTTATTCTTTAGTACAATTAATAAAAGAAAGACAAATTCGTAATATTATCTAATAAATTGATTTGGAAATAGATTTAAAAACTAGAACATGTTATTCAAAATTAAAACATGGAGTTATAATTGGAACCAAATAAGTAGATTATGTTGTTGAAAATTTGTAATATTGTTACGAGTTAATTGAAAGTAAGAGAAAGATTTAGATAAATAAAAAAAATAAAGGAGGAAGATCATCCGAAACTGAATTCCTATCGATCAACCAACAAGTCATCCCAGCGAATGAAGTTGATATGCAACTTCGGCAAGATCTATATCCCTTTTAATTATGCTTATATTGGAAATTTCTATCATATATTATATTTGAATTTTTTTAATATCAGCAAGCCAATTCTCGACAAAAATACGATGTTCATTATATAACTCATTCGCTACCAAGATGCAATACTTGAACCCCCAAGAAAAAATGTTGATTATTATCAAAACATACATAGAAAGAGAGAGAAAACACCAAGTCTGAATGCTAGACTTCAACTAAATTTGAAACTTTAAATAGAATTCTTCTATTCCATAAAGTACAAGTCATAAAATATTTCAGTTTTACAGTAAAATTTTGAAGCAAAAGCAATTGTAAAACATGTCTTACTTCTATAAGTTATCAACCACCAAAAGTAGGCAGACAATGATTCTAAGATCTTTGTCAAGACCAACTCGGAGATATTACAACTAAAGGATCGAAGAAAGTTTAGACAAAAATGAGTTACTTACAAGTTGGGTTCTTTATAAGTTTTTTTTGAAGTTTTGTTTCTTTGTTTTTAATTTTCTTGTTGCACTTTTCTTTCGTAAATTTATTAATAAAATCATAGGGTTTCCTTCAATTTACATAGAAAAAAAAAATTCCATCGGCAAGAGTATATACTACTCCATATTATATCATCCGCATATGCTACCTTAAAATATAATTTTTTTTAAAAATTTATGATTACGGTATAAAAAATGGCATGAATCAGGAGCCCTATAAATTCTCTAAATTTCAGGTAACACAAAATTCACTTTATATATGAGCAATGTATATGATTCCCTTTGTGAATATAATAAGTAATAAACTATCATGTGGTCCATATTTTTTTGGTTAAAATATTGTTATGATTATTAAATTATAATAAACAAATAAAAAGAAATAATGTAGGGTCATTATAAGAAAATTAATAAGAAAACCGTAATTTTATGTAAATATAAACAATTGATTAAAATAAAAAAAAATATATTAGGTCTGAATAAATAGTTAAGTTTGCTGATACGGTTGATCTAATAATAAATAATTATGAGGCAATGGTGAGCTCAACCAAATTATCTCACTACAGAATGAGGTTAATGAACTTGTGGGGACCAAAAGTGTCATGTGTACGTATGAGTTAACTTTCAGTAGGTACTGTTTTGTTTCGTCTGTTTCCTCTTTTTACCAGTAACAATTAAACCTAACCTAGACAAAGTTCCAGAAGGTTGAATTTGGTGAACAGGAATAAGTTATTATTGACTCTGTTCTGAATTAATTGTTCATTTCGAAATTACGTGTAATTTTGATCGATCAATAACTGATATCAAAATTGTCAGAATAAATTTTTTTCAAAAGTTAAGCGTATAGTTCAAATATTAAATTATATGATTTAGTTTTGAAATTTTTTATTTCGATAATTTTGATATATGTTATAAATCGATCAAAATTACACGTAATTTCAAAAAAAATAATTAATCGGAAAGTAAGGGACTACCAACTAATAAAGAATGGTGAAAGTTACATTACTGTCCTCATATCAGCCAATTAAATTTAAATTAGCCATATAAGATATGCTATTTTAATTAATATGGACTAATTTTCGATCACCTAATGATATTTAATTGCCAATTAAACTTTTATACTATACGAAAGTATTCATATCTATGGCTTATCGTTGCGTTTAAAACATAGAGGTCCATTTGAGAACGATTGATGCTTACTTATCAAGAGTTGATCAAATATGCCTTCGAGTTCAAGACAGTACAACCATTCGAGAGAAAATCATAAATAAGTGGCAATGTTAGACTCAGATTTTCACATCACTAAGAAACTTTTCTAGACATCATTAAGATTTTTTATATATCAAGAGTACAACTTTTGAAATAATATAACATTGATTACGTTTTATCCATGCTTAGCATCATAGGCTCAGAGCTGTTAAAGTTTAATATCAGCTTCATCGCTCAAGTTTTATTCTTGACCACTATACAATAGATTAGCAAAAATATGTCATCGAATCTCATGAGTCGATCAGATTTGAATGTTTAAGTTCTAATCCAACCATTGCAGTATTAAATTCAACTGGTGAAGTTGATTTTGAAACTTAACAACTCCAAATCCATGCACTCCGCCATGTTTGATGATTAAGCCTTAAATTTTTTACCCAAAATAGTGTTTTTTTCCCGAAAAATCAACAAATTAGGAAAAATAAGAGATTAAAGACTTATCTGGCTGCAAGTTTAAACAAATAAGCTCATTTTTTGTTGTTGTTGAGAAATTATGAAATAAAAACAAGTTTACTCTACTGTACATCCTACTTGTATATTCTTTTTACTTCATAAATAAAAGTCATGCTTCTAATTTTCTAAGCCAATCTTGTAGATAAACATTCAGGAGCGTTTGGCGGCACAATGAAAAGTGACTTTTGAGTAAATAAACTAAAATGGCAATGATATAGGAAGAGATAAAATGATACACGCTTTGCTAGGAGTATAAGTATTTTATGGGCCATCATTTATTATATCAAAGTATATCCGCATATTATTATTTAGTCTGTATTAAAGTGTGTGTTTGTATATTCTTATGTAATTTGTTAAAAAGTTGACGATTATAGCCCTCGATATCCCATAACTAGAGAGGGAAAATACACATCTAATTTAACCTCGACCATATCTAAATCCAAATCTTAACTAACATAAAAATAACACTTAAAACTCCAACCAACATAGACTTAAACCCTCAACCAAAACAAGACAATCAACACAGTTTCATACCTTTTACGTTTGTTATATTTGGTTTTTTAACTAATGAGTCTGTTGAGCTTCTCAAAACAATGCATAAATTTATGAACAAAAATGTGTTGACTGCATGTTCGGCTGAATATGTTTTTACAAGGTTAGAATTTGCTATTAAAAGAAAAGCAACGACGCAGTCTGTTACATGCCTATCTCAAACTTATATGTAATAATTTTACTCTGCTCAATTTTCTTAATATAAATTGATATGCAAAACCAAAAAAAAAAAAACATGACCAAAAACACGGAAAGAGCAACAAAGAGAGAGTGAGAGAGACAAATTGGAGAGTCATATTTTAACAAGAAAGAAAAGGGTACAAAAAGAAAGTTGAAAATGGCCTTTCACCACCCAATCTATTTCTTTCTATTAACTCAACAACAACAACAACAACAACAACAACAACATTAAACCTCTCTCTATCTCTCTCATTCTTTATCTCACTCTCTCTCAAAAATGCTGTCACTGTTGCTAACCAAGGCAAGTTTGTGTAATTACCAAACTACCCTTGTCAAAAGAGAGGCACCCTTTTTACCTGGAGGGTCATTTTCGGGGTTTCACAAAAGAAGGCGCTCATTTTAGGACCCTTTTTGAAATATTATCTCTTTCATTGTGTTGCAAAGGCAGACAGGATGGAGCCAGGCATTTTTTGTTTTTGTTTTTATTACTTTTTACCTTTGATGTAATGATATAACTCTTTAAGTCTCCAAGTTACCTTGATGGTGAAGTTTTATTTTTATTTTTGTTTTATTAAAAAAGAAGCTTGGTTTCATGATGTGTAATCTATGTTGAACCATCATTTAGCGAGGTTACGCCATCAACTACATGTATCTTTACCGATTAACTAAATTTTAAATGCTAGTAAATCCTAAAGAGATACCATTTCCTTATGAATTATCTTGAATCAGGATTAGGGAAAAAGAAAAAAAAAGCTGTCTTTTTTTTGTAAAAATTGTATTCCTATATTGGTAATGACGGGGATAAATGCGCTAATGTTACTTATTTGAATGGTTTTATTTATATGCATATTTATGAATTATGACGGTGTTGTATTTAAAGGCCGGCCATTTGGTGGTGATAATGATCTGATGATGTATATTGGCCCCCTTACTTAAATTTCAGTAAATATATGAAAAACATTATAGTTGCTGGTAATTTTCTTAATTTTTTACTTTCCGTATTATTTTCTTCTTGGGGCATGTATATATGAACTATGAAAGATTATTCACACATGAGTATAATTTAAATTTCGAAAATTCTCTCAGTATGTGTGTTCTAAATAATTTTAGCCTTGTGCTTTCTGGCTTTCTATATAATAACAGGAAAAAAGTTAGGCTTGTAGTATATTGTTATTTTGAAACGAGAGAAAGAGAAAGAAAATTGATGGTAAGTACAAAATTTAAGTCATGTTCTTAATTTTTGTGTACAGTTAGTGACCTTACAAAGAGACAATATATAGGCTCTCTTTTTTTCTTCTGTTTCAGAATTGTGTATTTTTTTCTTCTTCAAAATATTGTGTCACTATCTAATGATATTAGAATGATGAGCACATGTTGTGTTATTGTCTTAAGGGCCTATATTTGCTTTAGTTCACATCCTCCTTTGTTTTTTCTGTTATTCCACATATAAAAGCAATGAGATAAATTCCCATTAGTTAAATTTGTGAAAAACTGAAACTAAAATATACTACTTCCTCCGTTTGTTGGTTCCAAATTTGTCATAAAACTGAAACACAAAAAACAACATCTAGACAATCAATGTAGTCTAAGAGAAAGCTTGGAACCTATGCGATTATCAATGGTCTTTTTGAGCTCAATTATCTTATTTTTGAGGTTTTAGTTAGGGTTCTAGCCTTGTTTCATTTTCTCCTCTTTTGCTGGCCTTAAGGCGTTATGTAATTAATTTCTTATCGGTTTATCGGAACTGGATTTATCCTAGCCAACATGGCCCATGGGGGTTTTGTCCCACGGTGATGACTCTATTGGTGTTAATAAAAGTGGAGCCTGTTATGCTGAAAAAAGAAAGATTATCAATCCGCTTTTTGTTTAATAGTACTTCAATGTGGACTACTTGTCAAAAATGAGTGAATTAGGGAACTTTTGAGCTAAATCAATACATATATAAATTATTGTTCTCCTAGCGCAATTATTTGCAGTTTCTGGAAATTCTTACAACTGTGTTAGAGGACAAACCTTGAATGCAGATTCAACTTTGTATTTAACGTACTCTTCATGATAAGCTGTTGGCAAATATCTTTTTCCAACCTTTTTCTGAAGATAATATATTTTCCTACTTGTTCTCGTCTCTTTGGCCTTAGTGTTTGATTATGTTTAATATCTTTTACTATTCCTAATTGAAACAGAATTATATTGGTCCTTGGATATTTAAATCATTACATGTCAGTGTCTTTACTATGTTGATTCTAATTTCTGTTTTATCTCTGTATATTAACTATTAAGTAGTATATTTATGTCAAATTAGTGTACATAAAGTATTAATTTCTTTCACAGATACTTCCTTTTGTAGTCTTTGAATTGTTTTATAGAACTAGTCTTGCCTGTTTTAAGTATTTGTCTTGCCTGATTATCGAACACTAGATCTCTCGTTAATTTAGATTTATGATATGTAAAAAGTTTGCAGAACAAGGAGACTAATCCTTGATTTAAAATATCTGCTTTCTACTAGTATTTGGTTTCTTGTATTGGAGTTTTTTGCCAAAATGGGACAGTGGGTCCAGTTTAATCTCAGAATGGGCTCTATTTCTGTAATATTTCCAAAATGGTCTATTTTCGAAAAACGACCGATCGAAATGATTAAAACGACCGGTCGTTTTTATCATGAACTATCTGGGAGTTTTTGGACCAAAAACGATCGGTCTTTTTGCCCAATTCGATCGGTCGTTTTTCAGACCAAAAACGATCGATCGTTTTGTACATTTCGATCGGTCGTTTTTGGTCTGAATTACTTCCTATTTAAAAAAACTCATCTCATTTACCAGACCACTCATCTCATTTCCCAGAGCACTGTGAAAATAAAAAAAACAGAGCTCTTAGATCATTTTAGGGCAAATCTCAGATCTCTTCCAAAACAGGTAAAAGCTCAATATTTTGTGTTGTTGGAGTATTATTTAAGTAAAATTGATAGTTTTACCGTGTGGTTATCGAAATGAAAAATCCTACAATTATGTGTTATTGGGGAGGTACGATAATGGAAACTATTAGCGAGGGGTTATCTTATGATATTTCTTATAAAATTTTTTTTAAGGTATCTAGAAACACGACATACGACCAATTTTTGGAAAAATTGTTTAAGGTACTTGATGTATCATCGACTTCAAATCGTTTGAGTTTAACATGTCGTTATCCATATCTGACTACACTTACTGAGTTTAAATATATGCGATTGGCTGTTGATGATAATGATTTGTTGAAAACCATGCTTGAGTTAATAGATGAAAATGGAAGAACGTTTATAGAGTTATATGTTGAAATTGAGCAAGTTTACTCTTCTGATCAAGATTACGGGTTGTATTATAATATTCTTTCTACTAATGAAATCGGTACATCAAGTAGAACACCCATTCGACAAGAGCCAATGCCAGATGTATATTCTGAGAACAACGAACCAGATTTGACACATTTGGATGCAGTGTGTCGATTGGCAGATAATATTGGTTGGTCGATAGAACTTGGGGATGAACCAGAGGATGAAGATCCGGACGTCAATATTAGCGAAAACGAGTCTGACGATGACGAAGAAAATGTACAAGAAGTTGAGTACGAAGAATTATCATCTGAAATGGGCTTGTATATGGATGAGGATGAAAACGACCAATCAAGTGGGTCACAATTGCAGAATAATACTATTCCCGATGAAATTCCTATGCATCAACCAATGTCAAGTTTGTTTAATGAACCGTTCGACACTCAAGAAAATTATAGTAGCCAGAGACGAAATTATATGATGTATCCTGGATTTTGGGATCCTCAAGTTAATGATTCTTTTATTGGTCTTTTATTTAGGGATAAAGAAATGTTGAAAAAGGGAATAAAACTTTGGCCAATAAAACGTAACATCCATTTTTGCATTAAAAGTTCGAAGGCAAAATTTTGGGAAATTCGTTGTAAACTGGCCGAAACTCAACAATGCAAATTGTTGAGCCATGGGGTTCAATAATTGATTTTGATTATAACATTGATTATGTTTTTAATGATTTTACGATTTCTCTATTTCAATGATATAATGCTTGTCTTTTCCAAAAAGAGAATTTGTAAATTCCAGCCGCCAAAAAGATAGAGCTCAGAAAAACGAAGCCACAGGTTCAAGCGGAACCAGAATCGGAGATAAAACGAAGAAGTTACGGGCTTTTGAAGATTAACGAGAAAACAGAGAAAACTGAAGTACGACCGATCGTCTGTACAAAAACGACCGATCGTTTTTGTTCTGATTTCTTCCAGAGAGTGCACAAGAAAAACGATCGATCGAAACTCAGAAACGACCGATCGTTTTCTGAATAACGACCGATCGACTGTATAAAACGACCGATCGTTTTCTACAGATTTCGAAAACAGCTTTTCAGCTTTTTCTGGAAAACAGCTTAAAACCTCTGAAAAAAGCCTCAACCACTTCCAACGGTCATATACAGAAAAACAGTCTTTGGTGATTATAAAAACCAACCCAATTCACTTTCCAAAGACACCAATTACAATACCAATCAATCCTTCAACCTCTCTCATATACAAAAACCCAAAATCACCATTTTGGTGAAATACTTCGAAAAGAGAGAAATCGAAGATAAAGAGATACAAGCTCCAACAAAGATCAAACATCATCGAAACCACATATTAGCTTATTTTAGAAGCAATCGATTGTGGGTGTTGTTTCAATTTTTGATAAAATTGTAACGAGTATTTTATAAACTCATTTTTGTGAGCGAGTGATCGGGTAGAGGCTTTGTAAGCAAGTGAAGCTTAAAAGCTCTAGGTCTTTTCATTCGGTACACTCATAAAGTGTGGGGGAGCTTAATCGGTTGATTAGCTCGATAGGATTGTAACATCCGGAAGAAGATTATTTTAGTGAAATACTCGGTAGTACCGAGGAGAGGACGTAGGCCGTTTGCCGAACCTCTATAAATCTTGGTGTCATCTTCTTCCCTTAAACTTTTATTTTCCGCAATTATTTATTCTTGCTTGCGTTTAGTACTCCTAGCAATTTATTGACTCTTGTTAAAACGCTTAAGCTTAAGAATTGCATTAGTTGGGTGGTTAGTTGCTTAGAATTTTAAATTAGGCAAAAACGCCTAGAAACCTTATTCACCCCCCTCTAAGGTTTAGCCGCACACGGGCCAACACAAATGGAAACTACGAACTTCACTAAGAAAGAAACATGGATTTTTTGAAGTGTCGGTGTACAACGGTCCTCATACATGCATTCATGCCGAGCTTACAACTGATCATCCACAGTTAGATTCCAATCTTGTTGCCTAAACCATTCGAAATGCCATCACAACTAATCCTATGATGAAGATTTCATTAGTTAAAGAGATTGTGAATGCCCGCTTTGAAATGTCAGTTTCATACAAAAAAGCTTATTTAGGTAAACAAAAAGCAATCGCAGAGATATTTGGTAATTGGGAAGACTCGTATAAGGTTTTATCTAAATTTATGAAAGCGCTTTAAAAGTATAATAACGGTACCGTTGCTTCTTATGAGACCACGCCAGTTTACGATGTGGTAGGAAATCCAGTGGGTGAGGTATTGAACAGATTTTTCTTCACAATTAAGGCCGTTATTGATGCATTTCAGTATTGTAGGCCAGTTATCGCTATTGATGCTACTCACTTATATGGGAAGTATAAAGGTAAGATTTTGTTGGCCATGGCATCGGATGCAGATAATCATGTTTTTCCCATTGGTTGTGCATTTGTTGCTGAGGAGAGTACAATTTCGTGGAGCTATTTTCTTTCTAACATTACGCGACATGTGATTAAAGAGCGAGTGAATATTTGTCTAATTTCGGATAGACATGCTGGTATTCTAAGTGCAGTGAGAGGAGTTTGGCGTGGTCAAGGTTTTGTTCATCGATATTGTTCAAATCATTTTTTGGATAATTTTAAGAAAGCTTTCAAAGGAGATCCTGACTTACACAAGTTAGCGGAGAACGCCATTTGGGAATTACAAGAAAGAAAATTGAAAAGAATCATGGAAGCAATAAAAGTCATGAATCCTCAAGCATATCAATGGTTGATAAAAGAGCCTGCGGAAAAATGGTCATATTTTCATGATAAAGGGAGGCGACATGGTAACATGACCACAAACATGGCTGAAATTTTCAATAATATTTTAAAAGCTGCTCGTAATTTACCAATCACTGCTGCTGTGCAGCTTATTTTCTATAAGTTGGTACACTATTTTTGCGAGCGGAAAAAGATAGTAATCGGGATGAGAAACAGCGGCACAAGATATGGTCCCAATATCCTTAAAATTTTAGAGAAACGTAGGTCGGACATTGGTCATACCAATGTTACTTTCGATTATGAAAGAGGGGTTTATTCCGTGTGTACAAGTTCAAGAAATTCCAGGAGAGGCAATACTCAAGTTGTCGACTTTTCACTTTGGCAATGCGATTGCGGTAAGTGGCAGAGTGATGGAATCCCTTGTTCACATGTGTTTTCTGTATGCGCTGCAAACCGTCTTGATTGGAAAGCTTACATAGTAAAATATTACAGTCTTGAATCATACGAAGGTACGTACTCGGCGCAATTTTGTCCTCTTCAGCATCAAGACTATTGGGATTCATGTGATAGATTATTTCTTCCGGATGTTACTCTTTTAAGAGAAAGAGGTCGTCCAAGATCTACTCGTATTCATAATGGTATGGATCAGTCGGAGAGACGAGCACTTGTGAGATGTTCTAGTTGTCAAGGGCGAGGACATGATTGTCGTAAGTGTCCGTATCCAATACGTGGTCGACGATTATGATTTTAGCTGTAGCTTCAAGGTCCCAATATGTATCTTGTACTAGTTTAATTTTCCGCTTGTAATTGTCTTTTTTAAGATGAAATATCTATATTTATTCTCAGTGTTTTTTCATACTGTTTTTTGAGAAGATATACTGGTTTGTTAAGTATGAGAGTAAATAAATAAGTGCAATTAACATAAAAAGTAGAATGAACAACATAAATAAATAAGTGCAATTAACATAAATATATATATTTGATTGATTTTATATATATTTTATTATTTTTATATATTTTTCTTGCCAAATCAGTGTCGAAAAGTGCAAAAAATTCTTTGTTATGTCTAAATGTTACAGTCGACCGATCCCTATGAAAAACGATCGATCGTTTTTACACAGACGACCGGTCGTTTCTGTAAAACGATCGGTCGTTTTATATCTTGACTCACTGGAAGAAATCTCATCTAAAACGATCGGTCGTTTTAGCTTTATGATCGATCGTTTTTCTAAGTGCTTACTGGAAGAATTTCGTTTTTGTAGATGATCGATCGTTTTTAGCTGTGAGCAGTCGTTTTTTGTGTTTCTGGGAATGTTTCGGTTTTCTCGACAAACTTCGAAACCTCGTAACTAATGCGTTTCAAATCCGATTGAGGTTCCGCTTGAACCATTGGCTTCGTAATTACGCATTCTATTATTTAGAACCTTTAACACACTCGATAAATGATTAGTACGCAAAACGAGCTTTTATCATGTTTTACAAATATTGTTATCATCAAAATGTGTAGATAACGTTTTGCTTAAAGAAGTATAACCGAAATGTGTAGATAACGTTTTACTTGGATAAAAGATTTCTTTGAAAAGAACCAAGTAAATGTCATAACATCCGATTTAAAACGAAGTATAACAAAGCAAAACCGATAAAGGATAATGAAAGATCTATATGCAAGCGAAAAATCGGCCATAGTTTTGCCTAAAAAAAGGTCAATCGCCACAAATGAAAGACATATAAATAACCCAATCAACTAGCAATTTAAGCGCACTAAATGCAATATCATAAGATAAAAACGCATATTATGAAGCACATTCTCACAACGTCATAGATTATAACAAGCATGTTTAAAAGCAACATAAACACAATTCATAATATAATCATGCTACTTATTACATCAAAAACAAACGAAGTTCGTAGAACGGGAAAGAAATACAATGAAACAAAAAGAGAGTTATTTCTCCCCCTTTGACATCATAAAAAAAAACATGAAAATGAATAAAATGATATCCGCCTAGTCGCGGTGGGAGGTCGCATCATCCTCTTCGTCTTCGTTGTTGTCATGGGGCCCGGCAAGGTCGGGAAAATAGCCGTGGAATTTCGCCCTTTGCTCGGCGCTCAACCTATCGATTTCGTCCAAATCTTCTTGACATGTGTTCATGGCACGAAACATGCGTCGGTGAAGTCGCGCATTTTGATATTGGTCGATGTAGAGATCGTCGTAGAATTGTTCGTTGCGCGGAGGACGGTGAAAAGATCCTACTTGAGCTTTTCCTTGTCGTCGAGAGGGACGAAAGGATGTAGGAATATCGGTGGGGGGAAGAGACTCGGAGGAGAAATCCTCATGAGCGGCTTGTGGTGTTGGCTTAGGGCCGACGTATTCTTCCTCTTCGGGGGTGAGAGGAGCATAGTTGGGGCCGGATACCCGCTTACCGGACCAAGTTATGGACTTGTCGGTATTATGGAATTTTATGGACATTTGGGAAAGATAGGAAGTGTCCCAAATATGTTTGTCCTTATTTTTGAACAATGTTCCACCGGGAACGAGATTTTGGTCCTTTAGGAAGGCCGAAATCAAGGCACCGTAAGGTAGCCCATTTTTGGATTTCGTTTTAAGCGAGTCCATCTTAAGGAGGATGAGGGTAGCAAAGTCGAGTCGGACTCGGCGATGGATGCACCCAAGAAGAAAGATATACTCATTGGTAACATCCGTGAAATTGGAGGTATGAGGAAGGAATATGTGAGAAAGGATGTGGTAGGCTAGTTTGTTACGGAATAGAAGGCCATGGGCTTTGTTGGAGCGATTTTGATGAATGGGATGAAAAATTTCATCTTTTAGACCATTGAAATGATCGATCTCGAGAGTCTCACAAAGTTCCTCACTAGACTCATGGAAACCGCCGCTATCTAGGCGTAAGAGAGTTCGTAGACGGTCTATACCGTAAACGAAAGGTTGTCCGTTAAACGATGAACGCAAGCGGAGTGCGCCATCATTATCCCTATCGAGAACTAGGTTATAATAAAATTCGTAGACATTTTCTTTGTAAAAAGGCTCTTTAAGAGTGAGGATAGTATCGAGTTTGTAAAAACTTAAATCTATCATTAGAGCGGCAAATCGTTCACGGAATAAAGGCATATCTAGAGTGAAGTTGGTCAATATACCTCTTTTACCCATCTCGGGTGGATAGAGAGGAGAAAGAGGGCCGGAAGAGGAACCGGGGCCCGAGCGAGAAGCGGTGGAGGAGCCGGTGCGTGGGGCACGAGGAATAGCCGGACGGCGAGGTGGTGGAGGCACGACCTCGTCCTCATGTTCATCAACGAGGTTGAGTGAGGCTCTCTTCGTACGAACCATTGTTGAAGAAAATGGGTTTTGAAGAAAATAGGGTTTGTAAGAAACGGAATTAATCGATAATCGATTATACGGATAATAGGAGAAATTGGGTAATATTTTTATAGAAAATTAGGTTTTATTGGGGAATTTTGATGGATTTGGAAAGAGCGAGGCGATTTTGGAAGAGAGAGGATGGATATATTTTGTGGAATGAATGAAATTAGGGTTTTGGAAGAGGTTTTAACACAGTGAAACATAAAAACGATCGGTCGTTTTTATGTTTCGATCGGTCGTTGTGGAACGAAAATGTTCCAGTGAGCAAACCTTAAAAACGACCGATCGCTACTATAAAACGACCGATCGTTTTAAGTAGAAATTCTTCCAGTGAGCACAACACAAAAAACGACCGATCGCTAGGATAAAACGACCGATCGTTTTTGGTCTGAAAAACGACCGATCGTAATGTACAGAACGACCGATCGTTTTTGGTCCAAATTGTTCCAGAGAGTTAATGATAAAAACGACCGGTCGTTTTAATCATTTCGATCGGTCGTTTTTCAAAAGTAGACCATTTTGGGAATATTACAGAAACAGAGTCCATTCTGAGAATTTGGGTTGCTCACTGTACCATTTCAGCAAAAAAACTCCTTGTATTGAGTAGCTGTTTTCTGGTCTATGATGCTTTCTTGGATCTTGATATCTTTTTGCTTGATCTATTTTGTAATCAGCTTTTTAATCCTAAAACACCTTCCTTTACCTTTTTCATTTTGAAAGAACTTTTGAATCATATATTGTACTCTTATTGAGCTCCTTTTTGTTACTCCTTATGAGTATTCCAAGGACATAACTGCAACTGCAAGTGCTTGTTAGCTGTTTGATATATATGAGATCAAACTCAGAATGTTCAACAAATTATGATTGTTTTTCTGATTTTATGATATCATCATTTACTATTTGAATATTACTTTGTACTGCTGATCTTTGAGATGTTCCTCTAATATATGTACGTCTTCCTATTGCCTGAATCTTGTACCCTTATTGCACCTGTTTATATGTGCATTATTTTATTTTACTATTATACGTACTATTTTTTATATAAACAAAGCTAAAAATTGGTCTTAAAATGTTGACTTTGCAAAGTGAAAAAAAATCCATTTAGCTTTAATGGATAGGTCACCATGCAAGTTGTATGCAAATTGATCTAGAGTGGTCAGTGAGTTGGTTTCTTTTATTTTCTTGACAACCTTTTCATCATCTTGCTCCAAATTATCCAACGAATATTAGCTACCAATTTAGACTCAATGGACTATTTTACGTCTCAATTACCATTACGGTTGAAATTATGGTGAATATTAGTAAAACAATGTCCACAAAATAATTGTCATTCACAGTAATGATACAATACCGCCTAAAGCCGGGCGAAAAACCGGAAAAACTGGACTGATAACCGAACCGAAAAAGAGCGAAACCGAAAAACCGAAATTTTTTTGTATCGGTTTTGGTTTTCAATAAAACCGAACCGAAAAAAATCGAAACCGAAAAAACCCGAAAGTAACCGAAAAATAACCGAAAAACCGAAAAAAATCGAAACTGAACGGTTTCGGTTTTACTAAAAACCGAAACGAACTCAGCTCTACTACCGCCTAGTAACAAAGACTACAAATACTACTATAGTTATAATTTGTAATTGTGTTACTTGTATTGTAAGGACAAGACTGCAAGTGTTGGTTAGGTGTCTGATATATGTGAGCACAATATCAGAGTAGTGGAGATATATATGTCTCAGAAAATATGATTTGGTTTACTGATTTTGTGATCTCACCATCAATGTGTTATTTGAATATTACTCTGTACCACTGGTTTTACTGATGCTCCTCCAATACATGTCTTCATATTGCCTTATCTTGTAGTACCTCATTGCAGTTTTTGTTTCTCTTCCAAATAAATTATGTACTGTGCCTTTTACGTTTAAACTGCTAGTTGCTGGCTTTTACATGTTATAACACCATTTTTTTTTAATATCATGGGAAACATTTTTTTTTTATTACTCAATTAATTTTTTTTCTAAAATTTGCACGTGAAATATTAGGAACTGAGAAATTCATGGGAAACGTTGTTTTTCTTTTGAAACGAGTTTATCGGTAACTATGCCTATTGGATACCTAAAATTACATATTTCCCCCTTGAAAATTTATATATGGGCTAGTACCCCTAATCATTTTGATAACATACATATTTTCCCCCTAACAATTTTCCATTACGGGGCAATTAATACCCCAGACAGTCTGATAAGTTACATATTTCCCTTCTAAAATTTTCCAAATTTTCCTTTTGTTCCCTTTACGCGACCTCCATCTGGTGAACTTTTTTGTTAAAACCCAAATAAACTGATCTTTTTTAAAACAAGACGAACCTCCAATTCGTAACACTTGACTAACGACCGAACAATTTTTTTTTTTTTTATGTTTTATTTCATACTTTGAAGATGGGGTGGTGCATTGATAACACAAGAACAGAAGTAGATAATGAATCACAACTAGTAGTAGTGTAGTAGTGTTAAGATGTAAGTTTGCTGAAAAATTCAGAAGAAGCATTTAAACTAATATGACAGAAGAAAGAAGAAAAAAAAGGGTGTTTGCCTATTTGTCAAATCTGCCTCCTGTTACTTGCTATTTATGGTTATGTAACCTGCCCTTAATTAGTTTAAAGGCTCTTCTGACATGGGGGATAGAAAAAATTCCAATATTCATTTGGGAGTATTTAATAGTACTGGGGTAAAATTCTACTCCATATTTTTTCACTTATTAAAAAACAGATAATTAGTCTCTTAATGCAATGACCATATATAACTGTTACTGATCAACACTCTCAACAGAAAAAAGAAGAAGACGATTTTCTCCTCTAATCTAATTATCTAAACGAATCCAGACGAAACTAGCTCTTTGGACGACGGCCTATAGAAATCTTATAAAGTGCGAAGTCAGTGTAACGATTCTATTGATAATCAGATAATGTAATAGAAATTGATGGAATAGATGTTAAGATCGATCACTAGATCAGGATAGCCATTATTTTACTAAACGTGCCAATTAAGAGGGAAGATTTGAAAAGTGAGCAACTTGAGAGCTATAAATTTAAGGGAGAACAATTTGCCGGCTAGGTTTTCCTTTTTTTCTTTTCTGTATTAAGTGCACTCTTACCTTGTACTAATATTAGTAATCGTTTCCCACACGTTACGTGCGATGCGTGTGAAATAAAAGTATATTAAATAGTTATAGTTATAGTTATGATATAAATATGTGGATAATACAAAATAGTTATAGTTTAAAATTTAAAAGAATATTTGGTTGTTAAAAATTGATAAATAGTTTTATTAGTTTTAACTTTTTATATTTTTATGGGAGTATGATGTTATTGTAATTAATATAAAAGTGTATGAGTATTTTTAAAAAAAAATGACTAAATTGGACAAAGTTATTTGACTTGGTTTAACTTATTATAATAAAATGATCTTGAGTAGTTTTAAGATAATTAAAACAAATTTGACTTCCCCATAAGTATAGTCATAAAGTACCGGGACCGTTATAAACAAGCAAATGATTTTTCAAAAAATATTCGAGAAAGGAAAAAAACATTTTTAGTTGTTTTTATTAGTTAAGGAGAGGTTGCGGCAATACCGTCCTTCACAGGTCCTTCAAAAGTTAAAAGGTCATTAGGGAACTTTATTAAACACCATGCAGGTATCGACGCATCGTTTAAGTCCCCAAAAGGGTTAGGGAACCAAAGGCTAGGATGTGCGTCCCTCTTGGGATAGATTTGCTTTAATGGGTGTAGTTTTTTTTTTTATATACATTGGAGGATTCGGCATATATCTTTTAAAAACTCCTTCATTAAAGTGCATTGGGTTCAGAGACGGACTTGAGGATGTGCAAACATAAACAGTCTGAGCGGACTGAGCAATCCACTTCATGGGCAAATAATTTTTGAAAAAAATTAAATTTCATACTATGTTTTTTCTAAATTTTCTTTAAATGGACAATAAATTTTTTCAATAGTAGGCAAAAAAAATAAAAATTGGACCGGCTCTGATTGGGTTTCTAAATTTTAGTTACTGTTATGAGTGTTAAACGATGTGTAACCCGTTCTTGTTCATACGTGTATTGCAATCAACTGTTGAAATTGGAGTTGGTAATTAATTCAAGATAAACAAGAATATTGTATTGTCGTCATATGGCTAAGAGTTTATTTAAGCAGGATTAATTAGTTATACAGAGCGAGAAGGTTTTCGATTTGGTAAATCCGAGTTTTCCTAAAATTGTATTTCATGGATTATTTTTTTGTCAAATTACTTATATTGACATCATGTCAGAGCATTGGCGATAAAGTTCATGCGATCGAAGAGCGTTCCAATTATAATGATTATAATAATATTTAAAATGTATGCTTTCTTGGTGATGTGCTTGAATTTTTAAAAACTTAATTTTTTTTTATCAAAATGATATTATCGTTTATGGGTAATTAACATAAACATAACATAAATCAATTATATTAATAAAAACATACCATCAAAAATTACATTATCAAAAACATATCTTTAATTAATAATTAATAAAAAATAAAAAATTTAATTCATTACTCATATCTCTTTCCTCCTCCCACTCTCTCTCCGATCCCTCTTCTCCTCCTTCCTCTCTCTCCTCATCCTCCTATCTCTGTCCGATCTCTTCTCATTCATCTCTCTTTCTGATCTCTTTCTCCTCCTTATTCTTTTTTTTTTTTTTTTTAATCTTTTTCTCATTCTTCATCTCTCTCCGATCTCTCTATTCGGTGGAGATTGAGACGGAGTCATCCGTGAGAGGGGACGGCGAGAGCGTAGATCAAGTTCGAAAATTCGAAATTGATGCCAACGGAGATGCGGTCGTCGAATGAGAGGCTCACGACGACGACATGAAAGTTCGAGATCGGAGGACGGCTAAATGTTGAATTTGTTAAGTAGTGTATAAAATTGAAAAATAAGTGTATAAATTCTGTGAATTAAGAGTATTGAGTTGAAAATTATTGATATAAATTATGTAAATAAGTATATGAATTCTGTAAATTGAGGTATGAACTTTACGAATTAGGGTATGAACTTTTAAAATAAGGGTATGAACTTTTGTAATAAGTGTATGAAAATATATAAATTAGGGTATCAACTTTTGAAATAATGGTATGAACTTTTGGAATAATGGTATGAAATATACAAATTAGGTTATTAACTTTTGAATATTTTTTGTTAATTATAAATTTTTTAGGTATGCTTTTAATAATTTAATTTAAAAAGTAATAGTATATTTTGTTAATTTATCATTAGAAATGATCGAGTCTAGTATACAGAAGCTTATTCATTCTCGATATATAACAAGGCATGGGCGGATGCTTCAATAGTAAAGGGGTTATTTTACTCAAAATGGGCTTTTCCATACTATTAGAGAGAATAATTGATTAGTATATAAAATATACTTAATTTCTAAAACTCCGAATTTAGGTAGCATCGGTATGACAGTTTTTGGTTTTTTTGTCAAATCTGATACGGGTATCGGTACGGTACATAACCGGTACGGCAAAAACGTACCGCTGTTTTTTTAAACTAGTTTGACGAGTCTGGTATGTAGATGGTACGTGGCTGGTACGGGGATGGTATGCAACGGTATGATCACCAAGGTGAAACCGGTTTTTATTGCTTGAAAAAAAAATCTAGGAGAAAAATGAAAAGTATTATATGCTGAGTCCAAATCTTTTACCACATTTCTCTATTTCCTTTCGTGTTCCCTTCCTTATTTTATCCAAAACAAATTCTTAAAAACTTGAAAAAAATTGTACAATTACTATAATACATGTATCAATACATTCAAATAATTATTTTTAAAAGAAAATCCACGCAAAATTTACTTTGGAATAAATGTATAAATTAGTGTAAATTAAACATTGAATATTAAAAAAATTGTCTAAAACAATATTATGTTCAAATGTTTTAAAATTTGAATACAATATAATATAAAAGTTTATAAATTTGCGGTATAAGTTGTGAAAATTTAAAATTTGAGTGAAAATAAGAAAAAGGCCACGGAAGGGGCACATAATAGATGTATAAGATTTGGACTCTTATATACGAGTTTTTTTCCAAAATGGTCTCATTGGTGGTAAAAAATACCAGAATGGTTTACCTCTCTTTTAAATACCCAATATGGTCTATCTGTTTATGTTCGTTAATTGAATTGGCGAAGTTTATAAAAATTAAATAGAAATTTGTTAATTGAATTGACGAAGTTCATAAAAAATTAAATAGAATTTCGTTAATTGAATTGACGAAGTTCATAAAAATAATTAAATATTACTTCGTTAATTGAATTGACGAAGTTGATTTAAAAAAAAATTAAATAGAACTTCGTTAATTGAATTGATAAAGTTCATAAAAATAATTAAATACTACTTCGTTAATTGAATTGACTAAGTTCGATAAAAAAATTTCGTTACAAAATATTAATTCAATTCAATTCAATTAACGAACGGGAAATTAATTTATTTTTATCGAATTTCGTCAATTCAATTAACGAATTAGTATTTAATATTTTTATGAAATTCGTCAATTCAATTAACGAAGTTCTATTTAATTTTTTTTTAATCAACTTCGTCAATTCAATTAACGAAGTAATATTTAATTTTTTATTTATGAACTTCGTCAATTTAATTAACGAAATTCTATTTAGTATTTTTAAAGTTCGTCAATTCAATTAACGAACATAAAAATATAGACCATATTGGGAATTTAAAAGATAGATAGATCATTATGGTATTTTTGAATATAAATCAGACCATTTTAGAAAAAAACTCCTTATATACTATATAATATAAAAGTACAAAAACACATACAAGTTTCACTATTTTACATAAGGGACACTTATCTTTAAAAACTTATATTAAATCCCCCATTACTTAAAATAGTAATATAAAACATCTAAAATTCATTCAAATTTCGTTATATTACAGAATCTTCTTAGATTTAAAAAACAAGTACACATATACCCCCAAAACTGCTGAAATGTGCAAATAAAAAAATATGTAACTTGTAGGTTTGTAACATATATAGAAATATATTGATTAATTATTACCGAACCCACGCCGTGCCATACTCAAATTTTTAGATTTTACCGTATCGGTGTACCCGTATCGTATCTGGTACGGTACTTGTACCCGTACCGGTGCAACTTATAATAACGAAATTTTTGTAATTAGAGAGCTATAAAACAAAATTGACTTATGTTCAAAGAATTAGAAATATTATGTTCAAACTCCGACCCGACCCGCCACACAGGACCCGAAACTTATCTGACCCGAACCAATCCCGACCCGACTGGATCTAGTATTATCCCGACCCGATCACTTTCGGGATCAGGTTTGATTTTGAAAATCGTAATACCCGTCGGGTACCTGAAATATTAAATATATTTAATTTTGATCTATTTACATTATAGTATATATATTTCTAATTCTATGTAAGTATTAATTTTTATTGTTACAAATAGATATGCTTCGTTTGTAAAGACAAAATTGGGAATTCAACTTGCAAATATAAAAGACGTTCATAAATATCATCCAAAAATGCAAAAACAAGCAAACCACCTCATGAGAAATAACGAGAATCCTTGCTTAAACATTGCAAACTATTTTCGTTCTCCTTCAATTATTTATACTACTTTTAGTGTTATTTTTCTATTATTTTTTATCATACAATTTGCAGTTAATTATTGAAAGTTTCAGTTTATCCTTTCTAAACAAAAATGTGTCTGATTATCTCATCCCGACCCGCCGGGTACCCGTACTATCGGGTATCCTTATTGTCGGGTATCCGAAATGCCGGACGTGGGATCGCGAATAAAAAATAATTCCCAATTCGTATCGAGTCGGGATTCATGTTGATAGCTTTCGGGTCGGGTCGGGTCCCGTCCCGAACCCACCCATAGTCTAATCCAATGTCCTACCACTATCACCATTAAGGAATAATTCAAACATTACGCATTTGTACAAAAATAGATTGCTTATGAGTTTGTCACCCCTTGGTTTTGGGTCTACTTTTCATGATATTTCGGGGTTGGCTTGCTCTTGCATCTTTTTTGACGTATGTTTTTTTCTTTGTCTCTTAAATCCAATATTTTTGGTACAAATTTGCATCAAGACTAGAATTTAAGTTTACTTTTGTATCTGAACAAAGAAGAAACATTCAATTAAATAGGTTAGTGAATGATAATGCCAAAAATTTTTTTTGCCTAATTAAAAAAATCGATTGACCCGTGACACGAAAGATATGATGGATTTACTTTTCCTCCACTGGTTAAAAAAAACCACTTGGATTATTTTGCTAAATAGCAAGCTATGTTTAAAAATCAAAATGGTAACTAAATTAGAGGAAAAGACTTGGTTGAACATATTTCTCCCTTATAACAAAATTCCGATCATTCTGAACTTGGTTAAGAAGATATACTAAGATCATTATCCCTTTCCCAAGAGTGTATATCATTCTACTTGGTGACTATTGTTAATTTGTGGTTTAAAAACTGTAACTCATTCTTTGATATTCTTAGTGCCACAAACTTAATGGTGAGCTCCAAATATTAAGGATGGCCAAGAGAAAAAAACAATTTGATAGTATAATTTTATGTTGGATCCCCTTTTCTCTCTTACTCTTACTTTCACATTCTTTCTTATTTTCTTCACTACTAGTACTATCTTCTACCCATTCTAGTCGTGTTTCACTTAAAAAAAACATGTTATAGTAACCAATCTGCTTGGCTAGAATAATCTTCACTTAATTCAGGTAAAGAATGTATTATATCTTGATTTATAAATTGTTTATAATACTTTCTTTCAGATGCAAGTGACTTCAGGAATATTTCTCAACATGGTTCACTTATTTTACCCAAAGAAGCCATTTTTATTTATTTTTACTAGCTAGTTTGTTTCTTTTTAATTATTTTGCAGTGGTTACATGATATGTACACTAGAAAATCCCATATCATCATCCTATCAATTGTATAAATTAATGAACATTTGTCAAACCCGTAGAGCTTTTTTCAGGCTACAAAAATAAATTTCCTTCAATTTTACTCGGGCCATTTCCTAGTCTCAAAAACCTTCCACACATATAGCAATGCAGAACACTACCATGTTTATAGAGCAGGCACAAGGCGGGATCATTGAAAGTGGAAATATTTACGATAAATCAGACGATGATGGCCGTCTTAAACGAACAGGTAAATACTCACTACCGATTTAAGTCTGGTAATTTACCAGAATTTGATTTCTATTACTCCTAAGCTTTAGTTATTTAACGAACTTTTTACATAATAAAAAACAATTCTAATTTTGGTTTGTTAATTTAGGGACTTTTGTTACCGCTACTGCACATATAATAACAGCGGTGATTGGGTCAGGGGTGCTTTCTCTAGCATGGGCCGTGGCCCAACTTGGTTGGGTCGCAGGCCCAACAATTCTCATCACATTCTCTCTCATAACGTACTACATGTCCACACTTCAAGCGGATTGTTACCGTTCTCCAACCGGTGGCAGAAACTATAAATACATGGATGTTGTTCAATCGTATTTAGGTAAAATTTTATCCACTGATTTTATTTTTTGTATTTCAGAATTAGCTTTGTGACGCCTATGCGAATTACCAAACTGTCATCATTATTTATGTACAAAATTAATGAGCATAGAATTTTCACGTGATTACGAATGTGATGATGAGAAATACGTAAAACTCATTAGTGTAGCCTAAATCTTAATCATTAAAACTTTGATGAATTATCTTAGTCGGTCTATGAGTAGGCTAACAAGATGATTAATGGAAATCATCTTGATGTATCATTCTGTTTCTTTAATCATGCATCATTATAAGTTTATAACTGGCAAATTAGTTTTCTAGTTATACATAAATTATATTCTTATTCTCTGATGATATAGATCTAAGATCATAGGACCCTTTGGCAACATTAATATCATCTTCATGAAAAATACTAAACAAAAATGTATAAAAGACGAACATTCGTACGTAGTGGTAAAAGAATAATCATTCTTGGCAAGTTAGATTTTTTATTTTTATTTTTTTGTAAAACAGGCCAACTTTTAATAATAAAGATAACAATGTCTGAACATGGGCTATGCCGACCATGTTAGCAAATCCGGCTAAAGTCCGATACATTCAAAGAAATTACACAACTTATAAATAAAGCAAAGCTTTTACAAGGCCTGCCAAATACAACTGCTATTTAAGTTTCACTTTAAGCATATTTAACTGAAAATTTGAGCCAAACAACCTTTCATTTTCTCCTTATAACCCCTAACCTTGTTTTTCAACTATAACACCGGATCAATGTGATCAAAAGATAGAGGCAAATGCTACTCCAAAATTTCAGAAAAACTGCTCAAATGAAACCTTATATCAGTCATAAAAAAATCCATAAAATAGGAACTAAAATACAGCAAGGAGCTAAAAAGCTCATAATGTTCAGAACGAACAGACTAACAAGTCTTAAAATAAAGTATCTTATAAGTAACCAAAATTCTTTCCATTTTTGAAGGTCATCAATGCTTCATTTCTTGAAATTCAGCTACACTTCTGCCATATTATGAGATCACTAAAAGCAAAGGCATTAAAACATTCCACCAGACTCCAGATCACTCCTCATTAGTCTTAAATCAACCTAAAAACTTGTTTCCAGGCAATCATGTTTCTTATCAACATTAATCACCAAAATCACACCATAATAACCTTAGAAATGCTTCTGAAAATTAACTATAATTTCTATCATAAACCCCACAAAAAGTAAATTCAACTAGTAATCAAAAATTTTTACCGCTAAAGCAAGGTGTTTCTTTGTGATCTAAAAGAAGAATACCCTTGAGTTTATTAGAGATAACCTGAATGTCCATGGATGTAAAATTCTCGCCTTTAGCACCAATTTTAGCTAATCCATATGTAACCTGGTTCTGTTCTCTGAATAAATGAGTACAACTTACACAAACTAGAGGCATTAACAAACAAATACCATCCCATATTTTAGTAACTTTAGGTCCAGGACAAATGCCATTTTTCTACCACTTTACCAATAATTCACAATCAGATTCTATCATAACATTAGTCAAATTAAGAGTACATCAAAATAAGACCATTATGAAGTGCAGCAAGTTCTGCAGAAATAACATAAGTGATACCATGATTAAAAGAAAAAACTATAATAAAATTACCATTGTAATCCCTTAGAATCCCACCACTGCCACTATTATTACCATTTAAAATAGATCTATCAATATTCAATTTTAATCTCACAATTGGAGGACAATTCCATGCTATGTGTCTTTTTACTTTAATTTGCAATTAATAATAGCAACTCCGAACTTATTCAAAATAACTTTATTAAACTACTTACAAGTGACTCTAGGTTTAATTAAGATATTTAACTCTATAATCCAGTTAAAAACTTTAGAAATAATAAGATCTGAGTTCATATCCACATTATCATGCTTGAACTTATTATTACCGAGCCAAATTTTCCACCATATAATGAAAGGTATTAAAGAAGCCAAAACCCCAAAATGAGAATTATCACTCATAGAACACCAATAAGAAACAAAATTTCTCTAGTTCCTACCATCAAAATTATTGTGTAGTCACGTAGTCACTATAAACAGAATGTGTTATATCTTTTAAACAATTTGCACATATATCTCTTTACAATAATTTATTTTTTGTTTATTTCTCTTTTCTCTTTTCTCTTTTATTTTTATTTTTTATCTTTTCATATATTATATATATTTAGGAGGAAGTAAGGTCCAGCTCTGCGGGATAGCACAGTATGCCAATCTTGTTGGAATTTCCATTGGGTACACAATCACAACATCCATAAGTATGGTGTAAGTAAATCCATAACCTAGCAATAATAATTTTCTAAAAACATTGTAAGTAGTATAAAAAAAAAAAACCATAATTTTGACAAGTCATTTACATGCCGCAGGGCTTTAAAGAGGTCGAGTTGTTACCAGAAGCATGGATATGACGCAGACTGCTCAGTCGCACATTACCCATTCATGATACTATTCGCGGTAATGCAAGTAGTTCTAAGCCAAATACCGAATTTCCACAAGTTAGCATGGCTGTCAATTCTTGCATCAATCATGTCCTTTGGTTACGCTTCTATCGGACTCGGCTTCTCCATAGCTAAACTCGCAGGTACAAGAGAGTGCAAAAGAATTTCGTTTACTTTCTATTAAAAATAATCTATAATAAATGAGCTCATTCAAAGTACATATGTATAAAGGACATCCGCATGTAAGGACGACCCTCACGGGGGTAACTATTGGAATTGATGTGACATCAGCACAAAAGGCATGGAGGAGTTTTCAAGCCATTGGAAATATAGCTTTGGCGTATTCTTTTTCTAATATTCTCGTCGAGATACAGGTAAGTATTTCTTCTTGTTTTTACCTTGGATGAGACTTGAGACATAGTATAATTTTAATGTCAGATCAATGATCATATAAATAATGCGAAACAATTTCATGATTAGAATATAAAGCCTGACTTATTAAATGTAGCTCCCGGAAGGGCTAGTATCACGGGGTTGTTTCCAACCCAGAAAACATCCCTGCGATGGCACGAATCAGGGCTAAATAACTGTTTCAGTCAACAATTAATCACTTGCACGCTCGTATTTGCACTCACAGATGCTCAAGTTCACTCATTTAAACACAACTCATTTAACTTGGGCAATGCTGCAGTGTATTATGCAGAATCGTAAACAAGCAGCGACACACTTAAAGCAAAGAAACATAAATGTAAACACACACAATTACAGCCAAAGCCAACCCAATATGGATCCATGAATATTAGGTTTTGTATCTACAAAACGTCTATGATAGAATTTTTAGCCTAATCCTTATGTGAAATCAAAATGAAGGCCGCCCACCACATTTATAATACATGCTGCAGTGCAGTTACAAACTGTCCGTTACTATGGCCGCCAACTGTCTCGACAACAATTTGGCAAACCAAATTCATGGCCAACTTTAGTACTCACACATGATCAACTTAATTTTTTCTTCTATATTACAGGACACAATATCACAGAGATCACCACCTTCCGAGAGTAAAGTAATGAAAAGAGCAGCTCTTGTCGGGATATCTGTTACCTCAGTCTTCTATATCCTATGTGGCTGTATCGGCTACGCCGCATTCGGCAATGAGGCACCGGGAAATTTTCTTAATGGTTTCAAAAATTTTGGGCCATTTTGGCTTATCGACTTGGCTCATGCTTGTGTTACCGTTCACCTCATTTGTGCATATCAGGTACATATCATATTATCGCCTCTACTAGATGTATTTATTAAATTGTCATTCTACAATGTAGTGAAAATATGTTTTTGATGAAATGTACATTGTGTTTTGGGATCCATTAATAGCTTACATTTCTGATGTGAGTCAATTATAACTCTAACAGTAAGGGACGATCAAAACTAATTAAATTATAATGATGTGTAATTTGGGGTGCTTAAAATAACAGTAGAGTAAAATTACACAACAACTCATTTAGTTCCACTTTGCTGAACGTTCTTACCTTTTTATGTAGTTTCGCTTTGTTAGGACATTTTCTCGAAATAATGATTTTAATTATGAAATTTACTTTTGCTCAAATTAATTTGAAATAATAATATAAAGTGGAACCCGGAACAACCACACATAGATACATTTCCCCCCCCTCAATCTTAAGGTTTTGAAATAACATTTTTACCCTCTTCATATAAGTCTAATAAAGTTAGAAGCCTTTACTGGTTTTGACTTTTGGTTCAACTAAATTCTAATACCACGTATGAGAAAATAATGAAAATGTACATATAAGTGCTACTTAATTGTAAAAGACCAAGACTTTAATTTTTTTAAAAGATTAGTACATATGCTACATGATGTTAATTTTTTTTACGATTTGTTTTTAACATTGATGATACATGATACTACATTATATGTATAAAATCATAAACAAGATTTGAGAATTCAGGGTTTTGAAAATTAAGCATGTTTTTATACTAATCAATGATTTTCCCATAACATAACTTATACATCTTCTGGAACAAATTTTCTCTTGCAGGTTTTTGGTCAGCCACTTTTCGGATTTGTCGAAGGTCAACTCTGGTTACGTTTTCCCGAAAATAAGTTCTTGAAAAGAGAGCATGCTTTAAACATACCTTTCTATGGCACATGCTACATAAATTTATTTCGGTTAGTATGGAGATCGCTCTATGTCATACTAACATCGTTTATAGCGATGATATTCCCATTCTTCAATGATTTTATGGGCCTTCTCGGGGCTGCAAATTTTTACCCGTTAACAGTGTATTTTCCCATCGAGATGCATATCAAGCAGGCTCAAATATCAAAGTTTTCACCTAGATGGATTGTGCTTAATATCATTAGTTGGGTATGTTTATGTGTTTCTCTTGTTGCTGCTATTGGGTCCATTCAGGGACTTTATTCGAACCTCAAGGCTTACAAGCCTTTTGAGGTTCATGAATAAAATCAAGAGACTTGTAGTTATGTAGATTTATCTTTTTATAAATAGTTTTGAAAATTTGCAATCTGGTTTTATGGTTAACATCCTTGTCGTTTAGAGAGTTTGTGGATGTTTACTTTGGATAAAAATGAGTTTGTGGATAAATGTAATTTTCTTAATGCAGAGGTTTCAATCTCGCATTCACACTAACGTAACCAATCGTATAACGTGTAAAAACCGGACGACCTTATTTGGTTAAGTTAGTAGTATTCAACAGCGACATAAAAATCTAGAGATTTTAGAAGTTCAACGTTACCTAGTCTGATGTAATTTCAGTTTAATTTTTAGAATCTTGAAAAAACGGAACACCAGATAAAGATTAGTACTCTACCAAGAAAGTAAAGTTAATGCCAATTTTGTAGACTACATTTTCAAGGATTGACAAAGTAAATGGATATTGTTATTAATTTATACATACTTTTGGCTTTGATCTTGCACGAGAAGTCTTAGGAAAGCATACAAACTTTAAGGGTTGATTGGGTTCCCATTTCCCTTGACTCCTTGTATAGTTGTATAATTAAATCGTTTTGCTAACATGTGCCGAGGCACATTTTATCATCCATTTTATTTTTTAAAATAATATTAAATAACAGTAATGTTATAGAACCCGATTGACTCAATCAGACTGATTACCAGACAGTACTTTATATAATTTTAAGAATTCTTTTGACACCCAACCAAAAAAAAAATAAAACCCCAAATATAATAATTATGGAACCCTAGTTGAAACTATCCTAAACTTAAATATTAATTAAAAATACTTAAAATTTTAATGATTTTAATATATTTTATTTGACGATTCAATAAAATAAAAATTCAAATATAATATTATAGAACTCTATTTGAGACTACCCTAAACTTAAATATTAATTAAAAATATTTAAAATTTTAATAATTTTAATATATTTTATTTGACGATTCAACAAAATAAAAATTCAAATATAATATTATAGAACCCTATTTGAGACTATGCTAAACTTAAATATTAATTAAAAATATTAAATATATAGCCGAATAGCAGACTTTTAAATTTCGGGGTGAAAATAAAATTCTAAATTTACAGTAAGTACTAGTGTGTTAAGAGTTTAGTTGAGTCTATTTGGCTCATTAACATTATTGTTGAACTATGGGTTCAATAATTGATTTTGATTATAAGTTTGATTGTGTTTTTAATGATTTTACGATTTCTCTATTTCGATGATATAATGCTTTGTCTTTTCCAAAAGTAGAAAATGTAAATTTCAGAATGTCAGAAAGATAGAGCATAGAAAAACGAAGCCACAGGTTCAAGTGGAACCAGAATCGGAACTAAAACGAAAAAGTTACGAGCATTCGAAGAACAACGAGAAAACCGAGAAACTGCCAGAGAAAAACGACCGATCGAAATGACAGAAACGACCGATCGTTTCTGGTCCAAATTCTTCCAGTGAGGTCGTCTGAAAAACGACCGGTCGACTGTAGAAAACGACCGATCGTTTTCTACAGATTTCAAAAACGACCGGTCGACTGAAAAAACGACCGATCGTTTTTCAGCCGTTTTCAAAAATAGCTTTTTAGCTTTTTTGAATAAGCAGCTTTAAATATTGGATAAAAGCCCTCAACCTCTACCAACGGTCATAAAACACAAAACAAACCTTTTGGTTTATAAAAACAGCCCAATCCCTCTCCCAAAGATAACCATTCATCATCCTTCAAGCTCTCTAAATCAAAACCCTAAAAATCACAATTTTGGTGAAATAATTCGAAAAAGAGGAAAATTGAAGAAAAAATGATTCGAGCTCAAACAAAGATCAAATATCATCAAAACCACAAATTAGCTTATTTAGAAGCAATCAAATTGTGGGTGTTGTTTTAATTTTCGATAAATTTGTAAAGAGCAAATTATAAGCTCATTTGTGATAGAGTGTTTGGGTAAAAGCTTTTAAGTCAAAGTATTGGTTAAAAGTTCTAGGTTAAACACTTGGGTACTCATAGATTGAGGGGGAGTCGTTGACTCGTAAACGTGTTCGGTTGCACTTGTATCAAGAGTAGGAATTTCGGATAGAGGGTGAGCCAATCGATTGATTGAGCTCGATAGTATTTGTAAAATCGGAAAGAACATATTTAGTGAAATACTCGGTTGCTCGAATATCGAGGAGAGGACGTAGGCCGTTTTGCCGAACCTCTATAAATCGCGGTGTCAATTTTTTTTCTTAACTTTTACTTTTCGCAACTTATACTATTGCTTATTTTCTTGCTTGCGTTTTGGACTTCTAGCATTTCATTAACGTTTATTAAACGCTTAAGCTTAGAATTGCGAATAGTTGGGTTGTTAGTTGCCATTAAGTTTAATTCCGTGAAAAACGCTAAAAATCTTATTCAGCCCCCTCTAAGGTTTAACCGCACGGGCCAACAATTATTAATTGAATAAACATTTATGATGTGAATGCTTGGTAGATGATATGTGTTTATTTAATATCACATACCATTTATTTACCATATTCACTACAAAATAATGTTTGATTTAGTAAGAGTCAAAAGTTGTCATAAGCCCGTCGCTAATTTAAAAAGTTGTCACAAATCTGTCGCAAATTGACTAAACTGTCATAAATCCGTCGCTAATAAGATCGTAACAAAAAATACCATCATTAATCCCGTTGCTATTTGTGTATTTTTTGTAATGATTTTAATGTCATTTTTTATCATTTTTTGGTAACATCATTTACTCCTTAGAATATGGCACGAGACCATGTTAGCATTTCCCTAATTAAATACTACATTGTCAATATTATACATGTCTTAATTAGAATCAGATTCTTCGCACATATTCAGTTAAGAGAGTTTTATTATTTGCTTTACAGGACATAAGCTTAATAGGTAAGTATATGACGTGGATAAGAATCATAAGATGGTCATCTAACAACTTTTATCTTGTGTATTTTCCGTGTTACACACAATATACATATGTACTACTACACATCTTTTTCATTGCATGAAAATTGAAGCTAACCATTATGAAAGGAAATAAACGAGGAAGTATTTTTTTTTTTTTCGAATGGATATTTTCTCAGTACGAGTAAGGGAGGGTAATGAGTTGATTAAGATAGAAACAACAAAATATATGTTAGATCATTTGTAAAAAAGAAGGGAAAAAGGGACATTAAAAACCAAAATACATGTGTTTATTTAAAAATCTCTTTGCACAAGGAGAAGGAGATGATATATAGAACCTTGCTCGATTGAGCAATGTCGAAAACGAAAACTTATCCCTTTAGATCAGTAAATTAGAACCAAGCCAAAGACACCAAATTATGAGTTCCAAAAAGCATATTTATTCTGAGATCTCTAAACCGGATTTCGCATCAAACTTTCTCTTAGTAGAGCACCAGTTAATATATGATAAGTTTAGGTTTACCCTTTATAGTTTTTTGGAAAAAAAAGAAGAAGATGATGAAGAGGTAAACTATGCATATTAATAAAGAAGCGGGGGTATCCTACTAAACATATACCGGTAATCGTGCCTCGCTCGTTGTGTGTGCGCCACACAGTGCAATCAAAATATAGAAAATAAATATATTATACAAATATGTGGATAATAAAAAAAATAGTATAAGATAATAAGACTATTCAAATAATGTTTGGTTGATAAAGAGTGATAAATAGTGTTATTAGTTATTAATTTTTATATTTTTTATACGAGTATAATATTATTGTAATTAATAAAAAAATATAGTAGTATTCTTGAAAAAAAAAATGACAAAAATTGACATCATCAAGACTTTTGAGTATATATAGTTTGCAACTTTGTGTGTCAATTTTCAATAAATTTATTTACATATGAGCTTTAAAATGGTCCTTCTTGGAAAATGAATTTACATTTTTTTTTCTTAATGAAGATCACAATACAAAATTCGATGCCTTAATAATCACGACTGGATCATGAGTTTAATATAATATTACTGTTGTACACCATCCGAAGTAAACAAACTGCTAGTGAATTAGTGAATCACATTCTCTGGCCAACAAAAGCATATATAACATTAAAGCAAAATTCGGATTTATAAACACCCCACATTTTTCATTATTCCTTACGCTGATGAAATAAAAATTCTATTTAAAAAAACGACAGCTTTTTAAAATGAGAAACGACAATTATAGGTCATCTCAAAGTCAAATAAAAACACCACCCAATTTCTTAATCCATGCAGGTTCACATTTTTGTTATATACCACTTCTTTTGATGTCATGATCAAATTGCAAGTGTTCAACTTACAAACATGTCAACTATGTAGAACGCTCTTATTCGCTATTGGATTTGGAGAGAAAGAAAATTGAGTGTGTAAGAAGTCGACTCCCGGAAATGTCTTTAAATTAATCGAATTTTATGTCGTAAATTGTATGAATAAGTTTGAAAAATTATGTAACTCCCGTAGAGATAGGTTCCTTTTAAGCATTTGGCGATTAAGCTCTCGAAGTTTGTGGATTTTTTTTCTTAAGACTAATCGATAAAAGTGTGTTTTTGCTTTCGTTAGAGTTGTATGTCTCTAACCGTTTGAACGAAGGTTTTGCTTCTTTATTAATAACTATTGATCGGTTTAATCTTAAGGAAAATACGGGTGAAATTAGATGATTTATCATACATGTCCAATTTAACTATATATATAATATATTCGTATAGTTTTTCAGCAAAATTTCATACTGGTATAACAAAAATGTAAATAAATAACCAAAGTGTTGGTCTTTCTTCACAAGAAACCAATAAAATGTTGTTTCAAAAAAAAAAACTTTTAATTAGGATAGGTATTTATTTGTCTATCATTATTTATTACGAAAATACGGATGAAAATATTCTTTAAGTAGAACTTCAATGTTTTTACAATAGTCTAGGAGACAGATATATTGTGTTGGGATTGAAACCCTGGAAATTAAAGTAATGAATCACTTCTATGATTTTATCCGAATTCCCGAATAATTAAATTGATACAAGGGCCACGAGGTATTATACCTTTTTGAGCTAATTGTACATTAGTACTCTTTGTTTTGTGAAATAAAAACTGAAAGTAATTAGTCAAAAGGTTGGACTTTATTCCTTGAAATGGAAATCCAACGCCGTCTAGCTAGCTTAAGACTTACTTGGGCGTGAAGAAAACGTCAATAAGTACTCATAAATGGCACACGAAAACCACGTTTAAGCAAAAATATCAACTATTAAAATTTAAAGCTCAATTAAATATTTTCCTCAGCATTTAAGTCAAAACCGGCTGTACACGTAATCACGCTTTGCAATACCCAAACTGAACCTCATCCAAATTTGCTAATTAAGTATATTTTTGTTGTAATTGAAATTCCTATCCGCTGTTCTAGTTGCAGTTTTGCAGTTAGGTTCCAAGTGAGGTTGCAACCACAGTTGGAACCAAGTGTATTAAATGGACAGAACTGTAAAAAATTAAATGTACTTAAAATAAATCACAAGCACATTTAACAACGGAGTTCACCTGACTAGGCTACGTCTCCGGGGCACTTACTCAGATTATGATATTATAAAAGCTTACAATATAGGACCCAAGTCTTAATGAAAAACTCTCAGATTCCCTCTAGGTTTTTCTGCCTATCTCTATATTGTTCATACCTTATAATTATCACTTATAAATCAATGGCATCCCACCATTGTTTTCTTTTTAAAGCTCACGTGTATTCTCTCAAGAATGGGTTCTTTATAATTTAGAACACACACTTTTACAAGCTAAGTTATAAACTATTTATACAAGTAAAACAATCTTCTTGCTTCAAGATCTTTTATGATTGCTTTGACTTGTTTTGATTGGCTTCAATCTTTCCATGTATGAGCAAACTCTTCAGCGTGGATTGACTCCAATCATCATTAGTATTTCCTGTTTAATAACAAGTTTGATAATAGGAGTTAGTCTTTTCCTTTAACTAGAAAACATATAAAGATAATATCTTTTAGAGATAATATCTTTTCATATTCATATGAAACACTTAACTCCATATTACATTCAATCTTTTAAACGTGTTATACTGATTTTGATAAGGAACAAAGATTGAAACAAGTGATAAAAATTTGCATAAGAATAGAGATATAGATTTCCTAGTTAAAAGGAAACATATCTTTATAAACTAATCTCCTTATATCTTTTAGGAAATCTTTCCTTACCACTTTGATATTCTCAATATAAACGACTTAAAACCTTTAAGAGCATATGAGAATATATTCTGCATACTTTAACACAAATAATTACCATTAAAGAATAGTTATGCAGATTTACAGAACAAGACAGAATTCTGCAGAACAGCAGGTTGGAACTGTGGTTGCAACTGAGGTTGCAACATTACTTGAAACCTCTAACGCTGCCTCAGCAGGTTGTAGAAACCTATCAACATAGGTTGTAACTGAGGTTGCAACATTGCTTGAAACCTAACAACTCTGTCTTAGTTCATAATAAACAGATAGGATTATTTAGTGAAAACCATTAGACAACAAATAGAATTTAGACCAGAAATCTGGTCCTAACAATCTCCCCCTTTGTCATTGGTTTTGACAAATCATCTAAGTTTATATAAACACTAATCCACCTGTAAATAGTTAGCAGTACAGTCTTTTACTGTATTTCATTTATCAGTGCTTTTGTAACACCTATTTAGCTCCCCCTGCAAGTTAGAATAGCAGGTATCATATAAGCACAAAATATCCATTCACAAAGTTTCTGAACAGATTCAATTTCAAAAACAGTCATACTTCAAAAAACAAATTGCAAAAATTGTAAGGCCAAACAATGCTGGCACAGAATAGTCTTAATATAGCAATTGTAACTGAAATTTAAAACAGCAACATAAAGTTTGAAATTGAAATTAAAGCTTGAAATTGAAATTAAAGCTTGAAACTGTAAACATTAAATGAACCATAAACTCATCTCCCCCTATTTGTCATAAGCCAGACAAACTAGTCACGAGGTATGTCAGCAGACATGGTTTCAACTACGGTTGGAACTGCACTTAGAACTTCGCTGTGTGGGTTTCCATAAAGCTTGGGGTTTCTTTGATAAGTAGAAAGAGAGAGAGAATAAATATGATAATTGTGATTGATTTGAAAAATAAAAGGAGATTTGTATAAATTGCAAATAAAGACCAAATCTTTTTATAAATAGAAATAGATATACTCAAATCAAATTAGAAACAGAATTTTGCTAAAATTAAGGAAATCTCTTATCAAATAGAAACACAATAAAATAACGAAGGAAACGTTTTTTTTTTTTCCAGAAAGATAAATTTAGCAATTAATAAAGATAAACATTCCTTGTAAACAGATTTACCCAAAAATTTGAATTCTAAGGAAATTTTGACTCGTTTCAAGAGAAGATAGCAAATCAGGAAGATATTTAAACTATTTAAAAAAGGAATCTAGCAATTTACTCAAGAAGATATGTTTATCATTGGATAACTTTAATAGAAATTAGATTTTAAGAGCTTAAATTGAGCAAATTCATTTTCATCTCTACACAAAAACTAGTTTGACGATCTCAGCAAGGAAAGAGTATAAGTGATGTCAAAAATAACAAGACTTTGTCTTGACTTTTTCATTCTAGAGTGTTCGGACAATCACTGAATTTTTCAGTATTATGAGTATGAGGTTTCAACTGATGTTGCAACTGAGCTTGCAACCAGTATTATTAGCATGTGGTTTCAACTGGGGTTGCAACTGAACTTGCAACCACTGTGTAAAAAGTGCACTATGTGCTTGCAACTCTATTACCAGAGAGGTTTTAGGACAAGTTACCTCACATCTATTTTTGAGACACCAAATAGCGGCTTTTTCAAGAAAAAAACTTCAAAGCTCAATAAAGACTAACCTCTAGAAATAAAAACTATTTAAGGTACTCAAAATATACATATATAGCAAGAGTATTCAATTAGATTCATAGTGACATACCCCTATATCACTTCTTAAAGATTCAAATTTATTAGTATCAAGGGCCTTTGTGAAAATATCTGCTAATTGTCTTTCAGTTGAAACATGTTCTAAAATTAAGCTTTTTCCTTCAACTAGTTCTCTGATAAAATGATGCCTTAGATCAATGTGTTTAGTTCTGGAATGTTGAACTGGATTCTTTGCTAAATCTATTGCACTTTTATTATCACAAAACAGAGTTAATATTTCTTGCTTAACATTATAATCATTTAGCATCTGTTTCATCCAAATAAGTTGAGTACATCCACTTCGAGCTGCAATATATTCTGCCTCAGCAGTAGATAAAGAAATGCAATTTTGCTTTTTACTAAACCATGAAACAAGGTTGTTTCCAAAATAAAAACAACCACCAGAAGTACTCTTTCTATCATCTATGTTTCCTGCCCAATCTGCATCACAGTAGCCACTAAGAAAATGGTTTGTATCTTTAGAATACCATAGGCCTAGGTGAACTGTTCCTTTTACATACCTTAAAATCCTTTTAACAGCTAGAAGATGAGGTTCTAGAGGATTTGCCTGATACCTGGCACAAACACCTACACTTAAGCAAAGGTCTGGTCTACTAGCAGTTAAATAAAGCAAACTTCCAATCATGGACCTGTAAAAACTGGAACAGACTCTTTTACCTTTATCATTTTTAGACAGTTTAAGGGTGGTACTCATAGGAGTTCTCTTCTCTTTACTCCCACTCAGACCAAACTTCTTAACAAGATTGTGTGTATACTTACTCTGGCATAGAAAAATGCCTTTCTCATTCTGTTTAACTTGCAATCCTAGAAAGTAAGTTAATTCACCTCCACCACTCATTTCAAATTCATTCTTCATATCAGAAATGAATTCTTCTATCCTTTTATTGGAAGTTCTGGGTACTAAAGTCCATACATTATTTCTCTCAAATTGATGCAACTCATCTTGCATAGCTAAAATCCATTCACTGTCTTCTAAAGCTTCTTTTATATTCTTAGGTTCTAACTGAGAAATATAACAAGCAAAGTGAACAACATTATTTCTTTTACCTCTGGTTTTCATACCTGAAGTAACTTCTCCTATGACGTTGTCAAGAGAGTGATTTTTCTGAGTCCTTACATAGCGTGGCTTGCTTGTAGTTGGCATAGCAGATCCTTCTTCATCAGATTCTGTTGAATTCTGGGTTTGAACCTCGGTTCCAACCTCAGTTCCAACCTCAGTAACAATCTCGGTTGTAACTTCAGTTGCAACTGGACTTCCAACCACTATGGGACTGCTTGTTTTCTGAACTTCTCCTTTCTCTTTTTCTGCAATCTCAGATTGTTCATCATCACCTGTATTCTCATCAACAGTTTTTAGGTAATCAAATAACACATTATAAGATTCCATAACACAGTTTGTTCTTTGATTATAGACTCTAAAAGCTCTACTATTCTGAGGCAATTCTTTTTCAGCTTTTTCAAAAACATAGCAGCTGTTTGTTGATCTAACTCCAGTCATGACTAAATCATTGTTGAGATCAGTAATTAGACACCTATCTTTGTTGAATTTAACAATCATCTTGTTGTCACATAGTTGACTAATACTAATAAGATTAGCTTTTAGTCCATCTACAAGAAAAACATCATCAATATCAGGCATTCCAGGTTTGTTTAAGGTACCTTTACCAACAATTTTACCTTTATCTCCACCTCCAAACACAACAGTGTTTCCTTTAAGATTGATGACATTTTTTAAGAAACCTGCAGTACCTGTCATGTGCTTAGAGCAGCCACTGTCAAAATACCAATCATTAGAAGTAACAGCATTTAAAGAGGTAATCACAGCTTTGTTAGTAGCAATTAAAGTAGATTCTTCTTTAACTTTCCAGACTGATTTTTCTTTAACTTTCCAGACCCAGTTCAATTTTTTATTGACAGAAGCCAACCAGTTTTTCTGAGAAATATACTTTATGTTCCTCTTTAAGTAACACTGGATTTCTAAATGACCAGATCTTTTACAGAAGTTACACAGTTTAGTTCTAAACGTAGATTTAACATCAAAGCTATTCATTTTTTCCTTGGTTGCAACTGTAGTTGCAACTCTACTTTTAACCTTCTTCTCAAAAACATGAGTTTTATTCCTGGTTGCAACCTTGGTTGCAACTGAGCTTCTAACCTTATTGTCAAAATCATGAGTTTTAGTTTTAGCAACAGCTTTAATAAACGTATTTTTTCTTGTACTTCCACAACCATAGTAACCTAAACCACTGTTATCTTTAGACCCTCTAGAGTAGGACAACATGTCATCTAATTTCTCTGAAGCAGAAACATTCAGCATTTTTATTTTCTTTTTAGTATCAGTAAGTTCAACTAGCTGTTTGTTGATTTGCTCAGTGAGACATTTAACTTCATCCTTTAGATTAACATTAAGTTTGTTCAAGATCAAGTTTTGCTTACTCAGGCCTTGATACTTTTCAAAAAGAACAAGATATTGTTGAGTGATGTTTTCATCAGAAAGTTCTTCATCATCACTACTATAGGTTTCAAGAGCAGGTTTACCTATGGTTGAATCAGAATCACAGTTACTTTCATAAGTAGGTTCTTTTTCAGTGATTATTCCCATAAAATTAACAAAATTAGAATCATCCTCTTCATCACTGTTGCTCTCTGAATCACTATCACTGTGAGTGGTTATATAAGCACTTTTGTTCCTTTTTAAGGTATTTGCACACTCAGCCTGAATGTGACCAAAACCTCTACATTCTCTGCATTGAATTTCTCTAGGTTTGTACTCTTTGTTATCCTTCTCTTTAGGATTCCACTTCTCTGTAGAAGTATTGTTAAACCTAGATTCTGACTTAATTTGATTATCACTTTTCTGAAAGGTCTTTGATGCACCAGAATCATCCTGCTTTTTCTTTAAAAAAATTTTGTAGACCTTTTTAGCAAAGAAAGTTAGCTGTTCTTCATCACTCACTTTCTCACAGACATTAGATTCAGAGTTTTTAGCTTGCAAGGCTATTCCTTTTTCTGGTCTCTTTTGTTTAAAGAATTTAAGTTCATGAGTACTCAGATTTCCTATAAGTTCTTCTAGTTTAATATTATCTAAGTCTGTTGATTCTTCAATAGCTGTAACCTTAATTTCAAACCTTTCTGGAAGTGACCTTAGAGTTTTCTTAACAAGTTTAGCATCACTGTATTTTTCACCTAAGGTTCCAGCTTGATGAGCTATATGACAAATTCTACCATTAAATTGTTCTATGGTTTCATCTTCCTCCATTCTTAAGTTTTCAAATTGAGTAGTTAACTGTTGAAATTTAAAAGCTTTTACTTTAACAGTTCCTTCAAAGGTTACTTGTAAAATATCCCATGCCTCTTTGGCAGTTTCACAATGAGAGATATACCTGAACACACTGAGAGTGACACCAGCAAAGATCAAGTTTATTGATGTTGAATTTGCACTTGATTTTCTATCCTCATCAGCAGACCATCTGTCTTCAGGAATATAAACTAGATCACCTTCACCATCAATAACAGTTGGAGCCTCCCAACCATACAGTACTGTTTTCCAAGCATGTTCATTCTGCTGTTTAATGAAAGACCTCATTCTGATCTTCCAAACTCCATAGTTTGCTCCTCCTTCAAGCAAAGGTGGTTTGTTGAATGCATTTCCTTCCCTCATTAAGTCCATCTTTACTAGAACACAGGATCCACACTAAGTAAGATCTAATGTGAAGCTCTGATACCAATTGAAATTCCTATCCGCTGTTCTAGTTGCAGTTTTGCAGTTAGGTTCCAAGTGAGGTTGCAACCACAGTTGGAACCAAGTGTATTAAATGGACAGAACTGTAAAAAATTAAATGTACTTAAAATAAATCACAAGCACATTTAACAACGGAGTTCACCTAACTAGGCTACGTCTCCGGGGCACTTACCCAGATTATGATATTATAAAAGCTTACAATATAGGACCCAAGTCTTAATGAAAAACTCTCAGATTCCCTCTAGGTTTTTCTGCCTATCTCTATATTGCTCATACCTTATAACTATCACTTATAAATCAATGGCATCCCACCATTGTTTTCTTTTTAAAGCTCACGTGTATTCTCTCAAGAATGGGTTCTTTATAATTTAGAACACACACTTTTACAAGCTAAGTTATAAACTATTTATACAAGTAAAACAATCTTCTTGCTTCAAGATCTTTTATGATTGCTTTGACTTGTTTTGATTGGCTTCAATCTTTCCATGTATGAGCAAACTCTTCAGCGTGGATTGACTCCAATCATCATTAGTATTTCCTGTTTAATAACAAGCTTGATAATAGGAGTTAGTCTTTTCCTTTAACTAGAAAACATATAAAGATAATATCTTTTAGAGATAATATCTTTTCATATTCATATGAAACACTTAACTCCATATTACATTCAATCTTTTAAACGTGTTATACTGATTTTGATAAGGAACAAAGATTGAAACAAGTGATAAAGATTTGCATAAGAATAGAGATATAGATTTCCTAGTTAAAAGGAAACATATCTTTATAAACTAATCTCCTTATATCTTTTAGGAAATCTTTCCTTACCACTTTGATATTCTCAATATAAACGACTTAAAACCTTTAAGAGCATATGAGAATATATTCTGCATACTTTAACACAAATAATTACCATTAAAGAATAGTTATGCAGATTTACAGAACAAGACAGAATTCTGCAGAACAGCAGGTTGGAACTGTGGTTGCAACTGAGGTTGCAACATTACTTGAAACCTCTAACGCTGTCTCAGCAGGTTGTAGAAACCTATCAACATAGGTTGTAACTGAGGTTGCAACATTGCTTGAAACCTAACAACTCTGTCTTAGTTCATAATAAACAGATAGGATTATTTAGTGAAAACCATTAGACAACAAATAGAATTTAGACCAGAAATCTGGTCCTAACAGTAATCAATGTAATAATTAGATAAAACAAAATTGACATAAATGTTTTGAAAGGAATAATATAAATGAGAAATGTTGACTTAGGTTTACCAAAAATGGACCAAGAGATACATCATATATTAGTTCAACAATCAATACGTGTACGTAATAGAACAAACTGGATTTACAATAATAATTTTGCAGTACTACAAAAAGAAATTATGTGATAAATATAATATACTATAAAAAACATGAAACTCATCATTGTGAAGTAATTAATTATCAGTTTATATTCAAATATCCCTTCGTAATAAACTTAGAAGTGATAACTAATTAGAAAACAATGTTGATTTATATATATTTTTAAAAATCATATATTGCTAAGTTGCTTATAACTATACCAATTTATTTACGTGAATCGTGTAAAATAATTAAGCGGAGATACAATGTGTTAAACTTATTTTTAAAAAATCACATACACCTCCTAACATTTTGGTAATTGGTAATTCGGGAAATCATTAAAGGAAAGCTCACTCGCGCATCTCACTCTCTCTTGTTATGTCGCTCACCATGCATAACCTTCCGCTCCCTGTCTTTCCTTTCATTCCACAAGCCAATATCATCCGTCACAACTCCCATTGCATGTCAATCACAAACACCAGTCATAAATCGGATGAAACATAACCACATCTTGTAAAAATGCTACGATTTATTGCAAATCACATGTACGCATACATATGCGCATGATTGTATGCACTAATTTAATTATTGGACAACATATCATTACAAATTTAACAACACAATTGTTTTTTAATTGACAATAATTGATGTGCCATATGTATGTATTTATGTGTATGTGTCTTATGTTAAAATCTGTTAAATTTTTTGCATATTGGTTTGATAAATAAACATATATTATAAGATAATTTGAATGTGTTTCATTTTTATTATGATAGTAGTAACCTAATTAAAAGAAAGATCGAGGATTTGTATTATTGAATAATATAAGTCTCCTAAATTGTATAGGTGTGAAATTTTCTCAAAAGTAAATATTTGATCTTTTGGTAGAACTACTAAAAAAAATGCATTTGCCTTCATTTTATAATTTATAAATGTAATACTCATAATATACTAATTACTTGAACCTTGACCAATAGTCTATAATATTATAGAATATATGCTCCGATAAGAAACCTGAATAATGACAGGCGCTATGTTGTTATTCTAACGATATAGAATATAGTGGTTGTGGGATAATTCGCAAAAGAATAACATTTTATATTATCATTTGAGCCACAACCCACCTAAATAGCAACAAATCATATGTAAGTGTTCAAAACAATTTCTCGAAATGGAAATCCAACGCCCGCCTAGCTAGCTTAAGACTTACTTGGGCTCGAAGAAAACATTAATAAGTATTCAGAAATGGCACACGAAAACCACGATTAAGCAAAAATATCAACTATTAAAATTTAAAGCTCAATTAAATATTTTTCTTAGCATTTAAGTCAAAACCGGTTGTACAGGTAATCACGCTTTTTATGCAATACCCAAACTGAACCTCATCCAAATTTGCTAATTAAGTATATTTTTGTTGTACTCAATGTAATAATGAGATAAAACATAAATGTTTTGAAAAGAATAATATAAATGAGAAAAACAAAATTGACATAAATGTTTTGAAAAGAATAATATAAATGAGAAATGTTGACTTAGGTTTACCAAAAATGGACCAAGAGATACATCAGATATTAACTGAACAATACGTAATAGAACAAACTGGATTTACAATAATAATTTTGCAGTATTACAAAAAGAAATTATGTGATAAATATAATATATATATACTATAAAAAAACACGAAACTCGTCATTGTGAAGTAATTATCAGTTTATATTCAAATATCCCTTCGTAATAAACTTGGAATTGTAACTAATTAGAAAACATTGTTGATTTATATATTTTTAAAAGAATCATATATTGCTAAGATGTTATAACTATACCAATTTATTTACCTGAATCGTGTTATTGGTACAAGCTTAGCCACTAAGTAAAATAATTAAGTGGAAATACAATGTGTTAAACTTATTTTTTAAAAATCACATACACCCCCGAACGTACATTTTGGTAATTCGGGAAATCATTAAAGGAATCCTCACTCGGGCATCTGATCACTCTCTCTTGTTATGTCGCATAACCTTTCGCTTCCTGTCTTCATTTTCATTTCACAAGCCAATATGATCCGTCACAATTCCCATTGCATGTAAATCACAACCACCAGTCATAAATCGGATGAAACATAACCACATCTTGTAAAAATGCTACGATTTATTGCAAATCACATGTACGCATACATATGCGCATGATTGTATGCACTAATTTAATTATTGGACAACATATCATTACAAATTTAACAACACAATTGTTTTTAATTGACAGTAATTGATGTGCCATATGTATGTGTTTATGTGTATGTGTATGTGTCTTGTGTTAAAATCTGTTAAATTCTTTGCATATTGGTTTGATAAATCAACATATATTATAAGATAATTTGAATGTGTTTCATTTTTATTATGATAGTAATAACTTAATTAAAAGAAAGATTGAGTATTTGTATAAGTGTGAAATTTTCTCAAAAGTAAATACTTTGAACTTTTGGTAGAACTACTAAAAAAAAATGCATTTGCCTTCATTTTATAATTTATAAATGTAATATTCGTAATATACTAATTACTTGAACCTTGACCAATAGTGTAGAATATTATAGAATATATACTCGATAAGAAGCCTCAATAATGACAGGCGCTATGTTGTTATTCTAACGATATAAAATGTAGTGGTTGTGGCAAAATTCGTAACAGAATAACATTTTATGTTATCATTTAAGCCACAACCCACGTTAAAATAGTAACAAATCATATGTAAGTGTTCAAGACAATTTCTTGTAGTCATAATAAGATATGATAAATTATTTTGTAAAAAAAAAACAGTTTGCGGAAATTAGATATAAGGTATTATTTATTCTTCTAGCATTTGCGGAAATTCGGTACATATTAAGGTAATCTAGGCAGCGATAGGAAATAAGGTTTTCGATTTGCTTTTAATGACTTATCGAATCGTTGGTAGGTTTGAAATCGGAAGACGGTCAATTCAAGATACTTCAACGATTTTAACAAAAAAAGATATCTTCAATAAATACATAGATACCTAACAATTTGGCACTTGCATACAAAAACAAAAACAAATTATTCAACTGCCAACAAATTACCAAATTTCAAATTAAAGATAATACTAGTAATAAATAAAAGTTGCAACAAATGTAGAAAGTCTCACTCATGTGTCAAAAGCACAAGATAATACCTACCCACAATGGCCAACAAGGCACAATCAAACAAATTTACTTTTTTTTGAAACAAACTTACTTTGTAACGCCTTAAATATCGATCATAAACCGACTTAAACCCAGGGATAAAATAGTAATTATTTTCGATTATCCCAAAATCTTGAAAGAGATTATTAAAAAAGACCCCAAGTACCAATTTTATCAACTTAGTCCCATATAATCACATTTTATTGAATTTGTCAATAAGTTTACATTTTGCCCTTGGTCGTATCTACTCAAGAGGTTCGGCTGGTACTTCGACTCCACAGCGCATTTTCCATCGGTTGTTAAAACAACATGCATATTTGACTATTCTATCGTGAACCACACTAACATAATAGTTTAACCGATAGAGTTAGTAACCGATATTCATTTCGTAAATAGTTTACTCTCAAATATCATACTTTCATCAAAGAAGTTAAAAGTTTTTTTTTTTCAAAAGACTCAAGAAAAAAAATCAAATTCACAAGTAAACATATATTTCAAATTTGATAACAATAAATTTTCTAATATTGTTTTATTCAATAAGGAGAATGAAAACCTACCATACTTAGGTTTTTTTAATTTAAAATATCAATCTTATCAAGAAAATACTTAATAAATAATATACGATTAGTTTTACTCTCTATTATACTTGCTCATTATTCATTAATTTCTCCATTTATAACAGATGTCAAAAAGATCCAGAGTATCGCTAGACGTACCTAATCTATCCAGAAACAAAACCTCACAGTTAAAACCGTTAAAACTATTAAAACCGTTAAAACTGTTAAAACCGTTAAAATCTAATCTATCCATAAACAAAACCTCATAGTTAATATCGTCAAAACATATCATTTATTCTCGACTAAACTGATAGAAAGCAACCTATTAAACACATGACGAATGCAGTATCGCCAATACACATAATCGCCAAGACATAGTATTATTTCCTCACAACTAAACCGATATTTTTTAGGTGTATTTAATAATAATCGACAGTCCTAATTATTTATACTAAAAAAAACCTCATAAGATAAAACCATGAAAACACAGTATTTATTCAGGACTAAATTGAAATAAAGAAATAATCTTGGGACGTAATAAACAATAACTTCCAAAACCACCGTCTCTACACTAACACCTATATAAACCCTCACCACCACACATTTCTCCCTCAGAAGTTCCTCGTTTCCATCTCTCCCGAGGCCCCCAACTTCTCACTATATATATATATATAACTATATATATATATATAAATTACCCTTGTACAGTACAAATACATAAATAAAAATTAAATGGAACGTAACAACAATAACAACAATAATAATAATAATTGTACACACACCGATTTGTTGCTACAAAACCACACAAACTTCACAAACTCCGAAACTCCGTCTAGGTTAATGTTTTATGAAAACAGTTCATGGTGTGATTTTTCTGAAGACGCGGCGAATCTCCTCCGTAGGATATTTACTGATCGGACGGCGGTGGTGGAGTCGGAGATTGACGGTGTGGATTGTTTGGTTGATTTTTATCGGATGGTGCAGATTAAATTGGACGGTGGAGATGAGCGTTCGATTGCGTGGATTGATGTTGATGGGAAGTGTTTTTTTCCTAAGAGGTTTCTTGATGGGAATGGGAGGTTTAACGCTAATAAGGTTAGTTAGTTTTTTTTATTTTATTTTTAATTTAGTTTATTTGAGAATGTTGTTGTTTTTACTATAGATTGGATAAATAACTGAATTTTAGTTAATAGAAAAAGGAAATTTATGTTTTAACAGTTTAAATTTAAAATTAGTTTATTTTGAGAATGTCGTACTGTTTTAATAGAATGAATAAATGACTGAATTTAATTAGAAGAAAAAAAAAAGATAAGAAGTTAAAAGGAAATTAAGGTTTTTTTTTTTTTTTTTTTGGGACAGTTTTAATATGACTTTGTTTTGTGTTTATTTTTTAGAGTGTTGTAGTTTTTAAGAGAGGGGTTAAATGACTGAATTTAATTAGAAGAAAAAAGGCAAATTGATTAATCCACTAATATAGAATTTGTGTATTTAAAATATTGGAATTGTAAATTTTAACGGGAAGGACAATAAGGTTAGTTTTTTTGTAACTATTTATTTTGAATATGTTGTAGTTTTTACTATAAATAGGAGAAATGACCGAGTTTAATTAAATGAAATAAGTAAAAGTTTTGTGAGAGTATTGAGAATTTGTTAATAACCCACTAATATAAAATTGGTGTACTTAACGGGAAGGACATTAAGGTTAGTTTTTTTATTTTGTTAAACAGTTTTTTGTGTTTATTTTGAGAATGTTGTATAGTTTTTATTATAGATAGGATAGATGACTGAATTTAATTAAATGAAAGAGGGAAGAAATTGTTTCACAATTATATGAATAACTTGTTAATACCTATTAATATAGAATTTGTGTCATGAAAATGTTGGAATTGTGATTTTTGAGAGTTATCCACACTTATTTTTATGAATAACTTTTGAAATTTGTAATTTGGAATGTTGTAGTTTTTAATAGAATGGATATAAGATAAATTCACTAATATAGAATTGGTGTCCTTAAAATGTTGGAATTATAAATTTTAACGGGAAGGACAATAAGGTTAGTTTTTTTTAACGGTTTATTCTGAGAATGCTGTAGTTTTTACTATAGATAGGGTGAATGACTGAGTTTAATTAAATGAAATAGGTTAGAAAGTTAGAGAATTGAGAATTTGTTAATAACCCACTAATATATAACTGAATTTATGTTTATTTGAGTTTGTCTACAGGGTAGTAGAAATGATTTATGCCTGAAATTAATTGAATGAGAAAAAGCAAGAAGTTTTTGAGAGTATTGAGAATTTGTTAAGAACCTACTAATATAGAATTGGTGTAGTTAAAATGTTGGAATTTGTAAATTTGAAGAGCTATGTACATTTAATTTTATGAATATTTTTAAAAGTGTTTTTTTCCCAAGAGGTTTATTGACGGTAATAAAACTAAAATTGTAAATTGTTGAAGTGTTTTTTTAAAATGTTGGAATTGTAAATTGTAAAAGCTATTTACACTTAATCTTATGAACAACTTTTGAAATTTATAATTTGGAGATTCTAAATCCACACTTAATTTTAGAATAACTTTGAAATTTGTAATTTCGACATTTTAAAACACCGTTTTTTTATAAAAGAAATTAGTGCATATCTCTCCTAAAGAAAGCCGATAAAGTTAAAATGTTGAGAATTTGTTAAGAACCCAACAGTTGATATTCTGGTAATAAAACTAAAATTTATTGAGTTATATTCTAATATTTCTAATTTTATTGAATTATATCCCAATAGTTAAAATGTTGATGGTATTCTGGTAATAAAACTAAATTTAGCTGAGTTATGTACTAATATTTCTGATTTTATTGAGTTATATTCTAGTCATTAAAATGTTGAGAATTTGTTAAGAATCCAATAGTTAATATGTCTAAATTTATTGATGGTAACGGAGAATTTTATTAAAATTGCAAATCAAGGTTGATGGGAAAGTGAACAAGGTTCTACAAGGTTTCGGGTGTACGAGTCACGAGGTGGAGTCAGCAAGGTGGCCAAAGGCCAGGGTTTTAAGAGAGGGAGAGAAAGTGCACGACGCAATTAAAAGCCTGTTTCTAGAAGGAATCATGGCCGTCGATCCAGGAGCTAGGGTTACAGGCGTGCACCAGGTGGAGAGATCTGGGCCGTTGAATCAGGCCAGGGTCGAGGTCTTTAGGAAACAAATGCAGATGATTGGGGCTTTTAGGGAAGGTGGTCCTAACATGGTGTTTGGTTGGCATGGGGCGAGCGAGAAAGGGGTTGAGGTTATTCTAAGGTACGGTTTTTCAGAGGTTAGTAATGTTGGTGGGGCCGAGGCTTTTGGGGTTGGCGTATATTTTTCTCCCGTTAGATCGGCGAATTTAAGGTATTTTATTGTTTTTTTATTACTATTACTACTATTATTTTTATTATTGTTATTGTTAGATGTTTGTGTATTGTGTTATGTTGTAGATTATGAAGATATGTTCATGAGAAGGCTATGTAGGTTATCGTAATTGGAAAGTTTTGGTGAATTTTATCGAACTAGGTTCTTGATATATAACCTCGTGTATGGTAATTGATATTGATATTGCATTGCATTTTTTTCTATTGTTAGATGTTTATGTCTACAGTTATGATTGTATGGAATTGGACGTAGTTTTAAATTCATTTGCAAGTAGTGTATGAAATTACATGGGGAAATTAGTTATGACGTAAACCAGCCTCGTTGCATGCTTTTGAATTGAGTATTGGTTATTTTCTTATGATAGAGTAAAAGGTTTTGTGTAAATTGAGACTAGGTTTAAGATACAACAAAATGACTATACAATACAATGAGGTGTTGCATTAATTCTTATGTGTTAATTTGTGTATATATGAATCGGTGTTACCTTTACAATAGTATGTAGATTTTCAACTAGTTATTTAGGAGTACTGTAAGTTGGCCTCATTGCATACTTTTTACTTGAGTTCAGGTGATGTTATTGTATTGGATTCATGATATCATCTTGTATTTGACATTGAGTGAATCGAGAATTAGGTTAGTTGTTGAAGGATATGGATATAGTTGGAGCCTTGCTATTTTTTGGTTAGGTTACATTAGTTCTTCTTGTAACTTTTCGAGAAAACTAGGGTTTCCTATTTGTTACAAAATTTCCGACAGTAGTTGTAAGATAGACTAAATCAGTTGTTGGAGATTTTGATATAGTAATATAGGAAGATGTAACATACAGTTTATGTAGAATTTCTAAATCATCCCCCCCCCCCCCTCCCCCCCCCCCCCCCCCCCCCCCCCCCGCGGGGGGGCATAAACCTTCCACACATTCAAGATTGTTAAGTAAAATATACACGAAACAAGTTATGTAGGAAGACTGACCTCCCTTCTTGCCATAAACCTAACATACAATATTAATGTAGGTGAGTTTTATATAACTATACTACTTGGATAAAACTCGTATATGGACATCATGAACTGAGAATTAGGTTTAGGATGTTAAATGAGGCGGGAATATTTGAACCATGTTTCCTATTATATCAGGCCGTTACGACCGTCATAGTCTGTTCTGTTAAACTTAGATAATCAATTTTTAACCACCCATAACAAATCAAGATTTCCTTCCTCGTTGCATGATTTTGGACACCAGCATAGAATTTTTTTAGCTCAATAATGAGTATTCGGTTTGTAACGTAAAATGAAGAATCATGGAGTCTGACCATTTTTTTAAATATTTGTATAGACCGCTGTGCCATTATGGTTCGTTTTGTTAATCTGGGGTGATTTTTCTCTAACCACTTGGAGGAATTAAAGTTTCCTTTTCCTGTTGTAAATTTTTGGAGATTAGCAGAGAACAGTTCGACTAAGTTTTCCATCTTCCCCCCCCAGTCACAGGATTTGACTTATAATGTAAACAAACTCAGCCACCTTTCCATTTGATTTCTTTACTTCCGTAATTTTTTAACTTCCCTAGTGGAAATGTAGTCAGCCCTTCTTGTTCAGAAAAGTTTCTGGCGTTTATTGGAAAAGTTTTGAATTAGTAGCTTAATTTTCGTCATAAGGTACTATGACATAAAGATATTTTGAGGGGCGGAGAGGTAATGAGGTATTGTGTAATCTCATTTGAAGTCTTGCGTAATAATTACCATTTTCAAATTTTCCAGTGCAATGCTATCTGAGGTGGATGGCAATGGGGAAAAACATGTCATCCTGTGCCGAATTTTACTTGGGAACTGTGAGAAAGTTGAGGCAGGGTCTCAACAGAGGTATCCTTCTAGTACAGATTTCGATTCGGGGGTCGATGATCTCACGAATCCGAAGTGGTACGTGGTTTGGGGCGTTAATATGAACACTCACATAGTTCCAGAGTGCATTGTAAGCTATCGCCCATCCAATCCTTCGCCAGGTATTATTTTATTTTTATTTTGTAATAAGCATACATGGTTGCCTGCTTTCTCTTTCCTGCATTAACTCTTTCTCCGTAGGTTAATTAAGTTTTACTATTTAACTTTGTGTCTTGAGTTGATTAAAAGGAGCCCTAGTTATGAAATCCATTCTGAATTTAATAATACTGCCATATTCGGTCATTACGGGTGACTATTTCTACTATAGAAAGAAAAATAGAAACAAGAAAATCCACTATAAATACTAGATACAAATAGTCTTTTTTAGACATGCATCTATTTATAACTACGATTTAATTGTCTTTAGAAATTAAGAACCCCCATAGAAGTCAAATCTAAAAACCAAAATATGCCTTTCTATTTTGTTCTCAGGATAAATGATTTTTCCCCCTCAACAGGATAAATGAATCAAATAGATAAAGGAAGCCTCGTAAATATCAATTAGCAAGGTGTTAGGCTGAGACATTAATAATTTTTTTTTTGTTCCTTTTGTTTGTGGGTAAAGAAAGGTATAGTAGTGGCCTGTTTTGCTCTTTCCCTTTCTGCATCTTTACTTTTTGTGAAGATTTACCGTTTCCCTTTTAATTTCCTGTTTTAGGTAACTCCGGAGTATTTCCGGCTGCGAAACCCATGCAAAATTCATTTGGACGTTTTGCAAAACTGTTACCGAAATTGGCCACTTCTCTTCCTTCCTCTAAGGTAGAGGAGTTTCAAACCTTGTGCTGTCTTTTCAAGGTAGTTTCTTCTCTTCAGTTGGTAAATGAGTACTCCATTATATTAATATAGAAACAGTTTTAAGTATAATATTTCTCTTATCTTTTATTTTCTATTGAAGGAAGGGAAGGTGGCTAGAGAGTATTTTTTGAAGCAGCTAAGGTCTGTTGTCGGTGATGATATGCTGGCTTCCGCGATTCGTGCAGCTCGTGGCTAGATAGAGGATTTTAGCTTTTCAGTTTAGTAGGTTTTCTTGTTTATACAATTGCAATGTTAAGACCTAAGGCTCTAAGAGTCGTAGTAGGAAATCAACAAACAAACAGAAGAAAGCTTTTGTTTTAGAATTTTCGTGGGGGGAAAAGGTATACAACAAACATAAATTTAGTCATGTAGAGTTGATGTTATATGGAAACTTTTTGTTGTTGAATAGTGATGCGAATATGTATCAGTTGACATCAAAATTTCAGTAATCATTGAGACTTCAGTAAATGCAGTTCTTTATGTTCCTTTTTTTTCTACAGCAAGCAGATCTTTATGTTGCTTGTTTTTAGAAAAAGAAATAAGGTCATCTACTTGTCAAGTCTCGCTCTACCCCATACACGTATGCGCGAGTTTGTTTTTTGGTTGTTCTTTTTCGGGCTTGGTCTCTTACATGTGGCATTCTGTGTGACTGTATGTACATCTCTTTCCTTTTTTAAGTTCATCAAGTGCTGGGAAAATTTTCACTCAGTTTTCTTTTTATATATACATCTGGTCTTTTTCAAGTGACAGAGAAGTAAATGTGGCAATGCAACCACTGTTTGTATAGCCATTGACCCTTCTTTTGGCGTTTTTGTTCCCGTATATGTTCTCTAAATTCTGTCGAGTGTTAATACATTTAAGTATAAAGGCACTTTTGTCGGATTAGGTTATGTACATGAACGATTGTATGGTTGCTGCTTTAAAAAAAACTCTCTAGATTCTAGTAGAACTGGAGTAATGAATGCTTGGAGAAGATATCTTTTTCCGCTTCTTTTTCCTTGACGAAATCAGTTTCTTCCTCTCAAAATAATGGAATATATATAAAAAAAATTACTTTAGAATTGGAGCATTAGCTGAAGTTAGATTGCCCAAGTTTTTGTTATTTACAGTTTTCGAGTCTTTTGTACCTCTGCATGCTGGTTATCAGAGCCGGTCCAAAAAATAATTTTTTGGTGGGTTTAGATTAAAAAAATTTGGTTTGCCAATTCGAATAAAACCTAAAAAAACCATAGTATAAATTATTATTTTTTATGGAAATTATTTGCCTGTAGTGCCGATTTTGGTAATCATCGTGAGCCTTGTTTTAGGTTTACTTAATTTTTATCCAATGAAGAAATGCATACAGTTCAAGCTTCAAATTATTGAATTTTCCTTTTGACTTGCACCAAAACCAGACAGTGGCGTTTGGTTACGCTGTTTCAGTGAGATTTTCTAGATTCTAGTAGAACTGCTTTTTTAGCATGAAAGTTGGTCTTTTCAGTGAAGCTTTTTTTCTTCTTTGCCTAAATGAGTTTTTTGAGCTTGAAAATTGGAATCGAGCCTTTTACAAAACAGGATCTTTCTAAATTTGCACAAGTCATGCTCCATGGCATTAGAATCATTAATTTTTATTTGTTATTTAAATGTTGTTTGGGCATTTATCTTTTGCATACTTGGTAGTTTGAAATGGATTTTCTCTTTTTTTCACTGCTTTTTGTGATGGTGAGCGCTTTGAATAGTTTATGGTCCATAGAGGGATATAAGATTAAACATTATTACTAATTGAGTGCTCTTCCTCCATTACGACTTTATACGATTGATAAAACAATCCTTAAATACCGATGCATGTAATAGGATGAGACGACCACTTCTTAGCACGAAGTGTATAATCAAATTGTTCGTCTTTCGATTGCACTTCGATTCTTTTTTATGAATTGATATTGCTGTAACTAAAATCAGCTGAAATATCAGATGAAATAGTTACTTTTCTGATACATGCTTTTAGGAGGAAGCTAAGTGCACACAATCGGATGCGACGGCACCCCCCGTAATTCTGAAACTTGTGTGTTTTTCAATTTTTAACCATGTATTTTCACTTAAATATGTTAAAAACGATGATTTGGCACCACTCATTTTTAAATTTTTAAATTTGGCACCACCCATATGATATTCCTGGCTTCGCCCATGTATGCTTTACGATTTTGTGGATGAGGTTATAAAGTTGTCGTCGCCTAATTATCTTGTAAAGCAATGTTCCTTGTCAAATCTAAAATACTTGTTTATATATCCCGACACTAATGCACCCGGACTGGAAGTTAAACTATTCGTCTATTGTTTGATTTCCGTTACCTGAAGGATTGGTTACAGAGTTAGAAGGGTAAAGGCGAACTCTTCTTTCTCCTTTTACTAGAAAATACCGTGTGCTTGCTACTATTAAATGGCATTCGCCTTTTTTTGGAGGGGACTTTCTATATTGAAAGATTCCCAACAAAAAAAATAAAAAAAGAAGGGTAAAGGCGATCCCAAGCTTCATCAAGGGTGGATGCAGCCTGTTCTGATTTAACTTACAGTACTATGAATTATGTACATTTTTAGGAATAATCTGTTTGTACATGTGCATGTATGTTTAAGCAGAATAAGAAATGGATGAAATGTAATAACATCTGATTGACTGATTATACAAAATTGGTCTGTTAAGCACGGTGAGATACATCATCAATGGTAGTTCATCACATTCATATCCCAAAGGCACCCCGTTTTTCGTCCTCTTCTTCCCAATCATCGCACGTATTTCCACCGATGAGCACTTGGCTTTCTCTGAAGATATGTCGTAACCACATAGAACAACAGGTGTTGGATAATTACGTGTAACAACATCGAATACGTAATAGATACCATTAACCGACACACACCTGTATGGGGACTCCCTCCGAACTAGTTCTCCAAATGTGTTCTCCATGAATCCTTGTTCATGTTGTAGGTGAACAACTTGCACGACCTGAAATCACTCGTAAGGACAATCTTGTCTCCTCCCTCGTGGATAACCGCATGCTCAAAGTTGTCTGAATGGGGCAGTCTTTGGGGAAATTCTCAATACTGAAGTTTTTGTTTATTACTAATGTAGGTGAACAACTTGCACGACCTGAAATCATCCAATACGTAATAGATACTCTCTCTTCTGATATTCAAAACAAACTTCAGTATTGCTATTCCATCCCACGATAATTCCCGCAAGGCTTCCAATGCCCAACTTCAGTTTTTTTATTCTATCATTACTAATGTAGTTTTTGTTTTGAGTATTAAAACAGAGTATATATAGTTTAGTTTTTTCAATCAACAGTTTAAAACCCTTTCAATCTATATTTCGATGCTTTGCTTGGTTGCATCATTTGAAGGTCGAGACTGGACTACAAGTCTTGTGAATCCTATAAAAGGTGCTTTAGTTTTGACAATGTGCATTGTTTCTGACTATATGTAATTATGTAAGATTATTTAAATGATGTTAAATAGAAGGATTCGTAATAACATGAGAAGTGTTATCAAAATTTTCCAATTGAAAGGGATTTTCATTGGAGTATATATCCGGGGCCTTCTTTGAAACCAACTCATAGCGCAGACCGGTTCATTATTTCAGGCACTAATATTCCAGGGATCAAACGAGACACGAATGTACCTACTGTTCCTATTCTTTTTAGATCACATTGTGCCTCTCCAAACAATTATTCTCCTCCATTTGTAGCTAAACGCATACATATCAATTATAAAATTTAGACGTCTGCTTCTCCCTCTCATCGCTTATTCTTTAACTGTGAAACATTTTAGATATCACTTTAGTTCTTTGAAACACATAGCCCGCATCCGAAATCAATCCGATTATATAACAGATGCATCCAGTAATATTAGTTACCCCGTTATTCCATCGCAAGAAGCAAGTTAATTTCTCTCGTCCCATATTTTTACAGTTTTACTGCTAGATTATTCGGCTGCAAATATCTGGGTAATATTAAGCTGACAGTGTGTGAACATACTTTTTTGCACCACACGACGGGGTTAGATAAAGATGCAACTAGAAAAGCTAAACTAGCAGTCGAATGAAAAGCAAGAAGCTTCAATTTCCTGAGATTTGTGGTAATTCAGGCAATGGTTCAAAGTATTTCAACGTAAGACCAGTGAAACTTTTTCAATTTGGCAGTATATGGGAGAATGCAACAATAGGAGCACATAAATACAGACTTGGGAAAATGCAAAGATAGGAGCACAAATATCGACTTTCTCCTGAGCCTAAAGCAAAGCAAGTAAAAGCTCACCATGCAAAACCTATTGAGCCATTCTTGATAAACAGAAAAACACGACCTAAAAGCAAAGTTCCAATTAACACGACCTAAAAGAAAGTAGATATAGAACCTGCAAACTGGTAGTAAGAATCATGGTTTAACCTGCAAGTGACCCTAACATGATGACTCCTTCAATGATATATGGTTCTCACTATATTTAATTTGACTTGGAACAATACAAGGCTATTGACAGAATACAACGTTTAAATCCATGGAGGAGCTAGGACTCGGAGATTTGGGTGCTGGAAATTTAAACAAATATATGGGGGGCCAAACCACTATATTTATAAAATTTATATGTAAAATATACACGGTTTAAAATAATCGATTCAGATAGCAAACTTAATCACAGAAGTTCAGTAAAAAAGAAGAAGAGTTTAACCACATTATTTGAAATTATACTCCTACAGAATAAATGTATCGTTCAGCAAACTAGCAAAGTATAGACTTGAAAGTTTAAAAACAAAATATCAGTCATTCTTTTACGAAGCTTGCTATCAAATAGGTAAATTTGAGCATTTACCAAAGTTGGTGCAGTAAATAATAAAGCTAAAGGTTAGGGTAAATAAGTGCAGTTTTCCTTGTTAAATACACATAAGCAGCTAAGAAACTTCATTGTTTTTCTTTTTGAAGCAAGGAACTTCGTTGTTGATTTCACAACAAAAACCGCAGAAATAGACAGTACAAATCATCCACACATTTCCAAACAATAGCAGTTCCACAATCAAACAGCGAGAGAAACACATGTAAATTTCTTGTGTCAGATTATAACATGATTCTCATCAAGTGTGATTTGAGTATTCAAGTATGGATAAAATACAAACAAGATTCAAAGTTAAAATCCAAACAATCAAAACAAGAAATGTTAAGGTCTCTTTTGCAGGCATTTAACAATTCATCCGAGTCTGCATATGACACTCCTTCAAGATGATTGTATAGTGCATTTGGTCAAATGACTCGCTCAGAAGTCTTAAATAGAAGTATTTGTGCAAAATAGTAAATTACGGAAAAACTAATTCCTAAAGCAATAAAAAGTGAAAGTTTACTCGAAGTTATTTAAGAAAGTTTTCCTAACGGGATTTATGAGGTGTATCTTACAAGTTTCATCAAAACTAGCAAAGTTCAATCCAACAAGTAGAATAGAAGCTTACAAACAGATTATTGTCTTTTTATATTTTGAGTTAGTTTACGATGGTGGTTGCTACCAGGGAAGTAAGTAGACAAAACGGGGCTACATGCCCTACAAATTAAGGAAAAGTTTAAACTTGTACTATGTATTTTACCGATACTATGCCGATCATGCAAGTGACCTCGAAATATATACCTAGTATGTACTCGTCGTTTTAATGATGCTATATGGTTCTCACTGAATTTACACTGACCACGAACAATATAAGGATACTGATGGAATACACGCAAGGTTCATCAATTAAATCCAAACAAACGAAATAAACAAGGTCTAGCAAGGTTCGTCGATTAAATCCAAACAAATGAACAATATAAGGGTGTTTGGTTGGTTAGGTTTTCTAGCTTTTGCATAAAAAGAAACCAAAAAAGGGGCCAAAAGCATAAAACTTAGAAATTCTATGCTTTTTAGCTTTTTCGCAGAATTTTTTAAAAAACTAGAAGTTATGGCAATGACTTTTATAAGCAATTTACCTAAGCTAGAAAATAAGGGCAGTAAATAAAAATTCTTATCAAAAAACACAAAAGCATCTAAACACTAACAAAAAGACTCATTCTTGATTAATAACAAAATCCACATGAATAGAAAACACAAGTCCATCTAAAAACCCATCAAAACAAACATTACCCAACTCCCCAAATCAAAGACAAAACAGAAAACACCAAATATCGAACACTACACCGTCTCGACCACAACAAAAGAATTAGCAATTAGGGTAGCGAGTTATTAGCAGTTTACTCGAGACAGATCACTATCAATTAACCCAAGCTAGAAATAAGGGCAGTGAATATCAAAAAACACAAAAGCATATAACATTAACAAAAAGACTCGGTCTTGATTGATAACAAAATCCACATAAATAGACAACGCAAATTCATCCAAATAAACATTACCCAACTCCACAATTCAAATACAAAACAACAAACATCGAAAACTATGCCGCCTCCACCAAGGCAGCTTCCTTAGTCTCCTCCCCAACACCACCTTCAATAACATCTTCAACGACAAAAGACCATTCGGAAGGCATCTGAGGAAGAGGCGGATAAACGGCAGGCCCACGGCGAATGTCCCACGGAGCAGACTTCTTAGGACGCGTCTTCCGGTGGTGAGCTGTTGCCTTCTTCTGCGGACGAGACGAGCACTCGATAAGCATTCCTAAGCTGTTGGGGTTTTTGGGTAAGTGAATGTTAGTGGTTTTGGTAGTGAGTGAAAGTGGGATTGGGGAAATGCACATTTTTGAAGTGAGCAAAGCTGAGATTGTTGCCATTCTTGGTTTGGTTAATTATAGTGAGAGAGAAAGAGAGAGAGAAGATGAGGGAAGTGGATAAGTAGTTTTTTTTTTAAGGTTCTTAAAGTTGGTTTTGATGGGCTTGTTTGGTTAAGATGTAGATAAGCATTTTTTGGGTTAAATTTACTTTTATATCCCTAATTTAGTTATAAATAATCAATATTTTGTAGCATAACTTTTATTTTTTCGATTTTGTACCATTGTTGTTGGTTCTAGCGAGGGGGAGAAGATGAGGAAAAAATATATAAATAGTTTTTGAGCCTCTTAAAGTTAGTTTCGAATGACTTATTTGGTTAAGATGTGGATAACCACTTTTTGGGTTAAATTTACTTTTATATCCCTAACTTAGTTATAAATAATCAAGATTTTATACCATAACTTTTATTTTTTCGATTTTGTACCATTGCTGTTGGTTCTAGCGAGTGGGAGAGAGTATGAAAAAAAAAATGGATAAGTTGTTTTTGAGGCTTTTAAAGTTAGTTTCGAATGACTTGTTTGGTTAAGATGTGGATAAGCACTTTTTTGGTTAAATTTACTTTTATATCCCTAACTTGGTTATAAATAATCAAGATTTTGTACCACAACTTTTATTTTTTCGATTTTGTACCATTGTTGTTGGTTCTAGCGAGTGGGCGAGAGGATGAAAAAAAAAATGGATAAGTAGTTTTTAAGGCTATTAAAGTTAGTTTCGAATGGCTTGTTTGGTTAAGACGTGGATAATCACTTTTTGGGTTAAATTTACTTTTATATCCCTAACTTAATTATAAATAATCAAGATTTTGTACCATAACTTTTATTTTTTCGATTTTGTACCATTGTTGTTGGTTCTAGCGAGTGGGAGAGAGGATGAAAAAAAAAATGGATAAGTAGTTTTTAAGCCTCTTAAGTTAGTTTCGAATGACTTGTTTGTTTAAGATGTGGATAAGCACTTTTTGAGTTAAATTTACTTTTATATCCCTAATTTAGTTATAAATAATCAAGATTTTGTACCACAAATTTTATTTTTTTGATTTTGTACCATTGTTGTTGGTTCTAGCGGAGGGGAGAGATGATAAGGAAAAAATGGTTAAGTAGTTTTTGAGGCTATTAAAGTTAGTTTCGAATGACTTGTTTGGTTAAGATGTGGATAAGCACTTTTTTGGTTAAATTTACTTTTATATCCCTAACTTAGTTATAAATAATCAAGATTTTGTACCATAACTTTTATTTTTTCGATTTTGTACCATTGTTGTTGGTTCTAGTGGAGGGGAGAGATGATAAGGAAAAAATGGATAAGTAGTTTTTAAGGCTATTAAAGTTAGTTTCGAATGGTTTGTTTGGTTAAGATGTGGATAATCACTTTTTGGGTTAAATTTACTTTTGTATCCCCAACTTATATCATAATTGTGATATAGGAAAACGTGGATATGATAATGATATTAAAATTTCGTCTATCATAATTTACACATATACAGCATGATAATAATATCTCGTGAGTATATCAATTATATTGATATTGTACCATTTCTACTCCTAATTAAATATAGGAGGGGAACATGTCCACATATTGGCACTATAAAATAATGTTTGATTTAATGAGAGTCAAAAACTGTCACAAGCATGTCGCTAATTTAAAAAGTTGTCACAAATCTGTCGGAAATTGACTAAACTGTCACAAAGCCGTCATAAAAACCGTCGTTAATAAGTTCGTAACAAAAAATACCGTTACTAAATCCGTCGCTATTTGGATATTTTTTTTTATAGTGTGGAGTACTATTTATGACCACATATTGGAGTACTATTTATGAGCTTATGACTAAGTTTAGGTTGTCGCTAATTATTGATCTCCAAAACGATAGTTCCTTGTCATGGTTAGTGTGAGCCGATTACAATTAATCTTTTGTTACATTCCATTGCATCACTTAAATCCCGTTTATTTACTATTTTCATGTTCCTAAAGATTCTCAAGATGTATTAATTTCAATCAGTATAATCGTCTTACAAAAAGAATTATCATTGTGCCACATGTTTAACTGGTCTATTATTCGACTTCAGAATTTACTCCTTGAATGATCCATGAGCTGCAAAAATATCCAGTCTTCATAAATATTCAAATACAAAGAAAGACGTAAGTAAAAAAAAAAAGACGATTTTAAGAAAAAGTATAGGATTATGAGAGAATATAGACGATTCCACTGTGAATACTAATGACCGATCCATGACAGAGGATCCACAAAGAGCTACTTAAAACTTACGAAAAAGATAATCACTCATCATCCTACGATTATGTGTAAATTGTAATAAAGAAAGGTACGTAACAAAAATCTTTGTGAGATGAAAGGAAGACTGAACATCTCCATTGTCTAGGGCTTGAATCACTTCACCCAGCCCTTATTATTTAAGCAATAACAATCACTATAAGTCGTACTCTTTCCGGAGCAGTGTAGATCACACCTAGTTGTTGTGGCTACTTGTTAAGATCTCAGGATAGGGGTTTATAATGAACCAAGGCGTAAACATATATAAGAATTGTGTTAGGTTCGTTAATTCTCGATGCATACTATTTTTTATATAAATAAGATGAACATGAAAGAAAATATAATTCTCGTTCAATAAACAAAGTGGACATGGGAAAATATATGATCAATGTGTTTTAAGCCTCGTTCTTGAAGAAGATGAAAATTTATAAACGTGCATGCGTGTGTGTGTGTTGTATTCCTCAGATGTTCAAACTCAACAAATTAAGACTTAAGTATCAATCTTATTTTACAACAAGAAAGAAATTAACTGGTATAATTCACTTTATTAAATCGTGTTTTACAAAAATTCGTCTTTAAAAAAGATAAGAATAGGGAATAAAGAATATGATAGAAACAAGGCCAACGAAGAAAAAAGATCTCCGCGACGGAAGGGTGGGGTGGAGGACTGCTCCACAATAAGACTACTCAAACTGCATTTTCTAAGAGACCAGATTATCATCAATGGTTAGATTTTGAACTAGAAAGGCAAAAAAAGGAAAGAAAACTTATACTATCTGATTTATATATTTCTCTGTTTGGAGAGGAAAGTAAAATTGAGAAAACAGTGTCTCGATCATCATGGATAAAAGAAGTGTCCCATGACACTATTTTCTTACTCTTATGTCATTCGTGAATTTTTAGTTGTTTTTGTATGTTTTCTATGATTTTATGTGGAAAAAGAAGTTTTGTGATTAAAAAAAACGTACCGTTGTTGCATTTTTTTAATGATTTCTTGGTGATCTTTATATATATTTTTAGGAGTTTTGAGTTATTTTGTCGAAAGTAACATATTTGTGCTTATTTACGTTTTTGTGACTCTTTAAAAACTGATTTTTTTTCTAGAAAGGCACCTAGTTTCCAGTGAAAATGCAAAATTGCCCCCCACCCGTATATGCCCCTACCGAATCAAAGACTCGTATACGATGAGGGGAAGAAACCCACATATTGGAGTACAATATGTCGCTAAATCTTCTAGTTTTTTTTAACAAGTGCTTTGTTGCAAACACCTCTTTGTTTGATTAGAAGTTCATCATAAGAAAATTAATGACTTAGATACCAATTATTTAGACTTAGAGATGATTCACAATTAGTATCTAAAGCCTAAAGGTTACATCTAGGCACCAATTATTTCTTTGTTCTACTTTTAGATAATTAACGTGACCAATTTTTTTTTTGGTCTTTTAGTAAATCACAAAACAATACTATAAGCTAACAACATTATGTTAATGTTTAAAGATATTGCAGAGGACAAAAAATAGATTGTACTCTTATCTTGGTAAGAAATTGTTACTGATGCCGAGTTTTATTTTATTTTTGTGTCTCAGTATTCGATAAATGGAATTAAGCTAACTGGGCGAATTAACCATAATTTTTAAACTAATTTAAGATTGTTACTAAATAGTTGATCTCCAAAACAATAGTCTCTTTACCATAATCTTATGACATTTGTGTTTTTTATGTTGTTTGTTTTGCAAAAAGGAGTTTCCTAAAAAAAATACCTCTTTTTGTATATTTAGATTATTAATTATTTAATTATTTTTTGGGGGTAATTATGAGTTATTTTATGAAAAATAAGTGATTTGTGGTTATTTACCTGTTTGTCACTCTCTGAGAACGAAAGAGTTCTAAAAAGAGGTGCTTAGTATCTAGTTAGGATGTAAAATCGTCTCCGACCCAAAATTGCCCCGAATGAACGAAAGGGTGTTGATATTGGAGTACAATATATAGCTAACTGTCTCGTTTTTTTTTAATATGTCCTTTGTTGTGAACATTTTCTTTAGTTTGATTAGAAGTTCATTATATATATTTATATGAAGATTAATGACTTGGATACCAATTATTTAGAGATAATTCACAATAAGAATGTAAAGGTTCGTATGTGCACCAATTTTTTCTTTGTCCTAAAAATAATATAGCCACCAAAATGAAATATAGGTTTGGTCTTTCAAACAATTGCAAATCAATATAAGCTAACAACATTACGTTAATGTTCAAAAATATTTAGAGGCAAAATTTAGACCGTGCTATTGTCATGCTAAGAGATAGTCATTGATGCCAAGTTTTGTTTTATTTTATTTTTGTGTCTTAATATTCGTTTTATGGAACCCTAAAGTAACCGGTGCTTTAACCATAAATAACTCTTAAACTGATTTAGGTTGTTGCTTAATAATCGTTATCCAAAACATTAATAGTTTTTTGCTCCCGTTAGAATAGTCAAATTGTAATTAATATTTTTCTCGCTTTTTATTGCATCACTTCTATCCCGGTTTACTACGATATGTGTTTGTAAGCTTTTCATACAGTATAAGTTTTGTATAAATACAACTGTATTGCAATATTGGCCATCGAAGAAATCCACATTATGCTATAAGAAGAAATATTAAATAAAAATTTAAACATATTATAACATCTCATGGAAAAATTTAAACATATTATAACATCTCATGGAAGATGTACTTAAACACTATCAATCAACTTCAGATTTAACACTTTGCTCCATCTTGAAAAGCAGCCTTTTCTCATTTTCATACGTATATGCATGATCCATGAGCTGCAAATTTACAATTGAACATGACATTTATTAGTACATGTTAGGGGCGTGACCGGTTCGGTACGGTTCGGTTTTGAAGAAAATCGAAACCTAACCGAAAAAAATTCTGGTTTTGGTTTTGGTTCGTTTTGGCTATTTTCAAAGATAAAATCGTATCGTACCGAACCGGTTGTTCGGTTCGGTTTCGGTTCGAACCGGTTTTTCGGTTTGAAATGATTTTTTGATAAATATTCAAAGGTCAAAAGGCCAAAATAATTTATATTTAAAAGTTAAAAACTAATCTTATGATATATATAGTAAATAAATATTTATGTGAAAAAAAGTAAGGATTATTAATAAAAAATTGTATCAATTGTAAACATATAATTTTTCAAAATATATTTTGCTATGAATAAAATGTGAATAATATAATTTATTTTTTCTATTCATGTTAGATGCATATACCTTGTTATTTGTTACGTTTATATAACTTTTACAATTTAAAATAGTGGAATAATATAAAAATAAAATTCTCACTCGTTTTTTTTTTTTTTTTACTTTTCTTCCATATACGTGAAATAAGTAAGATTTTACTTGAAACACCAAACATAATTATTTATAAATAAAAGTGTATAAAAGTATATTTTTAATCGGTTTATGGTTTGTTTATTTTTTTCGGTTTTTTGTTTGGTTATTTTTTCCGGTACCAAAACCAAACCAGACTTTTATTTTGGTTTCGGTTCGGTTTTGGCTTGGGTTTCTTATAAATAAAACCAAACCAAACAGTTTTTTTGGGTTCAATTCGGTTTTGCTGGTAAAAAATCTCACCCTTAGTACAATTGGCTGAAGTGTGTGAATTAAATAAAGGCCCGATCTTGTACGGAAAGATACGGAAAGAACAAAGAGCTTAAATGTTACAATTAAACATAGTGTAATTTGTGTATAAGTAGTAGGGCTGAGCGAAAAACCAGAAAAACCGAACCGAACCGAAAAAGACCGTAACTGAAAAACCGAAAAAATTTCGGGTCGGTTTCAGTTTTTAGTAAAACCGAACCGAAAAAGACCGAAAATGAAAAAGACCGAAGAATCAAAAATAAAACCGAAAAAAACCGAAACTGGACCGAAAAAACCGGTCCGGTTCGGTCCAAAAAATAAAAAAACCGAACTGGAAAATATGATCGGTTTCGGTTTCGGTTTTGCCAAAAACAAACCGGACCGGACCGAACACAGCCCTAATAAATACAACTCATATATATTTACATGAAAAATATTCTTAGGGGCAAAACATAAATAAAAAGAAACTTACATGGATCAATTGTAGTAGTTTGACCAACATCCATCGGACAAACAGCCCCATGGCCCTTAGACCACAAATTGATGGCAAACGAGGCATGGTCATATTTTGTATCAGGTTGAAAGCATGATCCACCGGATCTTATCGTATCACAACCCGCTTTAAGCTGGCCGCAGAAATAGTCTATTGCCCCTTGAAGCTGTTCATCGCTTAGCCCTTGCTTTGCTACACACCATGTACGTTGTTGCTGCCAAAACATCACAATAACAACTTTTTAAGAAATGATTACAACAAAAATTTATGAATATGATTAATGTGTTTTTATAACTACCCAAAAAGTTTAACTAAAATTCCATTAATTAGTAACAAAATTGAATAAAAAGGTCATTTAAAGACAATTTTATTTTTTTGAATAAAGTAATATTACTGCAAATATATAATGTAAACATAAAATAAAAGTCACTTCCAACAAAATAAATGTTGAAACACTTTATAAAAAATTAATGTTTATTTTGTTTGTGAATATATAGAAGTGTAAGTGACATTACTTAATTGTGTACTTACCAACATTCTTTTCTCTACCGTCCTTGTTGCAATTACGTTTGGGCCATTACCAAGAAGTACGACTCCGATGAAGAAAGCAACCAAACATAATGAGGAAATTGTTTTCGCCATTATTTTTCAGATTTTTTTTACTTTTTGTTAGCCATACCAGTATCATCTTTAGTTTATATAGGGTCTCTGGATTACAAATAGGAAATAATCAAACAAGGAAACGCATTTATGAACATTTACAACCGTATATCATTCTCTGATTATATTCATAGGATCCAATACAAGTTTTAAATTAAGTTTTCCAACTTATCAAAAAAAAATTAAGATTTTCACTAGGTGTAGTTAATGATTTTCTTTTAAATCTATGTGTATCTTAAAAGTCAACATCACCATTAAAACTATTTAACTCGGGATAATGTTTTTGAGGTACATTTATTGATGCTTAATTATAAAAGGTCCGGGAGTTATTTCTTTTTCCAAAGGAGGTATATTAATTTTTTTTGTTAACGTAAGGGCCTTTAATTTTAGGTACATTATTAAATTTAATACGGCCCTATCTTTGTTATAAGATAAGTTTGCCACCACATTAAGTTGGTGGTCTAATATCATATATAGATACATGCATGGTTGCTCAGGTGAATGCCCAATGCATACTAATTAATATAAAGAATATTTATCGATATTTCTGTTTTTAAAACTTTAAAAGCACTCTTGAGCTAGCCGTACTTGTAAGAAAATTACAATAAGTTCCATAAACACATAAAGTTTCTTAATGTTAGTGTTTACTATCTTTTTATATCCTCGCAAACAAAGTTTTAAATCTTTTGAAAATTCACTTTGTCTTTCACCACCATTTGATTGGATAATACTTCCCCATTTGCACCAAATATCGTATTTTTTTTACTGCTAATTTACTAGCACTGATTATTTTATTTTGCAAAATCCACATGAAACCACGATTTTTTTGTAAAGTTGAATCTAACAAAACATTACAATTTTTTTTTGAAACTTCACTCCGAATGATAAATATATATTTGTATAATGTGTCCTTGTGTATAATATAACAATAGATGGTGAACTCTTTTTTTAATCATTAAAATAGATGCACTGCAAATAATAGTTGTAATTTCTGTAAAAAAAAATATGTATTTAACCACCGCTAACTCATAGCGCACCACACACTATTGAGGATACTTACCCCTAAAAACTCATGTCAAAATATTAATTCTCAAAAATATATATGACCCGATTAACTTTTAACTTTTAACATATCTAAATTTCAGCGTGAACTCTTTATTTTCTTCTTTTACGTTAACCATATATTTAATTCTCTATATAGTTTCTTCATAAATATTTGAACAAATACTTAACAAAAGTATGTTTATCAAACACCATATTTAAATAGTTTGACAGAATAACGGTTACCATCTAAATGTTTGAAGTTACGAAAAAAACTTAGCTCCAAAATTTGCACATGCATGCAAATGAAATAACATTTTTCTCACTGTCAGGTTGTTTTGTGTTTTTACTTATTATTTTGCATTTTACTTTGATTATAAAAGGGGACAATTCTCAATCGTTTAAAAATTCATGTTCTTTAGCCGTCATATTGACTAAGCAAAGAATATCACAACATATTATATTTTTATTGCAGTGCGACTGTCTTTCCACCAAACTATAAAAAAGTTTAGAAAATACACTAAAATGTTTAAACTGATTGAATTTTGTTTACTTTGTTCCAAAAATAATTTTTTAAACGGAGTATCAAGAATGGTTTATGATGAAACCGTAAATAAACAACTCCTTTTTTGTAACCAATTTGCGAATTGGTTTATAACCAACAATTAAATTTCACACTGTCAATTTCTGTTCTAATATTATTGTAAACACTTTGTATCTGTCTTGTCACATCAAGAATTATTTCCTGATGGAGAGATGTTAAAAGAGCTTCTTACTTTCCAAATTAATCCTCTTAATAATCTTTTTTCTCGCTTTTCATTGCATCACTTCTATCCCGGTTTACTACGATCTGTGTTTGTAAGCTTTTCATACAGTATAAGTTTTGTATAAATACAACTGTATTGCAATATTGGCGATTGAAGAAATCCACATTATGCTATAAGAAGAAATATTAAATAAAAATTTAAACATATTATAACATCTCATGGAAGATGTACTTAAACTCTATCAATCTACTTCAGATTTAACTTTTTGCTCCATCTTTAAAAGCAGCCTTTTCTCATTTTCATACGTATATGCATGATCCATGGGCTGCAAATTTATAATTGAACATGAAATTTATTAGTACAAGTTAGGGTGTGACGGGTTCGGTTCGGTACGGTTCGGTTTTGAAAAAACCGGAACCTAGTTGAAAATAATTTCGGTTTCGGTTCGGTTTGGTTATTTTCAAAAATAAAACCGTAACATACCGAACCGGTATTTTCGGTTTGGTTTTGATTCGAACCGGTTTTTCTGTTTGAAACGATTTTTTGATAAATATTCAAAAGTCAAAAAGTCAAAAAGCCAAAATGATTTATATTTAAAAGTTAAAAACTAATCTTATGATATACTCCGGTAAATAAATATTTATGCGAAAAAAATTAAGGATTATTAATTAAAAAAATTGTATCAATTGTAAAGATATAATTTTTCAAAATAAATTTTGCTATGAATAAAATGTGAATAATATAATTTATTTTTTCTATTCATGTTAGATGCATATACCTTGTTAGTTGTTACGTTTATATAACTTTTACAATTTAAAAATAAAATTCTCACTTGTTATTTTTTTTGCCAAAAATAAAATATAATTTTTTACAATTGTTAAGTTGATGTTTAATTCAAGTAGTTGGGAAAAATATGCTCGGTTTCAGTTTCGGTTTTGCCAAAAACCGAACCGGACCGGACCGGACTCAGCCCTAATAAGTACAACTCATGTATATTTACATGAAAAATATTCTTAGGGGCAAAACATAAATAAAAAGAAACTTACATGGATCAATTGTAGTAGTCTGCCCAACATCACTCGGACAAACAGCCTCATGATCCTTAGACCACAAATTGATGGCAAATGAGGCATGGTCATATTTTGTATCAGGTTGAAAGCATGATCCACCGGATCTTATCGTATCACAACCCGCCTTAAGCTGGCCGCAGAAGTAGTCTATTGCTCCTTGAAGCTGTATATCGCTTAGCCCTAGCTTTGCTACACACCATGTACGTTGTTGCTGCCAAAACATCACAATAACAACTTTTTAAGAAATGATTACAACAAAAATTTATGAATATGATTAATGTGTTTATATAACTACCCAAAAAGTTTAACTAAAATTCCATTAATTGGTAAACAAAATTGAATAAAAAGGTCATTTAAAGACAATTTTATTTTTTTGAATACAGTAATATTACTGCAAATATATAATGTAAACATAAAATAAAAGTCACTTCCAACAAAATAAATGTTGAAACACTTTATAAAAAATTAATGTTTATTTTGTTTGTGAATATATAGAAGTGTAAGTGACATTACTTAATTGTGTACTTACCAACATTCTTTTCTCTACCGTCCTTGTTGCAATTACGTTTGGGCCATTACCAAGAAGTACGACTCCGATGAAGAAAGCAACCAAACATAATGAGGAAATTGTTTTCGCCATTATTTTTCAGATTTTTTTTGCTTTTTGTTAGACATACCAGTATCATGTTTAGTTTATATATAGAGTCTCTGGATTACAAATAGGAAATAACCAAACAAGGAAATTTATTTATGCAACATTTACAACCATATATCGTTCTCTGATCATATTCATAGGATCTAATAAATGTTTTAAATTAAGTTTTCCAACTGATAAAAAAAAATCAAGATTTTCACTAGGTGTAGTTAATGATTTTCTTTTAAATCTATGTGTATCTTAAAAGTCATCATCACCATTAAAACTATTTAACTCGGGATAATGTTTTTGATGTACATTTATTGATGCTTAATTATAAAAGGTCCGGGAGTTATTTCCTTTTCCAAAGGAGGTATATTAATTTTTTTGTTAACATAAGGGCCTTTAATTTTACGTACATTATTAAATTTAATACGGTCCTATCTTTGTTATAAGATAAGTTTGCCACCACATTAAGTTGGTGGCCTAATATCATAGATACATGTATGGTTGGTGAGGTGAATATGCAATGCATACTAATTAATATAAAGAATATTTACCGATATTTCTGTTTTTAAAACTTTAAAAGCACTCTTGAGCCGGCCGTGCTTGTAAGAAAATTACAATAAGTTCCATAAACACATAAAGTTTCTTAATGTTAGTGTTTACTATCTTTTTATATCCTCGCAAACAAAACTTTAAATCTTTTGAAAATTCACTTTGTCTTTCACCACCATTTGATTGGATAATACTTTCCCATTTGCACCAAAAATAGTATTTTTTTTACTGCTAATTTACTAGCAATGATTATTTTATTTTGCAAAATCCACATGAAACCACGATTTTTTTGTCAAGTTGAATCTAATAAAACATTACAATTTTTTTTTTGAAACTTCACTCCGAATGATAAATATATATTTGTATAATGTGTGGTTGTGTATAATATAACAATAGACTGTGAACTCTTTTTTTAATCATTAAAATAGATTCACTGCAAATAATAGTTGTAATTTCTGTAAAAAAAAAATATGTATTTAACCACCGCTAACTCATAGTGCACCACACACTATTGAGGATACTAACCCCCAAAAACTCATGTCAAAATATTAATTCTCAAAAATATATATGACCCGATTAACTTTTAACTTTTAACTTTTAACTTTTAATATATCTATATTTCAGCGTGAACTCTTTATTTTCTCTTTTTAATATATCTAAAACTTAGCTCCAAAATTTGCAGATGCATGCAAATGAAATAACATTTTTCTCACTATCAGGTTGTTTTGTGTTTTTACTCATTGTTTTGCATTTTACTTTGATTATAAAAGGGGACAATTCTCAATCGTTTAAAAATTCATGTTCTTTAGCTGTCATATTGACTAAGCGAAGAATATCACAACATATTCTATTTTTATTGCAGTGCGACTGTCTTTCCACCAAACAATAAAAAAGTTTAGAAAATACACTAAAATGTTCAAACTTATTGAATTTTGTTTACTTTGTTCCAAAAATAATTTCTTAAACGGAGTATCAAGAATGGTTTATCATGAAACCGTAAATAAACAACTCCTTTTTTTTAACCAATTTGCGAATTGGTTTATAACCAACAATTAAATTTCACACTGTCAATTTCTATTCTAATATTATTGTCAACCCTTTTGTCTCTGTCTTGTCACATCAAGAATTATTTCCTGATGGAGAGATGTTAAAAGAGCTTCTTACTTTCCAAATTAATCCTTTTACATCTATATATATATAAAGGTTGGTTTATTAAAAATACCCAAGAAAATCACTTTTAATTGTTGATTCATCGTCTTAGATGGATTAGAAATAATAGTTCATTATCTAATGGATCTTTCCGTTGTAATACTCTATTCAGAAAAATATGAATTTTCCGAGATGAAATGCGATTAGTATTTAAAAAGGGCCAGTAAACATTGTTTTTGTTATGAACAAATGGGGCATACGCTAGACAATCTGTTCTTTATAAGATCTAATACGTTCACTACCGTCTGGCCCCTAGGTCTATGGACGTTGATTTCCTGAGATGAAGCGATTAACTGATGGAGGAAAGCGGGTGCACATGTTGCTACAGTCGAACTAGAAAATGGTAAGAGTTTCCTTAACGAAATTTCCTAAAACTGTTAGAACAGAATTCTAGAGAGAGATATTCTGATATAGGAATGTACATAATGGGATTGAAATTTTGGTGGGGTTAGAGACTTATTTATAGTGAACGAAAGAGTTTAGTCTAGAGGTGACTATTAAGAACAGAAGCAAAAATACAACTGTTTAGACCACAGGAAGTGAACTGGGACCATTTCAAACTTAGATGGACTTTTTTGTGAAGAATTGCAACTGTTGGGCTGTTACCGTTAGGTTAAAATATTAGGCGTGTCATGAACATGCACTCACATGTACACCGCACTGCGCTACAAATCACCTATTCACAGTCACGACCGCATGTCATGGAATCGGGTTCGGATCGCGGTCGACTTCGCCGACCAGAACACATGGTCAAATGTCAGAGGTCGAAGGTCAATATACCAATATAGCAATCCATGACCCGTAGTATAATCTAGTCACATTATTTCCATCCTATACCCTGATCGTCGAAAAGTCACCACGATCGACACAATTTAGCCCCAAACAAATTTATATGATGTTTATTGAGAGGGTAAATAAAAAAAGGGTTGAGATTTAGAAGAGTATGGAGCTGAGAAGAGAGATCATGACGGATGTGAAGGACGAAGAGAAAAAGATAGTTGAAAGGTGAGAAAAGAGCGAATGAGAAGAGATAGATCGGAAGGGTGACGGAAGAGAGAAATGAGGAGGTGGAGACGGCGTGAAGGAAAGTGACAAAGAAGGGGATGAGATGACATAGGAGAGGGAGTTAAATATATATAATGATTAGAAGCTCATATTATATATATATATATATATATATATATATATATATATATATATATATATATTAGTAATCGTTGTCCACGCGTTGCGTATGCGATACGTAGTGACATTGATATGATCCCGACAAATAAACTTAATATTTTTTTTAAAATTTAAATATCGAATGATTAAATATAATTAATTAACAATAATATATAAAGAGTAATATAATGTTTTACTCTTATAAAAAATATACAACGATTTTGTTTGAAATATAAATGTATGGAAAATAATATTTTTAAAGTTATTTATGTATTTGAATTGAGTGATGACATTTAAGAGTAATTACAATATTAGAGTGAGGGTATTTTTGAAAAATTTAGTCAAAATTGGACAGTCTCAAAATGTTTGAGTTGACTTATATTAATAGTATGATATATATATATATATATATATATATATATATATATATATATATATGTTTGAGTTGACTTATATTAATAGTATGATATATATATATATGTTTGAGTTGACTTATATTAATAATATGATATATATATATATATATATATATATATATATATATATATATATATATATATATATATATATATATATATATGAAGATTAATGACTTGGATACTAATTATTTAGAGATAATTCGCAATAACAATGTAAAGGTTTGTACGTGTGCCAATTTTTTCTTTGTCCAAAAAATAATATAGCCACCAAAATGAAATAAAGTTTGGTCTTTCAAACAATTGCAAACCAATATAAGTTAACAACATTACGTAAATGTTCAAAGATATTTAGAGGCAACCGTGCTATTGTCATGCTAAGAGATAGTCATTGATGCCGAGTTTTATTATTTATGTCTTAATATTAGTTTTATGAAATATAAAGTAAACACTGTTTTAATCATAAATAACTCTTAAACTGATTCAGGTTGTTGATTAATAATCGTTATCCAAAACATTAATAGTTTTTTGCTCCAGTTAGAATTGTCAAATTGTAATTAATCTTTTTCTCGCTTTTCATTGCATCACTTCTATCCCGGTTTACTACGATCTGTGTTTGTAAGCTTTTCATACAGTATAAGTTTTGTATAAATACAACTGTATTGCAATATTGGCGATTGAAGAAATCCACATTATGCTATAAGAAGAAATATTAAATAAAAATTTAAACATATTATAACATCTCATGGAAGATGTAATTAAACACTATCAATCGACTTCAGATTTAACACTTTGCTCCATCTTGAAAAGCAGCCTTTTCTCATTTTCATACGTATATGCATGATCCATGGGCTGCAAATTTACAATTAAACATGACATTTATTAGTTTAAGTTGGGGTGTGACCGGTTCGGTACGGTTCGGTTTTGAAGAAAACTGGAACCTAACCGAAAAAAATTACGATTTTGGTTTCGGTTCGGTTTGGCTATTTTCAAAGCTAAAACCGTACCGTACCGAACCGAACCGGTATGTTCGGTTCGAACCGGTTTTTCGGTTTGAAATGATTTTTTGATAAATATTCAAAAGTCAAAAAGCCAAAAGGATTTATATTTAAAAGTTAAAAGCTAATCTTATGATATATATAGTAAACATATAATTTTTCAAAATATATTTTGCTATGAATAAAATCTGAATAATATAATTTATTTTTTCTATTCATGTTAGATACATATACCTTGTTAGTTGTTACTTTTACAATTTAAAATAATGGAATAACATAAAAATAATTTTCTCACTCGTTTTTTTTTTTACTTTTCTTCCATATACGTGAAATAAGTAAAATTTTACTTGAAACACCAAACATAATTATTTATAAATAAAAGTGTATAAAAGTATATTTTTAATCGGTTTATGGTTTATGGTTTATTTTTGATTTTCGGTGTTTTTTTCCGGTACCAAAACTATATACCGAAACCAAACCAGACTTTTGTTTTGGTTTTGGTTCCGGTTTTGGCTTGGGTTTCTTATAAACAAAACCGAATCGAACAGTTTTTTTCGGTTCAATTCGGTTTTTCTGGTAAAAAATCTCACCCTTAGTACAATAGGCTGAAGTGTGTCAATTAAATAAAGGCCTGGTCTTATACGGAAAGATACGGAAAGAACAAAGAGCTTAAATGTTACAATTAAACATAAACGAATGATTGGAAGTGTGTAATTTGTGTATAAGTACAACTCATATATATTTACATAAAAAATATTCTGAGGGGCAAAACATAAATAAAAAGAAACTTACATGGATTAATTGTAGTAGTCTGGCCAACATCACTCGGACAAACAGCACCATGGCCCTTAGACCACAAATTGATGGCAAACGAGGCATGATCATATTTTGTATCAGGTTGAAAGCATGGTCCACCGGGTCTTATTGTATCACAACCCGCCTTAAGCTGGCCACAGAAGTAGTCTATTGCCCCTTGAAGCTGTACATCGCTTAGCCCTAACTTTGCTACACACCATGTACCTTGTTGCTACCAAAACATCACAATAACAACTTTTTAAGAAATGATTACAACAAAAATTTATGAATATAATTAATGTGTTTTTGTAACTACCCAAAAAGTTTAACTAAAAGTCCATTAATTGGTAAACAAAATTGAATAAAAAGGTCATTTAAAGACAATTTTATTTTTTTGAATAAAGTAATATTACTGCAAATATATAATGTAAACATAAAATAAAAGTCACTTCCAACAAAATAAATGTTGAAACACCTTATAAAAAATTAATGTTTATTTTGTTTGTGAATATATAGAAGTGTAAGTGACATTACTTAATTGTGTACTTACCAACATTCTTTTCTCTACCGTCCTTGTTGCAATTACGTTTGGGGCATTACCAAGAAGTACGACTCCGATGAAGAAAGCAACCAAACATAATGAGGAAATTGTTTTCGCCATTATTTTTCAGATTTTTTTTACTTTTTGTTAGACATACCAGTATCATGTTTAGTTTATATAGAGTCTCTAGATTTACAAATAGGAAATAATCAAACAAGGAAACGTATTTATGAACATTTACAACCGTATATCATTCTCTGATTATATTCATAGGATCCAATACATGTATTAAATTAAGTTTTCCAACTTATAAAAAAAAATTAAGATTTTCACTAGGTGTAGTTAATGATTTTCTTTTAAATCTATGTGTATCAAGACTACATTTTAGACCCTTCATAAAAGTCATCATCACCATTAAAACTATTTAATTCTGGATAATATTTTTGAGGTACATTTGTTGATACTTAATTATAAAAGGTCCGGGAGTGATTTGTTTTTCCAAAGGAGGTATATTAATTTTCTTCAACGCAATTAAGGGACTTTAATTTTATGTACATTATTAAATTTAATACGGTCTTATCTTTTTTATAAGTTAATTAAGTTTGCCACCATATTAAGTTGGTGGTCTAATATCATATATACAGGCATGGTTGCTGAGGTTAATATGCAATGCATACTAATTAATATAAAAAATATTTACTTATATTTCTGCTTTTAAAACATTAAAATAGCTTGTAAGAAAATTACAAGAAGTTCCAGAAAAAACTAAAAGTTTTTTTAATGTTAATGTTTACTATCTTTTTATAACCTCACAAACAAAGTTTTAAATCTTTTGAAAATTCACTTTGTCTTTCACCACCACCATTTGATTGGATAATACTTTCCCATTTGCACCAAAAATCGTATTTTTTTTATTGCTAATTTACTAGCAATGATTATTTTATTTTGCAATATCCACATGAAACCGCGATTTTTTTTGTAAAGTTGAATCTAACAAAACATTACAAAAAAAAGTTATTCAGGCTTAATCAGGAGTTTATACAAGAGTTTGTTCTTAATTTCATACTTGAACATAATGTTGTACAAAATTAATTTTTGCATGAATCCTAATTTTTGAATTACCCAAACATAGTATTATAAAACTCACAACGGAAACTAAAACTAGTTTCGAACCATAACTTAACAAAAGTATGTTCATCAAATAGCATATTTAAATACTTTGACACAATAACTGTTACCATTTAAATGTTTGAAGTTACGAAAGTAACTTAGCTCCAAAATTTACATATGCAGACAAATGAAGGGAAATTTTGCTGACAATGTCATATTGATGCTGTTTTGCGTTGTACTTAGTTTTGCATTTACTTTGATTATAAAAGAGGACAATTAGTTGTTAAACAATTCATGTTCTTTAGCGTTACACTACAAAATAATGTTTGATTTAGTGAGAGTCAAAAGCTGTCACAAGTCTGTCGTAAATTGATTAAACTGTCGCAAAACCGTCACAAATTGACTAAACTGTCACAAATTCGTCACAAAAACCGTCGCTAATAAGCTCGTAACAAAAAATACCGTCACTAATACCGTCGTTATTTGAGTATTTTTTTGTAGTGTTAGCAATATACCAGTGGCGATGTGTCTCCTTAATTTTGTTTGTTAATCGATAAATACAAATTAAAATAAAAACAAAATTAAAGTGAAACTAAAGAGTTTCGAATTCATGAAAATTTATCTAAAATACCAAACTACTCTAGCACTTGAGCTATTCCACTCATTGTAAACAAATTAATATTTAATATTTTTTTATTTTACCTACCAATTATATTAAAAATATAGTCGGGTGTTACTCGTAAAAAAAAATATGAAGCAATTAATGAAGGCAAAAGTCTTACTCGACTTGAGTGTAGATTGACTAAGCTAATAATCTCACAGCATCTTGTATTTTTAAGAGGTGCACTTATTACACTACATTTTTTCTTTAAAAACGCTGAAACCGTAGATTAAATCTACGGTTTACAGTGATCCACTGTAAACCGTAGATTTAATCTACGGTTTGTATTGATTTAATGCAAACCGTAGATTAAATCTACGGTTTACAGTGGATCACTGTAAACCGTAGATTTAATCTACGGTTTGCATTATTTCACAGATTTTTTGAAAATAAAAATTAAAATTAAAATTCTAATAATTAAAATTAAAATACTGAATATTTTTTTCAAATTAAACATGATTTTTTTTTTACATAAAAATTCCTTATATTTAAAATTTGATATTTTTGTCAAGTGTATAATTTGATATTTTTTTCAAGTGTATAAGTTGATTTTTTTTTCAAATAAGACATTTTGTTTTTTTCAAATTTAAAAACAAAATGACTTATTTTTTAAATTTTACATAAAATAAATTACGAATATTCTAACAATCTGTAAAAATAAACACAAAATTTATACAAATTTACACAAAAAAAGTTGATTTGATAAATTTTATGTTTTTGGTTCATGTTATATTTTTGTCAAGTGTATAAGTTGATATTTATTGAATCATTAACTAAATCGTCAATTTTTGTGAAGTTTTTTTGGTTTGTATTTAACACTTGTATAACGCAATATGCAAACATGAATATAAACTTATAAATTTCATAAAACAAATTTATTAAACAAAATTTACAACAAAATTTACAACAAAATTAAACAAAATTTACAACAAAATTTCATAGAACTAAATTTCATAAAACAAATTTATTAAACATTTGTTTACATCATATAAATTTACAACAAATTGGAAAAAATAATAATTTACATAAAATTAAAAATAAAAAACCGATTATGGACTTAGGTCTATAGGTTCTTCATTTGCTTTTTTCTTCCCTGATTGCTTTTCCAGCGCCATATATAATTTGAAATTTGGTCGAAAAAGTTCCTTCCATGGCGCAGCTGCCTCAGTGCGTGTTTGTTCCCACCGTGCTATAATTCCTGGCATTGGGAAGATCCCTTCTTTAGGAATAACCTGAGCATAGTGACAACTGTTGACGAACACCATTACAGTCGGGATCCAATATGTCGTTCCCTGAGGCGGACCAGTATAAAGAGGTAAAAAAGTAGAGTTCCACACGTTTACCTCTCCATTTTGATTTTCCCATAAGGACAACAATACAATTGGCATATTGTAATGAGAAGCAATTAAAAAACCATACGACGGAAATCTCATCCATTTCTCAGAAGGTGCGGGATTTGTAGCATGATAAAAATTTAAACTTGATAAAATGTAATCATACCGGTAAGCTTCAAAGTCAAGATTCTCAAACAGCTCATAATAAACACCTTTCATTTGCTGCAGCTCTTGAAACAATTCACATCTTACCGCGTACCAATCATCTTCCCCATGCTGTTTACCCGTCGCATTTGCAACTACCCGGAACCCACAGTTACCATCCCCACGCACATCATAAACCGTTTCGATGTAACTATGTAACATGACCCATATTTGGTCACTGTACAGGAAGGTTGGCCTATTGGGGGTGGGTTTAGGGTTCTGGTTTCGCGGCCTCCTAGTTGGGTTTACCCTTACCTCCGGTGTTTCATCCGCCTTGCCTTTACCCTTGTCCCTACTAGCACCAGCACTCTGTTCCTCCACATACTCCCATCCCGACTTATCCCTCTTACTAGATTTGTCGCCTTTTCTAGGTCTCCCCCTATTTGCTCTCACTTCGGGGTCACTGACGGATGTTCTGGCTGGTACGGTTATCTCTCGGAGTTGTGTTTTCATACGCCGTTTTTCAACATTCGTTTTGCTAGCATAAACACTTTTAAACTCTTCTAGATCACCCTCTACCCCATAATCATCGGTGTTCCCATTATCATCAATTACGTCTAATTTTTTCCAGAATGGATGAATATATTCTAGAGGAAGAGGCTTCCCGAATAAAATATGTTCACTCATAATATGATGACAAGGTAAACCGTGAGACAATTTAAAACCGCAAGAACAATTCTCATCAGCCTGGCCACTACATTTTCTGTGTTCTTGGAATAATAAATCAAAGGCATAGTGTGTGATATACGACCTAAGATTTATAAATAGAGGCGTTTTTTCAGAATGTGGAAAATAAGACTTGCATTTATCCAACTTCGTCTTAATATCCTCAAACTGTTTTTCTAGAATTCTATTCACCTCTACCCAAACAGTTTCAAGCGTGCCAGTATTAGTGGAAAGGGATCTTTTCAGCTTAGCATGCTGTTGTTCGGCTCGATTGCTAGTTCTGTTACCTAGATGTGTTGTGTGGTTGGTATAGCATGCAACAAACTTTTCAGCATAATCATTTAAAAGCTTGTCTACATACTTAATCACAGCAGGGTACGATTTGTAAGAGGTATTGAAATTAGTTCGGTTATAATTGTACTCCTCTATCGACTCAGAATCAACCAATAAACCCCAATCATCTAGAAACGTTTGCCACTCCTCGTCAGGGATCTTTTTACGGCAGTTTTTCAAAACATTTTTTGCAATATGAAAAGTGCACAAAATATGATGAGAATCGGGAAAAACAACGGATAAAGCATTTGATAAGGCCATTTCCCTGTCGGTTACAAACACCCTAGGTAGTATACACCCCTCCAATGTAACTTTAAATTTTTCCAATGCCCATATATAACTTTCTTGTGTCTCGTCACTCATGAAAACAAAACCTAAACAATATGTTTGGTTCGTTGATGTCATTCCTACGACTTCTAGAAATGACATATTAAAACGGTTTGTCCTATATGTACAATCCATTAACAAGACATCAGGAAAAGCTTTGAACATCCTTATAGAATCGGGGTGTGCAAAAAACAAGTTCTCAAGGGAATGGGTTGATGGGTTCATATTATAGTAGAACGTGTATCGATGTCTATCCAACAAATTAAAAAGTTCCTGTATCGGGTTTCTACCATCTCGTTCTTTAAATTTCAGTCCGGCCAAAAAATTATGTATCGTTTTAGTGTTTGATACATTGTCAGGATTTCTATTTTTAATGGCCTCTAATATTGCACCAACTTTAAAACTACTTTGCCTTAAAGTTTTAACAATTTCTTTTTCATCTTGGGTTAAACGAGCACGTCGTGCTTGACCTTGGAGGTAAGTTGGGGGTGGGTGGTTATGTTGTCCATTTTCTACGTGACACATCCATTCACCATTAACTACGTAACCTTTAATGAAAAATGGACAGTCTTTTTTCTTTGTACCTGATTTTACGGAAGATGGTTTCTTTTTTTCGTAAACCCCCGATTTATCACACACAATATCAACATACGGTGTCCTGCTCCCATCACCCCCTCCAGACCTACGAATCGTAAGGATGAAACCCCAATTTCCAGCCACATCAGCAAGATCAGCAAGCATTTCATCCCTTGTTTCCCAAGTCAATTCATCAACTTCAAAGTGCTCCGAATAATCAGTTAGCTCATCGTTTGAGCCACTGGATGAATTCGCATTGTTGTTGTTATTCCATTGGTTGTTGTCATAACCATAGTTGTAATTCATTTTCGGATAGGGTTTGTTTGTATATTTTATTGGGGAGAAATGAGGATTTTTTAAGAGATTTCCGAAATGTGTTTGTGTTTGATTTTATGGTTTGTTAGAATTGGCAAAATTGAGTCATATTTATAGGGTAAGTTTACACTACAAACCGTAGATTACTTTTACGGTTTGTAGTGAATTTTTGGTGTAGTCATTTCGAAACTTTAATAATGCATTGAGTAGTCATTTTCGGATAGGGTTGTCAAATCATAATAATTCAAAAGTGATAAGGTGTTGTCGGAATTATTTTGATAGATATGGTATCCAATGTAATTTACACTACAAACCGTATATTACTTTTACGGGTTGTAGTGTTTTTTTTGGAGTAGTCATTTCGAAACTTTAATAATGCATTGAGTAGTCATTTTCGGATAGGGTTGTCAAGTCATAATAATTCAAAAGTGATAATGTGTTGTCGGAATTATTTTGATAGATATGGTATCCAATGTAATTTACACTACAAACCGTAGATTACTTTTACGGTTTGTAGTTTTTTTTTTTTTTTACGTTGTTTACGGTGATTCAGTGCAAAAAGTACATTCGTAAAACGTCGCTGCTCAAATCAGGGGTACAAACCGTACATTACTTTTACGGTTTGCACAAAATACATACAAACCGTACATTTAATGTACGGTTTGTATGAAATCTGTACAAACCGTACATTAAATGTACGGTTTGTATGTATTTCAGAATATTTAGGGTTTTTTAGGGTTTAGGGTTTAGGGTTTAGGGTTTAGGGTTTAGGGTTTGTAATTTAGGGTTTATGGTTTTTAATATAGGGTTTAGGGTTTAGGGTTTGTAATTTAGGGTTTAGGTTTTTAATATAGGGTTTAGGGTTTAGGGTTTGTAATTTAGGGTTTAGGGTTTATGGTTTGTAATTTAGGGTTTAGGGTTTGTAAATTAGGGTTTATGGTTTACGGTTTAGATTTTAGGGTTTAGGGTAAGTGGTTTGTAATTTAGGGTTTAGGTTTTAGGGTTAGGGTTTGTAATTTAGGGTTTAGGTTTCAGGGTTTAGAATTTAGGGTTTAGGGTTTAGGGTTTGTAATTTAGGGTTTAGGGTTTAGGGTTTAGGGTTTAGGGTTTAGGGTTTAGGGGTTAGGGTTTAGGGTTTAGGGTTTAGGGTTTAGGGTTTAGGGTTTAGGGTTTAGGGTTTAGGGTTTAGGGTTTGTAAAAACTCAATATTGGTCCTAAAACATACAAATCAAACATACGAATCAAATTAAACTTACGAATTTATAACGTACAAATCAAACATAGAAATCAAATTAAACCTACGAATTTATAATATTCCAACCCTAGCTAATAATAAAACTGACAAATCAAATACAAAAACAGTGCATTTATTTTTTTTTGTAACGACTAAATGTTTTAAAGTTGGACATAGGGAGCATCTTTCCCGCCGATGTTAATCTATCGGATGACGGCTCAGCAGACTCTTCGATTTCGTTTAGCTCCGTACGCCGTCTTTGTCGCTGCTGCGATTCTGGATGCGGCGCACGCTCGTGGGATGTAACTGTCAACCCTCGACTCCAACTGTCGGTTGACTGATGACTAGGATGATGCTCGAACGGGACATCATCCTGAACGTAGCCCGACCCAGCAAAAGAAGCACGACGACCATGACCGCTTGAACTCGGACCCGGACCCTGATCTGTAGTCGGGGGTCGACCTCCACTGGTTCTTCTACCGCCGCTACTAGATTCGCCTTCCCCTCTGCCTCTTTCGTCGGGACGCCGACAACTTGCCGACCTAGTGTAATTTCTTGGGTCGTAACGTAGGTCGTCATCACCATCGTCGTCGTCGTCGTCGTCATCGTCATCCTCCCCCTCCGACTGTTCATCAGCTGACCCATACGGATTCATACCCATTTCAGCGAACTCCTTACGTAGTAAGTCCACGTCCGTTTTAGATTTCAGCCGTTTGAACGATTTGAAACTGCGGCGCAACATCGCTTTCTGTAAAAAAAAACAATAAAAAACGATTTATTAGTATTGAAATATACATAAAAAGAAGTAACGATTTATTAGTAAAAAAGGATTTAGTAGTTACCATTTTATTGAAGACACCCGTATTCTCCCGGAAACCGTGAGGGGGCGGGGCAAGTTCAGGTGGGTTTATGAAGATGCGGGTCCGCTCTCTATACCATTTCATGTAACCCGGTGACGTCCCCGTGCCATATTCGCCGTTAATAAGACGGGTGTGGCGGTCATTCCACACGACTATAAATTCTCCGGTTAGTAAAGGCCAGTCGTGTTTTTGCCCAATCCCATATCTTCTATCCTTGCCGTGACCCTGTCTTGGTTTCCAGATATACGTAGGGACCCGCTGCACAAAACCGAACTGCCTCATGAACCTGTCCGCGGGGTGGTACTCAATCTTCTCATTACAAATGAGAGGCACAGAACAATGCCACATATACCGGCCCCGCGTGCAGTATTCCGGATACTGATTAAGATCCCCGTAAGGTTGCCACACTATCTGTAATCATCAAATTAGAATATATAAACAATGGTTTTAAAATAGACGAGTAATAAATTCTGCGAAGATAAGACCAATGCAAACATATACAACATATAATACGTAAGTTACATATAATACGAAAATTAAAATTTACCTGTTCAGGCGACATATTGTCAAACTGGTCACGTATGTGGACCACATTATGTCCGTAGACATATGGCGTAAGGTTAGTTTGCCGCCACATCTTCCATCTGTAATATACAAACAAAAACCGATAAACAATAAATATAACCGGCAGCTAAGTAAATGATAGATGACACAATAATATAAAAAAGCAAATCCAATTCAAAAACTAAATAAATATCATACCTGTAACCGAGGGGGAACCTAGGCAAGCCCTCCGGTGGCTCGACATCTTCCGGCAGCTCTTCACACGGTCTAACCGGCAGTAGTCTGGTAATCGCCCACATATCCAGAAACATAACCGCCCCGCTTACTCCGGTTGTCTTACAACGTACCACCCTGCATAGATTAGCCTCTAACCAGGCCAGAAGAGCTGATCCCCAACTATACTCAGCACATGTGTCAAAATCCTCTAGAAATGGCAGAGGCCAGAGTGGAATCTGATCACTGCTCTTATCCGAAAACACATGTGCAGCCAGTAATAATAGCATGGCAGCCCTAGACTGATATAGTAAACGCTCTTCACTAGGGTTGGGGGGTAATTCACCGAAGGTCTGTAACATCCAATCAAGTCTAACTGTCAGACAGTTTTGATCGACTTGATTGTCAGCCGGCCTAACACCCAACAAACTCTCCATCATAGCCAACCTGCTCGCCTTCGTGTCATTCCGCTCCGACCGGGTCACAGCAAGACCATCCACTCTCAGACCGAGCATAATCTCTACATCCTGTAAAGATATCCCCAACTCTCCCCCGACAAAATGGAACGTGTGCGACTCATCACGCCACCTATCAACTAAGGCTGTAATCAACCCTCGGTCTACGGTATAATTACCTATACTGTAAATACCGTAAAAACCAGCCCTAATGATATTATGAACTACCCTTTCAGGCGTCGGTATCTGCCAACTATAATTATAAACCCTAATCTTATTGGCATCTCCTCTACCCGCTTCTCTGCCAGCATCCCAAGTCTGATTAGAAATGTGACCGGTCTGTCGTAAAATACCCAACCTCCCTTTAATCTGTGGACCTGGGTCTGTCATCCTAACTATGATAACCAAATATAACTCAATTAATGATAACCAAAAAAATGATAACATAACCAATTAATGATAACCAAACAATGATAACTCAATGATAACCAAACAATGATAACTCAATTATAACCAATTAATGATAACCAAACACACATTTTTTCATAAACCAAACAATAATAATTCAATTTTTTAATGATAACCAAACACACATTTTTTCATAAACAAAACAATAATAATTAAATTTTTTAATGATAACCAAACACACATTTTTTCATAAACCAAACAATAATAATTCAATTTTTTAATGATAACCAAACACACATTTTTTCATAAACCAAACAATAATAATTAAATTTTTTAATCATAACCAAACACACATTTTTTCATAAACCAAACAATAATAATTAAATTTTTTTAATGATAACCAAACACACATTTTTTCATAAACCAAACAATAATAATTAAATTTTTTAATCATAACCAAACACACATTTTTTCATAAACCAAACAATAATAATTCAATTTTTTTAATCATAACCAAACACACATTTTTTCATAAACCAAACAATAATAATTCAATTTTTTAATGATAACCAAACACACATTTTTTCATAAACCAAACAATAATAATTAAATTTTTTTAATGATAACCAAACACACATTTTTTCATAAACCAAACAATAATAATTAAATTTTTTTAATCATAACCAAACACACATTTTTTCATAAACCAAACAATAATAATTCAATTTTTTAATCATAACCAAACACACATTTTTTCATAAAACAAACAATAATAATTCAATTTTTTAATGATAACCAAACACACATTTTTTCATAAACCAAACAATAATAATTAAATTTTTTTAATCATAACCAAACACACATTTTTTCATAAACCAAACAATAATAATTCAATTTTTTAATCATAACCAAACACACATTTTTTCATAAACCAAACAATAATAATTCAATTTTTTAATCATAACCAAACACACATTTTTTCATAAACCAAACAATAATAATTCAATTTTTTTAATCATAACCAAACACATTTAATCATAACCAAACACATTTAATCATAAACCAAACAATAATAACTCAATTTTTTAATCATAACCAAACACATTATCAACAATTCAAATTAACCAAACAAAATAAAAAAACATGCAAAAATGGGACAAATATCAACAATTATTATAATTTCTATAATTAATATAAACAAACAACAAACAATTATATATAGCTAAGTGAATTATGGATTTACATATTTTATATATTTTTTCCTATTTTACAAATAGAAATTACACAAAATAAATAATAAATTAGAGAATAAAAGATATACCCTTGAATTATGGATAAATTTGATTGATGATTTGGGGTTTTTTGTTAATAAATTTGATAGTTAATGTGGTTGATTGATTTGGGTGATTTTTTGGGTTGAAAATTGGGGGTTTTTGAGAGAAAGAGAGAGAATGTAGTATAAAAAATGTTTTTTTTTTAAAAAAAACGTAAGTTTCTGTTTTTCAGGGACCTGCTGTGTAATTTTGGCGCAGGGACTGACTGTGTAATTCTGAAAAGCAGGGACTGACTGTGTAATTTCTACAGAAATTACACAGACCGTAGATTAAATCTACGGTCTACAGTGTTTCACTGTAAACCGTAGATTTAATCTACGGTTTGAATTAAACTAATGCAAACCGTAGATTAAATCTACGGTTTACAGTGAAACACTGTAGACCGTAGATTTAATCTACGGTCATTGCGTTTTTTCAGCATTTTTGAAGTTTAAAAAGTCACCCTCTATTTTTAATTCCACCAAAAACCAAACTTTGAAAAAGTTCAAAATAAGTTAAAATGTTGAAACTAATTGAATTTTCCTTATAACATCTGCAATAGTACTATTAAATTAATTATTAAATAAATTTGTTAGTTAATATATATATTTTTCTTTCATAATAGTATTGTTAACTAACTCATTAGAGTTAATGTTGTTAACATTGTTGTTATATTTAAATATCAATTTGGTTGACTAACTGCTATATTAAATCCCACAATAAAACAAAAATAACACATTCTTCCAATTTTATTTATTTACTATAATATTTTTCTTTATCCGAAATCAATTATTTATTATAAATCAATAGACAACGTTGTTTAAAAAATGCACTAATACGACACTTGTATGCTTGTTAAGATTAACATATATATGTGACATTTAACATGAACATATGCCACTATTTAACAATAAATATTTAAAACAACTATTATAGATGTTCCTAGCTAGTTGCAAAAATATTTTCTTAAACGGGGTTTCAAGAATTGCACTTGCTGCACATTATTAAATTTAATACAGTCCTATTTTTGTTAGAGCATCTGTATCTGTTTACTCAAAACATATTTTTTTCTAAAATTTGATGATTATGGTATAAAAAATGACATACAAATTCTCTAAATTTAAAGAAACACAAAATTCACCTTATATATAAGTAATGTATATGATTCTCTATATTAATATAATAGTAATAAACTATTATGTGGTAAATATTTTTATGTTTGTAATATTGTTATGATTACTAAATAATAATAAACAAATAAAAAAAAATAATGTAGGGTTATTATAAGGAAATTAATAAGAAAGCGGAAATTTTGTGTAAATGTAAACGGTTTATTAAAAGATATAAAATATTCTAAATTTAAAAAAATGATTGAGGTAGCTGATACGGATGCTCTTATAAGATAAGTTTGCCAAGTTGTGGTCTCGTAGATACATGTATGGTTGGTGAGGTGAATATACGATGCATACTAATTAATATAAAGAATATTTACCGATATTTCTGTTTTTAAAACTTTAAAAACACTCTTGAGCTAGCCGTACTTGTAAGAAAATTAGAATAAGTTCCATAAAGACATAAAGTTTCTTAATGTTAGTGTTTGTTAGAGTATATTATCCCACATCGATTAGCTCGATCGTTATCTAGTCGATGTGGGATAATATAATCTAACAGTATTTACTATCTTTTTATAACCTCACAAATAAAGCTTTAAGTCTTTTCAAAATTCACTTTGTCTTTCACCACCATTTGATTGGATAATACTTTCCCATTTGCATCAAAAATGTATTTTTTTTATTGCTAATTTACTAGCAATGATTATTTTATTTTGCAAAATCAACATGAAACCACGATTTTTTTTTTAAAGTTGAATCTAACAAAACATTAAAAAAAACTTGAAACTTCACTCCGAATGATGAATATATAATATTGGTATAATGTGTTCTTGTGAACTTTTTTTTTAAACATTAAAAAAAACATTAAAATAGATTGTGAACTTGAAACTTCGCTCCGAATGATAAATATAACAATGGATTGTGAACTTCTTTTTTTAAACATTAAAATAGATGCACTGCAAAAAACACTTGTAATTTCTGCAAAAAACACTTTTTTTTTAACTTGAAACACTCGTAACTTTTAGCATAACTAAATTTCAGCGCAAACTATTTCTTTTTCTTCTTTTACGTTAACCATATATTTAAGTCTCTGTCTATCTCCGTCCTAGTCTATCTTCCGGTCACTCCGCCTTTCCCGCATTATATCCATTTTTTACGAACCATACCCGACTATCTCTTTTTCCCTTTCACGTTTCTGTCTTAATCTGGCACAGTTTCACTTTGAATGGCTCGAATATAAATCTTATTTGATTGATACATTATTCCGATTGAAAGAAAAAACGAGGGCATAAAATTGTTCAAACTGATTGGATTTTCTTTAGTTAGTTCCAAAAATATTTTCTTAAACAGAGTTTCAAGAATGGATGAAATGAAACCGTAAACAAAGTACTCCTTTTTTATAACCAATTGTGAGATGGTTTATAAGTTATATAACCAACGGTTGTGAATCTCCTTTTTGTTTTTGTTTTTGTTTTTGTTTATTCACACTGTTAATTTATATTCTAATATTATTGCCAGTATTTAAAAAAGGAGTAGTTATGTTAATTTTATATTCTAATATTATTTAAATGGTAGATATGGTAAACCCGAGATATTAGCAAAAAAGCAAGTCCAAATAGTCGATTAATAAAACAAAAATGCAAAAATAAACGTGAAGAATACGTTAAAAGAAAGAGAGTTGATAAGAGTAGAACCCTATACCCGTCAGCTTCGCCCCTCTGTCATTTAACCACACCCTGTACCCAGCTGTACTCCATCCATATAATATATACTATATAATATATAATATATATATACACACAACTATATGGTAAAATGCAAAAATAGCCATGAACTATGAGTTCATTTCAAATAGCCATGACAATATTTAGCTTTTGCGGTTTATTCTCATTACCTGTAAAACATATATTAACTGAATCAACGAATACATTCTATTTTACTAGTATAAAAACCGAGCTTTCTGCTCAAATATAAAGTGCTTGTGTAAACTAACTCGAAAGAACTATTATTTTTTCATAGTTGTCGTAGTGATTATTAACCATGTTACATACATCAAACAAATAATTTTAAGAACAAAGTGGGGCTTTCATCATGGTTTGCGCTCCGTATAACACATAATTTCACGTAAACAATTAACGGTTGTTTCAAAAATGAAACGCAAACGGAACCTTAATCCTACCCAACTCGTATAAGAAATAAAAAAATGCAATAACAGACGGGTATATTAAGAATATATAAGGAATATCCTTTTATATAGACCGTTAACAACAGAGTAATAAATAAACATGTCCTAAAATAACGAAAGAAATTACACACAACAGAGTGATAAACTGCTAAAATAACAAACCGGTAGATTGCTAAAATACAAAGTTCATAAAAGACAGGTTAACACGGGTTTAATTGAGAAAATCTGATAGTTTAATGAGTCAATATGCAGATTTTTAAACCTATGGTGGCTATTTCACAATAACCATACCTCATGGGGTCAATTTCCATAAATTTATATTTACACCATGTACTATATATATATATATATATATATATATATATATATATATATATAGATACAATAGAGATATAGATATAGATATAGAGAGAGAAATACATAAACACAAAGAAAATGAACTTTAGTAACAGTAGCCCACTAGTCACCCCTCCCCCGCCCCAATAACATCACTAAAACCCCCTAAACTTTCATCTCCATTTCAATCAAGTCCCCTACTTTAAAAAACATGGACCCCTGCCCCTTCGTCCGGTTAACCATAACCTCCCTCTCTCTAAAAACCCCCACCTCTACATCAAAACCCGCCCGCGCCGTCGTCCATCCGACCACCTCCCCTTGCTTCTGCACAATCAAGCTAAAACATCACAAAACCCAAACCTCCCCCGTGCCCGAGACCCCGGATTCCAACTCCGGTACCGCTTTCCACCTCACAAACAAAACGTTTAACAAAAAAGGGTGTTTAATGTTATTAAAGGTAACTGTTTACACGGGTCGGGTCGGGTCGACATGCGGGTTGAGTTCGGGTCGGGTTTTGGGGAGGGTAAATTTACCGTTGGATTTGTTTGAAAGTGATAAAAAGGGGGTTGTGGTTTATCATAATGGGTGGGTTGAGTTGGGGAAAGAGGGGAAGTTTTATATGTGTGTGAAGAGCGAACCGGACCCGAGGTTTGTGTTTCAGTTTGAGGGGGAACCGGAGTGTAGTCCGCAGGTCTTTCAGGTGAAGGGGAATGTTCGGCAACCGGTTTTTACCTGCAAGTTTAGTTTCCGATCGAATGACAGGACTAGGTCAGTTGTTTTTCTTTTCTTTTTGTGTTTATAGGCGGAAATTTAGCGGTGGATTAGGTGAAATTTTGGACTAGGTCAATTGTTTTTCTTTGTTTCCTCCTCTTTTTGTTTTGTTTTGTTTTGTTAATTATTTATTGTTTGAAAATACATAGTTAAAACTGGTCATGCAAATTTGACTTGCAGAAATAATCACATATGTAAATTGCCAGGCTGGAAATCTTTGAAAGGTTAAACTGTTAAACTATATGATCGACTTTTAGAAAAAAAATGTTTTAACTATTTTAAAAATGTGATATTTATGTTTCGCGACACTTATTTTGGGATTATTTCGGCAAGGAGAGAGTAGTATGGATGTAAATTATTTATTATAGCAGATTTCAGATATTTACTACTTGTTTCTTATGCTTATGAACATTCTAATATATTCTAGACAAATTTCATAATATTTGGACATAATACTGGTAGAATTTTTTTTTTTTTTTTTGAGATTTAATGTTTATTAAAATTTAATTTTGATTTTATATTAAAATTAATTGTTGGAATATATTGATACATGTTTCATCATAATTGTTGAAATTTTTTCATTTTTTTAGGGTATAACTTTTTCTCATAAATTATTACTAATACTTTTTACTTGGCTTTTTAAATATGCTATTTTTAATTGGAGCAATTGGATTTGTTTGGTACTGGTTTCTTAAATGTGGTATGCATTCAATTATTATGTATTTTCCAATATGTTGTTTTTAATTGAGAAATTCAACTTGTTTGGCACTGGCTACTTATATTGTAATAATTATTATATGCATTCAGAAATTGAATTGTGTATGTAAATAATTTAGCTACCCATCATTGTGATTGTCTGAATTGGGGGAATAAAGTGGTGAAAATCACTCTACTTTGACTTGCAAAATTACTATAATACCAGAATTATCAAGGACATGTATGTAACTTGCTTGTGTTATTATTGTGAATGTCTCTAAATTGTGTGGCTGACACTTGAAATTATACAACTGTATTGTTGTCTATGTAAATGATTATGTAGGGTTATTATTTTGCTGGAGGAAATAATTTCTACCAGGTTGGAACAAATTAATTCGTGGGGTATAAGTTAAACTTAAATGGAAGAATTTAGGAGTGGACATCATTTTGTCTTCACCTTTTCTTTTACTTTTACACTTTATTTTTGAAATCTGTTAGTGAACTTTCCTGCAAATGAGAAATACAAAATTGTTTGATTTTGGCAAATTTGGAGTTGCAATATTATGAACAAGCAAATCCTAAAATTGGCCTGTTGTTAGGACTAGCAAACCTAAGTGGCTCTTTTTGAAAACTAAAAAAAACTGCATAATAGCTTAGTTTATAACTGCACTTTTTTTGTAAAAGGTTTACCTTCATTTGTGATTTTTCTTCCTAACATAACAAGCTAGGGTAATAGACTTGTGATTTTTCTTCTTCTCTATGCGTAAAATCCGTTTGAAATGGTACATTTAGAACCTCGTCACCCAAACGAGCCATCTAAGATTTGAAATCTCCTTTCCAAGGGGAGGGTTGGTTTCACAATCAAGTAGCTGAAAAGCATGTTTAACCATGTGGTGTCCCCCCAATTTGAACTTTTTAACTTTCAAGTTTGAACTCAGTTTTCATTGTACTGCAAAAATAATTTGTTGTCTTTTTAGTTAAACACTAGGCTTTACTCTTCATAACAAAACAAGCTTAAAGGCTAATGTTTCTTATTACAGATTCCTTAATTGAGGCAAATTAAGGAGAGTAGTAAAACTTACTCTCACCAGAAAGCTAGACTCAAAACTCTTGCCCACTTTACAGTACAATCGCTTTTTACATTTTACCAGATTTAGTACATACTACATAGATTTGATTCTTCAAACATAAACTAACTCTTTATTCCTAAAAATTTCATCCTACTAGGTCTCTGTCATCGGAACCAGACTCTTCTCGAAAATGGCTAAGCTCGTTTGGTAGTGAACGCGAACGACCAGGAAAAGAAAGGAAAGGCTGGTCTGTCACGATCCACGACCTTTCTGGTTCCCCAGTGGCAGCTGCCTCTATGGTGACCCCTTTCGTGGCTTCCCCTGGTTCGGACCGGGTCAGCAGGTCCAACCCTGGCTCATGGCTTATCCTCCGCCCATCCGACGGCACATGGAAGCCTTGGGGCCGCTTAGAGGCCTGGCGTGAACGTGGCTCCTCTGATGGCCTAGGGTTCCGCTTCGAACTCATCCCTGAAAATTCCACCTCTGGTGTTGTCCTCGTTGAGTCCACCCTTAGTTCCAGTAAAGGCGGAAAGTTTTCTATCGATCTTGGGTTTGCTCCCTTACCGGCCAATGGGCGGTCGACACCTGGCAGTGCCACATCTCCGGCTTGTAGTCCTCGTGGAAGCGGTGACTATGGAAACGGGTTGTGGCCTTATTGTATGTATAGAGGGTTTGTGATGTCGGCGACTGTCGAAGGGGAAGGGAGTAAGTGTAGTAAACCGACGGTTGAGGTTAGCGTGAACCATGTGGGATGTACCGAGGATGCGGCGGCGTTTGTTGCCTTGTCGGCGGCGATCGATTTGAGTATGGATGCTTGCAGGCTTTTCTCTCATAAGCTTCGTAAGGAACTTTGCCCGTCACAGGATGTGCTGACTTGAGTTGATTGTTTCCTGATTATTCGTAGTTTTATCCCGCGAATTTTAGTGCGTGAATTTAGAATTTTAGTGGTAGTACACTAGTACTAATGGGGGTTTTGCGATGACCAAGGCTTTTCGGTTGTACATGTGAGACGGAAGAATAGTGGGTGGTGGGTTTGGCAAGCACGCCTTGGTTTTTTTAGAGTTGTGTGGCTTGTGTTAACTTTTTTAACCATTTCTTGTTGGGAAAAATGGTCCTCTCAATTCCCTTTTTTAGCTTTGTAATTGGTAGCAAAACAATAGTATTATGGATTTGCTTTCTCGTTTTTAAGCTTTTCTATGTTTTGAATTAAGTTTGTGATGCAATGCAGCTTAATATTTGATTTGCAATTGTAGAAAGGTGTTTGTTTAAACATTTGCTACGGCTACTATTCAACATCATGCTATTCGCACTATTAATTGACATGCGTTATGACTTATTCAAGTCCAATTTTTTTTTTTCTTTTTGAAAGTTGAAGTCCAACCTTCTAGCATGAATCTTTCAATAGACTTTTCGTTGTTTACTCTTAACATGCCTATTTGGACCGTCTTTTGTAGTTCTGTGCATCTTAAAAGTTAAAGATCAGCTTGCGTTTTGTTGGTTCGTGTTTGACAAGATATCTTGCTTGTTCACATAATACTTGATGGGAATATAAGCTCTTAGACGGCCTTGACAAAGTTACTTGAATCGACCGTTTTACTTGCGACAGTTCCGAAAAGATAAACTTTGTTTTCTATCTAATAATACCTTCTTTTACGACAAATGATCTTAACTCGACATATTTTATTTTCTATCTAATTTCAACTGTGCAAGTCGAATAGAGTTTGGGATAATGATTCTCTGCAGTCTACTATAGTCAGACCCGACCATAGGCACACCGAGTTCCCACTTGACCGATTTGCATGTGCCCCATAACCGGAAGTTAACTTAAATTGAATCATGGCAATGATATCACATTCTCAAACGACTAAAGCATAATCGTTTGGTTAATTTTTTAGAAATTTTCTTATTATGTCAAAATGTTTTTGATATACCACAAAACATGGCATCTCCTCATTATAAAACTTGAAAAGGACTAGGAATGAGTCGGGAAAAGCACGCAATAAGGTTGCTACCTGTCAAGTTTGGCTTTTTATTGTAGTTCACTAGATAGTAATATTATACAAAAAATTGTTACATAGAAAACGATGTAACATGTAAGATAAAGATTTAATACCATATAGTAGTTAAATAGATAGGCCAGTAATGGAGAATAGCTGTAAGGTCCATTCTATATTCATGTGGTGAGTTTGCAATTTTGCATTAGTTGGCATAGATATAGAATCATCTACCGTTAGGTGTGCCGAATTTCTGTTATTTTATTTTGGGACTTGAGCTGACCTTCTAATATAAAAATAAATAAGAATTGTTATTGTTATAAAACTCGTGCAGGGAAGATGAATTGGTGGATACAGAGATCATCATGTAATAATGCATTTATGACTTTATGTTATAAAACGAAGAGAGAATCGTATCTTAGTGCGCTAAAATATACAAAATTTATTGTACAAAGTATAAACAAATATAAAAGGTAGGCTACCCTTTAATATAGGGATACCAATTTAGAGCCCGGCTAAAAACCGGAAAAAAATCGATAACCGAACCGAAAAAAACCAACAAAGACCGAAACCGAAAAGCCGAAAATTTTTGAGGACGGTTTCGGTTTTCAATAAAACCGAACCGAAAAAAATCGAAAAAACCCGAAAAAGACCGAAAAATAAAACATAAAATCGAAAAATATGCTCGGTTTCAGTTTTCTCAAAAACCGAACCGGATCGGATCCAGTCCCACATACCATGATAATAAACTACAATGCCCGTGTGTGATTTTCAATAATAATGTGTGGTGAATTTTGGAGACTCTGTTGATGTCCACACATTTGCATTTAACAAGTAGGAATAATGTTAGTCAAATTAAAAAAAAATCTAAAAATTAAAATGTCGACCATAAAAATAATTTCACTACCCCAAATCGTACTTCCTTCACGTTCAATGTTTTCCAAGTCATTTTTTCCCTATAATTACTAAGTATAATTTTTTCTGAATAAAACTTAGATAAAAATAATGGGTGGGCATGGGAAAAAAGTGGTTATAGTACAACAGGTTATAGTTTATAACCAAGTAATATTAGTGGTATAGATAATACCAGATATATGTTGTATTAGTTTATCCCATTGTTAGCCTAAATTATAGTATAATTAGTACTATCACTTATATAATATTAATGCAATTTATGTAAAAAAACAACTTATAACATGGGTCTCACAGTATTAATAATCTTATGTCATCTCTTATACCGCAAACAAACATGGTCCAAACATATTATGTTTTCCCTAATGCAAATCGGATATTGGGAATTAAGAAAGAATTTTGTTTTTCATTCATACAAATCAATAATTTAATTCCACACTAGGCTATAAAAAGAATCACTAAATAATAAATTTAACATATGATAACATCGTGAAAGATGTTACTAAAATTTGATAGGTCATGTAACAATTTAACATTTTTCCAATACGAATGTATACTCGGTTTCAATGACCCTAAACGTGGAATCCCAACCAGAATTACATATAAATTGAAGCCCATGAACTCATTGTAGTTTTAATGGTAATTCTTGTCTATGGTTTCCTCTTCAAGAGATTTATCATCAATCCAGGTGTTCTATATCGAGACCAACTGAGATCTACTAATCTACCGAATGTATCTGGACATATAGACTGACAAATCGGATTACGATTTGATTCAAAGAAACTTCTCAAAGATGTTATTTGAGACACTACAATTGGGACAGCACCCTCGAATTGCAGAAGTGCTGGCGAGCTTGATTTTCTTCCCAAGCTCGGCTTAATCAATTTCGCGTTGGCTCCGATCTTCCGGGGTGGTCAGGTATGCTCCGGCGGTCAGGTCGTCTTCGTGCCTGCACAAGGAACGAACAGGGGCCCGGGGTTGTTGCCGGGTTTTCCCTCTCCGACGATCAAGTCAGTATCGATGTTAACTGAAAGTAGGAATATAATAAAGGGTGAGGGACCGGGCCGGTTACAGGTCGGTGTATCGAGTGGTACAGTCAGTGTTCAGGGGGTCCGGTTTGTTTAAGTTTTATCTCTCCTCTCTCTATTTGTGCGTCCCCCTCTAAGTAGGATTAGGGGGGGTATTTATAGTGAGGTTCAGAGGCGTATTAGCCCTTGGATCACTGTACTGTAAGATGCTGATCCAACGGCGTCAGTCATTGATGACTCTGACAAGAGTACTGTCCTTAACCGGGGCCCACAGGAGGTGTCCTGTGATTGGGCCACGTCGGTGAAACGTCAGGGGGGGTCCCCCAAGGGAGCAGCAGCATTAATTGGGGAAGCGTACGTGACACGCTTCTTTGGGCCGGCCTCAACACGGCTCGGCCCTTCCAATCCGGGGCGTCGCATCATTCAGGGTTGATGGGGCCCGGACGACCCGCTATGGGGGCGTTATTGCCCCGGACGAGGGGATGCTGACATTCCCTCGCCAACAGCTCCCTGTCCGGAGTCGTTGCTAAGGACAAGGATGGCGAGGATCTCTTGTCGTTACGGGGGCTCCGGTCATTTTGTTCTCGAGCTCGTCGGTGCAGATATGCCCATGCACGGCTGTTTTATGACACGTGTGCAACCATTCATGGTTTTCTTACGCGTGGACATGAGGCGCCGTATCTGTTTCTTCGATTTCTACAACGCCATTAATGCTAAAACGGCTGGTGAGTGACATTTGGCAGATGGCCTCTGCAGGCTGTACACGTGGTGGACATTGATTGAGTGGCGGCGGTTATTTGTGGGAGTTCGTGCAATGAGCCGTCGCGTCTTTTCACCTTATGGTAAACGTCTTTTCATCTTCTGGTGGGGGTTCTATAAATACCCTCAGTGAAAATTCATTTTCACTTTCTCAATCTCTCTCTAAAACTTTCACAGCAAACCATTCTCTCTCTTCCTTCATACTTAGGAAATTTCACAAGCCAACCAACCATCATGGTTATCAAACACGGAGCCGGAAAAGGCCCGATGGTTGCCCCGCAACCACGGCGCCTCGAGGTGATGGCGCACGCCTTGCCATTCCGGGCAATGGTTATCGACCCCGCCATCTCCGTAGCAGTAAACGACAACAGTATTATGGTCAGGCAGCACGGGCCTGACCTAGACGAGTTTCGCCAGCTCTGCGGCATAGGGGAGGAGTTTCGACTTCGGACCTGTGCGACCTCGGACGAGGTAAATGGGATCGTGGCTGATCCCAAGAACATGGTAACTCTCTCCCTCTCTACTCTTCTATACGGGGGCACCCACCTCCCCATTCCGGAGCTACTGGCGGAGCTCTGCGCCTGGACGCAGACTCTTCCGTGCCAGTGGCCTCTGCAAGCGCACCGCATCTGCGCCGGAATGGAGGCCCTAAGTGTCTCGTTGGGTCCGGCCATTCCGGAACCATTGGGACTTAGGGAGCTCTTGGCCTGCTACGAATTTTTGCAGGCCGAGCCAAGCTCCCAATCTAAGAGCCGACAACCCTACCTGAGGTGCCGGTCTCATAATCAGCTGATCACAGGTAACTCCGATTCGAATCGGGGTTACACACAAGACGTGGTCGTGGTGGAGGGCCCCTGGCTCCCCCGTGACGACCTAGCTCTCCCGATCAGGCCGGGGAGAGTGCTGAGCACCAAGGAAAATAAATTCACCGTGGCCTCTAAGCTTGGGGGCCTGGGCGAACCCAACATAGAGTCGTTGGAGGTGGCCCTCAACTGGTGGGGTCCGGATGGGACCGACGTGGGGGCACGCGATGCGGAACGCCTGCTAATCTGTGGCTCCCCTACCTCCTGCAAGGGGAACAGCTTCAAATGGCCCCACAGGACCTTCTGTCCCGTGGGATACTCCAGGGAAAGGTGGGAGAAGGAGAAGGGTCTGGAGTCGACCCTCCCTCCCAAGGTGGTTGAAGGTGCCGAGGCAGCCCTCCATCCCAGTGGTCTGGAGCATGTGGCGAAGAAGGCTTCGAAGCCAAAGCTGAAGACAGGGAGTAGGGCGAAGGCGGCGAAGGCGGCGACGGTGGTCTCCTTCGCTCCTTCAACGGCCGGGGTTCACTTTGAGACCCGGTCTGATGGTACCGTCCTTCACTACCGGGTGGGGGCGGACGGTACCCGAACCTATATTGATGCACATGGGAAGCCTTTGACAGAGGTCCTCCCCTTGAGCTCTAGGGAACCCGCTGTGGGGAGCCCCCTACGATTAGAAGATAGCCCATCTGAGGCAGAACCCTCCGGGCCAGCCTTGGGCACCTCAAGGACCAGAGTAAGTCACTTCTTGTTTTTCTCAAATTTTCGTTTTTACACTTAGCTAGATTTAGTTAATTTCTTCTAATTTCTCTAACTCCTTTCTTGTATGGCCTGTATAGGTAGTCCGTTCTGACGAGGAGGAGGAGGCAGATGAAGAGGCTGAGGAGGAGGCGGGGGTGGAAGAGATAGCTGAGGTTGGGGATGGCGAGGGGGAAGAAGGGGCGGTCGAAGAGGTTGCTGAGGCGGGGGAGCCCGAGGGGGTAGTGGTCGAGGTCGAGGCCGAGGAGAGGGAAGTGGTTGTGACAGGAGAGAGGGAAGTGGCGATCCTGCCGCAGTCGGCTGGCCCGGAAGATTTGGCAGCCCAAGCCAGACTCGATCGGCTGGCCCGCAAGGCCCTTCTGGGGAAGAGAAAGGTGGAGGGGACGAAGTCCCTCCAAGGGGAAAAGAGGGCCAAGGTCGGAGGGAGCAACCCGTCCGAGGTTGTGATCGTGGAGGGGCCTAGGGAGACGTCGGGCATTGCTCAAGGCCCTACTCAAGGCTCAAGCTCCAGCTCTGCCTCCCCGACCCACAGGATGCCTGTGCAGACGCCCGAGGAGGTGAAGGCGGCCACGGGGGTGAAGAGCATCATGGAGGCTCACCCATCTGCCGGGTTACTAGCTTTGGCTGCGCTCCAGCAGCAAAGCGTCGAGGCTGATCATCGAGGTCGTGACCTCGCATCCTCCATGACATCGGCCATGGCTATGATACCTCAGGTACGTATATAGTCTATTCGTATGTTTTCACATTCTTCCCACATATTTTTGCTAAGTGTTTTGCCTTTTCCCTTGTAGGCTTACTTAATGATGAACCAATATGTCTATCACCAAGGCCAGCTGGTGAGGTCATGGGCCGCGAAGGCAGAGGCTAATGCCAAGCTCGTGGAGGAGGCCCAAAAAAGGGCGGAAGAGGTCCAGAAAAGGTACGAGGAGGCCCAACTCAGGGCGGAGAAAGCTGAGAGCCTAAACGCCACGGTTGAGGCTCGAAGAGTCGAAGCCGTAAAGGCCAGAACGGAGGCCGAGGAGCGTGCCCAGGCTGCGGAGGCAGCCCTAAAAGAGGCCGAGGCTGGCATCACCGACAGGATAAAGGCGGCGGTCCAGACTGGCCAGGCCGAGCTGAATGCTGCCTGGGCCCAAAAGACACAGAAGGACTTCAACTCCTTCTACGTCGAAGGGTGGTCTGAGGCGGCTGCCTTCATGAGGGCGGGACCGGATCACCCGGTATGGAACGTAGAAAATATCATCGTTCCCGTCCCCTCAGCTCCCGTTCCGGATGTGGTGCCTTTGACTCCTCGAGCTCTCTCGGACGAGGAGGACGAAGCTAGCCAGAACTAGGGTAGATTTAGGCTCTCGTTTTCAATGTAGTTTCCTTTCTGTACTTAGCATGTAATAGCTTTCCGTTGAATGAAATGAAAAAAAACAATTTTGGACTTGTCTTTTATTTATTCTTCTGTGTTTTACTTGTTTACTTCCATTGTGTTTTATACATTGTATACACGCTCCCAAATGAGTGGGCCTTAGTGCTTCGGCGTTGGGGCGCTCGTTTGATACAACTCATAACTTACAAACCGAAGTAACACATAGAAAATTTAAATGAACTGAAAAATTCAAGTAAATATGAACCGAGGTTCCGTATAGGCTCGTGTTCTGAAACACTTAGAGAATTTAAGTGAACTGAAAAATTCAAGTAAATATGAACCGGGGTGCCGTATAGGCTCGTGTTCTGAAACACTTGGAGAATTTAAATGAACTGAAAAATTCAAGTAAATATGAACCGGGGTTCCGTATAGGCTCGTGTTCTGAAACACTTAGAGAATTTAAATGAACTGAAAAATTCAAGTAAATATGAACCGGGGTGCCGTATAGGCTCGTGTTCTGAAACACTTAGAGAATTTAAATGAACTGAAAAATTCAAGTAAATATGAACCGGGGTGCCGTATAGGCTCGTGTTCTGAAACACTTAGAGAATTTAAATGAACTGAAAAATTCAAGTAAATATGAACCGGGGTGCCGTATAGGCTCGTGTTCTGAAACACTTAGAGAATTTAAATGAACTGAAAAATTCAAGTAAATATGAACCGGGGTGCCGTATAGGCTCGTGTTCTGAAACACTTAGAGAATTTAAATGAAATGTACGCCGGGGAGCTATTGAAACAACAACAGTTTTCATTTACAAAGCCCATAGGCCTAAATTTACATCACATTCTTATTTATACAAAGACATAAAGATCGAGCCCTACTGGTAGTACTTCCTTAGGTTGTTGACGTTCCAAGGTCGGTCCACCGGGACGTCGTTGGGAAGACGACCCAACAGGTAGGCCCCGTTCCCTACCGCACCGAGGATTCGATAGGGGCCTTCCCAATTGGGGCCTAGCTTGCCGTCGGACTGTATCCTGGTGTTGTTGTTTACTTTTCGTAATACGAGGTCTTCGTCTTGGAAACGCCTGACGTTCACTCTTTTGTCATAAGAACGCCCCAGCTCGTTTTTATATTCGGCGTTACGGATGGCCGCAACCTCCCTTCTTTCTTCGGCGTAGTCCAGCTCTAGCCCCATCATCTTTTCATTAAGCCCGTTTTCCACCATGTCCGTCCTCAGAGAAGGAAGCCCGATTTCTAACGGGATGATGGCTTCCATTCCGTAAGTAAGGCTATAGGGTGTCTGTTGAGTGCCCCGTCTTCTCGTCGTTCGGTAGGCCCAAAGGACGTGATGCAGCTCTGCAGCCCATCGTCCTTTGGACTTGTCTAGCCTCTTCTTGATTCCGTCGAGCACGGTCTTGTTTGATACCTCGGCTTGTCCGTTGCATTGGGGGTACGATGGGGTCGAATAGTAGTTCTTGATGTGATACTTTGCATACATCGCTTTTAATTTGACCCCGGTGAACTGTCCTCCATTGTCCGCGATGATTGAGTAGGGGATTCCGAATCTGGTGATCACGTCTCTCCAGAGGAAACGTATCACTTCGGCCTCTGTGATTTTCGCTAAGGCCACGGCCTCCACCCACTTTGAGAAGTAATCGGTGACCATGAGGAGGAACTTCTTCCCCCCCGGGGCCACGGGGAATGGTCCGACGATATCCATGCCCCACTGCGCAAAGGGCCAGGGCGAGGTCACGCTGCTCATTTTTTGCGCCGGGGCATGGGGTATGGGTGCGTACTTCTGACACTTCTCGCACCTGAGTACGAAAGCTTTGGCGTCCTTTTGCATGAGGGGCCACCAATATCCGTGGGTCAAGGCTCGGTTGGCCAGCGATCTGCCCCCGGTATGGCTTCCACATGTTCCTTCGTGAATTTCCTCCATGACCCTCATTACCATGTCAGGGTGGACGCAGAGTAAGTAGGGGCCAGAGAACGATCTTTTATAGAGCTTGTCGTTGGGAGCTATCCAGAATCCCAGTGCCGTTCTTCTTATTTTCTCGGCCTCTTTCCTCTCATGGGGAAGATCACCGGAGCGATGGTATTCGATTATGGGATCCATCCAGCTTGGTTCCGGCGGGAGGTCCGTCACCATGTTAATTGTTGCCCTAGCCTCGATGCTAGGCGAAGGGACGTATTCTACGGTGATGATTCTCTCTTTTTTATCACTCATGGCCGAGGCTAGAGTCGCTAGTGCATCGGCGTGCGTGTTCTCGTTTCTGCTGATGTTGACGATTTCTTGACATTCAAAGCTTTGAAGTATTCCGGATGCGATGGCCACGTAGCTTGCCATTCTTTCATCCTTTGTCTGAAACTCTCCACTAATCTGGCTGCTGACCAACTGAGAGTCCGTATGCACCAGTATCTTCTTGATTCCGAGGCTTCGGGCCATTTTCAAGCCGGCGATAACGGCCTCATATTCGGCCTCGTTATTGGTGGCCCTGAAGCCTAGTTGGATCGACTTCTCTATCACATCCCCTTGTGGAGATCGTAGTACGACGCCGAGACCGGACCCTTTCTTATTGGCGGCTCCATCCGCGTGCAAGGTCCAGGTCAAAGGGGCACGGCCTGTGATGTCGGGGCATTGAGTCGTCCCAGTGAATTCTGCCACGAAGTCGGCCAGGGCCTGTCCTTTGACGGACGTTCGCGGCGCATAGCTGATGTCGTAGGCGTTCAAGTGGCAGGCCCACTTCATCATTCGTCGAGAGAGATCCCCCTTTTGGAGTATTTCTCGCACAGGCTGGTCAGTATAGACCACAATGCTGTGTGCAGAGAAATAGTGAGCAAGTTTTCGTGAGGCCACGACGAGGGCTAGGACGAGTTTTTCCAAAGGCATATACCTTGCCTCAGCATCGAGGAGAGTTTTGCTCACGTAATAGATAGGCCTTTGCTCCCTGTCGAGTTCCTTGATGAGGACGGCGCTGACGGCTATCTCGGACACGGCGAGGTATAGGGTAAGGACATCGCCTGGGTCCGGCTTAGTTAGAAGAGGCGGACTTCCGAGATAGTCAGCCAGCTCGGTGAACGCACGCCGGCATTCATCGGTCCATTCGAATTTCTTCTGAGCTTTCAAGGCCGTAAAGAATGGCTTGCATCGGTCCCCGAACCGGGCAATAAATCGGTTGAGGGCGGCAGCCATTCCGGCTAGTTTTTGTATGTCCCTTCTCTTCTCAGGTGTTTTCAAATTTTTCAAGGCAGAGATCTGGGACGGATTCGCTTCGATGCCGCGGTGGGTCACCATGAACCCCAGGAATTTGCCGGCGCCTACCCCGAAGGCACATTTAGAGGCGTTCAGCTTCAGGTCATGTCTTCGTATAGTTTCGAACACCTCTTTTAGGTCGGACAGGTGGTCCCTCTCCTGGGTGCTTTTTACCACCATGTCGTCAATATAGACCTCCATGGTTCGGCCTATGTTTTTAGAGAATATCTTGGTGACCATTCTCTGATAGGTCGCCCCGGCGTTCTTGAGTCCGAAGGGCATCACTTTGTAGCAGTAATTTCCCCTTGGGGTGATGAAGGCAGTTTTTTCTTGGTCGGCCTCCGACATAGGTATTTGATGGTATCCGGAGCAGGCATCCAGGAAGCTCATTCTGGCGGCCCCGGCCGTAGAGTCCACTATTTGATCGATTTTGGGCAAGGGGAAAGGATCCTTTGGACAGGCCTTGTTGAGGCTCGTATAATCGATTCACACCCTCAACTTTCCGTTCTTTTTGGGGACCACTACGGGATTGGCGAGCCATCTGGGGTAATAAATCTCCCTGATGGCCCCGGCCAGAAGAAGCTTCTCTACTTCCTCGTTTATGGCATCGGCATGCTCTGGACTGACACGGCGCCCCTTTTGCATCACGGGCTTGGCATCCGGGTTGACGTTAAGTTTGTGGCAAGCGAGGTCGGAACTGATGCCTGGCATCTCGCTTGGACCCCATGCAAAATTATCGAGGTGTTGGAGGAGGAGTTCGACGAGGTCGGTGACCTCAGGTTTGGTAAGCTTTGCTCCTACCATAAAAAAGTGGTCCTCGTCATGCCCCGGGATTTGGATTTTCAGCAGTCCCTCCTCCACCTTGTCTTCGGCCTCAGGCCCCATCTGTTTGTTTAGTTCCCTCAGCAGCTTAGGGTCCTCTGCCTCGATGTTCATGGCACTCTGGGCCGGCACTATATTCTTGCCGGAATACACGGCCATGGCACAGCTGCGTGAGACTTTCTGATTTCCTGATATGGTTTCCACACCAGCATCAGTTGGATACTTAACCTTTTGGTGTAAGGTGGAGGAGATTCCATCTATCCCATGGAGCCACGGGCGCCCTAATATCACGTTGTAAACAGAGGGGACATTCACCACCGTGAACTCCACGTACATAACTTTCGTACCGGTTTTCACGGGCAAGGTTATGTTTCCTTTGGGCCGGACCGCCTCCGAGTTGAATCCGTACAGGGGTGGGACGTCGGTTTCCAACTGTTCCTCTTTGAGTCCCATCTTTCGAAAGAGGTCTTCAAAGAGTATATTGACCGACGCTCCTTGATCAACGAGGATCCGTCCTACAGCGCATAGGCCTATCTGTGCCGAGATAACGAGGGCATCAGTGTGAGGCACGTCCACCCCCACCAGGTCGAAGTCAGTGAAGCTTACGTCCAGCTTGGAATTGCGCTTATACTTTTTTCGAAGGCTTGAGCTTTCTGCGAGGCAGACGTATTGCTTCATCATTGCTTCTCGTGCTGAGGTTCTTTCTGCCCCATTCTGGATTGACCTTTTGGGCCCAGAGTGAATGACATGACAGATCATCACCGGTGGGGGGAGGTCCCGCTGCCTCTCCTCAACCCCTTCTCCATCTCGATCGGACTCCCTCCGTGACTGGACATATTTATCCATTAGGCCATCCCGGACCCATCCCTCGAGCCTGGCCTTCAGACCATGGCACTCGTTGGTGTGATGGCCACGACCCCTGTGGTATTCACAGATTTTGTCGTTAGGCCCTGGGGCCGGCTCGTTCCGAAGTGGGAGAGGCCAAGAGAAGAAAGGCTCATTCTCAATCTTGTTAAGAAGGTCGACGAGAGGTAGGCGAAAGGTGGTGGAATAGGCAGCGCCCGAACCCGAGGCGACAGGGGTTTGATGCCCCGGTCGAGGATCCTCTTTTCTTCTTTTAGGGGCCGGTTGCGGATTTCTTCCCGTTCGTGGCCGCTCCATCCTTTCCGCTACGGGCCGGTTTCTTCGAGGGCTCGTCGTGACGAGCCGTTCTCTTGGCTGGTCGATAAGGTCTACAGAACGTGTTGCCCCAGCAGACCTCATGTCCTTTTCTATGTCGATATGCTGTTTTATGAGGGACCTGAGTTGAGGGACAGAGTTAGGGGGGGTCGCGATCATCTCGTTTCGGATCCTGCTCCCAACTATCATGTTTTGCCTGAAGGCAGCTATGGCGGTGGAGTCGGGACAGTCCGCGCATTCGGCGTGCTTCAACCAGAACCGACTATCATAGTTCTCGAGGGTCTCTCTAGATTGGACCCTCACTTGATAGAGTTGCTCCGGCTGGGCAGCTCTCTCTTTCAAGTTTATGAACCGGTGTGCAAAGTCATAAACTAGGTCGTCCCAACAGTGGATAGAATTGACGGGCAGGGACTGGAACCATTTACTAGCGAGCCTTCCCAGGCTGGCGGGAAAGCACCTGCACATTAACTGGTCAAGGTGTGACCAATGGTTCATCTGGTATCGGTAGTGTCGGAGATGAGCCTCTGGATCAGAGTCCGCATTGAAGGTTTGGAGGATAGGGGCGATAAAGTTCCGGGGGGGGACACTGTATTCAATTTCGTCCGAGAACGGGGTGCTGCGGGTAGAGGCCACGATTTTCAACGCTGCCTCACCAGCTGCATCGTGCCGTCCTCGTCGACCACGTCTCCGTGTCCGAGGAGGCTTATCGGTTCGGGCATGACTAGATTCTGGCCGTGAGTCCCGACTGCCATCCTGCCAACGGAGCCGTGAATGTATACTCCGCTCGTTATCGCGGCGAGAATTTCCTTCTTGGGAATGCTCCGACTCCGCACCCCTAGCAGGCTCCCTGGGAGTCTTTAGGGGGGGTCGTCGGAGGGGTCCCAACCTGGACATCACGCTTTTAACGGGGGCGGGAACCGATTTGTCTCGGCTCGCGCCTTGGGCGGGCTCGAGTTCCGGCTCCATCAGCGAGGCTATCAAGGCTTTCTGGGCCGCAAGAGCGACGAGCTCTTTTTGGTGAATATCGATCATCATCTCTGTCAGCTCGGCCCGCGATCGGGGTGCGGGAGCTGTTGTGGTCAGGGGAACGGGCTCCCTGGTAGATGCGGTCCTAGGGGTCTCATCAAAAGAAAGCGTTCTAGGCATCCCAAGAACGTGGGGGGGTCGAGACGATGGAGTGTCAAATCGGTTATTGCCAGACATGTTTCTTTTAAGGACGGGGAGTCGAAGCTAACGCGTTTTCGTTTCCCACAGACGGCGCCAATTGGCGAGCTTGATTTTCTTCCCAAGCTCGGCTTAATCAATTTCGCGTTGGCTCCGATCTTCCGGGGTGGTCAGGTATGCTCCGGCGGTCAGGTCGTCTTCGTGCCTGCACAAGGAACGAACAGGGGCCCGGGGTTGTTTCCGGGTTTTCCCTCTCCGACGATCAAGTCAGTATCGATGTTAACTGAAAGTAGGAATATAATAAAGGGTGAGGGACCGGGCCGGTTACAGGTCGGTGTATCGAGTGGTACAGTCAGTGTTCAGGGGGTCCGGTTTGTTTAAGCTTTATCTCTCCTCTCTCTATTTGTGCGTCCCCCTCTAAGTAGGATTAGGGGGGGTATTTATAGTGAGGTTCAGAGGCGTATTAGCCCTTGGATCACTGTACTGTAAGATGCTGATCCAACGGCGTCAGTCATTGATGACTCTGACAAGAGTACTGTCCTTAACCGGGGCCCACAGGAGGTGTCCTGTGATTGGGCCACGTCGGTGAAACGTCAGGGGGGGTCCCCCAAGAGAGCAGCAGCATTAATTGGGGAAGCGTACGTGACACGCTTCTTTGGGCCGGCCTCAACACGGCTCGGCCCTTCCAATCCGGGGCGTCGCATCATTCAGGGTTGATGGGGCCCGGACGACCCGCTATGGGGGCGTTATTGCCCCGGACGAGGGGATGCTGACATTCCCTCGCCAAGTGCCTCTAGCTTTAACTGTACAATTTAGTTTAGGCATCACCGATAACCGATAATAATAAACTTTCAACACACATACATATATACATTTGCTTTCTGAATTATCTAGATATTCCAATTTGGCATCCATAACAAAGTCGTCTTTTAATATTTATTTCTAACTCATCCATCCCGAACAACTGAATTTCTTCCACAAACATGAGCAAATTTTTTGAAATTTATTTGCAGATTATAAGCTTTAAAAGACACAAGGGGCTAAAATTAACTCAGGGATTTCATTATAGTTTACGACTTTCTACACTGAAAACAGAGTTCCACCTTTACACATCTCTGATGGATATCCCAGCCTCAGGATTTTATGAGCTGTTTTGCTACTATATAATTAAAACTTAAGCTTACGCTTAAGCTCTTCGAGTGCATATATACAATTTCTCAGCTGTGGATTACGTCGTAACAATCTGATGATAACATTATAGCAGAAAATTGTCGATCATGTGTTGGATCACATCGCTTCCATCAGAGTGCAAAAGGTAGCTCTTAACCTGCAGAAGTACATTTATAAAAAAAACTTTTAAGTAACCACCAGTATATTTATAAAAAAAAAAGCCAAATCTGAAGGTAAAAATGTCAGATTTGCAAATGTTTTACGATGCATTCAGCAATACATAATCTAAGTGAGTTTCTTTTCTCAACAGAGCAATCTGTTAAAAACAAAAGCCACTTGCAGCCACAGTTGTCCATTTGTTTCAATAAGTTTCAAAGAATATAAGAACAAGAAATAAGAACTAGACTTGCCTGAATGGTACTGTGTGCGAATATTCTCTGTACACTTCCTTTAAAATCAACGTCGACCCTTTCCCATGTCATTTTCGTGAGTGCCCTTATCATTTCCTCTACAATTTGATAAAAAAAAAATCACAAAAAGATTTAAAACTCAATCCTATGATGGAAAAGAGTTTCAAGATGATGATGTGAAGATCTGTTTGTAACATGTCTATGATGATATACTATTAGTTCACATTCATCCATCTCACCAGCTAATATCTACTCCTATGTGATTTTGTAACACATGTGTGGTTGTTCGGCTATAACTTTAATAGGAGCTGTATATATGATCGTAAACTTTGTATTTTGAGTTCATTCCTGGAGTTTAATATCGTTCAACGCAATTAAAGTTTAAGAATGAACATCATGTTAAACAAGATGAACCAAATCCATACAGTAATAAAGACGCCACTCAATTCTACAAACGTTCTTCTGTTTGTATCAAGTCTGTTTAAGCTTTACATGGAAAACATCTCATTAGAAATATGATTTTTCTTAATATTCAAGATATGTGATTCAAATGCTTTCAATGTCTTTTTATTATTCTTCAATGGTGAAAACTCTAAATTACTGACTGATCAATGACTATGCAAAAACTCTCGACATTTGTATGGACAAGATTGCAGATTACCCTGCCATTACCATCATACATAGTGCAGGAGAAAAAAAAAAAGTTTAGGAAACTCCTACTGTCACATTAGCAAACACCAGGGATTAATAATTTCTAAAAAATGGGCCAAAACCAGCAAATTTAGTGAATCGGATAATATTTTAACACTAACCTTCCATTTCCACAGTCTTGTATCTATTGCGATGAGCCTCCAGATCACTATCTTCTTGAGTATTTTCGCTTTTTACTGTTTCGACGTTGATGATATGTGGGTATATCTCACTTCTTGAAAGACTTCGAGGCTGAGAGTGGATAAGTAAGTAAAGTAACAGGTAAAAGAGACAGAAATTCAAATACAATAAAGATAAGCATTAAGATTTAGAGCTTAGAATTACTTTTGGAAGCTCACTTCGGCGCCTTATAGATGATGTACTCCATCCAACAATTACTGTAAACGAGGTCAAGATTTTCACAAAAGATGAAATTTGGCAAACTCAAGTGTCAAATATTTTGCTTTATTGAGCTTTTCATTAACTAACAACATAAATTTGAGTAAGAATACAGAGTACAAGAACGCAAGGCTTGTGAAAGGATACAATCAAAACGTGCATTCGAATAGGTTACCCGCCGTTTAAAAGACTTTAAAGCAGATCTGCAAGATAGTATCAATGATCAGGATCATCCTAGAATAATAAACTGTTTGCCATCACAAATGTCAAATGATACTTTGCTGGCATTGATAAAAAAAAAAAATAGTGCTCACATGAAGGGAAGTTCATCGTTATCTTTTACCATTTGGAGTAATAATGGAGGTTTTTCTTTATCACCGTCTCTCAAGAATAAATGTTTTCCTGTTCTCCCAAGAAACGATGATGCCCGCGAAGCGAAATTCTCCAGATTGTAAATGCCACATAAAGCTGGAGTCTGTTTCTTTTCAAAGACGGACTAAGTTAGATGAAAAGTTTGTTATTTTGTAGTAATAAATTGAAGAGAAAATTTCCACCTCATAGTATATTAGCAGTTCAAAAATGTTTCAAAATCAAGTTCAAATATAAAAAAATGGAACGAGAAAAAAAGAAAGGAAAAAGAAAAAGAGCGAGTTAGTAACCTGCTTGTGTCCCCTAGAACCAAGATGTGGCGTCACGGATGTGATGAAATTCATTGGCTCCAATCCCGCGATTTTACCCTTTATTTTATCTTCAAAACATTGATTTTTAGATTCACCGTTATCATATTTTCTAATCTCTAAGGACCATTTATTTGGAACAGATTTTCCATACAAGTTTGCGATTGCATATCTTGAAACTAGGCCACCTAATGAGTGTCCCACGAAGGAGATTTTACGAAGATATGGATGGCGTTCTATCACTGATAGCACCTGGGAGGAATAAAGCTAATTTCGATGATTCAAAATTAAGAAAATCAGAAAATAATCAGAAAATATAAATCTAGGAAAGAAAATGACTATCTTGATGGATTAGTTGCAAACCTCATCTGCCAATCTATTTCCCATTACGTCGATACCATCCAACGTCAACATCGAATGATTACATTTACTACCTGGACATAAATTTACCAATGCCATTGTGTTAATACCATATTTCTACAAAAGTGAGCATATCAACACTACGGAGTATAATAGTACCATCCTCTCATCTTCGTAGACGAATTACATTTCTAAACTACAAGCTATCAGTGCAAGAATTAAAAAACCTTCTCGCAAATGATGTGGTTATAATCTAAAGTTAGTCTAGTACAGTAACGAGATATAATGTGATAAAGACTCACAGTGAACCAAAACGTCGTGAGGGTACTTCTTTAAAAACTGCTTTGCAGCAAATCTCCAATCTTGACAACTGTGAACACGTAAGTAATTTTTATGTTAAAAGTTTAAGTAATTTTGACGTTGAACTCTACCAATCGAAGGATGAACATTCTAAATAAAAACAAGGTCACAAAATAATGTTGAATATGTTGTTTTTATCACTTAGGATTAATGCATTGGTTACTACTCGGTAATTGAGCTTATACTTTGTACAACATCGAGTGACCTCAAATTTGACGGTATTTCGTTACAAAAGTAAAGGTTGATGTAAAATAATAACCACATTGTTTCGTCCTTAATCATGTATAAATACCATACACTTCAATTAATTAATATCATGCAACCATTTTTCTTATTTTTTGCAGCAACCATTCATGAATCATGTCACAGAGATGATAGCCTTTCATCAGAGGATGAGATAAGATAATAAAGATAGTGGGCTAAAGTGGCATCCTAAGAGGACATGCCTTCAGTCCCACAGTCAGATTAACGATAAAAATATTATGGCCAAAAAATGGTTGCATGTGAGTCGTGACTAAGTAAACTTAGACCACCAAATTAAGGAAGAGTTGATAGAGTAGTTGATAATCTGTGTATTTATATATAACCTTAGGTGCACATTAAAATGTATAGCGTGCCTTCTAATAAGCAAAATCAAAAAACACTAAAAGAAAGAGAAAAAAAGGTCAAATGGCTTCTGCTTTGCTTTCAAGTAGGGCCACTATGGCCCGGGCTACCCCAGTCCAGGCCAGCATGGTGGCACCGTTCACCGGGCTAAAATCCAGCTCAGCATTCCCAGTTACACGCAAAAATGATGACATTACCAACTTAGCTAGCAACGGGGGACGAGTTCAATGCATGAAGGTGTGGCCCCCAATTGGGTTGAAGAAATTTGAGACCTTATCTTACCTTCCCCCACTACCGTTGAGCAACTAGCTAAGGAAGTTGACTACCTTCTACGAATGGGGTGGGTCCCATGTATCGAGTTCTCAACCGAGGGAGGATTTGTTTACCGTGAGCACAACAGTTCCCCGGGATACTACGATGGACGATACTGGACAATGTGGAAGCTCCCCATGTTTGGTTGCAATGACTCATCGCAGGTAATTACCAAAAAATGTCTTCTTTCTGAATGATTTTTAAAAATATGGGGGACAATTTGAATTCTGTCAAATAATCATACACAGAATTGTACTTGACATATATTACCACCTAAATATTGTGTATTTCAGGCAAAGATAGTGGATCAAATATAAATATGAAGTATTAATTTTTAATATCGACTCCTCTTTGGCATTGGATCATGAAAATTTATCAACCGACGATGATTATATATGGAACTCATTCGGGCTTGAGTCTTAATGATAGAAATTGGAATTTTAAAGGAAAACGACACTCGATGAAAACTAGAGGTCATAGAGTGCAAACAAAGTGATAATATGAGAAGAGTGGTTTTGATGTCAATATAAAGTTTTGATACTTCATTGTAGCTGATGTCCATCTTCATCTAGTCCCAGGGATTTACCAGCACACCATAAGTTAAATTGTAGACCATTATTGAGGATTTTTGTTATTAATTTGGTTACTTCTAAAGCCTTTTCTGAAAAGCTTTTGGTTGTCAAATGTGTGCATTTTTTATCTTTGGTCACGGCGCTAAACGGGGAGTGATAAGGAGAAATGATGCATACTTTGAGCTCATTTGCTATCATTTAGGGCTGAAAAGTTGCTTTTTTAACTTCTTTTTATCCCCAAAGAGAGAGAGGTTTTTGTAACCTTGTTATGGCTGTATTTGATTGGTATTGTTGCTGGTATTGTTATCTGAAAAAATATTTTTTTTTAAAAATAATAATAATAAAAAAATGAAGTATTAAATTTCCAGATAATTGTATAAGTATTAAAAGTTACACAAGTATGATCTAATAAGTGAAAATTGTCTTAAGTTTCCTGTTCTTTTTTTCGTTTGCCTAAATTGTATTTTTATCCATCATAGGTGATCAAGGAGGTTGAGGAGTGCAAGAAGGAGTATGAGGAGGCGTTCATTCGTATCATCGGCTTCGACAACAAGCGCCAAGTGCAGTGCATCAGTTTCATTGCCCACAAGCCCGGAAGCTACTAAATATGATTTAGTCATAATCGTTAATTCAATGATGATTTTCTTGTATTATCTTAATAAGGTGTTTTTTCTCGAAAATTTGGACCAAGTGTTTTATTTTGTCTAATTTTGTTGTCTTTCATGATTAGATCCCCAACCAGGGTAAGCCGGCTAGAATAGGCAAGACCTTTCTGTGAAAGTTGCCCGTTAGACGAAATTCGGATTATATGTAATTTTTTGTCTATTCGGTTGGTTTTAATAATCGGATCTGCAATGGAGGAATAAAAGAGGATTACTCGAGTTGAAGAAAGTCTTTTTTTCATATTGTCTTGATAATCAGATAATGATCAAGAAAAAAAATCACACATGGCATGCTCAATCTATCAACAATTAACCAAAATACTTATTACTGAAAAGTGAAAACTGACTTCAAGATTTTGGTACTCAAAATTTGCTTCAACAATTTTCACAGATAAGTTTCTTTAACTGGTTTCACTTCAAACAATACCTTTGCTTGTAGCTTTTAACTACAAAAAACACTGAGAGATCTGGCTCAGAACTTTTAGTTTTGGGAGAAAAATATTGTTAACTATGTCATAATTGATAACAATATTGCTACCAAAAACATAAATGTTACGTATGATTTATACAACATGGGTTATGGATAGGGGCAGACCCAAATCGAGTAAGACTTGAGTTTTGGGCAATTGATCTGGAAAAAAAAGTTAAGGACAATATCCGACTATATTTTTAATATAATTGATAGTTAAAATAAAAATATTAAATACCAATTTGTTTAAGTTACAATTTAGTTTTATTTTTATTTTGATTTGTATTTTTCAAGCAAAAAAAAAATCGAGTTTTAAACATTCAGATATACCGGACCAGCAGTAGTTATATATATATATATAAAGTGGTTAAGGACTTGATATATTTCGCTCACCATGACTAGTAAATCTCAAAAATAAAAGTAGTTATAAAAAAAATATACATATCCAGAATGGAGTCGTTGACCAAATATCCCACACTCATGATGACTTGTGACAAGGCAATGTTTTTTTAGGACTTCAAGTCAAGTTATCTATCATTTTAACAAGTCCATCCAACACATTACTATCGGAGCAGTTTGACCAAATTTCAGTATTTTGAATTAGCTTGAAGTGATTCATCGGAATTTATTTCGTTCAACGGACTTCATAGAAATGAGCGAAATTTGTTTCTAAAGTCTTTTCTTTTAATCTGAAAGTTAAAAGTTTTAATCTTTTTCAGCAAAAAAACAACCCAGTTTAAAAATAAAGTGAAATACTGCATGGATTGCTATAAAAACTTAGAAAGTAAAAACTACCACCAAACACATCCTACACTCATCCATCGTCAGTTTATATCAATGTTGATATACCATTTCTTTTGATCACAATACACAACGATTTGTTGAGTCTTATTCAAAGTTAGAGTTATTTTTTTTGTCTGGTTTTGATGAGCTTTGGATGGCCTTGCGGAATTAGTCTTCTTTGGGATGAAAACGTTGATTGTAGAAGTTTTGTCTAAAATCGAGACTTATTGAGATATGTAGACCGTAGTCATCGATCAATGATAGAAGGTGGTGAAAGCAGTGACTAGTAAATGTTTTCAATATAGGTGTATTTGGTTATGAACCATGATAGTGTGTTGTGGTTTAAATCTACTATATTCGTAGAGAATGTTTCGGTTGCAAGAGACACCTGATCGGTTTCTCTGTTGTTTGTGTATTCACTGAAACGGTTTCGTTTTATAGGGTTTTCATCACCCTTTTTATGTATGGGTCCCCATAGATTCTAAATTTTGTAAAGAATTAGAGGAATCCGACTTGTATCTATCTACTCACTAGTGAAATTTCTTCATTTGCTAAAAAAATAAATAAAAAATACACAACCATTCATATCAGATGTATGAGCTCAATCAAACAAAAATAAATAAACATAGTAGTCGTGGTGCAACATGAAAACTTTTCAAGTGTAAAGAGATAGTATATCTTCCTTCTAATTTTTCTTAAGTACGCACTTACATTAAAACGTGGTAGACAATCCTATATTCCTATAACATCTAAACGTTTTATGAATGTTTCTTTGAATATTTCCTTCAACTGATCATCTCATTAAATATTAAACACTACCAAATTCATCTTCATTATCAATTCTACACTAACAAAACCATGCGTAAATCTATGATTTTAGACAGGTTGACCTAGGCAATCCAGTTTTTCGGAAAATCCAAATTTACAAACTAAAAAAAAAGTCTAACCTTCCTACGATTCCATTAACCATAACGACAAGGTGTCGTGGTTGATCTCCGGCATGAGCGGCCTCCATATCGAAGCTGCCATCGGTCACCGGTGTATCCACCGTGGGAACACCATAATCTCCTCGAAAACAGCTTCTTAATTTCACCATATAAATGAAATTATTCTTCTCTTTTTACCCCACTAAATATAAAAATTCTTCCTGAATAACCTATGCTGATATTTAAGTATCTATTTTCCTTCTATTATCTTTTACATTCTATCTCTATGACCTTGTCTTCAACTCTCTGGAAACAAGCACTTGTCTCACATTCATATAAGTGTGTGTCTATATATTTTTTCCTAGATGCGTATGTAATTGTTTACGTGTTTGTATAATTGTATTTTTAATTTTTGTATGATGTGTTTTGGTTAGGTCAAATAGGCGATTATGGGATTAATAGAGGAGTTAGTTAACAAGTGGGGTCCAAATGACGATAACTTTAAAACGACACCTAAATTAATTAGTAATGATGAAACAATTCGTAAAGTGGAAGGTTATTGTTCGCTTTATTTCTAAGTAAAATAACATGAGAAAAAAAATAGAGATCGTTCAACTAGACGATAATGAGTAAGCTCTGATGAACTATACGTGTGTGTGTGAAAAAAACAGTTTTGTAACATAATAATGATGAACTAAATTTAAAGTTAAAAGATGCATAGTTTTTAAAATGCAATGATAATATAATTGAGTTGGTTACAAATATTATTATGTAAATTATTTTAGTACAGTGATATTAAACTGATATTCTTATAGATATACATATAATTTTTTTAATGAAGAATGGGCAAATATTACCCTCGTTATCTTTATTTAAGGTTTTAAGCTAAATGAACCGTTCGTGAACGTTCCTCGGACTCTGATTCATAACCGTTCGTTACTAAACGAATCTGACCAAACTTTTCACTAAAACATGGTATGAATATGAATGTAATATTTTCGGTGTCCTTCTCCGTGTCCTTGTTTTTTCTCATCTTTTCTTTCTTAAAAATGTTATTTTCTCCATCTATGACATGATATAAAGAGCTTATTTGGATAACAAAGTGCTAAAATCCAGATTTCAGTCATTTAGATTGAGATTCAACGACCAAGATGTACATGACTACATCTTCTCAACCACATGATCATCTTAATTTAACGATCGGAATGATCGATTTCAGCTGCTCGCAACAACCGTGTAACACAGTTTTCTTTAGGTTCCATGGTTCCCCATTAGGTGAAAATTAGGATAAACGGATGTCCCATTTTAAATTTCTTGAGTGGCCTCCAAGGTTTGAAGTTTAATATTTGGTGTTATTTTTAACCAAATACAAAATCTAGCTAACACCAGCGATAAACCGATAACCATCAAGAATCTTTTAGTTTCCAACAGACAAATTTTATAATAGGTTGCAAGTCAACGTTAGTATTCAAGAAAAATTCAAAATTTGCAAAGAATAACTAAAGCAAATTAATTACATGTATTTCAGTAAGTTTTTCTAATTGTCATACATGTTACTTTTATGTTTTTTTTTCCCATCAATTTTACATTAGAAATTAAGTCTTTCTATCCGTTTAAGTTCATTTTGATACACTCTAGACCGTATAAACTTGAAAGTAACTTTGAAGTTAACTTCTCCTGTAAGTGGTTTACTTGTACTAGCTATCTTTCCACGAATATCATACATAGACACTAGATAATAAATAATTTTTCTTACAAATTCTAACTTTCACATTCAACTTTCCCTTAGAAATAAAATTTGCATCACTTAATTACGAGTTATGAGTCTTATGACTGTATTGCATGGTATAGGAGGGGTTATAGACCGAATCAGTCACACCCTTGTGTTTAAAACACCTTTGTCAAAGGCCCAAATTAAGGCAACTACTTTATATTTGTATATATGTTTAATGCTTTGCACTTGGTGCATAAGTACACAAAAAAAATGTTCAACCCGTCATAGGAATTATGACAGTTTTTTTTTTTTCTGTTACGAATTTATTAGCTATAACTTTTGTGACAGCTTGTGACGGTTTTTTAAAATAGTAACAGATTTATGACATTTTTATGATAGTATTCTGGACTCGGACAACAGGATGCTTATAAAATAGGATATATATATATATATATATATATATATATATAAATAAAAGGCTGGGCGAAAAACCGGAAAAATCGAACCGAACCGAAAAAGACCGAAAAGACCGAAACCGAAAAACCGAAAAAAATTCGGGTCGGTTTCGGTTTTCAGTAAAACCGAACCGAAAAAGACCAAAACCGAAAAAGACCGAAAAATCAAAAATAAAACTGAAAAAAACCGAAACTGGACCGAAAAAACCGGTCCGGTTTGGTCCAAAAAATAAAAAAACCGAAACCGAAAAAAACTGAACCGAAAAATATGCTCGGTTTCGGTTTTGCCAAAAAACGAACCGGACCGGACCAGACTCAGCCCTATATATATATATATATTTATATATATATATGATAAAAACGAATGTGAATAAACGTGCATATTTTTTCAACAAGTTTGTCACCAACATAACATGTGGGGTATATATTATTAGAGACCCCCAAAATGAAAGGTTATCGAGCCAAATTATGTTTATTTAAATTTTTTACTTAGTTTGTCCCCAACATAAGGGTATAGAGTATATATAGATTACTAGCTAGCTATTGCCTATTTGTGCATCTTCTGGAATTTACATGAAATTAATTAATTAATACTTCTTTATGGCCTAACTTAAACGTGGTTGTCAGTTTTATCACCAATTTAATTAGCTTGTTCTGAAAGGAGGGTCTATTTTTGTACTCTAGTATCTTGGTAAATTAATTATGTACACCTTCTATGGCATATACCCTTCGGGTTAGGTATTGCAAAATTTTAAAGTCCATTACACAAGGAATATGTAAAGCCACTAAGCCACACACTTCTATTTCATGCTTTTACCGTTTGCTTAAACAATTCTCACTATACCAAAAAATATTATTTTTCATTCAATTATGAAATTGAAAAAAAATAATATAAACACACCGCTAAGTAAGGGTGTAAATAGTTCAGATTTGAATGAATTATTGTCAATTCTAAACCAAACCATTAAGAATGGATTGTGAAATTTTGAATTCAAACCAAACCATTTATTTTTTCAATTCAAACCAAACCAAACCTAATGGATTGGTTTGAGTTGGTTTTATGGATGCAATGGTTTCAGTGCGAATTCGGATCGGATTTGGGTTTTAATAATACTTGTCATTTGTTCTTTAATCTAAATTAATACATATTTTAATAACAATTATTTACAAACAAAAATAATGTGAAAAATAATTTCAAACAATATACAACCAACGCTAATATATAAGTACAAAAATCTTTCATATACTCTAATCAACCACATAAACAATGTATAATAACATATTAATTCGGTTAGAAAATAAAGAAATATGACTCATATAATTAGTAAGAGTGAGATAATAAAAAGTTAAGACATTTGAAATCTGTCGCACAATTATTATTTTTCATTAGATTAAAAAGTATATATATGCTCGTTTATTATTACTTATATATATGGAAGGAGTTTTAGGTTTTTTTTTCATAAATACGGTAAATAATAATGCTTGTTTTTAATGGGTATAACAGATTGACTTTACTGGTTTGGATCGGATTCAATGGTTTGGATCGGATTGGTCTGGTTCGGATTAACAGAATTGAAACTTAAGCCAAACCATTAACGACGAATTTGAAATATTTGAATCCAAAACCAAACTATTAGTATTCAAAACCTAAATCAAACCTAACCAAACCAACGGTTCGGATCAGATTCACGGATTTTACTTACAGCCCTACCACTAAGTACTAGTGATGGATACTTAGGAACGGACCTGGATCAACGGTCGGAAACACGATTAGATAGTATTATTGTAACAGTACTAGTTATAGATGGGCGGAAACTGTTTGAGAATATGTTTTACACCTCCGACTCATGAGGATCATATTCTGAAGCAAGCTAAATTTCCAAGCCAACTTTTCAATGAAGTCTTTAGTCTGAGAAAATGTTGTGTTTGGGGGTCAATACATATGATAAGAACATATATTTTACAGCTTATGAGGATAATTTTCTGAAGTTTTGCTTTTGCTTTGACTTTGCTTTAAAAGACAATTTTTTAATGAGGATTAGGTCTGAGAAAAGCTTGCGCTTTATTTTTGCTAATTAGTTTTGATAATAGATGCAGGTTGGTTAGAAGAGGAAAATTGCTATGCTGCTATTACAAGTTACATTGCACCACTGCTTTTTATGACTTTTGTCTTTACTTAGAGTCATTAGAAAGTTTTATGTAAATTACTATGAGGTGTAGACTTTATCTAGGACTAGGGCCTTATGCTAATTGGAAACTAAATACCAAGAATCACACGCCTTAGATCACAACTGATCATTTGAAGACATAAGGTTGAGGGGGTATAAGGAGAGGTGGGATCTTGGTGCTCCTTTTCCTTTGAAACATGAGGTTCCCGGCCTTATTTTTAGCCTCACCAATCCTAGTAATAATAGGCTTGTATGGCTATTTTAGTCAAGTTTCAGAATAGTTTCCTTTTTTATTGTAATGACCACTATGAGGGTTTAGACCTTATTTCTAATGAAATGCACCGGATTTTGGAAAGAAAACAAAAACTGATCTGTGTGAATTTAAATGTTGATGTAGCTTTATATATATCTGTGTAATAGTATTAGTTTAAGATAGAGAAAATTGTAAACACTAAACTTTATGTTACTGTAGTTTCAAACATCGATTGAAATTTTTGTTGTTTCGACTAATTTCAGTGTGAATATAGTATTGACATTACAAATCCTTTATAGCTTCAACTTGAGGACAAGTTGAATTTGACGGGTCGGAATTTGTAACAATACCACGTTCAGAATGTCTTCATGCAAAATGGGAGGGAAAGTATCTAATTTCAAATTAAGTTATAGGCAGTTACATACTACTGTTAGTTTAAATTTTAAATTGAGTTTCTGTCAAATGCTTTGTATAAATAATTAGGAAAGTAAAAGATAATGGTAATGTGAAAAAAACTGTAACTTTATTCTAGACTTCGGTTTAGTGCTTGGAGAGTTTTGGCCTCTCGAATGCCAATATTTATGTATTTGCTAGTAATAAGTTGTAATACTAAAACTATCGGTTTGTGTGTTATAAATTGCAATGGCAACTCTTTATATCGACTTAATGCATCTCTTAATTGGTTACGACACTAATCACGGTTCAAACCACCACAAAACCACCAAATCAAACAGTGATGCTACAATTATTTAGAGACGATCCACATTTCTCTTTACTTTATTTAAGCCTAATCGGTCGTACATATAAAATTTTAAATTTCTAGATCGAGATAGGTTTTATCTTTACCTATTGTAATCTATATTTCGAAATCAAAGCCTAATCGGTCGATTTTCAGTGAACTGTCTTTTCTTTATTGTTTTGTTGTCTTCTTTCATGCTTATTTGTTATTATTAGTTTCATGAATCCATTTAGACGTGAAATTGACAACGTTAAAATAACTCTAAAACAATTGGGTTGCATACAAAATTGACAACCCTCAGACTATTATCTCTATTATAACAAAAGTAGTTGCTTGGAGCTGCTCTCATCTTCTTGCGAGACCGACTTCGTAAAAAATATTCATGAGTACGTAAGTCAATATTTTACACACTAATTTTCTCCGTATCATTTGTCGATTTGTCTCTACTCAATTTCTACAATCTTTCTCACTAGATCTATAATTTCCCATTATGATTTATTTGATTTAGGCCACCGAACCGTTTTTTACTATCTTATTTCAACTACATTATGTAATACCGACTTAACGAATCACATAAAAAATGAATTCATTTATTTAAAATTTAAAATTAGATAAAATCTATTCTAAGAGCATTCACAGTAGTTTATTTAAATTGGTTATCTATTTTAAATGATTAAACTCGTTTTATTATTTTACAGATTTTTTTCAAGTATTTGTTATAACAGATTATCTAACGTACAAATATTTAAAATACATAATCACTGTGCAGAAAGTTATTTAAATGCAAATTATGCAAATACATGTTGTGCTAATTATTCGGAATACAAAATTTCAATTTATCAAATTTTATTTAAAAAAACCAAACAATAAAACATTTATAAACAAATTATATATAAAGCAGTCAATAATAGTGCTTAAACGTCTTGAATTTATACATACTTTTAATAAATGTAGTTTAAACAATGTAGACAAGATAATGGTTTGAATAAAATTACATATTATGGAGTAAGTTTTAGCTAGACTCGCCTTACTACATAATATTTCTTATATGATATGGGTAACCAAACATTAGATGACATGTGAAGAAAGTGTACCAAATAACTTAAAGTTCAAAAGTATACCAAAAAAACATAAATGATCAAGTTTTCCAACCAACTTAAAAAATTATCATCCCATATACATGATATAGTTTATCAATTTTGGCTTTCAAATATTAATATTAGTATAAGTAAAAAGATACAGGTTAGACATTAATTATGTCATAATATATTTTATATATCATGATATTATAAAAATAAATTGGTTTAGTATTAATTGTATTATATATTGTAACATATGACGCATTAAATATAATTTCTTTAATTAATATTATGTTCCGACAAATAAAATATATTAAGATCATCATTTTTTTAAATTTTTTTAATTAATATTCAACTTTAGGATAGTCTCAACTTGGGTTCTGTAATATTATATTTGGTTTTTTATTGTGTTGTAATGTTTCGTAAAATCTAATATATTAAAATCATAAATTTTTTAATTAATATTTAAATTTAGAATAGTATTATAACAAGAGTTTTATAATATTATATTTAGGATTTTATTGAGTTGTAAATTTAGTTTTAGTTTTCGAAATTATAATTACACAATTTTTGTTTATGTTTTTTTTTAATTCTTATATTTTATTTATCACAAGTTTTCGATTACATAATAAGTCTTTTCTATATGAAAATGTAAATTAAAAGAATTACAGCCTCATGATTTATTCTACAAGATAAATAAATAAACATTATTTAATAAAACTTAAATTATTATTATGTATTAAAAAAATGAATCTTGATAATTTAGATCAATACGTCTGATGAGTTTTCTTTTCAGAAAAAATAGGAAGGAGGTTTTTTTTCCAAAAATATAAGGAGAAGATAGAAGTAGTGGGAATATGGGAGAGATGATTTTAATATGATTTTTCAGTTGTATTATGTTGATTTGTATAAATAACATGTGTATATATATGATTGATTTGTCAGACCACATAAGAAATCCTACGTGCTAGACCGAATCTATATAAAAGTTACTCATATCATGTACAAAATGTCATTTTGATCAGATATGACATTATGACTCGTTTATTTGGCTAATGTGAAAAAATAACGTGTATGCATAATGGCAGATAAGGATGAAAAGATTAAATGAGAGACATTGATGTGCTTTTATTTTTAGGAGGTTGGAGAGAGAATTATTTAAAGTAGGGGTGAGAGAATAGTAATTAGCTAAGTTGAAATGATTATTGTTTTAAAATAGCTATTATAGAATTGATCATTTAAAATAATTTTAATTTAAGCTAATCTGTTGTATGATTAAAAAAAATTAACTTATCTAAAACTGCCTTTTATAACATAGTTATATCTTGGGTTTTAAAATACCGGCTCCAACTGCGCTCAATTGTTAAAATTAGGGTAGCCTTTTTGTACCGACCTCTACTAACCGATCGTTTTTCGAACCGAAACAATCAAGTCAGTACCAAAAGTCTGGTATACCGACATTACGGTACGGTACAACCGAACCAGTCTTTGAAAGTCGGTTCGGTTTCGGTACCGATTCAAACCGAAATATTAAAATATACTATATAGACAAATAAACTAAAAAACTTATATACACTTAATTATTAACATTGTTATAATATACTTATATTACTTTTTCTAGTGAATAATTATAACATTTTTTTATAACATTTACTAGAAATGTCTAGTAGTGTTTACTCTTTTATGCAAAGAAACAATAAATATAATAATAATATAAATAGATATATATTTTTAATATACTACTTTTAAAACTTTATACTATGTTTTTTTTCCAATAAGCATAATTTTTCTATCATTACTTGTAAACTTTAAAGTTTGATATAAAAACGAAACCGAACCAAACCAACCGAATAGTTTGGTATACCGAAAGTTCGGTATACCGAAAGTTCGGTATACCGAATTTTTTGGTTCGGTAATGGTATAAAAATTCTCAAATCAAACTAGTTTGTTATGTTATCGGTATGTAGTCAAAAAGTTCGGTATCGAAACGATGTCACCACTAGTTAAAATACATATAAAGAAAAACTTAAATAAGAGTATATAGATAATTTAATTTTAAAACTCATATTAGTGTTAAGTTTAACTAAGTTACATATTTGTTAATTAGAAAAAAATTTCCAATATACCATTTATTTTTATTTTTATTGATCACTATTTTTATGGAAAGAATCTGAAAAGAGAATATATAGGATATATAATAGGAGAGCACATAAGATAAAAGTGGTTAAATATTACAATTTTTTTTATTTGAACCGGTTGATTGTGGCGTGTACACATCATCAATATTGTTTATAGTTTAAGGATTCTTCGTGATTAAAGAGACAAGGGTAAATTAAGGGCAGAGGAATTTAAAGGTTTAGGACGAAGAGTTGAACAAATAGGGATGGCAATTTTACGGGTTTCAACCCGATCCGAGGACAAATTTGCACTTTTATCCATTTGACCCGACCCGATCCATTTGATCCTTTTTAAAAAAAAAAAAACGTTTTAAAAAATAAATCTCATAAATATCAAAAATTTCAAATAAAATATGTTAGGTAGATTAAAAAATCATTTGATTTAGAAATATAATATAAACATAATATAAAATAGAGAGTTTAATGCATATGAGAGAGAAGCAACAGAGGGAGTCTTAAATTTTACTTTTTAAGTTGCACTTTTACCCATTTAAACTATAAAATAGAAAGTTTAATTTATGAGAGAGAAAGGGGTTATTAAGTTGCATTTTTACCTATTTAATTGTATGTTATCTATTATTATAGCAGTGATAGTTTAATATATATGATAGATATAGAATTGAGAGAGTGTTAACTTACACTTTTAAGTTGCATTTTTACTCATCTAAATACAACCCGGCCCGAATAGAATTGCATTTTTATCCGACCCGCGATGGATCGGATTGGATTAAAACCCGTAAAATTGTCATCCATAAGTTTAGTTTTACATTCTGTGGCAATTTGGTTTTCTTAATTGAACTTGGAGTGAACGGGCTTATCCAAAATTAGTGGCCTTAAGATATTTTTCATAAAAAGCTATTGGAAATAATATAGTTTTTAGTTGTGAATTTGTTGTCCAGCAACAAGATTGATAATCACCATAGAGGTTTTTCTTTTAAGGTCATGTAGTATTAGACTTGGTCATATATTTTGCTACATGTCTATGTACACACTGTATGATTGCATTTCAGGTCTCTTAGTGGTTTTGTATATACGTGTTTTGGGTTTTTCAATCCGATTCAGTTAAATGGGTTTTGTCTTACTATTACAAATTATTCTGTTGCATCTTTTGACAATTTATTAATTTTCAAGTACTATCAATATATGTACATCCTGATTTTTATCATTACAAGAAAGAAATATTGAAATAAAGAAAGCCGGAAAGAAAGAGAAAGAAAGAAGAAAAAAGAAGAAGAGAATTTTATAAAGTGGCATGTAAAATTGTAAAGATATTTTATTTTATGGTGTGCTTATAATTTTGTACCGGTATTATGAGATAAATGAGTACAGCAGATAATCTCATAATAAGAAAAAGTTGGGTGACGTTGGCAACTAAACGAATGAGTTTAGTTCTCAACAGTTAACTTAATGATTGTACATAATTTCATTAACCGGAACGTTTTAAAAAATAAACTCAGCTGTCATGTTATTGTGACATTAATTACGTAGTGCACGTGTGGTTTATACAGCTGAAAAAAAGATCGACGATAAAGAGATTGAGTAAGTCAATCGAGCTTGGTACCGTAAGTAAGTCGTAACATAATACTTTTATACTTGCGAACACTTTAATAAGAAAAAAGGAAAAGAGGTTATTTACATTTTATTGCAGTTTATTGAAGCGATTTTAAATTCTTTTGCATTGGGATTATTTATTAAAAAAAACATTTATTTTGAAAGAAAAAAAAAAGAAAATTCTTATTTTCGTCCCTTATTCTATATATTGTAATACTTTCTCTCTCATTAATCTCGTTTAGCTCACCCCATCCTTTTTAAAATATTTTTAGATAAATGAGCAAGCTTTTCGAGTTAGATTTTGAGATTAGGCGGACCAGACAGGGCTCATAACATTATGTGTTTAATTTTCGTTGCGATTAAATTTTAGTTTAGTAAGATGTTAAGTTTCCTTGTAATAAATGAGATTATCGAGTTGGTATTTAATAAAGTTTTTGATGGAAATTTGAGTTTGTTTAATAAGCAATTTAATTAGGGAGTGTTTTATAATTATTTTATTTAGACTTTGTTTAACACGTGCCGTCACGCGTGTTATTCAGCCATGTGACGGCCTATTGAGTCTGAGGTGTTATAATTTCTTTCCAAAAAAGCGTGTCGCTTTTCTCTCTAGACCCATCCCAATCCATCTCACGGCACATCCTTCTATCTAAAGCCACTTTCAACCCAAACTCGACCACATTGAGATGAGCTCGTCAAAGCTTAGCCGACCTCCGAGTTGAACGCAAAAAACGATATACAGTTCAAAACGATTAGATTTGTACTTTCATAAATGTGTATTTAATTTCCCAAAATATTTATTCAATAATATAAGTGTGTTCACTTTTTTATATGATCAAATTATTCTTCTACGTTTATGCACCTCAGTCAATAGAAACACACTTTTATGAATGAGTTTGCACGTTACGAATATATATGCATTTTGTTGGACTTCCGACGACTTCGTCGAATATTGCCGGACCTCCATCGACTTCCGTCGTTGACTGACGACTGATGAACAGGTTGTACTTCACTAAATGGGCAATCTTGTCGGAGGTTTGTTAGAGCACCGCATGTGACTGGCAACTGATAGGCAGGTGGTTGTGTGGGCGAGTTCCCATAGTGATTGTAATTGCTAAGATAAAGTTCAGCTAGATTGTGTTGAGTTTTTGACAGAAAATGACATATTTCGAAAATGAAAGTCTCCAATGATATTTTTTAAAATATAGTGTCAAACTGACAATTTTTTTATAGTTTGTTTTACAAGTTAAATAATACTAATGGAGAGCCCTTTCTAATTCCCCCTAAATTTAGAGAAATGATATATAAATAGTGGGCCGCATCCATCATGATAGTTTCCGAAAAACCTCTTTGGTTCATAGTTTCTACAATAAAATATCCAAGCATGCTATACTTTTAATCATTCATAATGATCATCAATTTATCATATACATTTTCTTGGGTAAGTAATGAATGTTATACATGTTACTGTATTCTCAAATACTTACTAGTGTTAAGGGAATTAAACGTTAATATTTAAATTTATGAAGAGACCATTTTATTTTAAACAGAATTACAAATGCATAATTGATAGATTTACTCCGTTTAGCACATTTTTTGGTCATCGGAGGAATCAAGATCCATTCCAGGAGAAGATGGAATTCGATCATTCATAATATTTTTTCGGCCAAAATATTGTATACAACATATATATAGAGTTTTAACTAATGGTAACGGCACACGATTGCGTACATAAATGAGGAAGAAACAAATTATTACTATGGGACATTGTTGTAGCTATTAATGATTCTTGTTGGGTGGTAATGAAGAAAAATAAAAATATAAACAATTCTTCATACATATACCAACCATATTTCATTCGGTGATATTTACTATCCTATGATATCAACTTTTAGAATATTTAATACACCATCTACCTTCTTCTTCAGTTTGGTACTGAGTCTTTGTGTTAACATCCAATCAAGACACCCATGTAAAATTAACCATTATAACCCAGGTATCAAATTGATAAATTTAGGCAAGTAAATATAGTATTTGAGTACCAAATTAGTAAAATATAGCAGGATATAGTACTAAACAAGAGGGTCTTGTTTGATCGAGTTTTGTTAAGTTAATAACCTAGTTGAAAAACTAGATAGTTAATTATTAAAAGATGATAGGATAGAGCAGAAATAACATTTTTTTTCCATATAAACTAGAGTTAATACGTGCAACAAACCCCGACTTCTGGAAGGGACGCATTTATTAGATAAAAAGTCGACGCGGGCTTTGCCCGTTGCTCTGATGATTCATGATAATTTGACAGATCGTATAGCCTTCGTGCTGACGACGCATCATTCAAATTTCTGTCCTATCAACTTTCGATGGTAGGATAGTGGCCTACCATGGTGTTGACGGGTAACGAAGAATTAAGGTTCGATTCCGGAGAGTGAGCCTGAGAAACGGCTACCACATCTAAGGAAGACAGTAGGCGTGCAAATTATCCAATTCTGACATGGGGAGGTAGTGACAATAAATAGCAATACCGGGCTCTTAACGATGATCCATTGGAGGGCAAGTCTGGTCAGTTACTTTCCAATTAGAATTTAGAAGGTCAAGTTTGTTAAGTATCTAATTAAAAAACTAGCTAGTTTAAATACTAAATTATTAAAAAAAATAATAGGATAGAGCAGAAATAACATTTTTTTTTCCCGATAAATATGCCTTTATTTGGGTACCAAATTAATAAAATATGGTAGGATAGAGTACTAAACAATTACTTTTCAATTAGAAAATAGAGTGTCAACAAATGAGGGCCTTTTTTGATCTAGTTAGTTCATATATTAAATTATTAAAAAATGATAGGATAGAGCAGAAATAACATATTTTTTCCCACAAATATACCTTTATTTGGGTACCAAATTAATAAAATATGGTAGGATAGAGTACTAAACAGTTATTTCCAATTAGAAAATAGAGTGTCAACAAAATGAGAGCCTTGTGTTGATCGAGTTTTGTTAAGAACCTAATTGAAAAACTAGGTAGTTCATATATTAAATTATTAAAAAATGATAGGACAGAGCAGAAATAACATATTTTTTCCCCATGATATGCCTTTATTTGGGTACCAAATTAATAAAATATACTAAGATAGAGTACTAAACAGTTACTTTTCAATAGGGGTGGGCAAAAAATCCGCAAACTCAACCTGCACGGATTGAGGCGAGTTGAGTTTTTTAAAAAAATCAATTCGTCTCGCCCCAATCCGTTATATATTTTGCGGGTCGGGTTAGGTTTGGAGTTACCAAACCTCGGGTTAACCCGCAACATATATAAAAATATTTTTTATATAAACATTGTGTGTATTTAAAGATACAAACTCCCGGTCTTATTATATTTTAATTTTATTACTTGTTTGTGAATGTTATAAACGTATTATGATTGATTTTAATTTTTATTTATCTTTGAAACATACAATTTATTGTAAAATTTATGTTGATTGTACAAACTATGAAAAATAATGAATCAAAATAAAATTTTAAGAATCAACCCGCCCCATTCTGCAAATTTTTTTACGGGTTGAATTGGGTTGGGTTGGGTTGAAGTTTTAATTATAACGGGTTGAGTTGGGTTGAATTGATATTTAAATTTTACTAATCCGCTTCACGATTTATTTTACAGTTATGATTGAGGTAAATACGGCATCGTGTTGACCCATGCTTTTTAATTAGAAAATAGAGTGTCAAACAACAGCCTTGTTTGATCTAGTTTTGTAAAGTTAAAGTATCTAATTGAAAAACTAGCTAATTTAAAAACCAAATTGCTAAAGAAAATGATAGCATATATATATATATATATAGCAGGAATAACATATATTAGTTTTTTTTGGATAAAAATATGGTTAAAAAGTTTAAATGATATAAAAATCTTCATTCCAATATATCACCGCAGTTTATTTCTCTATCTTTAACGATGTTGCAAAAGAGCGCATGCATTCGCAATTTCATCTCATTTTCCAATCTCAATTCTTTACCCAAGGTTGATATTAATTTCCCTACTCTTCTTGTATCTTATTTTGTTCAATGATATTACAATTCAATAGTTGTTCATGATTTTCTTGTAGATTGTATTTTTTTTAATTTTTTATTTTGGGTGGAAAATGAATAACAAATAAAGTGGTTGAACCATGAGAATTTCTTGCTCTTTTTTATCCCTTGTTTATTGTGAAATTAAATCTAATACAATAAGAGGAGGTTTAATGTTGGTTATAGTGAATTATGGATTAATGTAGAATAGTTCAAAAGAGATATTTTAGCATCTTTGCATGTATAGCCATAGGATTACTATTGTTTTTTTGTTTTGTAATTATAGGATAAGCTATTAATTAAATACTAGGTGTTTTCTAAATCAGCTAATGCATTTGATTTTCTGCGTACAATTTTTGCAATTGAAGATATTTATCGAATTTGATGCCTGAAATTTGTGCTCGATTATGTCTATTTTCAAAATTACGAATCATAAAAAGAGGAATACACGTTCCGACGACACAGCGCGTATTAAAAAAAGGGGTGTTTTATGTTTTCGAGTGAGTCTCGGTGAGATTTTGTTTTCTGCTGTCTGTATGTTAAAAATCTCAGTTGGTATATATTATGGTGCTTCAATCTTGAATATGTAGGTGATTAAGAACTTTAAAAATGGAAAACGGGGTACAAAATTACGCTGCTTCTTTTTGAGTGAAATATTCGACAACAAAAGTTGCCTGATAATGATTGATAATCGGTTAGGAATGTAAATTTGCGAGTTACAATACACCCGTAAGGTGTTACTGTGTCATCTATGTTTCTGTTTTTCTTAATTGAATTTCATGTAAAGTACTGAAATTGGAATTATTGATTTGCAGATTGGAGCTTATTACGCATCCCGTGCTGCATCTTCTGTGCAAGAAGCACTCGAAACCTCTGCTTACAGGTATATTTGGAAAATAAACCAATAAGGCCAGCTTAACCATACCTGTCAAAGTTATTGGCAAATTAAGTTGTTTTTTACAGATTCATGGATTAGTCTCTTTTATAGTTTTATATTCCTTAAATTATCTAGAGCACAAATGATTTTCCTGTTTAATCCCCTTTATTCTTCTTCTTTTCTATACATCTTGCTAATTGTTTCCCTTCAAGTAGCAGTGGCAGTGAAGATGAACACATTGATATCGATTGGGATAACCTTGGATTTAGCATTCAAAAAACTGATTATATGTACATAACAAAATGCTCCTCAGACGGTATTTTCGAACAAGGCCAGCTTAACCCCTATGGCAATATTGAACTCAACCCTGCTGCAGGGGTCTTAAACTATGGCCAGGTAAATAGTACAATAATCAATTCAAACAATTGCCAGAATTTTAAAGAAATTTAATTTGAGGAATCTAAAATTAAGATTTGTAACAGGGTTTGTTTGAAGGTTTGAAAGCGTATCGTAGAGAAGACGGGCGGTTATTTCTCTTCCGACCAGAGGAGAATGCGTTGCGAATGCAGAACGGAGCCGAGAGAATGTGCATGCTCTCCCCCTCTGTTGAACAGTTCATTGATGCTGTAAAACAAACAGCTCTTGCTAACAAACGTTGGGTAAACTTTAGTATTAATCTCTTTCAACATCACTATCGGCCCCTCTTTAAAGCAAATAATATGAATTTATACTGTCCACATTTTGCATTTCCACTTTAGTGTGTCCCTTGACTTTTAAGATTCATTTATTTTTTTGTATTTATATGAGCAACCCTGCAAAAGTAACATGCTCTCTGAACCTTCAAACTACCTCACACTCACTAGGGGAGAACCAATGTAAAAAAGCTTTTTGAGATTTAACTCTTTGGTTACTTTAATTTGAGGAAGATTTAACATCATGTAGAATTTGAGGTTAAAATAAGGGAGCTGTTGGATTGCAATTTTTACCAAAAATTTGTATTATTCCTCAAAATATAAGTTAAAAGTTCAAATAGAGCTTCAATATTGGTTGCTCTAAGCATAACTTAGGTACTGTATTATTTTAATGTCCTAGTATAGTTAAAGGGCTAAGAGCATCCGTATCAGTGTCATTTTCTTAAATTTAAAGTAAACCTTACATTTTTAATGATTTTAGCTACACTTATATACTTTTATAAAAACTCAGTTTCCTTACCAATTCCCCTATTCTATTTTAATAATATGGTTTTATCTTGTAGAAAGAGAAATGAATGAAGATGAGTGGATTTAAATAATTAATAAAATATGAATTATAATATTATTATAATTATAAGGGAGACACGCATTTCCTTATAAACAAGGAAAGAGTATGTGTTGCATTAGTTTTAAGGTGAATCATAGAGTAATTGATACATGTGTATTTTTTGATAGAATCCATAACTTTAAGGGAAAAATATCATTTGAGGGAATTGATGTAGTCGATCTTAGAGTAACGAGCCTAAATTATACTAGGACTTCAATAGTGGTCCTTATGCACTTTGGCCTCTTGAATCATAAAAGCTACTTAAATCTTTAATTGACATGGTTGCTTCGATTTTGAATAGATACCCCCTGCGGAAAAAGGGACTCTTTATATTAGACCGTTGCTCTTAGGAACAGGGCCTACGTTGGGTGTAGCACCATCTCCTGAATATACATTTCTTGTATACGTTTCCCCTGTTGGTAACTATTTCAAGGTTAAATTTCCTTGTTTTTCCTATATTATTGTTTTTCGAAATTTTATTTGAATATTAATCGGAATCTAAATTTTGATTAGTAACTATACAGGAAGGCTCGTCGCGTTTGAGCTTATATATAGAAGACGAGTTCCATCGCGCCACACGTGGTGGGGTTGGGGGCATCAAGTCCATTACCAATTATGCCCCGGTAAATATTATTGATAAGATATAGGATTTTTCTTGAGTTTGGATGTGATAACTATATCTGTACATTTGTGTCGAGAGATCTTGAACATGGTTATTTTCAGAATTAACAAAAGCAGTCCAAAGTATTAGCAAAAAAAAATACAAAACGGAGCTCTTCGATTTGCTTTGAGGTAAGGGATATTTTTTGATGGCCCTTTTGTTAATTAGATATATTTCGCTTTTATTGTCTAGAATATGAAAGCATTAACTAGAGCAAAGAGCAGAGGATTTTCTGATGTGTTGTACCTTGATTCCGTATACAAGAAAAATCTTGAGGAAGCCACTGCTTGTAACATCTTCGTCGTCAAGGTATGTTTATCAGTTTATGAAAAGTTGAACTTTTGAGAAATTTACAACTTTCTGTTTTTACTTTTTTCTTGCAAATGTCACAATTAGATCTTTAGCATACGAGATACGTTCAAAAAATTGGCCATTAAAATGGTAAGCGCTAATATCATTCCATTAGTCTCTCTATATGGAGTCAGTTTCATACCGTAATTTATCTATTGTGCATCTGGAATATTTAAAAAAAAATTGGAACTCCTAGCGTTAAAGAGTTTCTTTATGTATTAGAACTTCTTTTTTCTTCTCTATTTCGAACTCTTTGGCATGTTACCAATTTGATCTTGTTTAGTAGCAGATGATCAGTTTCAAAATAACACACATGTTTATTTACCATTTTGCAGGGAAATCTTATTTCAACTCCACCAACCAATGGTAATATCCTTCCCGGTGTCACGAGAAGAAGTATAATAGACATTGCTCGTGATCATGGTTACACGGTGATTAAACCTTTATCTAATCATATTAACTATGTAGTCAAACTTCTATACTCCATTAAAGTACCTCCGAGAACAATCATAGTATACACCCCAAGTGTGAGTATGCCATGATGCTGCACAAAATTTAATCGTATCGTGCCTTTACTTTACAAATTAACAATTAATCTGAGATAATTTAGTTGGCATCGATATTTTGTAACAAGTTGTAGTATTTTTTTTGTTTTATTATCTTGAAATAGGTTGAGGAACGTACTATTCCAGTAGAGGAGTTGCTAGACGGGGATGAAGTTTTTTGCACCGGAACTGCTGTTAGTATTTCATCCGTCGGTGACATCACATACCAAGGAAAAAGGTATTTTATTCTGCTACCGGTAAATTCAGAACATTTCAATCTGCTGAATCATGAAAAAATAATGTTTTGGTTTATTTATATATGCAGAGTCGAATACAAAACAGATGGCGAGCTCGTGAGCCAGACTTTGTACACAACATTATCGGGGATACAGTCTGGGGATTTGGAAGACAAAAAAGGGTGGTTAGTCGAGATTAAATAAGTTTTTTTTTTTTTTTTCATGTTTTCTGAAAATTTACTCAAAAAAGCAGAAGTGAAAATGTAAGTGGTAAACTGTAACAAGGCTATCAAGAGACGCCGTTCATTTTGTTTTTCAGGTAATTAGGGATCAAGTATTTGATATACCTTTCTTGGTCCACCAGCAAAATTTGGCAAATTGAAATGATAAATTTATGGTACCCAAATGTCTTGGTCTCAAAAGTTCATTTTTGCAATGATTTGTGGGGACAAATGATCAAATTTGCTACTATGTCAAGCAAAGCAGCAATCTATCTATTCATTATTATTACAGTAGCTAGTAGCTACAATCAACTTTACAATCTTCACCTAATTATAAAATTGAGCTCAAATTTATACTTAATCTGTGCCTTTTCTATATAGTTGTCAGGTTGGAAATGAAACGAAAGGAACTAAAACAAGACGTGACTGTTGAGAAATGACAATCTGATAGATACTCGAATAAAATTAAATGCATTACGTTTGAAACTGTATATTACAGACTATAAAAATGTAAGAGCACAAACACCATGACAATATTTCCAAAATAAACTGTTTTTATTAATGCTGTAAACAATACATATTTGCGCACAACTACAATCACTGGTCTCCAACACAGAAGCTTTTTAAGCCCTTTCAGAAGTGTTGACTATTATTCCAGTAGCAAAAATCACTGGGGGCTTAAGTTGGAAATGGTATTATATTGAGTAATAGGACATTTATAAACAAATCAAATCCGGATAAGTAGCCGAGATAGATTAATTGGCTCTTTTGGAGAAGTCACCTTAGTCTTTTCTTTAATTCTGTGTATATTTTTTTTTGAACTGAAAATGTCATTAGATCGAATCTGAATACAAAAGAGATTGCAACTGGTCTGGCAAAACCCGAAAAACAACAATAAATAGAATCTAGTCTAGCAAACTTGGCCAAGCAATTTGCTGACTTATTTAAGGAGTGTTGTCCCCAACAAAAGTTCCAACTCATGCCCTCTTCCAGTGTAATAATTATGTCCGTGAGTATGGAGGCGATCTCCCAAGGAGGAAGCTCGTTCTTCTTTGATCAACATCTAAGTAGTTTCAACATAGTCCGATTTGAACTCAACATTGATCCACTTATTCATCTTCGCTCGTTGACACGTCATTCGAATGCTTCCGCTATTAACGGGGGCAAGCCTTCAAAGCACCACTCCATATATCTACTAGATACCTTGTATCGTTATGTACAATAACCCCTCCCCCAACCCGTTCACTGTTGCTTTTGTAGTATGCGTGCGTATTAATCTTTAAAAAGTCGCTAATCGGTTTTCTTGACATTAAGACTCATTTGCATCCATTGTACGTGTATTTTTCATGGGGGCATACCACTCCCAGAAAGTCTTGATGACCTGATAGCTTGTGCAATCACATGTCCAGGTCTAAGATTTTTTCTGTTAAATGATAAATCCACGTTGTTCCCATCTTTCCATATTTGCCAACTAATTAATGTTCGTTATTAGCTCGAAAATATGCTTCCCTTGGTACTTTTCAAGTGTGTTGAATACCAGTAACGCTGTAGAGTCAGACTGGTTCAACCAGACTGAATACCAGACAGTATTTTATGTAATTTTAAGAATTCTTTTGACATCCAACAAAAACAAAAATAAAATCTCAGATATAATATTTATGAAATTCTAGTTGACACTACACTAAATTTAAATATTAATTAAAAATATTTAAAATTTTAATGATTTTAGTATATTTTATTTGACTATTCAACAAAATAAAACCTCAAATATAATATGTATGGAACCATATTCGAGACTACCATAAACTTAAATATTAATTAAAAATATTTAAAATTTTAATGATTTTAATATATTTTATTTGACGATTCAACAAAATAAAAACTCAAATATAATATTATAGAACCATATTTGAGACTATCCTAAACTTAAATATTAATTAAAAATATTAAATATATGGCCGAATAGCATACTTTTAAATTTCGGGGTAAAAATAAAATTTTAAATTTACATTAAGGGTTGGTGTGTTGAGAGTCTGGTTGAGTGTATCTGGCTAATTAGCATTATTGGTTGAATAATCCAGGCTGTTAGCTGGTAGTGATCGTTTCGGGTCGATACGCGCACTTAGAGGACTCCCAAACCACACCAACGTGCTCACACAGTGACTGAAATTGTAAATTGATCAATTTTTGGGTTCAAGCTTAAAAGTGTTTTAAAATTTTAACCAAATATATAGAAATAATTAAATTACTTTTTCATATATCAAAAATTATGTCCCTAACTAGTTTCGCTCGTAGCTGCCAGTATTTAGATATTTAGTCGGTACCGGCCATGAGACCTGTCAAAATCTTAGAACTTGTATTTTTGAAAAGTGAAGAGAATTTTATAACTGTCTATTTGAAATGTGGTATAGTTGACATTATCATATGATTAGGTATATAGATAGTGAAGTACCTGACTATTATTGCCACTCCAGGATGCATGAATGTTGTATATATTAACTAAAAAAAAAAATACCCAAATACCGACGGTATTAATGACGGTATTTTTTGTTATGATCTTATTAGCGACGGTTTTTGTGACGGTTTTGTGACAGTTTAGTCAATTTGTGACGGTTTTGTGACAGTTTAGTCAATTTGTAACAGGCTTGTGACAACTTTTGACTCTCATTAAATCAAACATTATTTTGTAGTGTAATGTAAACTTTATATGTATCACCAACAATGTGACAATTAATTTACATGGACTATGTTAACGATTTTATTCCATCTTTTCCAAAATCAAGTACAACCTACTGATCAGGTTAGAATATTCTTCGGTCACATTTCTTGATATATGTTTTTTTTTTCAATAACTTGTGGGGGGAAAACCCACATTTTATTTATTTAATTTTCAGAAAATAAAATGTTGGGGAAAAACCCCACTACAAAAAGGAACAAGTTCGTTACTTACAGTTACTTGGCACAAAAATGAAACTTATTACAAACTTAAGGACTGAATAAAATTTAACACCAATTCTATTTGTACTTCTCTTGATATATGTATGGTACAGCTTCTAAACACAATAAAAAATTCTTAGGTTAAAGTCTTGATGTTGCAATCTTGCATTTACTGTTATTTTTAGAAAACCAAAAAACGTGATTTGTCCAAGTCCAAGCCATCATATAAGTAAAAAGACTAGTGAGGAAAAGGCATTAATGTGCTTGCAATTATTGAAACATGAGATCATTATTAACCAAAGTCATATACGAGTCGGAACAATAATTTTGGAGTTGTAAAAACACTTTGTCAATCCAAATTTTCTCAAATTAGGATTGATTAAAAAAATTCATTCTTACAAAAACGAAATCACCATTTTTTGTAGTGTTTTTTTTCCAAAATAAATATATTTTTAGACCGTCACTGTGACGACCCAGATTTCCAGGAAGGAAATTCTGTGGTGCGGTGTTGTGCGTCAGTCCCACATCGCCCAGATACGAGAGTACTCGTGTGGTATATGAGCTTAAAGATCCATTTCCTATCAACAAGGCCTTTTAAAGCCGTGCGGCACAACAGCGAGGACGGAACTTCACAGTTAAGCATGTTAACTTGGAGTAGTATCAGGATGGGTGACCCCCCTGGAAAATTGTGCCAAAGCGGACAATATTGTTGATACGGACGTAGCGGTTCGGTCCGTAGGGCCGGGTCGTTACAGTCACCTATATGAGCGAGTTTTTGGGTTAGCTAACGAGTCGGTTCCGCCAAACAGAATAACCTATTTTCTTTGTTGATAAACTAGAAAAAAAAATGAACTCAAAAATATAATTGATAAAGAGAACGTTAAGAGTCAAAATTTATAGTATTTAAATTTTAAAATATCGTGTACATAAAGTTACAATATTATTATTATTTGTCTATATTCTCTCAGATTGTAAAGATTTTAAAGAAATGTTTATAGAATTTTATAAATTATTCTTGACAAATTTCATAGTTTATGACCGATCAAAATTAGTTTTTTTTAGATTTTTTTAACTTTATCATTTTCTCTAAATTAAAAAAAAAACATGATTTTGTTACATAAATAATTGTTGGAATAAATACAAAAATACTTAATCTTAATTTTGATAGTTTTATTTTCTTTTGTAAATTTTGTAACAATAATTTGACTAATTTTTGTAACAATGATTTGACTAATTTAGAAAATAAGGCTTTGATATTGATTTATAATTGTTACTTTTTATATAGTGATCTGTACGAAATATAGTAGTATGTAATTACAAAAATAATAAATAATTAATTTTGAAAGGAGTTGTTGAAAATAAAATTGAAGGGGTTGTCGAAATGTTCTATCTATAAATTACTCAAATTATTGAAACTTGTAGGGTTACGACCCCTGATGGTTCCGCCACTGACCAAACTCGCACCTACTTTGAAGAAAAAGGGTGAAAGCACAAATGGTTAATTTCCAAATGATATTTCCATCATGAGAAAGCAATATGTCGCTACTTTTGTGGAATCTTCTAATTGGTCTACTTAATAGTCCAATCAGTCGATTGATACATTATATATCTAACTTTCCTTATAAATGTATTAATATTATGGCCCTTGTTAAAGTAGCTTACTGTTAGAATATGTTACCGGTATTGAAAGAAAGAGCTTACAGTTAACCTCAAATTTTCAAGTCCATCCTTTGGCAAAATCAAAAATTATGTTGCTTGGATCTTGAATTGGTTACTTCTCTGATACAAACACAATTATTTGCATCTGACTATACAAATGAAGAAGAAATCTATGAAACTTGCTTTGTCCAGACGTGTTCTATTTATTTTATGTCACTAAAGTAATTCCTAACCCTTAATTTTGGTTGGTCACCGTATTAATTCAATTGGCGGGCTTTGCTAGTGTACTAAAGCCGCCTTCATATCACTTTCTTAAAATCTCTCTTAGCAGTGTGAAACCATACTATGACACCGCAACCTCATAATTTTTAATAATTTGATTTTTTTATAGTGTTTTTTCTATTAATTTGTAGATATAACATTTTGGCAACCATTTAAATTTTATTTTCAGCAACCCGTTTCAAAATTATATATTATTTTTGTAATTACTTACTACTATATTTATTTTGAAAAAAAATATTACAAAAAATGGTGATTTCGTTTTTGTAAGAGTGAGAATTTTCAACCGACCCTAATTTGAGGAAATTTTGATTGACGGTTTTTTTTTTTTTGAAAACCCCAAAAATATTGTTCTGACTCCTCCCTTGTCTCTTAGAATTTGAAACCAGTCGGTTTAGAGCTCAAAGCTCGAAGAAGCTTAAAAAAAATGCGTAAAAAGGTCTCTGTTGGGAGGTACGGATACTTATAGTTTTTTTTATTATTATTTACCATAAACGTGTTTAATAATATGAACTTTTTTAGGTCAAACAATAGAAAGAGAAAACTGTCTGGATAACAAGATTGGCAAATTTTTCCAGTATGTTTCATCAGTAGGACCAGCTAAAGGTTGAAATATTATGAGCCATGAGGGGGAGAATAAATGAAAAGGATAACTCACTACAAAAAAATATATTCAAATAGTGACGGATTAATGACAGTATTTTTTGTTACGAATTTATTAACGACGGTTTTTGTGACGGTTTTGTGACAGTTTAGTTAATTTATGACAGATTTGTGATAATTTTTTAAATTAGTGACAGGCTTGTGACAGTTTTTGACTCTCATTAAATCAAATATTATTTTGTAACTATTTCAATATTTTTCTTCACTACTCTCTTTCTCCTCACATGGTCTAGACTTTTAGAGCATAATTAAGACTCCATGTCGCAACACTATATATTGTTTGCATTTTTGCAATATAATGTGGTACCAGAAACAAAAGTTACATTTAAACCCTCAAATAGTCAAAAGTACCGTACTTCAAAATTTCAAATGCAAGATTTATTAATCAAATTAGTAATCAACTCTAGGTAGCCGATATATAGTACTTTAGCTAGCAAATGTCAATTGTTTTATGTTGGACCCTTTTATTAACAAGTTTGTATACGATTTAGAATGGATGACTAGGAATTAGCAATGGCTATTACAATTCTTACTATGTAAGTAGTCCTTGATACACGAAAATCTCTATAAATTAATAATGTCGGGATCATGAAATTTTATTAATTTATAGAGATATTAATTAATCGATAAATTAATAATAATTAATTTAAAAAAGTTTTTATCGATTCAATAAATATACTCGTTCATAGCATAAATCAACTCATGATAAATTACTAAGAATGCCCGTTAGTAAAATCAAATAACACTATTTCAATTACTAATATAAGTATACATTTTATTACATCTTAAACCGTATAACAAACTAATAATATATATTAGAAACATTTAATACGTCTGATCAATTTTATGTATATTGAGCATCATTAATTGAATAAATTGGTACAACTCATTGTTTAATCGTACATAAAACTTTATAATTTTTTGGTGCAATCCGCAAACACAAAACAAGAGTTTTTTGACGCAATAAGAAAAGTTATAGATAATATTGAAGTAAATTTATATTTTAATAAAAAAAAATGACTATAGAGTCATATTTCACTATAGCGTTCTAGTACTATTTGTCATTTTGAAAAATTATTAATTCATGATTTTGTTGGTACCAAATATTTATATAAGGATCTTTCAAAATTTTATTATCTTATTAATTTATCAAAATTGATGATTTTTTACACTGGCACAAGTCGGGACCGAATTTTATTTTATTTTAGATAGTTTATTAATTTAGCGAGTATTATTTTATAGAGGTTCTAGTGTACTTAAGTTGGGGTTTGGAATAATTCTAGACATAAAAGGACAAGAACAAAGACTCTTTTGGGTTTGGGGGAAGTTCTTTTTTCATTACTCCTTTTACTCGTACCAATATGAGATCTGGGATTGGGAATCCCGGGTTCCTAGGTGGCATTTTTTTTTTAATTCACAAATAAATAACGGGATGAAAAAAATGCACGTAGAATCCGAACTTCTCAACCCCACGTCCTACGTGGCTATTAGCTCACATTAAATTGAATTATTCGTGTACTTTTCAACCCTACGTATTATTGGGTTCCATTAAATTGAATTATTTGTGGCTTTTTATACTATGAAAATGTATTTTAATTTATCAATTTAACCTATTAATAAACAAACAAATAATTCTCAATATTATAAAAGATTGAATAAAATCCCAATAATATTGTAACTCATTAGCAAATATAAATTGGATTTATCATTATATAATAATACTGGTCATCGTTTTCATTCTTTGATCTCTCATAGTTTTTCTCACAATTTCTCCCAAATAAAGCCTAAAATTTGCGCTCACCGTCTCTATATATAATTATAAAATTACTAATCTCTCATAGTTATCCTCACAATTTCTTCCAAATAAACCCTAAAAGTTGCGGCCATCATCTCTATATATAATTATAAAATTACTAATTTTTTTCTCAAATCAATTTCATTTTATAATTGTTGAGTTTAAATTTTATGTTAATAAATATAATGATGAATCCAATTTATATTTGCTAATAAGTTACAATATTGTTGGGTTTTTATTCAATCTTTTATAATAATGAGAAATATTTGTTTGTTTATTAATGAGTTAAATTGATAAATTAAAATACATTTTTATAGCATAAAAAACCATAAATAATTCAATTTAATGGGACCTAATAATACGTAGTGTTGAGAAGCCCACGAATAATTCAATTTAATATGGGCTAATAGCCATATAGGACATGAGGATGGAAAGTCCGGGTTTTACGTGTATATTTTTCATCAACTTATTTATTTGTGAATTAAAAAAAAAAATTGTTGTAGGAACCCGGGATTTCCAATCCCGGATGCCTTATTGATACGAGTAAAACGAGTAATGAAAAACGAACTCCCCCTCTTTTGGTCTTCTCTCACTGTATACGTACATGTTGATATTTTATGGATGTGTACCCCTCAACTTTAGTCCATACCCCTTTTTTAATCAGGTGATTACGTTACTGTTATCCATAGTTTCGTCTAAATTTTTATTTGGTCCACATAAAATGAAACACAACCACTAGTTCGAAAACTTTTAAAGTAATAGACAAAGTAGTTGGTTGCCAAATTCAAAAAGTAGATGTTAGATTTTATGGTTTTTTACAGTTCCAGAATCAGTATCATGACGATATCTGGATACAAATACATAGATGAATATAAATATTATTAATTACGCTCCGTAGATTTATCAATCCATTTATGAATTTTTTTTTATTTGGACTAACTTCCCTTCGGTGTAACCGTAAGTAACAAATCTGTCACATTGTCAAAACTTGGGGGCATAAAAGTCTAAGGACCAAACCCTAAATTTTGGAACCCTAAGGACACTTGTTGTAGTTATTGTAGTTAACTGATCATTTTAATACCATGGCTCTTCCTATAAAATTTATTTATCCTTTTCCAGCTATCACAATCTCTCTCTTAAAACAATGAAACTCTAGTGAAGCAATAATTAAGTGGGGCTCAAAAATGGGGAGAGCACCTTGTTGTGACAAAGCAAATGTGAAGAAAGGACCATGGTCACCAGAAGAAGATACAAAGCTTAAGACATACATAGAGCAACATGGCACTGGTGGAAATTGGATTGCTTTGCCTCAAAAAATTGGTTTGTACACTTGAATTAAAAATTAACCCTAGCTACTGGCACTACATAATTAATTTCTTGGTATTTTTTTAATCAAGTTTTGTGTTTAGATTTAATTTGAATTAGAGTTCTGACTTGTTCAACAAAATTGAGTATTATATATGTGTGTTACAAACTCTTCACCTTAAACAGTTGCTTATTCTTTCTACCCAATTAGTTAGACATAATACCTTCTTTTTCCAGAAGTTAATAAATTTCTATTTCCAAAAAAGTATTTAATTAACAGGTTGTGTATATATACTAGTTTGATTTGACAAAACTGATCATTTCAGAAACAAAAATGGCAGTTGTGATGAGTATTTGTGCTACATGTAATTAGGTCTCAGGAGATGTGGCAAAAGCTGTCGGCTTAGGTGGTTAAATTATCTTCGTCCGAACATCAAACATGGAGAATTTTCAGAAGAAGAAGATCACATAATATGCAGTTTTTATGTCAGTATTGGAAGCAGGTATATTTCCAATTTAATATAACCTTATATATATATATCACAACATAGTTTCTCTACTAAACATTCCAAAATATACAGAATTTGTCTACTTATGGCTATGATCATAAATGACTTGAAGGTTATTATATTTTGGCTAATCATTTTTGTAATTAGTAGTTTCCACACCATATATTATTGTAAAAAGTAAGCTCTTTAGAAAACAATGTTAAAAACCAAACTCATGTGTTTGGATCTCAGAACAAAAAGGAAAATCTCAGCTATTGACCTAATTATCCTTATTAACACTATAGTAAGAAATATTGGTTCACAGTTTATTAAATTTCCTGTAAATAGCCTCTCACTGTTACAGGATAATATTGCTCAATAATGTAATTTTGGACAAAACAGGTGGTCTATAATCGCAGCACAGTTGCCTGGAAGAACTGATAATGATATCAAAAACTATTGGAACACAAGATTGAAGAAGAAGCTCTTAGGTAAACAACGAAAAGAGCACGCACGAAGAGGAGGCAACAGCTCAAAGCAAAGGACAAAAAAATCAAATGTTGAGAACTCAGTGGTTTCTAATACTAATATCAACCAAACATTCCCTTCATGGTCAGGAAGTAATCCCGTTTTAGCTCCAATACCATACTCAAACCATGAACCACGCTTTGATGATCATTCTTCCATTAAAAAATTACTTATCAAGCTTGGTGGAAAATTCTCTGATGATGAAAACAATATCCAAAGTGAATCCACTAGTCATCTCCCGGTAATGAGTTCATGTGTTGTACCTAATCCAATAGAGGCAATTCTTCCGTGTTCTTCAATCGACACAATGAATGTATATACATCACTAGTTCCGGGTTTGCCCTTGTTGACTGGCGTTAGCAATACTACGAGTGAGTTCGAAGGAATGAGATATGACCATAACATTCCACATAGGCTTGATGGTTTGGAGTTTTTGTATGATACTACTAATGGAACTAGCATGGATTGGGGCGAGATGAGCAATTTGAGCTATCCTCATATTGTTCAAAACTATGATGAAACTCTTCCACGACAATGTGGCTTAGATGAGTTGAGATATGGTGGTGTTCAATGAAGATCTTTTTACTAGTTTTTTATGGGTGTAAAGTTTTCATCTTTCAACATTTACTAGTTATTCAGTTCTTATCCATTTCACAACGTTCTTTTTCCTTGTATTTCTTGTTTTGGGAATTTTGTATTATGTTGGAAGCTGAAAGGGGGTACAAACTCAAATTTCGACTCATATATTATACCATATGTTTGTCACTTGTAAATTTTCTCAACTGAAAGAGTGAAAGTCTCTTGGCCCCGGTTGGTCCGGGGTAATTATATCCATTTGGTTTTATTTTCTTTGCTTTGTGATATTCTAAATAATAAGCTTATTATTTAAGGATCGAAGTTAAAAAATTGGAAAAAATATATTCACACAAATTTGTCACTCCATTGCACACTCCGTTACATGTATAATAATATATTTTTTGTCAAAAAATACATTTTTATCCCTTCAAATATACATGTATGGAGTGTGTGAATTATATATATATGTGTATATATATATTAGTAATACTATATTTAATGATTTTTCTTATTTTTAATTAGTATTTAAATTTAGGATATGCTCAACTATGGTTCTACTATATTTTTATTTGAATTTTTAGTAGATTGAGTTTTATTTTGTTGAATATTTATATTTTGGTTTATCAAATTATAGATTGTATTTTATGTATATTTAGAGGGATAAATATATGTTTCATTAATTATGGAGTGTGAGAGTTGTGTGCAAGTTGTGTGTCTAGCATCATCCTAAAAAAATTTAGTATGAACCCTAATATTTTGGAGAAAGTATTGTTTCCTTGTAATAATAAGGCCTATATTATAAGGTTTATAGAATTCCGAATTTCATGATACATTTTAGTTTTTTTTGCTACAACTCTAGAGTTTCTATTGAAAGAGCATCATGAACTTTTCTAGGCTGGTACTTTTAGGAGATAGTGCATGTCTTATGAATGTCATTATGGTCTCTTAATTTGGTATCCCCTTATAATTACTTTGTACTAAAGAAAGTATAATTTAGCTTGCATAACTCAATCGTACACTCCTGAGGCTCTTTGTTCGATACGACTTTAAAGAGGTGATCCAGACGACATATGAGTTTTTAGGATTTATTTTATTTATTCCGTGTAAAAACACTGATCCAACACAGAAATTATATATGTACATGTACCATGCATGATGTGTGGAAGTAATTATTCATAACCACTAGCTTGTGAGATTCAAGACTGTAGGTCGTAAAGAAGACATTTAATAACAATAAATTAATCATAGTGATGTTATAAGTTTTCAGTCTGTTTGGTGTTAACTTTTCTGGGGGTTGGTAATTAGTCAGTTTTAGGCAATTTAGTTTCATAAGTTACCTATATCCTCTCTCTCAATCTCAAAAACATGAATGCACTATATTCTATTTCTTAAATATTGTCCCATCAAAATGAATTTATTTCCTGTAAGAATTAATTGTACGTAAAATGACCAATTGTGTTTGGACAAGATATCAGTAACATCACCATCTTTTTAGAGAGAGGGAATATCTTTTTTTTTGTTTCCCTAATGTTTAGATTCTTTTGTTGTTGCTGCTCATCCCACATCTATAATTATATAGGTGAGATTCTTAAAATTGACAGATTTCACAAGAGTAATAATTTCTCTTTTGTAGGGTTCAAATTTGCTCATGTACCGAGTTCAAGTTCTAACCACAATCATTTATTTATTTTTTGCGTCGTACTGAAATTCAAATTAAATTATATATATGTCACATGGTTTGTGAAGCTAATTGGAAAAGACAAAGGATGTATTCTAAACTCATTATCAGTTAGTTTTAGGTCTCTTTTTCTCTGAGGAATATACTACCCGCATTTTTATGTGTCAGAGACTCAAGAGTAAATTTAGGGTTTATTTGATTCATTTTTCAAAAATTTCGCTGTGTTTTTGTTTTGTTTCACTAGTTTGAGGATATTTTGAAGACAGTGAGATAGGAGAGTTATAGAACAACAATTTTTTTTTAATTATGACCTTTTATATATCTAGCTTTACTATTTTTTCTTTATTAGTACAATTATTTTTTGAACGAGATTTGTGTACCTGATCTTTTGTGATGTATAAATATAAATGAATAAAAACATGCAACTTCCAAATAATAATGTCATGGATCTACCTTAGCTCCCTTCATGATATTGATTCTATTAAGATGTGTTACGTACACATGGTTCATTTATGTTTTTGAAGTTCTACTTGATTTATGGTTTTGATGAGAATGATATTATATATTTTTGTCTAATTTCTTGATGTAAAACAATCAATCAAGGGAATTTATTTAGTTATGAATTAAATTTTGTCGATTTGTAATGACTCAAACTAAAACTTGGTCGACAAAAAAATATACGATACAAAATTCTTTTGCACCAAAAACTTGGAAATGAGCTGTAAATAGAACTATTTCCTGCAAAATTTTCCTGAGTTAAATATTTTCCATAAGTAAATATTTTATGCCCAAACAAAAACACTGTACATCTAGTGTCTACATAACATGTACCATGTTGCTTGCTGATGAATGCTATAAATCAAATATTCCCTTTCTTTTATTTCGCGTTCTCTTTCATTATTTAACGTACATTTTCCTTGAGTTAATGCCTCCTATTAGCCTACAAGATATTACTTATTAAATCTCAAATTTCCCCCAAAAGACGAAAAATTAAACTAATATATTCAAATCCTTTAATAATAAAGGATATACTACTGACAATCTAATATACATGGACGTGGTAGACTGGGACAAAATAGTTGCAATTCACCACATTAGCACAGCAGAGCTAATGAAAATATGTCCATCTCTAATTATTAATATATTCACATCTACAAAGTAAAATGATAGGGAATATTTCCTACTAGGAAAAACCAAAACAGAAAGAGCTCTATACAAACAACCAAAATATTAAAGATATTTTTTATTTAGTGAATGTGAAGGTACATTCTGTCAACTTAATGACGACAATAAGCCCTAAATATATCCGTGAATTAGGACTAAATTAAATAGTCGACATGACAGTAGCCAAAAGACAACTTATTTTCCTACCTTTTTTTTTAATACCCTTTAATCAATACCCTCATGTAAGTAATTAAACTTAAATTTCGTATCTTATCTAAAGGATACTGACACTCACTAACATGATAAATTCCTTTAGCCTTGTCCTCTACTTATAGCTGGAAAAGTATGTAGTACTATAATATTTGAAACGAATGTATGATCCATCTTTCTGTGTATAAAAGGTACATTCTATGTTTGCATTATAATATATGCTGTTTCCAAGAAGCAAAAAGACGACAATTGTAGCATTAATTAAGTTGGTAAAAAAGGTGATCGGATTCTTCTGGTTTGTAAGATTCATAATATGAGTATATATCTACGATACTCCATAACGGAACCAGAATTATGAAATAAAGACTGATTTTTTATTAAAAAAAATTATACTTCATCCGTTTCAAAACAATCACTACAAAATAATGTTTGATTTAGTGAGAGTCAAAAGTTGTTACAAGCCTGTCACTAATTTAAAAATCTGTCACAAATTGACTAAACTGTCACAAAGTCGTCATAAAAACCGTCGCTAATAAGCTCGTAACAAAAAATACCGTCACTAATCCCGTCGCTATTTGGATTTTTTTTTGTAGTGAATAGTATATTACGAAACCACGTATCAAGTTTGACCGGACAATAACTTGTATTAAAATGACCGAAATAAAAAAATTCAAAATCTAATAATATAATTGAACTTTTGAAGTATATGATTAAATTTTAAAAAAATTAATTTCGACTGTCCAATCAAACTTGACACGTGGTTTCGTAGTTGACTATTGTTTTGGGACGGAGGAAGTACCATATACGAAGTTATTTTACTAATATATATCAATCGATTATTTCTTCACTTTTCTCAAATGTTCGAACTGTTTGTAAAATAATCACTTTCCAAATTAAAGATTTGCACGTTTACCATACAATAGGACGTAAACATTAAAAAAAGATTCACCAAATAACGTTGTATTTAAGTTTTACCAGACACTCAAGACTTAAGCCACGAAAAAAAAGATTTCATTAGTTAATTCATTTCCAGACTTTCATTTTAACCCACCCTTTTAGTTTCTGTTCTCCTTTAATTTCATGGTTATAGTGAACATATAACTTCAAGCCTTAAAATAAAATAACTTAGGTACCTCTAACCTATTTTATTTCAGTATTCAATATGTTTACACAAATGTGAGGCCAAAATATATAATATAAGAGTTTTTTGTGTGGACATTATCAAAGTGGTCATCGAACACCATATAAGCTCGTAATTTGATGCATAACAAATGCATACATACACATGAGTAAGTTGATCTTAACAGCAGCAAACATTGTCACTCATATGCTGAAAGAAGAATATATGCATCAAATCTTCTAAAAAACCCGCCTTCTCTATAAATATTTCACTCTCCATGTATACTGAAGTACATAATTACATGACTACTGAAGTAATTTGAAAAATAAATCACTAAACAACCATCTAAAAGAACCTACAAACCAAAATGAACTTTCTTCAACACGAGGCAATAATTTCCACAAAGGTGCTTCGTATCTTTTATATACAATTTCGAGCTTTCCCCTCAATTTCCTCCAAAAAATCGGTAAATTGTCATGTATATAAAAAGAAGGCACACGTATACTTATATATTCAAATCATTGTTTATATTCATTCACTCATTATAAAAAAGTTCAATCATTACTGCACCGTTGTATGCAGAGGTCCGGTTGCAAGCCTAACTCTTCTATCTCCAAACTTGAATGAGGAACCACTTCATCTGCTAAAGCAGGAGTTGTTCCTGAACAATTTATAAAGATCAAAAATGGTTTTGCCAAATATCTAGCCGTAATCAAATAGGAGTTTTGCATATACCAGGTTTATTATTTGGGTTAATATCTGGTTGTATTTAGAAATATGAAAAAGCTCAACAATTACAAACTTTTTAGTACATTTCTTACGAAATGAGTTCCATTTATACCTGGTTTAATGACCTCTGAGTCCAGTGATATGTTACTATCTTCAGCGTTGCAATGGTCTGAAGTCACAACAGTTTTACCCGGCTCAGAAGTAGTTGGAGCAAACTGACAATAAGCTAAATGCAAGTGCTTATGTATCTCTTCCATTTTCCCACTCTCCTCATCTTTGCGATCCATCTCAATAAGAATCTGTGCAAAACATAAATAAATTAAAATGATCATAAATTTGTTTTCCGTAGTGTCAATACAAACAGGGTACATTACATACAACCCCCAAAATCTATGGGTGTTTGCCACATACCCCGATGTACTTTGTAAATTTGCAGTTAACACTATCTTCGTTTTGCAAAATACCCACATGGCCAATTCCAAAAGGGTATACCCTTTTGGAAGTTCGTCGGTTATAAACAACTGCTCTTTTCATACATATATTTGTCAAAATATGTACATATACATTATACAATGGTGTCTAGTGAATAAACTCATACAAGAGATATTACGCCAAAAAAGCTCATATTACGCAGAAAACTCTAACAGACCGTATTTAACAGATATCAACAAGACAGATACAATAAAAGAATAATTATTTACAACAGAATAAAGTTCAAAAACTTAGCCTCTTATAAAAATGGTCATGAAGGTCATTTGCAAAACATAGGTAGCCCATGGGGGTTACATGCATGTTTGTTTCCCCAGACCATGGGGGTTGATTGCAAGTATCCACAGTATACGGGTGTTATTTTGCAAAACATACATAGTTCATGAGGGTTATTCGCAAAATACAAATAGTGCATGGGGGCTTATTGGTAATCTACATAAATACATAGTTCCAAAATTTACCTCTGCAACGATGTTTTTAAAAATAGGACGGAATCTTTTCCTGCAATACTCGTTGAAAAGGAGGGTGCAAATGATCAAAGGAAAAGTAAATGACGAAGTAGTTGATGACTTTTTCAACCCGAAAACCCCAATTGCTATTACTTGAGTTAGCACCAGGGAGAAGATAAATGTATTGTGAATAAGAGGCCAATATTTCCCTCCACTTTGATATGTTGTGACATAAACATTGAGAATCTGAAGAGTTCATATACAATATTCATTACAATTCAACACAATGCTGTCAATAACATTGATTTCTTACTGAGAGGAAATAGAAATTTTGTATTCTCAAAGGTGCTTACTAATCGATAAAAAAAAAAAAATATTCCCAACTAAAAAACAAATGATTTCTTAAGGAGCCCTTTATGCCTTCCTAGTACAACTAAACAAAAAACATTGTGAAGTCAACAGAGGTTGCAAATCCTTAAAACCCTTTTTAACTAGAACATATTCTTATGCCAAAAGAGATATACAGAAAAACCAAAAAAGTTGGTCACCAGAGACATTAGCACTTATGGAGCTGCAGTGCCTGACTTGGAAAGAATAAAAATGACAGTTAATACAGTTTAAATACAAGGACAAGGGAAGGGGGGAAAGTTATGGACTAAAATAAGCAGCGCCAATATAAGACTGAAAACATAAAAACTATAAAAACCAACAAACTAGCAACTGTGACGACAATATAAGACTGAAAACATAAAAACTATAAAAACCAACAAACTAGCAACTGTGACGACATAATGATGAATCAATAACGAATATATACATATAACAGGCCCCAACATATCATAATCTCATCACAAATTACTTACAAAATATTTTAAATTCAACTGAAGATAGAAGAGCTCACCTGATTACGGTAGACAAGGTACGCAAGAAAAAAGTAAACCAGCAAGAAAGGCAGTATCAAAGGTGACATTATACAGTAGATCAAGCCAAGTACTCCGAATAAAAGGACTCGTGGGAGTTCTGTGTGGTACGGAAAAGAGTAAGTGCCAATAGATGCATCCTTTTTTCTTCGAATGAATTTATTGAAGAGATTGTAGAGAAGAGGAAAAGGTTGCATGATTTCAACTGATAAACTGGCCCACCCTGATGTTAAAACGTATGTAACAAAAAAAGTTCCCTGCAAAAATAACAATTTAAAGTCAATCTCTCAATTAACTCCTGAAGCTACTCATCTAAGTTAGCCTAAAGCCTAAAATTTCAAAATTTTAGATGAATCAATAATACAGCATTTTGGAAAAAAAATGGGTTGGAATAAAAAAGTACGCAATGCGTACATAGAATGAACTTACTGTAAAAGAAGATTGCAAATTAAAGCGACCCAAAGAGAGGGAGTAAGTGAAGAAAAAATGAAAGTACAATAAAATCATCCAAATCTGGGAAAGAGATAGAGAGAAGTGAGAGTTTACGATAAGAAAAAGAAAGAAGATTGGGAGAAAAGAAAAAAGAAGGTAAGGGGGAAAAAAGAAGAGAGTTCATTAGAAGATACATTACACAAACTCCTTCACAAGTTAATAGACTCGTCAAAATACTAACAACTCAAGGAGAGCGTAAATTATGTTCCCAACAAATTCAAGAAGGGAAGAAATTAAGAATTCGGCTAAAACAGGTGGAACAACGCCCATATTAAAAGAAAACCCATTTTTTATAATGTATTTTAGCCAAAAAATACAATTTACTATTTCAGTGCCCCCGCAATCCGCCATTATAAAGATCCTAAAATGACATATTTTTATTTTCTAGATAAAAGCATTCCATTATTCATATCGTCAATCACTATGGACTCCTAGTTATCCCACTACTTCTTTGCACATATATTTTGACATTAAAACTACATCATACGAATAAATTTTAGTTCACAACACTTGCAAAAGACATGTAGATAATAGGACTCCTATGGTCTCCATAAGGATTTCTTATAATAATTTGAAGAATATCACAAACTTCGATCTAGCATACAATTGAATTCCGCAACTTGTGGTAAAATACTTCCAATGTACAATTTAAAAGATGCAAACATCTCTCTTTCCTACTTGGACTTTACAGAATATTTCAACTTAATAAAAGGTTTCCCCTCCAAAACAAATAAAGGTAAAATAAGAAGGAAGCATACCAGTGTTGGAACTGATGAGGCAAGTTCCGCGGTTATATCTTTGGGGCTGGAAACAAGAGACAACTTTTCAACTAATTTACCAGAGAGAACATTCACAAAGAAAATATTCCAGATATAAAAATACAATATTTTAGAACATGCACTCTTTTTCCGACCACTACGAGAGAAATGCCCTTCAACTGTTGACAGCAGATACATTGTCGGTGGAACAATGTACAAAAATAATATAAGTACAACACTTGGAAGATACCCTGTAGCCAGATTGTTGATGAACTTGCTACACAAAAGTAAAAATCATGTAAGTTTTGTAAAATCTCAGTTAAAATCGGGGTTGGTTGAAACACACAATATTTTCAAACCATGTAAAATAATACACCATTCTACATACATATCTACACTTGGTAACCAGGAAGACCATATTTTATTATTTCGTGTATTAACATCCATAATATTTTTGTAATTCCAACCCTAATACAAAAGTTTTGCATAACGTTGGACAATTTCACATCTTACCCTTCTAAACTCCTATAATTACATTGGCAGGTCCTTTCCTTCATCTTATTCTAAACATGATAAAAAGTTTTGTAACTAATGTTTTTCTCCTTATCCAATCTTCCTTAGCAAAGGTGGTCCGCTCGTTTATACTCCCCAGTGTAGGTAGGGATCCTAGTCATTCTTCTAAAACAGGTACTTAGCATTATGGGGTCACAAACAACTTCCCAGCACTATAATTTTTATTTTCTTTAAGATAAAATTTTAAAAGCCTAAGTGTCCATGTTTCCCTCAATAAACTAGTATAACTATATATTATGTATACATAAATTGATCAAATACAGATCGTGACAACTATGAAAACACCAGACCAGACTACAAGTTGAAGCCTGTCTAGATTCATGGCTGGTTCCAGAAGTTTCCAAATTTAAAGAAATTGGTTATCTCAATTTTAGATCCTTTCGGACAATGTATAAAGAAATGACACAAACTTACTTCTTAAGAATTCCTCTCAAAATAGAAGTTCTTTTCTGAAGACTGTCTAGATGAAGAAGACCTTGTACAAGAGTCACAGGGAGAATAAACAATATCATAAAAGCAATTGAAACCATAACAGTAGCAAGCCTACGAATCCAAATCTGCCGATACGGTAAAGAAAGATTTTTCCAATAAACATCACGTGGCTCAGGAGCTAAATCTGTTACCCATAACATGGGATTTGAAGTTTGAAGAGTGTGAGCCGCTATCATAGCTGCATAACGAGTCTTAAAAAACACGAAAGCAGCTGGACATTCCTGCAACAAAACAATAACAGCTTACACAATATCTTTTAAAAAACAGCTGAATAATATGGAGAAAAAACCCATGTACTAACATAAATCTATACTATGCTTAAATATAAGTTCATCCCTCAATAGTGTAGATTTGGGACAAGTTTGGAAGAAAAATGGAAAAAAAATTACTAAAGCTGATAATCTTTTTCATAAGCCTTTTTGGTGTTAATATAATTTATATTGACATATTATTCAGCACTTGTTTAAGGGATTTTTCTTTTAATTAAAAAGGTGAAAACTCAAACGACTCCAGCCTAAATTTTGGTTTAAGATATCATCCACCTGATTGTGTAGAGAGAAATCTTATTTATCGAACTTTGCTTCTTCTTTTATAAACTACTTTTGAAATGTAAAGGTAAGAGTTTAAAAATTATACTCGATTTAGGACGGGGAGCATGACAGATGCTAAGAGAAAGGACCTCATAGAGTATGACTTCTAAATTTGAGGTATCATACTGAGTAAGGTCATTTCCTTAGCATCTGTCATGCTCCCTGTCCTAAATGATAATCTTCAAACTCTCGCCATTTCACTTTAAAAGTAGTTTTTACTAAAAAGGAAGCAAAATTTGATAAATAAGATTTCCTCCTCCACAATCAGGCGGGTGATACCTTAAACCAAAATTTGGGCAGGAGTCATTCTGAATTTTAATGTATATATGTATTGTGACACACCTTTTCTTTTAAATCAGGATCAGTGATGTCGCTTCCCCCACTGACACTTTCCGATTCACAAGGGAGGACATTAAAAGATCGAGTTGTTCCCCTACAAAGACCACATCTGATAAAATGTGATCCAAAACTCTCATGATTTGAACTCGATGCAATCACCTCATATATTTTTGATGCGTTATCCTGCCACCATCAAAGTTCAAACATCATGAGAGAGAACAGGAACTCTTATTCAGAAAGATAATGTACAAAACATAACAACATAGAAGTCTATGTTTCAAGCGCTACGAGACAATAAAACAACCACCTAAATGTTCTATATAATTGAAAATAGTATAAACAAAATTATTATCGAGTGATGTAGAAGAGAGGATATCTCTGAGCCTTCTGAAAAGTCTTGTTCAATATTTTGCAAAGGAAAAACCAGTTGACAGATTCCTCAGAAGCAAAACTTTTGAACATTTCAATTTTTTGCATTGTAAAAACCAGTTGACAAATTCGTCATCGAAGCAAAAAGTTTAACATAACAATATTGAATATACCGTGTGATATATAAATGAAAAACATCTCAATTGTAAACAGTTCCTAATCGAATCCAGAAAAACTAGATGTTCAAAGTAAATCTCAATTATGGATATTAATAGTGTAGGGTTCGGCTTTGTAGTTCGAGATGTGGACGGTAGACCTTTGGCACCTGGCAACGGCTTATTTACATGCTCCCTGGATCTGCTTATCGCAGAAACAATGTGTTGTAGCGAGGCGCTAAGCTGGTTGATAATTTATTCTGGATGTGATCATCGTATCTGATACTCAATATGCAAAATTATGGCAGCCTTAATGTCTTATTTTGGTGTGACCATTTATGATTGTAAAATCTTAGCTAAAGATTCTCTAGTGTTATTTTGAGTTTGTTAATGATCAATGAATCGTGTCTAAAGATTCTTCGGTGTTATTTTGAGTTAGTTAAGTGATCAATGGATCATGCGCGATGCTTAAGGAAGAGCTTAATATTCTGTGACTGGCCAAAGGGTTTGGAGTATTGTTCCCCCTCTTTATTTCTAACGTTCTTGATTTTAATTTATATTAATAAAGTGCCTCATTTTGTCAAAAAAATAAAATAACTTCTCTTCCCATGACTGAGAGTAACAAAGATGTTAACCCAAAATCACAAGCAAAAAGAGTTTCCTAAAAGAAACTGCAACACGGTAATAACAAAAGAATCAAAACTAATGAGTTAGCATACGGAAATAAGCTTTCATCAGGACCTAAACCGACTAAATACTGTAGTAGATAGTAAGATGCCACATATGAAGCCAAGTGTGGAAAAATAATGAAATGCAAGTAAAGAAATTCTAACAGCATTATAGCAACTGAACTGCTTTTCTACATACATATGTAACGTTTCAAACGTCCATGTCACCATTCTCCTTTGCTCTTTGGACATACATAACTCAACAAAATTACTTTCTCATCTAACCTATTATCAAACCTATGTACATGACCAAGAACCACTTTTTAGTCAATCTCTGACCTCACCCTTTACACTGTCAACATAAAAGGACAACGAACTATGATAATTATAGATGACAAGTAACCGGAGGACAACAAATAACAAATACAGTCTTAAATACCCCTAGAGGACCAACAATGAAAAAGAATCTATATCTGTTTCAGCCATAGTTTCTTCCTTGTGAAAGTCAACAAGAAGAAAAAAGACTCCCTCAGAGATATTTCAAAGTAGATTTTCAAGTTATACATCCTGCCAACTACTTCTTACAACAGATCCCTACTTTTTCTTTGTTAATCTCTCCTCAACCTTGAACACATTTAATCTCAAAGAGATAACGCAGGATAAAACTTAACTTAAGCCTCATAAACAGAAACCCTGATATAGTAATCGGAAGAAGAAGGGAAAATAAAATGTGACCATCCAGGAAAGAAGATAAAATGCAACAATAGCAGGGCCGGTTACAGCGAAAGAGAGAGTAGATGCCATTTAAAATAAGTTTTTTTTTCTGTAACAGACGTGGCGAAGACTATTACGTTTATTTTACTGAAATCGAACTTAATAAGCACTCTAATCTACACGAGTCCTTTTCTAGAGTGGTTTTTTCTTAAACCACAAGACTCATGACCAAAATCCATATTATTCTTGTTTTTCTCATTGTGGAATAGACAAATAAAGATCAACCTACAATATTTTTGATCAAATATTAAAAGAGATATAAGCAGGTAATGAAAAGTTCAACCCAAAATAGTTTGTTAGAACTATAATGTAATTTATCCTCGTAAACATGAAATAAATTTTGCGGTTATAAATGTTATGTAGAGTGTATGATTAATTTAATTAGAACTAGAAGGACCATCAATGCGATTATGGTAATACAGACAAGTTTTCAATTTCCACCTCAGATCTATGTCCTTTCCCATCCAATTTTAAAACAACTAACTCTATATCTTAATTTTCGAGAGTACTTAAGTAATTGAACATATAATTGGGGGCTCCTAAATTTTCTAACTTACTGAGGTTTAAGGCCATGGCCTGTCGCTGAAACCGGCACTGGAAAATATTACTAGACAAAAGTTCTACAAACGGATAATTAATTTCTTCAAAAAAGGGTCTCACCATTAGCTTTTGCATTGTGCCATACTTATAAATCATTTGATGCGATAAATAACTTGAAGCGTGATTCTTCGTAAAGAAACTCCTCACTGAATCACTGTAAGACTCCTTCTCAGACCATGGAACGCCACGGACAAGAACTGTGAAAAGACTCGGTTGTGTGGAAGATCCAATTATATATGCCAAACGCAGATTTGTAACCTTCTTATACTCCTGCCAGAAGGCAAAAAGAAAGTTCAGTAACAATGCTAAAGATGTTTACTTAAGTCGAGTAAAAACAAGATCGACTATTCAACGTAAATGGGTTTATTACAAAATAACACACCCTGATATTACGATTCTTCAATTTTGTACACTATTAACAAATTCTTAGTTAGTGCAACAGTTTCCGTTTTTTTCTCATTTTATTCACTCCTCGAATTTTCCGTCATTTTGGGAGCACAAAATCGGAAAAAGAAAGTGACGACTATACCAAACTGTTATTAGTCGTGATGAAACACAAACATGTCATGTCACATGCCATCTAACTTGTTGGGGGAAAAAACGCGGGTTGAAAAACTGTAAATTTTGTGAAGTAAATTGAAAAAATCATGACAGTAAGGTGTACAAATCTGTAATAAACCAGTGTGAGCCTATTAAAAAACGAGCGTAGATCAGATAAGGATTCAGGTTATTCACTTACGAAATAAAGAAGACCGCATGAAGAGCATGTGATGACGTATAGTGCAAAACAATGAGCCCATAACCTGAAGTTAAATATATCAAGAGAAAAGTATATAAGCATTATGGAAAACTGATACAAACAGTAAAAAAGTCATTTCCTCAAGTACATCAAGTATATTAAATGCGAGTTGAAGCTGCTCATTTTGTTTACCTAGCCACTTCCAACGTAATCGTCAAACTACCATCAACTCCTTAATGCAAAGTATACAGCCATTAGAAACCAGAAAAACCTACCAGCTACTACGTATACAGAGAAAACCCAGACTGATATAGTTTGACTAAATACAAAACCACTGCACTCTTAGAAAGTGGTCAACTAGACACTGAAAAGATATTGCAGAATAAGTGAAATGGAGAAACATATGCTTACTTTATAGCACTGGACACATAACCTCGTTCTATACATTCACCTCTTCTCATCCTAGCGTAATAATCTCTCTCATTTTATGTTCTTTTCCAGGCTCAATTTACGTCAATATGTTATTACAGTATCTTTGGAAGTACAGCAAGCCTATTGTTAGTTGTTGATGCTTAGTTTCATGCTAATTTTGTGTAGTTTACTTGTTCTACTACACCTAGCTTTATTTATTTTGATGTCCATACATAAAATTATTGGGCTTTTTCTTTCGACTTTTATAGAGTTGATCAATTTAGATGATACTTTTTTACACCGCCTTAGTAGCTTTTAATAATTATTAAACCATGTCGGCAATTTAGACACCAGTCTACATAAAATCAAACAATTACAGCACCAACCTATCAAAATTCAGCAGTAAGATATTAATCAACGCAATCTCAAACAAATAGTACACCAAACTATCCAAATTTACGAGTCCTGAAGTCAAAATTTTAATGTCGCTGTACTAACAGTTCGATTTTGTGCAAATGAATGTTTAGTACATCCTCAAAATCAAATAATTAATACATAACCAGTGGTTTGGGATTGAAATTGTAAAGCCAATGTACTAATTGTTTCATATTATGAATGGGGTATAATTGTGAATATTGATAGTAAGTGCACACTAAGATAGGTTTTGGTGTACAAAAGTGATATTTTCCCTGAGTACAGAAGTTCAATGTCAGTCGTACCAATTGGATTTTTCCTCGACATTTACGATGGTGAACACGTCAAGATTTTCTGAAGAAAAGTGACGGTGCTGCATTTCTTTGCCAAAATAATTCATAGGGAAAACAAGGCCAATGCAAAATACAGCTGCAATAGAGAAAATCCGGATGCTGCAGACAAAGAAAGTGCTACAATTAGCAACTTACAAGTCCAAAAACTGAAACCAACGGTATAGATACCCGGTGAGCAAGCCAAACAATGACCATTAATTTAAATATAACACAAGATTACGTTAGGACACATGTAGTGACTAAGAACGAAGTAGTCAGAAATTCAAGAATAATGATATTCAAACAATTAGTGCACAACTCGTGCACTCCATGTGATGTAAATTTTAAACTTTTTGTCATAAAAATACCGATACACCTTTCGAATTACCCTCACGTGGAGTGCACGAGTTGTGCCAAACAATGGCCCTTTCGAATTTTAAACTTTTTGTTTTGTTTAATTCTTAACCCTTGCATTGGACTGGACAGTGTAAAGGTGTACTTACGGAGATTATAGCAACCTCACATGTATTATCGTCAAACTGGATTAGAACGGCCAAGCATAAGAAAATATTAAAAACGTAAGAGCAACGAACAGCTCACCTGAGAACGACTACCCTAAGAAATACCACGGCATCAACACCCCCACAAGCTAATAATTCTTCTTCAGATGCTTTCCATGCCTTAACCAACCAACCGGGTGAAGGAACAAATCGCTCAAACGCGAAACGACCTGAGCCTTTAGATCGTAATCGTGAAATTCTCTGAGCAAAAAACACGCATGCATTTCCAGGTTGTTTTCTCAAAATTGAATATAACGACAATAGCACCACACATATGGCTATGTTGATACCCGCAGAAGTTAAAAGAGCAGAGAGTAACATCTCTGTTATATGTATGTATAGCCTCCGCAAATGTCATTAATCATGGAATCCAAAATCGCAAATCAAGCACTAAAGCCTGCACGTATTTTATAACAAAAAGTTTAAAACTTATATCACATGAAGAGTTGTGCACATGAATATTATTACTCTTAACTATCTCACCATTATTAAACTATATACCATTATAAAATAGTAAAATCATGTCAAAATTCATAAGAATTCCCACGAGTCCTCTCATGTCAATCGTATCATGTGGTTGATTTTCAAATAATTGATTCACCTTCATATACAATACATATGCTGTGGGTACCAAGAAATATCGGGAAAATTTTACCCAATTTGTAATATCGAAATAAATTAAATTCACAATTAGCAAAAATGTATTGCTCTCTAAAATTCCAAACTTATTGACCTACCGAAAGAACTATTTCTACAATCAAAATCACAGTGTTTTAACATTAACACGGGCATTCAATACATAGTTACAAACATAAATCCCAAACAATATCGGGATGATTACAGATTAGTATTGCTTTCCCATTTTTCGATTCTACTAACCAACCTTCCAAAAATACTGATTAATACACTAAAAATTCCATTTCTCGACGATTTCCTACACTTCAGGTACCAAATCATAGTTTTTCAATTATATACTTGCAAACTTAATAGTTTTTCAATATTTGCAAAAAACAACTATAAATGTATCATGCACTTTTCTATCATACTTATTACTTGCAAAAAACAACTATCATGCACTTTTCTATCATAACTTTTTTCAATTCTATACACTATCCTATTGAAAAACAAAACACATAAATTTGGTATATAATAACAAATTGAAATATTGATAAAAGGCAGGTGTACACAAAATTTTGGTTTTTCCAATACCCAAACAAAATCCTATTAAATAATGAAACTAACAAACGTAAATGTGATATAAGTAAATAAATAAGAGTTGTAAAGATCCAAAATTGTACCCATAGAGAAACCCAGATTTAACTTTTTTACAAGCAAAGTTTCGACTTCAGAGAAAGAGAGAGTTATATATACATATATATATATATTAGTATATATAATGTATAAATAAATCATAATATATACATGTATATCTCTATTGTAAATATTTACTAATACTTACATAAATTTAGAGAGAGAGAGAGAGGGATTTTATTTTAAGATAAAAACAAAAAACCTAACTAAATAAAATAACGGTTGGAAGTTTCAAATAGACCCCATAGTCTTCGAATCTTTGCAATCGACCATACAAAGAGCATAACTTTTGCAATTAACCCTCTTTATCATCAACCTTTCAAATGAAATATCGATATGACTTTATGTTTAATGGTCGGTTCATGGAAGGAATTAGGTAGAGACGTTCGTAAAAGTTGGCGGAAATTAATATTTTTCTGTGTTTTTGTTAAAATCTTTAAAATTTGACGTTAGATCCCCTTTCGTATTATTAAAAAAAAATGGAGTAGAAAAAAACATACCCCATGTGTCTAGATTTATAAAGAATTTTAGGAATAAGTGTAATTTTGCAAAGAGAAATTGGTGCACGTTACATACCGAATTATAAATTTTAAAATTTATTCCTATAATTTAGCATGTTAATTATGTGACTAAATTTTGAAATTTACAACCCCGACCGTTAAATTAACACCAATCTCGCATTGAAAAATTGCACGGCTCCCCAAAATTGCTTATTTATTGGGACGGATGCCACTCCCGTTTGGATAAATTTTATTTAATCCTGTGTAATTTTTTGATATTTAGGAAACTCAAGACGATGTCACAATTTTTTTATGTTTTTTTTTGCATTAGTAAATGTGTAAATTGAATTCTACACACACTTGTGTTAATAAACACATATATTTTCCAAAGAATTACATAAAACCGACTAAAAGGTAAAAATACAAAGTTATGGTATTTAAAAGTGGAGGTGTGGTTACCAAAAGTTAGATTATTAATGAGGTATATTGCAATGTTAATTATAAGAATATGGGGGGTTTGTAACAAATCGCTAATAGCTCGTGGGGCTACTTGCATTTTAACCAAAAAGGAATTAGTTTTTACAGAAAGGAATAATACTCTTTAGTACTTAATCGGGAATGAAATTTTAGAATAAAATCTAAAATTAATACAGTAAAAAGCTCCGATTACTATAAAAATATAAACGTGAAAATGAAATGTGACACGACACCCACACTAAGAAGATATAAAGTTGCCACGTGTAAGACATGGGGTGGTTAAGCACAAAATGACAGGTTGATTAATGTCGGTAGAAAATCTGTGACAAATTAATGTGTCATTGTCTAATTACCTGCTTCGTTAAGGATAATATATATCTTGCATTATTTTCTATGTTCACATTAATCACGTCATTAATTACATATGTTAGTAAATAAAAGATTTACATGTTTTAATATTAAAAAGTTTATTATATTTACGTTTCGATCCGTAAGAATGTGGTAAAAAGTACGTAAGTAATGTACATATCATTACCCTACTACTTTTTTTTAATAGGTGGGTTGATTAATAATTAAACATTGTTTTTATTAACAAAAGTAAAACAAAAGCTAGCTTTTTTATTTTAAACTCAATGATTTCATTTTTTGTTTGATATACTTTTAAAAGAAATTGATTTTCAAGTTAATATAACTTTTGGAATTTTAATTGTTTATTGTTATTTAAAAAAATCATTTCAAAAAAATATTATCGTATATATTTCTTCAATTGTTTGTTTTGTTTATGTTTCATATTGGCCATATTATTTTACTATTTTTGAAATAGGATTCTCATAGAACTCCATAATTCTTGTTAGTGACTCAATTACCTTTTTTCAAAAGTTATAAATAAATGTAATTGATGATTGTTAAAAAATTGAAACAAGAAATCAATGATTAATTAAGAAAACAAGGTTGAGTTAGGCTAACTAGTAACTATACAAAAATTGTATAGTTTGGCCTAATATGTACCTAACATTGACCAAATAGTTATGAAATAATGACAAAATAATGCAATTGATCAAACTATATATTTTCAAAAAAAATCTCAAAACTACAATTATACTACAAACCATTCAAAACTCCACCCAACACACTCCACTATTACTTTCTACAACCACCAACCCGCTGTCAATGGAGCTCCGACAAATTTACCAGAGCTCCGTCGAGGCTTCCCTTAGGCTCCAAAAGGCTATCCATATCTCTGAAAAGATATCCAAAGCTCCTATAAGTTGTTCTGAGTATCGGTGGGTTGTTGAGAGTTTCGACAAGGCTCTAACGGGGCTATATGATTAGGTGTTTGTAGCTCAAACGTGCTGCCTAAAGCTTTGCAGGTTGCCCGTAGCTCCGACCAGGCTACCAAAATCTACAAAGAGCTCCGGCTGGCTACAAGGAGCTTCAACAAACTAATTTGCATAATACTTCGACTAATCCAATAAAGTAAATAAAAAACAAAGCAAAAAAATCGAATGTAATCTTAACGGAACTCGTCGTAGCTTTGGCAAAGCATAAAAACACCACAATCCTGAGATAGATCGAAAATGCTTAACTGCATACATATTAATATGCAATTCAGAAAGTGCATACCAATTAGTTTGGACAAAATATACGACAAAATATCACTTTGATTGAATATCAAAAGAGATATTCCATCCGTCCCTAAATATGTGTCAACTATTTTATATTTGGCTGTCCCAAAATAAGTCTCCGCTTTCCTAATTTATCAATAAAAAAAATAATAAAAGTACTATAATATCCTCAAATATTGCAATGAATACATTTCAAAAATTGACAATAATAATTATTTAATTTAAATTATGGCTATATTTGTAATTTTCTAATTTAATTAATAATACCTCTTAATATTTACCGAAATACAATAAAAACACTTAAAAAGGTGGAGTATTCGGAAAATGTGTGTGGACAAAAAAAAATCTTCTAATAGTATTGTTGACATTTTTAACACCAAACAAGATAACAAAATATGACCAAAACTTTAATGGATATAATGCCCTTGCTAAAAGGATGATCTATAGTCTCTTCGTTATAATTGCTACATTTACACCTAGAGAGCCCTAAAGAAAAAAATACCTTGAAAGGCACACATTTGTGTCGCATATACTTGTTAGTCCAACTTCAATTCCATTGCACTTATAACTTATAAGGTGTTTTTATCTTTTCTCTATTCCATTTTTTAAAACTTTTTTTTTTTATCCTTTTCAGATTATGTTACCAGCCTTCAAGTATTATTTTTAACATTTTTATTTGTATGACTTCTTTATACAAATACAATTGTCTTATGACTAGCTAACACTATTTGTTTAGTTTTTTTTCCTTCATTTTAATCATGAAGTTTAACCCAAATAAAAATTTATTTTTCTATCTTACAATATAATACATTGATAAAATCACTCGCATAATTATATGTACGCTTTATTGCTAGATATTGTAAATTTCTCTTCTTTTCTCTTCTTTTCTTTTACAATTAAAGTTACTAGTTATATGTTGATGAAATATGATATTATATTGTCTCTTCAATTTACACATTTAACAACTCGTCAATTATTATTTTCTCCTATTATTTCAGTATTTACAAATGACTTTTTAATTAGACTGAAATACTTGTTAAGCTCTTTAGGCATATTTTTTTTTATCCTTCAATGACGTATTTAGAAGGAAAAAAAGGAATTCTAATTGAATAAATTTTCGCCTAGAATTAAAAAAATATTCAGTACTATAAAGTTAAAGACTTGTTGCAAGCTGAGTTCTTAACTCAGTTTTTTATCAAAATAAAGATTGTCCGCTATTGTTCTAATTGTGCCACCGCTTAAAAAAAAATGAGTGCCCCTGTATTCGATGCTACGTTGTCACTGTGATAAAAGTGAGGGTCGCAAAATTAAGACAAACTATAATAACAATTTTCTAAATTTAACGGCACTATGTTAATTTGTTGTTATACTGTTTCTAACTTAGCAGTAATTTCTAATAAGTTTAGCAACGTACGTAGCGTTATATTGTTTGATGGATTTATGCATTGTGATGTAGTATAACGTTTAAATTCAGATACCCTATGGCACATGAAATAATAAAGGATCTTTATGCTCCGCTGGCCGAAAAGGTTTAACCATTTTCTGCAGAAGTCTTACTTAATTAGCTTATATTTCTCACAAATTATGAAATTATGGTTCCGTTAACTTTTTTGTTGACATAAAAAATGGAAATTATGTGGTAGAAAAGAGAAATTAAGTAGAGAATAACTTGGAATATATATTATTAAAGAGAGGGTTGCTCACCTCGGTATTCTATCCTACATTTCTTCTCCATAACTTAAATCATATCCATCCATATGGACAATATAAAATCCAATGAATCAAATAATTAGATGAAAACAAAAAAGCACTCCCTTCCCCACTACATTTATTCCTCGTTAATGTATCTATATTTCTTCTCTAATCTCTGTTGATCGGTAGATCTTTATAATTCTGCAAGTGTTAATATATTCCGAATTTGGGTTGTAAAAATCATACTCAATTGGGACTTTTTAACATGTAGACACATAATTGATTACTATTTGAAGAGAACATGTAGACACATAATTGATTACTATTTTTAAGGAGGTGAGAACTTTTATCTGATAAAAAAAATATAGGTACTAAAAAATTATACATGATAAAGTTTTTACTGAATGAAAAAAAATCTCATCTTTAAAATTTTTAAATGAAAATATTTTTTCCAACTATTAATTATATGTTCAATATCGTTATAATCAAAGTAAAGAAAGAAGCGGTTTATTTGCAGTAAAAATGTATTTTGACCATTTATATTTTTCTTCTTCATGTGTATGGCTGACATTATTAGTATGCTTACTTTTGCTCATACACGAGATCTAAAGAAAATTAATGCTACTCTCTCTGTCTCAATTATTAGGACACTTTTCCAAAATATAAACCAATTTTTTTTTTTACTTTTCACATTTTACCCTTCTATCCAGGGGCGGTCAGGACCAAGTTAATTAAGGCTTAGGCATGTGGTAAATACTTGTGCCTGAGGCAAAATTTTTTTTTTGGGCCAATAGTTCAGCCCAATATAATTATATAAAGCTCGATTTATTATAAACTCAGTTTTATCCCAAATTGACAATTGGATTAATTCAACATTTGTAAAAGAAAACATTTATATATCTCTCTCTATATATATATATATATATCAATTAAAATGAATCTGATTTTATTTTATTTTTGTTTGATAAAAATGTTACGGGTAACCGAATAATTTGAGTCATGAGCAATCCGTGGAGTCGGGCTGCCCCTACTTATATCAAATATACCATAAAAAATAAAACAACAAACAAGGGAAAAAAAGTAAATTTAAACCAAAAAGAAATGTAATCACGATATTTTATTAATTCAAGATACTGGTGCAAATAGCAAGTAATAAGTGTCACATCGTAAAGGTAAACTAAAGCATATCTAACTTAATTAAACAAGACAATTGTAAATGAGACAGTATAGAAGGAAGAGCTACTAATAATAACATTCACATCATCGATCACATGATCTCTAACATAATTAGAGCCATTGATACACAGTATATATATATATATATATATATATATGCTGAAACACATCGAAGTTATAATCGTTCATAGAATCATATATAGGGACATGATTTTCTTTTATTTTTTTTATTTCTTGATAACTAAATCCATGATTCGATTTGTACATAAACATAATACGCTCGCAAACACACACATTCACACGCATACATCATAATCTAACGCCCCATTTCACTATTAAAAAACGACAATCCTGAAACCCACTTCGTAAGTGATCTTATTTTCGAGTCACTAGAACACGTGTTTTTATTATTTTTTCCATTAGAGTCCACAAAGGCCTTAATCCTCTCGAGCGAGAGATTTAATGTTTCTTCGGATAAATTAGCAAAGCAAATACGAAACCAACCAGGTTCAGCACAGTGACAAGACGAACCTGGAGAGATATTTAATCGTACTTGGTAAAGTATTTTACACCAGAGTTCCATCTCCGCTTCGAATGTGTTGGAACTTAACAAGTGCCTCATGTCTACCCAGCAAAATAACCCAGCGTTGCTCTTCAAACACCTTATGCCTGCCACAGTACCGTATCACCATAGTTTAGTACTACTAATAAAAAAAAATTGAAATAAAAAAGAATAACAAATTTACTCGAAATAGTTTGAAATATATATAAATGGTATGGTTACTCAAAACACATGTATGAGGATGAAATGTGATTAGCGATGACTGACGAGTTTTGACGATAAGTCGATAAGATGGAGACTTTGTTAATATACATGAGATTTTCCATTTTTGGGTCATTAATGCACAAGCGAGTCAGCGACATAGCTATTCCTTGAAACAGTATCTCGGGACTAAGGCATAAATTTTGTAAAGACAATCTGAGTTTGAATCTAAACAAGTTTTTGACATGAACTTATAGATTCACAGATGCATTTCAGTGTCTAGATCAAAGTTGCTAGAAGTATTACTGTATTATAAGACATAGATTATACCATTTCACAGCAGGTCTATTTTTTTTTTGCGAAATTATAGTAATCCTTTTGAACACTGGGGTAACTTTTGTTACAAAATATAGTCGAGTAACACAAAACGATAGCAAGTTTGTCAATGAAACCCTTTACTTTGTATAATAGGGGGAAAAAGTACCTGAATTCAAGAGGCCTGTCACAAGCATATCCTTCCTTCTCTTAATTCTCAACTTATTTATACTTATATAACTCTTTGTGAAACTCTTATCAGCTAAAAGGCATGAGAGTAAGTACTGAGTCTGAGATGAAACTAGTCCAAAACTCGACATCTTTGTCGCTGTTTCAACAACTTTTATATTGTTTGAGTAAAGCATTCCCACCCTAAACCCTGGTAACCCTAAATCCTTGGAAAGGCTATAAACAATGTGAATGCGGTCCCATAAATCGGTTTTTTCAAGTTTTCGGTCCTTAACAGCTTCCACGAGGCTAATAAAAGAAGGACTTTCGAAGACGGTTCCTGAATATATCTCGTCGCTAATTATATGGACGTTTTTAGCAATGGCGAAATCAATAAGATCATTAAGCTCCTCCCTAGTTGTGCTAGTTCCTAAGGGATTTGAAGGGTTTGTAATTAGTACTCCTTTGACCCTCAAGTTGAGATTTTGAGCTTGTTGAAAGGCTTGTTCCAGAGCAGTTTGGGTGACTTGAAACTGGTTCGAACTTGAACATTGTATCGGGACTATTTTAACCCCGGTTCGCCATTTGAGATCTCGATCAAACCTGTCCAAAGGTAAAATAAATATACCGTTGTTTGTAGCAAGTAGCCAATACTAAAAACTGTAAACGTGAAATGATACTAAGAACAAAATCTCACATACGTACTGAGTTCTTAGGCAGCGTCTTTATACAATCATCAAAATCTTAATTCAGTCCGAATGTCGTAGTTCGAAAAACAGACTCGTATTTCCTAAAACAGACTCGTACTTTGCAACTACGAGGCTTGACTATTCTTGACTTATATTTTTATATTTTTATTGTCTTGTAAATTCGAACAACGACACTAAACTGTAAAATACGATTATGTTTTTTGATATACACGACAAGCAATACAACCACAGACCAAAAACATCTGCCTTATCTCTCTACACTCACTCTCCCCTACTCACACCCAACCCAACCGCTCACTCTCCCCTGCTCACACCCAACCCAACCGCTCTTTTTTGCTTAATTCATCAAAAACTGTGTAGGCATGTCAATAATGTCAGGGGAAAACCAAATATGTATGTAATGTCTATATCACGTTGGGCAGGGAATGCGGAGTTTTATGCAGTCCATGATTCGTAACTCCATGTTCGGACTCGTAGTCTAGAGGACAGATTTGTTACTTGCAGTCACGAGGAACAAGAAAAAAAGTCAAAGTCAAACTTCGTACTTACGAAATACGACTCTGTTTTAGGAACAACGAATCTGATTTTGAAACTACGAGACGTAGGCTGAATTCAGATATCTTTGACTGCATAAAGACGCTGCCAAGTTCTTATTCATCAAGACTATGTACGGATGCTATTAAAAAGTCCATACTGAAAAGTATAATCCTAGGCTTTAGTGTTGGTCGAGAGTATCTACTATCTAGTACATCTTAAATTTACTACCTTTATTTTTTTGAACTTATATACATGCACCAGTATATGTGAGAAGTATTATTATGGATATACATATAAATGATAAATAAGTTAAATACCCGACGTGATGCGATACAATGACGAATATGATGTTAGTTTAATGTATCATCTTACTAAATTTTTACTTAAGCGATCAGATTTTCTTTTTGTTGTAAAAGGGGAATCCTTGTCAATTCATACTACAAACGAAAGACAAAAACCATCTTTCACTTTCTCAATATTTAGTGAAACTTTAAAAAATAAATACATTAGTAATTGAACTAAAAATATTTCCAGATTTTTTTTTATAGAATTATGAAAGTACAAAAAGACCGCGAAGTCGTAGACATTGATAATGTCAAGTATGAAATATTGATATCGTAAATCATATATACTAAATAATAATATTTAGTGATCACACAAACCCTGGATAATACGGGGTCGGCAAAAGAAAAGCTTCTCCCGGTTCGGCTAGACAAAACATGAGTGTCTCATTCGCAGATGTCGAACCTGCCATCAATACCATCTTGTTGGGATCAAATCTTAATTTGTTTCCTCTAATTTCAGCCATGAAATCTGCCAAGACCTACATCAATAGAAGGATTTTGATTCAAATTGAAGGTTTATGGCGATTACCCAAATTGAAAATATTGTAAAGAATCTATATGCAATATAAACATACATTTTTGAAACCCGGCAAAGCATGATAATCTTGGAAGAGTGCTACTTCTCGGAAAATGGATTTCCCATCTTTTTCCAATCCCGTGGCGCTGGGATTATTTGAAATCCATGACTCGACTATGTCGAATGAAAGCTGTAAATTAACAACACATGGGAGTTGCTTATGCGTCCGAAAATATATGCTGTTTTATTCCACCGTTTTTAAGAATATTAGAACTCTATATAGCCTCTATGAGTCTCTTATATTCCTGGTTAAAGGTATTGGAATTATTGAACTCTTGCTAGATTACACTAGCTAAGTTATCCCCCTTTATAGCTAGTGAATACTATTTTGTTTCTATTGGATTAGATAGTGTACTTGTAAAATGTCATGTTGGCAACTAATTCTTAGCATTGTTGTTAACTGTAACAATGATTTTAGCTAGCATATGTGGAAAGTAATTTATTTGTTTATTTACGTGTTAAATGTCTCTTCATATATTAACTTTGTCCTTCTATCCTTAAGATATTTTTTTTAACTGACTGCACAATACATGCATGTGTATAGTTATGTTGGAATTTTAAAATGCAAGTGATTCATTTCGTGTACATGTACTACTTTTATTATATCAAGTGCTATAGGAAAATTAATTATTTGGTACAAAATTAATAACCAAGCAATTTTTTTAAATTTTCTTTAAAAAGTTTAAAAAATAAACCTGATTCTCAGCTAGGCCCATTTGGATGATGCCAGTAGAATTGTTCACGTTATGATAGGGGTTCTTCTCGTATTCTTGCCATCCTATGAAGTAGGACGAGTCTTGCCCATGTGAGTTTAGTGTAGTCTTTTGAGACAACATTGATCTCCTTTTTTATATTTTCCAACAAAAAATAAAAAATAAAAAGAATAACAATTTTATATATCTAACACGAAAGGGAGCTTCAACTTAAGTTGCAAGTTTTGAGGAATGTATAAAAAGAAAATCGGGAAAGTTTTTTAAGCTTTACAGTAACTATGTATGCATATTTATATAGTTGCATCAAATGTACTTCCCGACAGTATATGACTTGGGCGGTGCAATTTCATTGACTAAATATGAAGTACAATCATTTCTCCATTTTATTTTTGGAGGTCCGGTACTAGTATAAAGTTTTTGCATAAACACTGGTGGAAAAATTATAAAAGATGAGAACTATGATTGTTACACATAAAACTACAAATTGTTTGACTACATGCATATTCTTTCCACAAAAAAACGTCTAATAAGATGAAGAAGGCAGTGATTTATTCACACTTAAACCATTGAGTTAATTAGTAGCTAGCTTATAAACTGTAATTACAGAGACAACCCTTTTAGTTATTATACATAGCATTACCTCAAAGTTCTCATTGGCGAAATGCTGAGTACGTATTTCAATATAACATTCATAACTGTACGTCTACAGCCACTTTCTCGTGGATGTAGATAATCGTATTTGATTTGTTACGCACGCGTAGTATCACCTAAAAGTGGTGAACAATAAAAAAAAATGTACTTGATTCAATATGTGACTGGATTTTGGGAGTTTTCTAGTTGGTTATGTGTTTCTGTTTATTACTTTCATTGGGGTTATGGATCGATTCGTTTATAAACCGAACCCAGAACGAGCCTTCATTTTGGTTTGACGTTGTTTTGCCAAACCAAACCAATTGGAAATTTAGTATGTTTTTATATACTAACCAATGATTTGCGCTTTGTTTTTTCGGAAACATGCACAGACCTACCAAGGGTGACGACGAGGGTACATAGGGGTTGGGGTCCCATTAATACAACATCATTGTTATGCCGGCCATTTGAAATCCTTATTCTCTTTTCATTAGTTTCGTTGTCTCCCTCAAGTCCCTCAACTCCCAATTATAGATAGTCCTTGTGCTCATCTTCAACCCGAGTAAACATTATCCATTTCGAAATACTATAAGAGTAGGTATAAACGCCAACAATGTCGTATAAACATTATCATGCACTCTCAAGTGCTCTGCATAATATAGTATTTTATAGCGACAATGTTGTAAATGTTATATATGTATAGTACTACTCAACCCACTAGAGATGGCCTAGTGGACTGTACACTGCACTTTCTACTAGGAGATGAATGGTTTGAGTCTTATAAATAGACGGAGCCAAATAAAGTCGGGGGACACGTGCGGGGGATTAGTTTCAAATAATATATATTGTAGTCCAGATGGTGATGACGCCATCCTTCACCACTCAAGCCCCAAATTCGAATTCCAACAACTATATTTTTAATCTTTTGCCTTCTTATACAATTACAATTGTTTATGCCTAATTAGCATTATTTATTTAGTTTAATTTTCTTTCTTCGTCTTGCCCATTGTGTTTGGGGTTTTCGAGGAAAATTATTTGAGTACGGATATGATGTATTCTATTCTATGTTAGAAAACTTTAGTTTTGTTTCTCGTTTGTTTGGAACTACAGTGTTTAGGTGCCGATCTAGCTAAGGTTGGTGTTGAAAGTTTGACTTATTTCTTAAATAAGTGGGTGAATTTGGGTTCGATCGGTATGGGAGATATCGCTTTGGACTTTGGGGAGAGTTAGGGATGGGGTTTAAGTATGTAAGCTAGATATATCGTGTTGCCTCATTTGTTTCCGCTTTATGTTTTGACTCCTTACCCTAGTTCTACTATTCACCATGATCATTTTCTTTGGGTGGAAAGTGAAAACTGATGCTGAATAAGAGGTGAAAGTCTTGTTTTTCGATAAACGATGAAATGTTACTTGTTGTACCTGTTGGAAATTCACCGGATCGGAAAACAATAAATTAAATAACGCGTACTAAAAGGAAATAATCAAAATTTATTTCATTGAATGGAATATCACTCGATTACAAAATTCCGATTGAAATTGCAATAAATTAAATTTTAGACATATTTTATATAAATTATTAAACTGTTGCACTGAATTGTAATTAATAAAAACTGTCAGAAAGAATAGTATAATTATTAAAATGCTGAACTTTTCTGTAATTAACTGAAACTGCCAAACAAAATAGTATAATTACTAAATTGTTAGACTATTCTATAATTAAATGAAAGTACAGTACTGAAGTGTAAATTACAGAATAATAAATTACATAACTAAATTAAATCTAAAGTACAGTACTGGAAATAAAATTACAGAAAAGAAAAAAGGAAGAATTACAAATAAGTACATATCAATTAACTTAATTACAAAAAACTCACATATGTGTACTTATTTATAATTAGATACATATACTTATTTACAATTAGGTACATATGCCATAAAAAATAACAAGATATACAAAAAAAAATCAAAAAGAAAAAATCAAAAAAAAAAAAATTTAAAAATCAAAAAAATTGTATATAGTATCAAACAGTATTAGACATAATTGGACAGGATTAGACATGATTAGACATGATCAAACATGATCAAACATGATTAGACTTACAGAATTGAACATTATTAGGCATGATCAGACAGGATCACACATATTTTTTGTATAAAAAATTTGGTTTTTTTAATTTTGGTTTTTAATTTTTAAATATTTTTTTCGATTTTTTAATGACACATGTAGCTATTTGTAAATAAGTTCACAAAATATGTACTTTTTTGTAAAATAGTCATCAAGGTCAAAACAACCGGGTTTTTTGTAAATAAGTTTCTAAATATATACTAAATTGTCATTTTTAATTTACTGCTGGACTTTTCTGTAATTAACTGCTGGAGTTTTCTGTAATTAACTGAAACTGCCAGACATAATAGTATAATTAAATTGTTGGACTGTTCTGTAATTAAATGAAAGTACAGTACTTGAATGTAAATTACATAACTGAATTAAATCTAAACTATATTACTGGAAATGAAATTAGTAAAAAGAAAAAAAAAAGACTGAAACGTAATTACAGAAAAAATAAAAGGACTAAAATGTAAATACTCGAAAATAAAAGACTGAAATGTAAATGCAGGAAAATAAAAGACTGAAATAAAAATTAAAGGTAAGGTGACTGCTAAGCAGTAACGCTTAAACGGTATTTGTCCGATTGGTGCGATTCACTGTATCTAAATGTTATGTATGCAAGTGAGTGTGTGCAAGATTGTGTTGTAAGTTGTATGAGAATTAGCGAGGGAATGCTGTCTTTTATAGGCTTAGTTGTAACCACAACCATAAATGGCCAATTAATTTCGGAAGTACACCTCTTAATATCCGTCCATTTTAATTTCGAAACCGCAGCATTTAATCTATAATTATTCTCATTAAATGCGGATGTTACAACTTGCTAGGAAATGCAAGAACCAAGTTTGTAAATTATTCAAATTTCAAACTGGTCTGACTCGCTTACTTGTATCAGAACCGGATAAGGACAAGGACGAGACACACGCCGAGCCCGCGTCCCACGTCCGAGCCCGCGTACGTGTATGGTACTCTTTCCAATATCCACACATGTGTTAACTCAGTTTACAATACTATGTGAGGGTATATATAAATTATTCAAAATATCCTTCTTCTTTCAATGTGAGATACAACACTTGGTGTATTTTTTAACTCTTGACTTTCCAACCAACAAATTTATAACACTTTGTTCACCAACTTTAAATCCAAATTACATTTACTCCGACTCATCGTTTATATAAAATATATATACCGTTACGAAACTTGTCTCTCAAGCTTTAAGTTGAGAACGGTACAAAATCTATGTTAAACACTTATTATTTTGGTTTAAAAATCTGGTTATTGAACCCTTTTTGGAACACCCATGCAATCTCATGTTTTCCAACAGTACCTTGTATATTATCTGAGTCCGATTTTCAATTTTTGTGTAGGTTTTTAGCTTTGCTACGTAGTTTTATACACCACTCAGACTTAAGATTCATTTTCTTAGTTTAACAGTTGAGTAGTTCGTTTTGCTTTTCTCACACTGTGAGCCCGCTTATTGTTGGAAAAACATGTGAAAACATGGGTGTTTCCGAATGGTCACTGGACCAACTTCGAGTCATTATTTCGTGTAACAGCGCTGAGTTGTTTATACCGTAATCAACGTGGTTGAGTAGCCCGTGTGACGAGCTTCGTAACGGTATATCACATGACCTATTCGGAGAATGGGTGTGAATACAAAGTGGCTTCAAAGTTGGTACCTCGGAAGCTCAAATCTGGAAAAACGAAATGGTTAATGAGAAAAACCATTTAGTATAATCCCATATTGGAAGATTAAGAGTTAATCTTACAATATATATACCATACCAACCCATGTAGTTATTAAACTAACATGTCCACATACACCTAAGAGTATTAGTGTGTACCACACACGCGCGCTCGCTCGTGTCTCGGGTCTCGGGCTCGGGCACGGGCACGGGCACGGGCGTGGGCGTGGGCGTGGGCGTGGGCGTGGGCTTGGGCTTGGGCTTGGGCTTGGGCTTGGGCTTGGGCTTGGGCTTGGGCTTGGGCTTGGGCTTGGGATTTGGGATTTGGGGAATGTCTCGGGTCTCGGGTCTCGGGTCTCGGGTCTTGGGTCTTGGGTCCAAACCCGAATAGGGAGTTTTGTATAAAATACAAAAGGAGTCCCTAGAGTTTCCAGCAAGAGAAACGTCAGCAATGAATGAGAGTAAATGCTGCGGTTTCAGAATTGATTGAGCGGATTCTGGGGGTGTAACTCCCAGAATTAAAGACCAACATTTATGGTTGCGGTTTCAGTAGAGCCTATAAAAGGCAGCCATCCCCCTCTCATTTAGTACACCTTCATACACACAACTCACAGCATAAGCATACACTTAGTGAGAGAGAACCGCACCACCAACAGCTCGACCTGTGGTTCGGTGCCGGTTTCCATACGAGCCACTCTGAGATAGAAGTTGTACCTTGGGAACAAAGTCCCGAAACCAGAAACCTTTAAAGGTGGTTCGGGAAATATTGTTTAAGGGAAACTGCTCAGCAGTTGCCTCTTCTTTTAATTTCTGTTATTTACTTTTCAGTCCTTTATTATTCTGTCCATTTAATTTCAGTACTGTTTCCCTTTTGTATTTTTCTTTCCAGTACCTTTAGTTTCTGTAATTTACATTTCAGTCTTTCCTATTCTGTAATTTACTTTCCTGTAATTTAATTTCCAGTATTTACATAACAGTCCGGGCAGTTTATTTAATAACAGTCCGGGCAGTTTTTTTATTCGTTAAAACCAGTCCAGTTTGTTTTATTTACAAAACCAGTCCGGCAGTTTTTTATTTGTTAAAACCAGTCCGGCAGTTTGTTTAAAACCAGTCCGGCAGTTTTTTATTTGTTAAAACAGTCCGGCAGTTTGTTTAAAACAGTCCGGCAGTTTCTTTTTCTTGTTAAAACAGTCCGGCAGTTTGTTTTATTTACAAAACAGTCCGGCAGTTTTTATTTGTTGAAACCAGTCCAGCAGTTTAATTTAATTCTGTACGAGTCAGGAATTGTAATTCATATTCCAATTGTGAGAAATAAAGTGTTATTTCCATTGCGTTCCTGTCTTTTATATTATTGTCCTTTTCTTTATCGTATTCGAAATAGTACCAAAAACCAACAATCTTAAACAATATTATTTTTTGGTTTTTCTATTTTCGAAATAAGAAAGGACTTTTCTTTTTTATTTTATTGTTGTTGACGTCTCGGTTTTTATTCTCGCAAAATCATTGCTAGTTTTCTAGAAATTGAAATTTGCACATAGAATAAATCCGAATTGGGTTTTAATCTCTTTTATTCTAGAATACTATAAAGAATTCTTAGTGAAATCAAAAGTGATTTGATTTTCACGCTAGAATCTCTTTCATTGGTTTTTATTCTTTTAAAGCAATCTAATTAAGTTATAATTAGTATTTGCGATAAAGAATTTAGGTTTCTTGCGAGAAACTAAACGGTTTTATATTGTCATTTCAGATGACTAATGAGGATCAAATACCCACCGTTTCTTCGGAAAACGTGCAGGGCGCACTTGTGATTGGCAGTAGCCATAACAATGCGAGCGCTGCGAGTGGGGGGGCTCAGGCTCAGGCTGAGGCCGAAGCTGCTGCGGCAAAGGCTGCGGCCGACGCTGCTGTGGCAGAGGCTGATGCTATGGCTGCGGCTGCGGCCGCAGCACAGGCTGCTGCTAAGGCTGCGGCCAAGGCAGCGCTTGTGGCTGCAGCCAGGGCAAAGGGCAAGGCTCCGGCAACACCGGCGATGCCAATGTTGCCAACCTCTCAACTGGAGAGACCGGAAAAGTTTAGGGGCAACAACTTCAAACGTTGGCAGCAAAAGATGCTGTTTTATTTAACTGCCCTTAATCTGACCCGGTTTCTTAAGGAGTCTGCACCCGTCCTAAGCGAGGACGATGAGGACGTGCAGACGGTTTCGGCGGTGGAAGCGTGGAAACACGGCGACTACCTATGCCGGAACTACATCCTGTGTGCTCTGGATGACACTCTCTTCAGTGTATTCGAGCCCAAGGCTTCTGCAAAGGAGCTTTGGGAGTCTCTCGAACGAAAGTACAAAGTGAATAACGCTGGCGCAAAGAAATTTGTCGTCACGGACTTTCACGAGTACATGATGACTGATGGGAAGAGTGTTATCGAGCAGGTTGAGGAACTCCAACTCATATACCATAGGCTTGAGGTTGAAGGGCTAGTTATCAACGAACCTTTCCAAGTGGCATTAATGATTGAGAAACTGCCACCTTCTTGGAAAGAGTTTCAAAACTACCTGAAACACAAGCGAAAGGCTATGACCTTGGAGGGACTCATTGAGAGGCTCAATGTTGAGCAAAGCAACCGCCGATCCGGAAGGAAAGGCGGTGGCGGAGCAGGCAACGCGGTTGCCAAGGCCCATGTGGTTGAGGACGCTGTGTCTAAGCGGAAACGCTTTGACAGCGGAGTCGGTGCCTCTCTCAAGAAGAAATTCATGGGAGACTGCTTTGTGTGCAACAAACCGGGCCATCGTGCCGCGGATTGTAAGATGCGCACCGACAAGCCCAAACCCCCCCCAAAGAGGAAGTTCCAAGGGAAAGGGAGGAAGAGGGCACCTGCTCAAGCTAATGTGGCTGAGGGAGGAGATGATGCTGGACAGGACTATATGCACCTGAGTGCTGTGGTCTCGGAAGTGAACCTGGTGGGGAGCAACCCAAAGGAATGGTGGCTGGACACAGGCGCCACTAGTCACATCTGTGCCAGCAAATGGATGTTCAAGACCTATACGGCCGTGGACAATGAGAGCTGCTTCATGGGGAACTCGGCTACTTCCAGGGTGGAAGGAAAAGGAACCGTGCTGCTGAAGATGACATCGGGAAAGGAGCTCACACTGAATGGCGTGCTCCATGTGCCAGAAATTCGCAAGAATCTGGTTTCCGGGTCCGTGATGGTGAACAAAGGATTTAAACTTGTATTTGAATCTGCAAAAATTGTAATCACTTTAAACGGAATGTATGTAGGCCGTGGCTATATGACCAACGGCATGTTTAAATTAAATGTTGGTACTCCGGCTCCTAAAGCCGAGTTAGCTATTGAGGGTACTAAGGCTGAGGCCAGTACCAAGAATAATGTAATCGTGAATGTTGCCCAAGTGGCCAATAAAACTTCGTTTGCTTATTCTTGCGATTCATTTAATTTATGGCATGGTAGATTAGGTCATGTGAATGCTAATTCTATGAAGAAATTAATATCACTGAATCTACTACCTAATTTTGTATTTGATAAACAACATAAATGTGAGGTTTGTGTTGAAGCAAAATTAACCAAGTCTTCGTATCAACATATTGAACGAAGTACTGAACCTCTCGGTCTAATACACACGGATGTATGCGACTTAAAGTTTATACAAACGCGAGGAGGGAAAAAGTATTTCATCACGTTTATAGATGATTGTACTAGATACTGCTATGTCTACTTAATGAGAAGTAAAGACGAAGCGGTAGAGAAATTCGCTCTTTATAAGACCGAAGTAGAGAATCAACTCAATAAAAAGATTAAAATATTGAGGAGTGATAGAGGCGGTGAATACGAAGCACCGTTTGCGCAGATATGCGCAGAAAATGGCATTATACATCAAACGACAGCCCCATACTCTCCGGAGCAGAATGGGGTTGCCGAGCGTAAGAATAGGACGCTCAAGGAAATGATGAATGCTATGTTAATAAGTTCTGGGTTACCCCAGAACATGTGGGGGGAAGCGCTGCTTTCCGCCAACTATGTATTGAACAAGCTACCACATAAGAAACGTGATAAACCACCTTATGAACTATGGAAAGGCCATAGGCCGAGCTATAAATTCTTAAGGGTTTGGGGTTGTCTCGCGAAGGTCCTTGTCTCGCTTCCTAAAAGAACGAGAATAGGGCCAAAGACGGTAGACTGTGTGTTCATAGGATATGCACAAAACAGTAGTGCTTATCGTTTTCTCGTGCACAAGTCGGATAATCCCGATGTGCATGCAGATACTATCATCGAAGCTCGAGAAGCTTCTTTCTTCGAGGAGATCTTTCCCCGCAAGTCTTCCGTAACTGTAGAGACTGAGGAGTCAAACAGTGAGGAAAATGTGGGGGCAAGTGAACCGTTGGAGGAAGAAGAAGAAGAGCCTCGACGTAGTAAAAGGGCTAGAAAGGAAACGACTTTCGGTCCAGATTTTGTAACCTTCATGATAGAAGGCGAACCGGCGACATTCAAACAAGCAATGTCATCCCCGGAAGCCCAATATTGGGAGGAAGCGATCAACAATGAGGTTGAATCGATATTACAAAATCACACTTGGGAACTAGTGGATCTACCACCCGGGTGTAAGCCACTAGGACACAAGTGGATCTTCAAGAGGAAGAGAAAGCTCGATGGAACAATCGAGAAATACAAGGCTAGGCTTGTAGTGAAAGGTTTTAGACAAACCGAAGGTGTCGACTATTTCGACACCTATGCTCCTGTCTCCAGGAAGACGTCAATCCGGATAGTCATTGCTCTCGCAGCACTGTTCGATCTGGAAATACATCAAATGGATGTTAAAACGGCGTTCTTGAATGGTGAGTTGGAAGAGGAAATTTACATGGAACAACCGGAAGGGTTTGTGGTTCCAGGTAAAGCTCACAAGGTGTGTAAACTTGTGAAGTCCTTGTATGGACTTAAACAAGCACCTAAACAATGGCACGAAAAATTTGATAGAGTGATGCTATCAAACGGTTTTCGGATAAACGAATGTGACAAATGCGTCTACGTAAAAGGAAATGAAAAGGACTACGTGGTAGTCTGCCTCTACGTAGATGACATGATTATAATAGGGAGTATTGATAACATCAACTCCACTAAGAAAATGTTGTCACAAAAATTCGAGATGAAAGACTTGGGTGTCGCTGATGTTATACTTGGTATGAAAATTACCAAGACATCAGACGGATATGCGCTATCTCAAACTCACTATGTCAGACAGATGCTTGACAAATTTGATAAAGATAGTAGAGCTACATCCAGAACTCCGATAGAGATCTCAACCACCCTGAAAAAGAACTTTGGGGAGAGTGTGAGACAATTGGAATATTCTCGAATAATAGGCAGTCTGATGTACGTCATGAACTGTACTAGACCAGACATAGCCAACTCAGTGAGTAGACTGAGTAGGTACACCAGTAATCCCAATGAGGAACACTGGAAGGCCATCATGAGACTTCTCAGATACATGAGATACACAGCAGACCGAGGGTTGCATTATACCAGATATCCAGCTGTACTGGAAGGGTATTCTGATGCAAACTGGATCTCGGATTCCAACAGTACACGATCCACTAGCGGATATGTGTTCGTGATGGGAGGAGCAGCTGTCTCATGGAGATCATCCAAGCAGACGTGCATAGCTAGATCAACTATGGAATCTGAGTTCATAGCGTTGGATCTAGCAACAGAAGAGGCTGATTGGCTGAGAAGCTTTCTGGAAGGAATTCCAATGTGGCCGAAACCTGTCCCAGCAATAAGCATGCACTGCGATAGTCAGTCGGCTATTGGACGGGCGCAGGATCATATGTATAATGGAAAGTCCCGACATATTCGTCGGAGACATAAATCCGTAAGAGAATTGTTAGCTAACGGTGTGGTGTCCTTAGATTTTGTGAGATCTAAAGACAATATAGCGGATCCATTTACAAAAGGCTTGACTCAGGTAGGAGTTGAAGTTTCATCGAGGGGAATGGGGTTGAAGCCCATTAAACTGGAAACCTCCTCAGAGGCAACCCAACCCGAACTGGATTCTCCAGCGTCGGGTTCAACGGGAAAACCGAACTGTGGGGGTGACCGAACAAAGCACTCGGGAACTTAAGTTCCCAGCCCATTTCTAGGATGAAAGAGTGATAGACCTAGACCATCTTAAGGGTGAGCATGAGGCTCTTAATGAAAACAAGTATCTCGAAGATCGAGAGGGGTGAGTCAGGACACCCTTGACTTGAAATCACCTATGACGAGTGTGTATGGCCGATACTATGTGATGAGCCATGGGCTAAATCACTAGAGCACTCGGTTGAACTTTGCCAAGGCAGTCCACGGCCAAATATGGACAACAACCAAAGGGCTTAGTAAGTGGTGTAGAGGGGACACTGTGTGCGCATTACCCTGGTATGCACAAACGCTAAAGGGTTCAAGGCTTAAAGGCTACCCAATAGTAGCATATCAGATTTTACGTCACTACGGCAGGTTCAAGGCGCGCGCTACCTGTCCTTATGCAGTGAACTCTTGCGGTTTTCTCTCGTATGCATTTAGGAGCATTTTATTTTCAGCCAATTGCATTCATGTGGGGGATTGTTGGAAAAACATGTGAAAACATGGGTGTTTCCGAATGGTCACTGGACCAACTTCGAGTCATTATTTCGTGTAACAGCGCTGAGTTGTTTATACCGTAATCAACGTGGTTGAGTAGCCCGTGTGACGAGCTTCGTAACGGTATATCACATGACCTATTCGGAGAATGGGTGTGAATACAAAGTGGCTTCAAAGTTGGTACCTCGGAAGCTCAAATCTGGAAAAACGAAATGGTTAATGAGAAAAACCATTTAGTATAATCCCATATTGGAAGATTAAGAGTTAATCTTACAATATATATACCATACCAACCCATGTAGTTATTAAACTAACATGTCCACATACACCTAAGAGTATTAGTGTGTACCACACACGCGCGCTCGCTCGTGTCTCGGGTCTCGGGCTCGGGCACGGGCACGGGCACGGGCGTGGGCGTGGGCGTGGGCGTGGGCTTGGGCTTGGGCTTGGGCTTGGGCTTGGGCTTGGGATTTGGGATTTGGGATTTGGGATTTGGGATTTGGGATTTGGGGAATGTCTCGTGTCTCGGGTCTCGGGTCTTGGGTCTTGGGTCTTGGGTCTTGGGTCCAAACCCGAATAGGGAGTTTTGTATAAAATACAAAAGGAGTCCCTAGAGTTTCCAGCAAGAGAAACGTCAGCAATGAATGAGAGTAAATGCTGCGGTTTCAGAATTGATTGAGCGGATTCTGGGGGTGTAACTCCCAGAATTAAAGACCAACATTTATGGTTGCGGTTTCAGTAGAGCCTATAAAAGGCAGCCATCCCCCTCTCATTTAGTACACCTTCATACACACAACTCACAGCATAAGCATACACTTAGTGAGAGAGAACCGCACCACCAACAGCTCGACCTGTGGTTCGGTGCCGGTTTCCATACGAGCCACTCTGAGATAGAAGTTGTACCTTGGGAACAAAGTCCCGAAACCAGAAACCTTTAAAGGTGGTTCGGGAAATATTGTTTAAGGGAAACTGCTCAGCAGTTGCCTCTTCTTTTAATTTCTGTTATTTACTTTTCAGTCCTTTATTATTCTGTCCATTTAATTTCAGTACTGTTTCCCTTTTGTATTTTTCTTTCCAGTACCTTTAGTTTCTGTAATTTACATTTCAGTCTTTCCTATTCTGTAATTTACTTTCCTGTAATTTAATTTCCAGTATTTACATAACAGTCCGGGCAGTTTATTTAATAACAGTCCGGGCAGTTTTTTTATTCGTTAAAACCAGTCCAGTTTGTTTTATTTACAAAACCAGTCCGGCAGTTTTTTATTTGTTAAAACCAGTCCGGCAGTTTGTTTAAAACCAGTCCGGCAGTTTTTTATTTGTTAAAACAGTCCGGCAGTTTGTTTAAAACAGTCCGGCAGTTTCTTTTTCTTGTTAAAACAGTCCGGCAGTTTGTTTTATTTACAAAACAGTCCGGCAGTTTTTATTTGTTGAAACCAGTCCAGCAGTTTAATTTAATTCTGTACGAGTCAGGAATTGTAATTCATATTCCAATTGTGAGAAATAAAGTGTTATTTCCATTGCGTTCCTGTCTTTTATATTATTGTCCTTTTCTTTATCGTATTCGAAATAGTACCAAAACCCAACACTTATTTTATTTGTGAAAATTATACACCTATCCCGTAGATAAAAATAATAATATCATGAATGAAAATTTACCCAAATAAATATTTATTTTTCTATAAAACAAAATACTACATTGACAAATCACCCACGTAATTAACTATATATTTTATCTTTTGTTGCTACAAATTCTAAAATGGTCTTCCTTTCATTTATATATTTAACAAGTGATCAATTATTAACTTTTCCTATTATTTCATTATTCACCAGAAACTTTTTTGCCGAGACCGAAATTCTTGTTAAGATCTTTACGCATATTTTTAATTTTGGTTCCTTCAATGACATATTTAGAGAAAATTAATTCTAAAATTGAATAATTTTTCCCCTTTGATACAAAAATGCGCAATAGTATAAAGTTAAAAGACTTACAAGTTGAATCGTGACACTCGTTTCCTAGCTAATGAAAATATTGTTGATTTATATTTTAATTGTGCCCTTGTTAAACAAAAATCCGGAACATGTCACTTTATTCTAAAACCGTACTTTTGTTAACATAGACTTGAATATGTCGCTTATTACTTCTAAAGCTCGACAATACATGGAATTACTACTCAACTTCAGAATCTAAATCGAATTATCAAATTTACATCGTTCTCCATTTAACAACTTTTTATATGGTTTTGGTATTATTATTTTTTTCATTGGCTTGGCTCCACTTCCTTTCTTGTTTAGTCCTTTCGGATGAGGTTGTCTTTTTGAGAGTGGATGAAGTTAAAATGTATTCAATGATCTGGAAATGGATATAATCATATAATTGATCGCATTCATTTAAGATATATATATTCCATGATACTTTTCAGAGTTATAACCAATCATAACTTATTTTTCCAGACCCAATCTCCATCAATGTCGGTCTAATAATGAAACCTTACCTTTTCACTAAAAAGATGTAACGGTTCTGGGATTATATGTTAATTCATAAGTGGTTTTTTTTATAGATTAAATACAATAAAAGATTCACTCTTATTTTGTTTTTAAAAATGACTTAACCTGGCAGGTCGAAAAATTTTATTAATTTACAATATGTTTCTTTTTGCAGAGTTGGAAAACACTATTTCTCAATTAAATTACGATTTTCCTATAAATAAAAAAAAAGCAACGTCTTTTGTGAATTGAACCAACCTCCTAGCTAAGGCCTAAGAGTGTGTGTAATTATCTTCACTATCATAACCCTAAATGAATAATGATGGTTAAAAAATTTAATCAATAATTAATCTTTATAGAATTTTTTCTCTAATTAAAAGACTGAATTAATCCCTACTTCGTTTGTGATATTCTTTTTAATCAAGGAGGGACGTAGTGAAAAAGGGAAGGTCGTATTTCTTTCTTGATATTCGTCCTTCCCCAAGAAAGTAATAATAATAAAACTTGATGAAATTCTTCATCAAAAGTACTTAATTTTTCTTCAGTAATTTGTATTTGGGATTGAGAGATCTAGCTATTATAATACTTCGAAAGTTTATAATCAGTCACTTCGAAAAGGTATAATATCTTAGTAGATTATTAATGAGAATAGCAAACGAACCCCAAGTTCAAGTATAAATATCTATTTTTCTTAATTATCTACTGAAAAGCTTTTATCAAAATTTCTCTTTTGTTTATCATATTATTCATGCACTTGCTTCGAAAAGTTGAAGGTTCAAATTGTAACATAAAGAAAAGGAATCCAAGTTCTCCATGAAAACACCATATGTGAGAATATTTATTCATATGTCACCTATTTTTTAAATGCAGATCCTCAACCGAAACTTTTTTAAGTTACAGTCACCCGGCCCAATAAAAAAAGTTTAAAAGTTGTTTTTAAGCTTAAAAAATAACTTATAATCTATACGGAAAAAATATTAAAATATAAAAAATAGGTTAAAAATTATTTTTAAGCTTACAAAAATATATTATCATCTACATGAGAAAGATATCAAAATTGAAAAAAATAACTTAAAATCTGTTTTTTTTTAGTGTTTGTTTGAATTATTAAGTTAAAAAAAAAATATCAAAAATTTATGAAAATAATATTTTTTTTATCACTTATAAGGTGACCTACACTTCAAAATCTTATAAGAGTAGTGATCTATGAAAAAAAATATTATTGAAATATGATACCGCTCAAATTTTGCTCGAAGCTCAAATACGTTTTGCAGCTTTAGAAATATCACCATTTTTTTAAGGACTATATTCCAGCTTCAAAGTCCTCTGAAAACTTGCATGCCAAAATTTTCAAATGAAGTCCCGAGTTTACAGTCTCTTCATGGTTACAGCTATTTGTGACAAGACATTGCTAAGGAAAAACTTGCAAGGCTACTCACTAGTTTTTCTATATCATGAGTTTTATGAATTGGTGTCACATGGACGAAAATTGTAATACTTATTTTTTGCCATTTAAAAGTGGTAAAGATTACTTTGGGTCAATGAATCTGAAGTTGCTTTCTTCATAAATTGTTGAAATTGAAAATTTAAACCTTTTGATAATAGTTAAGTTATTTCTTAAAGTAAAATAAAGGCTTCTTATTTGGATTAATAAGGATCTACATTTGTGTAAATGTGTTGAGGATTTTAAAGATTTTGATAACCAGCACATAACCAACTAGTATTCTTGTTGATGGGACAAAATTAGTTGTTTAAACCTAATAATAAGGAAATAAATTTGCATATAAATTAAGGAGGCCTTCCGCCACGATTGTAAAAGAGTACGAGTCTCCTAACCGAGATCAAGAGTCTCCTAAGTCCTAACAGAGATCAAAAATGCGTTTCAGAAGATCGTGTATTTAGTTATGGATTTGGACGTACATCCTTATGTTATAAAGAATTACACGCTAATATATTGGTCAACATTCAACTTTGGTCGAGTTTAACGAATTCTTCCTCATTTTACTCAAAGTGTAATCGTACATTGACATTCAGTGTGAATGTAAACCGAGGAAAACTACATTCAAGCACCCCTTTATGACAACAAGCTACTTACACCAAAATAGGTTGGTTTAAATTTAAATGTCAAGATTGGTCACAATTGAATTACCAACACAAAGTCAAACGACTCAAACCGGTTACTAGAATATAATTCATCCATTTACATTACAACAGACTTAAAAATTATAGACCGTTTTTTTTTTTAAGAGACAATCAAAATTTGTCTTTAAATGGTAATTTTTTAGGACAAAAATAACTTTTTAGAAATAAAAATAAATTTTTTGTTCTCAAATCTAACTTTTAGACACATGATTTGAAAAAAAAAATTGTTTACAAAGACAATCTCATACGGACATAAGGAGATAATTTAATTTCGTCTCAAAAAGTAGTATTTAGAGACAAATTTTAATTGTCTCCTTATGTTCGTATGAGATTTTTTTTGGAAACAACAAAAAATTCAAATTATGTGTCTGAGGACAAAAAAATTATTTTTGTGTCTAAAATATTATTTTTGTCTTAAAAAATTATCATTTAAAGATAAAATTTGATTGTTTTTGAAAATATTGTCTTTAATTCTTAAGTTTGTTCTAATTTTAATTTATGCCATAAGTTGGCTCGTGTAACATCCACACTATTAGGCAACATTATTCCGTGCAGTTGAAAAAGACTTAGCTAGATGACAGAGACATATTACTAGGGTTTGATTGAAAATTATTCAACACAATTAGAAAATTTTCAATCTAAGAAGTTAATTATGTGGTTGTAGCTTATTTATATTTATAGATTCTTTTTAACTTGATTGAGCAAAAAAAGAAAGAAAGAAACATTGCAGAAAAGCTGAATAGCCAAATGCATTTCTTATTTAAAGTAAATATATTATAATTAATAGGACTCTTATTTATCACAAAAACCTCACCATACTATCTAACGCTATTATTTTACAAAAATGCTATTTTTTTAGGAGGACTGTAAATGTTTTTCTGACAGATATCATGTGTGATAAAGCTGGGGTTGAATATGGGTACCTCTCTGAGAAGTAATTTTCATATACAATCTAGATTTTATTTAGAAAAAAAGAATTTTGTGGAATTTCTATTCCCTCTTGATGCTCATGTGTGTTATCGAAATGCCGAACGTTTCAGCAAAACTTTTTTCCGAATGGTACTAGCAATAACAATGATGATTAGGAGTTCGTTAACGTGGCGCTAGTCTCCAAACACTCGATATAAACACACTTCTTAATTAATTAATACGTAGTTTCCACTAAAAAAAATTACTCAAATAGCGACGGTTTTTGTAACGGCTTTGTAACAGTTTAGTCAATTTGCGATAGATTTGTGACATTTTTTTAAATTAGTGACGGGCTTATGACAACTTTTGACTCTCACTAAATCAAACTTTATTTTGTAGTGTTCTATCTTCTTTCGTCTTTCGTCTTTCGTCTTTCGTCTTTCGTCTTTCGTCTTTCGTCTTTCGTCTTTCGTCTTTCGTCTTTCGTCTTTCGTCTTTCGTCTTTGACTTGTCTAGCTAAGAAATAGATAGATCGATAACGTTCAGTCACTATTGTCAACATTGTTGTAGATTGAAACTAATGCCTTAAATATACTTATGTAAAACAGTACCAAGAATATATAGTACATAACCTTACTTTAAAAAGAAGGAACAAGATAGTACGTAAAAGCATTTAAATTGCATGGCTATTCAGAGATGTGATATATGTCCAATGGAGTGGAAAACAAATGAGAGAACGTCATCCTTTAAATGGAACCAATTATTGGTTGTGATTTCTAGTTTGAAAAGAGACTCTGATAACATGTGAATATCAAGGTTAGCAAGTCCCAAAACACAAAAAAACAAGATTATCCACATATAAGAAGATATTTATGTGTTGAAAAGAGACCCTAATAACATGTGATTATCAAGGTTAACAATGTTGTTCGGTATTGAGATTTTTTTTTAAGTCATCACCATTTGGAATAATGCTGGTTATGCGTGGCCGGTGCTCAAATATGACACTTTGTGGAAAATAAAAACATTTGAAAAAACAACTTATATACTTTTATAAACAAATAAATGCGCAACAATATCAGTAAATACTAAACATAATAGCCATGTTTGTTTGTGGTATTAGATGCGGTTTAAGATTACCAATAACGTGGACGCACATTATATATTGTTTGGTCACACAAATTGTATTTGGTATTATTTATGATATATTAAAAACTGTAGTGCATTATATGCTAATAAGGAGTTATAACTAATAAACGTATGAGTGATGATATAAGGAGATACTTTTTGGCATAGACTCTCGCAGTCACTTAATATAGATTATTGATTTAATTACCTCCATATACATGATCTGATGGTGCACATTCAGTATCTGCGAGAGTCTATGTCAAAAAGTATCTCATTATATCATCACTCTAAACGTATATGATGTTATATATTATCTATACCACTAACAGTAATTACTTATAAATTGTACCATTTATACTATCATGCAAACAAAAACGACCAATATTTATATATAGATAGATACAAAATTTACAAAATGACATTTTTCACCATGATTTTATTCTACTCATCAAATATAATCATAGAAGCATTGCGTACAATTTAAAATCACATGCCATATGTCATGAAAAGAAAATACAAACTTATTGTAAAAAGTGGGAAACTAGCCCATCTTCTTTCGTGAGGATATTCAGCCCAACTGGCCTAATATAATGCCCACTTATAAAACTGCTTTAACTAACAGCTCCCTAATATATTAGATATTTTAGTTAAAATACATGATTAATAATTAGAAAATTCCTAAATTTTGAAATTATGAGATGTGCCATCTCCTGTGATGGCCTGTACCTGTTTTACCCCCTGAATTTAGGTGGGGATTTTAGGAAGAAAGAGAAAAAAATTTGAGAGCTTTTTAATATTGACGAAGCAAAATTTAAATACTTTTGCCAAAAAAAATCAATACTTAAATATGTTCCAGAGGGAGATTGGTCCTTCAATAATTTAGTTTTTAGAAGCCGTACCCTAATACCTTAAGAAGAAAATTAAGTATTGGATCATGAAAATAAATAAAAATAAAAATATTTAATGATTGGTCTGGATATAAAATTTAATTAAGCATTAGTGCATTATTTCTGAAACTAATTAAAAATTGATCTAATATATATAATACATATATTATGTTTTAATATCACAAATATCTCTCTCTAAATCATATAATCGAGCTCTATGTCTCAATCATGTCTCATTAAACTCTCTCTCCTACACTCTCTCTCCCCCTCTCTCTACATACATATATAACTCACCTAAAACTACCATCACAACTGCTCATTCGTCGTTCCCTCCACCTCCGCCGCTACTGTCGGAGGTTCGTTCCTCCTCACTCTCGTCGTCGCCAGCGGCCTGCGCCTGTGTATATCTATATATAAATATATATATACCAACCCATATTCCAAAAGGGGAGCCGGATTCCTAGACGAGGAGTACTTTTTTCTTATTCACCATTGGCTTTATTTTGGTAGATCATCGTAGGTTTGCAATAAAAGATATTATAAAAGAAAAAAGTACTAAATTAAAACTCTTTTGCTCATTTAATGTAATATTTTGATTAAAAATATTATTACAATCAATTGTTTTTTTTAATTAATATATAAATTTAGGTTAGTCAAGCTAATGCTTTATATTTTTATTTGGGTTTTTATTGTGTTATAAATGTAAACTTTTATATATATATATATATATATATATGTAAATGTGGATATAAATATTTAAATTTAGGATAGTGAGAACTAAGATATATATATATATGTAAATGTGGATATAAATATTTAAATTTAGGATAGTGAGAACTAAGATTTTATATTTTTATTTGAGTTTTTATTGTGTTACAAATGTAAAATTATATATATATATACATATATTTAAATATATATATATGTATAAATTTTTTTTTACTAGTTATATACTAATCTAATGTCATCGTTTCATACTATATATATATATATATATCTATCTCGGTTCCCAATTAATTATCTTCTACGAAATTATATGCAATTTTAATCGTTTATAACATGTATCAAAATTGTCGAAATGAAAATTTTTAAAACTAAATCATATAATTTAATGTTTGAACTATATGATTAACTTTTTAAAAAATTAATTCCGATAATTTTAATACAATTTATTGACAGATCAAAATTACACGTAATTTCGTAATAAAAATTAATAGCAAACAAACTAACCGGAAAAAGCTCAATTATAAATCACTTATTAAACCACCGTAACTAACAGATAAAGAGAGCTAGACCTGGAACTATGAGTCATTTGCAAAAAGCCTACATTAACTATCATTTCTTGCAATTAACCGCCAAGAACTATCAAAATTTTACAATCAATCCCAAGTTCATCTTTAAAATGACATAACTTGTTATTCATTTATCCGATTTACACAATAATTTGTTTCAAGGATGTAATTTATCATTGGAAACGATTTAATATTACAATACGTGTAAAAAAAGTCACCAAAAGAGGCTTTAAATAAATATTATTTTAATGAAAAAAACTAGTTTTTGTGTCTTTCCGTAAAAATAATAATACTTGACATGCTTAAAAATATCAAATAAATGAAAAACCAACCAAAAAGGATCATCGAGCAAGAATTTATATCATTTAAAATATGGTATCGGGTGTTGTTTGCAAAAGTTTGATAGTTAATGCGGTTAAAAAAAATTGGTAAGTAAGCGTATCATTATAAAAAAAAAAGTTGAAATCTTAAATACTCGAATGTACATATTAGATCACAATCACTACATAAGCCAAAGAGCACCATACAGGGGCGGAATCAGGGGGTGGCAAGAAGTGCCACCGCCACCTCAAAAAAAATTTATATAGAAAAATTCAGAAATTTAAGTTTTTATACATTAATATCCCTAAATAAACAAATAGTAACTTAGTTAAAATAGTAAACATAAAGTTTGCATGTCATAAGGTCAATAGTTCAAATCTTGTGGCTATTTTTATTCTTCATTTAATTAACAATAATGTACTCTTTTATTTCTCCATTAATTACTTGCATATTTAAGTTACTATTATAAGGTTTTATAAAGGGACAATTAAAAAAAATATACTCTATCCCTATTATATTAACAAAAACATACCTGATAATTTAAATTATCAAAAAAATTTAAAAATTTGTTTGGTATGTTTTTGATAATGAAAAATTTTTGGGTATGTTTTTGTTAATTTAGTTTAAAAAATAGTATGTTTTGTTAATTTATCATTTTATAAATGAATGTTTTTGTGTAGTTTTATAGTCATATTACAATAAAATTTAAACTAATAAATTCGTATTTGTAGTCAGTTTTTTTGTATCGTTTGAAATTTTAGATCAATGGACAGGTCAGCTAAGTTTTAACCTCTAAGTTTTTTTTTTTTTTTATACCATTTATTGTTATTGTACTAACAAAAAAAATCCAACATTTTAAATTTTTATATCAATGGACAAGTCAGCTAGGTTTTAAACTGCAGGTTTTTTTGATTTTTTATACCGTTGATTTTTATTGTACTAATAAAAAAATATTAACGGACCCACCAAGAATTGAATCCTGGTTCCGCCACTGGTACCATACCCTATAAAACACTAATCTGAGTAACAACTAAACAAATTATATGGGTCCGATAAGAATTTGGAGTCCAAAACAATCCCAAAACTACAACACGTAGCCATACGCAACTAAACGGAACACATCCCGACATTTGCACTAAGTTTAAAACTACAACACCAACACTTTGAACTGCAGCAAGTAGTAGACATGATTCTTCAAAAATATTAATCCAACATCTTAGATTAGTTAATGGGGGTTAATTGCAAAAATAGATAGTTACTGGGGTTATTTGAAAATATTTTCAGGGGGTTATTTGCATTTTACCCGATAGAAGAAGAGAAATATACAGAGATACATAGATATAGATAGATAGATATATAGATATATATATATAGAGAGAGAGAGAGGGGGAGAGAGGACGATTTAAAGTATGAGCGTAGTGTTGAGAAATAATCGAGATTGAAATTCCGATGAGAGAAAGGCGTGGTAAAGGTGACACGTGGCAGGGGAATGAGAAAGAAGAGACGAGTTATTGGGGTGTTTTTTTGTTCGGATTAATCGGAGCTACCGCTACTACTTACGCCGTTAGTCTCTTTTCTTATTTCAAATTTTTTTTTTTAATTTTGGGATTTATTCTTTTAGGGTTGCAATATTGTATTGTTTGTGTAATTTGGTTAGGTTGAATTAGTGGATTAATTTAATAGCGGTTTTTAAATTGTATTATTGTAAATATCTGAGATATATATTGAAGTAGTAAAAAATAATGCTTTTAAGCTTTAGTTTTATTTTTTACATTTTTGTTGGCCCCTTTTAAATATGTGTGTATTGGTCATTTGATCAGGTTGAATTAGTTGAAAAATTCATTGTTTTTGGTTTTGGGTTGCATTATTGAACAAACTTATGTATAATTCAATTTCACTACTAACTTGGATTTATTGTTTTAGGGTTGCAATATGTATGTGTAATTGTGTTGCTTGGTTAGGTTGAGCAAATTAGTGTATAACTCAATTTCACATTTAATTTGGTTTTATTGTTTTATATGTGTGTGTGTGTGTGTGTGTGTGTGTGTGTGTGTGTGTGTGTGTGTAATTGTGATTTTTAATTAGGTTGAACAAACTAGTGTACAATTCAATTTCACAACTAATTTGGATTTATTGTGTTAGGGTTGTAATAATTTAATATAATGTGTAGTTTGGTTACATTGAAGTAATGGATAAATTTAATAGTGTATGGTTCTGTAGTGAGTGCTAAAATCTAACAATCTAACATATAAATTGCTGGCCTTTTGTAGTGCTAAAAAAGCTTGGTTTTGAGCTTTAATTTCATTTTTACGTTTTTATTGGCCCCTAATAAATAGGATGGAGAAAATGCGAATATTGGATTGATTGTGTTAGGATTGTAATACAAAAGTATTTATATATATGTGGATAATTTTGTCATTTGATTAGGTTGAACTAGTTGAGAAATTCACTACAATATCTGGGTTCTATAGAAGACAGTGTTAAGCTTAAGATGCTATTATGGTATATTCATTTTATTCTTATGAAGAAAGCAATTCGGAAAGCATAAATATTGTAGAACTCGGGCAGTTAAAATTCATATTGAAAAGCTATAGAAGGGGTTTGTGGAAATGAATGTTAATTGTAGCTGAGAGGTATCTAATGCTGGCTTTTTAAATGCTTTAAAGAGCTTCAACTTCTTTTTAAGTCAAGAAGAAAGGTCTTTTAGGAAGGAGCGAAATGAGAATAATTCACGTAGTTCGGATCAATCGTGTATGTATAATTTGGTCATTTAATAACTAGTTCCCTGGTTTTCATAATTCGGAGCCACCCCCACTATATATGCTGTAAGTCTCATTTCTCTTAACTAGTTTCATGTTCTTTTAGGGTTGCAGTATGAAATTTTAATTTGGTCATCTGATTAGGTTGAATACTTGAATTAGTTGAGAAATTCCATTTCATATCTGGGTCTCATAAATGAGTGTTACATTGTAGCTGAGAGGTATTTAAGTATCTAATTCTACTGTTGGCTTTGTAGTCCTGAAGCAGCATGGTTTTGAGCTATAGCTTGTTTTTTTAAATAGAGAAAGGTTATGTTTTTAGGGTTGCAATATTTGTTTACGATGTCATATTTGGATTATACAAATGAGTGTTAAATGAGAATGAGAGATGTTTGACATATGTAATGCTGGCCTTTGTAGTTGCCAAATGGATTTATTTTGAGCTTTTAATTTTTGAAGTCAAGAAAGGTAATTTTTTAAGGTTGCAATATGTATTTATAAATACAATTTGGACACTTGATCAGGTTTAATTAGTGGAGAATCCAATATCATACCTCGGTCCTGTGACTGTTAAATTATAGCTGAGAGGTATCTTAGTATCCAATTCTTATAATGCTGACCTTTGAATTGCTTAGAAAGCATGCTTTTGAGCTTTAATTTCTGTTTGTGACTGAACAAAAGCTATGTTTTTTCTTCTTCTGATAATTAGAAAAGAGCACAAGGCAAGTAAGTTGTTCTATAGGCAAATTCTAAATGAAATACATGGTTATACTGTACCAGCCATTCACGCCGGTTTCGTGCACGGGGGCAGGATTGAAATTTATAAGTTGCATTAGGACCCTTCCTAATAAACCCTAACAATCGCAGGGGGCAAATAGCACTTTACAAAGGTGGTTTTAATTTCAGACACTTTTAAGTCTGCACACGTATAATCGTATTACAACTTGTCCCAATCGACCACCATGTGCTATCCATTGCTCTCGATTACCACAAACTTCCATTTTATATAATTTCATTAGCTACCATTTCTGCTATCACAATTAAAGTTACTGTTGCTCTATGAAAGCACCCGCTTCGAAAAATTGATGGTTTAAACTTAATTTCGACATCATTCATCATGATCATGTTATGCTTGAATACCAGGAATTCGGGGTCAGCTATTTTTAAGTTAATTGAGATATCTCTCAACAGAACTCAAAAAAAAAAAAAAAAAAAACTATTCCAAGCTAGTTTACTCTGGAGCAGGCATAATTGTTTTCGTAAGTTTTTGTTGTGACAATTGAGATTTATAATTGAAGTCTTGTCTGTTGTCATGACAATGGTAAGTTTGACCACTCTGGCAAGTAATTTGAAGTTTTGGCTGGGAATTGCAGAATGTGGTCAATTGCAAAAAATGGATAGTAGATGGTGCTAAGTTACAATAAGTTAATGGACGTAGTAGCAATTTGACATTGAGAGGGGCTAAAGTACACTGTGGCTATTGCATCAAAGAAGACCTTAAGTAATGAATAGGTTGCATTCCCTTGTTCTAAACTCTTTTATGAAGAAAAAGAAAAGGCTTTGCATTGAAGAAGCAGAAGCTATCTGCTGTTAGGGTTTAAACAATAAAAGGTGTTGCTATAGTTATTTCGATAACTAAGAAAACCCTGTATTAGTCAGTTATATACAAAAGGAAGTGAAGTGATGAACGTATGTACAGAGTCTACAGACTCTTTGGTTTCTGATGGGAGTATGCCACATGGTTTAAAGTTTTTTTACCAATTGCTTATTACAGTTTTTGTGCTAGAGGTTGTTTTACTATTCGACCGAGAAGTGCTAGTATTGGGATCCGATACTGCATTACATGAACGTTTTTTGAGAGGACAGTAAAGTAAGCACAAATTACAATCCAAAATAGTGTTTAAATACAGCCTACTAACGATAAACCCCAGGAGAGGCTCCTATGTGGCCCCAGACACAAAAACATTCCCTTTCCCAGAAAAAGATACATAAAACCCCACTTTTTTTCTAGACTCTTCTTAGTTATTCACATTTACAGTAGTTTATTTTCAGGATCAATATTTGCAGATTATTTAACTTTTTATACATTTTAGTCTTTACTTGGAAAACTGTTTGGAACATGAGTTTGATGTAATCCAAAAAGAAATGTGGCAGTTTGTGAGACTGTTTAACTGTCAGCTCATTTTCAAACTGTTCATGAGTTATCGCTAATAATAGCCTCTCAAGGTGAAGAATATTGCCAGAACGACGTGTTCAGACTCCTGGATAATTGATTGAAAATTCATATATATTGGCTCATAGGATTGGACTGACCTTAGGAAAGTTTTGATTTTTTTCTTGATACGCAGATAAACCAATGTTTCTTGCTTCCAGTTGATTCTTAAGTAGTCCTTAACTGGTGTTTGACAATGGGATCATGTATTATCTATAGAGTTCCCGCCTTTGGTCTTTATTGGAATATAACATGGCAAAGCTGTATTAAATTGACACGTTCTGGGCGAGCATCTAAATTAACAAGCATGTCAGCAACTAAACATATTCCCTATTATTTGTCTATATGTATTTTTGTGGGTTTGCATGAACATGATCTAAGATTGTCCACGCGTAGATAACCTAAATGGCTAAATATAGTTTCTATTATAGATAATGAGGTCAAGAATGCCACCAAGAGGTGCAGCTGGTGGTTCTTTCCGGTCGAGTTTTCAGGAGGAAGCATCAAAAAGATATCATCGGCGTATGCAGGAAGAGTATGAAGAGGAACTTGAAAGAGTGGTAATAATATTGCAACTTCAATAAAATAATTTATTTCCTTTTCAGTTTGAAGAATGAACCCCTTCCTTTCCTTGTTTTTCTTTTTTCTTTTTAGATTCTGATGGTCATGCATCCATTTGATTTAAAATTAAGATAAAACATTTGTTAGTGTTTGTTTGTAGCGTTCATTTAGGTTATAAGTTGAATATTGTCTTCTTCTAAAGTTTGTACCCTCTGGAATTTCATAGTGAAATTTCTGTATAGAAATGAAATTGCTGACGAACAGACGAAGTGCCATAGATACTTAGTTTTGAAAGGGCAATGCGCAGATTTATATGGAAAGTATGGTGAATTACAGACTCTTGGAACTTAAATCTGTTTTAGTTATGGAAAACATGATGATGGAAACATCCAAATATAGGATAGTTATTGCCTTACTGGTGACGATACATGGTAGTACCATACTATTATTTTTGATCAAATAACCCCCAAGTCGTTTCCTTACTGGTGACGACACATGGTTTTACATTAATAAGATCTTGTTATTAGTCCATAAGTATCTGTGACTTGTGATAAACTTGGGTAAATTCTTATATCTAGTATTTCAAATCTATTCTTTCCTTTACAGTTTCGTATTTTTGCTTTTTGCCACTATTACAATAATCGGGACTTGGATTTTTATCCATTTTAGGAACGTATAAAGCGCATGCAAAGTGTATTTAACAGAAAGAGAGACAATTACAAAAGAAATTACGAGAGCTGGATGGAAAATGGTCAAAGTGCTTATCATCAACAAAATCAGAGAGATGATTGGTATTGGAAAACTGACGCATCAAATAGAGACCAGAAAAATAATTTCAGGGAAACTCATCGTGAACGTTCTAGTTTTTTATTATCTCATCACTACTCAATTTTGGGTCTTGACAGGTAATAAATCTTAGTTCTAGTTAGATATATTTTGTTGAAAATGTGTGAAAGTTTGTTGACAAATTTTCTTCTTGACAAATTTAGTATTAAGTTAGCTGCGAAATGACAAATAACTAAACTACAGTCTACAGGGAGTAAAGTGCTTGTTATCATCAACTAATGTTCCCTTTTAATCTGTAAAAGAGGCCACTGGCTGCCACCTCCTGAATGTCAATAGTTTCTTTAATGTACAAGTATAGTCAGGGTCTTCTCACACAATTAAATAATCGAATTTTAGTTGTGTCGTCGATGTTAGGCCAAATTGGTTGACGCCAAACCAAACCGAAATGTTGTTGACATTGGGTGTTTTTTTTTTTTTTTTGCCCAGGTTGAGATCGCAACCATATACTGATAGTGAGATTAAGGTAACTTTTCGAAATCTCTGTTAATATCGTACTAAATTGTAGATTAAGCCAGCAAATGATTTTGTAATTATTGGACGTGTTTGGCTGCAGTTTTTTTGCTAATAAACTGTGGGTTATTTGAGGTTGAGAAAAAGGGTTCATTTGTACTGTTCAAAACTTAAAGCTGGCCAATTAAGTAACCCGCACCATATGAAAAACTTGAGAGTTGAGATCCTAAGAGATGCAATCAAACAACCCAATAGGAATATGCTTTGTTAACACGCTTGTCCGTTATTAATAACAATAGTATTATTTTTTTTGCTTGCTAGACAGCTTTTAGGTCAAAAGCAATGGAATTCCACCCAGATCAGAACCAGGATAATAAAGGTACTTTCTTGACCATATTCAACAGATCTCGTCAATTTTTTAGGAAACAGTATCCTGTTTCATGGGCACTGTGCATTGTTTGTTTTCCTCGACGCTTAAGGTTCTATATATTTTGTGCAGAAGCAGCAGAGGCAAAGTTCAAAGAGGTCATGTCGTCTTACGAAGCTATTAAAAAAGAAAGAAAAGACAATAAATGATGACCAATATACAATTTTATACATGTATACGTATACCAATAATAATTCAGATATGATGCTGCTTCTAATTAGAGCTGATCTCCATGTTGTAGGCTTATGCCAACCACTCATTGTCCCTTTTTGTTTTGGCCCGAATGGCTAGTTTCAGTTTATGTATATATGTATAGTATACGCTGTAGATCTATGGAGAGTGTCCCGGAAATTTTGATTTGCAGAGGTTTTGCATATATAATCGATTTATTGATGACAATGGGATGGCTTGTTGAGAATTGGTTCTATAAATTCGTTTGGGATCCAATTTTGTTGTTGTTGGTATCATGGTCGTAAGAACATAATTAGTTGTTGGAATAAATTTGCAAATTCTCCAATGAGTCGAGCGCTATATCCTTAGCATCTTGCGCTATATTATCTTATTTTGAGTTGCTACATGTCTCCAGGTTAGCTTATACATATCCTACTGTCCCAGTAAAAGACCAACATAATTCAGTATGCTTAAAAAAACAGCAGTACTGGGTACCGCTTCAATGTAAAGCTTGCACAAGTTGATGATCAAGCTAGATCCTACTTTTGATTCGACTATCATATTTTTACCATGTTACATATTCTCTAGGTTGAGTTGTTTTACTACAGTTGAATATACATTTTGCTTTCTGTGCTAGTAGTTTTGCTCGCCTAGTCCTGGTTGTAGTTTTTTTAACTCATTTGTTGTTATATGTGAAAAACCTACATCTTCTTCTTTAACCAGACTTATGAAATGAATTTTTCTGGTGATGTTGTAGATAGTAGAATTAATAAATTGGATGAGATAAACTTTTTCTTAATCCCAGAAAAATTCCAGCTTATTTATTGAAAAAACTGCACCAGATATTTTACTAACGTGCAAAGCTTTCTTTCTTCCTCAACGAGCTTTTTGAGAGCCGAAGCCAGCTCTTGAAAACACAGCAAATATTGTAAATTTATAATCATCACTGTGTAATATTGTTTTAATGTTTTCCTTATGTAATGAGATTTTTAATTTCCAAAACAAAAATTAAAGAAATTAAGTGAAATAGAGCCTTCCATTGTCCATGCCTAGACAAAATTATCTAAGACAAGGAACGATCAGGAAGTTATGGAAACAATTGTTTTGTTATCTTTGTATGTTTATTCTTGTTCTGACAATTTATAGTGATAGTTGTTGAGATGGTCAATTTTTTGTGTCTCAAGTTTTTATGGTTTTGGTATTATCCACTTGTCTTGTATGCGATCTAAAATGGACTGAAGGCATCAAAATATCATCCAAAATCACCCATAAACTCCCAAAAACTACAAACGCATACTAGACTCCAATTCTTATTGGTATGTAACAGCTGATATAGTCCATCTCTGTCATGTTTGTTGCTAAAATATACCCCTTAATTTTATTTATCAGCAACTCCTTTTGTCTTGTTTGCTTGAACAAAAATAGTGACACCTATGCTGCTATGCATCATGATATAAATACATGACATAGTGTTTTATATTCATTCCCTCCACTCACTATAAAATTAAACAAATGAAAAAGGTAAAATTCTGCCACTCACTATAATTTTTGTTTGTATTTACATGATTAAGGACAATATTTTCAAATCCGTTTAATTCTGCTTAATCACAGCCTAATCGCTAAATTCTGTCTAATTCGGGTGTTTAGGCTCCGCCTTCCGACTAAGCTCATCTTTTATAATAGTGATTCAGGACAACTAAGTTACTCATGCTGAATTTTTTTGCTATCGGATTTAGGAAAGTATTGGATCAAAATTCAAATGCAGTTTCACAAGTACTTATGTAATTATTGGGTTTAAAAAATCATTAGTTTGAATTTTAGGACCGCATCCATTTCAAAAAGTAGTTTTCATGTTGAAGAAAAAAAACGTTGAAAATTTCGGTTCAGGTATATCGACGTGATGAAATGGTTTACTTGTTATATTCTTCTATTTTCGATCTAAAAAAGAAAATAGTTGAGCATATAAATATTCTACTCAATGTTGCGGATTGCATACATATCATATATGATTCACAAAAAATAAAGTTAAAATTTTTACAAATTTCGCTTTAGTTGTTGGATGAATCTAATAAATTAGCAATTACAGTATATGTGAGGGAATATGTTTAAGTAGTGTTAATGATAGATAGCCGATCTGGCAGCAGCGCTGATTTTCTGACAAACGCAGGGAAGTAGACTAGGAAGAGGATGTGTGCGTTTTTTTTATATGATAGATAAGTGAGACGTAAGTCCGAGAAAGAACTTTTTTTCTCCTTGCTAACTGAATGGAATTAGGGTATATAATTAGTTATTAAAAAAGATGAGTTATTTCTGAAAAAATCATGACAATCTCCAGCAGGCTCATAGTTCGGTTTGGTATTTATAAGTTGGTTATTCAAACCAACTATATATTCTGTTTCTGTAGACAAAATTTGATTTCATTTTTAGGTAATTCCATATGATTACAACCCAACATTGAAGCTCTTTTCTCTTTTTCCGAAAGGGGATTCCAGTTTTTTGTACACTGTTTTCTCATCTTTTTCATCATAATAACTCATAATTAACCTAGCAATATAAAGACTTAACTGATACTAAAAGGTATATACATCTTGGCAATGTGAAGTCTCAGAGTGCAATAACATTAATACAAACAAATGCCTACAACAAGAGTAAATGACAGATCATAGTTCTTTGACAAACAAATCCTCAATACTCTTTAGAACAATGAAGGGATGATACAAAAAGACTAGTCAATCTTGAAGGATTATTTATCATTACCAGCTATTTGCCAACTTATTTAACTGAAGGAGCTCTGTAATATGCAGGAACTGTTGCGGGGAAGAACATCTGTCTCACTCCTTCAGCCTTTATAATAGGAAAGATAATTCCCGATGCACCCTGTTGAATTGAAAATAAATAAATCCTTCAGTTGAAGTATGGAAGTCAAGAATTTATGGTGAATCTTATTTTATATTTATTCTGAGTATTTACCGAAATTAATCTGGCACCGATCCACATTCGTTTAGGAGAGGGAAAGGGAAACAGCAAGCGACCAACGCCATATATAGCAACCGCGAAAAAGTGAAGAACTAAGCTTAGTGGGCGAGGGTTCAAACCAGAGAGCAAAGAAACTGGCCCATTTGAAAAAACACCTCCAAGACTTAAATAATCAAAACATGCCTCGCGCATTTCCCTTCTTGCTTGGTCGGGAGATGCACTGAACACTTTATAAAGTGCGCCTGCCAATGTATTTATTGTCGATGCCACGGGCTGCAAATATAAAATGGGAACGTCAGATATGCAAAGTAGATTTGTAACCATAAGAAATAAAGTAGATTTGTGCTCATGCAAATTTAAAAAAAATAGCAAAGCATATACGATAACATTGATTTATTTTATAACGCACCTTGCGTAGAGTGTAGAAGGACTCGAGATATTTGCAAAGAGTTGGTGCATCATTTAAGTCTGTCAAAGGCCTGAGGAGATTTCGAAGAACGACAATATCGGATAGTGCAACAGTCATTCCTCCACCGGTCAAAGGATGTCTCATATTGAATGCGTCTCCCATAAGTAACGCCCCTGGAGTAGGATGAGGGTCAGCTGGCATGCTTCTATTGGGCATTGTCCTTATGTTCCCCTTCTCGATAGCAGCTATAAAGGAATCATGTAACTGTGGAGGAATCTGAAACAACAACAAAATTATAACAAAAGTTGGTTTATTAATCTATTGAGAGAAACTTCCGTCTTTTAATTACTAATTGGCATACTTTGAAAAGTAATGAATGCTAGTTTAGAACAAGAAGCGGAGGGGGGAAGAAGCGGAGCCGACTCTGGGGTGCGAAGCCTTCTAACCCTCCCAGAATTTCTCTCTCTTTATATGGTCAGTATATATAGTTGTGAGCAAACATTTGTTACCAAAGTGATATTGTCCTAGTGGCTAAAGATCAAATGCCTATTGGGAAATGGGATGTCAAGGGTTCAAAACCAACCAACGTCATTTCACTTTTCCATATATTTTCAGTTTAGAAAATTATGTAAGTATTTGAAGCGGTGTTATATAGCATAAAATATTTTTGCAAGAGGTCCACTAAAGCTTAGGAAATTTAAATGCTGAAAAAATTTAATTAACAAATAGCAACCCAAATCCTTTTGACGGCAGAAACAAACTAATGAGTACGTGTACATACTTGGGGAGCAACGACGGTTTTCAAATAGTTGGCCATTTCACCATTTGAAATTGAGGGAACCTTTTGACCAGGCACGTCTACTAGACAACGAACTTCAGTGCTACTAATGGGATAAAACAAGATCGGAGAAGGGTCTGCTAGAATGACATGTCCGTGATTTGCATGAGGGAGATCACAATTCTCCAATATCAAGCCAACAAAGCAAGACGGCACTTCCACCTGCAGATCGTTTAGAATAAATAAATACTTAATAAGTATGTTAAACGTATCATCAAGCTGGACAGTCATAGACCAATTCATGGGATCACTTTAATAATCAAAGCAAAGGAGTATACCATAGACAAACAACAGAGACAAACTTAAGGAAGAATAAGAAGAAAAGGAAACAAATTTAAAAATACAGCATATATGTCGTATAGCAAACAATCCCCACCTTAGGTTTGCAAAGAGACTTCCGTAGATTTGAAAAACACCCATCACATACTACAGTTAAAGGAGCATAAGCAACTATTTGTTCGCCATTTTTATTCTTGTATTGCACACCTTTAATTGTCCCATTCTCCTCAAGAAGGGATGTTACTGTTCCTTGCTCCAATTTAACACTACAGAAATTTTATAATAAGTTCCGGTAAAAAATCTGCAGAAAATTTTATTTTTTAAACTAAAAACAGGAGATATATTTGTACTTGGAAAGAGTAGCAGCCTTTTCCCGCATTCTTTGAATAAAGCGGCCATTGTGAAAGCTCCTTCCAGAAACATCAGAGTGAAACTTTTCCAAAGGATAAGTGAGACGCGTGTTCCTTCCGTCCTTGAACAGAGCATATCCGAATATTCGTTGAGCGTCGATTTGCTCAACACAATCTAATTGAAAAAACATTAATCATCGTATTTCAAAAGGCTCTAATACATTTACAAATAAGAGAAATTAGAATGGAATCTGATTATTTTTTCTTTTCCGTAAAGAAGTAGTAAAAACCAACCTTCTATTCCCAATTCGATCAACTTAAGATAGCCACCTGGTTGAAGAAGTTCTCCAACTATCCGATCAGGCTCTGTCAAGTCCCTCTCAATAACATGAACACGGCGTCCTTCCTACAATTATATGTTAAAAAAAACGATTGTTCACTCAAACTAGTTTGCAGTTTTGTAAAGCAAAAAAGAATATCACTTTCTAATGAAAATAAAGAAAACAGTGTAAACAAGATTATGCATAGAAGTTCTGATGTGTTAATGCAATTTCAATTATTTCCGAGGGACAGATTTGCAGCTTAGAGCCATTTTTATAGGGTTTGCTATAAGAATGAATAGATGAGTCTGAGCTTTGTCAACAACATTTGTTCTTCTTTCAAATCCAGCTTTTAAGCTCTATGTTTTGCTGATAAGTCAACTTGTACTAAGTTTTATAGCTTAAAAGATACGATCTTCTAGTTATATCCCTTAAAGAGATCAACGTTTATCAATTTTCCACCGCGAATATATATTACAATGTCACACCTTTGAAATCATAAACACAACTCTGAGAGTATGACTTGGAATGGCAGCGACAAACCCCACAATTTTTTTTAAAAAAATTACTTTTGTACCTATTTTTCCTTAAAATAAATAAATGAAGAACAATACTTTCACTCCTAGTAAAATTGCTTTAAGTGCTAATGATTTTTATTTAAGTATATATAATCACGTAATGATTTTCTTCTTCCAAATGTTGAATTCAATCCTAAAAGCCTAAAATTAACCATTCAAACATCAATAATGAAAATTCACTATAACCATATATGCACAATAAGATGCATACAAATCATAGTTATCGCAAAACTCGTTTCACTTTGAAACATTGACACAACCAGAAATTTAGATAGGATGGCCGATATTCTATATAACATATTTTCACACCCTATATGAGTTCTTTTTCCCGTAACATGGGGAGGCGAACGCTAATTTTTAAAGATTTTGATCACAACACAGATTTTTTTTTTTACTTTTTCATCAGTTTTTATCAAAATCGACGGTCTCCGACTAGTTTCTTCCCTCCTTTTATAAAACTTCGTTTCCCATTTCCTTCTTCTCGTTACAAACTTCCTTCTTAGTTAACATGTAATTTTTTTCCGTTTTTCGGTTTTTCCATTTCCCACTTATTCCCCCTCCCCTCCATGCAACTACGATACGAAACTACAAATACACACACATACACACATGTCAAATTATTAACGTATTAACGGAAACACAAACCTTGCCGAGAGTATGAGCAAGAGCAGCACCCGCAACACCCGCTCCAACAACAATGACGTCATAATCATCACCCTCCGATCTGCATTCCCCCACTATCGTCGTCGTCTTCGTCGCACAATTATTATCATCACCCTCACAACCATTATTCCTCTTTCTAAAGAAAAAGAATCGATAGAGCGCCGCTATGCCGATCAACGTGGCGATTATCCAACCGTACACGTGGCACTGCTCCGCCATCCCCCACGGCGAACGCTCTACCCCCTCTCTCTCTCTCTCTAAAAAAAGAGAAAAAAACTATCTGTTTTTTTTTTATATCTGTGGCTCTAAAAATAACTGCTTTTAGTTGGCAAAGTTCATGCTATTTATAATGCTATTTTTAGTATAATTTAATTATTATTTTTGGGTGTTCAGGCGAAATTAAAAAAATTAGTAAAAATTATCATATACACAAATTTTATCAAGTATAATTACCAAAAACTATAAATAAAAACTTTTATTATCAAAACATACTGTTCTAATAAATATTCATAACCGTATATTTGTATATTTTGTGAATAAATTTTTAAATATTATATGTTTTTATTAACCATATGTTTTGGGTCAAACAATTAAAAATAAAAATTAAGTAACGTGATGGTGAGATTTGATTTGATTTGCCTCAAGGACCACGAGGAGGTGAGATGTGTTGTGTGACATGTGGTTATTTGGTTTCACTTATTTTTATAGCCTAGTTTTATTTGTTTTTTGTTTTTTTAATTCAACTCTATTTTATATTAGTATGGACGTAGTGGCGAAACCGGTATTCATTTACATATATAAAAAAATAAAAGATCTGAAATCATTGTTTTTAACCTATTTAGTGTATTTTAAAAAAAAAAAATAGTGAAAATATATGAAGAAAAATTTTTAAAAAAACCATAATTTTCGGTATTACGAGGATTTTGTCCCCCACACTGATTTGTATTTTACTTCCCATGGACAGATTAGCTGGAAGTTGACCGTAGCAATCATGTAATGCACAAAAATCCAAACTTTTCTATGCATATATATTTAGCTAGCAAACGGCCACGCGATACATGATGCGATACATGATGTAAGTATGAATCTATATTAGGCGATGTGATATGTTAATTAAGAAAAATAAGTCTTAGATTGAGATATTATCTCTAAAAGAGAGAGAATGCATAGAATTTTGAGATTGGACCATTTTTAGTAACATATTTTTTAGTCTAAAATCATATTTTAAAAATCTATTGAAAAAATATATTTTTTTAATATTCTTTAGCCTAAAAATATATTTTTTAGAAGGTAAAAAAATCTGACTGTCCAAACAGTTATAGACATTTAAACTATAAAATCCAAAAATCAGCTAAAATAATTTGTTGTCAAACGGACGTTAAGAACCTTTTGTTTTTAATCAGTATCCGATCAATTTTATTGAATTGAGAATACGAACATAAATAGATAGATAAGACACATGTGGTTACTTTGTTAGGAGTGAGAAGGTTAATAAAAGTGAGCAGATAATTTATCAGATTAAAATTTAAAGGTATCTTCTTAATTTATGTTGTTAGAATGGTTATTTTGGGAAGAAATTTGTTTTAAGGCCTCTAGATATAACAATAAGCTGATTAGAATTACAAAATATCAGCCAATTACAAATTAAACTTATACCATGTACTTTATATTAAAAAGCTTTTGCCAAAAAAACTTTCAACAACGTAATTACAAATTAAAATACGTATGCAATTCAGCCTATCATATATCCAATGTATAGTTACGACATTTACCTGGTCAAATGATATTTTGTATTAATCATCTCAAATAAAATTGCTGGCTCCATATATTACGATATTTACTATAGTGTAGTACTTACTACATATAAAGAGAAAAATACAAAATATCCACGTAAGCTATGGGAAATTTACAAATAATTGCTATGCAATTGGTTTTTTCAATCGGTCACTCTAAAACTATATTAGCTTCAATCATGGGTGTTGTCACGAGGTTGTTTTTCGTTCTTTCTTGGACTTAAAACGCTCCTAAAACGATCAGCCGCTCACTCGCACTCATGTTTGCACTCACAAACTCTCATGTTTTAACACTCAAGCGCAGTTATAATTCGTACTTGCAATTACAAAGCACAAAAAATATGCAATAACACTGCCTTCACAGTTACAAAATAATGGGGAAAAGGTTGCATCAACCCATGTCACTATTCAGGTCCTTTTTTCTCAAAATCTCTAGCACTTGCAAACAAATTTATAGCTCTTATTTGGCGTCCAAACTCAGCCAACCTTCTACGTAACCAGCCAAAATTACCAACGATTCTGGCCATCGTTCGAACCGTATAAAAGCCAATAAACCTTGATGCTCCTACACACCAAAAGTTACCTGAAAATAAGCGGTTTTGACCCTTTGCTAGGGCAACACCAATATATTGTTGTCTTTCAGTACCATAAACCAAGCCAATTCATTTCATATCCGTCTCGTTGCTTAATTTTGACTTGCTAGCACAAAGTATGCTAACATAAACGGAGTATAATGGAGAGAAACGAAATCGGTAACCGAAACCAGAAAAAAAAAAACGGAAAAAATTGAAATACAAAGAATTCAATGGGGCTTATTTGCGTTTGTTCTATATTTTAAACTAACAAGTTTAATTTTTGTCAAAAAAACTAGCATGTTTAATTGTTTGATTCTTTAGCAGATTCTCCTCCATAATACAACACAATATATAAGATAGTCAAACCGTAGGCTATCCATTCATATGACTAATTCATTCCGTAGACTTAAATTTTGTATCTACATAAATTGTATAGGTGACTCGATTTCAGAAAGTGCCATAAAAAAATTACGTAAAATGCAATTGGTTTCACACCAAAACAAAAGTTGGTTTAGACATAGCCAAAACTCGTCACAAGTCTGTCCCTAAGTGGAAAATTGGTCGAAACCCGTCACAAATCGACTAAAATGTCATAAAGCCGTTAAAAAGATGTCGTCTATAATGTGTTACAAAAATAAACGTCAATGTTCTTGTTGCAATTTAGGCATCTTTTTTTATCTTTTCTTTTAGATGATTTTGTTTAATAATATTGATACTACTTTCTAAAATCAAAGAAAAAGTTTGATATGAAGTAATGTATGCCAAGAGATGGCAATCGAATATGAAATTGTAAGGATCCGACCCAACATGACCCATTCCGGCGAGGTTTATAAGGTCGCAAAGTTTCAGATTCCGTAACTGGCTATCATTTATAATGTAATTATATACCCTTTGACCACATCTTATGGGATTTTAGTAATGTAAGTATATTTTTGTATTCGATTCGATTTTCTATCGGTGTTGTTATTTTTTTCTATAATTTACTGTTAGAACCACTTACGGTTCCCGCTTTTGTTAAAGTTTGTATCATGGTTCTCGCTGGTGTATTCCATAGTTTGCAAAACTCCAGTTAGCATGTGGATATTCACTTGGCAACACTAAAAAAAACTGACAGTTTACGATCAAACGTCACGTTGCTAAACAGATTGTAAACTGAGTGTCGTTAAATTTAGCAACAGTTAATTAATAACAGGTTTCCGATGACAACCTGACATTCTTTTTAGTGCAGCATGTCTACTAAACTTTTAGCTTTTGGAAAATGGTCAATTCATATGCATTATTTTGTTGTTCAAAATTGAAGCTGGAAGTATTATTCGTTTCTTGCGAAAATAGATTCCAAAAGCCAAGTGATTTTGTTTCGACTTAATTAAGAAAATACTAAATAGTTGGCACGGACTTGTGATAGATTAGACAGTTCCATATACTATATTCAACCTACCTATATATATTTGGTGATGGTATATATACAGTATACATTCTCATATACATTCCTTTTTATTTCGGTCATTCACTACATTATATATAGTATATCATTTATTATGATTTAGGTTATTCTAAATCCAAGCAATATGATTTCAGTAAGTAAGAAAAGGGAATTCAGAACTTTAGGGCACAACTGAAGTTAATTTCTTTATCGTTCATATTACCAAGATTTATTTGCAAATGTTACCAAATGTACATCATATTAAGTAACTTAATATATATATCAAGCACTAGATAGCCAAATAAAATTCAATGATAAACCTAATCCAATGAGATTGTACGTCTTTAAAAAATCAAAATTATCGCCAACAAATACTTGAACAAACACATGAAATTTTGGCCAACTAGCTAGTGTATATACTTGTTTGATTCTCATTCTCTAGCTTGTTCTCCTCTACAATACAACAAACTAAGATAGTCACTTATGAAACTCGATTCTTATATATGACTAATCATTTCGTAGACTGATTACGACAACAACAACAACAACAAAAAAACACTTCATAGACTTAAATTTTGTATTTACAGTAATTGTATAGGTGTTTCTATGTCAAACAGTACCGTGCATGACAAAATTATAGAAAATGCAACTATATATTTCAATTTTTTTAATGATTTGGTTAATAGTTTTGATACTACTCTATGATATTAAAAAAAGATTTTGATATGAATTATCAGAGTATACAATATATATGCTTATCAAAAAAAAAAAATATATATATATATATATACAATATATATACCCCTGACCACATCTTACCGAACTTCTAGTAGTAATGTAATAAGCATAATTTTAGTATTCGATCTTCTATCAGAATGTTATTATTTCTTTTTCTCTTTACTGTTACAACCATGTTTCCCGCTTTCGTTTACCTTTGTATGTTTCTTCATATATATCGCTTGTATGTTACATATATAGCTTGAAAGGTACAACTACGGTTATAATAATATGGTATTTGGCAACTTATGTCAATCAATTTTGTTTAGTTTATGTTTAGATTAAGCATTATTTTACTGCTCAAATTTTAAAATGGAATTATAATTATTCGTTTCCTGTGTAAATTGATTAAAAAGGTCAGGCAACTCTGTTTTGACTTAAATAAAAAAACAACTTATGATAGAATGCTCTAATCTTCTTTTTCTTTTCATTTCAAAAAAATTAGATCATCCCATATTATCGACCTTGGGCTTGTTTGGCATAACGTTAATACCTTACTTCTACTTATTTGTACTTATAAATAAAGAGACCAAAAACTTACGTAAAAGTAACAAAATAGGGTAGGGAGACGATGAAATAAATGTCGATTTTCTCAAATTAATACTCTAGAGTCGCCTCATGGTGACAAGATTGGTGTTTTGTATTAATGAGACGAACTTCTCGGACCCAACTCTTGGTGTAATCAATTATATACTCATATTCAATTTGTTAACCTAATCATAAGTCGTTAGTATACTAAGACCAAGAACCTATAGTTGTCTATATAACTGATTAAAAATAGGAAAAAGATAAAATATGAATGTACTTTGGTGTAAGGTTTTATTTCATAACAAAAGCGCTTCGTACATAGAGTTTAATTTTTGAATTACCAAAGAAAAACTGGTTTGGAGAGCTCATAGTTTAGGAACTTCTAACTTATTTCTACTGTTAACTTATTTGACGCATTTGACTCTATTTTAGTATTTTGTAAATGTAACTGAATACGATATCTACAAAATTAAAGCTACCAAGACAAATTGCTAAAGCTGGTTTAATTATAATCATAAACCAGCCAATTATTTTTGGACCACATTAAATCTAGGCTGTATAAATCAAAAAAGAGAATATTATAAAGTCACTAAAACCAAAATCGGAGGATTACTTATAAATTAAACCATCAGTCATAATACAAACTACAGTAGAAACTCTCTACAGTCATACACTTGCCACCATACTAAAAGTATGACTATAGAAAGTTTATTTTTAAGTGGAGTTTTACATAAAAAATATCAAAAGACTTATGTATGTATAATAAGATACATGTAACTAGTTTAGAACAAATACATGTATTTTGGAGAACAAATACATGTATTTTGAAATGTGTAAAGTCATCAACTTTCTTATATGGATGAAAAGAATTAAATGATACTTACAGATTTGAGTAATCAGCTTAAAGAACTTCACTACACTAATCAAATGAATATGTATATCTTTCTTAATCATGCAAGTGAGAAACAAGTCACATACGCTTTAACCGAATAAGAAATCATTAACGCAATTAGGCAAGAAGCGCATAGAGATAATCCGAATGATGATAGTATAGAAATATCATAAGTTTCGTGTCAAGAAGCTTTAAGCATGCTTGACAAGTTAGAAATATTTTAGGTTCAACAAGAAGGATTTCATGCGGATAAATTATTACGTACGCGAAAATTTATTCTATGTTTTATTTGGATGAAAAATTGATTTCGCGGTTGAAGTTGTGTAACATCCTAAATTAGTGTAAGATTTTGTTATGAAACTAACAAATTAAGTTGAACCCGTAGTTTACGACTTTAACTGTACGTCTTAATCCCACTTTACGTTTTAATCCCACTTGAACCTATAATCAGAAAAAATAAGAAACATTGCATGAAAAATGATGTCAAATTAAACATTCCATTTATGCCACGTATAAATATGGAGTAATACACATTAATTGATTTATAACTATATCATGTGCATGTTACATACACCAAAAGTTTCAGATTCACTATTTATTGGGTGAAAAGGTTTATCTATATGAAGAAAGATCCAAAATAATGTGACCTATCACATGAGCCTTTTTAACTTTACAGATGTTAATTTACTTTTCTAAAAGAACCTTTACAAGTTTGCAACAATACAAAACTCAAACTTGCGTGGATGCTCTCTAGTCACTAGATCTAGGATGCTTTGTATGTATAAAAAATTGATTACTAAAAAAGCAACATTCTAAGAAGAGATTATGTGGATTCAAAGGACAAGTATGTGAAAAAACCGCGTAAAATGCAAACCCGACATCCGAGCCTAAGTCCAAGCGAGCGTGTATGTGGTGTTTTTGCCAACATACATATGTGATAACACACTTTACCATTCACATGTAGTGTGAGTGTATATAAACTATAAAAATAGTCTTATATTCTCAATGTGAGATGTATTTTCAACTCTCCAACTTTACATCTAATAAAGTTGCAACAATTTTTACACCAACTTTATAGTCAATTTATATTCACACCGACTTATCGTTTATGTCAAGTTTATATACCGTTACGAAACTTGTCGCACAATCTTTTTCAACTAAATTGACAACGGTATAAAACCTATTGGTAAACACTTATTATTTGGCTTAAAAATCGGTCATCGATCACTTTTGAAACACCCATAGACAATTCATGTTTTCCAACAAGTTTGTACTTAAGCCACCTTTGACGTGCACTCGGATTTTTTCTGATAAGTTGGACTACATTTGGTGTCAGCTGAAAAACGAGATTTTTTGATTTTTTCTTGTATGAAAAAAAAGCTAGAGGCTATGTATATAAATAACAGATTTTTCGGTCCAATTTTTTATTTAAAAAACCTGTTATAAAAATTTACTCAAAATCCAGTTTTATTGTTTATAGATTTTTTTTAGCCAAAAAATATACTTTTAAAAAGTTAAATAATTAATTTGACTGTTCAACCACCTGCATATTTTTAAAATAATTTTTTTTAAAATTATAGCTAAAAGATTTGTCGTCAACCGGACCCAGAATCTTCACTTTTTTTTTTGGAAATTAGAAGCTTCACTCTTGGTGATCTCAGTTTTTTAATCAACCTAAAACCCCAGTTTTTTCTGCGTGAAAGTTGCAGCCGATCAAGCCCTTAATGTTGCTGTATCATGTGAAGGTGAGAAATATTTATATCCAGCTTTATTTATTAATCAATCGTTTTGGTATTTACAATTCTAGTAGCGTAACTAATAGTTTCCTGAATATTTTTGTTTAATTAGTTTCAGTTGTAACTTTTCAACTGGAAAAGAAAATTTATTTCTTGCAACAATCTCTTAAATGCACATAGCTTATAGCTAGCTAGTAAAATTCGCTCTTAATTAATCGGTTTGGACCATAACATTTTGTCTCAAATATACGTAAACTGATTATATAACCTTTAAGTTACTTTTTTGTTTAAATGTCTTAAGCAATATCATAATTAAAACTTTCCGGCCCCTCATAAAAATCATAATAAAAATTTGCACCAGAATGTCACGATCACACACAATCAATAGCATGTATGTTGGTGTGTTTTTATGTATTGAAATGGTCAATTGAGAGGTTGCAAGAAGACTACTAGTTATGTAGTTGAAAACAAATATTATGAATGTACGTCACTAAATTTGTAACACTTATATATCACTAAAGCAAAAACTAGGGAATTAAATAAATTTATTTAAAGGCATCTGATAGTGATTGTCTTAATTTTTTTTTATCATAATGTATTTGTTAATTAACTTTGCGGATAGGTGGAGATATAGTCGGGGGCTTGAGTCTCTCCAATTAGTGTAAAAAATGATGGCAAACTAATCTTTTACTATGTATTCTGATTAAAATCTATAAAAATTAGCTTTTTAAGCTCTCTCATATTATGAAAATAAAATCATATAAAATATCAGTCTCTCATAAGTTTCTAGTTCCACGGTTCCGTCCCAGTGTGCGGACGTTTTATCAAAGAAACGGAGGGACCGACATTGGTTTGGTCGTAAGGAGTTTAAGAGAAACGACAAAAAAGGACAAAATCTTAATCATAATCAAACTTTGTAAGCATATCTTACAAGAAAAAGAGGAGCTGTTTGTTAATTGAAATTATTCTGGAAAATATGTCAAAATAAATTACTAAAGTATCATATTTAGAAAAAAGTGTGAAATTTAACTAAGATCGAAGCCTCGAAGGCTACGGTGGCAAAGTTAGAGAACAGGTTTATTTTTTCCAGAAACTTATATGGCAAAATTTTCCACGTCAATATTCATTTCGCAAAGGTTCTCATATACGTTGAAATGAGCAAAATGGTTAACTTTCAAGACTAGCTTATGAATTACTATTTCCCGTAAAATATTGTTGGATCAATATATATTTGACTATTTGAGAGTTTCGGACTTTAAACTTTTTCCTAAAGTATAATTTGCTAATATTAAAAGGAAAGCACGATAAAAAATCACCCCATAATGGATAGATAAACTAACTAAAATATAAGTTGGATAATAAATAACATCTCGTTACCATCCTTTATCCAAGCAGAAGTAGGGAAATGGTAACTAAGGGTAGGATCGATTCGATTTGATTTTGGGCTAAACCGAAACCAAAAATCGGGTTGTTAGTGATTGGTGAGATTGTTGTATCATCAACATCTCCTTCTACAGTGACTAGTGAGATTTTACGATCGATCCAACATAAATATATTTCTTTGTTTTCTCAAATGAAGGAGTTTTTTTTGGTTCATTGCTGTGAGGTCACCTTTTAATAAAAAATTTGTTTATAGGTCACTATTTTCATAAGATTTTTAAGTGTAGGCCATCTTACAAGTGATAAAAAAAAAATATTATTTTCGTAAATTTTCATTTTTTTTTTTACTTAATAATTCAAACAAACACTAAAAAAATGAAAAAATGGCTTTTAAGTTATTTTTTTACATTTTGATATCTTTCTTGTGTAGATTATAATATGTTTTTTTAAGGTTAAAAATAACTTTTAACATTTTTTTTACATTTTAATATTTTTCTCGTATAAATTATAAGTACTTTTTTAAGTTTAAAAATAGTTTTAAATTTCTTTTTTATTAGGCCGGGTGACTGAAACTTAAAAAAGTTTTAGTTTAGGACCTCCATTTAAAAAATTATTTTAAAAGCTAATGTTCTCTTTGGGTTCAAAAATGAGGTTTCTTGAAAAAAGCAATGACTAGACAAATACTTAACCTGGGCTAGATAGATTTTGAAATTTAGGCCCATTTTCCAAGTACCTGATCTGCTTGAACATTTCAAGTCTGGCAAATTGGATCAGAACTGTTGTAAGATCACTGATCACCTTTGATATAATAAGAAATACAAAAAATTAACAGTACAACCTTAACTATACAAACGATCGAACTCATGTTTGAAAAAGAGTTGCAAGCCGAAATAGGATTGCAAGTTGCAATTGTCGATATCCTGGGTGTCGGAGTTTAGTTGTTGCAGTAACAAAATAGAATTGCGACAGCTAAAATTATTAATTTTGGTGGTCTGATTAAAATCCAACCGTAAAAATGCATTAAATTACAAGAAAAAACATGGCAAATTTTTTTTTGTATTTAGTCTTTTAGCCATTTGATCTTAAATAAGATGACCAGAGTTACCAATTTCAGCGTTATAATCCATTTTGGATTGCATTAAATTAATACTTACTCATGGTACCCTAGACCAATAAAGAGAAAAAAGATCATGAAACATGTCATCATATGTTGATCATAAATACTGTTTGATTTAGTAAAAGTCAAAAGCTGTCACAATCTTATCGCTAAAAAAATTATCACAAATCTGTCGCAAATTGATTAAACTGTCACAAAGCCGTCACAAAAACCGTTGCTAATAAGCTCGTAACAAAAAATAACGTCACTAATTCCGTCGATATTTGGATTTTTTTTTGTAGTAGTAATTAGTAAGATAATTGTCGTAGCATTAATATGTGCGCACTTGTGAAGAATAAAGAAGTGATACAAACACTGCAAAATAATGATTGATTTAGTGTGAGTCAAAAGTTGTCATAAACCTGTCGTAAATTGACTAAACTGTCACAAAGCCGTCACAAATTCACTAAACTGTCATAAAGCCGTCACAAAAACCGTTGCTAATAAGCTCGTAACAAAAAATAGCATCACTAATTCCGTTATTATTTGACTATTTTTTATAGTGAAAGTACAAACATACACAAACAGTATGTAATTATACTATCTCAAATTCGATGAAAACTGGATAATACACATTTGAGAGCATTATACACAGACAAAATTTAACCCTAAATGAGCCCAAGTATTTGGCCAGGGAGATAAAAACCCAGAATGGGGAGGGATATGAAAGAGCCCACACGTTGTCACCATAATTCTAATTTGGACTTTCAAGTCATACAAAGGAGTATGACATCTCTCTACTATGTGTGGCTATACAGGGCGGATTTAGGGAGGGATCCTTCCGGAAATTTTAACAACGATTTTTTTTATAGCAAAATTTTTTAAAAATAAAACTATATATTTATAGCCCTTAATAAGATATATAATCATAATTAACTCCTATGGTAATACTATCTAAAATTGAATAAAAGATTATTGGTTCAATTTTTTACCATTACAATTTTTTTTTCTTTCATGCTCGTTTAGTTATATGAGTAATCGCTTAACATCCCTATATTTCTTTTTAAAATATACAAATACTTTTCGGATACTTTATTTTGATGTTACAAAAAAAATATTTATAATTTTAAATTTACTGTGTTTTTTACAATTACTAACCCGTTTTTTTTAACCTTCAAAATAGAATTTTAAACTCTGTTTTCGATTATTTTAAACGTTATTTTTCTTAAAATTCTAGTAGTAATTTTTTTTCTATGACCCCAAATGATATCATTCTAGTTATATTCATACACATGCAGCATGTCATATTGTTATGTGCATATTAACTATGGATTTAAGATTTCATGTCATTTTATTCTCTATGTTAACACACACAATAAAAAAAAACAAATTCAATCAGATACGGTCAAATCTGTTACAAATCTATCACTAAATGACAAAATATGTCAGTAAATTTAACTGAAATCCGTCGTCATGTCGTCTCCGATTAGAGCGTTGGAAAGTCAAATCTGTCACTATTTCCGTAACCAATTTAACTTATTTTTGTAGCATGTTCAATAAGATATTAACCATTATATATACATTCATTATGTCCATGCAAATATAGAAAAATATTAACATTTTATGTGTTTTTCATACGGAAATATAAAGAATTAGGATGAAGTTGCATGCAATTGTTGGTTGGACAAAATGAACCTTCGAGTGAAAGCTGGAAGTAATATTAGATTCTACTTTCTTGCAATTTTCACATTCATGATATCTCAACTGTATTTTTAAACGGAGCCCAATAGCACTTTTTCGCCAATTGTCTAGTTCTTTTCACATCTGAGTTAGAACTAGAAGGGTTAATTATGGAATTATTAGTAAATTTGACCATCTCTTAGTTTATTCACTGTAAAAAAAAGTTTCAATCAGAGACAGACTAATCTGTTAGAAATCGGTCGCTAAATAATAATATCTTAATATGTCATCATGTCGTTCCCGATTAGAGTCTTGAAAATCAAATTTATCACTAATTCCGTCTATAATTTAACATTTTTTATATAGTGATTGTGTACTGAATCATCTCCCTTACTCTGATATCGCATGTCACATACATATCGAGCCATCTTGTGTTAGAAGGTAAAAAAAAAAAAGACTTTTAGAAAAAAAGGATAAGAAGTAAAGACTACTCCATATTTAGATTTCTAGCTAAGATCGATGAATACTTTATAAAGGAGGGATGTTTTCTTGTGCAATTGCGATCTGTTAAAGAATGCAGGGAACAATGTTTCTTTTTTTTTTCTTTTTTTTTTTCACAAACAAAAACTTGTATTGAACCAAAATGTACGATGATTCAAACTTTCCGGCCAAAATGTACGACGATACAACTTATGGCACTATGAGATCTAATAACAAAATACTCAACTAATCTCTGCTTCTAAGTACTAAGGAGATAGAAATGCTTATACGAGCTGCATAAAAACGCATTAGCACTAGAAGACTAAACACGATCTGATAAAACATCACGTTTACAACTTTGTTTGCACTCTATGTCCTCTGGTTTTCATTGAGTGTCGGTTTCCTTTGCAATTCCAATTGCCTTCATTAAAACCTAGGTCCGAATTTCTTCTTTCTGTTATTTTAGGTTAATCTAGTGCATCTCCACCAATCTTACCTCACCATCTGCAATACGATTATGTAAAAAATGAAACTTTAGCATTAATACTTCTACAGTTGGAATGAGGGGTGTGATATAGGGACTAGGGTCAAAACTTGACCCGAACACCCAACTAAAATTTTGGACCAAAAGAAATTCGGAACCTGACCCGCAATACGTTCGATCCCAATATTTTAGGATCAAGATATGATGGGATTCTACGGGTCAGGACAGGTATATCCCAAAGTTGGTCTTTAAAATAGTTGGGTATTAAATACAATAGGAACATAACTTTCTATAACCCTTAAAACAAATTTCCAATATTACGTTAATATGAATAAAACAGCATTTGTTTTTATCAAAAACAAAATAACACTTTTTTAATAACAAATATAGGTCATGCCATTCCTATAACCAAACCTTTTCCTAAAAGTAGATTTAATAATTTGTAAAGACGATTTTTTTTTTGAAGAATAAATGTTAATTTAATAAATAACAACACGTACATTACCAAATGCCATATATAGAAATGTATTTATTTAGCAGTATACTAAATAGTTGGTTAACTATTAGAACAATGAAATTTATAGTATATTCCTTTTAATTTGAAATTAAATCATAAAATAGAACAAAATATTCGATATACAAATTTATTTTGAGTGATTTTATTGAATTGCATGCGTACCTCATTTCAAAAGGATAATTAGAGAGTGTGTAAAGCTGTTCAATACTTGTAGTGAGATTTGTTTAGATCTTTTGAAAAATTTCCAAAGTTAAGTTGTTGTTTTTTTATTTGTCTTAATTAACACTAATAAATAATAGTCGTAATTAGGACAATAATTGGTTATTCCGTACTCATATTTGCATTGACGGAGCCAAAATTACTATCATGGGATTTTTAGCCATATACAAAATATTATTTTTTGGGTTTGCAAGACACAATGTTTTAATCTTTGTTTTTTTTTTTTTTTATAGAAGAAATAGCATTTTTTTTAAAATTATGGTATGCGGTTCGCACACCTTTGCACCTCACGGGGCTCCGCTTTTGCATGTTTGTGTAATGAGAACGTTAAATATAAAATATTAGAAATAGATATTTTTTTAATAAATCGGGTTAATTAGGTCGGGATTCCTGACGGGATACAAGAATCGAACTACAATCTACAAGAGTCAAATAAAATTTGATAAAATTATCAGGACTGGTTATGATATATTCATATTACAGATAGGAGGTAATGGGTGGAGAACATAGTTATAATTTCCATGGACTTTTTGCATGAAAACAAAAATTTATATACTAAAATAGGAAAACATAGTTTTATCATACTCATTCGTCCCTAAATAAGTGTCAATTACAAAAATACGTGCAATTTGATCATCGATTTTTTCATATATAAATTGCCGAAATGGAAAATCTAAAAGTTCCGTCATATAGTTCTAACCATGAACTATATGACTGATTTTTGAAAGAATTTTTTCCGACAATTTATATATAAGAAAATTGATGATCAAATTTGCATATATTTTCATAATGAACACTTATTTAGGGACAGAGTGAGTATATTATAATAAAATATATCCATTTTACTTTCTTGCCTTTTAATATATATAGAATTCCACCCCTACATATTGTAATCCTATGTATTCATGGGCTTGTGAAAACTAGGGGTTGCTATTGTAATCTAGTAATTTATAAAATTGCTATTTTCTTTATAAGAAAATTATCAAATAAATTAGAATTGTTATGCTTTGCAACTCTGTAAAATAAAATTTATACTCAGCACCAAACAATTGGAGTATTACGTACTAGCACTCGGCAAAGCTGAACTTGAGATCAGGTAAATGCAATAAAAACAAAATATTACAGCTTTACAAGCCTCCAGATATAAAATTATCGTTATTAAGGTCACGCATTTTTTTCTCAACCTCACCGCTTTTATATATGACGAGGTTCAAAACTTTGGTAGCTTATAATGATGAAACAAAAAAAACAGATTACTCATGACTATAAATAAAAAAAATAAAATAGATGACTTAATAATAGTTATGAATTCTGTTCTCTAGCCAAAAATGGACTAGTTCATGTTTTGCACGGTTCATTTTAAAATTCTATTAGTTGGGAAGTAGACTTACTGGATAACTCAAGAGTTATGGAACCAGAAATGCACATATTAATGTATGTAGGGGTGAAGTTGAGTGGTGATCATTCTGGTCACGACACCACCTATAACTCAGAATTTTATGATTTTTTTTAAATGTTTATCATGTATAGTTATTAGAGTTTGTTAAAAATGACAATTTGGCTCCACTCGTGATTTATTTTTCTCTTAACATTAAATTTTATGTAAACTCGGCACCTCACATTTATAATTCTTTGCTTCTCCCCTAATTTATTTGAATGTGATAGGTTACAACATCCCTCCTCCAACCAGGACTTGCGTCATTTAGGTCGAGGCGCCCAAACTCGTAATCTAATCATTTCAAGTGTTTTTTCTTTTAAAACGAATATAAACCCACACATTATTTATCGTGTATACAAACTCTACAAAATAATCTAGTTTAACTATTTTAAAAATGGTTATTTATGAGTTTGTGTTTTTTTGTGTTGTTATAAGTGTGGGTTGATCTTTTCCATATATATATATAGAGAGAGAGAGATTAGAATGTAAATTTAAGTGTCGACGGATCATTCCCCTATATATATATATATATTAAGCTCTGTAATTTTTTGGGCTTTTTGGTCTTTACACTTACTTGTATATAATACATCTCTAGCCTAATGACACTTTCATAATAATAGATACATGTTTTCTCACCTTATCTCTCTACCAATCTTTGATTATCTATAGCCTTTAGGATCATAATAGTCAACAAAATGTACTAAAAATGACTATGGGGTATTTGATGATTATTTTTAAGCTAAGCATTGTATAGATCAAATGAATCACAAGACATTAAGAATAGTAATACAAGCTTAGTTGTTCTTCTATAAAAGTATGGTAATAGTGGTTGTGGGGTATTTTAAGAGATGACAAGAGTTGCTTAATCTTTGCATTTAGTAGTTATCTTGGCAATTAAACTAATACTTATGCATAATTCATGGCTATTAGAGATGACTTGCTTATATGTTACATGTTAAATATTAATAATATTTGCATAGAAACGGACTCTGAATTTATTGCCAATTGGTGAAAAAAAGGCACCAAAACAGGGCCTAAATTTGATACTTTATGGTTGGATTTAGTTGAACTAATGGGTCTTGTAAGTTATGATTTATGTCATATATATAGGAAACAGAATCAGTTGACAGATGCTTTAGCAAAACAAGGAGTGCACGGCTCCAACAAGACATTTTTCTCACTCATGGAGTTCACAAAGCTCACTCATACTGCATATGTTTTGGATCAGAGCAAAACCACTTGTGTTAGAGGAAGTACATACAAAATTCAAGATGTAACAGTATGAAATCTTTATTCAACAAGTTTGTCTAAGTGAGATGAGAGTTAACTCGCACTAAACTGATGTTTCAGTTGATATTGCATACTTTGAACTGGTTTTTTGCACTAAATTAACATGACTAATCTCCTTTTTAAGCAAAAAAATTGCTCTTGAACTTGTTGTTTAGATCATTTTGATCACGACAATATATAGGAGATATAAGGATAGGGGACATAAGAAGTAAATAAGAAGTTATCGTAGAATTTTTTTTTTTTGCTTTGAAAAGTCGAGATTAAAAGTATTAATTTTGTTATTTTTTACCATTTTCTTAGTAAAATAGGTTCATTAGCACTAGTTGTCTTTTGATTGTAGGTCGTAATGTCATTATTTCTCGTTAATGTTTTTTGATTGAAAACGCTATCATGGGAGAGTGGCTCATGAAAGAATATTTTTGAGATTTTATTAATAAAATAGACCGAATATTAAATAAAATAAAATAAAAAAAACCGAGCCAGAAAAGTCAATTATAAACGGATGATTAGATACGAACTCTATGATACTTAATATTTTCTTTTGTAGAGTACGCATCTTAATTTATTTATTTTTTTGCAGATGATTTTTTTTTTTGAAAAAAAAATAAAAAATCATTTTCCATTCACCACCAGTATAATCAAGAAAATACGGCCATAGCAGGTCTGTTGAAACTTGAGTTCAAATCTATATTCCGAGAGTAATGTACTACTCTATTAGATGAAATTAAAGACAATTTCTTTTTTCTGCCATTCAAAATGTCACGATACTGGTTTTCAGACCCTTAACATACCCAAAAGTCTAAATTGCTACTAAAAAATAATATTCCCTTAGAAGAAATTAAAGAAAATCGTACTTAGACTTCTGATTGCCGCGTTGAAGTCTTGTACTAATCAAACCCTATCTTCATCACCGCCAATTCTAGAATACAATTTCGAACACTCAATTATAAAGGCCTAACCCAATATCGCCGTAAATAAATGGCTAATTAACCGTTACATTAATCAAACGCTGATCTCAACCATAGGTAGATACAAATTTTTTTTAAAAGTGAGCTTTCAAAGCTGTAACTCAATAAGTAATTTGATATTTACACAAATAAATGACCCATTTAGTTTTAAAAGAAATGCAATTGGATAACTATACTTTAATTTGTGTCAAGATACATATAAAAAATTAACTGAGTATAATTACTTAGACTTTCCAATCCACACTTAACGATGCAACTATGTTTATATGTATTAAATTTATTTGGGATCAAATAATCATTAGGGACCAAAACATATTAAATTTTTTTTTACTGCGAAATACATTTATATACCGACATAAGAAAACAACTAAAACAACTAAATTCTGTGTCAAAATAGATTTGGAGATAAATATAAATTATCTTCTTATTTTTGTATGCGGTTGCCTTTAGCGACACCTTTTTTTAAAAAAATTGATCCCTAAAAATTAGATTTTGGACAAAATAACTATTTTTGTCATAAGCTTAACATTTAGTGACAAACCTTGGGTCTGTCTATAAATAATTTGTTTCCAAATCATCGGTTACTTGTAGTGATATATAAACTAAGTCCAAGCTTGCATGTAGACAATGAACAAATACTTTTCTCACACGTTAAATGTTTGCACTTTGAGTCGGGAAAGCACAACTTGAGAGAAATGTAGAAAATCAAAATTTAAAATATTATAACAAGACTCCAAATACTTTTCGCCAACCGTCACCGCTTCTCGGATGAGGTTTAGGTCTTTTTGGTAGCACATATAGAATGAAACAAAATAACAGAACAATGATTACAAACGAAATAAAAACAATGACCTAATGATTGTTATGAAATTCTGTTTTTTAGCCAAAATTCGGATTGGTCTACGTTACACGGCACTTAAGAAATCTAAGATTTATTTCAAACAGCTGGAAAAAAAGAACTCTATGGATATTATAATCGAGGTGGCAGACGTTTTTACAGACTTGCTCATGATAAAATTACCCTCGAAAGCACGGTGTTTTTACAGTTAATATTCATCTTCAAGGTCGCATATTCAAAGTGAATGTTACACACATCGGAAGCACGACAATGACTGTTTTTATTTATTTACTTATTATTATTAGTCTCGCTCACCGAAAGCATGACATTGAGTCACTGACAAATGTTAACAATATCAAAGTAACCCCTGATTGTCACGGACATTCCAAGACGTAACCCTAATAAAATCATAAATAAACCCCATGGTAGTATAAAGAAGCCCCACCAGCTTAACAAAGAATATGGACAGGAGAGAGAGCAACTCGCACCGTGTAAACACCCGAGGTCATCTTTTGCGGCGGTTGGAGGAGGGAAAATGAGGGTTAGCGTCACTACAAAAAAATGTTAAAGTAGTGATAGAAATTGTGACAGATTTTTTTGTTACGAGATTATTAGTTACAGCTTTTGTGACGGTTTTTTTAAATAGTGACAGTTTTTTACACTCACTAAATCAACATTAGTTTATAGTGCGTGTAGTTGGAAGGTTGTGAGCTGAATCGAGGAATATAAACAAGTTTTGGTTTAAACTGAGTAAGAATAAAGTTCAGGTAAATATTATAAAGGGTCCCTGTAGTTTGAAAAGCAAGATCTCCAAATTCATTGTCGGGCTTCCAATGCACGACATCAACTTTTGATGCACGACAATGAGGGTGGATTCACATTTTTTCGACTACATAAAGACGCTGCCTATAAAAATACACACTATAAATTTACACGTTGTTATCATCATCTTACTATATAAAATCTAAAAATCAAAATGTGTGGATATATGGAAACTTATGATGTTTTTCAATACCTTAACTATATATATATATGGTGAAATCAATTTGACACAAAAACCATAAGTAAATTCAAAATTAACTTCGAATAATTATTACAATGATTTTTGGGAATGGCCAACATCAGCCTAAATCCTAGTTATTTTGATTTGTAGATGTGTCCCTTCTCCAATCTCTTTCCTTTACTATAGAAGAAGCAGAGGTTAATATATGTCTATCTCCCTTCTCCAATCTCTTTCCTTTACTAATTCATAATTTTCCTATGTTATTTTGATTTGTAGATGTGTCCGAAAAGAGATTTTTTTTTTTTTTTTTGAAAAAGTGAGGCGGTTCTAGTAATTTATAAGTAATTTTTAGGAAGAGAGTGGTGTTTTTCACTAAAAAAAAAAAATGTCAGCTTACCATCAGAGCATCTGTTGCTAAACTGTTGCTATTAATTTAAAATTGTTGCTAAACTGTTGCTAAATTTAGCGACACTCAATTTAACAACAATTTTGAAAAAGTAAATTGTTGTTAACTTTAACTTTTGAAACTACATGTATACATTGATCTAACCGTTCAAACATTAAAATATAGGACAATATTATCGGCTCAAACATATTGCCAAACCGCTCAATGTTTTAATATCGTATTGATGTATCACTTAAACCTAATGGTTCTTCCAAAGTATTATACCCTTTTTTACAGGGGGCGAAGCCAGGATGTGTAAATGGGGGGTGCCAAAATATATGTACAAGTAACATATTTTTATGGTGGGTGCCAAATCTACACCTAAAAAGAAATTGTACTAAAAAAAAATTGCGTCACTTGGGATTTCTAAAATTATGGGAGGTACCGTGACACCCGATCGTCCCCACTTAGATTCTCCCTGCCCTTTTATCTTCATTATCATTTGACAAGTGACAAAAGATACAAATTAATATAGATTTTGTATTGACAGATGTAACTGATTAGTTATGCTACGTCCAAAACAATGTGAACGAATCATTCATTTGGTATTAGCAACAAAAATTGTGATGTTGGCTTTCATTAATTAATTTGATCAAGCTCAATGCATAATAATATGTATTTTTTTTCCCAAAAAAATCATTTTAATCAAGTACTTGCGTGCTTGTATTTAACCATGCTGAAATCTTTACATACTCTCGTTAACCACTTCTTTTTAGTATATATAAAATTTCAGTTTTATTCTTGTCATATTGAGTATACGTTGCAGATAGAAAGTCAGTGATCGATGTACACCACTACTAGTCCTTAATTATCAAGTTACAAGTAACAAGTTACACCTCCATATCGTGCATGCTATGATCTTTTCGAAACATGAAATAATTAACACAACAACTTGCCGTTTACTTTTTATTAAAATAAGTTATAATATCAAAATGCTTTTTTATTAATTTTTGATTTAAAAAAAAAGAAATAGGGGATCTAACCAAAGGAAGTTTCACAAATTGATAATATATATAACATAGTTGACACAAGATATTGACTTCAACAACCCAAAGTTATGCGCACAAAAAAATGAATACAAGATCAATCAATCATTAATTGGCATCGATCTCTCCTAATATCGAGCTCACCTAGACACAAATATAATCAAACAGATGTGCTATGTACAATGAAAGCTGAAATTAATGAAGACATGATGTATTCCTTTTATTATGTACAAATTAAACAATTATTAGTTTCATTTATAAAGTAACTATGTATTGTCAAAGTCGTCATGTGCAGCACTACATAGTTTGCACTAAAAAAAAATACTCAAATAGCAACGGGATTAGTGACGGTATTTTTTATTACGAGCTTATTAACGACGGTTTTTGTGACGTTTTTGCGACAGTTTAGTTAATTTGCGACAGATTTGTGACAGCTTTTTAAATTAGCGACGGGCTTGTGACAGCTTTTGACTCTCACTAAATCAAACATTATTTTGTAGTATTGAAAACCTTGCCTTTTTCTTTTTAAGTTATTTGAAGTCATACCTTAATAACTTAGTTACCCCTTAATTATCTGAAATTTTAAAGGAAATCAAAGGTTTAAAAAAAGTGTTGGAAATGCTTGTGTTTATAATTTTGTTCCACTTTGAGGCACTTTTTTATATATATATATATGGAATTCATCTTAATTAAGAAAATCAAAACTTAAAATCAACTGCACTAATTATACAGTAATGCTATAAAACCAGACTGACTCAACCAGACTGATTACCAGGCAGTCATTTATGTAATTTTTAGAATTCTTTTGACACCCAACCAAAACAAAAATAAAACCTCAAATATAATATTTATGTAACACTAGTTGAGACTACCGTAAACTTAAATATTAATTAAAAATATTTAATGATTTTAATATATTTTATTTGACGATTCAACAAAATAAAAACCCAAATATAATATTATAGAACCCTATTTGAGACTACCCTAAACTTAAATATTAATTAAAAATATTTAAAATTTTAATAATTTTAATATATTTTATTTGACGATTCAACAAAATAAAAAGTCAAATATAATATTATAGAACCCTATTTGAAACTATCATAAACTTAAATATTAATTAAAAATATTAAATATATAGCCGAATAGCAGACTCTTAAATTTCGGGATGAAAATGAAATTCTAAATTTACATTAAGAACTAGTGTATTGAAAGTCTGACTGAGTCTATCTGGTCCATTAGGATTATTCATAATTATACGATCCACTCAATTTCCAAAAACAGTTTGAAAATAAATGCACATATGGTTTTTTTTTTTCTTTAAAGATCAAAGCGCACATATGCTTCTTTGCATGGGTGTATGGTAATGAGCATGTTGTTAAAAAATAAAGTCAAGAAAAAGTAGTAATCGAGTGGTTTAATCAATGATAGACTGGATGATTATTACGCGGGTGTTCAACTACTTTCAAATATACTTTTCATCTTCTTTTTCTTCTTCCAATGTCAAATTTATTTTCCAGCCTGAAAACATTAATTCGGAATATAATTAGGACCCTTGACTAAATTAAAATTTAGAACAATACTTATGTCGATTACATAAATAAACTACTTTGAGGATCCCACACGTAGGTTTGGAGTTAATTCGTATTGTACTTTTTTGTAGTTTAAGTCGAATGAACTTCAGTATTAACGTGACTGCTAAAAATATTCTCATCCTTGATTATAGCCATTTAAAGGTCGAATAGAAACTTATACTTTTAATCTAAGGTTATGAGAACTAAATCACAAAGATACTAGTGATAATCAAAGGAACTTCAAACTTATACAAGTGTCATGCAATATTGGTTGTTATGATGAATAAAGCTAATTCATTTCGTGTGATCGGTAGGTAACTAGCAACTAATAAGTCTTATTGCATTGTGAACTAAATATATAAAAATCTATTTTAAATTCGCCTTTTATATATATATATATATATATGGCATATTTGGAATTCAATTAGTACTACTGTATTCTTACAGTCATGAATATATACCATGTTTGTATATGTATCTCCTATTTGTACACTCGACTCACAATTAATTATGTGAGAATGTATATCAACGTCAATTTAGACATTAATTTGGATATTTTTTTTTATAAAAACGTTTCAAATCAAGATTTGACTAATGTAAATCTCCACAGTTTCATGACGGGAACACAAATATTCGTATTGTTTTTTTTTTCGAGGTGTATAATGACATGTTTTCGAAATTATGTTAAAATTTAAAAATTAAAAACATGTTATTATACATCTCAGAAAAAAAAAACAAGATGCATATTTATGTTTTCGACGTGAAACCGTGAAGATTTGCATTAATCAAATCTTGATTTGGAGCGTTTTTGTAAAAAAATGTCAATTTGGATTTTTTTTTTTTTTTATGATGTTTATATATCATCCCATATTTAGTATATTTATATATATATATATATATATGTTTTTTTTGGAATAGTATGTACTCTTAAATTATTACAAATATGAAACCATGTACATTCAACTTTGATTTGCATCGTATATAAACTAAACAAAAGAAACATATGATTATCTTTTAATTCGGCAACTCACATTTCCAACTAATTGCACGTAATTTACTAATGAGTAATGAGTATATAATAGGACCCGTAAGAGGGCCATTACAGGGAACAGGGGTGGAATTTTTGTAGCGATGTGTACCAATCGATCGATTTTCGAATCAAACCAAATAAGTTGGCACCGAAAGTTCGATATATCGATTTTTCGGTACCGTACAATCGAACCAAACTTTAAAAGTTTGTTCGGTTTCGGTATCCATTTCGTATGTTTGTTATAATATCGAACCAAACCAAACATTAAAATTATAAAATATATATAAATTTACACGTAGTCATAACTCACAAATAATTTGTCTTATAGTTTAATTTAATGTTCCTTATCACTTATTTTCATATTTACGAAATCAAATAAAATAATTCCGTATTTCTCCATTTTCTTGTCTAATGTTTTAAAAGAATTTTTATTTTATTAGTGTTTAATATTTTAATCAAGTTGACGATAAATGTAGCAAATATAAGAATAGTTGTACACATTTTATTTTTTACAAACTTTTTTGCTATTTTATTATTATCAAGAATTATTTTTTAATAATAATAATGTTTCGGTATAAAACGAAAAACCGAACCGTACCGACCGAAAAAGTCGAGTATAATTTTTTTCAAACCAAACAAGTTCGGTTCGTTATTGATATACGGTTAAAAAAGTCGATATTGTACCAAATTCACCGCTTATAAGGAACTTCAACCGTATACACTAGTTTAATTTTAGAAAAAGAAACAAATCGTATAGTCTATGAAACACATAAACAAAAAAAAAAAAGACATCAAGTATAAAGAACACGATTAAAGCGTGTAGAATCCGGAGATTGCGGCAAAAAGGAATATATTTCACACCTTTGTTAGTTTATTAAACTATAAATTCTACACATATCGCATTTTTAGCACATATTACTACCACAAAGGAATCTGCCGGCTTCAGATGTGAACTGCCAGATTGTTTTTATGTATTTTTTATATTCTTACATTTACATTTCATTAGATTTATTGAGAGTCAAAAACTGTCACAAGTCTGTCACTAATTTAAAAATTTGTCACAAATCTGTCGTAAATTGATTAAACTGTCATAGAGTCGTCACAAAAACCCGATTTGAGTATTTTTTTTTTTTAGTGTTTACACTTATATATTGTACAATCAATAGATAAAACAAGTCAATTATGGTTTGCTAAATCCATAGTATACACGTAGTAGAATGTCCCACACGAAAAGAGTGCTTCATCTTACTTGGAATGATTTGTTTGATTTTAGCTTATAAGATATTTTAATTTAAAAGCCCTGTAGTTTTATTTGTTTCAAAAATTGCCTTCTTTGCTACCGTTAAGTTTTTTTTCTCGACCTGGTTTTGTTTTTGAGTCCTTTCTCTTGAACTAGAGCTTCAGATCACAATGATCGGGGATATATATAAGGGGCGATATATGTAGTTTCTTGTAGTTTCTTGGATCGGAGGATATAATGATCGAATGATACACATTCGCAGCCTGTTATTATTATTTTTTTTTTGAGTAAAAGACTCTCATTAAGTATGTGCAATAAAATTACTCATATAAAATATATTATCACGGTTTGAGAGGGGGCTTTTAAAAAGGTTAAAACTACTCTTCGTCAAAATCAACAATTACATTGAAACCCTCTTGATTTCACTACAATGAAACAGGGGGCGGAGCTAGGAAAAAAAACATGGGTTGTAAAAATTGTCGTTTATAAAATGAAAACCGCCATTAAATAAAATTTACCTCCTTTTTTGGCATGACAAAAACAAATACGAGAAATAAATAGAGTTTAATACAGATTTTTGAAAAACATTGTAAATTTTATCAAGATATAGATGATAAAATAAAAACACTAAGCTTCAAAGTAATTAATGTGAAATATCCTAGTAAAACTAACATATGTTTGAAGTACTTTTTATTTAAACTCATCATAAAGTTACTAAATGCACTACAATTGTAATCATTAAAAATGATCAAAACCCCTTTATTTTTGTTTTTCCCTTTAATCTACAAACCAAACTAGAGTAACTTCAACACTGAGACAAGGGTTTGCTAAATTATGTCCACATAGACACTATAACAATATTACATATGAACACTTTCATACATTAAATTTAAAGTTAATTACTTACAGCAACAACCCTTTCGTGTTTTATTTGTATTTTCTAAACTCATAGGGGAAATCAAAAAATAAAATTAAAAATATATAAAAAATATATAAAAATAATCCAAAAATTACAAATTGAGAACATATTACCTGCATAGAAGATCATACTCATGACCACGTAGAATCACAAACACATACTTATGACTAAACATGATCATAGGCACAAGACCAAACAGTTCACCAATTGACACTTTCATAGACACGAGGGTCTTAATGCATCATTGAAAAAATGAAGTGTCAATTGACAATTAATACCGATTCAAGTTTTCACAATTGACGTGTGATTAGGGTTTAATTATTCTGCAATGTCGGCCATCGTCTGCTGCTATATAAAGACGCCGTCGATTGTTTAATCATCGTTGATCACCAAAAAGCAGAGAGAGAACCAGAGAATCACATAGCGAGATAGAACCTGAGAACGGAAGAGAGACAGTGACATGGATGATCACGCGATAAATTTCGAGAGGAGTCATTGTTATGGCATATACGAGTTACAAATGTGATTTGACTCTATTTTAATTAGGGAAAGTCAGTTATACAAATGAATAAAAATAGATTGTTGCACCCATTATATAATTCGACTCTTTGTAAACAAGTTCGGTTTTCTAAAAAAAAAAAAAAAAACCGGTTATTAAAAAAACTCCTGAGTTTGTATCAACAAAATTACCAAAATACGTATTAAATTGGCATTCACCCGAATATTGTGGTTACTAAGGACAAATTTCTAGATGCAGATCTTCTACGATTGTATTTTTATGGGAACCAAAAATCATTTTATAATTGAAAATAAAATAAAATCATGTGGCTTTTATAAAAAAGTGTACATAACCTTTTACCATGTGATCGTTTACCAACTCAAATATATTAGAACATACCTGGTATCTTTCGTTATGAATAATTGGTGTAACCTATAAACTCAAATAAAGTATATATTCCATTATGACTGTGAAATTTTAACAACGTCGCAAACATAAAATGCAGTTAGTTGGTTTACGTGTACATTATTCACTTTCCTTTTTGACTCCCATAATTGTACAATTTTACTTTTTACAGAAATTATTTTCTTAACCACAATATTAATTAATTCAACCAATTTCTAGTGGAATTTTCATTATAAAATTCTTGTATATGTACCAGCTTGGATTTGATCCTAATGTAAGTGCAACTTTTACTTAATTTATCAACTTTACAAGAAGACCTTTTTTTCAACAACTTTTCCAAATGTGAGTGTTTTGTTATTTTCTTTATTTCCGGGTAATGACACAGTGAGCAATATAAAAAGTCCAAAAAAAAAATAAAAAAAAATGAAAGTCCAAAAATAATGTAAGTGAGCAAGTTAGCTTATTATGTTTGGCTAAGCGCAAATAAAGCCATGGCACTTTCAATAACTATTATTAACCCATAACAAGTAGTAAAAACAAATCACTTTTTTTCAATTACCTCCTCTGTTTGTACATGCTTAGAGTTTAAACAGATGAGGTAATTTAGTATTATTTTTTTACTGCTCAAAATCTCTATGTTTTCCCCAGTTTTCACTTCATTTTTATTGACTAAATAAATATTGAAGCTGATTAAATTTGGGGAAAATTTTGAAAAGTATCCAAAGACGTGCTTCCATATAAGCTGATTTTCTGAAAACATCTGAGAAACAAAACAAAACAAAACAAAACAAATCAAATCCCAGATTTGTATCATAAACACAAGAACGTGTTGAGTTGTTTCAATAATTCAAATAGTAGTTAAATAAATATATACATTATACATAATATAATATATTTGTATCTTATCTATATATATATATATATATGAAATGTTTTATTTCATAAGCCAAATGGAAACTTGTGCTAGCTGTAAACAGAGACCACCTTTTGCTCTCATCATCATTCATCATTTCCCTCTCATTTAATTATTTATTTATTTATTCATTTATTTCCACTTTCTTCTACAAATTTAGAAATAAATTCCCCTGTTTTTTCCTTAACCACCATTGCCCAAATTTCCATCTTCTTGAAATCCCTTGAATATTTATTATTTCCCCATTTTCATGTTCTAGAATTTTAGTAAATCCCCTCCTGAATTATTCATTTAAAATTTCAAAATTTTACAAATTGGGAAACTCCCCTGTTTTTTTTTTCCAGTTTAAAATTGAAATTCCCTTAATATTCCTCAATTCCATTTTTCTATAAAATTGGAAAAATACCCAGTTTTTGTTTCTCCAATCATCACATCCCCCCTAATCATCATTTGCCATAAATATTTCTACAATTTTGAAATATTTAAAAATTTCTACAAATTCTGAAAGCAAAAAAAGAAAGAAAAAGAAGATGAATTTTTGCTCACTTCCACGCGTCTCTCTCTCTCCACCTCACCATTCCCTATAAAAATGTCATCCCAATCTTAAAAAAAAACCTCTCAAATACTAAAAAAAACAATTCTCAAATTTTCCAAAAAAAAAAATACAGAGCAAAAACTTTATAAAAATGTCGCCGTCGACGAAGTGGTGGGGAAAAGAGAATCACCGAGGTACACCGGTGATAGTAAAGATGGATAATCCGAACAATTGGGCGATTTCTGAACTGGAATCGCCTTCGGATTCTGAGCTTTTGCTTAAGCAGCGGCCTGAAAAGTCTCGTAACCGAGACGCCAAGCAGCTCACTTGGGTCCTTTTGTTGAAAGCTCACCGCGCCGCAGGTTCGAAAAAGTTTTTTTTTTTCACCTATGTTAGTATAACGTACTATATTTATTGCTATATTGAAAATAGTGATTTTGTAGCAGTGGCGGAACTAGAACTGTTTTTTTTTTCTCCGTAATTACGAGGGGGCTAAAAGTTTAAAATCAATAAATATTTTTCAAGATACATGTAAAAGATCAGTTTTTTTTTTTTATCAATGTGGGGGTTAGAGTCCCTTTTAGCCTCACCTATGTAATTACTTACTAGTTTTGTTACCATATTGAAAATAGTGATTTTGTATTAGTGGCGTAAGCCGCGTAATAGAACTGTTTTTTCCGTAACTATGGGGTGGTGAAAGTCTAAAATCGATAAATAATTTTTAAGATACATAATAAAAGATCGGTTTTTTATTAATACGAGGACGGTGAAGTCCCTTTTTGCCGATTACTAGTTCATCCCTTGTTTTGTACTACCGGTTGTGTTTTTGTAATGTAGTTTTGAAAATAGTGATTTTGTAGGTATATTTCACGATTTGGGTTTTTGGTCATGTATTTTTAATTATGATTTGTTGAAGTGACTTTGGAGGTATCATGCTAAATTTTTATTCTTGTCATGTCATTTTAATATGATTTGTTGCTAAAACAGTGATTTTGAGTTTGTAGTACTTTGTACAAGTCTATATCTGTGTTTTTATATACTGTACTATGATTTGTTGGAAACAGTGAATTTTGTTCTCTTCTAGAATTTTGTTCCTTGTTATACTTTTTCATTAGTATAATTTGTTGTGATCAGTGATTTTGATTTTCTAAAATTTTATTATCAGTTTTAACATTATTTTTTCTGTAAATCTGAACCGTAGGATGTTTAACCTCCTTAATCTCCGGCTCCTACAACCTCGTTGCCGCCGTCCGCCGCCGCATTTCCTCTGGAAAAACCGACTTAGAACCCATACCCTCGACACAGCAAGAAAAATCGACTAAAATCTTCACCTTTTTAAAAATCTTCCTCACGCTCTCTCTCCTCCTACTCGGGTTTGAACTCGCAGCTCACTATAAAGACTTGCAGATTATAACGGGAGGGTTAGTTTGGACAATTTACACGAAGTGGGTTGAGTTCAGGGTCGGGTATTTGGCACCACCTTTGCAGTTTTTGATCAATGCTTGTATCGTTTTGTTCTTAGTACAAAGTGTGGATAGGTTGGTGTTGTGTTTGGGATGTTTGTGGATTAAGTTTAGGAAAATTAAGCCCGTTCCGAAAATTGGTCGTGTCGATATGGAGTCGGGTGAGACTGGGTATTTCCCTATGGTGCTTGTTCAGATTCCTATGTGTAACGAGAAAGAGGTAAAAAAAAAAAAAAATGAATTATTTTTCCACATGAATTTAGTTAATTTTGTTTGTAAATTGGTAATTTGTATTGCAACGGTTGGTGTTTGCTGTTTTTAAGCTCACCTTTATCATTATAAGCAATTTAATTTTATACTGCATTTTCTGTCCCTGCAAAGCTAGTTAATCCTTAAGACCCTAGTAATTGGTGAAGTTGAAATCTGATTTTAGTGTTAAATGACTCAGGTTTATCAGCAATCTATAGCTGCTGTTTGCAATTTGGATTGGCCAAAATCAAAGATGTTAATTCAAGTTCTCGACGATTCCGATGACCCAACAACTCAAATGATGATTAAAGAGGATGTTCACAAATGGCAACAGGAGGGGGCTAACATTTTATATCGACACCGTATAATTAGAGATGGGTATAAAGCTGGTAATCTCAAGTCTGCTATGAACTGTAGCTACGTTAAGGATTACGAATTTGTTGCTATCTTTGATGCCGATTTTCAACCCATGCCTGATTTTCTCCAGAGGACTATACCTCACTTCAAGGTACTAGAATGCATTTTTTTTTAATACTGAATTGTTTTAGTGTTTCTTTTACCCTAATCATTATGTCACGTTTTTTTTTTGAGTTGGGTTAGCTATTGTCTTGTGCTTGTGGTCTTTACATGAAGAAATTTTGGATATGAATATAATGTTTATCTTAGAAATGAAATATTAGTAGAAATTTAGAAATTAGAAGACAATTTTTTTTTGGAATTTCTGTAACAACTTTTCAGCTACGTTCCAGCTTTACAGAAACACCAGTTTTGATTTCTGAATAATAACCAGAAACATATTTTACTGTTTGTGCTAATAAGACCAAAGGTGGTTGTTACTAGTTTTGGAAAGCTTAAGCTTATTTTGGCTCTGGCCTCTGAGTAATTAAACAGTGCTTTCATTTATCTTAAGCCCGCTTACACAATCTGCTGTCATGATTATAAGGCAATTATTTAGGCCTTTTAAAGCTCACGAAAGCACTTTTAATCGTTCGATTTCCTATTTTTTACAGGATAATGACGAAATTGGGTTAGTTCAAGCTAGGTGGTCGTTTGTAAACAAAGAAGAAAACCTACTAACGAGATTACAGAACATCAACTTAGCGTTCCATTTTGAAGTTGAGCAACAAGTGAATGGCATTTTCCTAAATTTCTTTGGATTTAACGGGACAGCTGGCGTCTGGAGAATAAAGGCCTTGGAAGAGAGTGGTGGGTGGTTAGAGAGAACAACGGTTGAGGACATGGATATTGCTGTTAGAGCTCATCTTCACGGGTGGAAATTCGTGTTCCTTAATGATGTCGAGGTAAAATATTGGGATTAATTAACAACTGTTTCTACATAACGTATTTTATGTTGAGGTAAAATATTGGGAGTAATTTGTTTTGGTTGAATGCTAAGTGTTTTTTTTAATTGTAGTGTCAATGTGAGTTACCGGAGTCGTATGAGGCGTATAGAAAACAGCAGCATAGGTGGCATTCGGGGCCTATGCAGTTGTTCCGTCTCTGCTTACCTGCTGTCATCAAATCAAAGGTATTTGTTAGTTCTAAAATAGAAAATTTTCAGATTATCTGTTATCTTTATTTTTCCTAAGTACGATTGATAGAATTTTTTGTGGTGGCATCTAAGTTTTAGGAGGCTATTGTCCTCCTAATAAACAAATACAATTTTTACTGCTTAAATAATTTATAATGGTCTAGATTTAAAAAAAGTAAGCGAGCAATTTTAATTTTTTTCAAAGCATGGTCTTCGGAATTTTATTATTATTGAGTCACATTTTGCGTCTCATTCCTTGTTTAAAATTACTATTTATACAAATTGGCTAAATTTTAAGGACTAACATAAATCCTGTTTTTTTTTGCCTAATCTTTGTATATACAGATCAGCATATGGAAGAAGGCAAACATGATATTCCTATTCTTCCTCCTCCGGAAACTAATCCTGCCATTTTACTCATTTACCCTTTTCTGCATAATCCTACCCATGACCATGTTCATCCCCGAAGCCCAACTCCCAGCCTGGGTCGTTTGTTACGTACCAGCAACCATGTCTTTTCTCAATATTCTCCCTGCTCCTAAATCTTTTCCCTTTATCGTCCCTTACCTTTTATTCGAAAACACTATGTCTGTTACTAAATTCAACGCTATGATAACTGGTTTATTCCAGCTCAGTAGCGCCTACGAATGGGTCGTTACGAAAAAGTCAGGGAGATCTTCTGAGGGCGATTTGGTAAATCTAGCTGAGAAAGAGGCGGCGAAGGGCCACCATAGGGGTAGTTCTGCTCCGGACTTGGAAGAGATGAAAGAGGAGCTGAAGAAAATTGAAGAGAATATCGCTTTGAAAAAGAAGAAACATAACCGTATATATACAAAGGAGTTGGCTTTGGCCTTTTTGTTACTAACGGCTGCGGCTAGGAGCCTTTTATCGGCTCAGGGGATACATTTTTATTTCTTGCTGTTTCAGGGTATTTCGTTTCTTCTCGTTGGGCTCGACTTGATTGGGGAGCAGGTCGAGTAAAAAATGATAATAAAAAAGGATGAGATTTAGCTGTAGCTTGTTTCGCGTAAATATAGCTTCGTGTGTATACAAGTTCGGTCCCTTGAAGGAAACAAGGAAAAGAAATGGGAGATTAGTTTCGGAACTTTTATGTGCCTAAAAGGGACTAAATAGTGAAGAAACATTTCACTGTGAAGTTTAGAGGGAAAAGCCCTGTAGATGTATGGGTAATGTTGATTAATCACTATATTTACTTTTTTTGCATCTTTTCGTTTCTGAGATTTAATTTGTATTTTGGGGAATTTTTGTTTTTGTTTTTGTTTTTCTCTATTCTTTTTGTAAGAAGGTGACACGAAGATGTTTGGGCAACTGTACGTTTGTAATCTAAGGAAAATAGTTACTCCTGGAAATATTATGAAACAAAATTTAAAAAATTAAAAAAACTTGATGTGGGGTGACTAATTTGGCAACTATAAAAGTAATCTTCTTAACATTTTTCTTGGAAAAGGATAAAAATGCATTATAATATTACTCAAAAAAACAATGTTTTTAAGCTAATGATTTTATGATAAGATATTTCTCCTTTGCACCAAAAACAATTATTTCGTATTAATTTTAGGAAGTTTTACAAATTGCTAAGCGGACAAAGGAAAGAGGGAATGCATGGGTGTAACCACTTTAGTTTCTTGCGTAACTACTTTAATTATATTTATATGAAGCACCTTTCATGCCAACTTCCTTTACTTTTATTTCAAATTAATTCTTATCTTTATCTCTCTTTAGTTATTTAATAGTTAAACATGTAAAAAAAAGATGAAAATGTTTAGAAATAGAAGAAAACAACATTATATTTGAGATGAGAGCATAACTTGTTTCCTTTGAGTAAGAATTTGATATGTTAAATTAAAGAAAATTTATAGGAAAGATGTTAAATAAACAAAGTTAAGATTCTTAATGGTAAACTTCCCCGAATTTTATGATTTTATAAAGCTAAATAATTGCTTGTGATGTGTTGGATAAATGATACAAAATATAGTAGTACGTGTACTGAAATTTTCTTCCTAAATTGGCTGGCTTGGTACGTATAAGACCAGTCATGAAATACAAATGTAATAGTAATAAATAATTTACAATGTGACATATTAGATCGTTGGTACCAAGATTTGCTACTTGGCTCACCCATATATATTTGACTCGAGTATTCTTCAATAATTCACACACTTTTTTTTATTATAAAACTCAGTTATGACGTTCATGTGTCGGTTTGTCCACTTATGGGTAAAGCCAAAATTCAATAAAAAATTGTTTACTTGTAATTATAAGAAAAACCATCACTTGCTGCAATTAGACCTCATATGCAACTTTAAAATGGCATACTTTGCGAGTTTGCGTAATTCTTTGTTTTAAATATTGAAAATTTCCAAATAAAATTTTATTTAATTTTCAACTGTCTTCGAAGCAAAAAAATTGGTGACAACCCGTATATTGTTAATTGAGTTGCATAGATATTATAAAACTACATAACATATGCAGCAAAATTGTCTGAAAGGGACCATCAATGATAAATATAAAGATCAGTTAAATGATGACCATATGTAGAATTTAGTTACAAAAGTTAGATAGTTTGTGAGGATCAATTACAAAAATCCAAAGCTTGTTGGGGCTAGTTACAGATCACCTATAGTGCATGGGGGCCGGCTATTTTCATTTTATTGTCAGTCCAAATTTTGTTTTAATTAATGATATTGAATTATGGCTTGTAATCAAATAATCTGCAATATGCTTCTTTTTCGTAAAAGTAAGAACTAATTATGTAATAATATGGGAATATGCTTCTGAATGGGCAACTGTATTAGCCTATTCTACTAACGAGAATATAGTTTGTGTGAACATATAATTAAAACCAAAACCAGCTAGCTAGCTAGAAAGATATAAATAGTTTATAATCAAGATTCTTGGCATGTACTTTTAATTTAAAAAAGTTAGAACGATTTCTTAAGAAAAGCATCAGATAGCCATACTGACACGTACGAATGTGTAATTGTACTAAGGAATAAAATTGTTTTTCACTTAAAAATGGTCCATTGGCAATAAATCTTACAATAAATTAATTTGGTAAAGGCGCAATTTCGTGACAACGAAATTGATGTGGAGTGGAATTTGCTTTTAATATGGCTGAATAAAAGAAACAATTTCTTTTCATGCATCTCAATCGGAACATTAAAAAAGACATGGATCCCTTAACTTGATTGGGGGAAACAAGGCATGTGATACATACAAGAGATTTAGTTGTATTTAAATGAATTTTGATAAGATAAATAAAATTTGGGACAAATTAATGTAAAAAGGATAAAAGTATATTATTGTATGAACGCCTATAAACATAGACCGCCACAATTTTTCGGCAATACTTTGTCAACTAACGTTTTGCATAATTTTGTAAAAATATTTTGAATATTAAAAATTATAAATATGAATATTATTGGGTAGAAAAGGAGAGAAAGGTGAGATACACCTGCCCTCACTTTCAATGTATCATGCATTGAGTATGTGCGTGCAGGATCTAATCAAGTGTCAACATACAATAAATTATAAAATACACATCATGTTTTAGAAATATATATCTCTTGCCTTCGTTTACGTCCGGATGAAAACCAGAACCGAAAAAGATCGAAACCGAAATTTTTTAGGTTCAGTTTCGGTTTACAATAAAAACCGATCGAAAAAAACCGAAAAGACCGAAAAAACCCGAAGAAAAACCGAAAGACCGAAACCGTATCGAAACAAACCGGTTTGGTTCGATCCAAAAAATAAAAAGACCGAAAATCGAAAAAGACCGTACCGAAAAATCTGCTCGATTTCGATACCGATTTTGCCAAAAACCGGACCGAACCGGACCCAACCCTAGGTTCTCATAGGATTTTTCTTTCACCAAATAAATGAAGTCTTACTAGGAGTACAAATGTTCCGCCCCTATTCTTTAACCCCCTTCCGTGTCTTGCCTCCCGCTTATTTTATCCAAAAACAAATTTTAAAAAACTTGAAAAAAATTGTTTAAATACTATATTACATGTATCAATACATTACAATAATTAATTTTAAAAAAAATCCACACGTAATTTATTTTGGAATAAATGTATAAATTAGTGTAAATTAAACATTAAATCTTAGAAAAATTGTCTAAAACAATATTATACCCAAATGTTTTAAAACTTGAATACAATATAATATAAACGCTTATAAATTTGTGGAACAAATTGTGAAAATTTAAAATTTGAATGAAAATAAGCAAAGGAACACGAAAAAAAATAGAGAAATATGGATAGAATATTTGGACTTTTTACCAAATAAGGTATTCGAACCTTCTAAAATGAAATATAGCTAGCTTTTTACGCGAGACGTTTATAAAAACATTTAATTTTCTGAAACAAAAAATAGTAAGGGTAAGTAGCTACTCCTAGTATTTATATAATGTTTAATTAATTGAATAAAGAAAACAGTAATAAAATTAAAAAGGAAAGAACACCAAAGAATTCCAAACATAATACTTATATAATTTTGGAGCATAAACATATATAGTACTTCCCATGTCGGCAACACCAAACTATGAAAAATATGCAAAGTATCACACAACCAACCATATCATATATATATTTTTAGTTAAATGTATGACCGTTCTTGAGCTCTAGATCACTTTTATCATATGATTATGACAAGTTTAATTTTTGTTGTAGAGTTAGCTAGATCTATAATGTGAAATTAATTAATAAATACGGTTGATGATATACACTATAAAAAAATACTCAAAGAGCGACGGAATTAGTTACGGTATTTTTTTTTACGACCTTAGTAGCGACGGTTTAGTCAATTTGCGACAGATTTATGACAGTTTTTTAAATTAGTAAAAGTATTGTGACAGATTTTAACTTTCACTAAATGAAATATTATTTTATAGTGATATATGAATATTACTATAATATAGGCATATATCTACCTTTCTTGAATAACATGGAAGGGGATCCACTTTGGCAAGAAGAACATGCTTTATTGTCTTCTATGAAACCAACTACGTACATAAATCAAACGGCAATATAACCTTAAGTTTATCTACGTGTCAAACGGCAATTTACATAAAACGTACTTACTAAAGTCAAAACAACAAAACAAATACTTTCTATCTCTAAAAATCTAAAAAAATAGATTTACATATGGGCAAATAAGGAAAATGTTTATACAAATAACGAAAATGTTTGTAATATATCGGTGTAAACAATTTTTTAGATTTAATGTTTATTTCACATTAATTTTTATATTTAATTCAAATTAAATCATGTGTGACTTTCTCTGACGAGTAATTGTTAAAAAAGAGTAAAACATGTTTGATCATTTTTATTTTTTTGGTGGTGGAAGTTGCGTACATACCCAAGAGGGCGCTGGAGGAGATACAAAATGGGGTGGAGGATCCGGACTCGGCATGTCTAAGTAGGTACGTACTCCGTATTAGCAATTTAATTTTAAAGTTCCTAATTTGATGGTAATTCATTCAATTATTAAATACCTGTTAGGGATATGTCACGATGGAGTACCGAATGACAACCAGTATGAATATTTAATGGGCAAACCAACCATTTTTTGCAAATTTATTCTCAATGTTATCGAGTTGGGCCTTGTCTGTACCTTCTTACACTACTAATAATAAACTGACAACTGCCCAAACATTATCAATAGAGTGAGAGTGGCACTATTATTGATGAAGTTCATACAAAAACTCATGTAAGGGTGTATAAGCCGATGAAGCAGGAAGAGGGCCCGTCCTAACACAAGTCTAGGTAAGGGTCGAACAAATGTTCGGGAATTTTTTTTAACAGACAACGCTTCTACTATTTCTTAAATATATTTTATAATTCAATATGAAATATTTAATCACATCTCATTTACATTGTGTTATAGTATCCAAGAGTTGTGTAATCATGATTTTAACTTGTTGGTCATGAGTTCAATAACAATTTTATTTTAATTTTATTTTATAGACAACTAAAAATATTTTTAAGTTTTGGACATATAGCCCGCACCGACTAGGAAAGGAGTAACAGATACACTGGAGTCTCTTCATATTAGTCAAAATTGAGACAATTTCAATCTACACGATATGAACTAATATTCTAGAAAAAATTATATAATTAGAAGAACTAGTCCTCTTGGACAAAATGATCAACGAATACTCGGAGACACGTGTACAAAAGCTTCGTATAGGAATGTACAAAGAAACGATCCAATTAATAAAGATATACGAGGATTTAATCCATACGATTTTGCATTTCTCGACAAATATAATCTCTTTCGTTATTCTAAGTGGTTATTCTATTATGGGTAATGAAGAACTCGTTATTCTTAACTCTTGGGCTCAAGAATTCTTATATAACCCAAGCGATACAATAAAAGCTTGTAAATTTTTTAGCCCTGGGTTAAAAACATAAAGTATTCACTTGATCAAGTTTAATGCTAACCTCTCATTCGTAGACGTGTTCAGCCAAAAAATGAAGATGGTTAAGCACTTTTTTTTTTCTTCGTGAAAATAGCCTTTTTTGTTTGTCCTAATCAGCAGAAAACGAGCATTAGTTTTCAGTTTATATCATTTAATTTCTCTTATATCATTAGTGAAATTCTTATCCGCTGTTCTAGTTGCAGTTTTGCAGTAAGATTCCAAGTAAGGTTGCAACCACAGTTACAACCTAGTGTATTAATGGACAGAACTGCGTAAATTTAAATGTACTTGAAATAAATCACACGCACATTTAACAACGAAGTTCACCTAACTAGGCTACGTCTCCGGGGCACTTACCCAGATTATGATATTATAAAAGCTTACAATATATGACCCAAGTCTTAATGAAAAACTCTCAGATTCCCTCTAGGTTTTTCTGTCTATCTCTATATTGCTCCTACCTTATAACTATCACTTATAAATCAATGGCATCCCACCATTGTTTTCTTTTTAAAGCTCACGTGCATTCTCTCAAGAATGGGTTCTTTATAATTTAGAACACACAAACTTTTACAAGCTAAGTTATAAACTATTTATACAAGTAAAACAATCTTCTTGCTTCAAGATCTTTTATGATTGCTTTGACTTGTTTTGATTGGATTCAATCTTTCCATGTATGAGCAAACTCTTCAGCGTGGATTGACTCCAATCATCATTAGTATTTCCTGTTTAATAACAAGCTTGATAATAGGAGTTAGACTTTTACTTTAATTATGAAACATATAAAGATAATATCTTTAGAGATAATATATTTTCATATACATATGAAACACTTAACTCCATATTACATTCAATCTTTTAAACGTATTATACTGATTTTGATAAGGAAAAAAGATTGAAAAAAGTGATAAAGATTTGCATAAAAATAGAGATATAGATTTCCTAGTTAAAATGACACATATCAGGTTGGAACTGTGGTTGCAACTGAGGTTGCAACATTACTTGAAACCTCTAACGCTGTCTTAGCAGGTTGTAGAAACCTATCAACATAGGTTGTAACTGAGGTTGTAACATTGCTTGTAAACTAATAACAACTGTCTCAGTAGGTTGTAACTGAGGTTGCAACATTGCTTGAAACCTAACAACTCTGTCTTAGTTCATAATAAACATATAGGATTATTTAGTGAAAACCATTAGACAACAAATAGAATTTAGACCAGAAATCTGATCCTAACAATTAGAAAAACAAAGCAGTTAAAAGGATAGGATAATTAAGCAGGCAATTTTTCCCCAGTTTCAAGAACGACAGAACATATTAATTATGAGAATAGAGTCAAATTTTGGCCATTATTTTAGTCTTATAATTAATTAGGGCTAGTGCCTCGCAACCCTACCAAATTTGGATGCACTACGTGCATTTCCTATATTTTATGATAATAAGAATTGCATTTTTTTTTTTTAATCTTTAGATAAGCTACAATACGAAATTTGGATACATTTCAGTACATTTCTATATTTTAATAATAAAAGGGAAAATTAACTAAGAAATGGGCCGGCCATAGGAGCATTACGTGTTTTGAGAAAACGTTGTTCATACTAACAAACACGATTGGACTTGTACTTTCCCATGATTTGTATATAAATTATTTTGTTTAAGGAATACAGCTTATAAGTTATATTAGAATATTAATTGTTGACCAATTCAAGTAAAAACAATATTCGAAACGAATGAAAGCGTTTATCAAGCTGTAGAAAAGTTAGAGAGAGAAAGAGAAAGAGAGAAAGAGCGCCGCCTCCCTCTCTTCCTATCTCCTCATCTTCTCCACCATCAAACAACCCTATTAACATACCAATATTTTATAATACTAACCCTCATGGGTTAGATCTACAACCCATACACGTTTTTGAAGGAAAAATTGAACTGTCAACATGGAGATTAACAAGGAGAACGAGGTTTTGATTAACAAGGAAAAAGATGCGCATAAACCAACCTACGTATCAATCTTATCAGGTAAATCATCTACTAATAATGGATTAGAAAGTAAAGTGGATCTAAGTACTATTGAAATCAATGATATTCAACTGCCACTTAGACAAAGCAATAATAAGGGCTCAGAACCAGCTGTGATCTTTTCGCAATTAGAACTCCAAAGGTCTGAGGTGCCTTTACAATTAGCACTTATAGCTAAGTTCAGCAAGGGTAGACCAAAAATAGAGAGTATTAGGGATTATATTGCTACCAACTGGGGTTTGGAAAAGATGCCTATTGTAGGACTAATTGACTATAGGCATGTATTCATTAAAATGCTTAATACTAATGATTATAACAAAGCTTGGACTAGAACCTCACATGAGATGGAGGGGGCTTTATACAGACTATTTAAATGGACAAGTGATTTTTCACTTTTTAGGGAATCTGCCATAGCCCCTGTTTGGGTTAGAATCCCTCTGCTACCTCTTAATTTCTGTGTTCTTTCTTACCTAAAAGCTATTACACAATCTTTAGGGGGTTTTCTAGAAGCAGATATAGCTACACTTACCCATGTAAGACCTATGTATGCCAGAGTTTGTATTGAAATGGATCTAACTAAACCTAGGGTGAATAGAATTTGGATAGGCTCCTCTTTGGAGGATGGGTATTGGCAAAGAATTGATTATGAAAAATCTCCCAAATACTGTAGTTTGTGTTACTTACAAGGACATGAACATTTTGAATGCAAAAGGGCTAGAAATGAAGTTTTTCCAGGCAAACAAGAAGCAAAGACTATCACTGAAAACTTAAAAAGGGATTCTAGCAAGACTGAAAATAGGGATAATCAATGGAAAAAAGCTGGATTAAAACAGGCTTATATTGTAAAAAAACCATTTCAGGGGTTGGTGATGGATAATATAGAACCAAAAAGAAAATTTCTGAGAAAAGAAAAAGGAAAATGGGTAGAGATAGAAAGTGAGGAAGAAAAAGAGGACACAAGCAATATTTTAATGGAAAGTACTAGTCCTAAGGAACAGCAAGGAATAAGTGAAAAACATAATAATCTCATAATAACTGTTCTGAATACAAAGGATGTCTCTACAGCTATAAAAGACTTGGGGGATAACCAAACAGTGGAACCAAAGGAAAAAGAAAGTGAGGAGAATGGGGATACAATGATTTTAAATGGGTCACAAGAGATCCAAAATTTAAGTCAGTCCTTTTCTGAACAAGTTTCAAACTTATCTAAAACTAACAAAGCTAAGAAAAGAGACAGAAATAGGGCCAATAAACAAGCAAAGCTTAACATGAGCCCTCTGGAAAATGAGAATGATACAAGTACAGGGGATAGGGGAGAGGTATTGGTAATGCAGTCTGATGCTAAAATGATGGACACACTCCATCTGGATACTTGTGTGGAGAGAGGGGAGCAAGAAGAAGAAGAGGGCTATTACACAGATCCACCTAGAGTTAAGAGAGGGGGTAAGCCACCACAAAGATACTCACCTGAAGGTAAATTTACCAAGAAGGTACAACCCAATCTTTTAAATGTATAATTACATCATTTGGAATGTAAGAGGCATTGCTAATGCATTGTCGCAGGCACAGCTTAGTAAATATATTAGTAAGTATAAAATTGATTTTTTTGCTATATTAGAGCCAATGCTTGATTTTGACAAAGCAGGCCCACTTGCTAAAAAGTTTAAAATGGATTTTGTTATTTCAAACACTAATGAAGGAGGGAAAATCTGGTTTTTTTATAAAAAGGACTTGGATATCACTGTTCTTCTTTCTACCTCTCAGTCTATTACCTTTCATTTCAAGTCTTCTAATGAGTTTTTCATCACAGTAGTATATGCTAAATGTAACTACATAGCTAGAAGGGAACTGTGGAATGATCTAACTTGCCTGAACCTTAATAACAAACCTTGGAAAGTGGTGGGGGATTTTAACACTATTAGATACGATCATGAGAAACTAGGAGGCAACAAAAAATCTAGTACTGATAAGAATGATTTTCTAGATTTCATTAGTAAAAATGGGCTTATTAATATGGCACACACTGGTTCTGTATATACCTGGAGTAGGATCAGTCTTGGTAAGGTGGTCTTTGAACAACTAGATAGGGCTTTAATCACTGCTTCTTGGGAGACTAAATACCATAATATAAAACTATCTGTTGCTGAAAGAACAGTCTCTGATCACTCAGCCCTCATTTTTACTACTATTTCAACACCTACTTTTGGCCCCACTAACTTTAAGTTTTTCAGGATGTGGACTAAGCATGATGGGTTTTCTGAGATGGTGGCTGATAATTGGGGTATCCCTTGTAATTTGGAAGGCCTTGATAAATTCTGTTTCAAACTAAAAAGGCTCAAAGTTTGCATCAAAAAATGGAATAAGGAGGTTTTTGGTAATATTCACAGTAATCTAGCAAAGGCACAAGATGAATTAATTTTTGCTGAAAACCAACTTGTTATGGTGGGGGATACCTTCTGTAATGACTATAACAAAATCCTCAAAAATTATAATGACTTAGTGCTGCAGGAGGAAATCTTTTACAAACAAAAAGCCAGAGTTAAATGGCTTAAAGAGGGGGATAGAAATTCCAAGTTTTTTCATCAAATGTTAAAACACAAAAGAGCCAAAAGTAAGATTATGCAAATCAAACTGGCTGATGGGACTACCACTGAGGACTTAAAGGAGATTCAAAATGAGGCTGGTAATTTCTTTGCTACCCATTTCTCTTTCTCACCTGTTTCTTTTGATAATGATCTTTTTAATGTCATTCCCAATTTGATTAATGAGACTGATAACCTTTTGCTTAATACTCTACCCAGTGATGAGGAAATTAAAACAGCAACTTTTGATATACCTAGTGATTCTGCTCCTGGCCCAGATGGTTTTTCTTCTTCTTTCTATATCCATTGTTGGGATATTGTCAAAATGGATTTAATAAAAGCAGTGCATAGTTTTTTTAAAGGCAAAACTTTACCTATGGCAGTTGTTTCTTCTTTAATTATTTTAATCCCTAAAGTGGATAATCCCACAGATTTTACTCAATTTAGACCTATAAGCCTGTGTCAAGTTCTTTACAAGATCATTTCTAAAATTCTTACTGCTAGACTGGCCAAGCTTTTACCTAAAATTATTTCTAAAAGCCAAAGTGGCTTTGTAGAGGGTAGGCTTATTACTGATGCTATTTTACTGGCACAGGAGATGTTCAAACATCTAGGGGATAATGTTAGGGGGGGTAATGTGGTTTTCAAACTTGATATGGCCAAAGCTTTTGATAGAATTAACTGGTCTTTCCTTATAAAAGTTCTTGACTGTTTTGGTTTTTCCAATAATTGGATAGAGCTTATTATGAGATGTGTAGCTAATGCTAAGTATTCTATTTGCTTAAATGGTGTCTCCACTGGTTACTTTACTTCTGGTAAAGGTTTAAAACAAGGTGACCCTCTCTCCCCTCTCCTTTTTATAATAGCTGAAGAGGTATTAAGTAGGGGACTCAGTGATTTAATGATCAAAGGTATTCTGATACCCTATAAAACCTGCATTAATGTAGAACCTGTATCTCATATTCTCTTTGCTGATGATGTCTTGATTTTTGCAAATGGTAGTAAAACCAATTTAGAACTGCTTATGGCTTTCATTAATAATTATGAACAGGCTTCTGATCAAATGCTTAATAAAGCTAAAAGTGTTTTTTTGATGTACAAACCTAAGAATGGTAGGAAAAGCATTATAGCCAGCACCACTGGTTTCAGTGAAGGCTCCCTACCCACTAAGTATCTAGGAATACCCCTACACACCACTAAACTTACCTCAACAATGTATGATCCTCTTATTGATAAAATTGGCAAAAAAGTAGCTAGCTGGAAAGCTAATTTTTTATCTGCTGGGGCTAAATTAACCCTTATTAAACATGTCTTATCTTCCATGCCTCTATATATACTTGCTGTCCTTAATCCACCCAATATTGTTATTGACAAAATTGAAACCAAATTTGCTAATTTCTTTTGGGGAGAGACAGATGGTAAAACCAAGCATCACTGGCTGAGATGGGGGAAGCTTTCTTTCCCTGTAAATGAAGGTGGCATAGGGGTGAGGAGTTTAAAAGAGTTTATGAAAGCTTTGCATGCAAAACTCTGCTGGAGACTAATGGAATTTGATTCTCCTTGGACTGTGTTTATGTTTCAAAAATACTGCAGTAATAATTCTAACTGGAGTAATCAGGTGGTAAAGGCTACACATTCATGTGTTTGGAAGATGATTAATCCTCATTTTAAAAAACTGGTTGATAACAGCTTATGGGATATTAAGGAGGGATCCATTAGTTTTTGGTATGAAAACTGGTTAGGTGATGGTCCTCTTTATCAGTACTTTACTGTTATTTTCCCTAATGTACTTCTTAACCAGGTCATTAATCATACTGGTTGGGACACCAATCTGTTATGGCATATGGGGGGTAATGAGCTTTTACTTAAAGTTACCAGTAAAAAACTAGTCTTACAAAAAGGGGAGGATGTTAGATACTGGCCTTTTACTTTTAATGGTGATTTTACTGCAAAAACTTCTTATAATTTTATAAGGGAAAAGAAACCTATTCTTAATGTGGCCAAGTATATTTGGAACAATGTTTTACCCACTAAAATCAGTATTTTTTCTTGGAAACTTTGGCACAATGCCATAAAACTTGATGAGGATCTTAAATTTTTTGGGATTTGTACAGTCACCATGTGCTCTTGCTGCAGGGATCACACTCTTGACACAGCAAACCATCTTTTTGGGACCAGTGATGTTTGTAACCAGGCTTGGAACTACTTTGCCAATGTTTTTGGTTTCAACATAGCCTTTACCCCTTGTTGGAAGCAAAATATGGTGAAATGGTGCAACTTATGTGACTCTTCTCAAATTGGTATGTTAGCTGTTTTAGTCCCTTTCATTCTGATTTGGGAGATATGGCTTAGTAAGAACAAAAATAGATTTGATAATGAGAAAATGTGTGCTGAAACCATTATTAAAAAGGTGACTAAATGGCTACATGATCTCAATTTTTTGATTAAACCAAAAAAACCTGCAAAAAATTTTCAATGCCTGTCACTTATGTCTTTGAATATTAAAACTGTCCATTGCAAAAGAAAAAAGGCCAAGTTGGTTTGGTGGAAATGCCCACCAACTGGTAGATTAAAATTAAACTTAGATGGCTCTTCACTTAGCAACAACTCTAGTGGTTGTGGTGGTATATTAAGAGACCATAAAGGCATGCTGGTTTTAGCCTTTTCTAATTTTCTGGGCAAACAAACCAACATGTATGCTGAGATGATGGCTCTTAAAGTTGGTTTGTTTATTTGCTACACTATGGGTTTAACTAATGTGATGCTGGAAACTGACTCTGAGAATATTGCTAATTGGTGGAATACCAAGTGCAATCCAGGCATTAAATTTGGTTCTATATGGAGGGACATAACCCTACTTATGGATTATGTTGGACTTACTGTCACTCATGTTTATAGAGAACAGAATCAAGCTGCAGATGGTTTGGCCAAAATGGGGTCAAATGGGAATGATTTTATTACAAGCAGAGCTATGGATTTACCTAAGAATATTTATGCTGCCTATTATCTGGACCAAAAAAACACACCTTGCCTAAGAGGTTGCTGTTTTAAGATCTAGAAAAGTTTTAAACTTTTGCTTTAACTTCTATGACTAATGATGAACTTGTTCTGAAGTGTCACTGTACTACCAAAGCAACATTTCAAGGAGGGTTAACAGCCTGAGATAGGTTGTGTTTGGATATGTAATTATAATGGATAAGGACAGATTTCTAAAGCTAATGAGGATACTTTTCTGAAGCTTTTTGTTTCTATTCTGGTTACTTTGATACTGGGATTCAAAGGCACCTTTTCATGAAGACTTTTGTCTGAAAAAGTTTGTGCTTTTTAAAAAAACTAATTAGCTTATGACAGTGTTAATGCAGGTGTATTAGAAGCTGTTTTTTCTTCTCTCTGTTTCTGTAATTTTATAATTTTCATGCAGTTTTGGCAGTTATCAGTTGTATATTGCTAGGGGGTGTAGAACGACTTAAGGAACCAGGCTTTCTGCAAACTAGAAACTGAAAATCCAAGGTTAAAAACCTTAGATCACACTGATCTAGGAGAAACAAGGTGGAGGGGGTATAAGGAGAGGTTTTTTCTTGGGTGATCTTTTTCTGGTAAAACATGAGGTTTCTGGGGATTTTAATGTCGTTTACGCACCCTCCTAGCAATAATCTTTTGTATGGCTGTTTCTTAGTCAAGTTTCCTTATATGCAATGATGTAATGACCGCTATGGGGGTCTATCCCATAGAGACTCTATTTATATAAGTTTTGTTTGAAAAAAAAAAAAAAAGTAAAAACAATATTGGGTTCTTTGACCTGATATTATTTTATGTCAAAAAAAATCGTTCAAAGTTACAGCCAAATATAATATATATATATATATATATATATATATATATATATATATATATATATATAATAAACTATGTTCGATATTAATCGTAGTTAAGCCTTTCTAGTGTACGAGTTGAAAACCTGTAATTACTATGCTGGGTTTTAATTTCCTACATATCTAATATCTTTACACAGGAAACATTCTGACTTTTTGCTATTCTCCAAGATATTGGTACATACTTTCTTCATACCAAATTATAAGCAACAAAAAAAATACGTGCAGTTTTTGCAACGTAAAAATTGTAATTGTAAATTTCAAAAAATATTTATATAATTTAGGATGTTAACTATCCCGTGATTTGAAATTTACAATTCCGACATTTAAAGAACAAATTGCACGTATCCCTATAACATGGAGGTAGTATTTATCATGGTCTGTCAATTAAAATTTAATAAAAGTGTTCATGTTTTCAAAACTATTCAGAAGATTTTGTGATACATGTATAGAATTACCCTATTGCACGTATCCCATAAAAAGACTCGATCGCTATTGTTAATTCCATAATAAAACAATTTTCGCAAGACATAATAATCGTAAGTTTTCGAAAGGAACAAGTAATGCAGCTAAATACAAGCTTATTACTTTACTTAGTTCATCATCTAGCGGTGTTGAAAATCCTCTAGGTTTCCATTCTCATAACTTTTATTAGGAACACAATGGGACGAAGTGATTCATCATGCTCAATGTCCGGTTCAAATCTGATGATATAATTTCGTGAAATGTTGTACCTGAAACTGGAAGGTATGTAATTCTCCATGGGAGATTGACACATATTATTGGAATCGGTACTGAAATTCCTATCCGCTGTTCTAGTTGCAGTTTTGCAGTTAGGTTCCAAGTGAGGTTGTAACCACAGGTTGGAACCAAGTGTATTTAATGGACAGAACTGTAAAACGTTAGATGTACTTAAAGTGAACACAAGCACATTTAACAACGGAGTTCACCTAACTAGGCTACGTCTCCGGGGCACTTACCCAGATTATGATATTATAAAAGCTTACAATATAGGACTCAAGTCTTAATGAAAAACTCTTAGACTCGCTCTAGGTTTTTCTGACTATCTCTATATTGCTCCTATTCTATAACTATCAAATATAAATCAATGGCATCCCACCATTGTTTTCTTATTTAAAGCTCACGTGTATTCTCTCAAGAATGGGTTCTTTATAATTTAGAACACACACTTTTACAAGCTAAGTTATCAAGTATATAAGCAAGTAAAAACAATCTTCTATTCTTCAATATCTTTTGATTGTTTTTGACTTTATTGATTGGCTTCAATCTTCCCATGCATTGCGTGATACTTCAGCATTGATTGACTCCAATCTTCATAAGTTAATACCTGTTTAATAACTAGCTTGGAAATAGAAGTTACCCTTTTCCTATAACTAGGAAACATATAAAGATACTATCTTTTAGAGATAATATCTTTCCATATATATATGAAACATCTAACTCCATATTACATTCAATCTTTAAACGAATTATACTGAATATAGATAAGGAACAAAAGATTGAAACAAGTGATAAGCACAAGCATAAGAATAGAGATACATATTAAAAGGAAACATAACCTTATAAACTAATCTCTTTATATATTTTAGGAAATCTTTCCTTACCACTTTAATATTCTCAATAAACGCATATTAAACATTTAGAATCATATGAGAATATATCCTGCATGCTGTAGAACAATTAATAATCAATAAATAATAGCTATGCAGATTTACAGAACTAGACAGTTTACTGCAGAGCAGTAGGATGGAACTGTGGTTGTAACTTAGGTTGCAACTGGTACTTGAAACCTGTTAACAAAGGTTGCAACAGATGTTGCAACTGGTACTTGAAACCTAACACTACTAACTTAGTAGGTTGTAACTGAGGTTGCAACTGGTAATTGGAACCTGTCAATCCTGTCTTAGTTCTTTACAGTTATAATTTATTAAGTGAAAACCAATAGACAATAAAACAATATTTAGACCAGAAATCTGGTCCTAACAATCTCTCCATTTGTCATTGGTTTTGACAAATCAATTAAGTTTATAAATCATCTCAACCACCTGCAAATTCAATATCAGTAAGCTCCCCCTGTATGTTAGAATTGCAGGCATTTTAAATAAGCAGAATCATTCACACATTCAATTTTTTAAAAAAATTAGCCATACTTCAAACTTGAAATTTCAGAAATTTAAAGGCCAAATAAAATGGCATAACAATGTCTTAGTATAGCAATTGAAATAGTAATAAAAGACAGCAGCAATGAGTCTTGAAATTGAATGAAACTAAACAACAAAACAAAACATAAACTTCACTCCCCCTATTTGTCAGCAACCATTGGAATTAGTCACTAGGAATATCACACTGTGGGGGTCTTTTTCTTAGAGGATTCTGCCTGACTACTTCTTCATCTTCTGCATTGTCATCCTCACTGCTGATTGAAAAACCATCATGACTTTGAGTGTCATTACTGTCATCATCCTCACTTTCTATGAGATTCACCAGCAGCTTATTGATCTGATAGTCATCAGCATCCAGTTCAGCTCTCCTTTCTTGATTGTAGGCCAACTTCTGTTGTAAGTACCACCTTACACCTTTCTTCTTTGCTGAAGGAGCAGTTGAAGTTTCTTCTTCTTTTTCTTTCCCTTTGTCACCAGAAATGTCATTGACATGCCCTTCTTTTAACAGTTTGGCAGAAATATAGATAGCAGAGGGACAATCTGTGATTGATTCATTAGTAATAATAATAGGAGAATCTCTATTCATAGAAGCAACTTGACCCAGAATAATACTAGAGATTAGGCAGGGGAATGGAAGCAGAATGGATGATGAATTATCATCACTGAAATCCCTTATAAGGTTAAAGATATGATGGCCAAAATTTATGGGTAGAGAAGACATTATCTTATACAGAAAGATGGCCATGTCTTTGTTAACTCTGGAGGGTTGTTTGGTAGGGGTCCAGTTGAACCTAGCAATTTTGTGCAATACAGCAGCACAAAGTGTGAGAGAGGATGTTTTGATGGAAGTACCATCAAATCTAGTTTTCTTTCCAGTTAGAACCAGAGCAATAACTTCCATATCATACTCAGCATTATCCACAGAAGGATTGGGTGTATGCAGACAGTTATTAATTAACTCAGGTGTAAAGTCTAAAGTTATTCCCCTCAGAAAGACCCTTCCAAACATAGGATTACTCTTATCAAAGACACCACTAGTCAAGTTGGCATAAAATTCTTTAACTACAGCAGGATGGTAGGAATTAGCATAAGAAATAGTTTCTCCTAATCCAACAGCAGAGGGCATTTTTTCAACATACACTTGTATGTATGGATAACTAACCAAATTGAGCTTTCTTTCACAATGGATTTCTTTACTAGAGAAAGCCCTAAATCTCCTATAAGATTTTCTACTCCAGAATCGAGGATCAACTTCATTGAATCTAGGAACAAACTCAAACTTAGCTGTAATAGGCTCATTCTCAGGATTCCTCCTAGCACGTTTTTTAGTCCTATGTTTCTTAGAAGAGGAGGACTCATTTACCTTTGCCTTAGAGCTAGGACTGGTTGGAGATTTGTTTAGGAAGTCCCTTAGAGTGCAGTCATCATCAGAATTGGGGTTCGTAGACATGGTTGCAACTGGGGTTGGAACCTTACTTAGAACCTTGAAGTGGATTTTACAGAGACCTAGGGTTTAACAGTTTAGAGAGAGAGAGAGATTCTGTAAATTGTAGTTGATTTTGGATAGTAAAAAGAAGTTTATATAAAGAGCAATTAAGTCCATATCTTTTTGAAATAGGAAGGAGATACATGCAAATCAATTTTAAAATAGATTTAGGCGAACAAATAAAATAGGAAATATCTTATCAACAGTTTAAGGAAATCACAGCAAGATCACGAAAAGAAGATAAATCCAACCAATTATACAGATAAACATTCCTTTTTGCACAAACAGATTTATCCAGAATTTGAAAATTCAAAAATTGAAGCTTAGGAAAGAATTTTGAACATATTAAAACAAAAAAAAACATTTAAAAGATATCTAATTTTTCAGAAAAACAAAAATCTAGCAATTTACCCAAGAAAATATGTTTATCATTGAATAACTCTAATAAAGATTAGATTTCAGGAGCTTATATTGAGCAAATCCGTTTTTATCTCTACACAAAAACTAGTCTGATGACCTCATCAAGGAAAGAGTATAAGTGATGTCAAAATTTTACAAGACTTTGTCTTGACATTTATAATATAGACTGAGGTTTCAACTGATGTTGCAATTGAGCTTACAATCAGTATTTTTAACACGAGGTTTCAATCGGAGTTGTAACTGTACTTACAACCAGCTATTGAAAGCATGAGGTTTCAACTGATGTTGCAACTTAACTTGCAACCAACCAAAAAAATGCACTTTGTGCTAGCAACTCTATTACCAGAGAGGTTTTCAAGGACAAGTTACCTCACATCTGTTTTTGAGACACCAAAAAGCGGCTTTTTCAAAACAAAAACATCATAGCTCAAGTAAGACTTAGCCTTAGAAGTAAAAATTATTGAAGGTACTCAATACAGACATATTTAGCAAAAGTATTCAATTAGATTGATAATGACATACCCCTATGTCACTTCTTAATGATTCAAACTTGTTTGTATCAAGGGGCTTAGTGAAAATATCTGCTAGTTGTCTTTCAGTTGAAACATGTTCTAAAATTAAGCTCTTTTCTTCAACTAGTTCTCTAATAAAATGATGCCTTAGATCAATATGTTTGGTTCTGGAATGTTGAACTGGATTTTTAGCTAAATCTATAGCACTTTTGTTATCACAAAACAGAGTTAATATCTCTTGTTTAACATTATAATCAGTTAACATCTGTTTCATCCAAATTAGTTGAGTGCATCCACTTCCAGCTGCAACATATTCTGCCTCAGCAGTAGATAAAGATATGCAATTTTGCTTTTTACTGAACCAAGAAACAAGATTGTTTCCAAAATAAAAACAACCACCAGAAGTACTCTTTCTATCATCTATGTTTCCTGCCCAATCTGCATCACAGTAGCCACTAAGAAAATGGTTTGTATCTTTAGAATACCATAGGCCTAGATGAGGTGTTCCTTTTACATACCTTAGAATTCTTTTGACAGCTAGAAGATGAGGTTCTAAAGGATTTGCTTGATATCTGGCACAAACTCCTACACTTAAGCAAAGGTCTGGTCTACTAGCAGTTAAATACAGCAAACTTCCAATCATGGATCTATAAAGACTGGGACAAACACTTTTTCCTTTATCATTTTTAGACAGTTTAAGGGTAGTACTCATAGGAGTTCTCTTTTCTTTACTCTCACTTAGACCAAACTTCTTAACAAGATTGTCTGCATACTTACTTTGACATAGAAAAATCCCTTTCTCATTCTGTTTAACTTGCAATCCTAGAAAGTAAGTCAATTCACCTCCACTACTCATTTCAAATTCATTTTTCATATCAGAAATGAATTCTTCTATCCTATTATTAGAAGATGAGCCAAACACAATGTCATCAACATATATTTGAGCAACAATTATATCCTTTGTAGTTTTCTTTGTAAACAGAGTTTTATCAACTCGCCCTCTTTTAAAACCTTTTTTAAGCAAAAACTTGGTTAATCTATCATACCAAGCTCTAGGGGCTTGCTTAAGACCATACAAGGTCTTTTTCAGCAAATAAACATGTTCAGGAAAGTTAGGATCTTCAAATCCCTTAGGTTGACAGACATAAACCTCTTCATTAATCACACCATTAAGAAAAGCACTCTTTATGTCAAGTTGAAACAGTTTAAAATCATACAGACATGCAAGAGATAGTAGCATTCTAATGGATTCAATTCTAGCTACAGGAGCAAAGGTTTCATCAAAGTCAATTCCCTCAATTTGTGTATAACCCTGAGCTACCAACCTAGCTTTATTCCTGATAATCACTCCATCCTCATCACTTTTATTTCTAAAAATCCATTTAGTCCCTATAACATTTTTATTAGAAGGTCTGGGTACTAAAGTCCATACATCATTTCTCTCAAATTGAGCCAATTCATCCTGCATAGCTAGAATCCATTCACTATCTTCTAGAGCTTCTTTTATATTCTTAGGTTCTAACTGAGAGATATAACAAGCAAAGTGAATAATATTATTTCTTTTACCTCTGGTTTTCATACCTGAAGTAACTTCTCCTATGACATTGTCAAGAGAATGATTTTTCTGAGTCCTTACATAGCGAGGCCTGCTAGTTGACTGAGCATGAGAACTTTCTTCTTCTTCTTCAGATTCAGCAGCATTCTGGGTTTCAACTGCGGTTCCAACCTCAGTTCCAACCTCAGTTATAACCTCAGTTGCAACTGGACTTCCAACCACTCTGGGACTTCCAGTTTGTTGAGTTTCTTCTTTCTCTTTTTCTGTAGTCTCAGCCTGTTCATCATCACCTGTAATCTCATCAACAGTTTTTAGGTCATCAAATAACACATTATAAGATTCCATAACACAGTTTGTTCTTTGATTGAAGACTCTAAATGCTCTACTATTCTGAGCATAACCAAGAAAAATCCCTTTATCACTTTTAGAGTCAAATTTACCAAGATGCTCTCTATCTCTTAGAATGTAGCAAACACATCCAAAAACTTAAAAATACTTTACATTGGGTTTTCTACCTTTCCATATTTCATAAGCTGTCATGGAAGTACCTTTAGTAATATAAACTCTATTAACTATATGACAGGCAGTATTAACAGCTTCAGCCCAAAATATGTTGGCAAGTTTCTTAGAGTTAAGCATTACTCTAGCCATTTCCTGAATGGTTCTATTTTTCCTTTCAACTATGCCATTTTGCTGTGGAGTCTTAGGAGCAGAGAACTCATGACTTATACCTAAGGAGTTGCAAAATTCTCTAAACTTGATGTTTTCAAATTCAGTTCCATGATCACTTCTAATCCTAGCAATATTACCACTAGTGGAACCTTTTTCAAGTTGCAGTTTTAAGCACAGAGTTTTGAATAGTTCAAAAGTTTCAGACTTATCCTTTAAGAACACTACCCAAGAGTATCTAGAGAAATCATCTACAACTACCAAAATGTACTTCTTACCACCTATACTAGCAGTTTGCATAGGACCCATCAAGTCAATGTGAAGAAGTTCTAAGTCTCTCTTAGTGTAGATTTGACTAGTACTTTTGTGAATACTTTTGGTTTGTTTGCCTATAGCACAATCACCACAGACACTTTGAGTTTTAGCACTAAGTTTAGGAATTCCTCTTATCAATTCCTTTTTGACAAGCTTATCTAAAGTTTTGTAATTCACATGCCCAAGTCTTTTATGCCAAATATCTACATTATTAGTAATGGCTTGATTACACCTACTTTGAGGAAATTCTTTTTCAGCTTTTTCAAACACATAGCAGCTGTTGGTTGATCTAACTCCAGTCATGATTAAATCATTGTTAAGATTAGTAATTAGACACCTTTCTTTGTCAAATTTAACAGTCATTTCATTATCACAGAGTTGACTGATACTAATAAGATTAGCTTTTAGACCATCTACAAGAAAAACATCCTCAATATTAGGCATTCCAGGTTTGTTTAAGGTACCTTTACCAACAATTTTACCTGTATCTCCACCTCCAAACACAACAGTGTTACCTGTAAGAATGGTGACATTTTTTAGGAGACTTGTAGTACCTGTCATATGCTTAGAGCATCCACTGTCAAAATACCAATCATTAGAAGTAACAGCATTCAAAGAGTTAATAACAGCTTTGTTGTTAGCAATTAAAGTTGCTTTTTCTTTAACTTTCCAGACCCATTTCAAATTTTTATTGACAGAAGCCAACCAGGTTTTCTGGGAAATATACTTTCTGTTTATTTTTAAATAACACTGGATTTCAGAATGACCAGGTTTTTTACAGAAATTACACAACTTCAACCTAAAGTTATTTTTATCCCTAAAGCTATTCAGTTTATTCATGGTTGCAACTTTGGTTGTAACTGAGCTTCCAACCTTCTTTACATAAACCTGAGTTTTATTCCTGGTTGCAACTCTGGTTGCAACTGAGCTTCTAACCTTGTGGTCAAAATCATGAGTTTTAGCTTTAGCAACAGCTTCAATAAAAGTAGTTTTTCCTGTACTCTTACCACCATAGTAACCTAGACCACTGATATCTTTGGAGCCTCTAGAATATGACAGCATGTCATCTAATTTATCTGAAGCAGAAACATTCAGCAATTTTATTATCTTTTTAGTTTCAGTAAGTTCAGCCAGTTGTAATTTAAGCTTCTCAGTAAGACTTTTAACCTCATCCTTTAGATCAACATTCAGTTTGCTTATGATCAAGGATTGTTTACTCAGACATGTATACTTTTCATACAGAACAAGGTATTGCTTAGTAATGTTTTCATCAGAAGTCTCTTCCTCATCACTGCTATATGTTTCAAAGGCAGTTGTAACTGGGGTTGAAACCTGCTCACAGTCACTTTCATAAGTAGGTTCTTTTTCAGTGATTATTCCCATGAAATTAACAAAATTGGAACCATCCTCTTCATCACTGTTACTCTCAGAATCACTATCACTATGAGTGGTTATGTAAGCATTTTTGTTTCTTTTTAAAGTGTTTGCACACTCAGCCTGAATATGACCAAAACCTCTACATTCTCTACACTGAATCTCTTTAGGTTTGTATTCTTTGTTATCATTTTCTTTGGAATTCTACTTTTCTGTAGAGTTATTATTGAACCTAGACTCTGTCTTAAACTGGTTATCCTTTTTCTGAAAGTTTTTAGATGAACCAGTATCATCCTCCTTTTTCTTATAAAACTTCTTGTACACCTTTTTTGCAAAGAAAGCTAGTTGTTCTTCATCACTCATTTTATCACAGGCATTAGATTCAGATTTCTTAGCTTGAAATGCTATTCCCTTTTCTGGTCTTTTATGTTTGAAGAATTTCAGTTCATGAGTACTTAGATTTCCTATGAGTTCTTCAAGTTTAAGATTATCTAAGTCAGTTGATTCTTCAATAGCTGTGACCTTAATTTCAAACCTTTCTGGGAGTGACCTAAGAGTTTTCTTAACAAGTTTAGCATCACTGTATTTTTCACCTAAGGTTCCAGCTTGATGAGCAATGTGGCAGATTCTACCATTAAATTGTTCAATGTTTTCATCTTCCTCCATTCTTAAGTTCTCAAATTGGGTAGTTAACTGTTGAAGTTTGAAAGCTTTTACTTTAGTGGTTCCTTCAAAAGTAACTTGCAAAATATCCCATGCTTCTTTAGCTGTTTCACAATGAGAGATATACCTGAATACGCTGTGAGTTACACCAGCAAAAATCAAGTTTATGGCTGTTGAGTTTGCACTTGATTTTCTGTCTTCTTCAGCAGACCATCTGTCTTCAGGTAAGAGAATCAGTTCTCCTTCATTATCCATGGTAGTTGGAGCCTCCCATCCATACATAACAGTCTTCCATGCATGTCCATTCTGCTGTTTGATGAAAGACCTCATTCTAATTTTCCATACTCCATAGTTTACTCATCCTTCAAGCAATGGAGGTTTGTTGAAGGAGTTTCCTTCCCTCATTAAGTCCATTGTTACTAGAACACAGGATCCACACTAAGTAAGATCTAGTGTGAAGCTCTGATACCAATTGAAATTCATATCTGCTGTTCTAGTTGCAGTTTTGCAGTTAGGTTCCAAGTGAGGTTGTAACCACAGGTTGGAACCAAGTGTATTTAATGGACAGAACTGTAAAACGTTAAATGTACTTAAAGTGAACACAAGCACATTTAACAACGGAGTTCACCTAACTAGGCTACGTCTCCAGGGCACTTACCCAGATTATGATATTATAAAAGCTTACAATATAGGACTCAAGTCTTAATGAAAAACTCTTAGACTCCCTCTAGGTTTTTCTGACTATCTCTATATTGCTCCTATTCTATAACTATCAAATATAAATCAATGGCATCCCACCATTGTTTTCTTATTTAAAGCTCACGTGTATTCTCTCAAGAATGGGTTCTTTATAATTTAGAACACACACTTTTACAAGCTAAGTTATCAAGTATATAAGCAAGTAAAAACAATCTTCTATTCTTCAATATCTTTTGATTGTTTTTGACTTTATTGATTGGCTTCAATCTTCCCATGCATTGCGTGATACTTCAGCATTGATTGACTCCAATCTTCATAAGTTAATACCTGTTTAATAACTACCTTGGAAATAGAAGTTAGTCTTTTCCTATAACTAGGAAACATATAAAGATACTATATTTTAGAGATAATATCTTTCCATATATATATGAAACATCTAACTCCATATTACATTCAATCTTTAAACGAATTATACTGAATATAGATAAGGAACAAAAGATTGAAACAAGTGATAAGGACAAGCATAAGAATAGAGATACATATTAAAAGGAAACATAACCTTATAAACTAATCTCTTTATATCTTTTAGGAAATCTTTCCTTACCACTTTGATATTCTCAATAAACGCATATTAAACATTTAGAATCATATGAGAATATATCTTGCATGCTGTAGAACAATTAATAATCAATAAATAATAGCTATGCAGATTTACAGAACTAGACAGTTTACTGCAGAGCAGTAGGATGGAACTGTGGTTGTAACTTAGGTTGCAACTGGTACTTGAAACCTGTTAACAAAGGTTGCAACAGAGGTTGCAACTGGTACTTGAAACCTAACACTACTAACTTAGTAGGTTGTAACTGAGGTTGCAACTGGTACTTGGAACCTGTCAATCCTGTCTTAGTTCTTTACAGTTATGATTTATTAAGTGAAAACCAATAGACAATAAAACAATATTTAGACCAGAAATTTGGTCCTAACAGGTACGCCTGCAAAAGAAATGGATTGGAGCTTTTTGGTGGATCCCTAAATCGCTTAATAAGCCAGCCAATTACTTTACCAGTTATTCTAGAGCAGGCTAGTGAAATTCCGATATCAACCTGACCAGCTGTCTTACTTCTTGTATGATTCTCGTTCATACTAATAAATTCTCAATTTCCAATATATATTTCCATAAACTCTACCTTAGATTCTATCATTGCTTGTCAAAAGTACATTAGGTGGAATTCTTAATGAATTCAAGGTTTACAGGACCATTTAATTATAGTTGGGTCCAGTTTGGACATCTGAGAATGAAACCATTAAAAATAAATTTGTGCTTAAAAGCCAAAGCCAACCAATTTCTCTATTCAACTGGATGTACTATAAACATTAAACAACAAAGTTCAGAAAAGACAACTAACATACATTTGAAGTACTTTCATATAAAAGAAAATACATTTAAGAAATTTTTAAAAAATACTAAGAACACTCAATTAAAAAACTCCCAACATACATCAATCTACAAACACCAAACAATCATCTTCATCAATCGAAAGCCTCACTTATCCAGGTTCTGAATTTACGTGAATATAATTATAAAAGTTATCTTCTGCTAAAACTCGAAGACAAAGCTAGGATTGAGGAGCTGAAAATCTATACAACTGGGAAGAATCTCATTTCTGTTCTTTTTTATTTTCGGGATTGACACTAATGGAATTCAATAATGTGTTAGCTTCAATATGTATATTTCATCTGAATTCCTTACAAATCCATTTTCGGTCGCCCTGCTGAGAAAAAGGAAGATTAAGAACAGTCTTTAGCTTAGATGGAAATTATTTTACTACAAAATGTTGGATGAGTGGCAAGGAAATTACCACTTGATCCAAGATTCATGATAGCGTGATTCGGGTCAAATCCCATTTGGAGTAGGTTTTGAATCTCATTGTCCCACATATTCTGCAAAACACATGGTTTTGCTTTTAGAACCTAGGAAAATACGACCCACAATTCTATAAATATTGATGTGACAATTTGTAATTCTAGTCCTGCAAATTTGAGAAATTTCGTGGATATTTTCTCTTGATATGTGAGTAGTTTTTTGTTTTTTTTTGAAGATTAAACGAACCGCGTGTATTGATAAGTGAATATGTACAATACTCGATTACAAGAAATTATATTACATAATTATATTATTCTCCCAATTACTAGTTTCCACACTTTCTTGAGCTAATTTTGAAGCTAGATGAAGGGAAAACCTTCCGACCAACGCTTTAATAACAAACCAGGTGATTGTTTGGTGAAAACTTTATTCAGATAAGCTGGATATTTTAAGATGAGAAATAATCAAAGTTCATATAGCTTAAAGCTTCTAGCCTTTTTATGCCAAAAAACCAGGAAAGATATTACTAAGTTTTTGAACAAAAAACTGATTATAATAGTTGCCATCCATCAAACAAGGTCTGGATCACCAACAAGGCAACAATTGCAAAAGCTTGAGCCACATTTAAAATCTTGGAATTAAACCCCTCATTTAAGGTGAATAAAATTAAGCTTTTAAAGCTTAAGCTACTTGAGAATTAGGCCAAACAAGGGACAACAAACTCTACAACATTGCTTACTTGAGGCATTTGATGAAGTGGTGAGGTGTTCGAGAGACCCGTCAATAGTCCCTGTGACAATGTCGGAGGATAAGGATGAGGTGAATTGATGCCAGGGGCAAATCCGGGAATCGTCACATTGCCACTTCGTTGATGTAGAAGCTGTATATATATTGCAAAAAATTAACCAATGTTTAGGATCATAATATCAACATGGAATACAAAAAAAAAATCTGTATTGTAATGTTTTATTATTCAAATAATTTTGGTTGTTGTTGTGCACCAAATAACCATAAAAGTATACTGTTTCCCTAGAGGTGCAAGTATACCCTTAAGGATTTTTTGTAATGTGTCCGGTAAAGAGTATAAAAATACTTTTCTATCAGGAGAAACAAAAAATTGTTGAAATTGGTGTAAGCTTAGATGTTTATACTTTTAACAGAAGAACATCAAATTTATTTTAAAATAAGAGCATTTTTCATATAAATCATACTCGTATATAAACCAAAGTATATCATTCTTCATGCTTCCAAACAGACAATTTAATCTCTGTACTTATAAGTACAAAAGTACAGTACTGCCAAACAAGCATATATATTAACTCAGTCAGGCATACCTCTTTGGACAAGATTCTGTCGATATCGATGTGGACTTCAGGATTGACAGTAGCTAATTTCATCGACAAAAACTGCAAGAAGCGCAAATTTTAGTAAACAGAAGCAATATGCATCTATACATATACGCTTCTGTGTGTGTACTGGTGCCAAATACATACCTCGACTTGCTGTTGCAGAGACTGCACATAGTTGATGATCTCATCCAGCATTACAGCCTTCCCCGTAATCTGTATTAGTTAATTGCAACAAATATTAGTTAATAGGAGTATATAAATAATTGGTCATAACTAAGCATCAGAAAAACAAAAATATGTTTCCTAAAACAAAATTTGGAATCGTGGCACAGTTTGAAATAAATTTCTTAAAAGAACACAAGTTTTTCCTTATAAGATGTGGAAGCTTTTTCCTGTGAAGTGTCCCAGTATTTATGCCTAGGAAATAGAAAAAAATGGAAATCAGAAGAGAAACCAAACATAGGGCTTATCTGGTTTCATATTTGAGGCAAATAACCTGGTTTCTTGAGGCTTAGAAAAAAGCTAGGTTCATCAAGGTTAAGTTTCTGGCTTTTCAAGCGAAGAATTCAGAAAAGCAAGGTTTCTATGTTAAACAACCATGTTGCATTCGAGTTTCAAGGACAAGTCAACAAGCTAAGCTTAAAAGTTACAAGTAGGCAATGCCATAACATCTACTATCTACACAACCTACAGAGTTTTCGTCAGGTTACCTTATTGCAACCCGGGACGAGATCTTGAAGCAACTTCATTCTCTCACTAATCCTCTCTCTTCTGACCTGAAAAGAAACAAATCATTACTTCCATTAACAAACAAGAATATAGACAGAGAGTATTCAATCCTCAAATCAACTAATATTATAGCTTCTTGTATTTATATACAGAATCACAGACAGATATATAAATAGAATTACCCTCTCTGCAAGGCTGTGACTGTTTGTTGCTTGCCCTCTTCTGGCCCTCACATGAATATAATTATCTTTCGCAGAGTCATCGTTGTTAGAACCATCCTTTACTTGCTTGCCTGTTTGCTTAGCCCTTGAATTTGTACCCATATTATGTTCGATTTTCTGTCTTTTTTCATCGTGTTCGTTCGTTTGTTCGGGACTATCAGTAGACATTTCTTTTGTCTGTTCTCCCTGTCAATCATGTAACATAAAAGGGGACCATTAAGCGGCATTTTATTGACTTAGTTTCTAACAAGTGCCAGTGGGAACCTTTCATTCTCACATACTAGCCGAATTGCATACTATCACAATGCATATCCAAAACCAGCTTATTAAAGTGTATGCTCATCAAAAGTGAAATTACTTTATTGAACCCATATGCCAATAATAAAACAGTTTATTGCAGTGTGTATGTCCATCAAAATGGAAATCGGTTACTGACCAGCAAGTGAATTAAAAAACCACACATTGAAGTGTAAAATCAGTTCGCTAAACACTCTGTTACTAAGAATCAACTCATTGAATTGCTTGTCCATCAAAAGTACAGTAAATGGAAAAGAAGTTTTTCCTTACGATTACGGCTAAAAACTAAATAAAAATTCTCCGAAACAAACAATTTATTGTCAAGTGAAATGTTAGAAACATCCTTAATAGAGGTTAACAAAAGATTAGGAAGAATTAGTAAATCACAATCAGAAACTAATTTCCTAATTTAAAAAAGATGTTGCGGAGACAGAGTAAAAGCCATACTTGTGCTCTAAATCACTGACAATGATGTTTAAAACCTTTTCATGTGAACTGGAATTGGAAAATTCCCTATGAGAGTGTAATGTAAATTTAACTCTTGGGAATGCAGATTTCAAGATCTTCTTCAAATATTCCAATTTTTTTTAGCAATGCCAGTAATTTTAAACAAAATTTCGTACAAGTAAAATGGAAATGTAGATTCACGGACTTTTCTAAATCTAACACGCCAATATTTTACACGACAAAAATAGGCAGCTAAAGCTTCTAAACAACATCTAAATTAAGGAATATGAAGAGAATCATTTCAAGTGTTTTCTATTTCAAAAAATTGACAAGCATCAAAGCAAATTAACTCATAGCAGCACAACTATCTCTTACGTAATCAACATTACTATATAACAAGACGATATACCTTGTTTTGACTTTGTGGAGAATTCGACTCCGATCCTCTCTTTTTCCCATTTCCACAAGGTGATTTCTCATTTTCCCCCTCCTTCAAAACTTTCAAAATCCCTTCATTCATTTGACTCCTATCAATAACATAATTTTGAGGATACCTGATAGTATTAATCTGACTACACTCATTTAACCCAAAAGTACCAACCATTTCCGAATAACTCCCACTCTGACCGAAAACCGAATTGTTTTGATAATGAACCATCCCTTGATTTCCAATTCCAAAATCGCTATGAGGAATTCCCGAAGAACCCCCGAAATTCTCTATCGGATCCCAACCGGAAACCGGATTTGTGTTCATCCCAGAAGATGGGAAATTTAAAAGGGGATTATTATCATCATTGCTTCTAAGCTGGTGACCAAAACCCAAGTTTTCATTTTCCTCAATTCCCATTTTTCTTAAACACAGATAAGAATTTTTTTAGAACCAATTCAACAGTTACCCAAATTTAGGCTAGATGGGGTTACTTCACACAAGAAGTTCTATATATATATATATATATATATATATATATATATATATATATATATATATAAGGGCAAAGTGAGTTTGACCAAATTAAGTAGCTCTCAACAAGTAACCTAAGCAGCTTTATAGAGCTACAGAATTAAAGTGAAAAAAGGAAAAGAAAAGTTCTTAACTAGCATCCAATGGGGGCATAATATCTTTTAACAGCAACAGCTAGCTATTTCTATTTTCAAGTCTAGTTTTGAAACCCTGTGCTTAAGCCTAATATAAGCATAGAAAGAAAAAAAATGATAAGTACCACAAGTGTTGTTCTTTCAGAGCATAAAGTGGACTAAAACAAGTACTACTAGAATATTTACCACAGCAATAGCTAATTAACAGCTCACTAAGCTAAAGAAGAAGAGAAAAAAGGTAGATTCCCTTTTATTCCCTTTTTGTTTATTGGGAAAAAACAATTTGAGTCCTAAAAGAAACCTACCCCCAGAAAATAAAGTTTAGTTTAGATTTTATAAGTAAACAATTGGAATCAAATTGAACAAATGTAACCCTTAAAAAAAGAATCTTGAATGGTACCCTTTTGAGGGTTTTTCCAGAAAGATCAAAATATCAACTTCAGTTGTATAAAAACTAAAATTTGACAGAGTTAACAGTGATCTTAAAATGGGTTACTGTATTTATCTAAATACCACAAGTGAAAACCAAAATTTAAAAATGGGGACCAGCTGAAAATAGTAATAATAATAATTGAAAGCATCAAAATACTATTTTTTATAGTAGTACAAAAGAGTGGTAAAAGAAACAGCTATGAGAGCTAGTGTGTGTGTGTGAGGTTTTTTCTGACCTTATTATAATATTATCCAATACAAAAGTGACATGTAAGGTTTTTTTAGGGACAAATTAACTACAAGAGGTGCTCTCAATACACTACATTTTTTCTTTAAAAACGCTGAAACCGTAGATTAAATCTACGGTTTACAGTGATTCACTGTAAACCGTAGATTTAATCTACGGTTTGGATCAAATGAATACAAACCGTAGATTAAATCTACGGTTTACAGTGAATCACTGTAAACCGTAGATTTAATCTACGGTCTGTGTAATTTCTGAAGAAATTACACAGTCAGTCCCTGATTTTCAGAATTACACAGTCAGTCCCTGCGCCAAAATTACACAGCAGGTCCCTGAAAAACAGAAACTTACGTTTTTTTAAAAAAAAAAACATTTTTTATACTACATTCTCTCTCTTTCTCTCAAAAACCCCCAATTTTCAACCCAAAAAATCACCCAAATCAATCAACCACATTAACTATCAACTTTATTAACAAAAAACCCCAAATCATCAATCAAACTTATCCATAATTCAAGGGTATATCTTTTATTCTCTAATTTATTATGTATTTTGTGTAATTTAAATTTGTAAAATAGGAAAAAATATATAAAATATGCAAATCCATAATTCACTTAGCTATATATCATTGTTTGTTGTTTGTTTATATTAATTATAGAAATTTTAATAATTGTTGATATTTGTCCCATTTTTGCATGTTTTTTTATTTTGTTTGGTTAATTTGAATTGTTGATAATGTGTTTGGTTATGATTAAAAAATTGAGTTATTATTGTTTGGTTTATGATTAAATGTGTTTGGTTATGATTAAATGTGTTTGGTTATGATTAAAAAAATTGAATTATTATTGTTTGGTTTATGAAAAAATGTGTGTTTGGTTATGATTAAAAAATTGAATTATTATTGTTTGGTTTATGAAAAAATGTGTGTTTGGTTATGATTAAAAAATTTAATTATTATTGTTTGGTTTATGAAAAAATGTGTGTTTGGTTATGATTAAAAAAATTGAATTATTATTGTTTGGTTTATGAAAAAATGTGTGTTTGGTTATGATTAAAAAATTGAATTATTATTGTTTGGTTTATGAAAAAATGTGTGTTTGGTTATGATTAAAAATTTGAATTATTATTGTTTGGTTTATGAAAAAATGTGTGTTTGGTTATGATTAAAAAAATTGAATTATTATTGTTTGGTTTATGAAAAAATGTGTGTTTGGTTATGATTAAAAAATTGAATTATTATTGTTTGGTTTATGAAAAAATGTGTGTTTGGTTATGATTAAAAAATTTAATTATTATTGTTTGGTTTATGAAAAAATGTGTGTTTGGTTATGATTAAAAAAATTGAATTATTATTGTTTGGTTTATGAAAAAATGTGTGTTTGGTTATGATTAAAAAATTGAATTATTATTGTTTGGTTTATGAAAAAATGTGTGTTTGGTTATGATTAAAAATTTGAATTATTATTGTTTGGTTTATGAAAAAATGTGTGTTTGGGTATGATTAAAAAAATTGAATTATTATTGTTTGGTTTATGAAAAAATGTGTGTTTGGTTATGATTAAAAAATTGAATTATTATTGTTTGGTTTTATGAAAAAATGTGTGTTTGGTTATGATTAAAAATTTGAATTATTATTGTTTGGTTTATGAAAAAATGTGTGTTTGGTTATGATTAAAAAAATTGAATTATTATTGTTTGGTTTATGAAAAAATGTGTGTTTGGTTATGATTAAAAAATTGAATTATTATTGTTTGGTTTATGAAAAAATGTGTGTTTGGTTATGATTAAAAAATTTAATTATTATTGTTTGGTTTATGAAAAAATGTGTGTTTGGTTATGATTAAAAAAATTGAATTATTATTGTTTGGTTTATGAAAAAATGTGTGTTTGGTTATGATTAAAAAATTGAATTATTATTGTTTGGTTTATGAAAAAATGTGTGTTTGGTTATGATTAAAAAATTTAATTATTATTGTTTGGTTTATGAAAAAATGTGTGTTTGGTTATGATTAAAAAAATTGAATTATTATTGTTTGGTTTATGAAAAAATGTGTGTTTGGTTATGATTAAAAAATTTAATTATTATTGTTTGGTTTATGAAAAAATGTGTGTTTGGTTATGATTAAAAAATTGAATTATTATTGTTTGGTTTATGAAAAAATGTGTGTTTGGTTATGATTAAAAAAATTGAATTATTATTGTTTGGTTTATGAAAAAATGTGTGTTTGGTTATGATTAAAAAATTGAATTATTATTGTTTGGTTTATGAAAAAATGTGTGTTTGGTTATGATTAAAAAATTTAATTATTATTGTTTGGTTTATGAAAAAATGTGTGTTTGGTTATGATTAAAAAAATTGAATTATTATTGTTTGGTTTATGAAAAAATGTGTGTTTGGTTATCATTAATTGGTTATAATTGAGTTATCATTGTTTGGTTATCATTGAGTTATCATTGTTTGGTTATCATTAATTGGTTATGTTATCATTTTTTTGGTTATCATTAATTGAGTTATATTTGGTTATCATAGTTAGGATGACAGACCCAGGTCCACAGATTAAAGGGAGGTTGGGTATTTTACGACAGACCGGTCATATTTCTAATCAGACTTGGGATGCTGGCAGAGAAGCGGGTAGAGGAGATGCCAATAAGATTAGGGTTTATAATTATAGTTGGCAGATACCGACGCCTGGAAGGGTAGTTCATAATATCATTAGGGCTGGTTTTTACGGTATTTACAGTATAGGTAATTATACCGTAGACCGAGGGTTGATTACAGCCTTAGTTGATAGGTGGCGTGATGAGTCGCACACGTTCCATTTTGTCGGGGGAGAGTTGGGGATATCTTTACAGGATGTAGAGATTATGCTCGGTCTGAGGGTGGATGGTCTTGCTGTGACCCGGTCGGAGCGGAATGACACGAAGGCGAGCAGGTTGGCTATGATGGAGAGTTTGTTGGGTGTTAGGCCGGCTGACAATCAAGTCGATCAAAACTGTCTGACAGTTAGACTTGATTGGATGTTACAGACCTTCGGTGAATTACCCCCCAACCCTAGTGAGGAGCGTTTACTATATCAGTCTAGGGCTGCCATGCTATTATTACTGGCTGCACATGTGTTTTCGGATAAGAGCAGTGATCAGATTCCACTCTGGCCTCTGCCATTTCTGGAGGATTTTGACACATGTGCTGAGTATAGTTGGGGATCAGCTCTTCTGGCCTGGTTAGAGGCTAATCTATGCAGGGTGGTACGTTGTAAGACAACCGGAGTAAGCGGGGCGGTGATGTTTCTGGATATGTGGGCGATTACCAGACTACTGCCGGTTAGACCGTGTGAAGAGCTGCCGGAAGATGTCGAGCCACCGGAGGGCTTGCCTAGGTTCCCCCTCGGTTACAGGTATGATATTTATTTAGTTTTTGAATTGGATTTGCTTTTTTATATTATTGTGTCATCTATCATTTACTTAGCTGCCGGTTATATTTATTGTTTATCGGTTTTTGTTTGTATATTACAGATGGAAGATGTGGCGGCAAACTAACCTTACGCCATATGTCTACGGACATAATGTGGTCCACATACGTGACCAGTTTGACAATATGTCGCCTGAACAGGTAAATTATAATTTTCGTATTATATGTAACTTACGTATTATATGTTGTATATGTTTGCATTGGTCTTATCTTCGCAGAATTTATTACTCGTCTATTTTTAAACCATTGTTTATATATTCTAATTTGATGATTACAGATAGTGTGGCAACCTTACGGGGATCTTAATCAGTATCCGGAATACTGCACGCGGGGCCGGTATATGTGGCATTGTTCTGTGCCTCTCATTTGTAATGAGAAGATTGAGTACCATCCCGCGGACAGGTTCATGAGGCAGTTCGGTTTTGTGCAGCGGGTCCCTACGTATATTTGGAAACCAAGACAGGGTCACGGCAAGGATAGAAGATATGGGATTGGGCAAAAACACGACTGGCCTTTACTAACTGGAGAATTTATAGTCGTGTGGAATGACCGCCACACCCGTCTTATTAACGGCGAATATGGCACGGGGACGTCACCGGGTTACATGAAATGGTATAGAGAGCGGACCCGCATCTTCATAAACCCACCTGAACTTGCCCCGCCCCCTCACGGTTTCCGGGAGAATACGGGTGTCTTCAATAAAATGGTAACTACTAAATCGTTTTTTACTAATAAATCGTTACTTCTTTTTATGTATATTTCAATACTAATAAATCGTTTTTTATTGTTTTTTTTTACAGAAAGCGATGTTGCGCCGCAGTTTCAAATCGTTCAAACGGCTGAAATCTAAAACGGACGTGGACTTACTACGTAAGGAGTTCGCTGAAATGGGTATGAATCCGTATGGGTCAGCTGATGAACAGTCGGAGGGGGAGGATGACGATGACGACGACGACGACGACGATGGTGATGACGACCTACGTTACGACCCAAGAAATTACACTAGGTCGGCAAGTTGTCGGCGTCCCGACGAAAGAGGCAGAGGGGAAGGCGAATCTAGTAGCGGCGGTAGAAGAACCAGTGGAGGTCGACCCCCGACCACAGATCAGGGTCCGGGTCCGAGTTCAAGCGGTCATGGTCGTCGTGCTTCTTTTGCTGGGTCGGGCTACGTTCAGGATGATGTCCCGTTCGAGCATCATCCTAGTCATCAGTCAACCGACAGTTGGAGTCGAGGGTTGACAGTTACATCCCACGAGCGTGCGCCGCATCCAGAATCGCAGCAGCGACAAAGACGACGTACGGAGCTAAACGAAATCGAAGAGTCTGTTGAGCCGTCATCCGATAGATTAACATCGGCGGGAAAGATGCTCCCTATGTCCAACTTTAAAACATTTAGTCGTTACAAAAAAAAAAAAATGCACTGTTTTTGTATTTGATTTCTATGTTTGATTTGTCAGTTTTATTATTAGCTAGGGTTGGAATATTATAAATTCGTATGTTTAATTTGATTTCTATGTTTGATTTGTACGTTATAAATTCGTAAGTTTAATTTGATTCGTATGTTTGATTTGTATGTTTTAGGGTAAAAAATATTCTGTATTTTAATTGATAGAACCAATATTGAGTTTTTACAAACCCTAAACCCTAAACCCTAAACCCTAAACCCTATACCCTAAACCCTAAACCCTAAACCCTAAATTAACAACCCTAAACCCTAAACCCTAAATTACAAACCCTAAAACCTAAACCCTAAATTACAAACCCTAACCCTAAAACCTAAACCCTAAATTACAAACCACTTACCCTAAACCCTAAAAGCTAAACCGTAAACCCTAAACCCTAATTTACAAACCCTAACCCCTAAACCCTAAACCCTAAATTACAAACCATAAACCCTAAACCCTAAATTACAAACCCTAAACCCTAAACCCTATATTAAAAACCCTAAACCCTAAACCCTAAATTACAAACCCTAAACCCTAAACCCTAAATCCTAAACCCTAAAAAACCCTAAATATTCTGAAATACATACAAACCGTACATTTAATGTACGGTTTGTACAGATTTCATACAAACCGTACATTAAATGTACGGTTTGCATGTATTTTGTGCAAACCGTAAAAGTAATGTACGGTTTGTACCCCTGATTTGAGCAGCGACGTTTTACGAATGTACTTTTTGCACTGAATCACCGTAAACAACGTAAAAAAAAAAAAAACTACAAACCGTAAAAGTAATATACGGTTTGTAGTGTAAATTACATTGGATACCATATCTATCAAAATAATTCCGACAACACATTATCACTTTTGAATTATTATGACTTGACAACCCTATCCGAAAATGACTACTCAATGCATTATTAAAGTTTCGAAATGACTACTCCAAAAAAAACACTACAAACCGTAAAAGTAATCTACGGTTTGTAGTGTAAACTACATTGGATACCATATCTATCAAAATAATTCCGACAACACCTTATCACTTTTGAATTATTATGATTTGACAACCCTATCCGAAAATGACTACTCAATGCATTATTAAAGTTTCGAAATGACTACACCAAAAATTCACTACAAACCGTAAAAGTAATCTACGGTTTGTAGTGTAAACTTACCCTATAAATATGACTCAATTTTGCCAATTCTAACAAACCATAAAATCAAACACAAACACATTTCGGAAATCTCTAAAAAAATCCTCATTTCTCCCCAATAAAATATACAAACAAACACTTTTTCGAAAATGAATTACAACTATGGTTATGACAACAACCAATGGAATAACAACAACAATGCGAATTCATCCAGTGGCTCAAACGATGAGCTAACTGATTATTCGGAGCACTTTGAAGTTGATGAATTGACTTGGGAAACAAGGGATGAAATGCTTGCTGATCTTGCTGATGTGGCTGGAAATTGGGGTTTCATCCTTACGATTCGTAGGTCTGGAGGGGGTGATGGGAGCAGAACACCGTATGTTGATATTGTGTGTGATAAATCGGGGGTTTACGAAAAAAAGAAACCATCTTCCGTAAAATCAGGTACAAAGAAAAAAGATTGCCCATTTTTCATTAAAGGTTACGTAGTTAATGGTGAATGGATGTGTCACGTAGAAAATGGACAACATAACCACCCACCTCCAACTTACCTCCAAGGGCAAGCACGACGTGCTCGTTTAACCCAAGATGAAAAAGAAATTGTTAAAACTTTAAGGCAAAGTAGTTTTAAAGTTGGTGCAATATTAGAGGCCATTAAAAATAGAAATCCTGACAATGTATCAAACACTAAAACGATACATAATTTTTTGGCCGGACTGAAATTTAAAGAACGAGATGGTAGAAACCCGATACAGGAACTTTTTAATTTGTTGGATAGACATCGCTACACGTTCTACTATAATATGAACCCATCAACCCATTCCCTTGAGAACTTGTTTTTTGCACACCCCGATTCTATAAGGATGTTCAAAGCTTTTCCTGATGTCTTGTTAATGGATTGTACATATAGGACAAACCGTTTTAATATGTCATTTCTAGAAGTCGTAGGAATGACATCAACGAACCAAACATATTGTTTAGGTTTTGTTTTCATGAGTGACGAGACACAAGAAAGTTATATATGGGCATTGGAAAAATTTAAAGTTACATTGGAGGGGTGTATACTACCTAGGGTGTTTGTAACCGACAGGGAAATGGCCTTATCAAATGCTTTATCCGTTGTTTTTCCCGATTCTCATCATATTTTGTGCACTTTTCATATTGCAAAAAATGTTTTGAAAAACTGCCGTAAAAAGATCCCTGACGAGGAGTGGCAAACGTTTTTAGATGATTGGGGTTTATTGGTTGATTCTGAGTCGATAGAGGAGTACAATTATAACCGAACTAATTTCAATACCTCTTACAAATCGTACCCTGCTGTGATTAAGTATGTAGACAAGCTTTTAAATGATTATGCTGAAAAGTTTGTTGCATGCTATACCAACCACACAACACATCTAGGTAACAGAACTAGCAATCGAGCCGAACAACAACATGCTAAGCTGAAAAGATCCCTTTCCACTAATACTGGCACGCTTGAAACTGTTTGGGTAGAGGTGAATAGAATTCTAGAAAAACAGTTTGAGGATATTAAGACGAAGTTGGATAAATGCAAGTCTTATTTTCCACATTCTGAAAAAACGCCTCTATTTATAAATCTTAGGTCGTATATCACACACTATGCCTTTGATTTATTATTCCAAGAACACAGAAAATGTAGTGGCCAGGCTGATGAGAATTGTTCTTGCGGTTTTAAATTGTCTCACGGTTTACCTTGTCATCATATTATGAGTGAACATATTTTATTCGGGAAGCCTCTTCCTCTAGAATATATTCATCCATTCTGGAAAAAATTAGACGTAATTGATGATAATGGGAACACCGATGATTATGGGGTAGAGGGTGATCTAGAAGAGTTTAAAAGTGTTTATGCTAGCAAAACGAATGTTGAAAAACGGCGTATGAAAACACAACTCCGAGAGATAACGGTACCAGCCAGAACATCCGTCAGTGACCCCGAAGTGAGAGCAAATAGGGGGAGACCTAGAAAAGGCGACAAATCTAGTAAGAGGGATAAGTCGGGATGGGAGTATGTGGAGGAACAGAGTGCTGGTGCTAGTAGGGACAAGGGTAAAGGCAAGGCGGATGAAACACCGGAGGTAAGGGTAAACCCAACTAGGAGGCCGCGAAACCAGAACCCTAAACCCACCCCCAATAGGCCAACCTTCCTGTACAGTGACCAAATATGGTTCATGTTACATAGTTACATCGAAACGGTTTATGATGTGCGTGGGGATGGTAACTGTGGGTTCCGGGTAGTTGCAAATGCGACGGGTAAACAGCATGGGGAAGATGATTGGTACGCGGTAAGATGTGAATTGTTTCAAGAGCTGCAGCAAATGAAAGGTGTTTATTATGAGCTGTTTGAGAATCTTGACTTTGAAGCTTACCGGTATGATTACATTTTATCAAGTTTAAATTTTTATCATGCTACAAATCCCGCACCTTCTGAGAAATGGATGAGATTTCCGTCGTATGGTTTTTTAATTGCTTCTCATTACAATATGCCAATTGTATTGTTGTCCTTATGGGAAAATCAAAATGGAGAGGTAAACGTGTGGAACTCTACTTTTTTACCTCTTTATACTGGTCCGCCTCAGGGAACGACATATTGGATCCCGACTGTAATGGTGTTCGTCAACAGTTGTCACTATGCTCAGGTTATTCCTAAAGAAGGGATCTTCCCAATGCCAGGAATTATAGCACGGTGGGAACAAACACGCACTGAGGCAGCTGCGCCATGGAAGGAACTTTTTCGACCAAATTTCAAATTATATATGGCGCTGGAAAAGCAATCGGGGAAGAAAAAAGCAAATGAAGAACCTATAGACCTAAGTCCATAATCGGTTTTTTATTTTTAATTTTATGTAAATTACTATTTTTTCCAATTTGTTGTAAATTTATATGATGTAAACAAATGTTTAATAAATTTGTTTTATGAAATTTAGTTCTATGAAATTTTGTTGTAAATTTTGTTTAATTTTGTTGTAAATTTTGTTGTAAATTTTGTTTAATAAATTTGTTTTATGAAATTTATAAGTTTATATTCATGTTTGCATATTGCGTTATACAAGTGTTAAATACAAACCAAAAAAACTTCACAAAAATTGACGATTTAGTTAATGATTCAATAAATATCAACTTATACACTTGACAAAAATATAACATGAACCAAAAACATAAAATTTATCAAATCAACTTTTTTTGTGTAAATTTGTATAAATTTTGTGTTTATTTTTACAGATTGTTAGAATATTCGTAATTTATTTTATGTAAAATTTAAAAAATAAGTCATTTTGTTTTTAAATTTGAAAAAAACAAAATGTCTTATTTGAAAAAAATATCAACTTATACACTTGAAAAAAATCAACTTATACACTTGAAAAAAATATCAAATTATACACTTGAAAAAAATATCAAATTTTAAATATAAGGCATTTTTATGTAAAAAAAAAATCATGTTTAATTTGAAAAAAATATTCAGTATTTTAATTTTAATTATTAGAATTTTAATTTTAATTTTTATTTTCAAAAAATCTGTGAAATAATGTAAACCGTAGATTAAATCTACGGTTTACAGTGATCCACTGTAAACCGTAGATTTAATCTACGGTTTGCATTAAATCAATACAAACCGTAGATTAAATCTACGGTTTACAGTGGATCACTGTAAACCGTAGATTTAATCTACGGTTCACGCGTTTTTTCAGAAATTATGTAGTGTAATAAGTGCACCTCTAACTACAACTACTACCATGAAAATTTAATATATTAACGGTTTAATTTTTAAAAACTAATATTAGTTTCGCTAAATTTTAGTAACAATTTATCAATAAAAATTGTTGCTAGACAGTTGATAAATTTAGCGACGGTCACTTTACCATCAGTTTAGCAACAGACGTTTTGATGATAAACTGTTATTTTTATTTTATTTTATAGTGGACTGCTCTGTTATTGAATTACTATTTTAAAACCTAATAATCTCTCAGGTTTTCCTCGTACTTTAGAATTTGCCTCTTCAGGTTGTTTCACAGTTGCCTGTGGAGAAAATAAAATCCGAAATGGAAACGGTGAACATTATAGTAAATCGTGAAAAAAATGAAAAAAGATTAAAATAACACAGGAAATAACGAAAAACGAGAAACAAAAAACAAAAATTAAGGGAAAAGAGTTTACTTATAACTATGAAATGTTTGCTCTAATTATATGTATCCAAGGTTCACAAAGAAAACATTTTTGGTAAATTTCTAAACTAAAAATAGTCCATGTTTTATCGACTTCGTGCGTTTGCTGATGCAAAATTAATTTGAGTACATCATTTTTCTCTTTAACTTGAACAAAAAAATGGTTTTGTGGTTAAAAATGTGCACAATGGTAAGACGTCGGAAACTTAAGAAAAAATGTTTGGATGCTACAACACGTGTAATACTGAAAACTCAAAAGAGATTTATCAAGATCTCAATCGAGCTCATACGTACGATACACATTTCCAACCGGATATACAACTTGATAGTCATTCTAGACTTTCTACTTAATGTCTTAATTAATTGTCATGAATTTAGTTTGTATAACCCAAACTTCACCAAAGTGAAACATTTATAGTACAATTTTATCAAGCATATATCTGTGATCTAGCATGTCTGAAATTAGGGCCGGATTCGGTTCGGTTCGGTCCGGCTCGATTTTTGGTAAAACCGAAACCGAGCATATTTTTCGGTTCGATTTTTTTCGGTTTCGGTCTTTTTATTTTTTGGACCGAACCGGACCGGTTTTTTCGATCCGGTTTTTTCCGGTTATTTTTCGGTTTTATTTTTTATTTTTCGGTCTTTTTCGGGTTTTTCGGTCTTTTTCGGTTCGGTTTTACTGAAAACCGAAACCGACCCGAAATTTTTTCGGTTTTTCAGTTTCGGTCTTTTTCGATTTTTTTCGGTTCGGTTTTTTCGATTTTTTACCGGCCTTGTCTGAAACAATAATATAGCATGGGTACATAGGCTTTGATATGTCATTATGGATTTGGAGAGGTCCTTCTCTTGAAGCATAAGCTTTTGCTTATCTCTTTTTGAATTTTTATAATTTCATTTACTGACACATTTGCCAACTATTCTCACAGAAGTCTCTTTGCTGTTACACACTCATTTTTCTCAATGCCAACTAACCCAACTATTCTTCCCAGAAAATCAGTACTAAATCAAAATTAACTAAGTATTAAGTATTGTATTAAGAAGATCATATTATGATAAATGTTTTACTGAATACTCCTATAAAAAAAAAATAGTTAGTTGAACCTGATCATCAGTCAAGAAGAGATGAACCACAGGAATATATTATTTTGGAAAAAACCAATCTTCAAATCTTGTACTAATATATCAGGATCAACTAATTTAACACAAGAGTAAGAAAAAAGCAAGATAGCAATCTCCCAATCCGATCATATTTTTAACATTTTTTAGTAAAAATATATGGTAAAATTAATTGAAAACATAAAATGTGGAGTTATGCTGTTGATGTGGCTTCTCCCATGATTATATTTTATATAGCCTTATTTATGGGGTTATGACAGAATTTAACTACTAATGTCAAGCCAATTATTTTTTACTTGGTAAGACATAAATTTCCATTACATATTAAGTGTGTAGAACAAAACAAACCTATTTCAACTTTTACTTCCAATGAAAAGATTAAAAAAGAGACCAGAAATGAATTAATCTCTTGTTTATTTTTTTTAATGATACATATATTATTCACACACCAACTACGTCATCAATTCTGTGTGGTAAGGACCAAAACAATTTTTCATCAAACATGTCCAAGTGTTGATTAGTTTGTTATAATTACGTTTTTTTTTTCCATATGTATGAATATTTGAATTAATGTGTGAACAACTATTGCACGTCATATATTGCATAAGTATTCCATTAATTCATTGAATTATTTTAATTGAAAATGTCAGAGGTTATCTTTTTTCTTTTACTTTAGGCACCCAACATGGAATATGGAATCTCTGGTTCACATAATTACACTCTTATCCTTCTACTGTTTCCAGCTGTATGTTTGTGTTGTAGCATAACCTATGATTTAAATAATTTTTCAATTTTTCAATTTTTCAATTTTTCAATTTTTCAATTTTTGTTCACAATCATTGGTTCAGATATTAAGATGGTATATGTATCGACTCTTCAGTGTTTAACAAATCACACTTAACCTAGGTCAAATCACCAATCATCTGGTCAAACCTCGATTAGTACTGATTTTGCTGGAGTTTTTTTTAATACTAACAAAAATCACTATATATGAGAATATAAACTACTACTACGTGTTAGATTTGAATGGTAGTTGTATCACCATTATTGAGTATTGTCATTGATAACCTTTAATGAAGAATATGTAATGCATGGAGTTTAATTAGGAGGGGGCCGGCCATAATGAACCTACTATTTTCTTGAATATTAACTAAAGTATTTAATTATGAATGTGACCATCTCCTTTTGTTTAAGATTTTAGATATGTCATCACCATTATTGCAACAATATACTAAAATTGTGGTGGATACTTACACGACGGGAGTTTGTTAGAGTTTATTATAACATGATAACATCACAAATCGATCGCATCGTCATAGTCCGAACTATACACGACGGGAGTTTGCTACAATTTATATTATCTAAAAAGGTATTAGTTTCCGTTATTACATTTTGTACTATCTCACATCAATAGTTGTGGGTTTTTAATTACATTTGAAGGTATGTATTGATAAGTTTTTAAAAGTTAGTAAATGTTTACGTAAACATGTGTTCCCCTTCCTCACAATTAATATAATAAAAACAATTTTATGTCTCTATAACTATCTTGAGTTTGAGTGGGAAATTAAATCTCAAAGATTTCAAGTTGTACAAAGTTAAAGTGTAAATGTAAAATTAAAATGTGAATTTTCTTATTTTGTCATCGACGAGCACAACTCTCAACAAATTAATAGTTCAAATCTCGCGATAACATTATTGAAATAGAATCAAGTGAAATCTCAACTCTTTTTCTTACAAGTCATAATATTTTAGTCTACCTAACTTAAAATTCAAGTGAAATTGACAACAATAATGTAATGTCGAATCCATAACTAAACTAGCAACTTATGGATCTAGAGTAATGATTTAATGCACATCTATATTGCATTCCGTTTTGTATGTATAAACGTGCAGGACAAAAATACATAACAAAACATATATAACATCACAAATTTAAGTTTTTGTCTTCACTACTCTCACAAAAAATATACTCATTACAAAAAATATTAAATCACATACATAAATACTAAACAGAGTTTGTTTCCCAACACATTAATCGAAAACGACATGATGACAAATTTCTGTTTTACTGAGATATGTTTGCCGTTTAACGACAGTGACCGTCTTGGCTAGAACCATATTTTCTTGTAGCAAGAAACACGTGACATGCGTATGTATATATTAGTCACTAATCTAAGGCTATAGAATTGAATAAGTATGTGCATTCTAACTATTACACCACTTCTTACACTACTCATACGGAGGGAGGGCAAAGACTCGGTTTTGTCTTGTAGGGTTTTTGTTTTTGATCTTGTTTTTTATCTTTTCAGAAGACATGCAAAATTAAATGTAACAGCTATATATGTGCATATCGCGTTATCTATGTGCATATCGCGTTATCATGTCAAATCAAAACATACAACCAAGTTTCATACCAAATGTCCATAACTATTTTTTGGATTCTTTCTCGGTGCTAAGTAAGCGGAGCCTGTAATTTTTCTACTGCACTATTTCTTTTTTCACGCAACAAATTGTAAATCTGATGTACAAACTGTAGATCTGATTTACGGTTTGTCTTTTTAAAAAATAAAAATAAATAATAGGCAAACCGTAGATCAGATCTACGGTTTGTGCATGAAAACATATTTTTTTATAGTGAAAAAATCGAGTCTCAAGCAAGTAAGCATCGACCATTTAGTTGATGTATGTGCCCACATGAGAGTGATGTGCAATCGAAGAAATGAAAGTTTTAATAGAATTGATATGATGAAAGATGATTAAGAAAGGAGGCCTAACTTATCAGTTTGTGGGGGCATTTGTACCAAATAATTTTTCTTCTAACTAAAGTGTTGAGTTTGGCTGATTTGAGATCTAACTTATTTTGGTTCTGTTTCCTTTATTGAATTTTATTTCATTACGCCAAATAATTTTCTGGTAACTTGTAGACTTGTAGTGTTGGAGTTAATTAAGCCAAGTTTGGTTATTCCAAAGCAAATGATTGAATGAAGATTACATTATTTGTCCAGGCTACCAGCATTAAATGTGGTACGAATAAAAAAACATGCCTAGTTTCTATCAATTACAGTTTGATAAACAGACACTGTTCCATTAGTTTGTAAAAGTAATTAATGACTCTAGTTAATTGTAGTCAGTCAAACTAGCTAGTAGAATAAAATTAAAAAGTCGAAAATATTTTTTTCCCGTATTGAAAAAAGGTTTATTTATTGGTCAAAGTCGGTCTTTTGTTCGTTTTGTCTGTACTATTCATCTTTGTTTGGAAACTGTGTTTATTTGAGGCTCTATTAGCATTGTTCAGTGTTCGATATGTTTGTTTTCTCATGATTGTTAGCCTCATAAGCAGTGATTCTTTAAGCATCCAAAGTTGTATGACTCACTTGTATCTCTGATTTGTTATCTAAATTTATTATCTAAATTTGTCAATTAGAGTGGAAAAAGAAAAACACTCAAAAAAAATAGTATGCATGGGCTAAACTAAAGTTCTTTCTAGCTCAACAAAATCACTTTGGTAAAATAAGAAGATATCTATTCACTCATTTAACCCATTCATCTCCTTTACTCACATGGCAATTAGCACATACTTACACAAGGCTCCTATTTGTTTCAAAATTACATGGAAAAAAAATGATATTTAGTAAACATGATAAAGAACCTGAGTGATTTTGTCGAGTAAAATTGAAGAGTTTAAACTAAAAGCGTTAAATTTTTTGGAGAACTAACTTTTTTGGCGAACTAACTTTGGGGAAAATTATGCATAGGCTCGGATGGACGCTCTTACATTACATGTATTACAATATATATAGTGCATTCTAAAACTTATAAGTTATAGAAATGATAGTAACTAGGCACTGGTATTCTGATTTCTTACTAATACAAACTCAAAGATGGTCGTTTAAGTCAACAATATAGAAACATTTAGGCTTGTTTACATTTCCAAATTCAAGGCAAAAAGATAAGCTTTTCATTGTAATACTATTAAAGTATTACTTATTATTCTTGATCCATGTTTTTTCCTCTTCAAATTTATACTACTTTTTACAAGACGAGACTGTCCCAATGAAAACAAGAGTTAAAAGTTACTTTTATTGGTGACTCGAGAATATATACACTATAATGGCTGTGTATGTGAATCATTTTCATTCCCCTTCTTTGTTATGACCATTAAAAAGGTGATAACTGCTATTGAGGCATCCAGAAATATTTACTTGTTTATTTTTTAAGCGAAAAAAACACTTAATTTTTTGTACTATCGTAAGTTATGCTTTATATTCAAAAAATTATACATTATTTATATACTTTATTCTACTACCAAGTTCCAACTGTTGTTATTGACTCAAACTGCAAAAAAAATAAAAAAATTATCTATAACTTTCCACAAAATTACTTATTACTCCAAATTTTAGACTAAACAAAGAAAATACCGTGCCTATGTTTATACAATAACGCTATAGAGCCAGATTGGCTTACCCAGACTGAATACCAGACAGTCTTTTATATAATTTTTAGAATTCTTTTGACACCCAAGTAAAACAAAAATAAAACACCAAATATAATATTTATGAAACCCTAGTTGAGACTACACTAAATTTAAATATTAATTAAAAATATTTAAAATTTTAATGATTTTAGTATATTTTATTTGACTATTCAACAAAATAAAACCTCAAATATAATATGTATGGAACCCTAGTCGAGACTACCATAAACTTAAATATTAATTAAAAATATTTAAAATTTTAATAATTTTAATATATTTTATTTGGCGATTTAACAAAATAAAAACTCAAATATAATATTATAGAACCATATTTGAGACTATCCTAAACTTAAATATTAATTAAAAATATTAAATATATAGCCGAATAGCGTAAAATAAAATTTTAAATTTACATTAAGAACTGCTGTGTTGAGAGTCTGATTGAGTGTATCTAGCTCATTATGTTTATACTCATAAGATGGAAAGATAAAGCTGATTTAATAATGATAACTCTTTAATGATGTTGCTTTGTGAAGCTATTAATTTATGAAAAAGTCCTTTAACGTCCTATCTACAATATTTTGTAATCCTCCGAACCTATGGTTGCATGTGTTAGGCATATGGATGGAGTAAATTTTTGTAACAAAATTTAATTAATTAACAACTTCATTATTAAGGAATATAATCTCAATCAAAAGCAGGCCACAAGATCACGCATGAGGCACGTAATGGGCTTTTAAGTGGGCCCAAATCCTCATAATCAACAAGTTTGTGGTCCTGGTTAACTAGTAAGTATACTATGCAATGATGAATTTGATACCTAAGACAAGAATCTAAAATTCTCATGAGTGTCTAAGATACTTGCTCCGGTCTCGAAATCTCAAAATAAATGACTTCTATTCTATTTCGGAACGTATCAAAATAAGTGTTATTTTTCAATTTTAGTATTTTCTCTTTTTTATTTTTTGAAATCTCTTTTTGGTAGTTAAGTTATATCAAATTTACAACTATAATATCATATTATAAGTAAGAAATAATTTTTGTTTGAAAATTTTGATTTTTTTGATTATTTTTTGTTGAATTTTGACTGAAATTGGTTAAAATACTTAAATAACACAGTTTTCGAACAAAGACACTTATATTAGGACGAAAAAGAGTATTTGTCTTCTAATTTAATTTACGAAAAAGAAAACATGACAAGTTCTCAAACTGTTCTTTTTCCTTCTTTTTTGATATTATATATACACACCATAAGATAAAAAAAAACACGCTTGACAATAATAACGAACCACCATTCAGTTATCAAAATAATGTACCGAGATAAGAAATGACCATGCAAATATGATGTATTTGAGAACAGCCGTTTGCAGAACAAGCGGGAAAGAGCAGCCTGACACCCGTTCCGAACTTAAGATGACATTTATTCTAGTTATCTACCTTGAAAGTATAACTAAAAGCGAATTATCAAGATTTTTGATTAATACATGAGTTACGTCTTTACTAAATAAGAGGCCTTATTAATTTCAAGTAAAATTTATATTCTATGCATTTTCTATGATTTTGGGGACCTAATTAAAGAGTCTACAATGGTGGAACGAGTCAGCTAACTTTCATGTGAACTGAATGACCGATACCTGGAGCTCCTGGATACATTGGTATCTGAGAAGCCACTGATCAGTGACGGAACCAGCATTGCAAAATGCAAGCTGATTTTTTATATAAAAAAATTTATACCTAAAGTTATTTTACGGAATGAGGAACTGAAACACTAAAATTTAAAGATTTTGATCAAACTAGATAGAAAAAATCTATTTTTTCCTATGTATTGATGGTGATATTGCGACGACCGCACTTGGGAAAATTGTGCATGCAGCTTTGCTATCCTCTATTCCTTGCTCTGTGCAAGAGTAACATACAAAAGGTTTGTCAATTACCATATCACTGGAACAACCTAAGTATATGAAGCAAGCTTATGTTAGAGTAATTAATTTTCTTTTGGATACTACCAAACCATGGTGGTTTGGATATTGTTACTAAGGCAGCACAATCAATTCACTGGAATCATTCAAGTTTGAATTGATATCCAATCCATGTAGAATTGGGAGTCTTGCCACAACAATTTCGAAATTGTTGTATCACTACCACGACGGAAATCGCACGATAAGAGAGCGTCAACGGGTTGGGATGACTATGTGGCTCGTTGACGTTGGTATTATCATTCGTTTAGGCTTTCATTTAATCGTTAGTATTTTCTAAACACTTGGTTGGGGTTCTTTTTAGTTTTGGACTTTTAGTAAATTGTATTAGGGCCTACGAGTGTTTCCTAATCGCAATTACACCCATTTTCCTTTTATGACTGTAGCTATTCCCTAGAACTATTCATAAATAATAATAATAATAATAATAATAATAATAATAATAATAATAATAATAATAATAATAATAATAATAATAATAATAATAATAATAATAATAATAATAATAAAGCTTTGGCTTATTCATCTTTGTAAATTGGATATTTCGACTTGGTAACCAGTGTTTGAGTTATCGTGGGTTTTCTAGCACCGTTCGAGCTAGACTATGTTGTTTGATCCATCATTTCATATCCAGAGTCTCGGTCCTAATGGGTTTTTTTCCTAAGGAGAAAGACAATAGAAAAAGGTATGAAGTTAACCAAAGCGGAAACACGTTGAATGAATTTGTCGATATTTACACTCCCTTTTTGGGATGTTTTGCTGGTTTTATATTTTTCCAGATATGCTGGATATTCGACTTGTTTCCGTAAAGAAGCTGGTTCGCATGGTAGGGATAACCTTGGAATTTTCCGCGTTCATCAATTTGAGAAAATAGAACAATTCTGCCTTACCAGCCCTAATGGCAATGACTCTTGGGAAATGCATGAGGAAATGCTAAAGAACTCTGAGGAATTTTACAAGTTGGTATGTAAATTTCCAAATTAGTTGCCATTGAAATTCTATAACTTGTTGTATACGCACTTGCTTTCTCCTTAAGTACTTGTTGGACGTCGTTTTGATGTTTTTGGAATTGTTTGGTTGCAACTTTTAAACTCACCATTTCCCTTTACTTTAAAACTGGAGTACTGGACTAGATTTGGTTGACCAGCCTAAAAGGAAAGTTTTCTGCTTTTTTTCCTGAAAACTTTATATAGGAATTAAGTTGACTTATTTTATTATCCTCAAAACTGCAGTCAAGAAATCCTTCTGGCCAAAAGACGCCAGAAGAGCTCAGCTTTTAAACTGGTCAACCAAGTGCAATATCTTCAAATTAGAGACTTGGTAAATTGAAGACTGCAAGCGAATAAGCTGAATTTCTTGAATTTTTAAGCCTTCTAGTAAATAAGCTGTATTTTTTGGTGGCTACTTCTAGCTTATTAATCACACCAAAAAATCCATAAAAGCTCGGGTTTAAGCTGGTCAACCAAGCGCAGCATAGTTTTTAAGCATAAAAAAACTGAACTTATCAGCTGCATATTCCCTATCATTTTGAAAGTTTTGAACTTCATGCTACTTGTCTGTGGAACTTGTATATGTGGATATTTCTCTCTCTCATTAATATAGTAAAATTCACTATTTGCAGCTAAATTTACCCTATCAAGTTGTATCGATAGTGTCTGGTGCTCTAAATGACGCTGCTGCGAAAAAATATGATTTGGAAGCATGGTTCCCTGCATCCAAAGCTTACAGAGAATTGGTGTCGTGTTCAAATTGTACTGATTATCAGTCCAGAAAATTAACAATTCGATATGGACAGACAAAGGTATCTACAACACTCTTATATTTCCACAAATTGTATGAAAGTGTACACTGGCCGGTAAAAAAGAATTTATTTAATGGGTAATTTATACGTTAATGAATACTGCATCAAACCATTTTATATTTTTATTTACAGAAAAAGAAGATGCTGCTGCTTAAGATGCTTAATAAACCTTGTCGACAAACTCTTTCACTAGTCACAACTCAATGTTACGTTGATTCCTTTATGAGGATTTTTGTTTGAATTTTCTCTGCTGGAACATTATTTTCCTTATTAGTGTCTGTGTAACACGCACAAACCGTCATGAAGTCAATGAGGATATTGGGTATTGGTACAGCTTAGCTGTATCCATTATAACAAACAGAAACGGAGAAGAGAAAGAAATTTGCTGATGTGTAGAATCAAAAGATAATCTGCTTAATTTGTTGTAACTAACGGAGCGAGTGTAAAACTTTCCAAACTCGAGTTCACTAGATACCTGCTGCTAAGGAACTTTAGGTTTTGGGAAGTTGCATTGTTCATGTAAGGGATTTCTCTTCACCAAGACCCGATGCAGTTTTCTGAAACACCAAGTTTGTCAGTGAAAAAAACTTAAAGAAACTAAAGGTTCATAAGGAAATTGTAGAACACATAATTTGATGCGGTCTATGCGTCTCCTTACGAGTTAGCCTGCTACTGACTACGTACTGCCTACTTAATACCATTGTTTTAAAAAGCTCGAAACGTTGTACGATATAGTGGTTTTTGAAAGAAAAACGCAACGCTAAAACGCTATTTGGATGGAAAAACGCTAAATTCGCGCTATAGGAATGCTATTTACGCTATAGCGGACGATATTTACGCTATAGCGGGTGTAGTAAAAAAAAAAAAATTGTTTTTTTCTTTTTTTTTTGTCAAAATTTTAATGAAATTATTGGAGTTTAAAGAGAATCAAACCTCAAAACTCTTACAAACAAAGTAAATACTCTGTGATCTCAAGTATAATTATTTTGTTTAGTTACAATTTTATATATATATTTAGTTAATTTTTATTAGATGTTTTGAATTTAATGCTATATTTATATGTATTTAGGCAAAAAAATAAAAATACACGGCAAATCGCTATGTAGCAACGCTATTTGCGCTTTTAGCGTTTCTCTCGAAAAAATGCTACGGTAGCAATATCGTTATTTAAAACAGTGCTTAATACCGGGCTAATTGGAGTATCATTAAGGAAGAGTTTTATATGGTTACACGGTCTTTAAGCTTCCAAATCAAGTGCTAGTTGCTGCAAAATGCGAATGGGAAAACTCTGTAATGACTTCATATGATGGATTCAAATTAATTTTCTAAAAAGTGATTGTTGTATATCTTGTTATTAGTACAATGTTTTTTTTTTTTTTTAATTTGGCATATTTCTTCAGAAGCTTGTGTTGTGTCTATAGACTATATCTTCAAAATGTGTTACTCTATACGGTATGAATATATGACAAAGACTTTTCTAAAAATATTTTGTGCAGAATAATGAGAAGACGCAGTACGTTCATTTGTTGAATTCTACCTTAACGGCAACACAGAGAACCATGTGTTGCATCCTTGAGAATTACCAGAGGGAAGCTGGCGTTGAAATACCCGAGGCCTTACGAGAATTCATGGGTGGAAAGTCCTTCATGCCTTTCCTGAATTAACCAGAAAGAATCCAAAGGAAAAAAATCCAAATAATTTTTTTACCAGCAGGGCTTTAAAGTTTTTTCCTTTTACGAATTCCTCGATATATTAGTATTACATGGAGATAAATATTTGATTGATTACTCGGATATTGTGACTAAATTATCCTATCATCTTGTCCTTTGGTGAACTCGTTTATTACATGACCCTTTTTTTTTTACCTTTTCTTTAATTTTCTTCTTTTCTTTTACACCACTATTCTAAATTTTGTGTCGCCGTACCTGGTATGGAAATGAGATCACCTTCGGTGTATTGGTGCTTTCCAAAAGAGGCCTGAACTCTATGTTTACTCATCATATTTAGTTCTAAGAATAGTCATCTTTTGAGATGTTTTAATACTTGATAAGAAACTTATTTATTATCATAAAAAGACGAGGGGATGCAAGTTTAAATTCAAAATCAAAATGGTTAAACCGATAGATCTAGATGTAGTGAACCGATCCAAAGTATTCTTATTGCTTATGGAGATTTTGCATATAGTTGTTCTGAATCGCGAGTATTTCATTGCTTTGTTGGCTTTTGTATCTTCTCACACATTCTTTTGGTGAACGATTTATCTGGTATATCTTGCACAACTCCAATTCATTCAACATGTTCGAGGAAGCATACTTCTTTTTCTTATAACCAAGGTCATACACATTCATCAACCAATTAGTATAAATTGCTAACTCGGATCATGTGGCCTTCCAGTATCCATCACCGGCAGATCTATTAGGCCGGATTCATTTGACAGATTTCTTCTTCCTCCAGGTATATTAATTTGATGACGTATCTGATAATTTTAAGAGTATAGTTGATAAATTGCACACGTATTTATCATTCTGATTACCTCTCAATAACAATTATTAATATTCGTGAAAACTCACATTATACTGTTTTTATGAGACTGGCGAAGTAAATGATTATTTTTATTTTTTAATATATGTAACGCGCGACTATTTCATCCGTGCATTAACCATTTTAATTATGATTCTTCCGCTTCCCGGAAATAAGTTGTAAACTTGTAATGAAGTTTATAGTAACAAAAATTAGCTACAGTAACACAATTCGGTAATTGTTTAGGCGATTCAACATTCATGCATGGTAATTAAATCATTGTCGAGTTTCTCAGTTAAATACAAAAATGTCACACCAAGTCAATGATTTTACAATAGTGTTTAGTAAAGGGAAGAAAAAAAGGTAAACTGCATATGGAGTAAACAGAACCCGATATCATTTAGGGTGAGCTAAAATCGCATAATAAATTTAAAAGCTCTAAAAGTAATTCAATATATGAACTTTAGTGTTCAAAATGAGAATCCCATGTTATATTGTTATCTAATTAATCACATGCCATTATGCCAGTATTGATTATTGGCTAGCTTTTGACTTTAGTTTGTGCATGTTTACTCGATATTTTGGACCATAATTAACCAGTTACTCGATTATGCTATATGTTTACTTACATGCCGGTGTTACAAGTAGTGTTACGTTCACCCCTATTAAACTTCGCCATATATCTCTTTTTGAGAGAAGTGAGAACAAATAAAACTGCGAACAGACACCCATAGGGAGAATAAATTCAGCTTATGTTAATCCAAATGAATCGTTTAACGAAAATGCTTTGCCTTATTAAACCGGAATATAATAAATTGACTGATACAAAACATGGAGCTAGCTTTAAAAAAATCTTAATATTAGATCTTGAAACTTTAAAAAAAATCCATCTAACTCAATGCTAAACTCCCATTATTTCTTAATTTATTCTAGACTCGAGCTCCTAAAGCATAACCATAAGATCCTACGTGGAACAATTTCATTTAGTCACAAAAGCTTACAATGTCATTGGAACAACCTAAGACGTAATTGTAAGTTGAAAAAAGTTATGTTGGCAGTGGCGGAACCAGGAATGATAAATAAGGGGGCTGATTTTCTATATAATAAAATTGTATAACTTATATGAAGTTATTTTATGGAATTGGTTGGTTACAAGTTACAACTTCATATGCAACTGACAATTACTATTGAGTCGCAACTGCATGCAACCGCATTCTGAACTTGGTCACTCAAAAGTTTACAAACCGAAAAAGAAGTACGGCATACAAAAGTTTTGGTGTTAGTGACGGTACTAAATATTAGTAGTATATCAGTACTATCCGTATTCATACGTAGTTAGAAAACACTACTCGCTTTGTTAAGGAACGAATGTAGCCAGCCACAAATAGAATTAGTCTCATCCAAGTAACAATAAGCCTGGTACAAAAAATAAACGACAGACTCATTGGCCAAGATCAGTAATGCTTTCAATCTTTCTTAGATCTAAGGAAAAGCTGTTTGAACAGTTAGGTTTGCAAGGATGGGCACAAAGGACTCTTACAAAAAAAAATAAAAACAAAATAGATGTCAGATTGTCAGTATTGCTTCTTTATTATTTGCAGTAATAACAAACCTAACTTTATACTTGCTATGGTAAAGCTTTTGGTACCCATAACTAAACTCCCTTAATAGAACTGTTGTACATTCAAACAAGATCACAATTCACATAGAAGAACTAAAATATGCTAAATTCCATTACTTGTAAGATCACTTCTCAGTCTCAATATAGATGTACATTATGGTAAAGATACGTACACGATATTTGCATATAAAATTCTCAAAAATTCCTCAATTTCCAAGTAGCTAGAGCTCTCTTTTTAAAAGTCTTTTTACCCTATACTTTATAAAGATAATTTGAGATATGTCACAAAATAGGATATTGATACACTAGCTAGTTTGGGACTAAAATAAACACTGAAGATGAAAGAGGAAGTGAATAACTCGATCCAAAACCTTAAATACAAAACTATTAATTAAACAGAAAAAAATTCTAGACACGAAGAAAAGGTATACACCGTGTTTAGAAATGCAGAAATATAATTAAGTGTACTTACAAAGCAAGATCTTATAAAAAAAAACATCTAAAAAGAGGTGTTGAACTCCCTTCAATCCAAACAAGAATTAAAACATGGGTAATGAAGCTCCTGGGATATGCAAGCCATAACACTATCCATGAAATAAGACATTTTGGATAGAGATAAGGAATCCATATATCAGCAGCTCAATTAATCCATTTACACCCTCTATTGGACTTAAAGAAGTTCCACTCCACAACCCTAGATTTTATTTTTATTTTTTTCTAATATTTTATTTAGTTAAACGTTTAAACAACCTTTATCCAACAGATCCTCAAAGTAAGAAAAAAAGTATCAGAACATAAAAAAAAAGTGTACTTCAAGCTAGATCTAATCGAAAAAGTACGTACTTAATTTATCTAGAGAGAATGAGATGTAAAACTCTCTTCAAACCAAACAACGATTTAAACAAAGGAAAATGAAGCTACTGAGTGTATGTAAGCAATTATACTAATTATCAAAAGGAATTTCATTCCATGTAAAAATTATTAAAAGGAGTTTCATTCCATTTAAACAAAGGAAAATGAAGCCAAATTTTAACAAACCCTAACAAAATAAAAAAAAGAAAAACGCAAAAAGAAACAAAAATAAATCTTAAAAATCCAACTTAAAACAAATTTACAAAAATAAAATCAAACTTAATTAGGAAATCTTATAGTTGTTTTTCTCAAAATTATTCAAAGAAAATACTTGTAGAAAGAGAGTGATCAGGTGTAGAGCTCCCTTCAATCCAAACAAGGATTAAAACATGGGAAATTAAGCTCCTGAGATATGCAAACCATACCACTATCCATAGAAATGATTGTGTGGATAGGAATAAGGTATCCATATATTAGCAGCTCAATATCACCATTTATACCCTCTATTGGACTTCAGAGAGCTCCACTCCACAAACCCTATCCTCAAACTCAAAAAAATATAATAAATTTACAATAAATTTAAACCAAGAGCTAATTTGCAGATTACTTGTGTTTACAAAGCTATATAAAATGATCTAATTTGTTACAAAACTTGTGTTTACAAAGCTACTTAAAATGATCTAATTTGCAAAAAACTTGTGTTTACAAAGCTACTTAAAATGCTCTAGTTTGCAAAAAACTTGTGTTTACAAAGCTACTTAAAATGCTCTAGTTTGCAAAAAACATGTGTTTACAAAGCTTCTTTATATGCTTCTTAATTTACTGACTGATGATACACGAATCAAGCAGATCCATTAAAAGAAACATAGATAAGATCAGAAGAAAAGTCGTCTAGAAGAAATGAACATAACAAACCATATTAGGTAAGTGGAAAAGAAATAAAAGAACTTAAAAGGACATATAATTAAAGAGAATATGAATCACAAGCTTGTAACCAGAATAATAAGTCTTTGAGCAATCTCAACAATCGCTCAATGAACTCAGCTGATTTTTTTTATTTTATTTTTATGTATACTTGGTTACTTAGATATAAATGATAGAGACTATTTATTGAACTAGTCTAGGGTTGGGTATGAGAAAAAGAGAGAGATAAATAATGCTTTCATGAGCTGTAATAGTTTTTAAAATATAAATTGTAGTACAATATTGTTATTTACTATTTACATCTCTATCCACCCACCCATCTCTATAAAAAAAAGTCTTGGGAAGCGGCTCCATTGTCTGAATTAAGATTCTTTTTTTTAACTTCACATGCCTTTGTCACGTTTGGACCATACATACATGCTAGTAATAAATTAATAATATAGGACTACTTTGACTGATTACTACTGTATACAATATTTACAGCACGAATGATTTTCTATTTTCGAATTTTATTTGTACATTAAATTGCACTACTTTATTTTCGAACTTTATGTTTCAGTCCACTTCTCATAAATATAAAGTTTTATTATATTGCCTTTCTAGCATTAGCTTTATAAATAGAGAATGTGTAAATAAGTAATGAGAAATGATGATTTTATATTAAATCGGGGAGTATGCGGAGTGGAGTTATAAATTGAAACGGAATAAGTACCATCGAAATTGAAATTCTTAAGAAGCTCAATCTCAGTGTGGTTAAATTTGTAACCTAAATAGTAACATTGTTGTTAATTTAACCTAAATAGTGAAACACTAATGGGGTATGTGCTCCTTTTTATCTTTTTCTGATTTATCTTTGGAAGGAAAATTTTAAATGCTTTATAAAAAGTTATAATTTAACTTGTGAAATGAGTTAAAATATGTAGAGCATCAAACATTAATATTTCACAAGACGCTCAAAAAACTGTCAACCTACTAAGTTTTTTCATTAGTCTTAATTTAAAAATAAGTTATGGGAATTTATTTGTTATTCATCGAGAATTGACAACATCTAGTATTTCTATTAGAGCAACGAATTTGGTAGATAGAAAATTTGTACAAATGAAAATTTCACAAGATACAAAAATAAGTGATTTTTTTTTGTGAGCTCAACAAGCTACCGAATCAAATTATTTTCGATTATGGTATTGGTAAAGTTATAATTCTAGTCAAAAGCGTCGCAAGTGTTAACCCGATAGATTTGAAATTATATATACTATGTTTGAAAGCCAATTTCTACATGCCAAACACTACAAAGTGTCTCAAATTATTTACTTTTTATTTTAATTTTTGTCACATGAAGTTGATAGTACTGTTGGTTTTACCAGATAAAATACACTCCATTAATACCGTGTAAGCTATATTGTGAACAATTTATATAAAATAGGCAACTTATATTATAAAAAAAAGTAACGCACCAAATTACTTTGGAAATAATCCATATAATCACATCAAATTCCAAATTTGTTTAGCTCTATGTGCATCATAATTCGATTGAGCATTTTCGGGATTTTCATCTTAACATGTTTGAACTTCTTCAAACTGGCTCGTAATGCGTGTGCTGATGCTTGTAAACTGGCTCGGAAATGATCCCATGTAGTCATAGTCGAAAATTGATTGTTAAAATTTGGATCGGATGAAAATAGAGAATATTGATTGGGGGAAGGGAAAATTGGTATTTTCAAATATATCCGACGAAAATTGATAATTTGGATGCATATTAGATAATAATAAAAAAAAGAAAGATATTAAGATAATCAATTAGAAATTATGTATTTTGGAAAGTATCGTATTCAGAAGATAAATTTATATTTATTCCCTAAATAACATAACAATCATTCATATGTATAAAAATTTAGAGATACGTAAATTTGAAGAAGTGTGAGCTATTTTTTTTGTCCTAAGAAATGCATGTTTTTTTTAAAATAAATATGTTCATTATTATTAAAATAGCATGTGAAAATACAGAGTTCAATGCCGCTGAAACAATCTTCAAGAGACTAAGTAAAATAGAATAATACAAAGGCACAAAAACCACTCAGAAGCATGATAACTCATATACTCCCCTATGATAATCAATCATGCACATTGTTCAAAATACATTAAAAAAACGCAATATAACGATATAAAATGTCCCAACTATCGAAAAATAAAAAGAAACATTAAAATATTGTCAAGAACGTCAATCGAATATCAGGTCAAAAGAGACAGAAGGCCTTAAAGAACCCAATACATACTAGATTAAAGAAAGCTCCATCGGTGTGACAGCACACTAATAAACCCGATCTAAATGGACCAATCATGTCATAAATTTCAAAGGCAACCACTCCATCCATAATTAATCCAAACTAACCAACTAACTGAAATAGGACAAACTCCGTCAATACTCATAAATTCAATAATCGAGACAAACCCCTATCATATAAAACGTCATAATGAGTATAATAAACTAAATGCACGAATTTGATACACGGACAAAATGGCCCTACTCGGTATAAACAAATTTTGTAAACTCCTATCAAGGTCTAAAATACATACGACATACCAGACCACCAGTCTGCGGGCAGAGAGATCTCTAAAAGTATCCTACCAGGTCTGTCTCTGAAGTATCGATCGAGGTGGCAACACACTAAAATAAACCGATCCCTCAAGCCTACAAGGTAGAAAAACCCAATAAACAGCTCACGCCCCTAACTCAAATGATGGTGACTTTACCCATTTCCATTCTATCCGAGACCTCAAATGCAAAAATGTTACGACCAAATAAGGCAACATTCCGTCTCAATCTAATCCTAAAAGGGGAAGAAATCAGAAAGGATGTGGGGATAATAAGCATGTGATAAAAAGGCTAAAAAGGATTAAGAACGGTAAAGAAATGCGAGAAGAAATCGAAAGAGCAAAGAAATTGTAAGGACAGATATGAGAAGATGAGGGAAAAAAAGGATGAGGGACGGAGATGGAAAGATTGGATGAGGAGCTTTGAGATGAGAATAGAGGTAGGGGTGATGCCCCAGGGCAGGAGGTGGGCCGGAGAGGTGGTGAAGCACCACCTTCTATCCTAGGTGGGCTGAGCGGCAGCTAGGGTTCCTTTGAAGAAGGGGGTGGAGAGAGAAAGGGGTGGGTTAGTTTGTTTGATGTTTGAAATGATAAATACATTCACTTATATAGAGTTTTTTCTGTATGATTCGTCAAATCAAATATTAAAAAACTGTATATTTTATCAAATTGAAGATTTGGTTATTGTTTAGTCAATTCAAATAATTTGATAATAAAACAAAGATTTTTCATACTTTTATAAAAATTCAACCATACTTTCCTATAATAACATTATATATACCCGCACTGCTATCTTACATAGTGCGTATGTCTTTTTTATCGTGCGGAAATGTGTTTACCGTTTGATACAAATATCTTCTCTTTTCACATATAACGAAGCATAAAAGACATAACATAATGGATGTTGGGGGACAACTTATATCGGACTTGTTAGGTTTGATATAACTTTTACCAGTTCACGTGTATTGTGGACCTGACATGTCCAGTATGAGACTAGAAACGAGTCATTTACAACCTCAAAAAAGACGCTTACATGAGGGATAATACTTAGGACTCAAAGAACTCAACATACACATCGTGCATCAAACAAGTAAGCTATAAACATGAAAATACAGTGTAAATAAAATATTTACAACAGTAGAAATTAGAGAATATCTAAAAATTATAAATTCTTGTGAGAGGTCAACTTTCAAAAATCAAGTATATTTGTGGAATCTAAAATCCCGCACCCTAGCAAACCAGGCATACTTACCCTAAAGAAGAAAAGTAAATTACCATCAAGAATTCAAGATTTAATATTGGATTTCCCTTTTGTACAATAGTAACAGAGTGACTAATTTCAGCCACACATGTGAATTTATGTTTGCTTTTCAATATTTGTGTTTTTGTATTTTCTTGTTATGTAGAATTTGTAAAGCAGACACCAATCTAGAACCTCACGCTTTTACCGACATATACACACACCACAAGAAAGTTGTACAATTTAATTCAACTGTAATTTAAGCTTGAAAGAGCATTTTCGATAAATAAGACCTGATTACCATTGTTGTAAAACATTTGATCAAATTAACATTCGATTTCTAATAAACTTATATTATTATTATTATTATGTATTACAGTAAAACATCTATAGATTAATAATGTAGAAAACATAGAAATTTATTAATTTAGAGAGATATTAATTAATTGATAAATTAATAATTATTGTTTAAAACAGGTTTTTATTGATTGGATGATTAATGTTCACTGAACGGCAATAGCAAATAGTTATCGACACTGTAAAATTCGTCCGATCAATAAACTTTCTATTAAGATGAAATCACTATTGAGTAGTATATTTATAAACTTGAAAAAATAGTTTGTGGTTTTGATTATCGCAACAAAACGGATGTTAATGAGCTGTTGGATTATTTTAGAAGAAATTATGAATACTGTGTTTGGTAACAATAAGTCAAGAGGATGAATTTGGATGCAATAGAAAAATTAGGGATGAAATTAAATTAGATTTATTTTTTTTATAAAAATCAAATGACGATAGAGTCATATTTCACCAATTCGTTCTATTAATTTTTGTCATTTTGAAGAATTATTAATTTATAATTTTACCGGGACCAATATTTATATAAGAATTATAAGAAGATTTAATATCTTATTAATTTATCGAAATTTATGATTTTTTACGTTGAAGCAAGTCGGACCAGAAAAAGTTATTATTTTAAAATTTTTATTAATTTACCTAGTATTAATTTAGAGAGTCTGTACTAATATTTGACCCATTCATTCGTGTTTGAGCGTTATTAATTATGACTGCATGCACTCTTTTTCTTTGTTTGGAAATAAGTACCATTCATTATATTTTATACTATTCTCTATTTCACATGCATTTTTACACCAGTTAATTTAACTAAAGTTTACACTGCTTCATTCTTTGCGGAATGCTGGTACAAAGGGTAAATACAAAACAATAAAATATATGATTCCGATACTGATCATGTTAATATAGACAAGATGAAAATGATACAAAGTGTAAATGGTTACACTAGAAGTCTACCACAAGTAAAACAATATAAATATATCAATACAAGTTCAACTAATCTATATATATATATATATATATATATACTCAACCAATAAAAATCATAAACGCGCGACTTATTGAATACCTTTCATACCATCTCAGTGTTCATGCAAATTCAGGCACTATTCAAAATGTATTAACAGTGTTATAAACATTTCTTTTTTAAATAACTTCAATTTTAATTTTATAACTTGCATACACTACAATAGCTAGGTTGTTTACTGGTGAAAAAAGTAGTCACAAAAGACAAGATTTGGTCACTTAACTTAACATGTCTACAATGACGGTATATTCCCGTCACAGCGTCATCACTAAATTGTGAACACTAAAAACATTTTAGTGACGACAAATGAGTTAATCACTAACCATTAATCTTTAGTAACAGAAAAATCTCGTCACTAAACAGTCTATTTCGGACACTGTCGAACTACTTTCACCAACACAAAACAACCTCTGTTGGTGGTCCAAACAATACTTCACATATCTTTTTTATTATAACAAAATAACTAATATTGGTTTAAACGGAAAGAACAACCCATCATGCCAACGTTTGAATTTCACAAACATACAATGGCTATTATATTTCAGAACTCAACATTAACATAAATCCTATTAATAGCAAAATCACCAAATCAGTGTTATTACAAGAATTCATGAGTATTACATAATTCTTGTTATACTTATAGGTCAGTCTTCATGTATTTCTCCTTTCTAACCTCATATTCTTATACATAATTCTTTAAAATATAGGAAGTAAACTTATGCAGTTTCTCACTTTAAGATCATGCGTATGTTTTTTTTTTCTTTTTTACGATGGTGACTCAAGGTATAGAAAAGTTTTAATAAATTTTATGTGAAGTCAATTGATGAATACACATGTACACAGTAACCCAGCTATATATTATGCCACAAATATCATACTAATATATAGATGGAAACTTGGAGTTGTTATTTTTGTGATCAAACACAAATAAATAGCAGTATTTTCTAACTAAGTATATTAACCTACACATCCTATAACAACTTTCGACTTTATTTAGGCGTTATAGTTTAAATACAAGCATCTTATTATATGAGAATAAGAAAATAACAGTTTCTTCCACCATAAACTACTAATGTTTAAGGATAACCAAATCATTTTAGTTTACAAATAAAAATAACATGGAACTTCAAATTCCGTTTGAAGGTAATATTCCACCAACATAAAATATTCTTATTTTTTGATGTATAAATTTTGGTATCAAGGTGGTGTGTATTTCCCAAAGCAAATTGTGGTGTTTTGAAATTGTGGAATTTCAAGGACATAGAAATGAGTAATAGAGTTTCTTTATTCGATTAAAAATGATAATCTCAACGTATTACATAATGTTTAATGTGATGTTCTATATAACAAACAACTTATAAGCTCTTAATGCAATCAATTTTTATGCCGGTAACAAACTTAAAAACATAGCTTAAAGGTTGCAAATCAAACATTCTAATTATTTACTTCTAACAAGTTGTTAATGCAATAATTAATCATGTGATGGTATACAAAAGAAATCAAAATATTCTGCAATTAGATGAACAGATTCATCAATGAAAGCAATATTAATTAACGATTCGAGCTAATTAACAAACTATGTAACCAAATTTGACATAAGTTAGGCACATGTGCGGAAATTGAGCTTAATATTTACTAAAATGAGCTTAATATACATTATACACTATATATATAACCAAGTTTGACATAGAATCTAATACATAAGCACCAATTAATGACAAAATTCATTATAAAAACACATAAACAAGTAATAATTAACATTATTGAAGATAAAACGAAATATAAATTACATACCAATTGAACTAGGGTTTTGGTAGATGAGGATCGAGATTATAAAGAGAACACACACGATGACCTTGTATGGTGGATCTCCGTCATCTTCACAGTGGATCTCCGATGGTCTTTACGGGAGGAGAGAGAATCTCTGAGGAGAGAAAGAGAGTGGGAGAGAGAATGATTTAGAAATAGAAATTATACGTGTAAATAAGTGTGACTATACTCGCGTAGAACTTTAAGTCTTAACTGTGACCAAATTTTTAATAATAATAATACGGAGAATAACTAAATTCACACAGATCTTAATTGTGTCCATATTAATTAGTAAAACCAAATATCTGGCCACTATATCATAAAAATATTAATTAGTGACCTGAAATAACTTTTATCACTTAAAAGACACATATTTAGTGATTACATCAAATAAGTTGGTCATTATATACCATAATTGTTGTAGTGATGCATGTATTACTATAGATTAGACTATTTATTGGATATGTATACATAAGAATAAATAGGTTATTTGTCATTTCATTCTAATCATAAATTCTATCTTAATGTTAGCTATCTTTTCAAAAACACTCCCTTAGATTATATATTAAACATAATATTATTGAGTTTAGAACCAATTCAACTATTTTGAACTTCAAAATTAAATTAGCCTCTATACAAAACTTTAATGGTGAGTTTAACACATTGGTTTATAAATAATGCTTACCAATTATTATTTTTTAAAATATTATAAGAATAGTACAAAAAAAGGGTTTGTAATAGCATAATATTACATTTTGTGTTTTATGAATAGAATGTAACTAGTATATGTAAACCGAATGCATTAAACTAATCACTTGTGAACTTTGATAAAGCCACACCAACTTAGTTTGAATTCACAAATGGTGGAATCCCATCAAACTCAATGTTAAGATAAAGAATAAACTCATGCTATTTAAGCCAATGGGATCAGTTCCCAAAAAGTTTAAATTAGCAAACTATATTCCTAATAAAAAGTGATACTCCCGAGCATTTATTCAAAAAAAAAAAAAATGTTACTTCTTCCGTTCCTATTTGATTGTTTATTACGAAATTACGTGTAATTTTAATCGGTTAATAAATTGTATCAAAATTGTCAGAATGAATTCTTTTAAAAGTTGATCATATAGTTAAAATGTTAAATTTTATGATTAGATTTAAAAAAAAATCATTTTGACAATTTTGATATAAGTTATAACCTAGTCAAAATTGCAAATAGTTTCGTAATGGACAATTAAATGGAAACGGAAAGAGTACTTTTCATGGAGTTCTATCTAGTACATGATTATACAATTTTCATGAGTGTTTATACACTTTATGCAATTATGTATGCACTTACCTAGAGCTTAGACACCCTCATCAGAGATTTGTCGCAGCTCCAGATATTCATGGTCAAACCGAGGAAATTATATTTAAGAAAGGACATGAATCTTAATGCATTTTACCATTTATGCTTTTAGTTGAGTCGCTCCGCGTCAGAGCTCTGCCGGACTATCACAACCGTCGACAACCGGGGGCTCGCCAACCCATTAACAAAATAGTGGGTTGGGGCAGGGGCAAACTCCAATATGATTTGAACTTGAGTGGAAGATATTTGAGGTAGATTGTGTTAGATGTAGTATTTTTGAATCCAATGGGTATTTTGTCATTTTACATTTAGCGAATTTGTTAAGTGCAATGAAAATTCAAATTTTAATTGATAGATTTCATCTCGTTATTTAATTTATAGGTTTCCAGGAAATACTATCAATAATTTTTTACTTTAAGTTAAACAAATTGTTCGTATTTAAATGCAACAATTTAAGTTATCAATGGATCAGATCTTGACGGCACTTAGTTAATTTCAATCATTTAAAGTGATTCACCGGTGAAAACCCATTTGATTTGAGCTTAATTGTGATTTTTAAAGTGATTCATCAGTGAAAAACATCGGTTAATGGAATCTTAATTGTGATTTGATTTAATTAAACTTTGTGACTGGTAGAGTTGAGCTTTGTGATTTGATTAGTGTTTATTTCTTTTTAAATATAGAATCTTAATTGGATTATCAAATTTCTCCCACAATTTTAATCTCTCTTCTTATAATTTAGGATTTTTTGGTTTTTTAAAACACTGATCATTACAAATAGGACTGGAAAAAAATCCCGAAATCTCAACCTGACCCGTGTGCCGACCCGAAAACATCGGATTTTGTCCCGACCTGACAAAATTCGGGATTGGGTGACAATTTTGATTTCGTCGGATGTCCCGATCCGAATTTCTAATTAATTTTTTATTTTATATTATATAGCACTAAAATTTAAGTTAATCTATATCAAATGTAAATGATGAGAATCGAAACATATACCACTAGCATGTAATGTAAGCACTCTAACATATGAGCTACAATCCTTTTTGTATCATATATTAGTTATAATTAGATAAGTATAATATAGATTTATAGTTTTGAATATATGAAACTATTAAAATAGAAAATATACTTAAATTAAAAAGTTTTATTGTTACTTAAAAAAGATAAGTGGTCATTATTTTCCGATTATAAAAATTATAATGATAATTTATCTCATTTAGTATGATTATTGTTACTTGTATGAATAAAACTAAATAATAAAATAATCTGATAAAAAACGTATCATTTTTTTATCTATTCCATTATTTGTAATTTCACAATATTTTTTCTACTATATGTTAATTTATTTTTGCACTTATTATATAAGTATTATTTTTAAACTATGATTATATTTCATATTAATAGCATATTTAGACTTGTCAAATGAAAATTGTTAATAAAAAATAACTGTCGTAAAATAAAAATGATATGTCGGGAGATTCGTGATAAATCTATTCCGACCCTATGGGATCCCGAAAATTCGGGTCCCGAAAAAGTCGGGTCCCGACTTTTGTCTGGTCAGAATTTTTTTCCCACTTCCAACAGTAATCGGATCGGAATACGGATTACGTGTTTACGGATCGGATCCCGACCCTAACCCACCTATTATCACAAGTCACAACATCAGTGTATTTGGTCCTCAATTTTCTTAGCTCTTCCACCATGTCATAGTGAGCTAAATTTCAGCACTACGGCAACACTGATGAGTCTAAATTCTACATTTAAGTGAAACGACATATATGTGTGTTTATGGCCAGCCGGGCCTTGGTAATAGTGTAACACCTAGGCGGCCCATGAAAAACCCCAATAGTAGGCTATTGTGGTAAATCTCTTCCCTCAAAAAATTATTTTAATATCATATGCGCGTCACATATGAGATATTAAACTCATATGAACATATACTACACTTGATCTTAACCAAAAGTCCGAGAAAAGTATCTAACCATAAGAGTTTGCCTCCTATGCTTTTCTGGCCTATCTTGAAGCTGAATCATGAATGGCCTCGCTATTTATTTTCTTTCTCAACCTAAAACATGACGACTTATTGCTTAAAAGCTCCGGCCTAACATGTTTTTACAGAATTTTACATTTAACAGAAAATACTATATATCCTTTCAACTTCGTATTTGCATACCAAATGAACTAGTCTTACAACAACAACAACAGTGCGATGTCAAAGAAAAATCAAAATCAAGCATACAACACATCATATGCAAGCAATTAAGGTTCAAAAAGGCACGAAAAAGATAAACGGAAAAACAGAATATCGTTATACGACTGTTTTCACTTTTGAAATAATAATTGCAACAGGTGAAAGAATAACCTGTATTAGTTTCTTTGCTCTGAGCCTGCAGTGGGTGAAAAGAGAGGGATGGGTCGAGACTCGGTCATCGATCCGAGGATTGAGGCTAATTAATATAAACACCTCTCCAATTCCAGATCATTGTATAACAACAGTGCTTTGAGCCATTATCTGAGATTATATTTTGACTTACACGGAAACATGAAAAACTGACTTGAAAATTTTATCTGAATGTACAGTCATAGCAAATTTGACAAGTCTCATAACAAACTACTAACAAGTCGAATAAATTGAGCTAACATACGAATTTTGCAAAGACTAATTCAGTAAACCTTAAAGCATTTGTCTCTAGAGCTTACACAAAAACCGCCAATGTCTTGTTTGCTATAAGCACGGAAATGTGGGCCACTTGAAGGGTACAAATACGCGTGCGTGAGGGTTAAGTTTTTGAGAGGAAGCGAATAAGACTATTTTTTCATAGTAATTATATGCGTATATCTGATTATCGATTTTTACGTAAACAGTGTGATGATCAGCAGGATCTACGGCAATGATACGCGATGGATAAGGAAAACAACTAATACCACCACAAATATCCCCAGGGCTTACCTTATAAGCCAAGTTCCACATGGTCGCATAAACTTTATCTTCATTCATGTAGCTTTGCCCGTTTTTCATGTCCATGATCCACACATCTATAGTCATCTCCTCCATTCGAATCAATAATAACGATCCATCTTTTGTTCCTTCAAAAGTCATATACCCATACCTTTCACTTCTAGGAAATTTCTCGCATGGACATTCGATCAATATTGTATGTCCCTGCGGATCCTCGGAATCATACGCGATGATATGATTAAAAAGAGGTGCATACCAATGAAACGCTCCTCCAATCACCTTCGCTTGGTAGTACGGTCGCATAGGAAAGCTTGAGTTGGCCTGCATAATTTTTTTCGCCCAAGTCCCAGTTTCAGACAAATAGATCTCGACATTGTAACTTTGGCGAAATGCTTGCTCCTCCTCAAGTGGTACACAAACCACCTTATAGCAAAGGCGATGATGATCATAATTACCATCTTTGATACTCTTTTCTTGGCAATTAAATCCAAAAGACATGAAATTCCTCAAATCGTAATTTTCCGGGAGCTGAAAATAGTTCTTTGAAACTAAATCAAATACTGATAAAGTCTTGGAACTACGAAGTAAGAGGAGACCTTTTGAAGCAGCCATTACAAACCCAATTTTGTCCAAATATTTAAGATTTTTAAGTTCTTCCTTCTCAATATAATGTTTAGACGTATACAGAAATTCATTCCCCCGGTCATAGAAAGCTCTATAATAGAACAATTTGTCCATTTTATCTATTATATGGTCATGACAAATAAAACCAGTTGGGGCGTTACCTGTACTTAATTGTTGAGACTCGTAGCGTCTACGAAAACTGATATCAGATATCAAGCCATTCCAATCCTTCGACACGCTTTTAAACTTCATTATCATCTTAACCGGCAATCTCAGGAGTAACTCCTCGATGATATCTCTAGAAAACTCCATGCTACTTCTCTATCTCACAGGCGTTTTATTTTTTGATTTAAGAACTAGTGGTTATAACAGTAAATTTTAGTATGAACAGTGAAAAAATTCTCACTCAACGATAAAGAGAATAGGATACTCTCCCCAATCAAATCTAAAGATATGATTTTGGAATATAATCTAGTCGGTTAATAATATCTTTGCAGATTCCAATTTTCCATATATATATATATATGAGAACAATTATACACTTGGTAATGAAATATTTGTCAATTGTATCATACAGGATTTTCCTGTCCACGTTATTGACTTTCCGAATACTATAAATCTTTCCATCTTGTATCATTAGTTTAACCAGTGCAAATATTTTACTCGTGTTCCCTTTCTTTATTTTCATTCAAATTTTAAATTTTTACAATTTATACCGCAACTTTATAAACTTTTATATTATATTGTATTCAAATTTTAAAACATTTGAACATAATATTGTTTTAGACAATTTTTTTAATATTCAATGTTTAATTTACACTAATTTATACATTTATTCCAAAACAAATTTTGTGTGAATTTTCTTTTAAAAATAATTATTGAAATGTATTGATACATGTATTATAGTAACTGTACAATTTTTTTCAAGTTTTTTAGAATTTTTTTTTGGATAAAATAAACAAAGGGACACGAAAAGGGATAGAGAAATGAGATAGAAGATTTGGACTCGCCCTTCGTTATTTTCAATTAACCAGAACTGATTACAATACAATGATTGAACTCATATTTTCTTCATGTGCCATAGTCATTAACTCTAAAGATTTCAAATTCTGTAACCTGTTATCTAATGTTAAATTTTCTTAGTTAAATCATGCAAATCAAATATATACAAATAATATCTTAACAACATTCATATTGCAACTAATATATTTTTGTAGGCTTGTAGCAGCTGTTTATAACAATACTCACGATTTTACATACATTATTAAACAACAAAAGAATTAGTCGGACAATTCAAAATATATTATGTAAGTACTGCATACTGAATTACAGTAATGCAGATATCAGTAATTGGATAATTGTAAAATATCATTTTATTTTTTTGTTGCAAGACCACGGCCAAAATAACTTTCTTGGACACGGCCCATGGGTAGAGAATGTTTTAGCAAACATTTTCAGATGGGAGTTGAGCCATGGCCCATGTGGGAGTATTCTTTCTACGATAAACATCCATCGTAACACGTTCACCCAATACAATTACATCGACACAAGCAACATTAAGTAAAAGCCAGCAGGCAGTTATGTTACAGAATTCCGAATATTGTACGATTTAAAGAAAGCATGAACATTTAATTCTACAACGAAATTTACTAATCAGAAGATACAACGGAGCATCCACATGAGCGTAACAAATCAACCCTAACCCGTTAGTTCTAAAATCTTAAAATCTTGTCAATGCCCACAAGAGATGCTCCAGTCAAACTAGCTTATTTACGACCATAATCACCGACCCATACCCGAAATAATAGAACCACCATTGCTTTCAATCTCCATAATCTGTACAGACGGTACATTAGCTTGACCACCACCATTTGCAAATCCAGTAAAATCTTTATACAGTCCCAAGCTAGAGAAACCATTGCACAAACCATTCAAATAAGGCTGATAGAAGGTGGAAATGTTACCATACGGCATTGGGCTCCCTCTCAAGGCAAAAGTAGAAGGGGGAGAGGGAATCATCAAAGGAGTCGATGGTCCCATATTCGCCACCTCATAATTAACACTGAAAAATCCCCCTATAGGAGGAGTAAATGGGATTGGAGAAAAATAAGGATACCCAAAAGTTTCACCATAACCAGTGGTGATAGGGGTATAAACAGGGTAAGGTATGTAAGTAGTACTAGTTTGGTGATCTGCAGAGCTACCGACCATTCCATTTTCAACCCCCGAAATAAGACCACCATTGTTAGCAATCACTTCGTCTTTCGGAACGGCCCTTTTGACCTCCGCTAATTTGCCACCCAATTCATGGAAACAGCTACGAGTAACATTTTCAACAGATCTTTCTGAGTCGAAAGTGATGAACCCAAAGCCTCTAGGCCGATTGGTAAAGTTGTCGTGCATTACAACCACATCTGTTATCCTGCCAAATTGCTCAAAATAGGATTTGAACTCGTTTTCGGTGACAGTAGGAGATAATCCCCCTACAAATATCTTCTTGGTACTGCACTGATCATATCTACTAGTGTGATGATTGTTACTTGTTCCGTTATTACTCAAAACGATGTTCTGGTGTTTATATCGGAGTTGCTCATTCCTGGGAATTGCTTTTTTCACATCTACCTGTAGAGACAAGAACAACGACAACAAAAAATCACAGTCAAGTTAACTATCACTCTTCACATAACTTATGCCATGTCCAAAGAGAAAGCAATATGATAGTTTGACGGGCGAGGGGGACAAAAATATGGGCAAGGTAGAAAGGTAGGCCAGTAGGACATTTCTATTAATTTGTTATATATTGCCAACATATAACAAATTAATTGATGACTTTAACTGAAATTGAGATGATTTCTAGAAAGAAAATAAATTTAACTACAAATAACAGTAGTAGTATGATTTGAACAAATACTTTTTAGTAGTTCTGGCAAAAATAGTGAACATGATTGCATGTCTCCTAGAGTTCAAGAAACTTCCTACTTCCTAGCAATTTCCAAAATGAGACAAGAGCTTCAGAAACAGGTTTTCGAAGTAGGAAAGAGTTCCAAATTATAAAAGTTTCTAAGCAGAGACGAGGTAGGGAAGCATATAGTGGAGATTTAGGTAGACGATAGAACAATATCCTCAAATCGAAGTAGATTGTTTATTTTTTTATTTCATTAAAATAGAGAGACTGAGAAAATGATTGCCAGCTAAGAACATGTATGCCTATATTTAATAGTATTCTATCAAAATCCCAGAAAATATCTAAAAACATAAATAGTCAGAACTGGACAACGAGAACAAACAATTAGACATGTTCCACAAACAAAATAACAAGTCAACAAAAGACAACAAAACTACTTGTTCTAACTTCCTTTACTCATCAGATTCATAATATTTCACTCCAACCTCTAATACCATACTTGGTGCTCTTGTTTCCAGAGACAATACTTATCTTTTCTTTTATTAGGTCTATTCACCTGATTAGTCCTTATTCGTGTTGGTTAGCTCTAATTGTTTATATTAGCACAAGCCCACAATCCCATACTCAGGGAAAGCCGCTAGAGAAAATATCGGGTAGGCTTGGTCCACCCATTAAAAATGGTGGTCCCAACTGGAGTAATATTTTAAGATTCTATTTTATTTTAACTGTAGACCCCAATAAAGAATTCCAATAATTTTGTAGCATTTTATTGGTTGGGACAACCAGATTTTGGTAGACATGGTCCACCAAATATTTACTCAAGCGGCCAAGGTTTAATACCTACACAACTCAAGGTGAAGACTTTGATACATGAGGAGAAGGGATATACAGTATGCTACATCTCATTTGCATTCCAAAATTATTAACAAAACCGCAAAAATTACAGTCCAAGACTCCAACGACAGCAAACACCTGCGGCCTGTACAAGGGATTCTTGCCCCACATAACTTCAAAAAATGATACTGTTTTTTACCCCATAATCTCCCAAAAACTAGATTTTATGCTGACTATCCAAGTACTGTAAAAACTCGCAAAGAAAGAAATAATAACTGAGCTAAAAATGCAACCAAAAGAATCCCTAAAAAAGCAAGAATGCAAGATATCATAAATCACCTAAATACCTCAAAAAGAAAATGCAGGTACAAATCCCTTTTTCACGAAAATAAGCAGAAACATCAACATTAGCTCAAAAAAACAACCAAACGAAACCCTAAATTTACCAAATACAATCCATGAAACAACATATACAAAAAACCTACTGCACAAAAACAGGAAATATATATTTGTCAAAGTTTCCTTCTCTGTGCTCGTTCACACGCATCCGAGTCCGGAGAAAAAAACAAATTACACTTCAGATCACAAGCAAAACCACAAACAATTTGACCTCAAAATATGCAACCAAACCACGCGGTCCACACCCTCTGCTTCAAAAGTCCCAGCTTTGCTCCGCAAGGCCTGGCGTGCGACTAATATCAGGCGCTTTGATATGGCGTCAAACTAGGTCAACCCAATGACAGAGTCGGTAAATTTTTTTATAACTTTCTTAGTCCAAAAAACACATTGATAAACTATCAAGATTTGCACTTCAAATTTGTCTTTGAATACATCTTTTATGTTTATTTTGGTTTGTTTCGATTGTACATATATTGTTATCATAGCTTTTGTTGAACTCTGGATAGGGTACCCATAAATTAAATATGTACAAATGCTTAATTTAGGCTGTTAATTAAAGTAAACAACATATATATATCAAACAAGAATCCAAAAAAACCCAAAAAATAAGTTTTTTCTGCCTAAGCCCTGCCTATTCATCTAGGCACCCAGGCCCCACCTCACGCCTTTAGTCCAACTAGCGAATTTTGAAACCCTCCATGCCCTAGACTAACCAAATACCATCAAGGAAACAGCATATACAAAAAAGACCTTTTCACACAAATAGAAAAATAAATAAATCCAAAACTAACCTTCTTCAAAAAAGAAGTGGCAGTCCTCGAGAGCTCGAACAAACGTATCCGAGACGGAAAAATAACCAATACATTAAAGCTCATAAACAAAAAGACAAACACCCTGAGCTGAAAAAATGCCACCAAATCAAGTCCTAAATTAACCAAATACTATCCCAGAAACATCATTCAAAAACCCTTTTCACAAAAAAAAAAATTGAAAAATATCCAAAATACCCTTCTTGGAAAATGACGATGCACTCCTTTAGAGAACGATAGAACACGTCCAAGTCGGAAAAAGAAACAAAAAGGAAACCCAAAAAAGTAAGCCTAAAGCCAACTTAGTGACAAATCAAATAAGTAAAAAACCAAACATCTTGAGATCATAATATGCAACCAAATCAAAGCCCAACTTAACTAAATACCATCAATTAAACAATGTATAAAAATAAAAAAACACAACCAAAATTATATCCAAGAGGACTCTTCTTTATAGCATGGCACTCCTCAAGAACTCATTCGAATGCATCCCAGTCGGAGAAAATAACAAAACTACACTAAAGCTCATAAGTAAAAACAAACAATCTTTAGCTCAAAGTATGCAAATAAATTAACCAAACATCATCACAGAAACATCATATACAAAAAAAATACTTGTACAAAACAGAGAAATAAATTTAAAAAAAAACCTTCTCTGTAAAATGAGGTGGCAATCCTCGAGAGCCAGAAGTAACATGTCCGAGTCAGAAATGAAACCAAACCCCAAGAAAGGAAGCTTTTAAGTTGACGCTCGCTAACCAAGTTACATTAAAGCTCCTAAGCAAAACCAACAAACAACCTGCGCTCTAGATAAGCAACCAAATCAACCCCTGGATTAACAAAATACCATTAAAGAAATGGAAAAACCCTTTTCCTCATTCAATTTAAGAAATCCTAGATTACCCTACTTTGAAAATGGCGTGGCACTCCTTTAGAGCCCGTTCTAACGTATCTGAGTCGAACAAAAAGTAACCGTACCCCAATAAAGGTAAGCCTTTAAGCTGATTAGGTGACTAAACCAATTTACACTTCTCCTAAGCAAAATAAACAAAAACACTAGCTCAAAATATGCAAACAAAACAAGCCCTAGATTAACCAAACACCATCAAAGAAACAGAGGATATGCAAAAAACTCTTTTCACAAAAAAACATTAAAAATCTTTCCAAAATACCCTTCTCTGCAAAATGACTGTGCACTTCTCCGGATCCTGAATGAAACCTTTCGAATCTGAAAAGTAACCAAATCAAGCCCTAAATAAACACAATTTCAATAAAGAAACAGCCTATACAAAACAAACAAAAAAAACTAGTCAAAATATAGAAAAAATATCCCAAAAATATCCTTCTCTGCAGTTTTTAAGAGCCCGGACGAACCCATCTGAGACAGACACCATAAATAACGAAACCTTTTCACAAAAAATAAATATTCCAGAACACCCTTCTTTAAAACTACGAGAAACCCCAAACAATTAAGCCTTTATGTTAACCAACCAAATTCACACCCTTCTTTATAACTACGATAAAACCCAAACAATTAAGCTTTTATGTTAACCAACTAAATTCAATCAAAGTCCATACGCAAAGCTCATTATATGCCCAAATCAAGCCCTGAATTAACCAACAGCAAAAACATATTTCACAAATAACAGAAAATAAATATTTTCAAATATACGCGTCTCTGAAAAATGACATGGCAGTCCCTGAGAGCCCGAACAGACACGTCCGAATAAAAAAAAAAGTAACAAAAAGGAACCCTGAAAAGTAAGCTTCTAAACTAAACAAGTGACTAACAGAATAAGCAAAATCAACATAAGCTCAAAATATGCAACAAAATCAAAGCCTAAGTTCACATAATATACCTAAAACACTAAACTAACATAGTAACATAATATGGGGAAAAAAACCATAGCAATTAACAAACAACTTGAGCTCAAAATATGCAACAAAATCTAAGTCCTAAATTAACATAATACTAATTTAAAAACCCGCAAAAGATTGTCAATTAACAAATTATACAAGACAATCCTAAATTAACACAGTATACAACAGTAAAAGAACCCCAAAAAGTAAATCGCAAAAGATCCTAAATTAACAAAATATGCAACAACAAAAACAAAAACCCCAAGTTAACATAATGTACCAAAAACACTAAACTAACATAATACAGCAAACAAAACCTAAATTAACTAAATGTAAAAAAAATTTACATAATGAACCAAAAACACTAAACGAACATGATTAGCAAACAAAACCTAAATTAACAAAATGTAAAAAAAAAACAAGTTAACATAACGTACCAAAAACACTAAACTAACATAATATAGCAAACAAAATCTAAATTAACAAAATATAAAACAACAACAAAAAAACGCAAGTTAACATAATGTAACAAAAACACTAAACTAGCATAACATAGAACAAAAAACCCACTTCACAAAGAAATAGAAATAATAAATAATTCCAAAAATACCCTTTTTTGCAAGATGATGTGGCAGTCCTTGAGACCCCGAACAAAGTCGTCGGAGTCACAAAATATACCAAAAAAACTAAATTAACAAAATATACAACAAAAAACCCTAAGTTCACATAATATACTACAAAAAAACACTAAACTAACATAACATAGAACAAAGAACCGAAATCACAAAAACAGAGAAAAATTAAAAATAATAACCCAAAAACACCTTTTTCTGCAAAATGACGTGGCAATCCCCGAGAGCCTGAACAAACACTTCGTAGTCACAATACGTAACAAAAACGAACACTCACCTCTCAGCCGTATCCCTATCGTGAGCAACGACACACTCGTCTACCTTCATGTACTTCGAAAAGTGCTCCTTCAGTGGCACGTCACTCGTCTCCCTCAAACCCGAACCCCAAACACACAAACGGCTGTAGAGCCAAATTTTACAAGCATAAAACTGGGGCCAACAAAATTATAGGGGCCCATTTTTTCCCTTTATATATGAAATTACTAATATACCCTTAAGAAATAATAGTATTTTATTTTATTATTAATATACAGTTGACCACAAAAAAAATCCAAGTTTTATTCCCAAAAAAAAAAAAACACATAACAGCCTTTGTCTCTCACAAAGCGTAACAAAGGTAATTGATTTTCTACTTCTCTATGTAAATAAAGTCTTTACATCACTACTTGTAAGTTAATTTTGATTTGTCACAAAGCGTAACAAAGGTAATTGATTTTCTACTTTTCTATGTAAATAAAGTCTTTACATCACTACTTGTAAGTTAATTTTGATTTGATAAACTCAAAATAAGTTAAACAAAATTACTCTCCTCTGGAATTCTAATAGATTTGGGGGTTTATTCGGATCCATTTTTGTTATCTTAATTTTTTTAAGATAGGCTACCCTAATTTTTTATGGATTATAATTAAATAAAAAACAATCCAATCTAATGGTCAATAAAAAATATGAAAAAAAATATATGTAAGAAAAGGGTTGACACGATTACATATATCCGATACTTTTTCGGTACGATTGATAAATTTGATTTTTATTTTTTACGTAATGTATCTGAAATGCAATCGATATTTTTTCGGTACGGTTGATAATAATTATTTTTTTCATACGGTGCACTATAACTTATTATGTGTCAACCAATAGAATATTTTAGTTTTAATTTTAAATTAATATTAGGGTAATAGTTATTTTAGGTTCATTAATAGGTGTTGGGTTTTTAGTGGATGACACGTATTTACCAGGTTTATGGTAGTGTTACTCTAAAATAACATACCGTAATCGCATTGAGAACTTCTTCTTTTTTTAGCTGCTCGTGTTACCGAGAAGTGTTACCGAGAAGTGTATGTAGACAATCCTACGTAGTAATATTTCCATAATTTTTGTTAAACCTTGATGAGATTGCTTTTGATCGAATAGCTCCAAAAAACTATGGTAGGCTAACCTAAAAAAAGTAATACAGTAAAAATGAATCCGCTTTATTCATATAGGCCTATAACTCATGAGTTTTTTATGATGATTTAGACAACTAAATTTGGGGGTTTTAAATTAATATTTTAATTGGATATATTTATTCTCAATTTTGTGTATACGATTGATTTAGTAATTTATTCTGATAATTTATCAGGTGTGCTTGAGCCCGATTATTTACTTAAAACATGGTGGGAAAAAGATAAATTATCAATTCAAGTGTTTTTTTTAATATTTTAATGGTTAAAGTAATGTTTGTATTTAGGGCCCATTTTTTTTATCGGCTTTGGGTCTCCAAAATGCTGGAGACGACACTGCCCAAAAAGTAAGCTTTTAAACTAAGTGACTAACCAGATAAGCAAAAACACAAACAACTTGAGCTCAAAATTTGGCCTAAATTAAACAAAATAAATAAAAAAACCCTAAATTAACAAAATATACAACAATAACAAAAACCCCGAGTTCACATAATATACCAAAAACACCAAATTAACAAAATATACAAAAGAGTAACCACAAAAAGTAAACAGCAAAAAATCCTAAATTAACAAAATATACAAAAAAAAAAGTTAAAATAATGTAACAAAAACACTTAACTAACATAATAAACAAAAAAAAAAACCTAAATTAACAAAATATACAACAACAAAAAAACCAAGTTAACATAATGTACCAAAAACACTAAACTAACATAATATAGGAGTTAAAACCCACTTCACAAAAAAACTAGAAAAAAAATAAAATAAAATCCAAAAACACCTTTTTCTGCAAGATGACGTGGCAGTCCCCGAGAGCCCGAACAAACGCTTCGTATTCACAAAAAGTAACAAACCCGAACCCTCGCCTCTCACCGGTATCCCTATCATGAGCAACGACACACTCGTCTATCTTTCCGTACTTCAAAAAGTGCTCCTTTAGTACAACGTCACTCGTCTCCCTCGATAACCCACCAATAAAGAGCTTTAGCCTGTCACAATCCGCCATTGTTGGGTGGGTTTAGTAACTTTAGTTAATTAAATGGACTGAATTGGTGTGGGTTGGGAATTTGAGGGGGGGAATGTGAAAGAAAAGGGGAACTTTGTAGTGAGAAACCCTAACTGCTAAGTGAAAAAATATATTTGAGATCTGAGAGAAATTAATTTCACCGAGATAAGAGGAGGTAAATGTTTTTTTTTTTTGTTATAATTGGGTTAAATATGAAAGGGGATCCTTGAAATATGGGTGATTTATATATTAGCCCCTGCAAAAAATAGCTCTATTTTTCCGCCATTATTTTATAGCTATTTTTATCCAATTAGGGGACTAGTGTTTAATAAAATAATGGAATTGTTGTCATTTATTCTTTCATACCAAAAGTGAATGTAACTGCGTAAACATCCGTCAAAGATAGATATTCAAATGTGAGATATAATGACTATAATTTCATTGATCTACGTCGTCAAAGCTTTAATTGAACAAAAAAATGTTAGATTGGATAAAAAATGGTAAAACTTGAAGGATACTAAACAACAATTTTGGATAATAATTGGGTAAATTATGAAATGGCCTTATGAAATATGGGTGATTTGTAATAAAACCATCCCCAACCACGAATATAAATTGTCTTTTTAAAAAAATAAAAATAAATAAAGACTTGTTACCTGAAAATAAGTAATTTAAAAAGTGACCTATTAAAGTAAAGAATGTAATAAAAAATGCATTTATGAATACAAATTATTAGAAACTTGCATTTTTATACCATCAACATAAGAATTTTTTTTTGTTATTCTTCTGTATTAACACGACAAATAGAAGAATTTTCCGCCGCTTGAGGGATCGATGTTATAGTCACGGATATAAAACTACTCGCCAAAACAATGTACTGGAGTTTCACTTGGACTCATATCGCTCAAGCTAAAGTACGATATTTTAATATCATCTTACGTTTGTATCGGGCCAGTTTTGGCCTCTTTTGTGCATTTTAATGTTATTATCATTTTGACAAAAAAAAAAAACTAATAATTGCTATCATTAACATGGTTTGTGTGATAAGGAGTACATGTTTGTCACAACTTTATCTTGAAAATTTCATAACTTGAACTTTTTAATCCATTCTAAGGAATCTTCTTTTTGTATATGTATCTTTTAAGTTATCTAAATCTAAAAGATAGGAGCAACAATTAAAGAAAAAGAAAGTAAATGGTGTGTTTGGGCCATTTGTAAGTGAACTTTAAACTAAAAGAACCAAATCAGTAATTAAATACTACTTACAATACATAGAGTAGTAATAAGCAGTTATTATCAAAATTAAATTAAATTAAGCAGTTACATTACATTACAATTTAGGCCATTATCACTGCACGGAAGAAGGGATGACTAAAGAAAGTCGATTGACCTCATAAGTTTGTTAACATTTTCAAAAAAAGTTTGTTAACATTTACAATAATCTCATGTCCAAAATGACACAAATGTACAACTTTATACTCAATGATTCGTTTATGTTGAATTCTCTTTTTCCGCTATCCGATACAGGTTTGGATTTCTTTAAAACATTTTTTTAAAAAAACCTACTCAAAATGACCTTAAACGAAAAGGAAACAAAGAAAAAATAAATGAAATTATTTTCCATTTATATGTTTGGAAGATTGGGAAAAGAATGAGAAAATGAAAATAAAACAACAGTAAAATGTCTCGTTTATTTTCATAACAGGTGATTTAATTTTAAATAAAATACTTATTCTTCAAAGAAGTGACATATTTTTTTTTAAAAGTGATTTGAGTTTTTTTTATTTGGATATTTTTTTTATATACTTTTTATCAATTTTTATAAAGATTGATCACAAGAAAACTAAAATTTGGAGGAGAGAGACACACACACATAGCGGGGGACAATTGGAATAGCTAATTACGAAAAAAAACAATATTTAGAGAAATGCAAAACAATATAGAAAAGGATAAATCAACGTAAACGAATTATTGAGTATAAAGTTGTGTCATTTTAGACATGGGGTTATTTTGGCCAATTGAATTTCTTTAGTCAACTCATCCCTTCTTTTGGGGAAAAATTTATACGGTATTATTATAAGTGTTTAATAACTTAGATATTAGACTATCACTTTTAACTATTTACATACTGATTTATCATTTTCTCTTAATTAAGGACCTAACAGCATAATTTGACGAAATTGCGGTCATTATATCTCAAGTTTCGAGATATATTTTTTATGGGTGTTGACAAAATTATACTCACTATGTGATATGTGACAAAATGTATAAATCAGTTCCTAAATTGTTAAAAATGGTAGTCCGATACCCGATTGTTAACCATTGGTAATAAAAATACAATAAACATGTTTTTCCCCTACTTATTTGAAACTTTTAGCTTTCAGTTGACTTACTAATGACCGGACGAGTTGCAAATGTAACAATTTTGTTCTCTAGATTTTTTTACTCAAGATTGATTATAGTGGTATGGTAAGTAGTTGTGTTGTAGATGGTGTACAATTTTTCCACGTTCTTTTTCCTTAGGTATTTATGTATACATATACTAGCATATATATATATATATATATATATGATCCACGCGATTTATGATGAAACACATGGATTAAAGATAATATGTTTGCAAGATAAACGTTTGTTCTAACGAAAAAAAAACTCTAAATGTAATAACTGTTTATATAATAAAATAGTTAAAATCTACCACTCTTCTATGAATAACGCAATAAGAATAAATTACTATAGAATAAATTGAAGGGCTTTTACCTTGAATAGAGAGAATTCTAAATACAACAAAGTTTCTTAAATATAAATTCTAAGTACTAAATATTCATGTTAATTTCCCTTAAGTTTTGGGTAATTAAGCATATCATATAAAGAAAGTGGGACCAAAAACCCAAAAACCCAGATATACAATGAGGATAATACCCTATAACTATACAAGACAACTAATTCTTAATTAAGTTATAGATAAGGTATCGATACAAAATTTACCCTATAACTACACAAGGCAACAAGTATGTTCTAAACAAATAACTGAACAAAGGTCTAAACCTAGTAGCGTACTAAGCCAAGTCATAACAAACGATATGCTAGACATGTATGAACAACTATGATCAAAACTATATACATCTAAAAAAGAGTAGATGTGGCTCACTAAACAAAGATACAGCATAAAAAAGTATTCTACATAAAGAAATATAAGTCTAAGCAAAGATCGAAGCAAAATAAATTAAATTGGAAGTATCAACCACGAGACTCAAACAAGTAGTATCTAAAAAGAATATCTATCTTAATATCGGCTAGGATTACTTGACATACTACTGTTAGGGTCGATACAGGCGAATCAATGAAAGACAGAAATACTAAAACCGAGCACACACACGCTTTGATAACGGAGTTCACCCAAATTGGCTACGTCTCCGGGCCGCTACACGTGGCACTTAATATATATATTAAAAGAGGATTACAAACGTAATCTAGCTAGATCACAAAGTTATGGTTCTCTCGCAACTAGAACTCTCTCTTTATAATATAGAGGTGTTTGTGTAGGTGTAATTAAAATACAAGATATTGGGGCATATAAATAGGACCCTTAGTGGGTCATATTACAATTCCAAGTGATGTGAGATAATTTGAAAACATGGCCAAACCTCATTTGGCTCCACAACTCAACAACTACTAGTCACATGAAATCACAGGCACCAGCAATCTGCAACAAGACTCATAGTCGGTTTTACAAATCGTCGCGCTTCTACCTACATATCGAATCAAATAAATACAAAGTTAAAGCATATATCCAAATAAGGTACTTAGACTTCAATTACTCCAAACGGAATCAAAAGTCTCATTCGCCATCAGTTATTAGAAGAACGTATTCATTAGAAATCATATGTTTATACACAATCATTTTGGTTGACAAGGTTTAAACTGTAACAAATACGTCCAAGAAGATTGAGATTTTTTTTGCTTGTTACATATATTTGGTTTTTTAAGGGTAATATAAATAGGTCCAAGTATCATACTATTAATATAAATAAACTAAAAAAAATTTGAGACTGTCAAATTTTATCAATTTTTTTTAAAAATCTCTCAATCTATTTTAATAATTAGAAATATCGCTAATCAATTTAGGCTATATCCGTAATTAGTAAAATATAATGAGGATAAATTATTAATTAATTATATTAGGTATATTGGTAATTATTAAAACATAGTGAAGATATTTTTTTAAAAATTAGACAAAATTTGACAGTTTCATTTTTCTTGATCGACTTATATATATAAAGTTATCAGATGCCATGTAAAATGGAAAATCCATAGAGAAAACTCGTACGCGCGTCTCTGAAGTAGGTAAAATACAAAGTAGGTAATTCTCCATGTTTTTTTATTTATAGATAGTAGTTTCAGTTACTCTTGGTAATTAAGAAAGAAAATATTTTATGTTCAAAAGAATGAGTGAGAACATGGAACCCATAAGCATCCCCAGTGTGTTACTAAACTCTGGCCACAAAATGCCGATGATCGGATTTGGCACAGCAGCCATTCCGAACCCATCGGAGGAGGAGTTGGTTTCGATTTGCTTTGAGGCTATAAAATCAGGGTACCGACACTTTGATACGGCAGCTCTATACGGGACAGAGAAGCCACTTGGCCGAGCTGTAAATAAAGCCCTAGAGCTCAGAATAATCAAGAGCCGAGAGGAACTTTTCATTACTTCCAAATTGTGGTGCAACAATGCTCACTCTGACCTTGTTCTCCCAGCTCTCAAGAATACGCTTAGGTAATTGAGTAGGTGACTTCTTTTACAATCTAGGTTTTCTTAATCAAGTCTTAATTTCGTAGTTAAGGAATATGTTGGGACATGAATACAGATCCTTAACCACCGCTGATTTTCATATGAATTAGATCTTAATTACAATTATTGACATTCTTGTCGTTGACTTTTATTTTTTTTCATTTTCTAGACTTTTTTTATTTGTTCTTGAAAAAAATGGTAATTATAAAATTGAGCTTTCCGAATTACAAAGTAGATTTTTAAAATTAAAAACTCAAATTCTGACTCTTTTCTGAATTTGATGCTTTTTAAGATCCGTTTGTATATGAAGATTGGAAAACTGTTTTAAAAAATTAAAATTATAAACCCGAGTTTGTAATTCGTAAAACCCAGTTTTCGAATTTAAAAACTGATTTATAATTTACAATTATTTCTTTTAGAATTTACTTTTTTAAAAAAAAATTGTGAAAAGGCTTAAAAGGCAAAAAATAAAACTGAGAAACTCTTGAGTCTTTTAACAATCCTTTATATACTTTATAAAAAAATTTGGATTTTCTCAAAAAAGAAGTATTAGAAAATTCAAATAAATGAGCTTTAAACTCAGTTTCTAAATTCTATAATTAATACTAAAATTAATGTTTTACATTTTTTTTTTCCTTTTTAAAAAAGGCAAAACAAAAACGATGAACTTCGATATTTGACTGGATTTAGAAAATTAGGCATGTACAAAGATGGCACCAAAAAAGAGCATAGAAAAAATGCAAATTGATCACTCTTTAGGAAATTTTCTTTCAAGAAGCAGTTTGCGCATGCAAGTTCCCTTTTATAAAAGTCCTAATCTTTATTTTTTCTAATTAAACAGGATGCTAGGGCTAGAATATGTGGATCTGTATTTGGTGCATTGGCCAGTGAGGTTGAGACCTGAATTTAAAGGGTATACTTTCGGAAAAGAGGACATACTTCCTTTTGATATAAACAAGACATGGGAGGCAATGGAAGAGTGTAGCAAGTTGGGATTAGCCAAGTCTATTGGTATATGCAACTTCAGCTGCCACAAGCTCTCTAAACTCCTCCAACACGCCACCATCCTTCCGGCTGTACATCAGGTTTTTGCGTTGATCAATAAAAATCTTAGATATGCACAATACGTGTGTTATAGACTATAGAATCTTGATTTCTTCACCACCGCATCATCCTCTTATGGTTGCAAGTTTATACCCTGATTTTTTTTCTTTTACAAAACCAAGCCATTTTCGGCACCTACCTTCCGAAGTATCACATCAAATAGGGCATTGGTTAACTTGAATCACACAAAATTAATAGCCCATCGAGTGTATAAAGTTTATTCTGAAAACCAATAACCAAAGAGAATAAACTCATACTGTATAGTGTATACCAAAATAGTTTTTGTTCCACTCTGAATAGGCTTGAAGTCTAAACCATCCTTCAACGGAGGTAAACCAGCGCTAGACCAAGCCACCTTTGGTCCAAATTACTAAAGTTCAGCTCATGTCAGAGAAAACATCTAAATGGTATCTCAATCGTGTAATGATGATTAAGCACGAAAAAGAGTATAAAGGATTCAAATAGAGGAAAACATTAACCAAAAAAACATACAATTAAACCATTCTTTGTGAAAAAATTAAAAATAACGACAGAACCATCTTCTGTATGTACTTACCCAAAACGGATGCTCGTGAAACTCATTTCAATGATTCCTTTCAGCATGATGGGAAAACAAAGTACAAAACCAAAAGTTGACTTAATTTAAAACAAATTTGATGATATAAGGTTCTACGCAGATGGAAATGAATGTGTCGTGGCAGCAACAGAAAATGCTAAAATTCTGTGAAGAGAAAGGAATTCATGTAAGTGCATGGTGTCCGCTAGGGGGGAATGGAGCATCTTGGGGAACCCTTGCAGTGATGGAGAGTCCCGTCCTTAAGAATATTGCTACTGCTAAAGGCAAGAGTAATGCACAGGTAATAACTCGATAACGTTGTATGGTAATTAAGTAATAATGCTTACGCACAATACATTAATTAGTATTCAAGTGTGTTTTCTTTTTTACATTGCAGGTGGCACTCCGTTGGGTGTATGAACAAGGAGCAACTCCAATAGTAAAGAGTTTTAACACAGAGAGAGCAAGGCAAAACCTTAGAATATTTGATTGGGAACTACAAGAGGATGATTTGGCTCTAATTCAAAAAATTCCACAAAATCGGGCGTTTTCAGGCGAATATTTTGTTAGTCCAAATGGACCCTATAAATCGAGCCAAGAGATTTGGGATGGTGAAGATGAAGCCTGAATTCTTAGATTTCTCCTCTTCTCTTTTGAAATAAAAACCAAATCTTACTTGCTAAAACTTCCCTAATGTTTTGTTCTCCATCTTCCCTCTATCGTCTGTTAGGAAATACGATTAAAACACATGCTGTTTTTGTTTTATTATTTTCTTTATCAGACGTTGTTATATTTTTATGAGATTTTATATTGGCATGTTATTTGTTTTGTTTATTAATGCGCAAATAAGTGTCTAATATTATAATTCGTGGATAGTATAGTGTGTAGAGTACGGGTTACACGTGAAAAATTAGACTATCGGTTCTTATATAATATAAGTAAATTGTTTACAACTTTAGATGGAAATGTACAGACCAACGGTACAGTTGCAGTATATAATTTTAGTATGTCTGTTTTGACTACAGAGAATGGAGTATTCCAATTTTATACGCTAGAGGATTTTTAGTATATTAAACATGACCGCAGCAAGACAATTGTTTTTGTACTTATTAGATAAAATAATTAACGCATTGGGTTATAGAATTTGTTTAAACTCTTAATTCTGATTTTATTAATTAATCATGTATGAGAAATGATAATCGTTTTAATTCATAAAAGAGTATGATTGTTTACGAGTCATAAACTCAGTGAGTTAGACGGTGACGTTTCAAGTATAGTGTTTATTAGTAAAAGCTTAAAAGTATTGGGATACTTGAAACGTATAGTGTTTATTAGTAAAAGCTTAAAAGTATTGGGATACTTGAAGATTACAGTTGGACGGTGAGTTGGACCGATAATGGGATTGATGATACCCCTTAAAAGCTTAAAAGTATTTTTGTATCAAAACCCTACAGGTGGATTTATTAATCCGATACATTAATTAAGTTAAGTGGTATTTATTAAGCAATACAATATTCTTAATAAATATAAATCGTCAGTGATTTAAATTGGTAAGTGGGTGTCTGTTTAATTTTAGGGTCAATGCCCAAAACATACAATGGGGATGATTTAAACATAATGACATGAAACGAATTATCTTCTAAAAGATTCGGAATATAGGAGAGAGATTTCAGTTACAGTTCTTTAGTGGAAGAGGCTCTAACTTAATCAGATGAGAAAAGATTCATGTTGATGAGTTTAAGTTCGAATCTGATTAGCATAAACTCTTATTTATTCAGCCTATCAGGTCCCTAACGTAGCCTATATAAACATGCTTCGTATCACCATGAAAATATATATTTTCTATATACGTTTTTTAGTGATAGAGAGTCAACCATCTTTTCAGAAGCAAGTCGTTTTTTTAGAAATACGTTAGAAGACCCGATTCTTTCAGAAAGAAAAGTTCAGCATCACTGTAATCTTCTAAACATAAAAGGTAAAATAATAACAGTTTTAAATAGTATCATACACAATTTTAATAAAATTTCTGGGCATTTTTTCCGCTGATATAAAACTTTCATCTTCAACTTTTTAGGTGTATATAATTCAAATGATCACATGACCTGGATATGCTCTTTTACTATTAAATTTCATGAAATTCACTAATATCCTTTTGTTTAGTAGTTTAAGCATGCAAGAGTGTCTTGTCCAATGCTTAATAGTTCATGAACTCAATTTTCAAGGAATGGATTCTGAACTACAACAAACTCTAGTTAATTATTCAAGAAACATAACAATGAATATAAGGAACATATGAAACTGTTCATCCCTGCACAACCTAAGTAAGAATAAAAATATATGTCGTGTATGTTGTTTAAAAAATCCATGCTTTGAGCTTTCTAGGCGCTAGGCTTTGGCTTGCCGGCCGATTAAGGCTAGTCATTCACATTCATATTATTTGGGACAATTAGGTCAATCCGTCAAGAAAACAAATACAAACTCAAGTTAAATCCCTCATATGGTGTGATCATATATTTGTGTCACTCTCTAGGTAATTTGACATTTGTTTATTTGACTAATTTTGGCTAAACCCTCTGCCTAATTTCAGATTATAATGATTTCCTGTCGAACTTTAAAACAAGAGCTGTTGTTTACTTTATGTTACATAATAAATCACATCTCTTTTAGTCTAATTTTGGCCAAGCAAAAGTTGTTTAATTTTGGCCAAATCCCCTGGATTTTACATTAATGAGCCCTTGTCATCATAGGTTAATGTGCAGAAGTTTTAAATGATCAAGCGATAAAGCTAGAAACCACAAAAATGTATTTCTTCTTATTTAATACTTTTACCGAAAGTGATTCTCCTTCTCCACGCTTTCGATTTATAATTAGTTTCAGTTTCTTTTAGTAAGAAGAAAATGTTTCATTTTCAAAAGAATTAGTGAGGACAGGGAAAGAGTGAATATGGAATCCATAAGCATCCCCAATGTGTTACTAAACTCCCGCCACAAAATGCCGATCATTGGATTTGGTACAACCGCCTTTCCGAACCCATCAAAAGAGGAGTTGGTTTCTATTTACTTGGAGGCTATAAAATTAGGGTATTAAGTAAAAAATACGTTTAGTGTACTGTACTATCAGTCGTTAACGATTTAAGCACTGCATTATCATTTTCAATAATTGAGTTACCGAACTACGAAATTTTCTTCTAATTAAGAGACTAACATCATAAATCGACAAAATTGCAGTCGTTATATCTCACATTTGAGGATCTATTTTTACGAAAGTTGATAGAATTGCACTCATTATGTGATAGCCAAGAAAACGTAAGTGCCATTTCATCATTTTGTTTAACAATATATCCTCAATTGTGATAAATTTTAATAAAATGCAATAATATTGCAAACAAATATGAATAAAATGGTGCAACATCGCCATAAATTAGATAGAGAAAAACAATTTTTATTTATTCAGGGTTAATCAAGAAAATCGCAATTGGCTGAGTATTTACAGCTCATTTCTCTGTTAACCAATCAGAGAGTGGCATCTGTCTATAACTACCCATTCTGTTACAAGACTTAAGATAATTACAAATAGGTCCAATGATATGAAAACGTAACAAAAAGTAATACAGAGTAATTATAGAAAACATACAGTCTTTCTAAAAGCTAAAGAATTAACCCAAACTAACTAAATAATTTCATCAAATTTCGTAGATTAGTATCTTAATTGTGACAAATTGATAGTGCAGTACCTAAATCGTTAAACACTTGTAATACATTACACGTATTTTTTCCTACCGACACTTTGATACTTTGATACGGAAGCTACATACAACATAAAGAACCCGCTTGGCCGAGTTGTGGTTAAAGCGCTAGATCTCGAGTTGACCAAGAGTCGTGATGAACTTTTCATTACTTCCAAACTGTGGTGCAATAATGCCTACCCTAACCTTGTTCTCCCAGCTCTCAAGAATACCCTTAGCTAATTAATAATCTTTCTCAACTGGATATTTTATAAAATTTCTAGAATATGGAGGTTTACATCAAAAGAAACAATTACTTATTTTATTTTATAATTTTATTTGACAAACATAAATAAAATTCTTTGGATTCAGTTTTTAGATTTTACATTTTCAATTCTGGGAAGAGCTAACCGTCCAAGTCTAGTAAGGTTGGGCCTCGGGCAAATGTTCGAAAAAAAATTTTAACGGGCAAGCACGTCTACTATTTCTTAAATATATTTTTTAATTCTATATAAAATATTTAATCACATCTCATTTACATTGTGTTATAGTAGTGTGGGGGTTGTGTAGTCATGAATTTGACTTGTTGGCCATGAGTTAAATACTCACAAATTACAATTTTATTTTATAGACAATTAAAAATATTTTTAAGCCTTAAACATATACATTAACCGAGCCGGCCCTGCGTCTGCTTATACATGATCCGTATATTATCAAGTTTCCACTCATAAATTCAAATTTAAGATTAAAAAAAACACCTAGTAATGTACCGTTGTATTACTTTCATATAAATCAGATACTCTTGTATGTTTAAACAGATACAGAAAAATGAAACATAGGACATAAGCAAATTGATCACTGTTTAGGGAACTTTCTTTCAAGAACCATTTTGTGCATGCAAGATCGTTTTTCAAATGTCCTAGCCTTTATTATTATTATTATTATTATTGACAAACAGGTTGCTAGGGCTAGAATATGTGGATCGTTATTTAGTGCATTTTCCAGTGAGGTTGAAACCGGAATTTGAAGGGTATACTTACGGAAAAGATGACATACTTCCTTTTGAGATACACAAAACATGGGAGGCAATGGAAGAGTGTAGCAAATTGGGATTAGCCAAGTCTATTGGTATAAGCAACTTCAGTGGCCACAAGCCCTCTAAAACTCCTCCAACACGCAACCATCCCTCCCGCGGTCAATCATGTTTTTGCGTTGATCAATAAAAATCTTAGATACACTATGCGTGTATTATAGACTATCGTTTTTACATGATACAACCAGTGTCGGCCTAAGAGTGCCTTGTTTTTGATAAATCTATGATTGCAGATGAACATAAATGGTGTAAATAAAGAAAGACATGTATGTTTTTAACTGAACAATGTTCTCACACCTTAACTTAATTACAGAAGCCATAGATTGAGTTATATACAGAGAAGTAATTATTGCTCTAGAGACTAAATTTTCACCTATTAATATTCTAGTCTATCAAAAGGAAAGTTATTACAAATAGACCCACAAAAGTGAAAACCATATTAAACAACTATGTACTCAACATGCCCCCTCAAGATGGAGGAGGATGAATATTCAGAGTTCCCATCTTGGCCAACAAGTAGTGAAACTGTCGAGACCCCAACGGTTTTGTAAGTATATCTACAACCTGTTCAGATGTACGAACATGCATAGTGTGTATCAAATTTGCTTGAATATTTTCGCGTATAAAATGACAATCAATATCAATGTGTTTTGTGCACTCATGGTGAATGGGGTTAGCTGCTAAAAAGATGGCAGATTTGCTGTCGGAAAAAACCAAAGCTGGTTTGTGATGAATAATGCCAAGATCATGTAATAGGTTCAACAACCATAATATTTCGCAGCCCGTGGAAGCGATGGCCCTGTATTCCGCTTCTGCTGAACTTCTAGCCACAACCGTTTGCTTTTTACTTTTCCACGAAATAAGAGAAGTGCCTAAAAACACACAAAAACATGTGATAGATCGTCTACTATCCAAACAAGCTCCCCAATCGGAGTCCGAATAAGCTGTTAATTGGAGAGAGGACTGTCTCGGGAAAAATAGTCCTTGGCCAGGAGTTGCTTTTAAATACCGTAACACTCTATAAGCTACTGCCATTTGATTTTCAGTAGGCGCCTCCATAAATTGTGATAATATATGAACAGTATATGAGATATCCGGCCTTGTAATTTTTAAATATCAAAGTTTTCCCACTAAGCTCCGATAAACAGTAGGGTCAAGTAGAGAAGAAGAATCATTTTTAAATAATTTCATATTAGAACTCATGGGAAATTCTAAAGGTTTGCACCCCAAATATCATGTATCTTGTAAAAGTTCCAGTGTGTATTTTCTCTGGCTTAGGGAAATACCTTGCTTAGAATGAGCAACTTCGAGTCCTAGAAAGTATTTTAGGACACCTACATCTTTGGTGCGAAACTGAGTATTAAGAAAATTCTTCACTGTTATAATCAAGGAAGTGTCGTTGCCTGTAATCACTATATCATCAACGTAAACAAGCAGTACAAGAAAAGAGCCAGACTTTGTAAGTGTGAAAAGGGAATAATCAGATTTTGATTGAATAAATCCAAAACTGAAAAGAGCAGAGCATAATTTTTGAAACCATTGGCGACTCGACTGTTTCAGACCGTAGAGAGATTTAAGGAGTTTACAAACTCTTTGCTCACATTCTTTTGCAAAACTAGGAGGTATTTTCATATAAACATCTTCATTTAAGTCTCCGTGCAAAAAAGCGTTATTAACGTGTAATTGTACGAGTGACCAGTTTCGGGTTGAAGCTATAGCAAGTAAACATCGAATAGTACTCATTTCGCCACAGGTGCAAATGTCTCTTCATAGTCTAAACCTTGGACTTGACTAAAACCTTTGGCAACTAGTCTTGCTTTGTATCGCTCGAGGGAACCATCAGACTTGAATTTAATTTTATATACCCATTTACATCCAATAGGTTTCTTACCCGAGGGTAAGTCAGAGAGAACCCAAGTACTATTTGCTTCAAGAGCACTTATTTCATTATTCATGGCTTGTTGCCATAAAGGATCATTTATTGCTTGTTTAAAATTTTGAGGTTCAACAAGTGAACTAATGGCACAAACAAAAGCTTTATGTGAAGAAGAGAGATTTTTATAAGAAATATGTGCGGAAAGATTATAAAGCAATTTTGATTGAGAGAGAGAAGAAACGACATGTTGGCAATGATAGTTTTGCAAGTAACTAGGACGTTGTGTAACTCTAGTGGACTTTCTTTGAGGAATAGGGGGAGTTGAGGTTAAACTTGTGATGTCTGACTCATCATGAGTAGAAGTGTAACGACTCGGTCCGTAGGGCCGAGTCGTTACAAGTAGAAACATTTACAGGAGGCAAGATAGTTTGTGGTTCTTCTGGAATTAAAGGAATAGAACAAGGAAGAACAGGAGAAGGATTGCTAGGAGTCGGAGGTGGAGCATATGGAAAAATATGTTCGTGAAAGACGACATCTCTCGAAATGAAAATCTGGTGCGTTGAAAGGTCAAATAACTTATAGCCTTTAGTACCGAAAGGATGTCCTAAAAGAATGCATTTTCTAGCTTTAGGATCGAACTTGTGTCGATTACGAGATAATGTAGAAGCAAAACACAAAGATCCTATTACTCTCAAATGATCGTATAAAGGAGGACGAGAAAACAAGAGCTCAAAAGGGGTCTTGTTATTTAGTACGGGAGACGGTATTCTGTTAATTAAGTATGCAGCAGAACATACACATTCACCCCAAAAACGGAGAGGGAGGTGAGCTTGAAATCTTAGCGCTCTAGCAATGCTAAGTAAGTGTTGATTTTTTCTTTCAACCACACCGTTTTGTTGTGGTGTATCTACACAACTAGTTTGGTGTAATGCTCCCATTTTAGAATAAAATTCAGGTAAGCGAAACTCAAGTCCGTTATCGCTCCTAACACATTTTATTTTCTTAGAAAATTGGGTTAAGACAAATTGAAAGAAAGAAATTAGGATAACAGTGGCATCAGATTTATGCTTCATAAGATAGACCCAAGTGCATCGACTAAAATCATCGACGATGGTAAGAAAATATTGAAAACCACCAATAGCTTGTACACGATAAGCGCCCCAAATATCAACGTGTATTAAATCAAAAATAGAGGTGCTATGAGTTACACTGGTAGGAAAAGGTTGTCTTTGTTGCTTAGGTAACGGACATATTTGACATTGAAAGTTTTTATCATGACCGATGTCAGTTACAGACTTTTGCAAAACTTGTAGTCTAGGTAATGAAGCATGCCCCATCCTAAAATGCCACAATTCAGTAGAAGACCCAAAAGGTGAAGCAAAATTAGCAATTGAAGAACAACTAGTACTTAAAATTGGAGCGAAAGCGAGATAATATAATCCATTTTTGAAATCAGCAATACCAATCATCCTCTTGCTGAAAGTGTCCTGTATTAAACAAGTATGTGACAGAAAAACCAAAGTGCAAGGATTGGTTTGTGTTAACTTGCTAATAGATATAAGATTTACCGAAAACGAAGGAGCATATAAAACATTAAGAAGAGTTAAATCTGTATTTAATTTGATATCTCCCATATGTGTCACAGGTACAATCTGACCATTGGGAAGAGATATTGTAACATTCATTAATTTGATATTAGAAGTGAAAGCGTCGATTGAATGGACTATATGATCAGTAGCCCCAGAGTGTAATATCCAAACATGAGGTGCAGGACACGTATGCATGAAATTATAGGCAGAGGAATGAGCGCAAGTACCTGATATAGGAGAATGTGAAGAAGGAACAGAGGCGCCATGAGTGGAAACAGAACAAGCGGTTGAAGAATGAGCAGAAGGTAGATTTGCATAACTTGTACCATTTGCACCACTACCAGAATAGCTCATACTCAGAGGATCACTCGCCAACGAACCCATGTTCATAGTATTATTTCCCAAGTTTTGAGAAAAACCACGAGCTGGAGATTGGATTGAGTGGTTGAGTTGGTGATATTGATGGTGCATAACAGGCAACTTTTGGTGGTAATTAGCTTCTTCAGGGATGTGATAAGGTGAATGTTGATTTTGGTAATTATGTGATGCCGGAGTTGCGTAACTAGATATAGGATTAAACTCCGGACCATGACTAGTGATGGCGGCTGACGGTTTGTAAAACTTATGTCCCGGAGGATAACCATGTAGTTTGTAACATTTATCCTTAACATGGTTATCCTTTTGACAATGAGTGCAAAACAATTTGCCTCTTCCTCTACCCTTAGCAAAAAAGTTCCCTTGATTTTGTACAGCGACATGAAAAGGCGGCCTGTAATTGTTATAGTTGGCTTGCGGATGAGTTTGATAGGATGAAGACTGATTAGGAGAACTATCGAGATGCAGCTTACCCAAATCAAAATGTTGTGATTGACTAGACATTGCCATAACTTCTGTAGGGTAATGAATAGGTGAAGACATGGTCTTATGCCTTTCTTCCGAAACCACCAAATTCAAAATTTGGTTCAAGCTCGGCATGGGACTAGTTAACAATATATGACCTCTTGTAGATGAGTATTTGTCATTTAATCCCATGAGAAATTTCATAGCTATAAATTGCTCCGCATTGGTCCGGACCTGCTCCGTGGCTTTACATGTACATTTGTTCATCCCACCACAGACACAAGTCGGTACATGACAAAATTGATGCAACTCATTCCAGAGGGTCTCTAACTTTGTAAAATAATCCATCACGGACTGATTTCCTTGCACATACATAAATATATCCTTTTGTAGTTCGGAAAATTCTAGGTCCATTGGACTGTGTATACCGCTCCTTGAGTATACACCACATATTAAATGCATTTGGCGAATATACTATATTGGCAGCTATATCTTTCACAACAGAGTTTAAAATCCACGATTGTACCATTAAATTGCATCGAATCCATATAGGATGTAACGGGTCAGTGGACATTGGTTCAACGATACTCCCATCTATAAAACCTAGCTTATTTTTGGATCCTACAGCCATATACATCGCTCGACTCCACGAGTGATAATTATTACCATCTAAAAGAGGTGAAACTATAACTGATGTGGGGTTATCACCATTACTCAGATAGTATGGGCTCATAGGACTCATACCTTGAGTTGAAGAGTATGAACCGGATGCCTCAGTAGTAACGCCGGCAGAGGTCGCGGCTCCCGAGGACGTAATAGTGCTCACTTCTTCAATAGCCATTTACCCAAATCAAAATTAGGTTTTAGAGAAAATAGAAGTCTAGGTTAAAAGTAAGATCAGATCGATTTAATCTGCTCTGATACCATGATAAATCTATGATTGCAGATGAACATAGATGGTGTAAATAAAGAAAGACATGTATGTTTTTAACTGAACAATGTTCTCACACCTTAACTTAATTACAGAAGCCATAGATTGAGTTATATACAGAGAAGTGATTATTGCTCTAGAGACTAAATTTTCACCTATTAATATTCTAGTCTATCAAAAGGAAAGTTATTACAAATAGACCCACAAAAGTGAAAACCATATTAAACAACTATGCACTCAACAGTTTTCTTGCCTCTCAAACCTTCGGTAGTTTTTCCTAACAAAGATTATGATGAGGGTCAGGTACTGAACACTCAACTCAACTAGGAAATATGGACACCGGATAAACGTTAAATGCAGACACTTAGCTATTTATTTTTCGTTTTCTCATTTAGAAATTGCTCTTTTTCGTTTTTATTAGGAATCATGCCACTAAGGCGCACGCGATATTTAAAAAAATTTGAATATTCAAATATCATGATTCATGATGGTCATGATTCAAATGGTCAGGTCCATGCACTTACTTTTTATTTGTTAATTTATACTAGTTTAAAACGTTAAATTGGTAGACCGAAAACAAGAGATATTTGTTGCTATATGTTAAGTATGAAAGAAAAAGACTCGTTTCTCCTTTTTGCAATTCATTCCTATCTCAATCAAACGTTTCCTTATTTCTCTTCCCTTCTACTAGTTTTGATTGCGTTTTTCTGTCTTGTTTTTTCATCATATAACCGTATTTGGATAAATTGCTATTTGAATGGCTACCATGTTCTATACACATATTTCAATTGAATATCTTTCACTTTCAAAATACCAATTTAGAATTCCCAAGATTACAAATTTACTCAATTTTATACCCAGACCTAGGGTTGTTTAACATATGGTGATGTGTCTGTGATTTGATCATCGCTACTCCATCCTCATATGGTTGTAAGTTTGTAGCCTGATCTTTTTTCCTTTTACAAAATCATGCCATTTTCGGCACGTACCTTTCGACTATCACATCAAAGAGTGCATCGAATAACTTGAATCACACACATTAATAGCCCGTCGAATGTAGAAAGTTTATTCCCAGACCAATATCCAAAGAATAAACTTATACCAAATATGCCAACATAGATTTTGTTCCACTCTCGAAAGTCCAAATTACTAAAGCTCAACCCATGTCAGAGGAAACATCTATTTAGTATCTGAATTTTGTATTGATGATTGAGCACGAACAAAGAGTATAAGGGATTCAGATCATAGGAAAAATATTAACCAAAAAGCATACAACTAAACCATACTTCTGGAAATTTAAAATATAATGACACAACCATCATTTATACCTACTTACCCAAAACGGACGCTCGTGAAACTCATTTTCAGCAATTTCTTTCAGCATGATGGGAAAATAAAGTACAAACCAAAAGCTGACTTTTAGACAAAATATAATGAATTAAGATTCTACGCAGGTGGAAATGAATATGGCGTGGCAGCAACAGAAAATGCTAAATTTTTGTGAAGAGAAAGGAATTCATGTAAGTGCATCTTTTCCGCTAGGTGCGAATGGAGCATTTTAGGGATCCCTTGCAGTGATGGAGAGTCCGATCCTTAAGAATATTGCTACTGCTAAAGGCAAGAGTATTGCACAAGTAATAACTCGAAATCATCGTGTCGTAATAAATAATAATGCCTTACGCACAATACAAATAGTTTCTGAAATTGAGTATTTCGTTTTCTTCTACAATATTGTAGGTAGCACTCCGTTGGGTGTATGAACAAGGAGCAAGTCCAATAGTAAAGAGTTTTAACACAGAGAGGGCAAGGCAAAACCTTGGAATATTTGATTGGGAACTAAAAGAGGATTATTTGGCACTAACTAAAAATATTTCACAAAATCGGGCGTATCTGGGTGATGAGAATTTTGTTAGTCCAAAGGGACCATACAAATCGATCCAAGAGATTTGGGATGGTGAAGATGAAGCATGAATTCTTGTATTTCTAATCTTCTCATTTGAAATAAAAGACCAAATCTTATTTGCTTAAATTCCCGTACTATTTCGTTCCCCGTCTTCTTTTTTTCTTCAACTTATCAGGTGAATTTAACTCGAATGAAAACACGACTTGGAAATATGCTCTTTTGCTTTTAATTTCCGTGCTATTCGTTAAATTCTTTTTGTTTAGTAGAAGCATGCAAGTGCTTCGTTCAATGCTTAATGGTTCAACTCATCAAAGGAATAGAATCTGAACTATAACAACCTCTAGTAAATTACAAAAAAAAACATAACAATGAATATTAAGGAACATGAAACTGTTTCCTCTACACAACCTTAAGATTAAAATGAGCCGCTAAGCGCTAGGCCTCGGCTTGCCAGCCCAATTAAGGCTAGTCATTCACTAAACTTAATTTAAATCCCTTAGTGATGTGATCATAAATTTGTGCCACTCTCTACAAGTCACATCGCCTCTAGTTCGTCGGTGTATCTCTCTCTCTTTATGGTTGCCGCTTTCTGGCTATGTACACATGTCGAGTATAACGGATCGCCAGCCTACATTCTTCTCATAGTAATTGATGGGCCAAATTTAATTTTTACACTATTTTATTTTTTCTTACTTGTATTGATGGGAAAACAAAATTAATTTTTATTCAAGACATCCCGCCAAATAAAAAAGACTTGGGCCAGCTCTTGTTATAATCTGATATCATAGCGGGCATAGTGATGTTGACATCATCTACACCCATTTGATATGTCCGTTCATAAGACCCTTAAAATGTCGGGCCACGAGCGAAGGTGGGTGTTAGAGTATATTATCACACATCGACTAGATAATAATCGAGTCTGTGATTTATAAAGAGTTGCTCATACTTAACATTACGAGGTCTTTTAATGGTAAAATATATGAGGTTTAACAGCTCTGCACACTAGTCACTACCACCTGAACCTAACCACTCCGCTCCCCTACTACTGGCCAGTGACTCCACTCCCTTACTGTCTGTCTAGCACACCTCCACAGTTCCACCATCCTATTCATATGAAGATGCATATGTGTAGGGGTTTATAAACACTGAACAAATATAATGGATTTCACAAAACCAAACGAATCATAAACCGAACTAGACTGTTTCTCATTTGGCTTGGTTCTACAAATTAATTCGATTTATAAGTCAGTAATTAATCCAATCTAGTTTGGTTGGTTTGCGGTTTTAGTGACCAAACCAAACCGATTACGTACGCATATATTAGTTTTTTATACAAATAATTATATACATATATCTATATGTATTTTTATAAATTTGATGTATTATGTATTTATAATTTAAAAATATGTGTAAGGCTGCTCCAAGATTAAATTTGAGTGTTTCTTTGTATAAGAACAATTTTATGGATCGTAAATCATACTTTTTTTTTCATCAACGTTTAAAAACAACCAAGCCAAACCGAATGTGATTGGTTTGGTTCGGTTTCAATTTTAGTCTGCATCAATATTACAAAATGCGCAAGACGGTAAGGGCAGCCTAAAGCCTACTTGTGCCTAGGCTAGCCCATGCTTGAAGATTTATTTTTGGAAGGAAAAAAAAACTTGAAAAATATATAGTTCTGACCGTTTGTAAACCATTACAATTAGCTTTTTGAATTCCAAATAATACAAATTACAAAAAAAAAATTGAATTTTGATTTAGCCTTTTACCCTTAGAAAAAAAGCTTTGCTGAAAAAGCCTTACGTACCGCCCTTTGACGTCCTAATAGGCTTAAGCCACCTAGTTTAGCATAATTAAGGCTAATCATACCTAAGTAGGCCTAATTGCGTCTTAACCAAAATTTTGCCTAATTTCCTAACCCTGGCATTAAGTCAAGCTGTCCACGATAGTCTTGAGCCTAGGCGGCATCTAGGCGGTGCGTGAACAGACCTTTTCGAACACCGCTTTGCATACAAAATACAAATATGGCATATATCTAATTATTTGCGTGATTTCATGTGATAGTTATGTAATTTCTCACTGAGCCACAGACTTAGCGACCAAATCAGAAATTTCTAATGTGCATAAATAGTTCTTACTGTCTCTATTAAGTACGGATGAGTAAATAATTGGATAAATATTGTCAATTGTATTCAAAATATTTCTGCCATTTTTTTTTTTTTAATTTGTCTAAACTACAATTTTCTTTTAATAAGATTGGATCAAACTGGTGATAATAAACGTTGAACCAAACCTCGTGCTTGAAGACTCAATCCCGAGCTCTTTCACATGACAAGTTGTAATCTCAAATTCTTAAAGCAAAAAAAAAGAAAAAAAATTCATTAAACAAACACAATTGACCGGTCTAATGCGTGCGAATATTCGATAATTGCGTCCAAATTGTTAGTATTTCGTAGATATCTTAGTACACGCCCTATTTAATTACTTAATCTATCCCTTTTTATAATTTTTTAACTTGATGCATGTGAGAAAGGGTTGAATCTATAGTTGGGTGCATGATTCCTAAACTATTAAGAAAAATTTATAATTAATTACAAATGGAGCATAAGTTGGTGCTTAGTACGTAAGTAGTGTAATATAACCGCATGTATATCTTATGTGTATTAGTTGTGAGATAACCCTAATATTACCCTAATGTCTCCTATCAATTCTAAAAATGGATTCAGACGTATCTTTAGCATTGCTACTGCAATCTTTGTTAATTTATCTTTTGTCCATTGTTTAGCCACTATAAAAAAATACTCAAATAACGACGGGATTAATAACGGTATTTTTTGTTACGAGCTTATTAGCGACGGTTTTTATGACGGTTTTGTGACAGTATAGTCAATTTGCGCCAGATTTGTGACAACTTTTTAAATTAGTGACAGGTTTGTGACAGCTTTTGACTCTCACTAAATCAAATATTATTTTGTAGTGAGTATTCAGACGCAATTTTTTTCAACTTTGATAACTATCGTTTATGAGTGGTGCAAAAATATACATCAATTACTAAATTAAGTTAAATAAAAAGTATGGAGTGCTAAATCATCGTTTTAAACATATTTTAGTGAAAATAAATAGTTAAAAATTGAAAAAATCATAATTTTAAAAATTATGGGGTATCGTCGTCCCCGATGGTCTGCATTTAACTTCTGATAGTTCCTAGTTTAGGTGTTCAACTCAATTTTCCAACCGGCAGTTTCAAAACACGTATATAAAAATGTAGAGGTGAACCATACTTTTGAAAGTCTTTGTACTAGAAAAGAAATAAAATATAGTATAATTGTAATTCGTAATGTACAACTCATTTGACAATAGAATATGACTTAAAACGATGTTTCTCTCTCGGCCATATTATCAAGAACTACTAAATGTAATCCTTAACCCAAAAAAGTAAAAGAAAAGAAAGTTAAATTAATTCACAAAGATGACGTGAGGTGGAATCTTTACATGCTTGAGTTAGATTAATAAATTAAATCACCTAGGGCTTTGCCCAATCTCGTTTGTCTTGTCTAATTTTAAATCAATTTATTGTTTCCAAATCAACATTAAGAAATCATAAGGCAATAAGACAAGAAAGAGTCGTAATTGTGAAGTGATTAACATTTTTGTAGTATTTCCGTAATATATATTGATGAAGGTGTTATAGGGTGTAAATTTCGAAAGAAACTACTACTAAAGTCTGATCTAGTAGGTAAATTGTTGATGCACGCCATTAGCATGGCACAAACTCCAAACAGTGACAACTACAAGTCTATAACCAAGAATTAATTAAAGAACACGATTAATTTTTCCGAAAATTAATTATTGTAGTTTGTACTTGAGCCTTGAACACAAGTTGGAGCTTTAAATCTCAAATTAATGAGTCAGATACTTTGTTTTTCTCATTTAACTTTTGAGTGTCTTTTTTGTATGAGTGGGTTAATTTTTTTAAAAGCTGAGTGGATACGGTTGTATTTTATCCAAAAATAAGCTACTTTTCCTAAATTATTCAACCAAAACTAGTCTCGACACCAATATCTCAAGCCAGGTATAGTTGTCAACAAACGAATAGCTCATTAGCAAAACAAACTACTCCTATAATTATATATTGAGATTATAAACGTCTTACTACCTAGTATTTCTCATGATTCACGATTAGCATTTGTTTCCTATGAAAAGATAAAAAAATTAATGATCACTACTGATCCTATGTTTTAAGGTGGACTTTCTTAACTGTACATTTTAACATTTTATAGTGTACTATTGCGCTCAAAACAATGAGTTCAATCCTTTTCCATTTACTTGTAATTCTTGTGAACATTCTAAAATGTGTCGGAATAACGTGCCCAGAGTTTTGTAAGTTGTAGTACTAACTAGTTTGTAACCATCTAGTTAATTATTTGTACATATTTAACAGCTATTGCTAGTGAGTTCAAAAAGAGGATGAAAAGACGAGGCTACGAAATATACACTTGATTCACCTAAAGAACATCATGACAAACTAACTTATGAATTGCTCTATTAATTTGGTGGTTAAGTATCTGAGTTTATTCCTTGCAAGCCTAAAAAGTTAATTAGGCTTTTAAGCGCACATCTAGGTCATTGAGGTTCAGTTTTATTGTATTAATATCTCCCGTCTATTTGTCGAGGTGCTCATAAGTTGGCCGACTACCATAGTTTCAGTAATACAGCGATGATGGTCATTTCCGCGTTCAAGGCATATTCTGCAAAACATTAGCTTTGGGGGCATATTTTATCTGGCTTAATTTTTTTGCCAACTTATATACATAGTTGCCGATAACGGGAGCGGGAAATGGGCAATGTGAAATGTAGAAAAAAACTACTAATATTTACACCTGAAAGAGTGAAGAGGAAAGCACGGTTTTTTAAATGAAAAACGAGTTTCCCGGTAACTATATATACAGTAAAATATACTCGAGGTTATTATTGGCTATACACTATCTTCTACTTTTATAAAATATATCATTCTTTTGGCGATGAAGCATAGAATGCCTATCGAGCTACGGGTCAAGTACATGGCCTCTTGTTTAGAGGCATCCATAATGTCTATCTCTTTACTTATTCTAAAATATTCACACAATACATTATTCGAATAGAGATAGATATTATGGATGCCTCATCTTTTCCGTCACAAGGTGTTTTGCAGATTTCCATTAAAGATTGCTATTATGGCCGTAAAATCGTATCTTAGAGATCGAAATTGACTTATATAAACCTCTGGTTAATTTTACCCATCGCGATTGTGGAGAAGAATCAATTGTATATCTTTAATTAATAATTGCATTATACGCGTTCAGATTAATAAGAGCCAGATGATTATACGCGTTCAGATTTTAACATTAATGCTAAGTTTTCATTAAAAATGTTACTATTTCTTAAAGAAATAGTTTGGACATCCGTTCTTGCTGATATGGTAAATAAATTAGGCAGTACAATTCTTGGTAAATTGGTCTTTTGTTTATTCGGAGTTATATTATTAGCCTTATAAAATTTCTAAATTTGACCAACATACAAAAAGGTAACGGAAGGGTTGAGACATGTGCCTTTAGATTGGGACACTCTGTTACTCTTGTTAAAAAATTAAAAAGTGGTAGGACTCAAAAAAGCACTTTCGGTTGATGTTCGGATATCAACGTAGGTCTATTTATAAACAATAATTCGTGCATATGATGTATTCATGCAAAAAAATAAAAATATAGTATGCTTAGTTTAATTCTCATACATTGACCTAGTGTTTTTTTTGTGGAAAATGATGCAGAATACAAGATGATCATAGACTGGTACAGAACAGTTTAACTACTCAAGTCACAATTTGGCGAGGGAATGTCGACACCCCCTTGTCCGAGGCAATACCGTCATCACATCATGCTATCCGGTTCTGTCAAACATAGGCCACGCATCACCCCGGATCTGGAGAGACCGGCATGTGATCACGCCGGTCTAGAGAAGCGTGTCGAGTACGCTTTCCCAATTAATGTTGCTGCTCCCTTGGGGGACCCTTCATGTGTTTCATCGACGTGGCCCAATCACAGACCAGCCCTCTGGGCCCCGGCAAAAGACAATACCCTTGTCAGAGTCATAAATGACCTGACGCCGTTGGATCAACACTTGACAGTACAGTGATCAAAGGGCTAATACACCTCTGATCACACTATAAATACCCCCACTAATACCACTTAGAGGGGGGACACAGAAAGACAGAGAGGAGAGATAAAGCTTAAACAACCCGGACCTCTAGAATACTACCCGTGATACCTGACGCCACGACTTGTAACCGGCACGATCGCTCACCCTTAACTATATTCCTACCTTCAGTCTATACCAATACTGACTTGACCGTTGGAGAGGGAAAACCTGGTATCAACCCCGGGCCCCTGTTCGTTTCTTGTGCAGATAGGAAGAGCACCTCGCCATCGAAGGAGACACAAACCACTTCGGACATTTCGAAAGATCGGAGCCGACGCGAATTGATTTAGCCGAGTTTGGGAAGAAAATCAGGCTCGCCACAATTGAATTCGATTAGCCCAGAACTTTAAAATATAATTTTCCAAATAATTTCGCTCTATTGCTTTTACGAAATAGCTTAAACTATAAATCATACAATCGTCGACGCTTACTCAATACAATGATTGATGAGCTTAAGCTTCTACAAACAGTACTAAACGATCCACTAATATAGTATCATCCAGCGTGTTGTTAATTCGCATAAAATTTCACAAACAAACATCAAGTCGCATCCTCTCTTTTTTGGTAAATAAGTAATATTAGCAATTATTCGATCTTGTAAAGATGTTATAGTGTTATATGGCGGGCCTAATTTTATTCCTAGGCTCGGCTTATATATCTCGCGTTGGCTCCGATCTTCCGAGGTGGTCAGGTAGGCTCCGGCGGTCAGGTCGTCTTCGTGCCTGCACAAGGAACGAACAGGGGCCCGGGATTGTTGCCGGGTTTTCCCTCTCCGACGATCAAGTCAGTATCGATGTTAACTGAAAGTAGGAATATAATAAAGGGCGAGGGACCGGGCCGGTTACAGATCGGTGTATCGAGTGGTACAGATAGTGTTCAGGTGGTCCGGGTTGTTTAAGCTTTATCTCTCCTCTCTCTATTTGTGCGTCCCCCTCTAAGTAGGATTAGGGGGGGTATTTATAGTGAGGTTCAGAGGGGTATTAACCCTTGGATCACTGTACTGTGAGATGCTGATCCAACGGCGTTAGGTCATTTATGACTCTGACAAGAGTACTGTCCTTACCCGGGGCCCACATGAGGTGTCTTGTGATTGGGCCACGTCGGTGAAACGTCAGCAGGGTCCCCCAAGGGAGCAGCAGCATTAATTGGGGAATCGTACTCGACACGCTTCTCTGGGCCGGCCTCAGCACGGCTCGGCCCTCCCAATCCGGGGCGTCGCATCATTCAGGGTTGATGAGGCCCGGACGGCCCGCTTTGGGGGTGTTATTACCCCGGACGAGGGGATGCCGACATTCCCTCGCCAACAGCTCCCTGTCCGGAGTCGTTGCTAATGATGAGGTCGGCGAGGATCTCATATCGTTACGGGGGCTCCGGTCATTTCGTCTTCATGTTCGGCAGTCTAGAGGTACCTCGGCGTGGCTCGTCTCTTGATACGTGTCCAACCATCCGTGGATTTCTTACACGTGGAGCATGCCAGTTTTGTAATTTTGAGGCGCTGCCTGTCTTTTCAGTCTCTTCGATGTCATTAATGCTAAAACGGCTGAAAGACGACACTTGGCAGACGACCTCTCCTTGCCGCACACGTGGAAGGCGTGGGTTGGGTGGCGGCTGTCATTTGTGGGAGTTCGCGCAATGAGCCGTCGCGTCTTTTCACCTTCTGGTTAATGTCTTTTCACCTTCCATTAGGGGCCTATAAATACCCTCATTGAAATTCATTTTTCACTTTCTCACTCTCTCTCTAAAATTTTCACAGCAAACCATTCTCTCTCTCATCCTCCACCCTTAGCAAATTTCATCTTCGAACACTTAAGCCAAAAAAAAAGAAGATGGTTATTAAACACGGAGCCGGCAAAGGCCCAATGGTTGCGCCCCAACCCCGGCGCTTGGCCATTATGGAGAATTCCTTGCCATTCCGGGCAATGACTCTGGATCCAAACCTGACCGTGGCTTCGAACGATAATAGCATTATGGTGAGGCTGCATGGGCCCGACCTCGACGAGTTCCGACAGCTTTGTGGGATCAGTGAGGACTTCAGGCTCCGGAAGTTCCAAAGTGTTGATGAGGTAAACGGGATCGTGGCTGATCCCAAAAAGATGGTGACCCTCTCCCTTTCCACACTCATGTATGGGGGAACTGACCTCCCCATCCCGGAGCTGCTGGCGGAGTTGTGCGCTTGGACGCAAACTCTCCCGTGCCAGTGGCCACTACAGGCACACCGCATATGCGCCGGGATGGAGGCCCTGAACGTCTTATTGGGGCCGATCCTCCCGGAACCTTTAGGGCTGAGGGAGTTGTTAGCTTGTTACGAGTTTCTGCAGACTGAGCCGAGCTCTCAGTCCAAGAGCAGGCAACCTTATCTGCGATGCCGGTCCCATAACCAGTTAATCACGGGTAACTCCGATTCGAATCGGGGTTACACGCAAGACGTGATAGTGGTTGAAGGGCACTGGCTCTGCCGCGACGACCTAGTTCTTCCACCCCGGCCGGGAAGGGTCCTTAGCACTAAGGAGAACAAATTCACGGTGGCTGCGAAGGTAGGAGGCCTAGGCGAGCCCAACGTCGGGTCGTTGGAAGTGGCCCTTAATTGGTGGGGTCCCGATGGGACCGACGCGGGGGCGCGCGATGCTGAGCGCCTCCTGATCTGTGGCTCCCCTACAAGCTGCAAGGGAAACGGGTTCATCTGGCCACACAGGACCTTCTGTCCTGTGGGGTACTCCAGGGAGAGATGGGAAAAGGAGAAGGGTTTGGAGTCGACCCTCCCTCCCAAGGTAGAGGAAGCCGATGTTGTGGCGGTGCCTGTGGTGAAGAGGGTGGCGAGGCCGAAGCCGAAGTCAGGCAGCAAGGCGAAGGCCATGACTGTGGTCTCTTTCGCCCCTGCATCAGCCGGAGTCCTCTGGGAGACCCGGCCGGATGGTACCATCCTCCACTATAGGGAGGGACCGGATGGTACCCGGGCCTACATAGACCAGCATGGGAAGCCTCTGACAGAGGTTCCCCCTTTGAGGTCTTCGGATCCCACCAAGGGAAGTCCCCTCCCCTTGGAAGATAGCTCTGCTGAGGCCGAAACTACCGGCCCGGGTTTGGGTACCTCGCGGACCCTGGTACGTTGCTTCTATGTTTTCCTTGGATTTTTCTTTTTGCACTTAGAAAAAATTACAAAATCTGGCTAACTCCTTTCTCATTTGTCTTACGTAGGTGGTTCGTTCTGACGAGGAGGAGGAGGAAGAGGTGGTTCCTGCTGAGGGTGGGGATGAAGTCGAGGAGCCCGAGCCCGAGGTCGTTGAAAAAGAGGTCAACGAAGCCGTTAAAGAGGGGGCGGTCGAGGCAGGGGATGAAGAAGTGGTGGAGGTGGCCCCTGCTGATGCTAAGGCGAAGGCCTTGGAGAGGTTGGGAGGCTTGGCGGGGCAATTGAGGCGCGAACGAGCCGCTCGTAAAGCCGAAATTGCCGAGGCTGCCAAGAGAAAGAGGGGGGAGGCGAAGGCCCCTCGTGATGCAAAGAAGGCCCGTGCCGGGGAATCTGAGCCGCGGGAGGACGCCGGGCCACTCCCGAAGCCTAGGGAGCCCGTGGTTGTAGGTGAAGAGCGAGCGGTGTCAACCGCTCAGGCAAAGGGTCCAGTGCCAAGTGTTTCGGGCTCAAGCTCAAGCTGCGGCTCGCCATCGCAACGGATGCCTGTTCAGACCCCGGAAGAGGTTAAAGCGATGACTGGGGTGCGGAGCATAATGGAGGGCCACCCCTCTGCCGGCCTGCTTGCCCTGGCCGCGCTCCAACAGCAAACCGTCGAGGCAGACCACCGCGGTCGCGACCTCGCCTCCGCCATGAAGACGGCCATGGCCATGATCCCTCAGGTAAATTGCTGTTTCTCGTCTATTTCTTAGTGATATTTGTTTCTTTCTTAAATTTTTACTAAGTATTTCTCTTCTTCTGTAGGCCTATTTAACAATGAACCAGTATGTCTACCAGCAAGGGCAACTGGTGAGGTCGTGGGCTTCGAAGGCCGAGGCCAGTGCTAAGCAGGCCGAAGACGCTCTAAAGAAGGCGGAGGGGGCCCGAATAAGGGCAGAGAGGGCCGAGGGCCTCGTGGAATCCTTGGAAGCTCGGCGAGCTGAGGCCGCGAAGGCCGGTGCTGAGGCCGAGGAGCGTGAACGAGCCGCTGTTACGGCTCTGAAGGAGGCTGAAGCAAGCTTGGCCGACAAGGTGAAGGCCGCAGTTGAGGCCGCTGAGGCAGGGATGGCTGATAAGGTGAAGGCTGCGGTTCAAGCCGCCGAGGCGGAGATGAGCGCCGCCTTGGAACTATCAACACAGAAGGACTTTAATTCCTTCTACGTTGATGGCTGGTCTGAGGCAGCGGCTTTCATGAGGGCGGGACCGGATCATCCGGTGTGGAATATAGAAAACATCTTGGTTCCCGTCCCCTCTGCTCCCATTCCCGAGGTGGTTCCCTTAACCCCTCGAGCCCTCTCGGAGGATGAAGATGATGGTGATGAGGGGGCATCTTAGGGCTTCTGTAGTTCTCTATTTTTGTTTTTGATGTAATCTTCTTTCTACACTTTAGCTTGTAATAGCTCCTTATGAAATGAAAAACAATTTTGGATTTGTCTTTTGTTCTTGTCCTTATCTCTGCTGTGTGTTTATTCATTGTATACATGCTCCCAAATGAGGGTGCCCTTATGCCTCAGTGTTGGGGCACTCATTTTATATACATAACAATTCGAGTTGGCACGTGTAGAAACGCTTGTAAAATTTAAATGAACTGAAAAATCCAAGTAAATATGAACCGGGGTGCCGTATAGGCTCGTGTTCTGAAACACTTGGAGAAAATTTAAATGAACTGAAAAATTCAAGTAAATATGAACCGGGGTGCCGTATAGGCTCGTGTTCTGAAACGCTTGTAAAATTTAAATGAACTGAAAAATTCAAGTAAATATGAACCGGGGTGCCGTATAGGCTCGTGTTCTGAAACACTTAGAGAAAATTTAAATGAACTGAAAAATTCAAGTAAATATGAACCGGGGTGCCGTATAGGCTCGTGTTCTGGAACACTTGGAGAAAATTTAAATGAACTGAAAAATTCAAGTAAATATGAACCGGGGTGCCGTATAGGCTCGTGTTCTGAAACACTTGGAGAAAATTTAAATGAACTGAAAAATTCAAGTAAATATGAACCGGGGTGCCGTATAGGCTCGTGTTCTGAAACACTTAGAGAAAATTTAAATGAACTGAAAAATTCAAGTAAATATGAACCGGGGTGCCGTATAGGCTCGTGTTCTGGAACACTTGGAGAAAATTTAAATGAACTGAAAAATTCAAGTAAATATGAACCGGGGTGCCGTATAGGCTCGTGTTCTGAAACACTTGGAGAAAATTTAAATGAACTGAAAAATTCAAGTAAATATGAATCGGGGTGCCGTATAGGCTCGTGTTCTGAAACACTTAGAGAAAATTTAAATGAACTGAAAAATTCAAGTAAATATGAACCGGGGTGCCGTATAGGCTCGTGTTCTGGAACACTTGGAGAAAATTTAAATGAACTGAAAAATTCAAGTAAATATGAACCGGGGTGCCGTATAGGCTCGTGTTCTGAAACACTTAGAGAAAATTTAAATGAACTGAAAAATTCAAGTAAACATAAGTAACAGTTTTCATTTATAAAGCCCACAGGCATAAATACATCGTCTTCTTATGTACATCAAAACGCAAAAATAGAGCCCTAAAAGCGGAGCCCTATTGATAGTACTTCCTCAGGTTGTTGACGTTCCAAGGTCGGTCGACCGGGACGTCGTTGGGAAGACGACCCAACAGATAGGCCCCGTTCCCTACTGCACCGAGGATTCGATAGGGGCCTTCCCAATTGGGGCCTAGCTTGCCGTCGGATTGTATCCTGGTGTTGTTGTTTACTCTTCGTAACACTAGGTCTTCGTCTTGGAAACGCCTGGCGTTAACTCTTTTGTTATAAGAACGCCCCAGTTCGTTTTTATATTCGGCGTTACGGATGGCCGCGACCTCCCTTCTTTCTCCGGCGTAGTCCAGCTCTAGCCCCATCATCTTTTCATTAAGCCCGTTTTCCACCATGTCCGTCCTCAGAGAAGGGAGCCCGATTTCCAACGGGATGATGGCTTCCATTCCGTAAGTAAGGCTATAGGGTGTCTGTTGAGTGCCCCGTCTTCTCGTCGTTCGGTAGGCCCAAAGGACATGATGCAGCTCTGCAGCCCATCGTCCTTTGGACTCGTCTAGCCTCTTCTTGATTCCGTCAAGCACGGTCTTATTTGACACCTCGGCTTGTCCGTTGCATTGGGGGTACGATGGGGTCGAATAGTAGTTCTTGATGTGATACTTTGCATACATCGCTTTTAATTTGACCCCGGTGAACTGTCCCCCATTGTCCGCGACGATTGAGTAGGGGATTCCGAATCTGGTGATCACGTCTCTCCAGAGGAAACGTATCACTTCGGCCTCTGTGATTTTCGCTAAGGCCACGGCCTCCACCCACTTTGAGAAGTAATCGGTGACCATGAGGAGGAACTTCTTCCTCCCCGGGGCCACGGGGAATGGTCCGACGATATCCATGCCCCACTGCGCAAAGGGCCAGGGCGAGGTCACGCTGCTCATTTTTTGCGCCGGGGCATGGGGTATAGGTGCGTACCTCTGACACTTCTCGCATCTGAGTACGAAAGCTTTGGCGTCCTTCTGCATGAGGGGCCACCAATATTCGTGGGTCAAGGCTCGGTTGGCCAGCGATCTGCCCCCGGTATGGCTCCCACACGTGCCTTCGTGAATTTCTTCCATGACCCTTATCACCATGTCAGGGTGGACGCAGAGTAGGTAGGGGCCAGAGAACGATCTTTTATAGAGCTTATCGTTGGGAGCTATCCAGAATCCCAGTGCCGTTCTTCTTATTTTCTCGGCCTCTTTCTTGTCATTGGGAAGATCACCGGAGCGATGGTATTCGATTATGGGGTCCATCCAGCTTGGCTCCGGTGGGAGGTCAGTCACCATGTTAATTGTTGCCTTAGCCTCGATGCTAGGCGAAGGGACATATTCTATGGTGATGACTCTCTCTTTCTTATCACTCATGACCGAGGCTAGGGTCGCTAGTGCATCGGCGTGGGTGTTCTCGTTTCTATTGATGTTGACGATTTCTTGGCATTCGAAGCTTTGGAGTATTCCGGAAGCGATAGCCACGTAGCCGGCCATTCTATCGTCCTTCGTCTGAAATTCACCACTGATCTGGCTGCTGACTAATTGAGAGTCCGTATGCACCAGTATCTTTTTGATTCCGAGGCTTCGGGCCATTTTTAAGCCGGCGATAACGGCCTCATATTCGGCCTCGTTATTGGTGGCTCTGAAGCCAAGTTGGATTGACTTCTCGATCACATCCCCTTGTGGAGATCGGAGTACGACGCCGAGGCCGGACCCTTTCTTATTGGCGGCTCCATCCGCGTGCAAGGTCCAGGTCTCGGGGGCACAACCTGTGATGTCGGGGCATTGAGTCGTCCCAGTGAATTCTGCCACGAAGTCGGCCAGGGCCTGTCCCTTGACGGACATTCGCGGCGCATAGCTGATGTCGTAGGCGTTCAAGTGGCAGGCCCACTTCATCATTCGTCGAGAGAGATCCCCCTTTTGGAGTATTTCTCGCACAGGCTGGTCCGTATAGACCACAATGCTGTGTGCAGAGAAATAGTGAGCAAGTTTTCGTGAGGCCACGACGAGGGCTAGGACGAGTTTTTCCAAAGGCATATACCTTGCCTCAGCATCGAGGAGAGTTTTGCTCACGTAATAGATAGGTCTTTGCTCCCTGTCGAGTTCCTTGATGAGGACGGCACTGACGGCTATCTCGGACATGGCGAGGTATAGGGTAAGGACATCGCCTGGGTCCAGCTTAGTTAGAAGAGGCGGACTTCCGAGATAGTCAGCCAGCTCGGTAAACGCACGCCGGCATTCATCGGTCCATTCGAATTTCTTCTGAGCTTTCAAGGCCGTAAAGAATGGCTTGCATCGGTCCCCGAACCGGGCAATAAATCGGTTGAGGGCGGCAGCCATTCCGGCTAGCTTTTGTATGTCCCTTCTCTTCTCAGGTGTTTTCAAATTTTTCAAGGCAGAGATCTGGGACGGGTTCGCTTCGATGCCGCGATGGGTCACCATGAACCCCAGGAATTTGCCGGCGCCTACCCCGAAGGCACATTTAGAGGCGTTCAGCTTCAGGTCATGTCTTCGTATAGTTTCGAACACCTCTTTCAGGTCGGACAGGTGGTCCCTCTCCTGGGTGCTTTTTACCACCATGTCATCAATATAGACCTCCATGGTTCGGCCTATGTTTTTAGAGAATATCTTGGTGACCATTCTCTGATAGGTCGCCCCGGCGTTCTTGAGTCCGAAGGGCATCACTTTGTAGCAGTAATTTCCCCTTGGGGTGATGAAGGCAGTTTTTTCTTGGTCGGCCTCCGACATAGGTATTTGATGGTAGCCGGAGCAGGCATCCAGGAAGCTCATTCTGGCGGCCCCGGCCGTAGAGTCAACTATTTGATCGATTTTGGGCAAGGGGAAAGGATCCTTTGGACAGGCCTTGTTGAGGCTCGTATAATCGATGCACACCCTCAACTTTCCGTTCTTTTTGGGGACCACTACGGGATTGGCGAGCCATCTGGGGTAATAAATCTCCCTGATGGCCCCGGCCAGCAGGAGCTTCTCTACTTCCTCGTTTATGGCATCGGCATGCTCTGGACTGACACGGCGCCCCTTTTGCATCACGGGCTTGGCATCCGGGTTGACGTTAAGTTTGTGGCAAGCGAGGTCGGAACTGATGCCTGGCATCTCGCTTGGACCCCATGCAAAATTGTCGAGGTGTTGGAGAAGGAGTTCGACGAGGTCGGTGACCTCAGGTTTGGTAAGCTTTGCTCCCACCATAAAAAAGTGGTCCTCGTCATGCCCCGGGATTTGGATTTTCAGCAGTCCCTCCTCCACCTTGTCTTCGGCCTCAGGCCCCATCTTTTTGTTTAGTTCCCTCAGCAGCTTAGGGTCCTCTGCCTCGATGTTCATGGCACTTTGGGCCGGCACTATCTTTTTGCCGGAATACACGGCCATGGCACAGCTGCGTGAGACTTTCTGATTTCCTGAGATGGTTTCCACACCAGAATCAGTTGGATACTTAACCTTTTGGTGTAAGGTTGAGGAGATTCCATCTATCCCATGGAGCCACGGGCGCCCTAATATCACGTTGTAAACAGAGGGGACATTCACCACCGTGAACTCCACGTCCATAACTTTCGTACCAGTTTTCACGGGCAAGGTTATGTTTCCTTTGGGCCGGACCGCCTCCGAGTTGAATCCGTACAGGGGTGGGACGTCGGTTTCCAACTGTTCCTCTTTGAGTCCCATCTTTCGAAAGAGGTCTTCAAAGAGTATATTGACCGACGCTCCTTGATCAACGAGGATCCGTCCTACTGCGCATAGGCCTATCTGTGCCGAGATAACGAGGGCATCAGTGTGGGGCACGTCCACCCCCACCAAATCGAAGTCAGTGAAGCTTACATCCGGCTTGGAATTGCGCTTATACTTTTTCCGAAGGCTTGAGCTTTCTGCGAGGCAGACGTATTGCTTCATCAATGCTTCCCGTGCTGAGGTTCTTTCTGCCCCATTCTGGATTGACCTTTTGGGCCCAGAGTGAATGACATGACAGATCATCACCGGTGGGGGGAGGTCCCGCTGCCTCTCCTCAACCCCTTCTCCATCTCGATCGGACTCCCTTCGTGACTTGACATATTTATCCATTAGGCCATCCCGGACCCATCCCTCGAGCCTGGCCTTCAGACCATGGCACTCGTTGGTGTGATGGCCACGACCCCTGTGGTATTCACAAATTTTGTCGTTAGGCCCTGGGGCCGGCTCGTTCCGTAGCGGGAGAGGCCAAGAGAAGAAAGGCTCATTCTCAATCTTGTTAAGGAGGTCGACAAGAGGTAGGCGAAAGGTGGTGGAATAGGCGGCGCCCGACTCCGAGGCGACAGGGGTTTGATGCCCCGGTCGGGGATCCTCTTTTCTTCTTTTGGGGGCCGGTTCTTTTCTTCCCGTTCGTGTCCGCTCCATCCTCTCCGCTATGGGCCGATTTCTTCGAGGGCTCGTTGCGACGAACCGATCCCTTGGCTGGTCGATAAGGGCTACTGAACGTGTTGCCCCAGCGGACCTCATGTCCTTCTCTATGTCGATATGCTGTTTTATGAGGGACCTGAGTTGAGGAACAGAGTTGGGAGGGGTCGCGATCATCTCGTTTCGGATCCTGCTTCCAACTACCATGTTTTGCCGGAAGGCAGCTATGGCGGTGGAGTCGGGACAGTCCGCGCATTCGGCATGCTTCAACCAAAACCGACTATCATAGTTCTCGAGGGTCTCTTTAGATTGGACCCTCACTTGATAGAGTTGCTCCGGCTGGGCAGCTCTCTCTTTCAAGTTTATGAACCGGTGTGCAAAGTCATAAGCTAGGTCGTCCCAACAGTGGATAGAATTGACGGGCAGGGATTGGAACCATTTACTAGCGAGCCTTCCCAGGCTGGCGGGAAAGCACCTGCACATTAACTGGTCAAGGTGTGACCAATGGTTCATCTGGTATCGGTAGTGGCGGAGATGAGCCTCTGGATCAGAGTCCGCATTGAAGGTTTGGAGGATAGGGGCGATAAAGTTCCGGGGGGGGACACTGTATTCAATTTCGTCCGAGAACGGGGTGCTGCGGGTAGAGGCCACGATTTTCAACGCTGCCTCACCAGCTGCATCGTGCCGTCCTCGTCGGCCGCGTCTCCGTGTCCGAGGTGGCTTATCGGTTCGGGCATGACTAGATTCTGGCCGTGAGTCCCGACTGCCATCCTGCCAACGGAGCCGTGAGTGTATACTCCGCTCGTTATCGCGGCGAGAATTTCCTTCTTGGGAATGCTCCGACTCCGCACCCCTAGCCGGCTCCCTGGGAGTCTCTAGGGGGGGTCGTCCGAGGGGTCCCAACCTGGACATCACGCTTTTAACGGGGACGGGAACCGATTTGTCTTGGCTCGCGCCTTGAGCGGGCTCGAGTTCCGGCTCCATCAGCGAGGCTATCAAGGCTTTCTGGGCCGCAAGAGCGACGAGCTATTTTTGGTGAATATCGATCATCATCTCTGTCAGCTCGGCCCGCGATCGGGGTGCGGGAGCTGTTGCGGTCAGGGGAATGGGCTCCCTGGTGGATGCGGTCCTAGGGGTCTCATCAAAAGAAAGCGTTCTTGGCATCCCAAGAACGTGGGGGGGTCGAGACGATGGAGTGTCAAATCGGTTATTGCCAGACATGTTTCTTTTAAGGACGGGGAGTCGAAGCTAACGCGTTTCAGTTTCCCACAGACGGCGCCAATTGGCGGGCCTAATTTTATTCCTAGGCTCGGCTTATATATCTCGCGTTGGCTCCGATCTTCCGAGGTGGTCAGGTAGGCTCCGGCGGTCAGGTCGTCTTCATGCCTGCACAAGGAACGAACAGGGGCCCGGGATTGTTGCCGGGCTTTCCCTCTCCGACGATCAAGTCAGTATCGATGTTAACTGAAAGTAGGAATATAATAAAGGGCGAGGGACCGGGCCGGTTACAGATCGGTGTATCGAGTGGTACAGATAGTGTTCAGGTGGTCCGGGTTGTTTAAGCTTTATCTCTCCTCTCTCTATTTGTGCGTCCCCCTCTAAGTAGGATTAGGGGGGTATTTATAGTGAGGTTCAGAGGGGTATTAACCCTTGGATCACTGTACTGTGAGATGCTGATCCAACGGCGTTAGGTCATTTATGACTCTGACAAGAGTACTGTCCTTACCCGGGGCCCACATGAGGTGTCCTGTGATTGGGCCACGTCGGTGAAACGTCAGCAGGGTCCCCCAAGGGAGCAGCAGCATTAATTGGGGAATCGTACTCGACACGCTTCTCTGGGCCGGCCTCAGCACGGCTCGGCCCTCCCAATCCGGGGCGTCGCATCATTCAGGGTTGATGAGGCCCGGACGGCCCGCTTTGGGGGTGTTATTACCCCGGACGAGGGGATGCCGACATTCCCTCGCCATTATATTTTCTCTGAACAAAAATATCATTTTTTTTTTTATTCAGTTTTTTTAAAAAGAGACGGAAATAATATGAAAATGAGACGACTCCTTCTCCTCTATATATATAGTGCAAGAAAAAGGAAAGGGAAAACGATGATAGTACAGAAAGTCAAATAAATTGTTATAATTCTACTTAAATTAATAAACTATGCATGGTTACAGATAACGTATTATGACAAAGACTTTTAGTCTAATATATTAAACAAAATACTCCTACCAATATTACAAAAACATCCTAGCAAAACACAAATTTCTTTTAAACTAACAATCGGGATTAAATACTAACAATCTCGTAGATCCCACGAATGATGCGTTTGGCAGTGAACTTTTAATTCCCGACAATAACATCTTTGGTTTGGTCGACTACAAATAATGTCAAATACGATCATGTGTGTATAGTAGGGATATGGTATTGCATTAGCCTAATCTTGACGATTTTAACTAAAATGCCCGTAACCAAAAGAATCCCCTATTGTATTATTTATCATGTGATGTGAAATGATGTGATCATATCACATGCATGTGGTTACATGCTTTAGCTTATTCCAAAAGTCATTTTTGGGTTTCGTAGGATATATAGTGTCTTTTAAAAAAAAATTAGGTGTTGGTTTGGTTCTTTACATGCTCAAGCCCCGATACACCGTGGGTATATTGTTCTTTTTTGGGTTTCATAAATGGAGTAAATTAAATTTGATTTGAAACCCAATGAAGCCTACTTCTAGTGCAGGTCTATAAAGTACATTTGTCATCCATTAACCTCTCCTCAAAGGAACACATATCAATTTAGTAGTAATTTTAGGAGTAAGTCCAATGATATTATATTTAATTTTGCTCCTCTATTTCCAAAGCATGCGGAGTATTAGCATTTTATTACAACATGGAAACTTGCAGCTAAGGCTTCATTTTCAAGGTATTGAGGGAAATGAAATTATAATTTCACTAGAAAACAAGACAAAGTTTTAATGGGAAGAAGATAAAGCACATGGACATATAAGGGTGAGAAAAAAAAATAACTAAATTCGTCACGTAACCCAAATCAGATGTATTGATACGGATTGAGTGTAAAAAAAAATCAATTTGTTCGGTCATAATCCGCTATTTATTTTGCGGGTTAGGTTAGAGTTAACCCGCGGGTTAATCCGTGCCAATCCGTTTCAACCCGTAATATATATATAATTATAAATATATATACATTGTGTGTATTTTAATATACAAACATTTAATTCTTATTATATTTTAGTTTTCTTACTTGTTCGCGAATATTCTAAACGTATTTCATTGGTTTTAATTTATATTTTTCTTTGAAATATTCGATTTATTTTAAAATTTAGGTTAATTATGCAAATTATGAAAAATAAATGACCAAAATAAAAATTTAAGAATCAATCTAAACTCAACTCGCCCCAACCCGCAATTTATTTTGCGGATTGTGTTGAGTTGAGTTGAGGTGTTAATTGTAACGGATTGACTTGACTTGAGTTGATATTTAAATTTTATCAATCCGTCCCGATCCGTCTCTCCATTTATTTTACGGGTTGAGTTAGAATTGAGATCAATTCGCCTCGTGCCCACCCCTATGGACATCTCTTAAATTACGGTAATAATCAGTGTTTTTAAATAGGCGAACTCTGATAACCTTACAAATTATACAAGATTAAATAGACTAGACGGTGATTAAACATAACACGACATATTTATTCTTTGCGCCTTTTAAATCATGGGTAATACCATTTCAAAAATTCTACTCGGATCATCTAATACCATAAATATAAACAAACTCAAATTTATCTGGAATACAATGAATCAAGGAATCAAGGGTTTTCTTATAGTTTGAAAAATTATTTTCTCGTTTTTAATTTTCTCTTATTCACTATAAAAAAAATATCAGCTTACTATCAGAGCGTCTGTTGCTAAACTGATGATAAAATGAGTATCACTAAATTAAATAATAGTTTTATTTGTTAAATTGTTGTTAAAATTTAACGACACTCACTTTACTATCAGTTTTTAAAAAGTAAACCGTTGTTATATAATTTTTTTTCTTTTAGTGATTCTTATTAGTTATTTCCACATAAAATTTTAAAAATAACAAAAAGAATGGAGTAAAGTTGTGAGGGAGAAACTCATAACGAAGCTGAATTTTGTATAAAGCTTGCTTGCAAGTCAAGTGAAGCTCTCAATGAATCCCGATATTGCTTAATAAACTTGCAATTTAGTAAGTCAGTTATGTTAAGTTAAACTATACAAATTCCCAATTTCAAGCTATGTTGTCCTACTTGCATGATAATTTAAAAAAAAAGTGAGATAAGAGGCTTAATTCCTAAAAATACACTAGACTCTTTGCAAAATAGGACCTCGATGGACAATAAAGTAACACCGTTATATAAATAACAAAAATGAATACAATTATGTTCTAAGTCACCGAGGGACTGAAACATGATGATTTTATTCGGGAGGCTGTGCTGTAAAAAATATATAGAATAGAAAAAAAAAGTATATTACAAAAACAATTTTTTTTCTATGTTCAACATAACATAAAATAAATATTAAGTCAAGATAAATAACATTGGACAATGAAATATATTTTTATGTAATCTTGTTTGGAAAAATACAATGAATATTTAGAAAATTTGGTAATTTCAAAATAAAAAACGGAAAATTTTAGAAAAAAGAAGCTAACATGATTTGAACTCATAATCTTCCACTAACTTATGGTCCAATTTTATCATTACATTAGCAACTCTTTAGTTTTACTAAGTGGGGCCATCAATGTATATATCTCAGAAATTTTTTAATTACATGTATAAAAAATAAATAAAAAATAAATGAAAATTATCGTCGGGGTGATCACGGCCACCCTCAGTCCCCTTGGGTCCGCCCATGAAGTCACCCTTATAGTCGCGAAGCCCAAATGCATATTTCGGCAAACTCATCATGCCACGATAATGCAAAATGGAGAACTTCCCGGTGTCCGACAATTGCCTTTTGGATTTGTGACACTTGACAAGACCAACAACTCCATTGAGATTAAATAAACACGGTGACAATGTCACCATTTGTACAAAACTATCTTGTTGTTTACTTTAATTTTTTTTATGCATCATTGTAGTAATTTTTATTAAAATAATGAAATGATTACACGGAGATAGAAGACAAGCGATCAATAAGCACTGCGTTAATATTTTCTTAATTAATTTGAAAAAAAAATCGTTAAAAATTCGAAATCAAAGTACCCTATTATCAGTAATTCATTATATTGTGATAATTTTTAACTCCATCTTTGTCGGTACTAGTGTTTTGGCCGTTTGTTACAAAATTATAGCTCCACAAAATTGATGACAGCTAGTGTATTTGTAACAAGTTGATGGAGTGACGTGGGATAATTAAAACCGTTGGATGACTAGTGAATTTCTAATGAACGGCTGAGATGAAGAATAAATGGCTGTGGCAGGTGAGTGTGAGTGGGTCCAATTGAATGATGTCCGCAATGAGGAAGCTAATATCATCTCTACTTATTTAATTATTTCGTCCCTTATATTTAATCGGTCTATTTTTATTGATGAGAAAGCTTTTTTTTTTATTTTTTTTCCATTTTATCTTGGAGTTGACCGAAGGTTTTATTTCACGCACTACGGAGATTTTAGACAGACTTCAGTCGAGTTGACGTTGGTAAGGGGAGTGTCACCAGCTGAGGCAATAGCCTCTATTAGGACATCAACTCTCTTTCACTACCCAAAAGGTCATGACTGACGGTTTTCTAATGCGCTCTAGCAGATGATTTAGAAGTTATATGAATTTATTCATGTGTAAATGGTTTTAACGTGTATTTTGTTCTTTTTCTGTAAAACCATTTTTATCAATTATGATGAAAATTTTAATTTAGAAAGAATTAGCGGCGCAGCTTGTTGCTCGTTGCCTTCTTCCGGAGAAATCATTTCATTGTTTGATAAGAATCATTACGCTAATATATGTACAACTACTAAACAAGTTATACCAGTAAAATCGACTCATCTGGTCGATTTTTCACATTCATAGGAGTGCGTTTATGTTTCTGCTTTATGAATATGATATTTTTTGGGCCTTTCTAATAATATCAACTCTTATTCCGATTTTGCATTTTTTATTTCCGGAGTTTTAGCCCCGATTAGCCAAGGGCCAAAGAAACCTTCTAGAGTTAACTCTAAATTTAAAACATTTCTGGATTTGTTCCTCAAAATTTAAATACACGATACATTTTGTTTATTTCGATTACGTTTTTGTTTTTGAATTTACAATCGAAGATGAAACCAAAAAATGCTTGTAAAAGTTATTTTCTTACAATTAAATTAATCAATATGAGTCGATTGAAAATTAGTCGGACAAAGGTTAACTAGTGAACAACAACAGAAATTTTATGCAATTTACACCTTCAATTTCTATTATATTATATATTTTTATCTTAAAATACATACGGAATAGGTAGATTTTGTATGTAGAGTGGATCATGACTTCTTGTATCACCACTTTGTTACATCCCTAAATGATTAGATTTGCATTTTTGTATTATGAGTATGTGGACTAATTACTGCTAAGACTGAATGTGTACAGAAAAAAAAAAGCTGTTTGAAAGTATGTAAACCATACTGTAAATAACGATATATGTATTTATAATTTGTATCTACATTTCTTGCTCATAATTGAACCCCAAAGCAGGTACATATTGATTCTCTCTGAGTGTATGGGATGGGAAAAGATCTCCTACCACTAAAAGTAATAAATCCTTATTGTGATATAATACAATATTTAATGTAGTTTGATTTGGTAATTAATTGCATTAATGTAATACTTTCCGTTATTGTTAGTCTATTGCCTCCTTTTTTTGGGTACATTTTCTATTGTCGCCTTTAACTTCGAACATTCTGGTCTAATTGCAGTCTTTTATAACTACGGAATACTAAATTAATTGGAAGAGAGATTTGCAGTGTCACAAAAGTACAAAATCAGACCAGTATGACATGAGCTAAAAGGTAATTCTTGAAACTTTATAAAATTAGGAGAATCAACATGGAATTTTTAAGATTATTTTTGCTTATTTGGACTATGTACTGATTCTTGTTATATGTGAAATTGGTGGAAAACGTTTTTCTATGATGATATCTTTTGGTATAGAATGACAAAATTACCCTCTCACGTTAACGTTTGTCAAGCACGTGCTGACACGTGACATGATTTCGTGATTAATTTAGACGGTGTTACCTAAATTGAAAAGTTCTTATACTGTGGTACCCAAATTGGGAGAATTGAAAGGTGGATATCTAAATCGTTAAAAAAACATAGTTTGATGTAACAATCGTATAAAACCCCCCAAAACAAGCGTAAAAAGTAACTTTTTCACTATCTTTTAACTAAATGAATAATAGAATACGTTACTCTTAATTAATGATGGAGGTTAAAAATTAGCTATAGCACCTTGCAACGATTGTAATACGTGACCTGAAAACTAGCAATGAAGACGTAGTTAATAAGCATTTAATGGACCCATCGAGGGGAGCATATAGGGTTCTGAACCCGCTTACTTCGCCGAGCAGCTTATCAGCGAGATAAACTCTGTAAGATACTCATGATATATCTAAGATGATCAATCAGATATTTCACGACCGAAAGAATACACCAAATCTATACAGACATATCTCATAAGAATAGGGTCAAACCCTCAAAGCTACATTCCTTGAACATAAAGGAAAGAATATCCGACAGCAAGACTAAAAGATAGGCGAGAAATTCACGTCAAGGCCTACTCGCCAAGGTATATTTAACTATACAAATGGATGAAGATGTAAGATTAACGCATCCGAAAACTAACGAAAGAGACATGGTCTCTCGGAAGAGCTCCCCTGGCCAACGAGGAGAAGCAGCGTGACCTATTCGAACTAGCCAAGTCGGTGGAAAAATACAGGAGATATGGCGATACATCTCAGCATGACATTAGAAAAACGAAAGATATAACGAATATGTGATTGGTAAGATCATACAAATCATGAAAGATACTCCATAGATCGCATTCACCACCTATATAAGAGGCTCGTAATCCAAGAAGGAGATCATCTGTACCCATACAAACTCAGAGATACACTTAATTATTGGATACTAATAACCATTCTTACATTCAATAAATATTTACTTTCACTATCAAAACCTTAAGAGGTTTAACTTTCTCACTACTCCGTTAGGCGGAGGATGTTAAACGGTGGTCAAACCAACAACTCTCGCTTGATCTTAGTTATTTATGAGCAAGTCATAAAGAGTTATAAAGAAGTTCGGGCCAAGGTCTGAAAAGAAGCTCTATCATTGACTCACATCATGTAAGTAAAGTTCACGCACTAGACCTCAAATTCAAGATCTATCACTTAATTAGTAACCTTTTCAAGCTATGGATACATATAAAAGGAATAATGGAATATTAGTAATATCCATAACTTGATACTCATTCGTTCTCAATTAATTGTCCATCAACTACGTGCAATTTTGATCGATCAATAACTTGTATCAAAATTGTCGAAATAAATTTTTTTTAAAGTTAATCATATAATTCAAAAATTAAATTATATGATTTAGTTTTAAAAATTTTAATTTCGACAATTTTGATAAATTTTAATACATTTTAAAAATTGTACTAAGTATAATTGGAACTAAGGGAATAGTAATAATTCTCTCCTAGTGTTGTGTACTATGTCAATGATGTCATACGTTACTCTTATTTGTTTCTTCATTATTGTTCTCATTTAACTAATTAATGTGATATATATAGCCTTAGAGGGTAATTAATTAGCATTGCAAAAACCTATAGCTATAGACAAACGCGCACTATATATATATATATATGCTCAGCATAATTTGTTTCTTTTGAAATAAAATTAAAAACAGCATAACCATATGTACACATATACAAAAAAAAAAATACAAAAAAGTTGAGTAACGCCTCCCATGTAGGGTGTCCCATTACTCTACTATGACAAGTCTACATCAAGACACAGTCTCCATTCCAATTCATAGCTTATTTGTTAGGATTCCAAGAAGATATGACTTATGAGGGATAATAATATTGGATACATTCATACATGCATGCATTCTATCTATTACACTAGTATAAAAACAAGACAAAATACAATGAAACCGAAATTGGAATACTAGTATATAATTTTGTGCTAGACTGCTCAATTGTACTAACATCCCTTTTTCACTTTATAAGTTTCATGTGATACCATATACAAATTTAATCGGTTTTGAATATGTAACTAAATTGTCGAAACTAAATTTTATGAAATTTTTCTATATAGTTCAAATGTTAAACTATATGATAGAATTTAAAAAAAATTATTTCGACAATTTAGATATCAGTAATTTATCGGTCAAATTTGTGCTTGATTTCGTATAAAACTTATAAGGTGAGAGGGATGGAGTATAAAACATTATCACATTTTCTTGTAGGAAATGTTTATATTTTACTTTTGTAACGGCCGGGGTGTATATATACGTACAAAGATAAGTCGATGTTTGACACAAAGGAGAAACCATTTAGTCTTGTAGATATATATGACTCTTATAACCACACATTTATTGTTTTTTACTGTTTACATTTGCGGGATACAGTCGATAAGGGGTTATAATAGTTTTATATCTATAGGAACCTAGTATAAAATATGAATGCAAAAAGGCAACAATTCTACCTTTCTTATTTAGATTATTTGCTAAAACATTTTCAAAATAAATACTACATGGATCCGTCCCAATTTATTAGGACACTGTTTATTTTTTGGCTGTCACAATTTATTAGGGAATTTTTCAAAATAGAAACTAAATTTCTATTTTTATTTTTTAATTTGTTGGTGGGGAAACCCACGTTTTTATTTAATTTAAAATAAAATAAGTTGGGGGAAAACCCCACACACACAAAATTTGGCCAAAAGTGCACGAAACTAAATTTTTGTTACTTTCCACGTTTTAACCTTTTGCAAACATAAAATAAAAATAATGAAACAATAAAAAATGGTAAATAAGTCAATTTAAACCAAAATTTAATGTAATTATGATGTTCTCTTAATATTTGCTATTTTCCGTAGTGTCCTAATAAAATTGGACGGATGGAGTATACAACATTAAAGTATTTGCGAAAAAAATATGAATATGAGTACAATATTTTATATAATAATGCTTACTTATTTGGAAGTTCTTGTTCGAAATAATTCAGGGAAGTAAGATATTTTGCATATTATTTGGGATGCATTCTTTACAGAGTGACTTGTTGACACTGAGGAGATGATTTGCTGCATTAAAACCTTGTTAATTCACCTACATTGCCAACTTTTTAAATCATTGAATCAATATTTTATGAAATCTCATGGTGCTAGCTAGCTCTTAGCATATGCATTCAAATCTACAATCACACACTTACTTTTCTCCCATACTTTTATTAGTTCACCTCGTCTCTGGATTAAACATTGGCCTTTTTGTTAAAATCATGTTGCTTGTGGTGCTTTTAAAAAAAACATGAGTAAAAGGTAAAAAAAAAAAAGAAAAAAATTGTACGTACTACCATTTAAACCGCTTAACGAAACAAAAACAATATTGTTCATAAAACACCCGAGATGGCGTACTAATTACGTTTATCGTAAACAAAGTTCGTTTATGTTATGATTTATGAAAAAATCTGTAAAATCCTATTCCACTCCTGGACATTGTTGTGAGTTTTTGAAAGAGGTGGACCTGAAGAAAAAAATAAAATAAAGAGATGACATGTAACTTATATTGAACTTAACTAGGAAATTAACAAAGACATGAAGTCACAAATGTAACCCTTCACTCCAAGTAGTCCCTCACTGCTACTTGCTACTTGCTCCGTTCTAAAATATAAGTGTAAAAAAACTAAATTATTAAAAAAACACAATCGTTACATCTTTTTTATAATTTTTTTACTTTTTATCCTCATTTTTATTCATGCCTATTCTCTTAAAAACTAAAATTATGGACAAATATGTAATATTACAAAAAAAAATCTATTTTAAAAAAAAACTTATATTATAAAACAATTTAAAAAAATATACTGAAACTATACTTGGAAAAAATATTAATATTGTAGTAGTAATATTATTATTATTTCAATTACGAAATACAATTATACAAGCCATTCTGTCATTGAATTTTTCATTTTAAATCGTAGAATATACTCCGTTTTCAATTAATTGTTTTTTATAAAATTACGTGCAATTTTAACCGGTTTCGTTTCCAATTAACTGTCTTTTGCGAAATTACGTACAATTTTAACCGGTTTATAACATGTATCAAAATTACCAAAATAAAATTTTTTAAAATTAAATCATATAATTTAATATTTATACTATATGTTTAAATTTAAAAAAAAATTATTTAAATGGAGTAAATCAATCATAATCGTAGCTAAAGGGGCTCTCGTGAGTAGTCCTTTCAAGCACCAGCTAATAAAAGAAAAAAAAAAGTCAACATCATCATCCGTACCATGTGTCTCTTGCTGGACTTTAATTTCAACGTATTTTTTTTTTAACGCGTTACTCTATGATGAAATGTTATTCACGCTCCACCCATACATTTAAGATGATTAGTAAGATATAAGAATAAATTCCATTATACTAAAACAAAAATTATACTATATAATCTTTCATTATACTACTTCAGTAAATGATTATACATGTAATTTAGTATAGGATAATTTACTATTACCCTTGACAATTTAACTAGAAAGACCACTCTTCTAATGTTTACGTCTCTAATAAGTTCTAATTTATGATGAACTATTTATTCACACGCCACCCATACATTTGAGAATAAGTTAGGGGAAATTAATCCAAATGTCAATATTCTTATTGTTTACATCCCTAAGAACCCGTAATTTTTAAAAATTCAATCAATTTACAAAAAAAAATATCATTATTAAACCTATAACTCATCATTTGTCTCTCTAAAAATCTAAAAAAATATTTTGCAAATTAAAAAATATCAAAATTGAAAAGTGTAAATAAAATTAAGAAGAACAAAATAAAAATGCATAAAAATTAAAACAAGAGTAAATTACCTTTATAATGTATATTTTCAAAATTAATTCCCAAAAAGTCATACTCAAAAAAAATAATTCCCTTGTGATGCATCATTATCTCATTCAATTTAAAACTTTGAAATGAATGAATGTTGTTTGATGCATTCATTTGAAAAAACCGAATTGTATGGTTTTTGTTTATTATTTTGAATTGAATGAATCTTTGTTTGCTCAATAATATTAAATTGAATGATATTTTGTTTGATTTTTTGAAGAGAATGAGCTTTTGTTTGGTACATTCACTTCAAAATACCGAAGTGAATGAGCTATTTTTTGTCCATTTATTTTAAAAACTTGAAGTGTATGGACTTTTGTTTGATACATTCAATTCAAAATATTGAAGTGAATATACTTTTTGTTTGTTATTTTGAATTGAATGAACGTTTGTTTTTATCCATTCAGTTTATATTTTTGAAGTGAATGGACTTTTTTTGAAGTGAATTGATTTTTTTTTTGAAGTGAATGAGATTTGATTTGATCCATTTACTCTAAAATCTTGAAGTGAATAAATGTTTTTTGTATCCATTCACTTCAAAATTTTGAATTGAATTAACTTTTTTTATGTTTTTTTTAATTGAATGAGATTTTGTTTAATCCATTTACTCTAAAATCTTGAAATGAATGAACGTTTTTTTTATCCATTCACTTCAAAATTTTGAAGTGAATGGACTTTTTTTTATGTTTTTTTTTAAGTGAATTAGATTTTGATTGGTCCATTCAATCTAAAATCTTGAAGTGAATGAACATTTTTTTTTTAGTTTTTACATCTTATATATTTAAAATAATTTTTAAATTATTTATGTGTTTTTTTATTTTTTAACTTATATATATTTTATTTTGGTTTTCATATATTTTTTTGTATATTAACGAAGTGAATGAGATACAATCGAATTGAATGAGAGAAAAGTTACACAAAAAGAATTAGTTTTTTGGACTAGCACTAAAAGGGAATTAATTTCCTTTTTTTTACTAAAAGGAAATTGTCCCTTAAAACAATCACTTATTTCAAACACAAAAAAATATTTCACAAAAAAAAACATTAAAAATTATCTTTTAACCAAAAAGCGGTTTTTCCACCAAAAAACAGTTTTTTTTTGTTTTTTCACAAAAAAATGGTTTTTAAACAAAGAGCGGTCTTTCACACCAAATAAGCGGCTGGATTTTCCACCAATATACGGGTTTTTCACCCAAAAGAGGCCTTTAACAATTATTTTTTTCACCAAAAAGCAGTATTTTTATTAAATAAACGGCCTTTTCACCAAAGAACGGTTTATTTTCACAAAAGGCGAATTTTTTTCACAAAAAGTGGATATTTTTCAAAAAAATTAATTTCACAAAAAAAAAAAGAGTACATAGTATTCAGTTTAAAATACATAATGATTCATTAAAAGTACATATGACTGATTTAAAAGTACATATGGTTCAACAAAAAGTACACAAATTTAGTTGCAAGTGGATATAGGAAGGTTGAAAAAACACACAAGTGAGTAGAAAATATATAAAAATTATGAAAATACATAGTGTTCACCTCAAAGTGTATATATTTTTATTTGAAAGTGCATAAGTTTCAGTGCAGGTGCAAAAATTCTCAATATTCGAGTGGATTCGAAACATATATATCTCAAATCATTGGGTTCAAATACTCTTTCCATTTTAAGCTAAAAGTACATATGGTTCAGCTAAAATATGCATGAAGTTTAGTCAAAACTAGTTTTTATGTAGTATTTTACATGAAAATGTGCATGGGGTTTAGTCAAATGTGCATGACTTAGTTCAACTAATATAAGGTTCGCGTAAAAGTACATATGGTTCGTCAATATCGGACCATCATATGCTTGCATAGCTATTGATGTAGTATTTTACATGAACATAATATAAACTATAAATGTTTGGAATATTAAAATTCATGAGAATCATATATAAAAACTTTTAATAAATTGGGAGTACTTAACTTAAAGATTGCAAGATGATGTTGTATGAAAAAAGGTTTCTCTCTCCTAGCTTCATCCGTTGAACAAGACTCAAATTTTAATGAGTATTTTAATTATGTTGGGAAATACATTATAATTGTATTCTTTTATATATAGGGGGAGAGATGTATTACATAATATATTTTATTTCATAAATCTAGATATAGGTAAATATTTACATTGGTATGTTGTATTACATTTCATATTGATATTACTTGATATTTAGTCAAAATATACATCATCCGTCCCGAAATAAGTGTCATATATTCATTTTTTAGTAAATTTTCTCTTTTTTATTTTTTTAAAAATAACTTTTTTTTAGTTTAAACATAACAAAATTATACTCAAAACCTCACATTTTAATTAAAAAATAATTTTTGTTTGAAAATTTTGATTTTTTAATGTTTTTTTTGTGAGTTTTTACCGAAATTATTTCAAATTATTAAATAACACGGTTTCCGTAACAGGACATTTATTTTGGGACGGATGAAGGGTTAGTAAATACGCCAATGTCTTTTTTCATGTCACAATACTTGGCTATTTGTTAAAATATCGGGGGTTTTAGTTATTATACACGCCAACGGAGGAAGTGTATTATCGTATGTCTCGTACTGTAGTCATCAGTTCTCATCCGTTTGTTTTGTCGGAACGTTCGTTGCATATATCAATATTTCATCTTTCATTATTTAGACAGTTGATTAGAGTTTTGTATGTATTTTACTTGTTCTTGGGTTTATTTTGCTTTACTTATCAGGGGTGGAAAGATTTGAGTTGTAGAGCTTTTATACATGTGTATTTTTTTTTAGCTCTTTGCAGTTTGTTCTAGGTGCAGTCGAACTTGTAACGTGCACGTCATTTTATAAAAATGAGCATTTTATCACAAAATAGAGATTGTATTATTGTATTATGCCAAGCAAAATGAGGCTAATAATTTAAATGATATCGCTACATTCCTAGAAACTGGTTTTGAATCTCCAAAATGGCCTAGTTTTGTAGTGTTCGTTTTTAAGCAAAAGAGCTGAACTATCTCTTTCAAAATTAAACTAGTGCAATGATATATTTTCCCAAAATGTAATGCAGGTTTTAGGTTATGCATGGTAGGTGTGAGTTAAATATGAGTAGTTCCAGGAACAGTGTTACAATTTTAATTAAAGCAGAAGTTTAATTCTTAATTCTATTGGCTCGAATTATCAAGCAACTGTCTTGGTCAATGTCATTTATTATCTTCACCAGAAAACAAGGTTATTAAATTTTATATCCAAAATAAATTTACAACATATGTCGCTTCTTGATTTTCCTTTAGGCTTTAGCAGAAGATGTTAAATCAGGCATGTGAATTTACTAACCTTCCTGGAGTATAATTCTACTGTAATATGGACACAACGTAATAACTACTTATTTCATAACATTACACAATATAAAAGAATAAATATAACTCCTTATATGTGAATACGGATATATCGAAAACTTTATAATTATTTAAACGCAATAATTATTATATCTTTGTTTTGAGGCCATTGGAAAAGTTTTGCTTCGAACTCACATAGGTATTGTGTTTCAATCTTGTGATCTTCCAAACTTTTTCTTTTTCTCTGGCCATTTTATAGTAATAGGCATGCTATTTCCTTTACTCTTGTACGTTTATTATATCTAGCTATTGCATGAAATGGATGGGTCTGCTTAATAGTTTAATTGAACTAAACAAATGGTTTTGATTATTCACTGCTTAATTATCACTCACCAAATTCTAATTTTTCTATAATTAATAACTTTTACCTCAAAAAATCTCATACATTAAACTCACAATCAACTTTTTATTTTTAGAAAATACCACTATAACTCTTTACAAACATAGAGTAAATATTTCTCCTTATCAATTAAAAATTAATATAACTCACTTTAATTATATGTATGTTATTCCCCAAATATGAATTTTATATTAAAATATTTAATTATTAATAGAAAAGATGTCTTGATGATGGTATAAAATGTATCTGCTCTCTAAATAACAAAAATTTAATTTTCACTTCACATTTGATTTTTTTTCTTTAATGAGACAGATGTCAATGACTCGACAAAAATCAACAACTTTGTACTCATAGTAAACAAAATTAATGTATCAATGTGTAGATGTATGTTAATTAAATCCATTTATTACTCATTACTTTGTATTAACAACATGTGCGGCGTGCCAATGATATTGAACCTTGTTGTTTTTAACTAAAATAATCTCTAAATGTGTTTCTTTTCTGAATATTTCTTAATCCTTAATTTTATATTTACTTTCAATTATTGTCCTTTCTATATGTAAATTGTTTGTTCATAAATTTTTGGGTACGTGACTTTTTCTTCAAATTAAATAGCAAATGTTTAAGAAATATTTGAAAATAAAAATACATAAAGTTTCTCTCTAAAATATAATCAATTAATTTTATCTATGCTCTGTAAATATTTTTAACACCTTATCGGCAAAATACCATTTATATATATATCTATATCAATAACATTCTAATATAGTCGATTTTTAAAACAAAATAGAAAAAAATATAACAAATAAAAGTTAATAAATAAAAGAAGTAAGATAAATTTATAATATTATAGAATATATTGTTTTTGGATTATTAATTAACAATAAAAATCATTTTTTCTCTTTCGTGATTCCCTACCAGTACGAAACATCCATAGACACTAGTATAATGGACCCCAGTTCATTAGAGAACCGTATTTAAAAGATCTTTGCATATAATTAAGTATAATTATAAAGTCAAATGTACCAAAGAATTAATGGTACATAAACAAAGTCATGAGTACTAGAACTCGATCGGTACATATTTTATTTTCTATACACACATCATAGTACATTAAAACACCATTAATGCAGTGTTTCGTTTCTAGAATTTGTTTCTGATCATTTTCAATCTCTTTTAGTTTTAGTTTATGATATTTGTCTAATACCTTGATGTAATCGTCTATTCTCTATAGTAATTGGTAATTTGGTATGCGCATTCGAATTGACTCGGTTTAATTATTACTTATTCATAGTAGTTGATCACTAGCAAATGCCAGGACTTCTTATGAATTTTTTTTTACTAGAAATACCAATTGTAGTATGACATGTTGGCCAACATCAAATATTTTGAACTTGCTATATTTTGCTTTTGATAATTAACAATTGTTTTCCATTTTACTATATTAGGTTTAGTGATATGTAGATAGATGTAAATTACGACCACATTTCTTATTCTCTACATTTTATTTTATTTTCAGTAACCGATACCCATTTATTACCAAAAAAAAAATCTTATCATGGGACTAAGCCCCCATCCTGGCTTATAATATGGAATTATGATATTATATGGCAAACAAAGCCCCCATTTATTTCATATTCTCTACATTCCATTTTATTATGTGGCAAAAATCCAAACACATCGCATGTTAACTTTTAGGATTGGGCTTCCATTTTTTTCTTCTAGGGTTACCTCGGGTATTAAATCAAGTACAAGAGAGAAAAAATAAAAAAAAGATGTAAAATGTTAAATTGTTATCTTGTTCTGCCTAATGTCTCATCTGCATATTAACCATTGAATTATAATCCATTACATCGAGTTTTAATACACTTGGTGATGATAGATAGAACGTTTGGCGATGATGTACACACATGGACTGTTTGACATACGTTCTTACGATGACTCATTGATGTATGTTATTCTATCTCGATATACGTTGACAAACACCAAGCAGCGAGTCCCTCCGTTAGTGCACGTGTCAAAAGGTAAGTTTCCATACGTATAACCGCCCAATAACATTATCGATTCGCTTAGTCCGATTTTTCTACCGTATCGTATGCATTTCGACCTTTAAACTTTGATCCAATATACCAAACTCTGATTTATCTTATTTGGTTGATGATATTATAGAGTGGGGGGTTTGATTAAAAATGATATGAACCCCTCAAATAATGTGTTTGATTATACATTATAAGATGACCGACTATTTGTACACTTTATACATTAGAAAAACTCTGGAATGACGCATTTACACAATACTATGAAGGGGCGGTATTAATAATAACAAAACAATATATGAAAAAATCATTCGTTGGACTCATAGTAGCGGGACCAACCAAAGGCCTAACATGTTGAATGTTAGCATTATCAACTTGGTTACTTAACAACAAAATGTTAACAAAATATTCTAATCTTCTCTATAGTATTGTCTATGGTACTACACTTTCAAGTTGAATGTTAGCATTATTAACTTGCTTATTCTAGTGTCTCACATGCATCTCGACCTCTAAACTTTGATTCAACTTACCAATTAAGTTTATATTTTAATACCTTGTTTGGTCGGTGGTTTTCTACGATGAAATTTGATTAGAAATGATATGCATCCTATAAATAATGTGTTTGGTTACACATTTTGTGATTGGACTATTTGCCCATATTGAACCCGAAATGGTACAATTATAATATTACGATGATAAGTACGATGATAATAGTACCGGGACTATATATGATTGTTATCTGCATTTCCGAGACACATACGGGTTAGACTCATAGTATATGGACTACGATTTCCGCAACCAAACAAGACCTAACATGTTGAAGGTTACCAATAGCATCATCAACAAACATCAACTTGGCTACTTAACTAGTACTACCAAAGTATAGTAAACTTTTAGATTAGTTACAAACTTACAATAGTAGTTTATATTCTCATCTTCTCTTATAGTATTGTCTCACATATAAAGACAACACTTGTACTATAAACTTTCAAAGTTTCACTCTCTAAATATCTCTCTCTCCGACCAATTATTTCTCTCCCCCCAAAAACAACAAACCCCTAAACTTAACAAACCAATAAATAATAATGCTCATTAACCAATGTATTAATAACTCACTTCTCAATAAACTCCTTTTTTTTCCACTCAAATAGTAGCACTCATTTGAGTCATTTCTATTGTTTTTTTTTTTTACTAAATATAAAATGGATATTTCTATGGTGGGTTTAGAAGGATTATCTTCTTCTTCAGACCCTTCTTTTGTTTCTTCAGACCATGAGAATAAACACAAGGTTTATGGATCTGATTGGAGGAGCTTGAAAATGGCGAAAACTGAGGATTATTCATCTGTTTATTCAAATAATAACCAGGTTTTGAGATCTAATAGCAGTGAGGGGCAGAATATGTTGAGCTTTAATGTGAATGATTCTAAAAATGGAGGTTTTAGTTTGTATAACAATGCTTCAAGTGGATATTTTGCAAATACAGGTATTTGAGATATGTTTATTTTACAGTTTTGTAAAACGCGTTTCGTAATTAAAAAAACTCGAATAAAAAGTTAAAAAAAGACTAAAAAACTCGTTTTCCGCTTTTTAGGACAAAATGCCTTAACTAAGATTTTACTTTTAAAACACTAGTATTTTTGTGTATCTAAAGAGTTTTTTTTTTTTTGGTATTTGAGTGTTTTGACTTTTTTTAATTATTGATTGATATGATATTGTGAACTTAGAACTGTTTTTTTTTTCGTACAAAACTGTTTTATTGTAATTAAGGGGTGCTAAAAGTCTAAAATTGATTAAAAAAAAATCAATATATGGTAATAGATCGATTTTTTATGGTGGTGTAATCTTTTAGTCTAATATTGAAGTAGTTCTTAATTATTTATTTAAGATATGTATATTTGGGTATGTATAGAGTTTTTTTTTGGTATTCGAGTGTTTTGACTATTTTAATTATTGATTGATGTGATATTGTGATTTATCCTAATATTATATCATTTGGGTATTTGACATTTTATTGAAAGAGTGAGAAATAAATACTAGACTACTTGAGTGTGGATAACTAACTATTCTCTGTTTTTTTTGGGAGTATTTATTTTCCAAAGCTTTTTTTTTTTTGTTTACTAAAAACCTGTTTTTTTCAGAGACATTAATGACTCGTATACTCTCCTTTTCAGTTTATTTTCTGATGAAATCAGAAGAAAAAATGATTAGTATTAAAAGATCCAAATTTTCCTGTGACTCTGTTTCTCACTCTCTGTTTCTATTTCCTTATTTTTGCTTCACTTTCTGCTTAAATCAGAAAAAAATATTAAATACCCAATACAGATACATATGTAGTCCCCATTTTACATTTCAAGTAAGTTGAATAAATTTGGGATTTTTTCTACATTAATATCCACTATACTTATAACTTATGTTCTTTTTATTTTCTCATCAAAGCATGTATCACTAATTTTTTATTTTATTTTTACTTTTTACTAACACCCACCAAAACAAGTTTTTAAAAAAAAGTTAATTTTATGTCATGGTACTATTCTTTTTCTTCTATGCTTTAATAATATGTACTTTTAAATTATCACAAATATTTATAATATCTTCTCATCTCACAATATTTCCTTCTTCAAACATAAATAATAAGTAAAAAAGATTAAATAAACCTAATCCAGAGTTCCAAACATGTTCACACACAAAAAAAAAAGATTGTTCTTTTTTAAAATACAGTTATTTTCATGGAGTATTTTCTTTTTTACCCCTATCAATTTTTTTAAAATAAAAGTAAAGAATTCTACATAGCTTTTCAATAAATCTAACCATAGTTTCAAACATGTTAACATAAACAGGGAAGATTCTGAGACATTCTCATTTTCTTAGAGTCTCTTCTTTTACCACTTTTATTTTAATTAAAAAAAAAACATGTTCCACATAAATTGGTCATTTTCTGAGATGTCCTCATTTTCTTCTTTTACCCTTTATATTAAAACACAAAAAAAAAACTATTCACTTCAGTAATCTTCCCATCTTATTCTGACAGAAAAGAAACAATCTTTATTAGTTTTTCAATTAAAATATTACAGGGTCCAAACCAGTTCACAAGAAAAGGGAGTTCTTTTGAAATATACTCATTTTATACTATTTTACTCTCTTATTAATTTTTTCTTTTTAATTTTTTTACTGTATATTGAATATCTTAAAAATAAACAGATATAGGGTGCCTGTCAAGAATGGGATTGTTTTTTTTTTATAGATTAACTTTCTTCTTTTACCCATTTCATACCAAAAAGATAAGATTTAAAAAAATATTTATATATCCTCAAGTGATGATATATCCCTCTTTACAGGATATGGATATGGATATGGTGGAGGAATGAATGGTGTAATGCAAGGGGTAAAAGGGCCATTTACCCCCTCACAATGGATGGAATTAGAACACCAAGCTCTTATATATAAGTATATACTTGCTAACATAGCTGTCCCTTCTAATCTTCTTCTTCCCATCAAAAAAGCTCTTGATTCTGCTGGCTTTTCTGTTGGACCTCTCAGGCCTACTTCTTGTAAGTTTTTACTCTTAACCTCTTTTTTTTTGCTTTTTTAGCTTAACTTGTTTGCTTTTTTTTATCTTCATTTCATTTGGTTTAGTGTCTTAAAAGTAATGTTTTGTTGTTGTTGTAGTATGTTGTTGTATGTTGAATTTGATTGTGTTACATCTGTCGAACATTTTCGTCTTACCCGAATATTAAAAATACAGTCTTTCCACCCCAATATGATATGCGTTGAACTCGTTGTCACGTTCTACTGAGTTCATACCGCCTATTTTATTTTCTCTATCTGTTGTAATTTGCCTACCTCTTGCAAATAACTTGTTGAAGTGCTTATTCATAGTCAATTTTTCATTTCCATGCTAGTTGTTTCTATCACCTTCCTAGTAGTACAAGACAGAAAACATTAGCATATACTCCATAATCTACTTAGTCTAATAACCATAAAGCGAGATTTTTTAGTCACTCTCATTCCATGTTTTTTGTTTTGTTTCGATGGAGGGGGTGCTTTCCTGTGTTTATGTACGATTAGAGCAAAGTCAGATAATTTTAGCCTAACCTATTTCGGAATCGGGAACGACAATATAAGACAGGAAATTGAAAATGATTGGCACAAATTTTAAACTTCAAAGCAGTAGTATGATGACTTATTCCTTTTTTTCTGGCACAAATCTAGTTTAAGTGATATTCACAAAAATATCAATGAGTTTAAGTACAATTCACAAAATCATCTGTATAGCATATAGCATATATGGTTGCAATTATCCCTAGTTACATGAAAGATTAGTTCCCTTGACGATATGGTTTTCATGTACCCGGAATATATTCACCCTAATACTATACGGGCAATAAAGTTCGGTTTTCATGCATTTCGGTCTTCATACCTTCTGATAAAAATGTTTTATTTTTGAACTTTAAAGCAATGCTGTATATTGGGCTTATTATTATTATTATTATTATCTTTAATAGATGGATGGGGTGGTTTCCATCTTGGGTTCTCGAGCAACACAGACCCTGAACCTGGGAGGTGCCGCCGAACAGACGGAAAAAAGTGGCGATGCTCCCGCGACGCGGTGCCTGACCAGAAGTACTGTGAGCGCCACATTAACAGGGGCCGACATCGTTCAAGAAAGCCTGTGGAAGGTCAAACTGGCTCGACCACAAACTCCGCTGTCGTGTCAGCAAAAATTGCTCAGGTGGAGGCTTCCTCACCTGCAGTGATTCCTGGCGGCCGTGTTGGAGCCAATAGCCTCGGGATGTCACTCAAGAGCTTGCAGCAGACCAGTGGGACCAATTCCAGCGACTCGTCACTCCTTATGGGCGGGTGAGTTTTCTGTAGATATGTTATCAAGTTTAAGGAAAATTCCATTGAATAAATGAGGATAATTACAACCAAGAACAAGTTAAACACTTAAATTGTAGTTTGGTTATGTGCGCAATATTTCTTTTAAGTGTATTTATGTTGTTTGTATATCTGATGTATGCTGAATAGACGAGCGACACCAAAAAATGATTAGTCGCTTGACTGTATAGTTTTCATGCATCCGAAATAAAATGAGACGAGCTATAAAGTTTCAGTCTTAATGCATTTTTGTTTTCTAGAGATTGTACAAGTGTGATACCCTTACAAACGAACAGCATTGCTTGCAACGTGTTCATCAGATTCATTAGCAAATTTTAAGAAAGTCCATGTTTTTTCTAAAGTGCCGCTAGTTTTTACTCGGACATTGTCTGGTTGCTGCTTTTTAACTCTGTTCTTAAAGGATGGACTGCATTTGGTTGATCTGCTTATAAGCCAAGTTCTTTTGATTCTTGGCTGAAAAAGCTAGAAGCTTTAAGCTGAATAAACCTAGTATTTTATCTCAAACTCAATAAATACAGCTTCTTTAGACCTTACTGATGAAAAACTTTGTTACTTAAATCATCCAAGTTTTGTTAGCATTGTTTTTTTCCCTTCAAATTCAAATCTAACAACAAATAGTTCTTCTAATAGCCTTGCACACTTAAAAAAGGTGACAACACATGAATTTTTTGTTGAAGACTTGCTATTTGCTTATTTTGTTTTAAGTTCTTGCTTTAGCATAATAAAATATCAACATTACATTATACTCCGGAAATTTGAAATCAGTACAATTATTATTTTGATGACAATGTCACGCTCTTCATGAACAATGTTGGTACGAGGTTTCAAAAGTCCTCCTTACCTCTTCATTGCTTTTGCTGAAGTGAAGTTAAAAGAAAAAAAGAGAAAAAGTCGGTGGAAAATCTGAATGTAAACCCTACACCAGATAAATTTGCAAGTAGAGAGGTTACTAATTCAGGGGCATGATCATGTGTTCTGACGTTTTTTCGTAAAAAAAAATGCCAACACACCAAATAATTTATCCTGCATATCTATTTTGTGAGATCACTTTTGTGTCTGTATTTGTTTCATGATTGTCCCTGTATTATGTTTCCCCTTCTCAATCTCTTGGCTGACTATTGTCTATTCTTTTATTTCTACTCAGGATTTTCCCGAGCAAGAACAATCTAGGTCAAACAAGTCTAGCCGCAACTGATCTCTCCATATTCTCCTCCGAAATAAACTCAAAAAACATGCAATTTTCCATCGATAAACCGCAAAACCCCTATGCCAAACTTTCCCAAACCGAATTCGGCCTAGTTTTCTCCAATTCTCTCTTAAACCCTATTCAAGAAAACCCCCCAGATAGCCTAAACGGTACAAAAGGCTCAGTCCATCATCAATTCATGGACGAATGGCCTAAAAACAACCTTTCGGACAACAACACTAACCTCTCTATATCTATCCCTATATCTACGTCTGACTTCATGTCGTCTACGTCATCACCCACTGAAGAAAAACTCGCGTCTTCACCATTAAGGCTTTCGTCTAATTGGGTTCCCATTTCTTGGGAGGGACCCCTTGGTGAGGTCCTTCATAACACTAACCAACATAGTTTGAATGAGAATAAACGCTCATCTGGGCTTAATCTCATGACTGATGGATGGAATAGTAGCTCGCCAAATGGACCTTTCCAGAGGATGGCATTCGGCTCTCAGTCTAATAGCAGTGCGGGAAGTAGTCCTAGGGGTGTGGCGACGTCTTTTGCTCCGCTGCTGTGATGTGACTTTTCAATGTGTTTCGGAAGTTTTGAAGTTCGCTGATTTCTATTATTTAAGCTTTTCTAGTATGTTTATCATCTGATGTTGGTTTGCTTTGGGTATAAGCCTCGCTGACATGCAAATTATGTTATTTTAGGCTCTAAACTTGTCTCTTATGTAACTTTAAGGTGTATCTGGAAAACCTACTTTTTCGCAATAAGTGCTTTGGTAGAACCCTTTTTTGCCTCTACTCGTGCAATGTGTGTTAGCTCGGGCTTGAATTTATGTATTTAGTGTAATTTAATATGATGAATTATTTGCATTTAACTCTTGGTCTGGACCAGATTTGCTAGATTGCAACTTTTAAGTTTGTTTTGCTTTCTTATTAGCTGCAGTTATCTGGTGGATTAAGTTAAAAGCCTTTTTTTGCTTGAAAAAGTTTTATGTTCTAATCCGGATGAACGTAGATTGTTCCGATTTTCAAACAATCTCCTGTTTGAAGAAAAAGAGCAACCAGAAAGCCCTGTTTGCCTCCAAGTTTTCTTATAACAAAAGAAAATTTATATACTGAAAACTGTTCTTGGCAACTTATATATTACACCTATTTATTGAAATTATTGTCTCTTGGTGGAAAAAACAAAACCACAAGGAATGGTTGTCTTTGATCTGATTTTGCATTTTGTGTACCATATGATAGTATGACTTTAGCAAAGGGGGAATTATTTTGTTTTCTAGTTGTAATGGCAGTTTTTAACCTTAAATGACTACGTGGACACCTTTTGTTACACATACAACTTGATATAAGATAAGTGACAAAATTATGTACAAACAATTTTAGAGATATGTTCAAAATGGTTTGTTAATTTTAATTTTTAGTTTGGTTTTTGCTTTTTTTTTTTTGGTGTGGGACTTGAGAAGGGGCACGTTGGTTGGTGAGTTGTTAAGCAATGAATGTTGAGTAGAGGGCATTAGCATGTGACATACCTTTGGGTATATAAAATGAGACAAAATTGTCTAAAATTATTACTCAAACATTATGAGATGTAACATTTGGTACATACACATCAAATCTCATTTGATAGGGAAACAACTAGATCTTGTCTTTGGGCTTCATCATCTGTATAGCTAAGCTTTTAAAGCCTGCCTTTAGGTACCAACTATAGGTTTTGGTAGGGATGAGCGAAAATGTAAAAAAAAACCGAATCGATAATCGAACCGAACCGAACTGAAAAAAACCGAAAAACCAAAACCTTTTCGGGTCGGTTTACAATAAAACCGGACAAAAAAAAAAAAACCGATTTTTTTTTTGAAAAACCCCGAAAAAAACCGAAAGACCGAAATCGGACCAAAACAAACCGGTTTGGTTCGGTCCAAAAAATAAAAAGACTGAAAACAAAAAAAAAAACGAACCGAAAAATCTACTTGGTTTAGATTTCGCCAAAAACCAAACCGAATCATACCGAACTCAGCCATAGGTTTGGTAGAAAAATGTTTAATCATGAGCTGGTTGATGTTACAAATAACCCCACACGCGGGATGATCTTTTGCGTGATTTATTGCCACATTTTGAGTCAATCAATATGTATTAACGTATAAAATCTGGCTGTATTATTTTAGTGGACAAAATGCCATTAAAAAAAACATTGACTTTAGTGGAAAAATGGCTTTTATGGGACCGTCCTTGCATAAAGTTGATAGTTCGGCTATGATATAATCCTCTAGGTAGAGTCACATTGGACAAGAGATAATAAACGAATTTGCAACTTGCTAGGTACTGATTACTACATTATTAAATCAACGGTTCCCTTATATATTCCTCATAATTAAAAACATCACTTTTTTCATGTTAAAATATGACCCTTCATGTTTATACAATAATTCAACTTTCCTATTTAATTTTTTATTTTTATTAAATTTTTTATCTTTCTTTTGTTATTTAATACAGTATATATAGGGTCTGTTTGGTATTATATTTTTCAGTCTGATTTCAGAAACTAGTAGGAAAAAAACTTGATTTCCAAAATATACATGTGTTTGTCGAAAACTTAAAAAATCTAACTTTTAACATATTGATTTTTGTCATTAACTAATAACATTTTGCTTTCTCAATCAAAATAACTTTATAAGACATTTTTTTAATAAATTTTCAAAATATCATATTTAAACGAGCAAGTAACACGTCAGGTATACGAATAAATTTTTAGTTGAGATAATATCAATATTTATTTAAATTTTTAAAATGTTGGCGAGAAAGCTGTCAAAATCTCCAAAATGTATGGATTTTTTGCTTTTAGCTTTTCTAGTTATATTACTCCAAAATCTAGATTTTTAAAATCTAAAAAAAACAGTCATACCAAACGTATGTGTTTTTTTAAAATCAAAAGACTCAAAAAGCTATAAAAAAAACTGATGTCAAACAGAACGTAGAAAGTGTATTAATTAGTAGATGATATAGAAAATTGGAGGAACAATTTGGTTACTCTTATAGGAGGAATAAAATGGTTTTCCAAAATTTGAATAAAGTTATAAGGAACCAGTAGGTACAACAAAATGAAATAGTTTTTGATAAACTTCTCAAAATTTAAGTAAAAATAGGTCTTGTGTAACTAATAGTGCTTGCTCTTAGGTAGTATTAATCTGTCCAAAATGGTAATGAGAACTTCTTTAGGATCAATGTTTGGATCCATTCTAAAATCGTTACTCAAATTTACAGTACGGAATTTCTCTATTTTTCTAATTTTTTTTATTTTCTCAAACTAATTTTAAATTCTAAAATTGACCTTTTCGAAAAAAATTTACAAATTATAAACTCAGCTTTTGACTTATTTTTGGCATTTTTGGCTTTTGAAAGACTTTTTGTGAAAAAAAATATAAAAAAAATATTAATTCATAAAACTGAGTTTTAAATCTTAAAACCTAGTTTAAATTTTCATAAAACTCATTTTTGTTAATTCATAATTATTTTTTTAAGAATTTCTGATTTTCTTCAAGAAAAACTAAAAAAAAAAAAAAAAGCTTAAAAGGGCGAAAGAAGTACCAAAAGAAAAAACTATGAGTTTTGATTTTGTAAAGCCCAGTTTGTAATTTTAAAATTCAGTTTTATAATTTATAGTTATTCTATAAACAAATATCTATTTCTATTATAAAAAGTTACAAGAAAGTCAAAATTATCCAATAAAAGTAAAAAAAAAATGTAATTTCTGAAAGCCAGTTAATTACTTTTGCAGCTAAATTGAATTCTTTGTTTCGAAATTAAAAAAAAAAAGTCTACAAAAGTTATAACAAAAAAAGTCGATTGTGGAAGAAAAAAGTCAAACTTCATAAACTAGAGTTACGAAATGTAACGAGAAACACTTATATAAATCTGATCTATATTTTTGAATAGTGTGAGAATTAATACAATAATTTAGTTTGAATTTTAAATTAAATTTAGAATAGTTATTTTTGGATTCTCATATATGTGTTGAGTTTTTACTGGTTGTCACATCCACATTTTTAATAGACCCGGTCTATAATAGTGTTACACTTCGTAAAACATATCTCCAACTTGGCACAAATTGGATTCATTTTGGTAGAATAACGTATATGAACAAATTCGTAACTTGTTCGTATGTTAGCCAATTGGATAAACATCTTAATGATTCTTTAATACACAAACAGTTCGTATGTGTTTCTATTTTACTATCTTACTTCTTGGGAGATTAATGTAGGAGTACATCATTTTCTATGACTATGAGAAATCTTGTTATATATCTTCTTTTTCTGAAACTGAGTATTAAGCTAAGTTAGACACAATCAAAGACCATATAGATGGTTCGGCATATGAAAAGGCTCCAAGAATAGAGCTAGTATTGGTCACCAATCAATTTATTCGAGAAGTTTGTTTATTCTACGACCAGAATCAGATCTCTATTCTTAATTTACCTTTAGGCTCTAAATGTTATATTATCACTATCCAGTTGCGGAATTAGGAACTCCAGGGATGTAATGTACTTCAATTGTCGAGGCATCGTTGGTTTGCCAAAAGGATCCATAATATTTTTATATAACTGAATATTTATCTGTCTTTCTGTAATGCAAAAGCAATTTATCAGGTTTTGTTGTAGACGAATCGGAGTTGCATAATCGTATATACTTGCTAAGTCGAACAACCAAACAACTGTTGTGAAGGAAATTAAGTTCCGATATCACTCAGAAACATTGAGTTACTTAAAAAAGATTGCAGATTGCAGTCTTATGGTTTGGCTTCTTCTGGTTCGATAAAAAAAGACTTTTTTATAAGTACATTTTTGATCGCCATGGCCATGATATCGTGTCTCCAACCTTGAATCTTATTTAGGACACATTCTCAGAGTATGTAAAGCAGTTCCCTTTTTTGGTTTGCTTGTTACAGTATCAAGTACATTGTCACTTCACAAACTGAATTCTCACCATAAGAAAAACATTAAATGTTAAAAACTTAAAATTGGTAAGGAAATGCATTAGTTTTGTTCCATGTTTGATACAAGCTCAAGCTATTTTAGATTGTACACTTATAAGTAGATATTGCATACTTTCAGCTTAAAACAAAGGCCATATAGTTCAACTGTTCAACCAATGACTAAAGTCTTAATCAGCAGTTCATCAAAATCAAATGGACTAAAGACTCACCATAGTCGTGCACTAAAGAACTAACTCAAAACGACTTGTAAGCCTCAACATTGTTACGATCCGATAAATTACAATTAGGCTTCTGTAACTTCTTAATGCCAAATTACCAGAATATCGACTTGCAGTTTTTAAATTCAGTTTACTTATTTTAGTTTACTTATTTTACCAATAACTCAATAGAATTGGCATGGGAAAAAACATAGCTGCACTTGGCAAAAGTTTGATTCGTTTTTTGTAGAATAGCATATGACTATTATGAAAAAAATCGAAACAAGTTTGGGTAAGCCAATTGTATAAGCATCTTAATGGTTTCTTTCAGACACAAACAGTCCATGTGTTTCTAGTTTTATCTTACTTCTTGGGAGATTTATGTTGTACCGAGAGTTCTTTTTTGCCACAATTGAAGCAAAAATCGAGTAGCGAGATTAGGAACTTCAAATGGAGGGGATGTAATATACTGGGAGCTCCGCTATTCTAATTTGGAAAAGGTTGTTCCTAGCTAGTTGCTGAGGAAATAGAGAGTGCTTTTCAGGAAGGGATGAAAAAAAACTTTACCTGTCGAGGCAATGTTGGTTTGCCAAACAGAACAACAATATTTTGATGTAGCTGAATATTTATCGTCTGTTCTATAATGCAAAAGCAATCTATCAGTTTTTGTAGTAAGAATTATAGTTGCACAGTCGTATACACGTAGATATGTGCTAAGTGGAACAATTGACGACTGCTGTGAAGGAATTTGAGTTCCAATCACTCAGAATCATCAAGTCACTTAAAGAGATTGCACTCTTGAGGTCTGGATTCTCTCATATCGTTATGAAACGAATATATGAGTACTTTTTTTTTAAAGGCGAGGACACGTATCTTGTTTCAACCTTGATTCTTAGGATTTAGGACACATTCTAAGAGCCCAGGGTATGCAATAAGTTAACTTTTTGGATCGCTTACTTTGTAACTTTGCAAGCTGAATCCTCACCATAACAGGTGATTTTTCTAAAGGGAACGTTAAATGTTAAAAGGGTCAAGGAAATCCATTTATTTTTGTTCTATCACTCCAATATTTGTTACAAGCGCAAGTTATTTTAGAAGTAGATATTACCGATTTTAAGGTTCAAACAAAGGCCATATAGTTCAACTGTTCAACCAATGATGAAAGTTTTAATCAGCAGTTTATCAAAACCAATTAGACTGAAGAGTCACCATAGTCGTGCACTAAAGAACAATCTCAAGACGACTTGTAAGCCTCAACACTGTTACGATCCGAGAAATTACAAAGAGAATTACTGTAATTTCATAATGTCTAATTATCAGAATGACGAGTTGCAGGTTTTAAATTCAGTTTAATACTTTAATTGTTGTTTCAAAGGCATAAAAGGGTGTTGATTGCCGAAGCACGCTTTTTCTTGTGTTTAACAACTTTCGACAATCAACACACTTTCATGCGGTTCTTCTTTAACAATATTGGCTTTTTTAGCTGTCGAGCTTCTCATGACATTTCAAAGGGTCAGGCTAGGTCTATGAATGTACTAATGTTTAAGACATTGGTTTACTCTTGAAAGGCAAACCACACAACTTGTTGCCGGTTTACCTTGCATTATAATGAAATCATTTCATTGTTTAATTAAATAAGAAGATGATTAAATCATTGTTTTAGTTCAAAATTCACAATATTTATTTTATCCATTTAAAAACCGAGTATTTTGTGTGTTTGTAGTTACCATAGTAGTTTAAAATGCGACTCGCTAAAATTGCTTTAACTGCTGCCTTTTGCTTCACTATTTTTATGTTACCGAGAAAATCAATCTATTATAATTATCTTCAGTTCCAAAAACATAATTTCCTTCATTAAACTGATCCAAAATACACACATTTTAAACTGTTGACTAGACAACTTTTTTATAACCCAACACCTGGGTTGAATTAGATTTTGATAAGCTGTTACAGTCATATATACAAAGTTGATTAAAATAAACTGTTCCTTAATTGACAAGCACAAGATAGAGCTACCCAGGGGTGGTTTAGCTTCAAATCTTTTAATAAATAAATAAAAAGTTGTTTTAAAGAGCTATAAAAAAAGCTTGCTTAAAAAAATGTAGCATTGTAACTTTTTTTTACCTAAAAATTACTCATTAACTTACTTTTATTACTAATAAATCATTGGTCACCTATTTTGACCTGCAAGTGCTGTAGATATACAAACCGATCAAATGTTTTTTGTTAGAAAATTTTAATGTAAAAGAGCTAAAAAAAAATCCACAAATTTCTGGATTCCTTTTTTTAAAGCTTTTTTAGTTTTTTTTTTAACCCAAAAATCAGCTTTTTAAAAGATTAAAAAGTTACGTAATGCACTGGATTAATTAACAGAGTAGATTTATTGTGTTATAAATAATCAATTTATTTTTAATCAAACATCAACCCAGAAACATATATACTGTATGTTTATAGCCTAAAACTTTCATGTTTTACAAATTCACACAAACAATAATAAACAAATAAAAATTAGAAAATGCACAAAAAAAAGATGAAATATAATCAATTAAGGGAGTGCTCATATTCTATGGGTGTATAGGAGTCTCTCATGCCTTAGCATTCAGTACGAGGAATTTTTTATAATCATCGCACCCCCTTAATAAAATTACTTTTACAACAAAATTAAATTATAAGACTAAAAAAACTGGTTCACATCTGCAAAAAGTATATGTGAAAAATACTAATGGACATGATAATAAATTATATAGAGTAAAAAATTGAAAAATGAGATTTTCGCCTTAGTAACAAAAACAAAGCATATGGTTTTTGATGAAAAGATACATAGTGATGAGATATGTATTTATAGGCGGCTAGTACTAAACCCTAATTTTCTAAAGCTGCGGCGATATTTATTTAAGTTAATTACAAAAATACTAGCTAAGTTTAATAAAGGTGTTTATTTGGTTATTAAATATTGAGTAAATTGTTTAATAGTTTCATAGTTTATTGAAAATGTATTTGGTCTTGTAGCTTCATTTGATGAGCTAATCATCCCCAGATTTTAGAATATGACAGATTTGGAAGTTTTAAGAAAGTGAAGCATTTTGTACTTTTATTGATGGTAACTTTCATTGTGCGTTACTTTTGGAAGTGTAATAAGTTCTGTGAAATGTTTATTCATTTTTTTGGCATGGGAATGTTCTTATTATTCTTAACATTTTAAATAGTTGTTTGCTTAAAAATGGATACTACTAGGAAGCAAGAGATAATATAATACTGGAAATTGGTTGTATATTTGAAACTAGTTCCTCTGATTGTAATAAAGTTACAAATGTTTGGTGTTGAACCATGAGTCCAATAATTAATTTTGATTATAAGTGTGATTATGATTTAATGATTTTATAATTCGATAATATAATGTTTGATCTTTTTTAAAAAGAGAAAATGTATATTTCAGGACTTAAAATGATATAGCACTCAATAATGAAGTCAACGGTTCAAACGAAAGTCGATTCGGGATCCGAACGAGCAAATTACGAGTGTTTCAAAAAGTAGAAAAAATCAGTTCAGAAATCTCGATCGATCGAGATAAAGTCTGATCGATCGAAAATGGTTCAAAAAGTTTCAGTGAATCTCGATCAAACGAGATGCAATCCGATCGATCGAAATTATAGCAAGTACAAAGTTTTTCAGAAATCTATATCCATCGAGATTCAGTCCGTTTCAAAAAAAATTATTTTTTGCTTTTTCGAAAATAAGTCATTATTCATTATATAATACACTCCAACTCTAAATGGTCATCACCAATCACCATCTTTCAACCCCTCTCCATCTTAAACACTTAAATCATCATTGTTGATAAAAAACTCGAAAAGAGGTGAATTGAGGAGAAAGTAATTCAAGTGCAAATCAAGATCAAATATCATCGCATCTCACAAATTAGGTTATTCAGAAGCAATCAAATTATGAGTGCTGTTTTATTTTTGATAAATTTCTAAAGAGCAAATTATAAGCTCATCTGTAAGTGAGTGTTTGGGTAGAACCTTTTAAGCCAAAATGTTGTTTAAAAGTTCTACATTAAACACTTGGGTACTCATAGATTAGGGGATAGTCATTGACTCGTAAATGTATACGTTTGCACTTGTATCAAGAGTATAAACCTCGGATAGAGGATGAGTAAATCGATTGATTAGCTCGGTATAATTTGTAATCTTGGAAAGAAAATTATAGTAAAATACTCGGTAGCGTGAATAGCGAGGAGATGACTATGCGGGTTTGCCGAAACTCTATATATCGTGGTGTCAACTTCTTCTCTTACTATTTACTTTCCGCAACTTATATTATTTGTGATTGTGCGCATGTTTCAATTTATTCATAGATTATCATCGCATATTTATTGTCGCAAATAGATATCGAGCTAGTTGGGTTGTTAGTTGCGTTTAGAATTTTCACTAAAAAAAATACTCAAATAGCGACGGAATTAATGACGTTATTTTTTGTTACGAGCTTATTGCCGACGGTTTTTGTGACGACTTTATGGCAGTTTAGTCAATTTGTGACAGTTTTGTGACAATTTTTTAAATTAGTAACAGACTTGTGACAGGTTTTGACTCTCACTAAATCAAATATTATTTTGTAGTGTTTCATTTCAGAAAAAACGCCTAAAAGCTTATTCACCCTCCAATAAGATTTAGCTGCACGAGCCAACACTTTGTATCAAAATTATTTTACCATATGAAAATACATACAAATTTAATTGAAAAAATTATCCTATCATAGCCATAAATGAAAACTTTGCCGTTAACCATAACTATACGCCTATTTAATTAAATTTTAAAAAATAAAATTATTTGAGTAATTTGGATATTCTAATTTTACTAATCATAAGTTGTAGCATAACTTTGGTCAATAAATAAATACTGAAGTCTATGAAAAGCATATATCCTAATTGTCTAATATATGCGACTAAATTGGTCAATCATTTGTGGTTCTTAGTCACCTCAGCCGTGTAAACTTAATCCGATTTATTTGATCACGACACCATGAAAAGTCAATTTCTCTAAAATTGATTATATATACTCATATGTTAATTGATAAGTGTCCATCTCCCAGTTTTGGACAAAATTGGCCAACTTTTCTTTTACTTTTACAAACTAAACAAATAATTAATTGAGACAATTTGAATTATAGTATAAACATCCGTATTTAATAGATCAAAACATATTTTTTTTTAAAATTTAATTATTATAGTATAAAAAGTGATATGAATCATAAACCCTATAAATTAACTAAATCTTAAGTAACACAAAATTCAAATTATATATGAGCAATGTATATGATTACCTAGATAAATATAATATAATAATACACTATCATGAGTCTATATTCCTGTGGTTGAAATATTGTTATAATTATTAAATGATAATAAACAAATCAAAATAAATAATGTAGTGTTATTATAAGTGATAGAACATAAAAATCAGACCCGAATATTTTATTCGGGCCATAATCAACCCACTTTATAAATGGGTATCCAACGCTTAAATGGGTCATCTCATACTTTTTATAAGGAATTGAGGTGCTACTACCCAAAGCCCAAGCCCAATCAAAGGGGGACCCTCGTCTGAAAACTCCCTGGGATGAAGACATTTGTCAATATCCTAGAAGGCGCAGTTGCCTATAAATAGCCAACTACCCCTCCTAAAAAAGGACCAGAAAATCTATCCAAAAAATATAGAGAGAAGTTAAGAAAAGAGAGAAACTAACCAAAGCATATCACTTCGAGAAATAAACCGAGAAAAGACAGCCGAGCACCGAATAAAAGAGGAAAAAGATCAAGACGAGAGATTAAATAGTTATATCGAGCATAATTGTAAAACCGAAATACTAATCCGAGCAAATGTAATAGTCCGAACAAGGACAATAATCCGAGCAATAATAAAGATCAGGAAGTATCATTTATTCACGTCGATTTGTCATTTTTATCTTCGTTGAAAAGCCTAACGCGACCGACCAAAGTTATGGCTTTATCAAATGGCGCCGTCTCCGGGAATCATCTAGTTCCCAACTAGTTTAGAATTCGAATACCAATACTCTGCCAGACGAGCGACAATGGTTACCAACGTAGAGGAAACCCATCCCGAGATAGTAGAAACCAATAACCAAAACACGCAAATTAGCCAACAAGACCTCGACGATCTACTCGCTATCCGCGACAGATATGAAGCTATCCAATCCGGAAACCAACCAACAACCTCCTACGCAAACCAAGAACAACCGGTCGAACCACCCCGACATTTCATCGAAGGGATTGTCGACGAACACCTTTCGTCCTCGGAGGACGAACAAGACGTGCCCGTATTAAGGCGTGCACGAAGACGCTTAACCGGGTCCCAAGCGGGGCCAAGCTCAAGAGTCCCTTTGCCTACGACCTCGGTCAACTCTGGTGCCCGCTTACAAACGGACGAGGCTCATCAGTTTGGCATGCCTGAGGATCGTGTACTCGGACAGTCGCCACGACTGCCGACTAATTCTCCGAGGGTGATTACACCACCCACGGTGGAGGTACAACATGTCGTTCCATTAGCCGATGAAAGGAACTACACACAGCTACAAGCTCAGCTGGCGGCATGCATGACGGCCATGACAGCGGCCGGCATCGCATTGCCAGTTATCCAACCCAACAAAGACCCACGCCATGAAGGGGAAGATTCTGCCTACAGGGCCGCCTTGGAGGCAGCGGGTCGTCGAACCGATACAAGAGTCCCCCACCAAGTGGGCAATGTCCCAATAACTATCGTCCATCCGAACACACATATGGAACGTGTCCACACAAACACGAAGGACGATAGATATCCCGAATACAGGATCGGGGAGGGATATGGCCCACCATCACATCAGGAAGGATACCCTCCCCCCTACCAAGTCACGGATGACGCGTTCCAACAGGCTTGGAACGTATGCCAAGAAACCCCGTGTGCTGAACAGATCACACGGTACCGCAATCCTATGGGATTCGTCATCCCCGAGTTCAGGCTCTATGACGGGAAGAGTTGCCCTATCGACCATCTGAGGCACTACAAGACGAAGATGGAACTGTGGAGTGACGACCATGCACTAATGTGCAAATTTTTCAAAAACAGCTTGGGTCAAGAGGCTTCGTCATGGTATCATAACTTACCACGGGGCTCCATTAGAAACTGGGCAGAACTGCTAAGAGCGTACTCCACCCGGTACGCTGCTCATCGAAAAAAGAAGGTTAGTATCGAAACCCTTCTTAAAATGACGATGATGCCAAATGAAAGGCTCAACGATTACTGCATACGTTTCATCGACGTGGCAAACCAGATTCCACGATACGCCAATAATATAGCCATCCAAAACTTTATCAATTCCATCCCCAATGGCTATTGGGCGAGAAGGAAGTTCATAGGCAAAAACTTCCCGACCACTGATTCCCTGCTAGCCTATTGTACCCACCTCACCGATAAAAACGACGAACTGCGTTTCCTAAACCGAACTCTACCAAGAAGAGAGTCGGTCCGGGAGGCACAGGTGGGTCGCAAAAGAGTTAGAAATAACCAGGGAGAAGCATTCCAACCGACCAGAAAGGGCAAAGAGCCCGAGGTCCATAGCAGGGGAGAGCGACCACGAGCACTAGAGCCTAAACCGCTCCAGATCGCATACCCAACACCGACCAACGAACATAAACCGCTCCAGCTCGCCTACCCGATGCCACCCAAGCCATTTCAACAGGTACGGCCCCAAGAGAGGGAACACCGCGGCACTGTAGAACCGGTCGAGCTGCGATACACTTTCAACCTGTCTGCTGAAGATATCCTCAAGGATATATGCAGGGAAAGTTGGTATTCCCGACCACAACCGATCATCTCTCCCCCCAATCAGAGGGACTCCAAGCTCTTCTGCGCGTATCACGAGGATCACGGCCATCTCACTGAGCATTGCCGTAACCTACGATGGAGAATGAACCAGTGGGGCGATGCAGGATACCTAGCCAAGTTCATCAAAGGAGCTGGGAATAAAGGCAAACAACTGGCCATCGAGGGATCTGACAACCGGCAAGGCAAAACGATCAATGTCGTTCATATGTCACGACCCAAGGGCCCAGGCGGGGAACGATCACGACAACGGCAGCTGGCCCACTTTAGCCAAGTAGCCAAGACATCACAGGCGTCGACCTCAAAACGACAATGCACACCACGACGACATCCGCCCATTTCTTTTTCGGATCTTGACGAAGAAGGGGTGATATACCCCCACGGAGACGCCATAAACCTCCGTGTTCAAATCGGCCTAGACACAGTCAGCAGGGTACTTGTCGACCAAGGAGCCTCTTGTGATAACATGTACAAAGAGCTCTTCGACAAGATGGAACTCAAGCTGCAAGATCTTCAGCCTACCGATGTCACACTGATCGGATTCATCTCCGAAACGACCAAACCTTTGGGTAAGATCGTCCTCAGTGTCACAACAGGGTCCATGTCGGTTCCCGTGGAGTTCTTAGTGGTCGACGACCACTCCGGGCACAACGCAATATTGGGTCGACCTTGGCTACATGCCATGAAGGCCATACCCTCGACCTATCACCAAAAGGTCAAATACCCGAATGATAGGGGGGCGATCGAGACAGCCAGAGGATGTCAAGAAGATTCAAGACGCTGCGAGGACATCACTGCGACTCTCCAACAACAACGAAGCCCTGTGGAACAACCCACCAGCACAAAGAAGCTGATCAGCCAAATATCCAAAGCCGAAAGGGTTGTCGAAGAACAAGTAGGAGAGACACTTAGGAAGGTGTATATCACGGATATGGACGAGGAGCACTATTTCCTCCTCGGCGATAACCTTTCAAAACAGGAATCCGAGGAGTTAGAAGCGTTCCTTTTCAGCAACATTGATAAATTCGCCTGGAGTCCTAAAGACATGCCGGGCCTAGACCCCACTACAGCATGCCACCACCTAAGTGTAAACGCCGAGTACAAGCCAATAGCGCAGAGAAGCAGAAAAGTCTCTGTACAGCACAGAGCAGCTATAGTCGCTGAAGTACAAAAGCTATTGGAGGCTGGAGCCATAAGGGAGGTTTACTATCCCAAATGGTTGTCCAACCCGGTCGTCGTCCCTAAGAAGAACGGGAAGGAAAGAGTCTGTATAGACTTCACCAACCTCAATAAAGCCTGCCCGAGGGACCACTTTCCCCTTCCAAGGATCGATCAACTGGTGGACGCAACAGCGGGAGCGGAACGGATGACCTTCCTTGATGCGTACTCAGGATACCATCAAATTCCCCTCGCCCGCGAAGATCAAGAAAAGACATCATTTATATCGCCTTTGGGAAATTATTGCTACACGGTAATGCCGTTCGGCCTACGCAATGCGGGGGCAACATACCAAAGGATGATAACACGGGTATGTCGAGATCATATAGGGAAAACAATGGAGGTATACATAGACGACATGGTCGTCAAAAGCGAAAGAGCCACGTCCCACCTTCAAGATATCAGGGACGTTTTTCGAACGCTGGGCGAGCACAAACTGAAACTCAATGCGAGCAAGTGTGCATTTGGCGTCAGCAAAGGGAAATTCTTGGGGCATATGGTTAGCCGACGAGGAATAGAGGCTAATCCCGATCAAATAACGGCTCTACGAAACCTAGCAGCGCCCAAGAATAAGAAACAGGTACAAGAGCTCACGGGAATGATGGCCGCGCTGAGCAGGTTCATTAGCCGATCCGCAGATAAGGGACGGCCATTTTTCGAATCACTCAAGAAGGATAAAAAATTCGTCTGGGATCCGGAATGTGAAGCTTCATTCAACAATCTCAAAGAGTACTTGAGGACATTGCCACTGCTAGTAAGGCCGAACAGAGGAGACATTCTGGCATGCTACCTAGCAGTCTCCGCCACAGCTGTGAGCGCGGTCATCCTAAGAGAAGAAGGTCGCGAACAATTTCCGATCTACTTCGTCAGCAAGACTCTGGTCGAAGCCGAAACACGTTATCTACCCTTGGAAAAGCTGTGCCTTGCATTGGTCGTCGCAACCAGGAAGTTGCCGCACTATTTCATAGCTCATCAGGTCCGGGTATATACAAAGTTTCATATTAAAGAGTCACTTCGACGGACGGACATTAGCGGCCGAGTTGCCGCCTGGGGGGTCGAGCTATCCCAATTTCATATTGAATTCGCGCCACGCCATGCCATAAAGGGACAAGTCCTGGCCGATTTCGTCGCAGAATTCACCGAAGGCTATGACGAGCCTTTGGCACTCTCTCCCCAATCACACTGGCAGATACATGTCGACGGATCAGCCACCAAGGACGGATCAGGAGCAGGGATCGTCCTAAAATCTAGAGAGGGAACAATCATCGAAAAAAGCATAAAACTGGGCTTCCGAGCTACCAACAATGAGGCAGAATACGAGGCCATGATAAATGGCATGCTTATTGCCCGATCCCTCGGATGCTCCCACTTAATTGCAAGCTCAGACTCCATGCTCATCGTCAATCAAGCCATCGGCGAGTACCAAGCGAAAGATGATAGAATGATCCTCTACCAAGAAAAAGTCCAAAGCTTGATGGCCACCTTCGAACAGTGTGAGTTAGTAAGAATCAATCGAGCCGAAAATTCACATGCTGATGCATTGGCCACCCTAGCCTCGACATTAACATTGACCGACTCCCGGTCGATCACAGTGGAACTACTGCCGACCCCGAGCATAATGAAAAGGGTAAACCGGGTGACATCGATACAATACGAACTAGGTTGGATGGAGGACATGACCCATTATCTGCGAAGTGGAACGCTTCCGGTCGATAAGATAAAAGCGCTGAAGATTACAAGAAAATCTCCTCGATTCTGGCTATCCGAGGATGATAAACTATACAAATCCAGTTACCGGGGACCACATCTACTGTGCGTCCCGACCGAGCTACAACTGCCGGTCTTGGAGGAAATCCACGAAGGATCCTGCGGAGCACACATCAAAGGGCGATCCCTTGCAAACAAAGCAGTGACCCAAGGATATTGGTGGCCCTATATCAAGCGAGACGCCGATGCATACGTCCAACGATGCGACAAATGCCAACGATTCGCCAAGATACCACGGCTCCCATCATCTATGATGACCCCGGTATCAGCACCATGGCCGTTCGCTCAATGGGCAATCGACTTGGTCGGTAAACTCCCAAGAGCACCTGGGAATGTGGAATATCTGATCGTTGCGACTGATTATTTCACCAAATGGGTCGAAGCAAAACCCCTCCGAGAAATCAAAGCCAGCAACGTCAAACAATTTATTTGGGAATACATCATAACCAGGTTCGGTATACCGTACGCAATAGTCGCCGACAACGGAACCCAGTTCAAAGATGCCAATTTACAGCTGTGGTACGAGGAACTCGGTATCCGAAAATTCTATTCGACGCCGACATACCCACAAGGGAACGGGCAAGCCGAAGTGTCAAACCGAACAATATTAGACGGCATCAAGACCACCCTTGAACAAGCAAAGGGGAGGTGGCCCGAGCGGCTACTCAACGTTTTATGGTCATGCCGAACTACACCCAAGACGGGCACCAAGGAAACCCCGTTTAGCTTAGCATACGGTGTTGAGGCCATCATACCGACAGAGATCGGGCTACCTACGCTCCGAACAACGTTGGTCGAGCAGGGAAATAATGAACAAAGAATGAGAGAAGAGCTCGACATGATAGACGAGAAACGAGAGATAGCGGCCCTTACCTTAGCTAAATACCAACAAAGCGTAAAGCAAACCTATGACAAGAGAGTAAAAGGATCTAAAGAATTCATGGTAGGAGAACTGGTGCTGCGATGAGTGACGGTCTATACCCGCAACGAAATACATGGCAAACTGAGCCCTACCTGGGAAGGCCCATACGAAATCGTCAAGCGAACAAGTCCAGTTTCTTACAAAATCAAAAGCGTCCTGTTCGCCAACAGCCGCGGGGAAAAGAATTCTTGGAACGTGGCTAACCTAAAGAAATACTACGTATAGGCAATGCTCCGAATACAAGTACAGGTGCTACCTTACCTTTCTTGCTTAATGGCATTATCTTTCTTCTTTTTAATGAATAAAATATATTATTATGCTGTCTACTAATACTATGAGATTCTCAACATGGCCGAAGTGCCTAAGAAATACTATGAAATCCCGTAAATGGCGTGTTACCAAAGGAACGTCTAGGGATACTATGAAATTCACAACATGGCCGAAGTGCCTAGGAATACAATGAAAGTCCGTAAATGGCGTGTTACCAAATGAACGTCTAGGCATGCTATGAAATTCCCAACATGGCCGAAGTGCCTAGGAATACTATGAAATCCCGTAAATGGCGTGTTACCGAAGGAACGTCTAGGGATACTATGAAATTCCCAACATGGCCGAAGTGCCTAGGAATACAATGAAAGTCCGTAAATGGCGTGTTACCAAATGAACGTCTAGGCATGCTATGAAATTCCCAACATGGCCGAAGTGCCTAGGAATACTATGAAAGTCCGTAAATGGCGTGTTACCAAATGAACGTCTAGGCATACTATGAAATTCCCAACATGGCTGAAGTGCCTAGGAATACAATGAAAGTCCGTAAATGGCGTGTTACCAAATGAACGTCTAGGCATACTATGAAATTCCCAACATGGCCGAAGTGCCTAGGAATACTATGAAATCCCGTAAATGGCGTGTTACCGAAGGAACGTCTAGGGATACTATGAAATTCCCAACATGGCCGAAGTGCCTAGGAATACAATGAAAGTCCGTAAATGGCGTGTTACCAAATGAACGTCTAGGCATATTATGAAATTCCCAACATGGCCGAAGTGCCTAGGAATACAATGAAAGTCCGTAAATGGCGTGTTACCAAATGAACGTCTAGGCATACTATGAAATTCCCAACATGGCCGAAGTGCCTAGGAATACTATGAAATTCCCAACATGGCGTGTTACCGAAGGAACGCCTAGGAATACTATGAAATTTATATGCAGGTATAATGCAAGGAATTATTCAGGTCCACTTTACGACGGCGATGCAATATAAATTGGCTAAAACAATGAAGGAGAATCAATCTAAACAACCAAATATCAACAAAAAGCATCTCCAAAACAGGAATAATGAAATAACAAATGATTTGGCATGGAAAAATCGATCCGATCAATTAAATAGCAATACGGCAATGGAAAGGTACAAAACAGGAATCAAGAAATCACATATATAATCCTCGCCCGCATTACGGAGGCAACAAGAAGATCAACGACACTAAAGAGATTCATTTAAGAAGAACTACTGCAGGAGGAGCATGACGGTAATTGACCGAGTTCAATCTCTTCGTCATCCGTCGTTGTGTACCCATCAGACTCATCACCATCAAAACGCTCCTCAGAAATGAGGGCATCAAAATTGGTCGTATGAGCCCCAACACAGGTCAGCGTCTGAAGCCGCGCGTTGAACTCGGCTTCTTTGGCGGACTCGTGAGCATCCGAGGCCGCTTTACGGCGATCATCGTCAAAGGAAAGGTCACGGCGAGCTTCAATCACAGCTGCGGAAGCATCGTATCTGGCGCGGGACAAACGGAAATACTTCACCAAAACGTTGGCCTTGGTCACAAGCAACTTTAATTTGCCGAAGTACTCGCCCTTTGCACGCCAGTATCGATCCAAACGACGCTCCTGAACCTCAACTGCATGCTCGGCACGGCGAACGTATTCCCGAAAAGAGGCCGCCTGGGTTTTCAACTTGGTCCGCAGTCGAGCACATTGGTCAGTCAATTCGACATTTTTGCTCATCAAAACAATGTAGGGCCACCTGTCAGGCACCTCACTAGCCACACCAGATGAGACCTCGTCCCGGGCAGCACCAGTAGGTCCTAACCCCGGGTTAACTAGGCATGGAGAACCAGCCTGATGCGACGTAGTAGCATGTGCCTATAAAAAAAAAAAAAAGAGGGGGGGAGAAGAACGAGAAGAGATGAATAAAAAAAAAAAAAAAAAAAGGGAGAGACAAAAAAAAAAAAAAAAAAAAAAAAAAAAAAAAAAAAACAACAACAAAAAAAAAACGACAAAACAAGCTATTTTATTAATCCGACAACCCCTCAACAGACGCCGAAGTCTCTACTACATCGGCAAAATGAATATCTCGCAATGAATTAATTTGCGTCCCCAAACGCTCACGAATGACCGCCTCGATTCGGTTCAAGGCAACAGTGGTTTCAGTCACCCCGGCCTTCGCATCCACCATGCGCTCCGCCCGGGACACACCACTCATTCCTTTTATATGCTCCAGCACCTCTAAGGCGCGAGCTCGGGCCCAATACGCTTTGGCAAAGGATAGCAGTAGATCCGCGTCCTCGAAAACGGCCCCAAGGACCAAGCTCAAGCTCGTCACACGACCTCGGGCTTCATCACGAGAACGTCGTAGGGCACTGAGAAGTTCCTTTGCTTTACCCTTGTTTGCCGTATAATGGGCGGTCTTTTTACTAAATTTCTCTCCCAAATCACGTAACCGGATCGCCAGGTTGGAAATATGAATATTCAGACCCTCGATTTCCTGATAAGCACAAGTCAATTTCGCGGTAAGGGACGCGTTAGACCTTTCCAAATCCTCCATTACGTCACCTACACTGCGACTAGGCGAGGTCCAGACCACCATGGCAAGGGGGTTATTTGGTACCTGACAATATTTTGTTTTCATATCCTTCAAAATATGACGACCATCAAAAGAAATTAACCCCAGCAAGCCCAACAGAAAGAAACCACAACACCTATATTATCACTTCCCCAAAAGAATCTGTTTCTAGATACCAAAAAAAAAAAAAAAAAAAAAAAAAATTTTTTTTTTTTTTTTTTTACACAATGCCAGAAAGATAGTCAAGGTTCCACCTGAGGAGATGTTGGTGGGGGAACAACAGTAGAATCCGGTCGAGGAGTGGACGCGGTCGACATAGAGTGAGGACGCAGCGCTGTCGAAATTGTCTGCCCCGGTAGCCGCGGAAGCTCTTCTTCACGAAGATTCGCCCAGTCCAAGGGTTTCGGCGGTGCACCATGCGGACACGGATACACCAACTCCGACCACGCCCTATCCGATAGAGGAACATTCGCGAAATTGAGCGCCCGCACATGAGCGCAGTATACAGAAAAGTTGGCCATCATCGCTAACTTTTTCCGCTCCTCCGCCTGTGCCGTTTTCAGGGCAGACACCTTAGCTTTCTCGGCTTCCACGTCCTCAGCCAGGAGCAAGTTCTCCTCCTCTACTTCGCCGTACTTAGCGGCCATGCTCTCTTTTTCCACCCTCAATTTCTCGACCTCCTCGGTCAGGTGCAGGAAGTCCACCGACAGTTTGTCATAATTCTCGCCCAGGGTTTTCTTCTCGGCGACCAGTTTCTCCTTCTCAGCCACCAGATTATCCTTCTCGGCCACCAACTTCTCTTTCTCAGCCCCTAGAGCTCCCAACTGATCCCGTAGCGCCACGGCACTCACAGCAATCTGCACTTCAACACATTAGTTTCCAAGTAAAATACAAGTACCAAACCTATATAGTGCAATACGAGCCCCACGTACCCTCAGCGCATCCGCGTGGGCCTGCTCTATAACTGACATAGTAGGTTGGGCAGATAGCTTTTCTGCATTCTTAAACACAAGGGGTTTCAGAGCCGTATACCCCATCTTCAGCGTTCTCGGTTGATCCAGCAGTTCACCCCTACATCGGTCAATGTACCGGGTCATTGCAACCGAGTCCACCAACCCCTTCTCGGATCCGTCGAGAGCCTCACCCTCGACACCCATCACATCATCCCCGGCATTCTCTTCGCCGCCTTCCATCTCCACCCCCACGTCCTCCTCCAACTGCTCAATCTCAGGGGCCCTATGCCCGATCTCTTCCTCATTACGGAGGGGCGAGCACACGGACAACTCTATCGGACCCTCGGTGGGGATAGGCGAGATGACTGGCAAAGTCATCGTACCCTCTCCCATGTTCGTCAAGAGGTTCATATATCCGAATACATCGTCGACCGACCCCTGAAACACAATAATACCCATAGACCGGGCAAGAGCGAGGGTAACCAATTGAGAAGTCAGTAGCTGAAACAAGACGACTAATAAAGCAAAGCACTAGCGAACCAAATGACAAACAACCAAACGACAAGAAAATCATACTACATATACACATACCTCGCCCGGCGCAGAGGCATCCTCGGCGGTATCCCCTTCCGCAGCGGCAAACACCCCCTCGCCCGAGCCAACGTTAGCATCTTCCTCGGTAACCGACGTATCAGTTCCCCTAGCCCTCTTCGTTGCTTCAACAACAGGGTCAGCTGCGCGACGCTTAGAACGAACGGCTCTTTTCCCAAGCCGCGTAGCACATCGAGCCTGAACCACCTTTAAAAATTCCTCCTCGGGCTCTTTCAGAATCTCGGGTGCAGGATTCCCCTTGGTCACCGACCCCATAGGGTACCCGAGCAACATGGGAGCCGTACGACTCGCCGGATCCGGAGTAGGTCCAGGCCCCCACCATTTCCAAAGAGCTAACAAAGCCTCTACATTGGGAGCGCCGAGATCTGGCATAGTGGGAGCATTGGTAGCCGGTCCAGGAATCTGGTGTTCCGGACAAGCCCATTCACCAGATGCAATAACAATACCGAGATTGCGCTCTTTGTTGGTATCCGGCAAACCGATAACGAGCCGGCAAAAGGCACGCAGAGTCTTCAAATACGAGCTACGACGCTCAAAGCTCAAACTATAGACTCCAAAGACGTCCTTCAGTTCAATCGGTATTCCGGACAACTCCGATAGCCTTTGGATACCATTCAGAGTACGGTAACCATTTAGGGCTAGTTGGGCCGGAGCAATTTGGACAGCCTCAAAGAACGAGACCACCCAATTTGTAAAAGGCAGTCGAAGACCCCCAGTAAAGAATGCCGACGAACGCACAGCTACCTCGCCGGCAGGAACAAATCCCAGCACCTCCTCGTCCGAAATAGGAAGCCGAATATGTACGTTGTCGGGTATTCCGGCGAGTTCTTTAAAATCCTTCTCCACGAATGTGCCAACTTGGGCCACGCTTTGGGTCAAAATTTCCTATACAAAGATCATCAAAAGTCCATCAATATCCTAACCAAATACACAAACCAGAACCACATCAATAGAACGAGAGCCACCACCCCCCCCCCCCCCCACGCACATTACATCAGAATCATCAGACATATATAGATAACCTGAACCATATACCAACGACACACCTATGACTACAACGACAAACCAAATACAACTCCTAAAAGAGGGAAGGGGGGAGAACAAAAAATCACTTATAGTAATCATTATGAGCAAGCAAGCGCGAACAGCAGCAAGTCTTCCAACAAAACCACGAAACCCTAGATCAAGCGGCCGAACTCTTTTCCTTTTTGGCGGGAAGAATATGCTTTAGAGAGAGAATGATATTTTCTTCAACGAATTCTGTGATAAAAATAAACAGGATTACTTGGCACAATTAAAAGGAGTGGAGTCACAAAAGGAATAAAATAATAACCGTCCTTTCGTGTCACAGAGGTTTATCTTTTTCCAACCATACGAAAGTCAACAACCGCTGCTCTTTTTTCACATATACACGCTCCAGATTTCGCCACGTCAGCGCGTATCCCACTACCCAAGGCAGTTCACATCATTAGACCTAAATAAACGGCCAGTGGACCCTACCACGAAAAGCTTCTCACATACGCTACCACTACTATCACACCGAGAATATCCCCCGATTAAAGTTCCTCGACTACCACCCAACCCTTACCAAGAGGGCACACCGACCAAGGTGGACGAAGACCGTTACTAGCTTGATGCCAGGGAGCATCAAGTCTAACAACGCTCTCCGGGGGGATAGCCGGGCATATTGTTCGGTGTATGCTCAGAAACATAAAAGAGAAGCAAACAGGAAATAAAATAGGACAAAATCAAAGGATAGCAGGAAATAAAATAGGACAGAATCAAATGCAAGACAAGTTTTATTCATCCACAAAGGGGGAAACACAAACAATACAACAGAAAAAGAAAATACACCCATCCTACTTTTTCGAACTATCCCCCATAGCAACATCCCTCTTCGCCAAAAGTTCCTCCAGACGCTCCTTCTCCCTAACCAAACGAGAAATCGCCATCTCAGCCTGTTTCAAGGCGTAAGACTGAGACTCGCATTTTTGCTCGGTCTTGAAACGAGCAGTGCCCTCCTCGTCCCAATATTGTTTAAACCTCCTCGCTTCAGTCCGAGCACACATGAGATCATGTTTCAGCCATGACATCTCAATTTCTTTTAGTTGAAGAGGAGTCAAATCCTCCTCCCCAAAGCCAGGGGGACGAGGTAGCAAAAAGGTAGGCTCCTCTTCCATAAGGGCTTTCTTTTTGGAGGCAGACCTAGTGATGGGAGCCATCTCACACAAAAGCAAATTATAAAACAAGAGAGAGAGGTAGAAATTGATAATGAGATACAGGCAATAGGGAGCATTTATAGAGAATCAAAAGGCACAAAATACGAAGCGTTACAATGGTTCACAAGACAGGCACGAGATACGAAAAGATACAACTGATTCGTCAAATACAGAAGATAAAACACAAATGGCAAAAGGGGAAATACAAAAGAAAACCAGCCCAATCTAAGGATCAATGGGTGGAAAAACCGAACTGCCAGACCGAGAGAAAGCAAAACGGGCAGAACAATTCAACCGAGCTTGGTAGGAATCGTTCATGGCGACCAAATCGTCATTCTCCGAGGAGAGCCTGTTGTTTTCCGTAGTAAGAACCCTGACGCGTTCCACAAGCCGAGCATTCTTTACCATTATGTTAGCTAGGCCTTGAGGAGAGTTGTCAAACTCATCTTGAGAATGGTCCCAAATTTCCTCGGCATCATACCAGGAGTTGGCCAGATGGTTCCTCTGCAGCAACAAGTGATCGAGCTGGCGACTCAGTGCCGAGATCGAGTCTCGTCGGGATAAGAGCCGAACAAACTCAAGGCCAAAACGCCATACTCTTTCTCAAGCCTTGCCATCCGACGGCGGACCCGGGATACCTCAGTATCCAAGCCCTTCATCTGAGCATGATATCTCACCACAGGTCCAGACATTCTGGGAAGTTGTTTAGTACGGAAGAAAATAAAGGGCTAAGGAAGAGAGAAGCAAAAAAGAAAAAAGAGATGATAAACTACCAAAAAAAAGAGAAGTACTTATAGAACGAAGAGTATGATATTTTATGACCTTGCTTGGGAAATTGCATACTTCCTGACATGCAGGGGGGCATGTACATTTCCTGACCTACTAGGGAGCAGGCACATATGTTTGACAGTGATGGGGACATCTATTGACATCTGAGACTACAGTGCAGAAGAAATAAAGACGAGATATTCAAAGATCTAGATTCCGGACAAACAACAAACCACAGGTACAATATAAAAAGAAAGGCAAAAAGAAAAGGGCAAAAATACTTTTCATTAATGAAGATGGAATACATCATTGTTCATTACATCAAAAGACAGTATTACATCGTGGTCAATTACATCCGAGATAAAAACCTATTACATCCGAAAAAATCTATTACATCCAAGAAAAGCTAGTACAGAAGATCAGGCAAAGGATCAACTATGTCAGCTGACCAAGTGAACAGGAGACGCCAAAAAGAAAAAGTAAGAAGAAAGAGAAAGGAAAAGCAAGAAGAGGAAAAGAAGAAGAGTGCAAGAAACGAAGGAAAGAAGCATAAAAAGAAAACAAAAAGGGAAGAAAGAAGCGAAGAGGAGGAACATAAAGAAGAAGGGATAAGAAAGAAGAGTCAAAAAGAAAAATGACAAAAACCCTAGATGTAACACAAAACCCTTAGGATCACAGGGCTGATTGTAACATCGTAGTGGTGCAAAAAAAAGAAGAAAAAGAAAAGAGTGATGGGAGAGAAGATGAAGAAAAAGAAAGAGGAGGCACAGAAGAAAAACAGATGAGAAGAAGATAAAGAGACGAAGGAGACCGACAAATAAGAATGAAGTCAATGAAACAAAAAAGAAACGGAAAAAGAAAAGAATAAAAAGTACGAGAAAACAGAGTATAAAAAGAAAACACGAAAGAGGAAGAGAGAAAAAAAATGATGGAAACGGAGAAAACACAAAAGAAGAAAAAGGAAGAGATAGGAAAAGAAGGGGAAAGAGCAGGAAAAAAGAAAAAAAAGAAGGGGGAAGGTTAGGGGGAAGTCGATCGGTATCGATGAGAGGGCCCGGCAGAGACATCCCTGTCCCTCAGTGTCGGGTTCCCCCTTAGCATCTCATTCTCTTCGACTAAAGCCTGACGAGCACGTCGGCAGTAAGCCAGTTCGGATCTTAGCCAAGTTAATTCCCGAACCATCTCGGTATGGTGATAACGCATCACCTTCAATTCCTCCTCGGCATCCCTCAACAGCCTTTGTACATGGTTATAGGAGGCCTTGAAGGCCTCCACTTGCAAAGATAATGCTGATTGGGTGAAAGGACCAGACATCTTAGGGAAATTATAAGATGAAGGTCTATATATGGGGGAAAATAATATAAGGAGAAGTGTGGATGTAACCATGCTGTAAGCAGGTATTTATAGATCAATTGTATGAGGGCTGGGATTGAGAGTCGCAACCATTCGCCAATGGGTATTCAGAAGCGATGGCACTCAAAAGAGGTGACTGTTCAAGAAAAACGTTTGGATTCCCAAAAGACTCTAAAGAGCGTGAGTAATTAAAAGCCACTCCTGTTCAAGAAACGTTTGGATTCTTACCAATATTTAAAGGGAGTAAGTAATAATGGCATTGAAACACGCGTCGTTTTTGGGAAGAGCAGCGGTTCAAATAAATATCCCAGATCTTTTGCGCAAGGCTCAAGGAAACTCTGGTGAATAGGATTTTATATGCACAAGGCTCAAGAAATCCTATTAATCCCTAGATATAAATAATAAGAAGGTCCAATGGATAATATCAAACGCCAGGCCCAAGAAAAGCATTAATGAGGACACAAGCGTGCGCAGTCAAAATAAATTGCATTGGGAAAGTAATTCAGATATAAACAAGAAAAAGAAATCTTTATTGATTGGTTGATACTTCGTTACAGAAGAAGCACAAAGAGGAAATACAATGAAAACAATAAAATCATTTCATAGAAGGGACCGCTTCGTCATTCGGCTTCCTTTTCGACCGAGCATACACTTCCTTAAGGGCCAATTTGTAAGCCCTCTTGGAAGCAAGCTGCCTATCTCTGGAGGCCTCGAGCTCTTTGATCCGGGCACGAGCACGAATACTGTCGAGCAGAGACCTCTGGTGCTCCTTCTCTAGGGCGTCCAATCGCTCGTCTAGTTCGGCGGCCCGACGAGCTTCCACCGACAGCCGGGCAACCCTCTTCTCGAGATAACGCACCTTCTGAACTTCCTCTTCCAGACGGGCAATGTATTCAGGAAGGTTGTCACCATACTTTTCGAGAGGAGAAGCCATTTGTTCGTTAATAAAGAATGAACCGCATAAAAAATACTGGGACAGTCCCCTTTTATAAGAAGAAACAAGGAGTAGGTCAAAGGTCATCTCGAATAAATACAACCTCTTGAACTTCCCAAGAGCATTTAAGGTAAGTTAACCACAGTTCCAAATCCAATTAAAGTCATCCAAAAAGACATCAAGAAGATAAAACAGACAAGAACAAGGAAAGGGAAATGTTTTATTAATTCCAAAAAACTTCGATTACAACTGAGGAGAAGACTCCCCATTCAAGAAAAATTACAACAGAAATTACAAAAGACTAATTATTTCGAGGAAGAGCCTTCTTCATCATCATCCGAACTCGGTTTGGACCGAGCATGCAACTCCTTGAAGGCAAGCTTATAGGCCCTTTTTGCTGCCTTCTGCTTAGCCAGATTAGCCTCGAGCTTCTTTATATGCTCGTAGGCCCAATCCCGATCGGCCATCGTCACATGATGATCAGAATCCATGTCAGACAACCTTTTCTTGTAGTTTGAAACCTTGGCCACAAGTTTCTTATTCGCGGTACGAGATTTCTTGATTTCCGTTTCTAAATATGAAATATAATTAAAGGAGCTCTCACCAGTAGAACCAGAAGAAGCCATTATGTCAAGGGCAAATTAGTAGTAAAATGCCTAATTATGGAGGGAGCACACCCCTTTATAGGAGTTTTCCTCGAAAAAAGATATTAGGATAGGAAACATTAAATATGCCCCCCTGGGAACCGTCACGAGTCTATTGCGTTTCTCGATGAAGCATTGGGAAAAACAAGACCAAAGTAACGTTCTCGACAAACCGAACATGACTCCCCCGACATGGAAACCACGCCGAGGAAGTCAGGGAGCACTTGATAGAACATAAAAATCAGACCCGAATATTTTATTCGGGCCATAATCAACCCACTTTATAAATGGGTATCCAACGCTTAAATGGGTCATCTCATACTTTTTATAAGGAATTGAGGTGCTACTACCCAAAGCCCAAGCCCAATCAAAGGGGGACCCTCGTCTGAAAACTCCCTGGGATGAAGACATTTGTCAATATCCTAGAAGGCGCAGTTGCCTATAAATAGCCAACTACCCCTCCTAAAAAAGGACCAGAAAATCTATCCAAAAAATATAGAGAGAAGTTAAGAAAAGAGAGAAACTAACCAAAGCATATCACTTCGAGAAATAAACCGAGAAAAGACAGCCGAGCACCGAATAAAAGAGGAAAAAGATCAAGACGAGAGATTAAATAGTTATATCGAGCATAATTGTAAAACCGAAATACTAATCCGAGCAAATGTAATAGTCCGAACAAGGACAATAATCCGAGCAATAATAAAGATCAGGAAGTATCATTTATTCACGTCGATTTGTCATTTTTATCTTCGTTGAAAAGCCTAACGCGACCGACCAAAGTTATGGCTTTATCAATAAGTAAATTAATAAGAAAAACTGAAATTTTGTATAAATGTAAACGATTATTTAAAAGATATAAAAAATATTATGTTTCGTAAAATGATTAACATTTGTTGATGTGGTTGCTCATGTCTATTGTTTGAAAGGTGACTTATAATAGTTTATAAATTTCTTGAAGAAGGGGCGGTACCTTGTAGATGTAGGGATAGGCTGCTAATTGGTCTACTAATTATTAGCAATTTACTTGCATCCTAGTGCACTTTTTCTATCTAATATTGAATGTCCCATTTGTTTTTTTTATCATATTTATACATATAGTAGGGTCAAAGAATAGATTTGCTTACTGAGACAAATAATAATTATAATACTATATAAGAAAGCAGTATAAAATAATGTTTGATTTAGTGAGAGTCAAAAGCTGTCATAAGTCTGTCGTTAATTTAAAAAGTTGTCACAAATCTGTCGTAAATTGACTAAACTGTCACAAAACCGTCACAAAAACTGTCACTAATAAGCTCATAACAAAAAATATCGTCACTAATCCCGTCGCTATTTGAGTATTTTTTTATAATAAAGTATAAATTTCTATCTAACAATTAAAATGGTTGTGATAAAAACAGTTTAACTATACTGAAAAATTAATATAGATGAGACATAGAATACTACTATCTTAGGAAGTATAGATTTCTATCTAACTCTCCTCAAAAAAAAAAAAAATCTAACAATTTACTTGCATACTAATGCAGTATTTCTGTATATTAATATATTATTGAACGTCCCGTTTTGATTTAACACATCTATAAATTTATTTATTTTTCAACGGAACGGCTCTACTTTATTAACAGAATAATAGTCAGACAAGTACCTTCATAATGGTCATGATAATATTATTATACTCCGGTAGCAAGTAACTGAAATCGACAAACTACAACATAGAGCCTATATCTGCCATTTTAACGAGAAAAAATTGCTAATAAAATGTATGATCATAAAATCAAGAGTAAGGAAAATGAGCTCAAAAACTATTTTTTCTCATTATACCTCATAACCTTATAATTCACCATATTAAATGCAATTTAAATTATTACTTATTATGCATATAGTTAAGTCAAAGAATATTATCGGAAAAAAATACATTTAATGTACTGTACTACTAGTGTTTAACGATTTGAATACCGAACTATCAATTTTAACAATCGAGGTATCAATCTACGAAATTTATAACAATTGAGGAACTATCGTTAAACAAAATGATGAAATGACACTCACGTTATCTTTCCTATCACATGATGAGTGCAATTCTGTTAACATCCGTAAAAAAATAGATCTCCAAATGTGAGATATAACGACTGCAATTTCGTCGATTTATGTTGTTAGTTCCTTAAATAGACGAAATTATGTAATTCAGTATCTTAATTATTAAAAATAATAGTCCAATATATAAATTGTTAAATATTGATAATACAATACAATACAATACACTAAACGTATTTTTTCAAAAATATTATTTGAGTAAGTATAGATTATATTATGATAATGTCTAATAAAATATATTGGGAACTCTTTTATGAAGTAACGATTGTTTGAAGCAATTGTATACATATTGAATCATAAATAATAAATAAACATGTCATCACGTAATTTTATAGCCGCCCAGAATATTTGCATCATTGTACACTCGGCAAAACTATACATACACGTCAAAACACCTGTACACTAAATAAATGTCTAGCTTTATTGGTGAAGTACGTGTTTTTCCAAAATCAATTTTTATAACACGGCTTGTATACTGTTTCTAGAGTTTTTGGGGGTCTTACATCATCTTAAAAATGAATTTTTTTTACAACGTAAAAAAAAAGATATTTAAATAAAATTTATAAGATACGATTAATAAATAGTAAAATATTTAGATGTAATAATTAAAGCATATTTAACAAAAAAATCAATGATACGAATCAAAAAATTTATAAAATTCGCATTCGACTTAAAATTATACTATGATATTTTTTTAAAAAAATCAGGGATCAAATCTGTTATATATTTAACAAATAAGGTCATTTGCTATTTTTTTTTAATATAAGAGACCATATAGAACCCTGCATAAAATTAAAGGGTTCATTAGTGTACTAAATTCTATAATGAAAAAAAAAAAAAAACTTGTCTCCGCAAAGACTCGAACACGGGTTGACTATACTCTTTAGTAAGGAAACCAATCACTCGGCTAGGGCTGAGCGAAAACCCGAAAAAACCGAACCGAACTGAAAAAGACCGAAACCGAAAAACCGAAACTTTTTCGGGTCAGTTTTGGTTTACAATAAAACCGAACCGAAAAAGACCGAAAAAATGAAATCGGGCCGAAAAAACCAAGTCGGTTCAGTCCAAAAAATAAAAAACCCGGAACCGAAAAATCTGCTCGGTTTTGCCAAAAACCGAACCGAACCGGATCGAACTTGGGCCTACACTCAGCCACATATAACTATTGATTAGAGAATATATTATATATATTTAATATTTTAGCAAACGGTGGTTTTGAAAATATACGTTGTTTTGGGCTTTAAGCCCGGTATAAACTACACTTCTGTAAAAGCACGTTGTTGTCCCCAAGTACAATCGTACCTGACTTTGGACGGCTAAGAAAAGAGTATAAAAAAAATGAGAACCAATAATGGTCAATATAATAACTGGCAAACGCTATAGTAAATTAAATAAATTATGGAAATAGTAATTATCACTAATTATCAAATATATTGATTTGCTACCAGTTACATCATATCATACTATTAATATAAATAAACTGAAAAGTTGAGTCTGTCAAACTTTGTCAAATTTTTTCAAAAATACTCTCGTTTTTACTAATTACGGATACAATTTTTTCACTATATTTTACTAATTACGGATGTAGCATAAATTGATTAACAATTCGTTTTAATCTGCATAACTATAATAAATGATACAAAATCTGAATATTATATTCGAAATAAAATATATTACGAGATTTATATCATTACGCGTCTCATTACCAATATTTACGTGAGTTTTACTAATATTTAGATATTCAAATATCAAGTAGCCATTTATTTCAAAAAAAAAAAATATCAAGTAGCCAGCTGGCCTGAAAGAAGAAACGTCAATGGATGAATTCATTTAAGTTCCAAATGAATCAGTACAGAAGCAAATTTTCACAAATAAACATGTGATTGAATCCGTTATTGGGTTTTTAAACATGTGCTTAAAAATTTATTTAAGTTCCTCTGTTTGTATTTTGACAAGCTGATAACTCACAGTACTTATTGCAAGAATGATTGGTGATTATTATATGTGAATGATATCTTGAAACTTTTGTTAAAATAGTTGGTATTTCCATCGATTATTTGATAAAGATTTGTCTGTGTAGCTCAGTAGCTCACAATAACTGTGAGGACTCCTTGTTTTAAATGTTGGCCATGCTAACCTAGATATAATTTTACTGTGTTATACACAAATTAATTAGATCACTCGGCATAAATCTTACATCAATTGCAAGATGTAATCTCGTGCTGCTTGTATTTTCTGTAATCAATTATTTATTCCACAAAAGGGTTCAATATATCTAAAACCATTTTGCCATCTTTTCCTTGTTTCCTTGGCCCATACTTATTTCATTCCCATTAGGCCGTTACAGTCCAAAAATCCAAACCAACCATACCTTAGTCAACTAATTCATTTTTCTCAATACTCAAATTTTCTAAACAATACTACTATTCTACAAATATATTTCATGACGCATACTTTAAACTGCCCCAAGTCTCCTCCCCATCTTTTTCCACCATAGCTCATCTTTTCTTGTTACTTTCTTTAAAAGCTAATATGCCATTTTCTTCTCACATTCAATAGACTTTCTTCTAGGCAAATTTGTAGTTAACTAAAGAGCAAAAGCAACAACAACAACTATCCTTTATAAAGAAACAGTAGCAACCCTTTTACCATACACATACGTATTAAGTAAATATGAGCCGAATGGATAAACACTCACAAGGGAAAGTGCCTTTCTCATGGGAGAAAAAACCCGGAATATCCAAAGAGGAGTCACTTAAGGATAGTTCCGACACGTATCTAATAGATCCGGACTATGAACACGATGTACAGCGTCTCCCTCTTCCTCCTTGCAGGTCTTTGCCACCTCGAGTAAGCGCCACTAAGAAAGGTCATAAAAATCAAGATGATCCGTTTTTCACGGCTTATATGGAGTGTACCAAGGTCCCCAAAGCGGTGACACTTAAAAATGACCCCGATATGTATCGTACATATTCGGAATATGACCATCAAACGATTTCTCGATCAAAGGTTGTTAAGGGTGAATATGTTCATGAAAGTGCTTCGAAAAATGATCTGATCAATATGTATCGTACATATTCCGAATATGACCATCATCCCCTTTCTCGACCAAAGATTGTTAAGGGTGAATTTGTTCATGAAAATGCTTCGAAAAAGGGGCAAGATGATTCTTTTCGGGAGTGTGCTAAGAATGGTACTAGAGGCAAGTCGATTGGAAATAGCAAAGATGATGGGGTTGGGTTTGGCATTAGCAAGAATATGTCCATGTTTTCATGTAAGACCTCTTGTAGTGTGAGGAATGATAGCATGGTTTTCATAATTTCCAAGAATTCTACTTCATCAAAGTCAAAAAAAGAAAAGGGTGAGATGATTCTGAACTATGATATGTAAAGTTCACCAAATTGTTCATTTTCTTCCTATCGTGATATATTATGTGTAGTTTCTAGCTTTTGGAATGATTTAAATAAATTCATAGAAATATGTCAAGAGCGTCGAAGGGATCCTATTAGGGTTATTTTCAACGTGATATCTTGTTAATTGACAGAATGTCGACGAGAAGGCAATGAAATCTCAGCGACGCCGTTTATTTAATTTGTGAAAGTTTTTGGCCGTAATTTGTCTATCTTTTCTCAACTGTGATTATTGCATAATTTGGTAACATCTTTTATTAGTTGTCAATGAACTTTTACTCTTGTTTTATTCCATGTATAGACTGTCAATTTTTTAACTTGATGGTAAATTCAATAGAATAGTAGTGAATCACGATTCACATGTTATGTGTGTTTCACTAAAATAAAAATAAAAAAATACTCAAATAGCGACAGGATTAATGACGGTATTTTTTATTACGAGCTTATTAGCACGGTTTTTGTGACGGGTTTGTGACAGTTTAATCAATTTGTGACAACTTTTTAAATTAGTGGCAGACTTATGACAGATTTTGACTCTCACTAAATCAAACATTATTTTATAGTGTTTATTACAAAAACGAAAAATGTTAACTGCTCCAACAATATTGTGTGCCCAATAATATCGTGTTATCAGTTTTCGCTATACAAGTTGTTTGTAAATACATTCGATTTTAATTAGATTATACTCATGATATTAATTTTCGCCATGTGTAGCGTTTATCAATTTTTTTTGACAATAAGAAATTATATAATAAGATAAGATAGTGCCGCGGATATGATTATTATATATAAGATATATACTTGTTGCTAATTAAGCAGCTAAAGAGTGACTTTATTAGTACTTTTGTTTCATGACTAAGGAGTATATTTTCTGTTTAATGTACGACCATGTCATACATACATATATATGGCATGCTATCATTAGTTTAACGTTACGGCCATGTCATATTAAATTATATGGAGTATGTCTTATTTAATCTCATTTGGTGGCATTAGTACATTTGATTGGACCGACAGTAAAGATTCAACTATCTAAAATAAACTTTAACCGAGCACTTCGACATTTTATACCTCTTTCTAGTCACTTTTAAATTTAAATTAAGCGATGTTTGTTTACGGTATAAAAGAGTATTTAGTATTAATAGTATTGTAGGCCCTATTTATATTATGTTTGTTTATACAAAATGCAATTAGTACTATATGATGTATATGACTAATTATATTGCATTTTAGCCAATATGGTGCGGGTTGCCAAGATTTACATCCCAACCAACCCAACCCCCAACCTCACTTGTTTCAATTGAAACTCCAACACAACGCGTTACAAACAGGTTGAATTCGGTATAGGTTGGGTTAGTTGATTTTTTATTTTAGTCCCTAATTTTCCACAAATTACTTATTTTGCATAAAATTTGAAAAATTGACATTTCCGGAGAAAAATTTACGGTAAAACCAATCCAAATATAGTAATTTATATATAACAATTGATTTATTTATTGTATACATATAAAATAAACATATTATGGGTTGGATCGGGTTAAATACGAGTTGGGATTCTCATCCCAAGCCCAATCCACATAGCATATTGCGGGTTGTTAATTATGAATTGGATTGTTATTTTTTGGATAGTCAATCAACACCAATGCATGCAGATCGAATTGAGTTACCAGTTGAGTTTGCCGGGTTTACACTCATCCTAAATGTGAGAGTAATTTATATTATCTATATATATATATATATATATACTATTACTTTATGTCAACACCCTTATGAAGACTTGAAACAAGTATTTATAAAAAAAAAAACCTTCAATTACACAAATTGCAAATAAAATAAATACTAAATAAAAAACTTTTTTTTTTCCCAATAATATTATTGTTATTAATTTATGTGATTTTAATTTTATGGTTGTCAAGTTTATATTCTATTTAATTAGTATCTATGAATACAGGTTATTAGGGGTGGGCAAAAAATCCGTAAACCCGTCCCGTAACCCAATCCGTGCAGATTGGGGCGGATTGGGGCGGGTTGGGTGTCAAAAAAAGTTAAATCCGCCCCGCCCCAATCCGTAAAAAAATTCGTGGATTGGGTTAGGGTTGGGGTTTCCAAACCGCGGGTTAATCTACCTCAACCCGTTTCAATCCGCATATATATATATATATATATATATATATATATATATATATATATATATAAATTTTCTCAAGATCTTTTTTAATAAGAGTTTCTATATTATAATATTATTGATTTAAAAAAAATTATATATATAGACAAAAAATCTTTGGATTGTCCAAACTTAAGCTTAATGATTCGATTGATATATTGTCTTATAAATTCAATGTATTATCTCGTACTTGCAAAAAGAAGGAATTTTTAATCTGGGTCTAGGTAATATGGGTGGTTAATTTATTTTTAAAAACTTTATTTGTAATTGAAGTATAACCAAATATGAAGTTATATAAAGTTATTACGAAATCTGTAGCTATTGAACTTGTGGATTCAATTAGCTATTGAACTTTATTTTGATTATGTTGATGAATAACAATTTGTTTTGTTTTGTTTTAGCTTTGTTACTTGTTTCGAACATTCTAAACGTATTTTGGTTGGCTTTTAGTTTATATTTCTATTTGATTTTTTTTTTTTAATATTTAGGTAAATTATGCGAAATAATGAAAAATTAATGACTAAAATGAAAATTCAAGAAACAACCCGCACCCAATCCGTCCCGCTTGATAATGGGTTGGGTTGGGTTGGGTTGAGGTTTTAATTATAATAGGTTGGGTTGGGTTGGGTTGGGATTTGAATTTCACTAATCCGCCCCAATCCGTCCCGCCATTTATTTTACGGGGTGAGTTAGGATTGAGACCAATCCGTCCCAATCCGCCCCGTGCCCACCCCTATAGGTTACCGTCAGACCAACGCATCGCGTGAGTGTTTTCCGCTACTATATATATATAATCTGCTGCCTGCTCATTTCAATATATTATTTTATTTTGATAACTAGTATCGGTACATTATTTAAATATTTTTTCAAATAAAAATATTAAGTAATAAACGGGCACTAGTGCTCCCATATATTATTGGTACGATGGAGAGGTTTATTCCATTTATTTTAAAATGAACTTCATCTTGTCAGTATCACTTCCGGATACAAATACTTTTAAAATTTTAGTAGAAAAGTATCCAAAACATTTTGAAAACTTAAATGAAACATTTTTAAAACTTGAATATATAATGTTTAGTTCAGTAAATATTATATTCTTTAACTTTTTGTGTATAATTGAAACTATAAATAGCGATGTAAATAAAACCGAACTTCAGTTTTGTTCATGTTTGTTCGTTAACTCAAATGGATTGTTCATGTTTGGTTCATATTTGTTTATTAATGAACGAACAAGTTAGAACGAACCACGATATGATCACGAAGGTTTGTTAACAGTATAAATATTAGTAACTGAATTTAGACTCGATTAAAAAGTTGAATATATTATTATCACAACACCATCGTCTTATATAATTTATGCCATACATTATTCTTCATATATTAATGTATATTATAATTTTATAATGCTAACGAATCTAACTTATTTTTCGAATTCTTAACGAACGAGCTCTTCTTAATGAACGAACAATATATTATTACCACGACACCATCGTCTTATATAATTTATATCATACATTATTCTTCATATATTAATGTATATTATAATTTTATAATGCTATCGAATCTAACTTATTTTTCGAACTAACGAACGACATCTTCTTAATGAACGAACAATGTCGTGTTCAGTTTCCTTTGGATCAATTACCACAAACATACCTTACACCTATTATATTAACAAAAACATAACTTCAAAAATTAAATTATAAAAAACATACATTCAATTAATAATTAATAAAAAGCAAAAAAAAATCATTCATGCATCCCTATATCTTTTCTCTCTCTCCTAGTTTAAAACGTAATATGTTTTGTTAATTTATACTTTTCCCTTTTCTTTAATTCATGTTAAATTTATGCTCATATTTGGTTCATTTATTTAACGAGTGAACACAAATTGAGGTGTTAATGAACGAACACAATGTGTTATAAACGGTTTGAGTCCTTTACAAGTAAATACAAAAAACAGAATGTTAACGTTTATAATTATAACCTAAACCGTATATTAATATATGTACGGATACACGCGCGTTAAGGGAATCGATAATAAATATTTCGTACATATCATCCTAATTAAGACAAGAATAAATTGAGTCCAAATCTTATATCCATATTATCTAACCACTTCCGTGCACACTTGCTTATTTTATGCAAAAAATTATTCTGAAAAACTTAAAAAAAATTATACTATTAGTATAACACATGTATCAATACATTATAATAATATTTTCAAAAGAAAATACACACGTAATTTATTTTGGAACAAATGTATAAATTAGTGTAAATTAAACCTTAAATCTTAGAAAAATTATCTAAAACATTATTATGTCCAAATGTTTAAAAACTTGAATACAATATAATATAAAAAGGTTATAAACTTACGGAAAAAATTGTAAAAATTTAAAATTTAAATAAAAATAGAGAAAAAGTACGGAAGTGATAGATAATATGAGTAGAATATTTGTAATCCAATAAATCTTATATTTTCAATAACAAGTTAAATTACTCTATTAATTGTATGTTTTATTTATCTCCTGGAATATCTCTTTGGAGTAAATTTATTACTTACTAAATACTAAATAAAAGTTAAAAACCCTACAGAAAAAGAAAAAAGAAAAACTATTTTGTTGGGGTTTTTGTTTAACGGCAGCTCTCTCCATCTCTCTCTCTCTCTCTATAAATATATATATATAAATATATAAATATATCAATAAAAAATATATACATATCCATTGATCTCCATAGTAATCAACTAAGGTTTGTTTCTTTATTTAATCTCCTTATGTTTTAAATTACCTGAGTTTCAAATTTCAATCTATTCAGATTGATATTGATAAAATCCAACCTAGGGTTTTATTTAATTGTGGATCGTTTTTCATATTTATTTTTATATTCTTGATTATGTAATAAGCTACAACTTATTTTGCTGGGTACCCATTGTGTAAAATATGGCTTAGAAGTATTTAATAAAAAAGCATGTGTATTAGGCTAGCTTATTTCTATGGTAATTTAAGCAGTTTAGAAGCATGTAAAATAGCTAAGTTTTTGACCCTTTTAAAAAGATTCCTTCGTTTAGCTTAAAAGTACTCTCACTAAGCTGGTAGTTTAATTAATTTGGTTAGTCCCAAAATTATGATATCTTTTTTTCCTCAGTTATTACCTGGCAGCTTATTTCGCTTGGTCTCTGTTGCGTAGTATAGAGCTTAGAAGCATTTGAAAAAAGCTAGGGTTTCCACCACTTTAAAGAGATTCCATATTTTAGTTTAAAAGTTACGACCAAACGTACCCTGACTAAGCTGGTAGTTTTTAGTTTATTAAATGGGTCAAACCCAATTAAGAGTTTCTTTTTATCCGTGAAATGTTCTTGTAGGGGTGGGTTGGGGAAAAATACGTTTACTGTACTGTACTACCAGTGGTTAACGATTTAGGTACTCAACTACCAATTTTAACAATTGAGGTACCGAACTAGGAAAATTCGTCCAATTAAGGGACTAACGGCATAAATCGACGAGATTGCAATCACTATATCTCACATTTGGAGAGCTATTTTTGACATATGTTGATAGAATTGCACTTATCATGTGGTAGGCAAGAGGATGTGAGTGCAATTTCATCATTTTGTTTAACGGTAGGTCCTCAATTGTGACAAATTTCGTAGTTTGGTACCTCAATTGTTAAAGTTGATAGTCCAGTACCTAAATCGTTAAACACTGGTAGTACAGTACACTAAACGTATTTTTTCCCGGGTGGGTTGGCCAAGTCATGTGAACTATTTGAGTCTGTGTCTTAGGTATTGTTTAGTTGAGGATTTAAATTCTGATCATTTAATGTTAAAAAAACTATGTATAATGCTTACGTGGAGAAACAGTCTGTGGTTTTGAAGTTTAAAACCTACCAAAAGTCATAAATAACAAGATGGTATTGCTAAACTAACAATAATTACCTAAATGCAAAACGCGATTGTAATTAATAATTGCTTTTTACTACCCAAATTAGGAATGACCTAGTTTGCGGAACCCTACGAGAAGTTATAAATACAAGATGACGTCATTAGAATAACATTCTGTTCTTAAACGCAAAAGGCGTTGGTAGTCAATAGTCATATCGTTAGGTTACCAAATACGGCCCTTTTAGAGTTTACATATTTTGTGGTTAGGAGTTGATATAATTCATACTGATAAATTCGCAAAAGATACCTACAAGTCTGGGATCTGTGAAATCCTTGATTTGTGCACTCAGTCATTTATATTTTAGCAAAATTCTCAGGTCAAATTTTATTTCACCTTTTAACTATTATTTTTTCTGTTTTGGTTCTTATAGAGACCTTCATATGTGCCGAAATGGCCAATAACCCACAGTCATCGAGTTCGCAGGTATTATATCATCCTGAGGCTTCTTCATGTGTTTCTCGTTTTTCCTTTTAATTCGTAAAGGTTGTGAATTTGGTTTCTGGAAATTTTAATGCTATATCTTTAACCTTTTGCTGTGTAAGTTGGTTACATTTGTTAACTGCGGATTGCATCATATTAATTTTGTTTCCTTTGGGAGTCAACTCGGAAGTTCGCATAGCCTTTTTGTATTGGTCCAGTGCATTTTTACTTTTTAGTTTCATAACAAGCTTATTCATGCAGGAATCTAGAAATTTTATCAATCATTTCTATTAAAGAACCCAGTAAATTAGGTACTACTATCAAAAGATGGAGATGAAATTTACCCATATTGGTTAGTAGAAATTTTCTTACGGTTAGATGGTTAAGGTAATTTGTCAACAACTTTTTAATTTTTATACATCTACATAGAATTAGATGGACTACACACTTTGCAAATTGATGGGTGGGTCCTACTTAGCTGTTTCCTGCTTTGTCTTTTATTTAGCATTTCGGTGATAGATGCATTTGAAGGGTGTGTTGACTGTTTTTGTCGTGGTGTGTTTTCCTTTGATTGGAAATTTATTTCAGTGTAGTGAATACTTTAAAAAAAAATGTATATCAGTTTCTTTAATCAAACAAATTGAGGTGATGATTATAGTGTTGTCCTTGTATTGAATAGTCATTCTTGCTCCTTGGATTAGTGCTTTGTTGACATTTCAAGGTTTGGATATCATGTATTTTGATAGGTTTGGCTGCCAGTTTGTGTCATTGTTTTTAAAATATGTTTATATAAAATTTTATTTGCATTAGAATTATACTCATGCTTTGAAAATTACATAAATACTTCTTTTTCCATTTTGATAACTTTCTAAATTCTATTTACTTTGAGTTGTTTTTGGTGACTTGATTAAATTTCTTAGAATTGTTTATGGCTAACTCTTTTGTTTTGGTTTCAAGCCATTCCGGCCTCCAATGGGCGGACCAATGGGCCAGCAAAATTTCGGCTCCCCGTTTCCTATGCAGGTAAAACCACTTCCTCTAAAAAAATCAACTTTATAATTATTATCCTCAGAAGTAAAATCTAGGCATTTTGTCAGCATATAACTTGCATATCTTAATATTATGTAGTTCCGACCTATGATCCCAACTCAGCAAGGACAATTTGTTCCAATGGGGCAAAACAATGCAAATCAACCACCACAATTTTCTCAACCAATGCAATTACCTCAAAGACCTGTCCAACCTTCCATTGTTGCACCACCAACGCCGACAATCTCAATGACTTATTTACAATCGAACATGCCTTTAACATCTAACTCGCAGCTAACTCAGCAAACTGGTCCTCCTCCACTGTCTTCGTCATACACAGTAAGACAATCATATCCTCTCTCTCTCTCTCTCTCTCTCTCTCTCTCTTTAAAGGACTTACCATTTAGTGACCCATTTGGGACTTAATCACATATAGTCACACACAAAAAAGTTGTTTCCCTTTTAGTGATGTTTGATTGGCACGCTGTTCAGTACACTGTAATGTGCATTTGATGTGGAGTCATGTTGATACATTGATTTTTGATATGAATACATGATAGCACACAGTGATGCTCAAATAGAAATAGCGAGTCCTTAAAATGGGAATTGAATTGAAATTGCACCATTTAAAGGGAAATTACCATTTGGTCAATCCATTTTGGACTTAAAAAACCTCATTTAGTTAGAAAAGAAACCTTGTTTCCCATTTAGTACTATTTTTTATGGCATGCACTTCATTTAATTGATTGTCGATTGGTATGCTACTCAATAAATGATTTTCACTTTTGATGTGTATTCACGTTAATGAACTTGTTTTCGCATAATAGCATGCACTGGCAGTTAATGGGATGTGGAATTCTTTGAACCGCTAAATAGGAAATTGAAGTCCAAAATGGACAACTTAAAGGACTTATCGCTTTTTTTAAGGTACCTTTTCTCTCATCATTGTGTTTTTTCAGTTTCCGCAATCTTCTTATGGTCATCCACAACATCATTTAAGCCTACAATCTCAGTTCCAACCACCACCAATGTATGCTCCGGTTACACCAGTTGTTGGACAAGCGGGACAACTTGGTACGCCTGTGCAGCATCAACAATCTTCAGAAGCTACTGCAACGGTAATATAAGTGTATCTATATGCATATTTATATCCTTGTTATGTTCAAAGAGAACGTTTTCTGTAATACCACTCGAATTATTTTGGGAGAAGCTACTTTATAAGTGTGGTTATTTACTTCTTTTATGTTAACTGTATTATGATTTTATCCAGTGTCGTCTAATTCACCACATCCCCTTTGTACCACATTACAAATTCAAGAAAAACAATAGACGTAAGAATATTATACATTTACTGTACAAATCAAGATGTTTTCCCCTGAGATTGATTCTGTTAGATGAAGAAGATATATCTGCAGATCAATCTAGAAAAAATTTGGCGAAGGTGAGCTATTCGTTGTGAATCATGGTGGATTGGATAAAGAAATTTCCCTTGGACCAGAGAGAGAGAGAGAAGGGAAGGGAAAAGGAATTTTTTTAATGTGGATATTTAGAGTAAGAATATTGGCAATGGTCAATAGTGAGGCCAATTTGATACAACATGTTTGCAGCTAAAAGGCAATGTAGGAATTTAATAATACACGCAAGTCTATTACTCCATTTATTGGTGCAGTAACCTTGTACCATACTTCATTACATTCTTGTAAAATGATATCATGATAATTATCGGTTTGGCTATGAAAATAGAAAATAACTACCATGTACAATGAATTGTTCAATGAGCTACATAACTATATAAATCTGATTCTCAATATACAACAATCGTGTCCCAGGATAACATACTGAGTATTATTTAATATGCTCTTTCTTCATTACTCTTTATACTAGAACTGTCCGTCATCATCATCATCAAACTATGCCTTTATCTCAGGAACCTGTCATAATTGCCGTGATTGCAAAAATGGGCTTTTATGATAAACAAAAATAGAAAAGTCAGGACCTTGCTTTTATTGAATCCGCCATTTAATAATGGTTAGCTGTTTAAAGATAAGTTGTTTCCTGGAATCTGGTAAGCTATGCTAGAATGCACTGACGGTATTTAAGCCCGTCAACATTTATTATCTCTCTACATTCAAAACCTATACCTATCAGATCTTTACTTTTTTATCTGTTGAAAGTGCAGGTGGGAAATGTTCATGGAACTGTACAATCATCGTCATCTGATTGGCAAGAACATACACAGGCGGATGGGAAACGGTAAGCTTTAATGATAGGCACATTTTTTTAATCTTGTTTATTTCTTTAACTAAGCCGAACACGTGGATATTTGTTTAGACGTGGTTTATTTCTTGAGCTCAATTTTGGTATGAGTATATTTTTGTTGTATTATTCATCTTTCAAAATGTAACACGAATAAATAAAGGCCATATGATAACGAGGCACCCCTAAAATAGAAACCCACAACCTTCAGTTTGGAAGGACAATCTTCCTCTTTTTTATGGCATGTCTACTCAAAGTAAAAACGTGAGCATAACTGAGATATACGTGTTCCAAAATTTGTCTTTCACCAAATCCTTAGGAGACTTTATTCCCCGCAGGACTTTTATAGTGCACCTGAATGAGACTCCCGACTAAGGTTTCCTTCTTTGCATGTACTGCCATGTCATCTTATTACATATTTCGCTTTTTTTTATATATTAGGTTTCAATAGCATCAATCGTCGTTTAATTTTTTTCTGATATATATTGTATCCGGTTTCTGCAGATATTATTTTAACAAGAAAACAAGACAATCCAGCTGGGAGAAACCTTTGGAATTAATGACACCAATTGAGGTGAGATATGTAACTAGACGTATTTTAAAGAGTTTTAGCATCAAGCAATCTGTCTTTTGGGTATTTGGAAATGTAATACTTGATTTGATGGATGCTAAATTGGTCAAAATAACCTGATAAGCTCGTAAGTTGATAAAATTTGCTTTATGTGAAAATCTCTTTTTCTTGGCATGTCGTTTTACTTGTTTGTAGATGTCATGGAAAATCAGGGGAAAATAACAACTGCTCTCTATTCTCCTTTTGAAGGCGAGGTTTACTTTCTCAAGGCTGGCGATAGTTGCTAATTCTACTTTGCTTTATCCGTATAAAAAAAACCTTTAATGAAAAATAGTTGATGCCTAATATCTTCTTGTCATTAGGATTTTTCTCTCTCTCCTTGGTCTTTTATTTTATTTTTCCATGTTGCTTTTTCTTATATCATTGTGATTGGTAACTATAAGATTTTTTACATTAGATAGCAAAATGAATTTTGTTGTTCATTGTCGATTATTTGCTATGGCCGTTGTTGAGAACTCGAGATAGTTTTAGTTATGAATGTCTAGATGCTTGAGGTGAGGTTCTGATCTCTTACACCCATATCACCATATGTGATGTTACTTTGTTCTAACTTTGACATTTATAATACTTTTATGATTTACCTAATGATCCATTCACTTTGTAGAGAACTTTTCAAGGCCCCAATGGGTAGTAAATCCCTTCTTTTTGGTCACTTCATTATTAAGTGCAACTTCTCGTAAAGCTTTCCCTGATCTTGGTCGAGTAAATTATCTCATGAGATCAAGAAAATGTTATTAACGGTTCCGTCACTTCACTGTTTATGTGCTTTAAATTTTAGCAGTCCTGTTAGTTCATTTTATATGTTTCCCAAAACAAAAGAATATCATTTGTGTTTATTTTTCCAATCTTCTATTATGTAAACTCTAAATTATTTTGGTATACGTAGTTTATTTTATGATCAACATGTGTTGTGTCCTTAATTTGCATATCGAATTCAATTTCCGCAACTCTGCAAAGTCATGTCCAAGTCATTTCTATAATTTCTCCAGAACTTGAAGTCAGATTATATATATGTTTGTGTGTGTGGTCTTATTTCCTTCTGTATTGATGAATTCTGTCTTGATAACAGAGAGCTGACGCGTCAACTGTGTGGAAGGAATTTACAACTGATGATGGAAGAAAGTGCGTGAAAAGAATTGCATTCTCAATACAGTTGATATGTATCTATAATTAATGTTTTACATCTTGATGTGTTATTTATGTGATCATCCCGACATTTTTCAGGTATTATTTCAATAAGGAGACTAAGCAGTCTAAGTGGACCATCCCTGACGAATTGAAGGTTTGTCTCAGTAACTTGTTGCATCTTATGAGTAAAATACCATTATTTTTGTTAAAGAGTATATTTATACATCTGACTCATATTTAAATTTCTTAAGGCTGTGTTTGATTAGTAATACTTTTTTGCATCAGTAGTGCAGGACGCATATATTTCTGAAAAAAGCATGGATCATCGAACTTCAAGAATATCTTATGCACTTTTTTCCCTTGATTTTGTAATAAGTATACCTTTTGTTGCTCAACCACACAAACTATATACTTAAAACTAAAAAGTAAATTAGCTATACTTTTACATGAATATCATTCAAGCCCTAAGAGGTTTATCCCTGACAAATAGAAGATTTGAAACGTAGCCTTTTCCGCTTTCCTTTTTCCTCCTGATTTCTATTATTTCTGAACGATTATTTTTTTGCACACGTGCTTGCTGCAGGCAGCTCGTGAACAAGCTGAGAAAGAAGCAGCTCAAGGACAGCAAGTGCAACCTAGTACTAATAATACTGTTACAGAAAATATTACCAGCTCTGTAGAAACAGCTGTTGCTATTATAGTCACTCCTAGCCCAGTTCAAGTTACTTCAATTTCTACTATTAGTGCTTCTCCATTGGCGGTTTCTGTATCTCCAGCCAAGTCCACTGATATGGCGTCTATCTCATCTACTGCTGCGATTGTCCCACTCTCTGCTCCAGCTGCTTCTCCTAGAGTCCTGAATTCTGCTGCTGTAGCTACCTCTTCTCCTGTGCTGATGTATGCACAAGTAATTCTTTTTGTAAAGGGTAAAGTTGTTAGTCGATGGCCATTTGAAGTTTTTCATGTTCACTAATTGCAGGGGTAGTTTGCAAAATCCATCCCATGATGGTTCAGATTCCGTTGATGGATCTTCTGTGCAGGACCTTGAGGTATATTCACCAAGTAACTAGTATTCTTTTTTTACTTTCCTGAGGGTCACCCTTCCTTAGTTCTTTACGGTCTTATCAGTACTTCTTAACTAATGTTTTCAGAACCAGACTGGCGTTGATCTCGAACGGGTTTAAATACTTCGATATAATAAATTATATTTAATCAAACTAAGCCATATATAGCATTGTGCTCGTGTGGTTAACTTCGATTTGAAATGGACAAAATACATCTTAGTATTGTTGATATAGACTTAATAAGAGTAATTTGATTGCAAAGTAAGAGACACTGTCGGATAGGCTCTAGGTGCAAAGGATACTTTGGAATTGTGTACCTTACTAATCTATATTAACAAAGAAAATAGTATTTTATATTCGGTTTATAAGAAAAAGGTGATTGCTCACAACGTAATCTGTTTTGTTTTGGAAAATTCTAATGTTAATGCTTGTATGTATAGTTGTCGTATACCGAGTCACTAACTAAACACCCAAAGTGTTAATGAATAGTATATACTAATTTCTCAATTTACTGCTATGCCCAATTTGATCTAATTTTATACGTTTGGATATTTTGGTAATTTCCAACATCTATAGAAACCCTATCACTTTTCTTTATTTATCTACATTTTTTCCCTTCTCATCAACATATACATGACGGCTGGATCTCGCCAAAACATTTAGGGCCTCCTTCACCACATTCGCATGTCACAAATTTTCCTGAGAATTGTGCTGTGACTGCTTCTTCTCTCTTAATTGCCGTTCCTGTTATCTCTTAATTTGTTACTTTTCTTATAATCTCTACTTTAGAGCAAATATCATCCTAAAAAATGGAGCTTTTAGGTCACGCACCTGAGCTTTTTTAACTGTTGCAGTTGGAAAACACACATTGTAATTGAGCCTGATAGAAACCTGATCTAACAAATCTAGCATCTTAGTAATCTCCTGCCATATTTTTTTGCATGATCTGAATTGTTTTGCCTAAAATTAAATTATAAAAGGGTATCATGATGGTTAAAAAGGGCTTTGATCTGAATCTTGTTGTCAACAGGATGTAATAAATTTATTACCGTGGTTTCGTAGTACTTTACCTTATTTAAGCACATGCAGGCAATCCAGAAAATCTTTCTATTAATCTGGTTTGGTATTGAATTACTACCCATGCACATGCACTCTCTTGGAGTAACTTGTCTACTCAGCATAGCCTAATAAAATATAATTTTTAATTCACCAACTCTTACTACTTGTTTTTCATGCACAGGAAGCAAAAAAAGGAATGGCAGTTGCTGGAAAAGTCAATGTGACACCAGTGGAAGAAAAATCTGTTGAAGAAGAACCTTTTTTGTATGCTAGCAAGCAAGTAAGAACGTGATTTTTTCCTTCTGTATATGCCTTATTTTGATTCAAGATGTCCTTCAGCGTAAGCATCCTTAACGCACCTTTTTTTCTGCAATTTGTTTTCATCTTTAGGAAGCGAAAGAAGCATTCAAAGCACTTTTAGAGTCTGCCAATGTTGAGTCCAACTGGAATTGGGAGCAGGTTTGTTCTCATTTCATTCCCTATCACATTTACTTCTGCTTTTCCTGTTTAAATCGAGTTATTTAAATTGCGAATTCAGACGATGCGAGTGATTATAAATGACAAAAGATATGGGGCTCTGAAAACACTCGGCGAACGGAAACAGGCATTCAATGAGGTATGATGATGTGTTTTACGAATGGAAAATTGATATAAACACTTCTATATTTGTTCTAACACATTGTTTTGATTGTATTGATTACCTATTTTAAGTACTTGGGACAAAGGAAGAAGCTGGATGCAGAGGAAAGGCGTATTAGGATGAAAAAAGCACGCGAAGAATTCTCTAAGATGTTGGAAGTATGTCTGCTTACATCAATCTTGTCTGCTTGTAGGCTGTAGCTTATAACATCACCTTTTTTGCTCAAAACTTGACTACTTGTTTGACCAGCTTAAGAGCTGAGTTTTTTGGATTATGCCCTTATAAATAAGCTAGAAGTTGCAACAAAAAATCCAACAAATCTTCTAAAAAGCTTAGGTCTTGTTTGGTTGCATTTATAACCTCAGTTCTTTTGGTTTTTTGCTTAAAAGCTGGTTGCAATACATTGAACAGCTAAAATTTTGAGCCTTTGAGTTTTTTTTCCGCCTGAAAAAGACAAGTTTTTATTTTTTTGAAAGGTAAGCATTGGATTAACTGAACTCAGAAACAAACCTATTACTCAAACCGGAGGAATAGGCCTTGATAAATTGAGTTTCGATAAAAAGCATAAAGCTTCTTGACAAATCATACAATAATAATATTAAAGGCATTATTTTGACATAATGACTTTGCTGAAAACTAGCATTACTGATTACACCACACAGCAAATCTTGACCCAAAAACATTCATCAAATTGTCTTTATAATAACAGTAGCTCAATCTTTGTAGCTTCAAGTGGCCTTCAGAAAAACTACTCTTCAAAATCAACTGAATTTCCACAGCTATCTTCAACCGAAAACTTCTTTTCTTTGCACAGCTTCCCCTCCAGCACTTTAAGTGGCTTAAAAGTCAGCCAATGAACCTGAGATTTAAGCTTTGGTCAGAGTAATTTGCGCATTTAAACTCTTAAGTTATAAGCAATCCAACTAATTAAGAACAGATTACCTAGTGTTTGAGGCTGATAAGAGATCCAACTTTGCAAAATACCATCATGAGTCCCTCTGCATAGCATCATAGAAAAAAGACAGAAGCTTTAAGCTGGATGAATAGTATTTTATTGATACTCAAAAAATTCAGCTTATTGGCTTCACAGCAACAACCAAGCAAAAGCCCCTTACTTACTCAAAAATAAAATTCCAGCTAAATTGCTTTAAATCTGCAACAAGACGAGCCTATAATTTGACTGACAAGCAAAGCTAAAACTACCTCGTCACTTTCTTTTTTCTTGCTCTCCTGGTCTATTTTGTTTTCACTTTAACCTTTATCATTGTATGTTTTGAGCAGGAGTGCGATGAACTTACTTCAAACACAAGATGGAGGTGATCTCTCTGGTTCTCTTTCTAGGTTATGATGGCCAGATGCTTACATTCTATCAAGTCATGCGTGACAAGTATCTAAATTAGTTTGATGGTATGTTGTTTTTTCTCAATCAGCAAAGCTGTTAGTATGTTTGAAGAAGATGAACGATTTAAAGCTGTAGATCGATCTTCTGACCGTGAAGATCTTTTCGAAAGCTACATGGTGGATCTTCAGAAAAAGGTGATTTTGCGTAACGAATAAAAAATAAATTCATGCTATTTTGTGTGGTTTAAAGCCCAACTTTGTGATCGTGCCAACTTAACTTTCAATTTTCTCTCTCTAAAAATGTAGGAAAAAGAAAAGGCCCAGGAGGAGCAACGAAGGAACCTAAAAGAGTACAGGCAATATCTGGAAACATGTGGCTATATCAAGGTATATCTTAATGGCATCTTAGTACATATTTGGATATATAGTGTTCTACATTTAGGAGAGGCTTTTTACTAGTTTACAATTGTTGGGCAATATTTGCAGGTGAATACACAATGGAGGAAAGTCCAAGATCGGTTGGAAGATGATGAGAGAGGTGCTCGGCTTGATAAGTTCGACAGATTTGAAGCTTTTACGGTACACACACTTCTATCAATTTTTTTCCCGGGCAAGCAAGAGGTATTATTACTGACAGAATAAAAATAACAAACAAAATATCAGAGGTTAACGCTCATGACTAGATCATGTGAGTTTAATTCAAGAGTTGCGTTCCTTTAAAAATATGCCGGCACAGAGGTTCTTTCCAGTTAAGATCTGAGCAGAACTTTGTTTTATAAATATATATTGTTTTATAAATATATATTTTACTTGCCCAATACAGGAAAAAACTTCTATATTTCCCTTGCTTGGAAAACTGAGTGTCATAGCCCTTTATGGGATATTTTTCATTGTTTGTAAAAGCATGCTCTTGTTTTGCTGGAAAATGCAAGAATGACTTCGCTGATAATTATGACATAATGAGTAATCTAAGAAAAGTATTAGCTTTAGTTATAGTTTCATTGTAGAATAAGCCTACAATCGGTACAAGCCAAAGTAGAAACATGGTCTATTGAATACGGATGGGAGGGGGTAATAACTATGAATCAGACAATTTGTTTTATTTATATTGTTCCATTTAGGTACTTAAATATATATATATATACATATACATTTCATGCAAAGCTTACGTGTGGTTGCTTTTGCATTAGTAAATCCTGCATAAAAATGTTTAGCAATGCTTTTGTGTTCTAAAATATTGTTAATTTCAATCTGTTCTCAGTTTCATTAGAGCAAGTGATGATCTTACATTGTTAAGCTCATGTTATCTTGGCAGGAATATATTCGTGACCTGGAGAAAGAGGAAGAAGAGCAGAAAAAGATACAGAAGGTATATTGGAGTTTTTCAGTAATATACTTTTTCTCTATTATCTAATTGGTATACTTAACGTTCATATATCGTTTCATTAAAGGAACAATTGAAAAGGGTTGAAAGGAAAAACCGTGATGCATTTCGAAAAATGATGGAAGACGATGTTGCTGCTGGTGTACTTACAGCGAAAACTCGTTGGCGTGATTATTGTCTAAAGGTAGTTTAAGTTCATTAATGTTGATAGTAATTAAGTCAGCTTCTTATTTTTAAAGGAAGTTCACTTTCTAGTTTTTGTGCTTTTAGGTGAAAGAATCCGTGCCCTATCAAGCTGTTGCTCTAAATACTTCTGGTTCTACACCAAAAGATCTGTTTGAAGATGCTACTGAAGAATTAGAGAAACTGGTAATTATGGTCATTATTAAACTTAGGGTTTAATATTCTAATCAAATCCTTAATCTTTGGCCTTTGTTTCATTTTCATCCCTGTACTTTACATGTTGTGCAAATTTTTTGTCCTTAAATTTGTATCGATTTAACCATGATTTCTTCATTCTATTATCCATCTAAAGTTTATTACATTAAAGTAATATTGTGTTAAAAATATATAATAATCCTTTACTTATTATAAAAACCAACGTCGTCAGGTTTAGGGGCGGAATTTCACAGTACGTCAAGTGCAGGGACTACAACTGTGTAATACAAAAGAATAGGACAAAAATGGGATTGCTACTGAAGTTTAAGGATATAAAAGATGAATTTAACATTTAAACATATTTGTCAGATGAAAATGCACGTTTAAGTCAACATAGCATTGGGGAATGCTAATTTTTGTTGTAAACCTTTAGAAGTATGCCTTTTATACTGCCCTTTATTCTGGACCCTCATTTTTGTAATTTGTTCTCTCTGAGGCTGCGCGCTATTGTTGTTTCATGTTTTCCTCTTTACTAGCTGCAGTTTGGTTTGGTCCATTTGTTTATGAAATATTTGCGTGTTTTTTCCCTTCTGATATATAAAAGACTAAGTGCAGTGCACGATAAGTCTAAATTCATGTACTTTCTCAAGCAATTTAATGCAGTTAATCCGCTTGATTACTTGTTAAACAACCAAATATATGCAGTAATGTATTTAACTTTTTCTCGTATACTAACACCTACAATAGTTATGTGCACACAAAATTGTACTTTTTCTTGTTTGTTAAGACACCATTTTTCCTTCGACTTTTTTCCGAACGCATAATCTAGGATATTGTGATGTTTTACCCCAGCTTCTTTGTGATATTTACATTTGAAGACTGTTATCTTTGCTGCTTGTTTCCCTGTTTCGTGATCTAATTATTAATTGCAGTTTTTCTTTCATTCATAACTATGTGATCTTTTTTGTGTGTGTGCAACAGTACCATGAGGACAAGACTCGGATAAAGGATGTTGTGAAGTCGGAAAAGGCATGTTTTTAAAAAAAAAAAAATCAATTCATTCACTTTACACCAGTTTAAATGATCAAATAAGTTATTTATCTGTTATTAGGTCGTCATTACGTCAACTTCAAGTTTGGAAGAGTTCAAGGGAGCCATTCTAGAGGGCATTGGTTTGCCTCCAATATCAGAGATCAACTTTCAGGTTAACTTTTTTGCACTCTTGGTCTGGTTTTTTGTTTTCAGGGGGTAATTTTCTTTGCGATAAACACTTAGCAAATGTGTCTGATGATTAGTTGAATTTTTTGGGAAGAACATTCTTGGAGTTGTTAACTGTTGAAACGATCAGCTCATTAGTAGGTTTAGCTATGAAATCCATTTATCGTGTCACTTTTTTTTGTTCCTCAAAAGGATCTGATGTATCTGGTATGCCAACGATAAGTAGTCCTTGTTAGTTTGAATGGGAAAAGTGCCACGTGATGTTGCTTGCTTATCATACACAGTGGACCTAAGCTTTTTTCAAGAAAGGGCAGAGTTCAGTGTATTAGTATAAATAAAATAGGAGTTGTCTGTTAGCAAATTGAGTATAGAGTCGTTTGATTAAGCTATTAACTTCCAAATCTTTTTCTAGTTTAGGATTGTAAGGATTTTCTAAAGTAAGTGATATGATTATATTTTTTTAATATACTATGAGCAAAATAGCAGGTCCTCTTTCTTTGTAGTAGCGCCTCCGAGGTCTGACTCATATAAGGTTGCTGTCTCTTTCGATAGTTTCTTTATAAATCCACTTCTTAGGCCTTTTCTCCGTCTTTCTATCCAATACCAGGCCTTAATCTCATTTTTTTTTCCGAAAGTGAGAATAAAGTTTATCACAAATTTCAAGTTTGAGGACTAATTCCGCCATGCTTTAAAAAGTAGAGACTGTTCGTGTTTCAGTTGAATTGATGTGAACCAAACAGAAACACAAACTAGATTATGGTCTATTTGTATATTCTCCATGTATATGCTGTATGCATAAGAGTCCTGCCGTTTAAGCTTAAGACAATTATAGTTCCGACCGCACCCTGAGTTATTATTATTGTCAAACGGGGGGCGGTATTGACTATCCCTTCCCATGCATACCTCCCACCTGTATTATGTCATTTCTGTACTCTCACGTGTATACTAAAAGTTTATTCTGTTTATTTTACGGCCAGTATCAAAACTATGAATGAACTACAGTTGAGCTACTTGATCATGTGGTCTCAGCTTCTGTTTGCTTATCAGTCTGAAACGTGTTCTCGTTCTTTTTTTGATTTAAGGTTTGAGGTTACAGTTTCAGCTTGTATTAGGTTCTGCTTGTAGTGTATTTTATTTCTTCTAACCTAATGTCATTTTGTATGAGCAGCTTGTGTTTGATGATCTAGTGGAGAGGGCCAGAGAAAAAGAGGAGAAAGAAGTCAAAAAGCGTCAACGTCTTGCAGATGATCTCACCGATCTTCTATATAATGTTAAGGTACTTGGTATTTTGTTTTTGGCTACAACGTATAGTGATAGCTTGAAGGTTTGAAGACGCTAATCTTTACTATTATCCAAAATACTGGATGTTTTTAGGACTTGTCACCTTTATTCTGGTTTTATGTTGCAGGAAATTACTGCTTCCTCTACGTGGGAGGAAAGCAAACAATATTTTGAAGAAAGCTCGGAGTACAGGTAACGTCACTCCTATATAACAAATTTGAAGATGGTGTATTGTAAAAGAATTATTAGTATTTTTTCCATTTATTTTCATGCCCACAGGTCAATTGGAGACGAAACTGTCGCTACAGAGATCTTTGAACAATATGTTTCACATCTTCAGGAAAAGGCAATAGAAAAGGAACGCAAGAGAGAAGAAGAAAAGGTAACTTAACAAATTACCTGATTTCTGTTGGCTGCTTTTTTTCTTTCCTTCTTGGTGGAATAATCGCTCAGCCGTTTCCACTGGATTATTGTTTAACAAATGATCTGGTACTTTTGTCTGCATTTGATCTTACAAGTTCTTTTAGGTTTTTGAATTGGTGAATTGGCTACACGTGTGCTATCATAGTGTTATTAAGCATTGGTGTCGGTGTAATCATTAATTTTTAGAAAACTATACTATTATATTACTCTAAAAGTCCCGTTGCATGACATGTTTTCTTTTCCCCGTTACAAAGTCTGTGGCTGACTCAAGAAATACCTCTTGTGAGACTCTGCAACCGGTTTCTTTATTTTGAATAATTTATTCTGGTGTGGAACATGCTGTAAATAATGGATTTAAGAACTTCAAGACATTTAGCAGAACTTATGGTATTTGCTTATCCGTACTTTTATATCCTTGTGAGATTTCATTTGATATTCTTTTTAATATTTGGTCCTCGACTAAAGCACGTACATAATTTTTAATTGAAATTACATTTTTTTTTAATCTCTTTTCTTCTGCAGGCTAAAAGGGAGAAAGAAAGAGAGGAGAAGGAAAAGCGGAAGGAGAAAGACAGAAAGGAGAAGGAACGTGATCGTGAAAAAGAGAAAGGAAAGGAGCGTCCTAAGAAAGATGACTCGGACAGTGAAACTATTGACGAGACAGAGAGCTACAACCACAAAGAAGAGAAGAAGAGAGATAAAGATAGAGAGAGAAAACATCGTAAGCGGCACCATAGTCCAGACGATGACGCAATTTCTGACAAAGATGATAAAGAAGAGTCTAGAAAATCCCGGCGACATAGTGGGGACCGTAGAAAATCAAGAAAAGTGAGTTTTCATGTGTGTTACTGATGTCAATTCCCTGTTGTTTCTGGCGAGTTAATTCAAATTGGGAAACTATCACTTTTGGATTTTACAGTTTACCATTTCAACGTATAGTACGCCAACATTACCATTTCAACTCAAAAGTTTGTTAAGTAATAATTGTTAAACTGAACAGGCTACTGATTACTAAGCACTTCTGGACACACAATCAAACACATCTAACGCACCAGGAATATAATTTAAACTTTTAAGTACCCTCGAGTTTTGATGGGTTGGTGTAAGTTGATATATGTTTTATCTTGTACCTTAATACCAGTATGATTTACTAATTGTTAAAAGGCGATAGTTGGCGTACAGGAGTTGTGTTTTGCATTCTAATCTTATACTCTTTATTCTATTTTGCAGCATGCATATTCACCAGAGTCGGATGGTGAAAGCAAGCATAAGAAACATAAGAAAGATCAAAGGGAAAGCTCTCGTAAAAGTGGAAATGAGGAGCTTGAAGATGGAGAGCTTGGCGAGGATGGTGAGATACAGTAATTGCAAGGTTTAGCAGGGGTTTTTTTTTCATGTGAGATGTTCCATTACTTTTGCAAGGTTTAAACTTGTATTAATTGATCTGGTGTAATTTTCTTGCATGCATTTTTCTTTGAATTTCAGCTTGAAAAAGGATATAGTTTTATAAAAAAGATATTAAACATTGAACTATACACCTACTTCTTTTTTAGTGGTCAAATTATACTTTGTTTAGGATTGAATGCTAGTGGTACACAATGTAGATCAATTATTATACTATTCCCCCATTGATCTATTGTACGAACAGAGAGTCTGCAATTTACTCTGTAATCGCAGCAACTGAAAAATCATATCATGGCTATCAATTTTGCATCCATGGAAAAAATTAGCGTGGCCTATACTTTTTTGACAGTTGAGCCTTATTTTTCTGTGTGCCTTTTGATGCAAAATGGATGGCCAATATTTGCTATTTCATCTATCTCTGCAATTGTTGTTAAATTGCGGTAATGCGTCCCTATTTGTCTCTGTACTGCTTTTACCTACAATTTTGGTGAAATTCATGCCTGATAATTATTGTTTTATCACAATTTCATAATCCATTTAGGGAAAATTAGGTTAAGATACAAATTCTAGGACTTCGTTAGCAAAACAACAAACCTGCTGATCTTTATTTGCAACAAGTCACATACATACAGAAACAGTATACTATAAAACCTAAATAAATTAATAAAACTGGAACTATAAAATTTTATTAATTTAGGGAGGTATTAACTGACCGATATATTAATAGTTATTATTTTAGAGAGGTTTTTATTGATTCAATAAATATAATTGTTTATAACATAAACAAGAGCTTTTGGACACAATAGAAAATGTTAGAAATAACATTTGAGTAGATTTCAATTTTAAGAAAAATCAAATTATTTCACTAAATCGTTCTAGTACTGTTTGTTATTTTGAAGAATTACTGTTAATTTATGATTTTTTTGGGACCAAATATTTATATAATGATCTTTCAAAAATTTATTATCTTATTAATTTATCGAAATTGATGATTTTTTACACTGGTCTAACTCTGGACCGGAGAAAAATACAGTATTATTTTAGAGAGAGTATTAATTTAGCGAGTATTATTTTATGGAGATTTTACTCTACACCATCTTGTTTCAACCGTGTGTCCTCCCTCCTCGTTCCACCTGCAATCTGCTATTGCTAGTTCACGTCGTTCCGATGGGGTCTCATAAGATCTCCGACGATATCACCCCGTCACCGGCAAAACACAACCACCGTCCGTCTTTTCTTTGAATCGTGATCTAGTTCTGCGCCAATCACCTCCACCACCATCTCTCTTTACCATTTTTAATTTTGATGATTATAGAACTCCAGTGAGTTCTATGATTAAAGTCCTGTGTGTAAATGTTTGATCAATATACATATTCATGTGTGTGTATGTATAACTTGGGAAGCCAAATAAATTATGCACTAGTAGTGGGTTCAATAATCTGACAGTACTGGGTTTTAATTTTGTAGTATTAGGGACCAATTTTGAAGTATTTAACAGAATTAGGTTGCATTTTTTTACAGTGTATATGTATATATATGATTCTGCATCTCAAACATTCAATTACATAAAATGAGTCGAAATAATTTAGCAGTACTAAAAATAAATTAGTTGTATCAATACTACCATACCAAGTTAAAGAAAAATACTACTAAATTCAACAAAAATAATATAGTAGTATGGGATAGTATGGAAAAAATGAAAAAGTAAAAATAAATAATATAGTAATGTTTTTATTGGATTTGGTAGTATTTTTAGTGAATTCGGTACTACTTTTGTGGAATTTGGTAGTATTTTTTTTTAAAATTTAGTATAGTATTTTTAGCGAATTTGGTAAAATAAAGATTGAACTAAGTGAAATAAAGATTAAAAAATCTTTATTTTTAGTACTTTTGTGGAATTTGACAGTATTGAACTAGTGAAATAAAGATTGAAATTTTTTTGTTTTTGCTAAATAAGTTGGCCAAATTGTACCACTAACTTGCCATGGTTTCCAACTATTAAAGTTTAGTACAATTTTTCAATGTTTGTAAGCAACGAATTCCATAAACAGGACAACGGAGGGGATTGTCAACTTCTTATTTTTTCGACTTTTGAGTTGTAAATAAAGTTTTTCAACATACGTTAATAATAGTAAATTGAAAGTTGAGGCTTTATTTTTATACTACACTTTTTCTGAAAAAACGTATAAACCGTACAAAAAATCTACGGTTTGCAGTGATTCAGTGCAAACCGTAGATTAAATGTACGGTTTGCAGCTCAGAAAATTTCAGTGCAAACCGTAGATTTTTTCAACAATAGATTAAATCTACGGTTTGCACTTAAATTTTCAGAAATTGCAGAACAGTCGATGCATTTCGTAAAAACTGCATATTGGTTCTATCAATAAAAATACTGAATATTTTTTTTAAAATTAAACATGAATTTTTTTTTATAAAAAACTAAATGGCATATTCTTAAAAATATACATAAAATAAAAATAATTTTTAATAAAATACTAAATCTTTTAAACATGAATATTTTATAATTAGTTGAAATATTGGTTATATCAATAAAAATACTCCAATTTAAGACATGAATGTTTTATAATTAGTTGATAGTTTTTTTTTTAGTTTATTAGAGTTGTAATATTGTTTATATCAATAAAAATACTCCAATTTTAAAAATTAAACATGATTTTTTTTAATTAAAGATGAATTTTTTTATAAAAAACTAAATGCCCTATTCTTAAAAATATACATAAAATAAAAATATTTTTTTTTATAAAATACTAAATCTTTTAGACATGATTTTTTTTATATATAAATTTGATCAATTCTAACAATCTCTAAAAATAAATACAAAATTTAGACAAATTTACCCAAAAAAGTTGATTTTAATAATTTCACGTTTTTGGTTTATCATGTTACCTTTTTTTGAAGTGTATAAGTTGATATTTATTGATCGTTTTAATTTCACTCTGTTTGCAAGTTTTAGTAGGTGAAGTAAGAAATATGAAACAGTTGAAATCATATATTTTCATATACATACGGGATAATTTTTAGAGCTCCAATACGATAATATTGGTTTGTTTTTCAACACTTGGATAACTCAATATAAAAGATTAACTAAATCGTCAATTTGGTGTCAATCGTCAATATGCAAACATTAACTAAATTTCATAAAACATATTAGTTAAACATGATACATCACATAATTTTATTTGAGTCTCATCAAAACCAGTTTACAACAACTTGGAAAAAAGAGTACTCTACATAAAAAAAAAAAAAAAAAACTAATTATGGACTTGATACGTTTATAGCATCTTCTTCATTTAGGACTTGCTTTCCCGATTGCCTTTCTAGCGCTATGTATAAGTTGAAATTTGCTCGAAAAAGTTTCTTCCATGGCTCAACAGACTCAGTGCGTGTTTGTTCTCACCGTGCTATAATTCTTGGCATTGGGAAGATCACTTCTTTAGGAATAACTTCAGCTACTGTTGACGTACACCATTACAGTATAGATGTAATATGTCGTTTCAGAAGGCGGACTAGTATAAAGAGGTAAAAAAGTGGCATTTCATACTTGTACCCCTCCATTTTTGTTTGGCCATAATGACAGCAATACAATTGGCATATTATAATGAGATGCAATTAAAAAACCATAAGCTGGAAATCTCATCCATTTTTCAAAAGGGGCAGGATTTGTAGGATGATAAAAATTCAAACCGGATAGAATATAATCATTGTTGGCCCGGTGCGGCTAAAGCTTAGAAGGGGGGGGGGGTGAATAAGGTTTTTGGCGCTTTTCGCCTAATTAAAATCTAAGCGCAACTACTAACCCAACTTATGCAATTCTAAGCTTAAGCGGTTTAACAAGAGTTAATGAATTGCTAGAATTACTAAACGCAAGCAAGAAAATAAGCAATAATAAATATTTGGGGAAAGTAAAAGGTAGGGAAAGAAGATGACACCAAGATTTATAGAGGTTCAGCAAACGGTCTACGTCCTCTCCTCGGTACTACCGAGTAATTCACTAAAAATAATCTTCTTTCGGATATTACAATCCTATCTAGCTCAATCGACCGATTGGCTCACTCTCTACCCGAGGTTCTACTCTTGATACAAGTGCAAGCAAACACGTTTTACGAGTCAACGACTCCCCCTCAATATATGAGTACCCAAGTGTTTAACTTAGAACTTTTAACCAACACTTTGGCTTAAAAGTTTCTACCCAAGCACTCACTCACAATGAGCTTATAATTTGCTCTTTACAAAATTTGTTACAACAATGTAACTACACTCACAATTTTATTTGCTTCTAAATAAGCTAATTGGTGAGTCTTTGATGTTGTTCGAGCTTGAATCGTTTTCTCCTTAATTTCCCTCTTTTTTCGAATATATTCACCAAAATGGTGATTTTTGGGTTTTGTATAGATAGAGGTTGAAGGATGATGATAGGTTGAGAATGGATGTTATTGGTGACTTTGGAAAGTGAATTGGGGTGGTTTATATAATCACCAAAGTCTGTTTTTCTGTATATGACCGTTGGAAGTGGTTGAGACTTTTATCCAAAGGTTTTAAGCAACTTTCCAGAATAAGCTGAAAAGCTGTTTTCGAAATCTGCAGAAAACGATCGGTCGTTTTCTACAGTCGATCGGTCGTTTTCAGAAAACGATCGGTCGTTTTCTGAGAAACGATCGATCGTTTTTTCGACGTCCTCACTGGAAGAATTTGGACCAAAAACGATCGGTCGTTTTTGTTCAGTCGATCGGTCGTTGTTCTTCAGTATTCCCGATTTTCTCGTTAAATTTCGAAAGCCCGTAACTTCTTCGTTTTAGCTCCGATTCTGGTTCCGCTTGAACCTGTGGCTTCGTTTTTCCGTGCTCTATCTTTCTGGCATTCTGAAATTTACAAATTCTCTTTTGGGAAAAGACAAACATTATATCATTGAAATAGAAAAATCGTAAAATCATTAAAAACATAATCAACGTTATAATCAAAATCAATTATTGAACCCCATGGTTAAACAATCATAATGATAACCTTCAAAATCGAGATTCTCAAACAAATCATAATAAACACATTTCATTTGTTGCAGCTCTTGAAACAACTCACATCTAATTGCGTACCAATCATTTTCCCCATGTTCTTTACCCATGACCTTTGCAATTACTCGGAACCCACAGTTACTATCCACACGCACATCATAAACCGTATCGATGTAATTATGTAACATGACCCATATTTGATCACTGTACGGGAAGCTTTGCCTAGTGGTGATGGGCTTGTTTATTTGGTTTCGCGGCCTCCTAGTTGGGTTTACCTTTACCTAGTGGTGGTGGGCTTATTTGTTTGGTTTCGCGGCATCCTAGTTGGGTTTACCTTTATCTCCGGTGTTTCTTCCGCTTTACTTTTTCCTTTATCTCTACTAGCACTAGCACTTTGTTCCTACACATACTCCCATCCCGACTTATCATTCATGAATGTTCTAGATGGTAAGGTTATCTCTTGGAGTTGTGTTTTTATACGCCGTTTTTCAACATTAGTTTTGCTAAAATAAACACTTTTAAACTCTTCTAGATCACCATCTACCCCATAATCATCGTTTTTCCCATTATCATCAATTACATCTAAATTTTTCCAGAATGTATGGATATATTCTAGTGGAAGAGACTTCCCGAATAAAATATGTTCACTCATAATACGATGACAAGGTAACCCGTGAGACAACTTTATACCGCAAGAACAATTCTCATCAGACAGGCCACTATATTTTTTGTGTTCTTCAAATAATAAATCAAAGACATGGTGTGTGATATACGACCTAAATTTTTTAAATGAAGGTGTCCGTTCTAAATGTGAAAAATAAGACTTGCATTTATCAAATTTCATCTTAATATCCTCAAACTGTTTATTCACAATTTTATTCACTTCTACCCAAACATTTTCAAGCGTGCCAGTATTAATGGAAAAAGATCTTTTTAGCTTTGCGTGTTGTTGTTCGGCCCGATTACTAGTTCTGTTACCTAGATGTGTTGTATGGTTGGTATAACATGCAACAAACTTATCGGCATAATCATTTAACAACTTGTCTACATACTTAAGCACAACAGGATACGATTTGTAGGAGGAATTAAAAGAAGTTCGGTTATAATTGTACTCCTCTATCGTCTCAGCATCAACCAATAAATCCCAACGTTTGCCACTCCTCGTCTGGGATTTTTTTTTTTTTTTACAGTTTCTCAAAACATTTTTGGCAATATGAAAAGTGCACAATATATGATAAGAATCGGGAAAAACAACGGATAAAGCATTTAGCAATGTCATTTCTCTGTCGGTCACAAACACCCTAGGTAGCGTATAACCCTCCAATGTTTCTTTAAATTTTTCCAAAGCCCATGTATAACTTTCATGAGTCTCATCACTCATGAAAACAAAACTTAAACAATATGTTTGGTTCGTTGATGTCATCCCTACGACCTCTAGAAATGACATATTAAAACGGTTTGTCCTATATGTACAGTCCATTAACAATACATCAGGAAAAGCTTTGAACATACTTATAGAATCGGGGTGGGAAAAAAACAAGTTCTCTAGGCTATGAGTAAGAAAGTATACCGATGTCTATCCAACAAATTAAACAGTTCTTGTATCGGCTTTCTACCATCTCTCTCTTTAACTTTCAGACAAGCCAAATAATTATGTATCATTTTAGTGTTGGATACATTGTCAGAATTTCGATTTTTTATGACCTCTAATATTGCACTAACTTTAAAACTACTTTGCCTTAAAATTTTAACCATTTCTTTTTCCTCTTGTGTTAAATGAGCACGTCGTGCTTGCCCTTGAAGGTAAGTGGGAGGTGGGTGGTTATGATGTACATTTTTTACACGACACATTCATTCATCATTAACTACGTAACCCTTAATGAAAAATGGACAATCTTTTTTTTAATACCTGGATTTGTGGAAGACAGCTTCTTCTTTTCGTAAACCCCCAATTTATCACACACAATATCAACATACGGTGCTCTTCTCCCATCCCCCGACCTACGGATCGTAAGAATAAAACCCCAATTTCCAGCCACATCACTAAGACCAGCAAGCATTTCATCCCTTGTATCCCAAGTCAAATCATCAACTTCAAAATGTTCTGTATAGTCAGTTAGTTCCTCGTTTGAGCTACTGGAGGAATCAACATAGTTGTAGTTCCATTGGTTGTTGTCATAACTATAATCGTAATTCATTTTCGAAGAGTGTTTGTGTATGTTTTTGTTTGGAGAAATGAGTATTTTTGAAGAGATTCAAGTGACTGTTTGTGTTTAATTTGAGAGATGGTTAAGATTGGCAAAAATATACCATATTTATATTCAATTTCCAAAAAAATCAAAATCATGTCTAGTCATTTTCAAGCTTTAATCATGTATTGAGAAGTCATTTTCGGATGATAGGCTTGTCATCTTATAATAAAGACGAACTTGTGTGTTGTCAAATCAATCAAAAAATTTCTAAAGTGAGTAAATGTTGTTGGATGATTTTTATGGATAGGGTATCCAATGACGTTTACACTACAAACCGTATATTTAACTTACGGTTTGTATTTTGTTTTTACGGTTCGTTATTAAAAAAAATTAAAAAAATCATGTTTAATTTTTTTTAAAAAAATATGTCTAGAAGATTTAGTATTTTATAAAAAAAATTAATTTTTATTTTATCTATATTTTTAAGAATAGGGTATTTAGTTTTTTATTAAAAAAATCATCTTTATTTTTTTTTTTTAAAATAATGTCTAGTCATTTTCAAGTTTTAATCATGCATTGAGAATTTATTTTCGGATAGGGTTGTCATTTCATAATAAAGACGAACTTGTATGTTGTCAAATCAATCAAAAAATTTCAAAAGTGAGTAAGTGTTGTTGGATGATTTTTTATGGATATGGTATCCAATGACAAACCGTAGATTTAACTTACGGTTTGTATTTTGTTTTTACGGGTCGTTATTAAAAAAATAAAAAAATCATGTTTAATTTAAAAAAAAAACATGTCTAGAAGATTTAGTATTTTATAAAAAAAATTAAATTTTATTTTATCTATATTTTTAAGAATAGGGTATTTACTTTTTTAATTAAAAAAATTCATGTTTAATTTTTAAAATTGGAGTATTTTTTATTGATATAACCAATATTGCAACTCTAATAAACTAAAAAATTTATCAAATCAACTAATTATAAAATATTCATGTCTAAAAAAATCATGTTTAAAAGATTTAGTATTTTATAAAAAAAATTGTTTTTATTTTATGTATATTTTTAAGAATATGCCATTTAGTTTTTTATAAAAAAAATCATGTTTTATAAGAATATGCAGTTTTTAGGAAATGCAGGGACTGTTCTGCAATTTCTGAAAAATTCAGCAAACCGTTGATTTAATCTACGGTCTATACATTTATTCTACGATTTACACTGAATCATTGCAAACCGTAGATTTTTTGTACGGTTTTTACGTTTTTTCAGAAAAAAAGTGTAGTATAAAAATCTAGCCTCTTGAAATTTATCAGCAGTTAACACAACCCATAATTACTAGTTTGCCACATCATTTTAAACACGATGGTATCTATAGTGAACTTGGCGTTAGCAATTAATAAGCTCAAAACAAAGACATTAGCAAATAAGCACTTTTTTTTTCGTATAAATATCCATTTTCGTACAAATATATATCCTTTTCTCCAGATAAACAAATTATGATTCGTTTTTGATTCAATAATCATTATTGAGATATATAATGCATATGTATCTTTAAATAAGTCATGTGCACATCATGTGCGATTTTTGATCATCCAATTTTAACAAATATGCTTATGTAGAGATGTAAGTAATAAGAAAAAAACGAGTCTTCTTTTAGTTCATCCAATTTTTCTCTACAATTCCGAGCAAAAGTATGCAAATTAATTTATTTTCATCCGTGCTTGTGGGAATTAGCACTAGATTCACTTAGTTGGATGGTCGGATTTTGACCGCTCCAAACGTAATAAACAAGTATTTTATCTAAATTAAAAATGCCAAAGAGAAAAAGTTGTACTTCACAGAAGTTAAAAATATCACATTTCCTCACATAAGTTTGATAACTTGTTCGTTTATGCAGTTGAAAGTGGTGGTGGAGGTGATATTATAGCTCGAAATGGTCGGTGGAACTTCAACAACAAAGTAAACAAAAATCTTGAAAAGATTACAGTTTATTGTTTTATGTTTGTGAAAAAACTGTCCTGACCATAAGATATTACCATTGATCAGAAGCTGGTGCAATCAACGAAAACTGAGCGCTGGGTAGTTGTTAATTTTTCAAGTTCGACGAGATGTCCGAGACTTCATCTAGCCATAGTGGCATGACATCACCGACTGCTATCCATATACCTGAGCTTCCGAGGCTTAACGAGTTAACGTAGACGTGTGCAGCTCAATGTTCTTCTGCTAATGTGTTTGTAGGTTTTCAAAATTTCATGAACTTGTGTTGGTTTTTGTGGCTTGTTCTGCCCAAGGCTACTTAATTAAGACAATTTAATGACATGTTTGTAGGAACAAATTTTAAACAGTTATGTGTGTTCTGGCTTGTTCTGGTCACACATGCTCTTCAGTAAAGTTGGTTCAGTTTTAAATTATATTTTGTTATAAACTTAGATAAGCTGTTCAAGTTTTCCAGTATTTCAAATCGAAATCTTAATGATCTTGGAGGAACAGCTCAATTCTAATATATATATCTTACTATTATTTAAGTGAAGTACGCCTTACGAGTCCTTGAAACACTATATTCCGAAAATACCCCTCCTAAAAAAATACATAAGTTGCCATACCAACTGCTGTAGAAAAAAACTGCCCAATTTTGAATTTTTCAAAAAAAAAAAATATAACTTCTGTCTAACTGCTAATCATTATAAAGGTTTAAAACTGATTCATTTATTTTTACCATTAATCTCATCTCTCTCAAATCAATTTCTCTCCGCCTCCCATCAGGTATTTCATAAATTAATTCTTTTGCAAACAATAGTTTTAAGATTATATTTGATGTTAAGAAATATTAATCGCATACCATTGTGTTACACCACGCATCTCGTGGGTATATTCTAAAAAAAAAATAGCATTGAGGTGAAGAGCCGAAGGTGGTGAAGAGCCGATATCGAGGTGCCAAAATTCGCTAGTGTATATATATATACGCTAAGAGAAAATATATTTAAATATAGCAACATTTTATTCTGTTACTAATTTAGTTTTCATATAGTTACAAAATTTACCAATTCAACTTCTATACTTGAATATTTTAGGATTAGTCTTTGTTACAAAACTCCCAAAATGTATATTCTGAAAATTAGTGACCATAATTTGAATTGTTTGGAAGGCAGATATATTGTAACAATGACACTTTAAAACTCATACAATTGTATTTAGTTATTTTTTCCATCTATTAATGAAATAAAAATGTGGGGTTTTCCTACCAAAAACCCCACATTAAGTTAGATGCGGCTCAAGTGTCCCAGTTTATTAAGTTAGATGAGATGTCTGAAACCTCTTCGAGCCAAGGTGCGATGACATCAAGGAGTGATATATATCACTATTTTGGAGCTCCCCGACTTACACAAAAACACGTTTGTAGCTCGATGTACTTTTACTGAGTATTTATTAAAATATAAAGGTGGCACACTGGCACTTATTTGAATACTCACAAGTATAATACCCGTATTTAGTTATTTTGCTAATTTATATTCGATACAGACGATACTTGATTATGAGTTATGAGTAATGCGGATTTACAATGTGTGTGTGTATATACATATAATACAATTGGAGTCTGAAAGTAAATGATTTTTTACAACTAGTTATATGCTGAACTTTTTGTATTATATTCACTCTCGCATGCACTAGCTACTGGTACACTGTTATAATCTTGGAAATACTATACAGTTATGTGATGGGTTTTCCAAATAAGTGGTGATAATTATTATGATACCGATCAATTAAAATAATAAGAATGGGGTCGTCCAGACTCTAGACTTGTTTATTTTATAACTTTGTTCAAGTTATCTTTTGAGCTTTAAGTTGTTTTTACATTTCCGTATGAACAAAAAACATGCTCAATTGGTACTTATTAGGGCCTATCTCCGGTTGCAAATAATATATATATGGCTGCATGCAACAGAACAAAGAGTCTTTTGGAAGGTTGCGAGTAAGAAAATTCTTGAATATAGTTTTTCAAGCAAGGGCCGGATTGTTAAGAGTGCATGTTTGTCTTGAAAGATTTTCAAGATTTTTTCACGACCTAGTTTTCCCTTTGGAGACGTTACAAATGTTACCATTATATCAAAATTTTCAGAGAAACCTTATAGGTATTAGTGCTCCAACACGAGAGATTAACTTAAGGATCTGATACATGCTTAATACTGCAATTTTCTTTCACATTATCCTCTCCCTCTTCATTATTTCTGCCTTTGTAATAGCAAATTTTATATGAATTTTTTTTATAAACTTTACTGTCTTAAAGGCTAATTAGCTTGTGGCTTTTAATCTCGGCTTTTATTTGCTTATTAGCTAAGTTGCAGTTCATTTGGTTGGCAACCTTAAAAATGGGGTTTGTTCAAGTTCCTAACGTGAAAAAGCTGAATGCAAAGCTCTTTTGGCAGCCTCAAGCAAACCAGCTTGTTTTCTTAAAAAAGCAGCAGTTAGACAAGCACAAATCAACAAGATTACCCTTCTTTCTCGAACCTCAATAAGTAGACCGGTTTATTGCTCTTTTCACAATTACTGGTTGGTTCTATCACCACTATTTATGTAGGATAACAAGATAGAGCGACAGATAATGCGCCTTTTGTCTTGCTTGAACTCAATATACTTCTTCAGTTACCAATATAAAACACAAAACACAAGCTCGATATATATTATAAAAAGTCATCTCTTTGTTTTTTTTAATTAAAATCTTAGAAGGGGATCAAATGCAATCACCCATGCCCCTTAGTAAGATTCGAACCATGTACTTCCTAGGTGAGAGTACGAGTTCTAGACCACTAGGCTAGCTCTAGTGGGTTCTCTTCGTATATTATCCGAGCTAAAGCATTCGAATAACTTTGTAAATGCATATAATATGAGTTCAAATCTTCTACCATATTTCTTTACCCCATTCCGTGCCCTCTTGCTTATTTTATCCAAATTTTTTTTAAAAAAAACTTGAAAAAAATTGTACAATTACTATAATACATATATCAATACATTACAATAATTATTTTTAAAAAAAAATCCACACAAAATTTATTTTGGAATACAGTAAAATCTCTATACATTCATATTGTGGGGACCACGGAAAAATATTACTATAGGGAGATTATTCCTATATAGAGTTTACATATTAAAAAAATAAAAAAATATATGTATTTACATAATATTAAATACATATACATGGTTCATTATAAATTAAAACAAACAAATGAATCTATTAAAAGTTTAGTTAAACAAATACATGTATGTAGAAAACAAATACATGTACGTAGAAAACAAATACATGTATTTTGAAATTTGTAAACTCAAATACAATCTTTCATATACCTTATTTACATGTATAAATACTAGTTATATTAAAGTAAACATATCAATCACTTTGACTTCAATAAGATGGTATTCATGTCGACGAGATAGTATGAACGCGCAAGTTAAAAGATGTGGTAGTAACACAAAAAATTAAGTCATCATCGCAAACAACCTTACATAAGTATTTTACATAATCATAAATTTATTGTAACTAAATATATATATTTTTGTAATGAAATGTATTTTATTCCTATAAGGAGGTGGATTTATAACTAACGGGACCATAAAAAACTACGGAATATGACAATAGAGAGTTTATTCCTATTTTGAACTGGCTCGAGTTGAGACCGAGATTTTTTATTACTATAGGGAGATTATTCCTATATGGAATATTTTTATAGAGATGTTTTAATGTAAATGTATAAATTAATATAAATTAAACATTGAATATTAAAAAAATTGTCTAAAACAATATTATGTTCAAATGTTTTAAAATTTGAATACAATATAATATAAAATTTTATAAATTTGCGGTATAAGTTGTGAAAATTTAAAATTTGAGTAAAAATGAGTAAGGAGGCACGGAAGGAGGTAGAAAATAGGGGTAGAAGATTTCTACATATAATATAGATAAGTTTTATAAATTCAGTTTTACAACATACCATAAACGCTAATTACCGATTCGGTAACCATTAAATTGAATAAGAATTACAAGTACCCTGCTCTTTTATCGAAGATAAAAGGAAGTGACTTAAATGCGTGTATGAAGCCTTTTTAAGAATCTTCTTTATGAATATTCATCTCATTTGCTCTCCATTTTTGTAATCCAATCTGTATCCTAATTCTTAAACAAGAAACTCCTTGTACAAATTCCGTATCCTCAAACATGTCATGGAGAATTAGTTCATGCTTAACCAGTCAATCTATGGCAACCAAAGATATCTGTATCTTGCTGGTGCACAATGATCCTATGTATCGCAATATCATACTCGAGATGCTTGAGAATTGCAGTCATTATGAAGGTATTGAATAGAAATTATATGATGATGATATTTTATTTCTTAATTATATACATGTACCAAAAAGTTGGTTATATAATTCCATGTCACTTGTTTTCAGAATCCTGAAGTATATTTATAAGGCTATACTAAGACTAAATTTTGATTCATAACAAGTTTAGTTTGAATGACTATGAAACTATGAAAGAATTATGGGCATATGGGAATTTTTTTTCCCCAAGATTTGATGTGCTAATTGATGTTTCTGGGTATAAGAAGTTTGGGATGTTTATAGGGCTCAATCTCGGTTTCACCGTTGTGAATAATGGCTTTTGCGTATGTTATTGCATGTAGTTTGTTTCTGGGGAAATGAAACTGGAAGGGTTTGTTTCTAAAGATGCCATGAACTTAGAAGTTATTTGTCCCAAATCTAACAAAAACAATATTTTATCAGTTATGAAGTTCAAAAGCACAGCCGATGCCTTAAACACCATACAGGAGAAAAAAGAATGGCTGAACATCGTTATAACAGACGTTCACCGGTCACAGTCAAATGGATTTGAGATCCTTAACTACATCGAAAAGGAATTCAAATTGCCTGTCATATGTAAGTTTCGTATGTACACATTATTATGGTTTTACATTTACCTTATCAAGTTTGTCTTGAGCTTAAAATTGCAAAAATAGTGATACATAGATGAGAATCAGACATCAAGGCGTGGTTACAGGGACACTCATGATTTATCTTCCTCGTTATTGTTTTTATAATCTGACCAAGAATACTTTCATTACTGATGCAGCAATGCACCCTCGTCAGAATGCTAGAGATGTTCCGGTAGGTGTCGATAGTGATGCAACATTATATATTGTGAAATCATGGAGTGTTAACGAATTCAAAACCCATTGGCAACATGCCTATACAAAAGAGAGGGAAAACAAGTTTTCAGAGTGTATCGGTGGTTCAAGAAAGAGAAACTGGAACAAGTTCACAAATCGATTCATTAGTTCATGAAGTAATTCGAGAGGATCAAAACGATAAGAAAAGAAAATTTGAAGAGTCCGATGAACAAAGTGTGGAGGATAAAGATGATATTCCAAATGGAAAGAAACCAAGGGTTATATGGAACGAAGAACTGCACCATAAATTTTTAAAAGCAGTTCAGTTTTTAGGGCATGAGAGTAAGATTTTGTTTTTAATATTCCACATCAATATATGTCTATCGTTTTTTCTGTCATGTTAAAATTAACTTTTGTTTCATTTTTCCCCCCATCATGATGTGACTTATTTAATTTTTTTAATCAGGGGCATTTCCAAAGAAGATATTTAAAATTATGAATGTCCCCGGTTTAACAAGAGAGAACGTTGCAAGTCATCTGCAGGTTTGTTCTTGTTTTTTTTTTTTTTAAATCAATATCCGATCTTTATTAAAATTAAAGAAATATTCCGGATTATGGGCCAAGCCCCCATAATGGCCCTTTCTTTTAAGAAAAACGGTAACAAAATGATTAATATTGTCGTACACTTAACAAATACAAATAAGGCTGAAAAAGCAAACAGAACAGACAAAAAAACCATAATACTAATAGTTCAAATTCTCCAATCATTTTAAGAAAAAAAATTGCTTCCAAAACACGTATCAGTATCCAATCCACATATTTTTATATTCTCATTTGGCTTCCAAAACACGAATAGCAAAATGAAAGAAATGATTAATAGAATTCACAAGATCTCATTAATCACTTCAAATATTTAGACAATTATATCTAAATTTCATTTTAGCAAATAGAGATGATACTGAGTATCCGTATTTAGTGCCTTAAAAAAACACATGCATGACAGAAAGATTCAATATCACACGACTCATAATAACAGTTTTTGTTAAGTTATACAGTAGGTGTAATCTAATGACAAAGCATACCTGTGTTTTTTGCAGAAATACCGCATGTGTTTAAAGCGCGCTAAAGAAGAGATGCAATCCACTAGTTCTATTTATGGAATCAATTCAACTCCTCTTCAGTATTTTCAATCAAAACATTCCGGTTTCATTTCCTCAGAAACAAACCACCAACGATATCATACTCAAAATCCATTAGTCATATCATACCAACCGAGATTGAGCCCTTTCAAAGTCCCAAACTTTTCATCTCCTCAAACATCGAATAACAGATCAAATCTCTGGAAACAACAATTCTCATATGCCCATAATTCTTTTCTAATTTCAAATACACAAAGTAATATGTGCCCAATAAACACCAACATGCTCTTCTCAAACATGTTCTCTAGCTACCCTGAAGCATCAACTACTACATCAAATTTAGGGCAACAAAATTTTGTCACAAGCCTAATATTCCCAAACACCCATAACTCTCCTGTAATCGACACAACACATATTCATTCAAGCCCATTAACAAATGAAAACCCACAACCCAACTATTCGAATAACACCAGGTATGCGGAACTCAGGGTTACAGCTAATGGAGAATTACACAATTGTGATCAAAGTAGTACTCCAAACATTAACGCTAATACGGAAGATAAAAGGACTTCATTTCATGAAGGCAATGGAAATGAAAGCTTAATTCAGTTTCCTTCAGCGGAAATTGATAATAATTCCGAGCAACAGTTTGATGTACCTCCAGCGGCTGAGTTTGAAATAGAAGATTTGTTAAATGAAACAGATGGAACAACAATCCCAGATATTTTATTTGATTTTGACGACTCACTCTTGTAGCACACCTGATTATTAGCTCATTCGGGAGTTTTACAACCTTAGGTTTCTTTTGTGACTTGTGCAGGAGTAAAATATTTATGAAGTTCCGAAAGACAGCCGATGCCTTAGACCTCATACAGGAAAGAAAAGAACGGCTAAGCATCGTTATAACAGACGTTCATCTGTCACATTCAAATGGATTTGAGATCCTTAACCACATCGAAACGAAATTCAAACTGCATGTGATATGTAAGTTTAGTATGTAACTGATATTAGCTTCTTTTGGTTTCTGTTTGTTTTTTCAAGTTTGTTTTAATCTTAAAAAATATTGATAATAATTAATGTTTTAGATAGCGTTATCACTAACGTAGTGTTTTTCGAAAGAAACGCTAAAAGCGCAAATAGCGTTGCTACATAGCGCTTTGCGGTGTACTTTTTTTGGCCTAAATATATATAAATATAGCACTAAATTCAGAACATCTAATCAAAATTAACTAAATATATATAAAAATTTGTTACTAATAATCACAAAGTGATTGTATTTGAGATGTTAGAGCACTTACTTTCTTTGCAAGAGCTTTAAGGTTCGATTCTCTTTATACTCCAATAATTTCATTACAAATTTGACTGCAAAAAAAATTAAAAAAAATTGGGCTGCACGCGCTATTTACGCTACCAGTCTAATATTTGCGCTATTAGTCCATATAGCGTAAATTTAGCGGTTTATCATAACGTTTTTTGTCAGGAAAACGTTATTTCGCGAACTATAGCGCAATATAGCGCGCTTTTTAAATGTTGAACTTGCTGAACTTATAAGTCTATACCCTATGTTTTCAAAAATAGTTTTTTGGTTGCATATGTTTGCAGGGTACCACAAGGCCGACACATTACCATGTGCTTCACGATGAGATATGATATTCAGCTGATGAGATGCAGGAACTTGTGCATTCATTGTCCTATGTGTAAGTCCAACATTTATGATTAATAGTTAGAACTAATAAAATCTTAACATTTATGTTTAATGTTATCTATTTATCTTAGATATGAATAAATAAATTGCATATCATAAAACTTTGTTTTATTGCATATCATAAAAGATGATATTTTTTTATATTTTTTGTTGTTGTGTCCAAGACGCAAAGCGGATATGCATATTAAAGCACACAATTACATCATCATTTGTCATTACTGATAATAGAAAGATTAACACATCCTTTCACAATGGTAAAGAATGTTTTCAATCCACTCAAATCTTAATAATCTTGGAGGAACAGCTCAATTCTAAAGTATTTTTTATTTTATTTTAATGATTATACTATTTGTCAATTTAACTTTTTTACTTGAATAATTTAGGATTAGTCTTTGTTACACACTCATTTATGTTAACGAAACTCCGAAAATGTATTTCCTGAATCTTAGTGACCATAATTTGAATGGTTTGGAAAACAGATATATTGTGACAATGGCACTTTAAACTCAGACAATTGTTTTTGTAATTTTCAAACGCGAACTAATTGTGGTGATGTTATCGTTTAAATGCAGTCGCCCCTATTTTCTATGCACACTTAGCCGCGGGTGCGGCCCAAGTGTCCCAGTTTATTAAGTTAGATGAGATGTCGGAAACCTCGTCGAGCCAAGGAGGGATGACATCACTATATTCCGAGCTTTCCCACTTACATAAAAACGTTCCTAGCTCGATGTGTTTTTTGCTAAAAATTTATTAAAATTCAAAGGTGACACTAATTTGAATACTCATAAGTACCCATATTTGCTATTTTGCTAATTTATATTCGATACTTGATTATGAGTTATGAGTAATGCAGATTTACAATGTGTGTGTATATATATACATATAATATAATTGGAATCTGAAAGTGAAAATCGAGTAAAATCATATTTTTGACAACTTGTTATATGTTGTATTAAAGGAAATAATCATAGTCATCAATGTGAAAATATCAATGGAGAAATACTTGGTAACGAAGATAAAGTTGACAAAGTATTTACTAAACAAAATGATACAGCTTGCAAATTCTCTCAGCCAATTTTGGAAAGAATTCAAAACACAAATTAAGGATAATATTATGGGGCAAAATTTATTCACTCAAATCAATGATTGATATCACGTGTTACCATTATTAAGGATTCTATTATTTTACTATTGATATAAATATGTGTAATAACTTCACACCAATGTAAGCAAGAATAATAAACAAATTCCCTTCTTGTTTCACATTACAATAGTTCTTTCTTTTTTCTCTTGTTGAACTTTTTGCATGCACTATTAGTACACTGTTATAATTTTTGAACCACTACAGTGTTGTAAGGGGTTTCCTTTTCCAAATTAGGGTGCAAAAGGACAGTAAAATGGTATCCTACGTAGTACAGGTTCTAATAAAATGGTCTTTTGCATCGGTAAATTTTTACTTAAATTACTTGAAAAAATTAACCGGATCTCAATTTACAGTAGTCAAATATACTACAAAAACATCTCATAAGAGGGAGATATGTCGTAGTGATCGATGATAGAAATGATAATAAGTTCACGATCAGAACCATTATATGGAAAAGAAAAGATCAAATGTCTTCAATTGGAAGAGTGAAATAAGAGATTTAAACAGTAATCAATATTTTAATGAATTCAGTATAAGTTCATCGTCAAACAAATCAGCCGAAACTAAACTTTAAAGTATGATGTGTTGTGTTGTTCAGAAACTAGTCAAAATCTTCAGGCCTCATCCATATGTTTGAAATTTCGAAAAAGTTGCGCAGGTGCCATTTTTTTAACCTAAAGGGTAAATTTAAGGGTGATTTCTTAGTATAAAACATATTTCCTATGATTATACCCTCTGGGAGATTTGCAAGAATAAGGATCAATTACTCCAGACTCCAAACTATTTATTTCATAACTTTGTTCAAGTTGTTTTTGAGCTTTAAGTTGTTTTTACATTTTCGTATGAACAAAAAACATGCTCAATTATGAAAGGGTCGGTTGGCTAAATATGCCATACCCGCCCTCGTTTGATGGGCGCCGCATGGATATGAAGACATATGGCCGACATAATTTTTAGAACTCAATAGGGTTGGCTCGATTTGGCCGACCCTCTTTACAAAAAAATGCTCAATTGGTACTTATTTGGAACTATCTCCGGTTGTTAATATACATGGCATCAAGGGCATAGATTACCGTCATGGACGCATGCAACAGAATAAGAAGTCTTTAGGAAGGTGGCGAGTAAGAAAATTCTTGAATATAGTTTTTCAAGTAAGGGCCATCTTATGAAGAATGCATGCTTGTCTTGAAAGATTTTCAAGATATTTTCACGACCTAGTTTTCCCTTTGGAGACGCTACAAATTTTACCATTATATATCAAATATTTCACAGAAACCTTATAGGTATTAGTGCTCCAACATGAGAATTTAACAAAACCAATTGCATATTTTGTTTTTCACCAAGATCTCGGTAGAATTGAAAAACTTGCTGAGTACTTAACAAAGATCTGATACATGTTTGGAACTAATCGATGCATACTTTCTTTTGCACCCAAAACTCGAGAGAATTGAAACAGCTTGCGGAGTACTTAACAAAGATCTGATACATGTTTTGTTTTTTTTTGGATCCCTCTGATACATGCTTAATACTGCAGTTTTGTTTCACATTATCCTCTCCCTCTTCACTATTTCTGCCTTAGTTCCATTCCTGTAGTCAATTGTAACAGCAAATTTTATATTTCAAAAAAAGTTATAAACTTTACTGTCTTAAAGGCTAGTTTGCTTGCGGCTTTGAATCTCATCTTATTTGATTATTAGCTAAGTTGCGGTTCATTTAGTTGGCAACCTTAAAAATAGGGTTTCTTCAAGTTCCTAACATGAAAAAGTTGAATGCAAAGCTCTTTTGGCAGCCTCAAGCAAACCAGCTTGTTTTCTTAAAAGCAGCAGTTAGAAAAGCACAAACCAACAAGTAGACCGGTTTAGTGCACTTTTCACAATTACTGGTTGGTTCTATCACCACCATGTTAAGCGATTTCCATTTACGTAGGATAACAAGATAAAGCGACAGATAATGCGCTTTTGGTCTTGCTTGAACTCAATATACTTCTTCAGTTACCAATATTAAAGATGACACACAAGCTCAATATATATTATAAAAAGTCATCTCTTCATATATATATATATAATTTTTTTTATTTTTTTTAAATCTTATAAGGGGATCAAATGCTATCACCCATACCCTGTTAGTAAGATTCGAACCATGTACTTCCTAGTTGAGAGTACGAGAGTTCTATACCACTAGGCTAGCTCTAGTGGCTTTCTTCGTAGATTATCTTAGCTAAAAACGTTCGAATAACTTTGTAAATGCATATACTATAGATAAGTTTTGCAGAATAATTAATTCAGTTTTACGACTTGTAGCATACCATAAACGCTAATTACCAATTCGGTAACCATTGAATTGATTAATAATTACAAGTACCCTGATCTTTTATCGAAGATAAACGGAAATGACTTAAATGCGTGTTCTGTATTAAGCCTTTTTTAAGAACCTCCTTTTTATTCATCTCATTTGCTCTCCATTTTTGTAATCCAATCTGTATCCTAATTCTTAAACAATAAACTGCTTTTACGAATTCCGTATCGTCAAACATGGACACATGGAGAATTAGTTCATGCTTAACCGGTCAATCTATGGCAACCAAAGATATCTGTATCTTGGTGGTGCACGATGATCCTATGTATGGCAATATCATAGACAAGATGCTCAAGTATTTCAGTCATTATGAAGGTATTGAATGGAAATTATATGATGATGATATTTTGTTTCTTAATTATATACATGTACCAAAAAGTTGGTTATATAATTTCATGACACTTGTTTTCAGAATCATGAGGTGTATTTGTAAGGCTATACTAAGACTAAATTTTAATTCATAACAAGTTTAGTTTGAATCTCTGTTTTAAAAAACTCGCAACGTTGCGCAACGTGTGCGATATAGTGGTTTTTGAAAGAAAAACGCAACGCTAAAACGCTATTTGGAATGAAAAACGCTAAATTCGAGCTATATGAACGCTATTTACGCTATTTACACTATAGCGGACGCTATTTACGCAATAGCGGGTGCAGTCCAAAAAAAATATTTTATTTTTATTTTTATTTTTGGTCAAAATTTTAATGAAATTATTGGAGTTTAAAGAGAATCAAACCCCAAAACTCTTGCAAACAAAGTAAATACTCTGCCATCTCAAGTATAATCATTTTGTGATTATTAGTTACAATTTTTTATATATATTTAGTTAATTTTTATTAGATGTTTTGAATTTAATGCTATATTTATATGTATTTAGGTAAAAAAAAAAATACACCGCAAAACGCTATGTAGCAACGCTATTTGCGCTTTTAACGTTTCTCTCGAAAAAACGCTACGATAGCGATAACGCTATTTAAAACATTGGTTTGAATGACTATGTAACTATAAAAGAATTATGGGCATATGGGAATTTTTGTTTCCCAAGATTTGATGTGCAAGTTAATATTTCTGGGTATAAGAAGTTTGGGATGTTGATAGGGCTCAATCTCGGTTGGTACGATGTGAATTATGGCTTTTGAGTATAATGTTGCACGTATTTATTTCTGGGGACAGAGAAATAATTCGTCCCAAATCTAACAAAAGTAAAATTTTCTCAGTTAGGAGGTTCGAAACGGTAGCCAGTGCCTTAAACATCATAGAGGGAAAAAAAGAAGGGCTGAACATCATTATAACAGACATTCACCGGTCACATTCAAATGGATTTGAGATCATAAACTACATCGAAAAGGAATTCAAATTGCCGGTCATATGTAAGTTTCATATGTACACATTATTTTTGTTTCTATTTACCTTTCCAAGTTTGTTCTGATCTTAAAATTGCAAAAATATTGATACATAGATGAGAATCAGACATCAAGGGGTGGTTAAAGGGACAGTTGTGATTTATCTTCCTCGTTATTGTTTTTATAATCTGACCAAGAATACTTTCATTACTGATGCAGCAATGATCCCTCGTCAGAATGCTGGAGTCGTTCCGGTATATCCCGATAGTGATGCTACATTATATTTTGTGAAATTATTGAGCGTTACCGAATTCAAAACCTACTGGAAACATGCCTATACAGAAGAGAAAGGGAAAACAAGTTTTCAGAGTGTATCGGTGGTTCAAGAGGGAGAAACTGGAACAAGTTTACAAATCTATTCATCGGTTCATGAAGTAATTCGAAATGATCAAAACGATAAGAAAAGAAAAGTCGAAGAGGCCGATGATCAAAGTGAAGAGGTTAAATATGATATTTCAAATGGAAAGAAACCAAGGGTTATATGGAACGAAGAACTGCACCATAAATTTGTAAAAGCAGTTGAACTTTTAGGGCTTGATAGTAAGATTTTGTTTTTAATCATCCACATCAATATATGTCTATCGTTTTTTCTTTCATGTTAAAATTAACTTTTGTTTCATTTTTTTTCCCATCATGACGTGAATTATTTTTTAATCAGGTGCAGTTCCAAAGAAGATATTAGAAATTATGAAAGTCCCTGCTTTAACAAGAGAGAACGTTGCAAGCCATCTGCAGGTTTGTTATTGTTCACATAACAGCATCCAATCAAAGTATTTTTTTTTTATTTTTTTTTATTCTCATTTGGTTTCCAAAATACGAATAGCATGCAAAATCTAAATTTCAATTTAGCAAATAGACAAGATCTCATTTGGTGACTTAAAACTTAAAAAGAACACATGCATGACCTGAGATGTGGTGATCGCATGTTTAGAAAATGTTTATAGAGAGAAATGGATTTAACGGAATTTTATTAAAGATGAAAACTTAATAAATGTTTACAAATAGGTCTATGAATCCTTTATATAGTGCATGTTTGTCATATTTACACTAATAGTATTATTATTACAGATTGTGACACATTTAGTCCAACATTACTAAACTGGTAACATAGCTTTCTTCTTTAATATATTCAATTAAGTACTTAGTAACCTGAAACACAACAAAACTAACCCAAAACATAACAAACAACATATATAATATTAATATACCCCCCTCAAGATGGAGTGTGCAAATATAACACACCTATCTTGGACAATAAAGCATTAAACTGAGGTGAACACAAAGATTTAGTAAATAAATCAGCCAAATTATTAGAAGTATAAACATGCATTGGATGAATAGCATTAGCTAAAATTTTCTCTCTAATAAAATGATAGTCCACTTCAATGTGCTTAGTTCTTTCATGGTGAACAGGATTATTAGCCAAAGAAAACACATATTTACTATCAGTATACAAAATACGCTTATTCACACTTGTAACATCAAAATCTTTTAATAAACTAATTAACCAAATTATTTCACATGTAGTAGAAGCTAATGCTCTATACTCAACTTCTGCTGAACTCTTAGAAACTGTATGTTGTTTTTTGCTTTTTCAGGAAACTAGTGAATCACCTAAATATACAGAAAATCCTGTAACAGGTCTGCTAGAATCAATACATGCAACCCAATCTGAATCAATAAAAGCTTTTATACTAATTTCTGAAGAAGAAGGAAAGAAAATACTGGATTGTTTTAAATATATCTCAATATCTAAGTGCAACATTATAATGATTAATATTAGGTTTAGCAAGAAATTAACTTAAAACATGAACTGAATAGCTAATAACATGCCTGCTAATATTTAAATATAGCAATTTTCCTATTAATCTCCTATAATTGGTAATATTTTCTAACAAATCAGTATCACTATTAGTAAACTTAGACTTAGTATCCATTGAAAATAAAGAAGGTTTGGCAGCAATTTGACTTATATCAGCAAATAGTTCTAAGGCATATTTTCTCTGACAAATATGTATTCCTGTTTTATTTCTAGCTAACTCAAGTCCAATAAAATACCTGATTGGGCCCAAATCTTTCAACTGAAACTTTTCATTTAAAAATACTTTCACATGTTCAATTAGAAGAGAAGAAGAGCTACCAAGCAAGATATCATCTAAATAAACAAGCAAAGCTAAAAAAAAATCCATCTTTTTGATAGGTAAACAAAGAATGATGTGATATAGACCGTACAAAACCAAATAATAATAAAACATTACTTAATTTGGAAAACCATTGCCTTGAGGCTTGCTTTAAACCATACAGTGATTTTTGTAATTTACATACAAGAGATGAACTATTATTTTGCAGAAAACCAGATGGTAACAACATATATACATCTTCCTCTAAGTCACAATGCAAGAAGGTATTATTAACATCAATTTGTGAGATAAACCAATTCTTAGAAGCAACTATGGCCAAGTCAAAAAACACCTAACAGTAGTCATTTTAGCTACCAACCAATCTTTATATCTCTCAACTATACCATCAGTCTTATGTTTTATTTTATACACCCATTTGCACCATATTGGTTGTTTTCCTATAGGTAACTCAGTTAATATCCATGTTTTATTGGCTTCTAAAGCCTATATTTTCTTTTTCATTGCATCTTGCCACAAGGGATTAGTGTGTGCTTGTTTAAAAGTTCTAGGTTCAACATCAGCAGAAATAGCAAGACAATTTTTTTTTATAAGAACTAGATATCTTATCATAAGTAAGGACAGAAGATAAAGGATAAGTAGGTACTCACTTGTTGATCACAACATTGTTTAAACTGACATGATAATCTTTCAAAAAAGTTGGAGCTTTGTTTGATCTTTGTGACCTTCTTTGACCTTGTGTCCTTGTGCTTTTGTCAGCTAAAATATGACAATCACCATTAGAAACATTTAGCTGACCAGAATCATTCTGATAAGTTGTAACCTCACCATTAACTTTGTCAGTACATTCATTATTCATGTTATGTTTAAAAGGAAAAATATGTTCATAAATAAAATGTAACATCTCAAGAAAGAAAAAACTCATGAGTTTGACAATCATATAATTTGTACCATTTTGTACTAGTTCCATATCCAACCAAAACACACTTTATCCCTCTTGAATCAAACTTGGTTCTATTTCTATTTAATGTGTTGGCAAAACATAAACTATCAAACACTCTCAAATGACTATAAGTAGGTTTTATGTTATACAAAAGTTCATAAGAAGATTTATTACCTAATAAAGGGGTAGATATTCTATTAATGAGATATGTAGCAGTTACAACACAATCTCCCAAAAAATGAGAGGCAAACAAGACTGAAATCTTAAAGTTCTAGACACATTTAACAAGTATTGGTGTTTCCTTTCTACAACACCATTTTGTTAAGTTGTCTCTACACATGAATTTTGATGAATAATACCAGTATTATAATAAAAATTATTTAAATTAAACTCAGTACCATTATCTGACCTTAACATCTTTATTTTAATATTAAACTGAGTTAAAACCATATTATGAAACTGAGGTAAAATAGCAAGAGTTTCAAACTTACTTTTCATTAAGAAAATCCATATACATCTAGTAAAATCATCTACTATACTCAAAAAATAATGACAACCATTATGAGTAGCAACTGTATAAGGACAACAGAAATTACAATGAATAATATTAAAAGCATTATTTGTAACAGTAATACTTGAAGGAAAAAAAGATCTATGATGTTTAGAAATGTGACAAATGTCACACAGTACCAGGCTTATCAATACAATAGACATCATTTATTACATTTGAAATAATCTTAAGTACACTCTGAGAAAGATGACCTAAGCTAAGATGCCATATACTTGGCTGAGAAATGGAGTTATTACAAAAGAAAGTAGAAACATCTGTAGAATGCAAGATCTCAAGTCTTTGAAACACATATAAATCATTCTTTTCTTCTGCACTACCAATCATCTTTAAGGAGACATGGTCCTGTATTAGACAAATCCTAGGTTCAAAAACCAAGGAACATGAACTATCATTTGTTAACTTACTAACTAAAATGAGATTAAAACCAAATGAGTGCATACATAAAACATTATAAAGAACTAACCCCGTTTTAAAAACTATAGTACCAACATGAGTCACTACAGCAGTATTACCATTAGGTAAATTTACTTTTGGTATATTAGCTTGTCTAATTGCAGAAAAGTAAACATGATAATCTACCATATACTCACTAGCACCGCTATATATAATCCAACGGGTATTATTCATATCATTATTATAAACACAAGTATTTAAACAAGTAGTAGTAAGAGCAATTGGTATACCTGACATGCATGCATATGAAAGGTTTGAGAAATATGTCCGTTGTTGATCATTACTAGTACTTGGAACAACAGAAGAATCCACACCACTAGAACTTGATTAGTCATGTCATGTTGATGAGAGGAAGTATTCTGAACATTAGGCACTGGATAAGGAGAATGAAACATTGGCTAAGCAACACCATACTGAGGAGAATAAAACCATTGTTGCATCTGAGTCGTGGCTTTATGGGCTTGAGGTTAACTATAATTCCCAAAAGTTCTAGGCTCAAAGCTTCTAGGTGCATTACCAAAAGGAACCTTAGTCATTGGCCTCCAATCAGGTGGATAGCCATGTACCATATAGCGCTTGTCTTTGGTATGCCTTAAAGAGCCACAGTGAGAACATTTTATTACCCCTTTATTGTTACCAGCCACATTAGCACTAGGTCTAGTCTATAATACCCCCTTATCTACACTACCCTGAGCCATCAAAGCCATGTCATGAACCATCCCACTTTTATGTACACTATTTTGCTTTTCATCTGAAGTAACCATATCATATATACTATTCATAGAAGGCATATGTTTCATCAAAAGAATTTATCCTCTAACCATAGAATACTTCTCATTCAAACCCATCAAGAATATCATCTTAAAACCCCTATTTTCCGTAGCTATTATAGCTGCCATAAAATCACAAGAACATGAGTTTATAGTACCACAACTACACCTAGGTAAAGGACTAAGAACATTTAAATAATTCTAGAAAGTCTCTAACTTGGTGAAATAAGCAGGTACATTAAGATCACCCTGAACAGTGGTGTGTATATCCTGATGTAATTCATAAATTGTTGCCTCATTCCCTTGACTAAACCTCCCAGATAATTACTTCCACATCCTAGTAGTTGTGTCAACGTACAATATATATTGCCCTATTTCCTAGCTAACAGGGTTTATAATCCAACTCATCACTATCAAGTTACATTACATCCAACTCTCATACCAAATATCACCCTCAGCTGGACAAGCTAGAGTACCAGTAATAAAACCTAATTTGGATTTAGCACCTATAGAGATTTTCATGGCTCTTTTCCAAGAATGGTAATTTGGGCCTGTCAACTTAGAATTAATTAGGGTTGTACTACTGTTTTCATTAGCACCAATATAATAGGGGTTCATTATGTTAACATGTGCTGTAGAAATATCATCCGTAGGAGGCATTATTATCAGAAAGCCCTAGATCGAAAAATATTGAATCAAGAACTCCCAAAAACCAACAAATACACACCAATTTGATCTGTAACTATCAAATATAACCAAGAAATCACTCACAATAACCCATATGTATTAAGTAATAACCAGAGAATATAAACCCCCAAATCCAAAAAAAAAAACTTAATTTTAACAGTGATAACGAACAGATTCAAATAAATATTGAATCTAACAATTAATGCGAAAAATACCTAATTTTAATCAAAACAATCAGAAAATTTACCCATTTTTGGCACAAGAAAAGAGAGAGAAAAACCGATCTAACAAATCCCTAATTATGTGGTGGATTGATCATCGTAGCAACGGAAATACGAATTTTATTGCTCTAATACTATGTAGAAATCGATGAACTAGGATATAGTGCGATCACTTGAGATGCGGTGATCACATATTTAAAGAAAGGGAGAGATTTATCAGAAATTTTATTAAAGATGAAAACTTAATAAATGTTTGCAAATAGGTCCCTGAATCCTTTATATAGTATAGATTTGTTAGCATTATGATTACAGATTGTGACACATTTAGTCCAACATTACTAAGTTGGTATCATGGTTCTCTAATATCTTCAATTAAGTCTTTAGTAACCTGAAACACAACAAAAGTAACCCAAAACATAACAAACATGATGTATGAGTTAATACATGACAGAAAGATTCAATATCACATGACTCGTAATCACAGTTTTTTTAAAATCTTATTAAAGATAATAAAAAACTTGACACATACCTCATTTAACAAAACTCGAATACTACACTTCATATTGATAATGCAGGTTCTTGCCCACTAGGCTATTCCTAGTGGGTTTAATCATGTATTTTGTTAGTATAAATGTATAATCACAAAGCATACCTGTGTTTTTTGCAGAAATACCGCATATCCTTAAAGTGCGCTAAAGAAGAGATGCAATCCACTAGTTCTATTTATGGAATCAATTCAACTCCTGTTCGGTATTTCCAATCGAAACATTCCGGTTTCATTTCCTCACAACCAAACCACCAACGATATCATACTCAAAATCCATTACTCAGATCATACCAACCGAGATTGAGCCCTTTCAATGTCCCAAACTTTTCATCCCTTGAAACATCGAATAACACATCAAATCTCGGGAAACAACAACTCTCATATGCCCATAATTCTTTTCTAGTTTCAAATACACAAAGTATTATGCGCCCAATAAACACCAACATGCCCCTCTCAAACTTGTTCTCTAGCTACCCTGAAGCATCAAATTTAGGGCAACAAAATTTTGTCACAGTTAATAATAATCAAGTGAGCCTAATGTTCCCAAACACCCATAACTCTCATGTAATCGACACAACACAGATTCATTCAAGCCCATTACCAAATGAAAACCCACAACCCAACTCTTTGAATAACACCAGATATGTGGGACTCGGGGTTACAACTAATGGAGAATTGGCCGTTTGTGATCAAACTAGAACTCCAAACATTAACGCTGATACGGAAGATAATAGGACTTCATTTCATGAAGGCAATGGAAATGGAAATGAAAGGTTAGTTCAGTTTCTTTCAACGGAACTTGATAATAATGCCGAGCAACAACTCTATGTACCTCCGGCGGCTGAGATTGATATAGAAGATTTGTTGGATGAAATCGATGGAATAACAATCCCAGATTTTAATTTTGGTGACATGCTCGTGTAGCACACCTGATTATTAGCTGATTCGAAGCTGAATCGAGAGTTTTACAATGTTAAGGTTTCTTTTATGACTTGTGCGGGAGTAGAATGCTTTTTTATGTATTATTGAGACTGCTTGTGCGTTATACGCATAATGGATCTTTTTAGCCATTGGTAATTTGGTATACACAGTCTGTGTAAAACCATGAAATTGCATAATCAATGTTTGACATGATATGGAATGAAGGGATTTATATAATCAAATGAAATGGTTTATTAAACTCGTTGACATTTAATATGATGCTACAGATCAAATTTTAAATACAGCATCGGGCCAGAACATCATTTATTAAGGGTTTCAAGATTCAGTTTCATCATGATGAATGTGAAAATGAAATGTTTGGGCATTCCTAAAGTTGTTTACAATGTGCAGGTCATTATTAAAACATCGACAAACTTGCGCATGTGCCATTTTTTTTTACTAAAGGGTAAATTTAAGGGCGATCTCTTATCATAAAAACAGGTGCAAATTGTTATAATGATTAAAACTTTTCGACATTATGTAGTAAATCTGCAGATAACATCTTTCCTATTCTCAAATTGAGATCTGACTTCCTTGTCTATCCTCGTAAGAATATTGGGTATGGGGTGAAGAAAAAGGGCTACTTACAAATCACATGAACACAAAACAAAACAACAACAAAATAAACACAGCACGATCACATAATCGGGTTTACCAGATATCTTACTTCACTTGTGCAAATGCTCTTGGTTAAGTGGTTATGTCTGAGCTCAATCTTTGTTTTTGTACCTAAGATTCACTAGGGAGAATGTGGCAACAAAAGAATTTAACCGTCCCTTTTGTTTCTACCTAGAGTTATTACATGCAAAATTCTGCACTTCTGGACATATCTAGATTAACAAAGGCTCAACCGCTACGAGTTAGGTGTTTCTGTTATTACGTTAATCTGATAGCGAGTTAGTTTACAATGAAATTTGCTGATATAAGCAATAAATAGACCGCAAACCACATAGTAAGCCACATCATCTCAATGCTCAAATATGATTTTGTATATTCAATGTAGTTGGCAATATAGTTGAAAGTCAATTTTAGCAGTCAAGAAATTTAAGTTGATGCACCAAAGGTAAAAAAAAAATCGCACCTGGTTATCTAGAATAACAATAATAAATTGTTAGGCTGTTGCATATCAGCTTAAATAGTCATAAGACAACAAGGATTACAATACAAATGTTCTAATTCTGATTTCAACAGCCAGATAATCTAAAAAGGCATCAGATAAGTTAAACATTTTCTTTATGTAAATAAACAATACCATCCCATCCTAGATTCAATACCCAAGAGATTTGGGCATGGCAATGGGATTTTGGGCCTTCAAGTTCTCAATTTTAGATTTGAACTCATTTTGAAAAGACATGAGTGACTTTTGTCGTGAAGCAAAAGAAATCCCAAACTGTTTGATATCATCTTCAAGATCTTTCCTTCTCTGAATTTCGGATTTTAAATCACGTATAACGTTTTCTTTTTGGCCCGTAACTTGTTCAAGCTTTTGAAATGAACTCGAGACTGTTTGGAGAAGGGTATCCCTCTCTTCTTTTAAGTGGTAAAGTTCGCTTTCCAAGCTGAGAAGTTTCTCCTCTGAAACCTCGAGAAGGCTGTTACTTCTATTCAGATTTTTCTCCAAACTCTGATACCTCTCTACGATTGTTGTAAGATCATTACCCAGCTTCTCTTTCAAAAGAGTAATCTCTTCCCCCAGAGTATAATCCTTAATCACATTAAGAAGAATCTTTAAAGGTAAATACAAACCAGTAACTGAGAAAATATAAGGCCCAACACCAGTTTTTAGTGCCACCATGTTAGCTATCATGTTCATCTAATTTTTAGTCCAAATTTTCTCCCATTTTCCCGCATTTTAGAAGCAATAATGTCATAAAAGTTGTCGATATGGCAATCCTTGACTAGTTTCTCCAGCAACCACTAGACCAGATCATTTGCTGAAAAGTAATCATTGAAATGCAAGTTCCATGTGAAGTTCAAGCAATAAACGGAGTCATTTATGACGACATTATTGCCGCTAAAATGTGGGGGAGACAACTTCACTTTACTGGAAAAAACTCCTCTTTTATTCAATATCCAACTGGTGAGTAGGGGATATAACTTGTTTAAAGAATCCAACTAGCAAAGCAGATAATAGTATCAAAATTGGCAATTTATATCTTGATAATGATGACCTGGAAGCTACCTTATCACGACTTGATGATAGATTGGTTGGCAGCTTATCACTCTCTATTGGAAATTTTGGTAGTAACAAGGATGTAATTGTCTCCTTAAACTTCTCAGCAAGCATGTTACATTGTTGTTGAGAACTAGCAATGTCCTCAAGGTTGGTCCCGCTATGATTCATCAATGTGGACAAATGGGATTCCAAACTTGAGAAAAGACTTATACCAAACTCATTTACGCTAGAGATTAATTTTGAGGCAGGAGATTCCTCGTCTATACTGCAACTCTGTGTAAATGTAAAAGAAAAACAATAAACACGAAGTGATTGAAATCATAATCATAAATCAGGTTTTGTACACCAACTTCAACAAATGTTTTGTATCCTTTGTACACATATGTTAATTATCACTTAAAAAAAAGATAATAAACAGATAGTCTAGTGTATAAAAATGACAAATGACAGTTGACAAATAGGTTGGTCATTGATGTACAGAAGTGAAATCAAGTGATAACAAAGCTGATAGTAATAAAACTGTGTTTCAAAAAGAAAAAAAAATATAGGCAACGTCAATGTGTCACTTTTTTTCCTTTAAAAATTTACGAAAAGTGCATAAAGAGATTACATGTATATTAGTGAATTAATTAGGAAACATGCCACGTTTACAAAATCGGTTAATGTGTAAAGTTTTGTTTACAAAACAGTAAATATCAGGCATAAAAGTGTTGAAAAAGTAGAAATGATATAGATATCTCTTACCTGTAGATTTGAGAAAACATCTTTGTACATGTATTTACAATTTTCAATAGAGTGAAGCAGGTGTAAAGGAACTTCTTGCATTACTTGTGCCTCTTGCTGAAGTTCGGATATATCTTTCATTAACTGCTGATTTAGTAACTCCTGTTCTGCATAGTTTCTCTAAAGCCACAATGTTCCAAAAGGAGTTTAGGTTTAAATGTAGGTTACCTCAAACTATAAACCAGAGTTTTTAGTAGTGTGATTGAAGTGCATAGCTAAATAGGAGTCAAGATCTTATGTCCCCTAACAATGTCTCATTCTCTGTCCCTTTGTTTGTTTCAACGTCAATTATAACTGTTCTAATAATAAACATGTCAATAATGTTGAAACGTATTTTTGACAAATTTACTTCATAAACACATAATCTTCGTACAAATATCTATTTTTTCAAATTATACATGGAAATTATATGGTTTTTTCTATCCTTTTTCTTTAAATAAATATATTATGATTAGTTTTTTAATTAACAATCTTTTAGATATTGTATATATATATCTTAAATAAGTTTGGAAATCAGACATGTCGTTTATCGCTTTTTGGAAAGAAAAATTAGGGGACAGAGAAGGGGGCACACATAACGGAACATAGGATCCCACTCACTGAATAGTAGATATAGCTGTACTGATACTGGTCTGGTCTTAAAGTACAGGTAGCTATATCAGTCACGATCTTGAATGAATAATATGTGTTGCAATAGGGGACTCTTATCAAAACCTTTCACCTGTATGGTTGAACTTTACTCAGAGATCTCAGAAACAACCCCTATCTAAGACCATTTCATATAGTTTCTTATATTAACAGCTCATGAAGTTTGAGCTCTGCTTTGGAAAACATGCTTCAATTAGGTAAGTTCAGTAAACATGCGCGAAATTCCTATTTTACTTTGATATAAACAGAATAGCAGATGATAGATATTGAAATCGGGAAGGATTTTGCATTGTGTTCAGGGCTAGAAAATATTGTCAATGTTAGAGTATATCCAAAAGTCAAATCATTTCTTTCAAAACGAAATTATGCATGTAACTAAACCAAGCAAGTTATTAATAATGGCTGAACAGACTAACCTCAAGCTCATATTTCTCTGCAATACATTGTTCGAGTTGTCTCTTGAGGTCTTCTACCTCTTGCTTGTACTTGTCATTTGTGCATACCTACAAGAGCTGAACTCATTAAGATACACATAGTAGACACTTGCAGTATATGCTAACAAAATATATTCCGGTCGGCTATTTTGGTCATGGGAGCATATACTATGCTTGTAAAAGTTCTTGTCTATAAAATACCGAGGAAAAAGACATATTGATGAAAAATGAACTCACCAAGATATCACCAGATGGAAAAGATTGAACCTTTCTTGCAGGTGTCATGTGAAGAGCTTCAAGGTCTGCTATATAACCTTTGTTCATTTTCATCCATGTATCTTCATCAGCAACATCATTGAGAGCAATCGGAAAAGGGCTGAAATCGTTTTCCATTGTGTAGTTTGATCGTTTCACAACAAAGGCACTGGGAGCCTTAAAAGCGGGGGTTTTAAATGCATTTTCTTGGTGTACGCTGTGACTATTACTGCCGTCCTCTAGGAAACTCTGACAAAAAAAAAGAGTTAATTACTTTTGCCATCGTTAATCAAATTGACATGATGAAAGTTAAAACACTGCAATTATTACCTGGCTGGAAGTACGATCTAGATTGGAAGAAGTATTGATCTCCTTTTGTGATTTCCTTTCCTCCTCTAGCTCCATGGCAAGCTTCACTCGCTCTAATTCAGACTGTTCGAACAACAATAACATGAGATGCAATTACAAATACTAATATGTATAATCAATATGGTGGATATCTACTCTTACTTTGCTTTCACTTATAGGTATGCAAGTAAAACGTAGTATTATTGTTTGCTAATAAGAAAAAATATTTACTTTATGCTTATAAGTGTACCATTTAGAAGTTTGATACTTTTTGAGAAGTATATATATTCAAATTTACATATTAACGACTTTTCACTACTTCCCATATTAGAAAATCATATATTTCCTCTTTCCATGAAACAATAATTTTACATTGAAGTATACTTCTTCACATCCACAATATAAATTTTACTTCTATACTAACAAGGGTTGACCAAACAAGACCATAGTTCCATACGGATGCGAAAATACATGTAACTAAACATATACTGAAGTAATAAAGAAGAAAGTGTACCTTGAGCATGTCATTGCGAAGTTTCAAAATCTCTTGCTCTAACACCTCAGTCCGAGATCCCTGAAAGTTTCAAAATCTTTTACAGAAGAAAGTGTATATTTTTTTTAATGTTATCTTGATATTTTGCCTGTTCTGGTGCAAAGAAATATAACCTATCATTTAGTACCTGAAGTTTTTCACGTAAGTCCTCTATCTCTAGCTTTTGGCGTTTTAATAAGGCAGCATCTGTCAGAATCTACAGAAAAATCAAAGTTGCATTATCCCACCCCAGTCATAAGAAGCAAGGAAAAAATACAAACCGGCATAAAGAATTTTCTTTTCCTTCATTTTACCTAGTGGTTACCTTCCATTAGGAGTAAAAAGAAAGCGAAATTCAAGATTCTTTTTCAGATGAAATTACCACCAAAAACAAACGTAGTGTCTTCAAGTAGTAGAACAGCCTAACTGTACACTTAAAAAGGGTGTAAGCGATATTACAAAAATTAGCAGACTAACCTCATTTAGTTGTACACAATTGGTGATTCTCTTGGCTCTGCTAGCAAATTGGAGGGTCCCTTTAGTTTCTTCTATATGAACCTACATTAGTCACTCATGTCAAAACCATGTCCAAATGTTTCATTACTTTATTATATGTACCTCTGTTTGTATAAGTAACCAAGACATTAACAGCTTATCAAAAAAATAAAAAAAAATAACTACCTCTTCTGGTGCAAGAGTGCAAATGATAGAAGTCTTTGCATTTCCACCAAGGGCTGGTTGAAGTATACGAGTGAGTTTGCTGTCTCTATAGGGAATATGTCCTCTGCAAAAATGAATTATGCCAATTTAGAGCCAAGTTAAAAAATAAAAATAGAACTACTCTAAATCAAACTGTATGACAGATCTACCTTTGCTTAGAACCATCGCTTAGTTTGTTTATTACGTTCCCCAAAATCATTAAACTCTTATTAATGTGTTTCCCTTCCTTCAATCGAACTCCATCAGCTCCAGTTTTAGCAATTCGTTCAGATCCAGCTAAATCTACCAAATTCTGATTGGAAAGATAAAGAGAATAAAACGGAGATTTAGTGACTAAAACTTAAATAATAAAATAAAGAGGTTGAAAATTAAGCACAAACCAAAACTGAAACACGAATTGCGTCATCTGGAGATAATTCACTAGAACCGGTATCCTTTCCTTTGCTTTCAATTACCTAGTTTACAGAAACAAGGTATATTCTTAAGTTCAAAAGTATTTAGAAACAGTAATTTCGATGAAGTAGGATTCCTAAAAACAAATAGGGGCATACCATCCTGAATATTGTGTGGGATCGACTACTTCGCAAGTTCATATTTGTCTCACCGAAATGGCGATTGACTGTAAATACCATTCGGATTTATCAGTATATACTGGTATTCAACTAAAAAAATATGGTCAGGACAAGAACAAAGAAGTAATTGTTGCTTCATGCTTGTCATTACCTTCTCCAGCTTGAATCAGCTTAAGCACTTGTTCTGCATTATTCACGATTTCCTCTCGAAGTCCAGAAACATATATCCCACGCTAAGAAAAAATAATTCAAATTTAGACTTTTACAATAAAAAGAGGCAGTAAAAGTATACAAGTTTCACTATAGCTAGCTCACCTCAAGACTCTCGTGAATCTGCAATTTCTGATTTTCTACTGCTAAAAGATCGTTAATTTCCTCATTATATATTTCCATGTAGGAAACCCGGATGAGGAATTCACGGTCAGATCTCTGAAAGACATGGACAATAATATCATGTATAGATGTATATGTAACTAGAAATTTGAATCAACTAAATTCAATTTAAGAAAATCTCTTGATAGAAGTACTAGTATTATTATTATCATGATAATCAGTTCACCAGAAAAATGAACACAAACCATTTGAACATTTGAAAATATATCATACACTCCACGGCGAATTATCCCAGGATCAGTATCAGAACCATTCATGGTAAAGGTCTTTCCACTGCTGGTCTGACCATATGCAAAAGCAGTCCCTACACAATCCAAAACAATATAAATCAGTTTGATGTACCAAATACTACAATATGTAATAATTATTAGCCTCTTTCAAGTACTTATTGAGCAAAAATAATTCAAGAAGGAAAGAGGAATCACATATTTCCATCAAAAGTCACAAGTTACTCAACAAAATCTATCATATGCCTACTCCTGATGAAGAAATTGTGTTGATTAAACCTTATTTTCTCCATATGTCTACCCTTCATTTCTGAATCCATGTACTTTTATCAAATATGGATGGATATATTTGTTCAACACCACCCTTTTTATATCTTTGCGGTGCAATTTTCTCACTCATTTTCATAAAACTAAATCGAAATTACAAAGAAGAAAATACTAAAAATTTAGAATGCAGTTAAAGAAAACAAAAGATAAAAATAAAAATAAATTCAGATTAATTTCCGTCCTTCCCCTAATGAGCTCCTTGTGTTAATACTCATAAGTATCTCTCTTGGAATTACAACATGGACCTTCAAATTTTTATTATTTTGCACTTCACACCTATGCTTTCTTAATTGTTCATAACTTGACCTATGCCTTTCTTTACTTCTAAGTTTCTAACTTCACTATCTCTCTCCTTTTGTCTCTTTTGTGCTCCTAGTAGATTCGTTAATAAATCCATTCAAGCGATTTTTTATGAGAATGGACTAGACAATGTGGAAACTTTTGAAGCTTGTTATTACATATTCCAAAAAACTTAGTTAGAATACTCCATACCAAGAAAGACAGTAAACAAGATAATGGAAAATCCATAGAGAAACCAATACTCAAGAGTTCATAAACAGCTAGGACATTTTATACTTCTTTGTTGCACCTTTTAATCTCACCTTATTTTTCCATTTTGCAAGTAAGATACAATGTATTTGGCTGTGTAGCTAAGAACCTGATATTTTTGTTTGAAGAACTGTGAAACGTGGGCTTGCTGAACCCAGCTTTTTCCCAGTCCCAAAAAGGCAGTTTATTTGTCTAAAATTGCAGAAAAATGCTTCATATACACAAAGATGTTCTTTTAGCGTTAAAAAGGAACCAACTTAGGCTATGATACTATCTTTTCCGTCCCATGCAAGCTAAAAACGTCTTAACAAAGAATTTCAAATCTAGGAATAATCAGAATCAAAATTCTAAACGAGGAAACTGATTCTTGATTATTAAGACATAAAAAGACCAAACAGAACCCAGAAAAGGCCTTGAATCCCATCATTTATATCTCATAGGAGACCCGAAGAATATACCATTGAATCCCTCGACAGCAGCCTGAATAATGTCCTTAGTAAGCAACTCATAAACCCTCTCATTAGTACTATCTTGATCGAACACATGATCTGCAAAACAACACACGACCAAAAATGGTTTCACTAACTTAATTTCTTTCTTGCAAATTTTTTATTTCGATTTAAAAATAAATCAGATATAAGAGTAAATCTTGATACAATATCCCGCTTATGCCTCTTTTAGTAGGAAAAACATTTTTTGGGCAAATGAGATGATCCACCTATTCAGAAACAAATCGTTGTGTTATAGTGTTTCGTTGGAAATTTGTATTACAAAATCAATTAGATACAACAATAAATTTTGATATATTACCCACCGTATCACTTGTAAAGCAAAAGTTTTTTTTTTTTACTTATAACTCATTTGTCTCCTAATTGTTTTTCTTTTACTTATAATTCAGCTGTCTCCTTATTGTAACATAAAAGTGACTTCAAACTGTAGAAACAGTTTTCTTAAAAAGACTTTGAAATTCGGTAAATTTTTCCGAACACCCTAAAAATCAGAAAGGTTCCTTCTTTTTAACTTTTTTAGCCAAACAGTAGAACTTACGAGCGCGAGATCACCGAAAATATCGAATCACTAAAAAATAATTCTAGAGTTTTATAAGTTTTGAATAATCAATAACTTAAAATTCTAGACTTCTATATACGCATATATAATAATATAATGTAAAAATGATTAATAGGGAAAAATGATTGAAAGAGAATTTATAGTGATAGAGTGATATATATGTATGTATATTTTTTATTTTTTTTCGATTCTTGGAAACTACAAATCTGTATTAGAAAATCAATTAGATTCTAAATACAACAATAAACCTTTGATATAATGTCCCCCCTTACCCCTAATAAAAATGGTCAATAGAGAGTTATAATTAAAGACAGTTACATACATGTATGTATGTATCTGTATACGAAAGGTGTAGCTTTTTTAGCTTTTTAATCCAAAAGCTAGCTTCTTTAAGTACCAAACCAAACACCTGGCTTTTTTTTAGACAAAAATGAAGAAAAAAAAACGTTGCCAAACAGTCTATCTTACGATAGCATCACTCAAAAACAATTCTAAAGCTTTATAAGTTTCCGAAACTAAAATTTTAGAAATCTAATCACATAGAGTTTAAAACATTAAACTATTTGATTAGCTTTTAAAATTTCCGATTTCTTCATGTTCATTCAATACGAGATTTTGCTATTCAAAGTTGCACGTAGTTTCTTAACCTTTGAATAATCTAGACCTATATATATATATATATAGAGAGAGAGAGAGAGAGGGAGAGAGAGAAACAAATACCGAAGGCGTAGGAGGTGCCGGAGATAGGGGTAGAGAGAGAGCGGTGGAGAGAGATTCGGTGATCTTCTTCTTCGACCTTCCAGAAGCTTCCATTGCTCGAGCTGCTATTATAATCTGAGCTCGCTGGTCTCATTCTCACCGCTACACATATCTTCTCCATTCTCTCTTTATTCCTCTCTCTCTCTCTATATATATATGTATATGTACGTATATATCTGTATCTCTCTCTCTCTGTGACTTTGTGTGAGTAATGAAGACGTTGATTTTTGAAATTTTTGGGGGGTTTTGAAAAGAAAGGGGAAAAAATAAGTTTACTTGGTCATGCAACTTTCGACTTTTTTTAATTTGTATACAACAATATAATAAACTTGTCGATTTAGCCGTGACTGTCTAAATTAATCACGGATGAACTTGAACGTGAAAGGGTAATTTTATCATTCTGTAGCAAAATATATCACGATAGAACAACGTTTCTTCACAAATTTGGACTATCGGCTGATTTTTGTAGTGTGAAATTGGGAAAAAACTTTTTTTGCAGGATGATATATTTTGGTGCAGAATGCAAAATTATTCTCTCACGTTAACATTTGTGAAGCATATGCTATCACGTAACATGATTTCGTTATTAATTTAGACAGTGGTAGCCAAATTGAAAAAATTGAAAAGTTGATACACAAATTGTTAAACGCAAATAGTTTGGTTTACCAAACGTATAAAACCCCGAAAAGAAAAGTGAGCTTAGAAATTTTTTGTTTTTTTATATTCATTACTTTTAACATTTTTGGATTTTAAAAATCTCACTAAATAAAAAAAAAATTATAAGAACATAAAAAAATTCAAAACTAAAATTATTATTTACAATATGATTTAATTAAAAAAAAACTATATTTACATGAACCTTGAAAACCTGGAGTGTGACACGTTATTTTGAGGTGTTAGATATACTTCTTCCGGGTTAATCTTCTACTTATATTAAACATGTTGAGTCAAATATTTTTTACGGAAAATCTGCCTAATTTAAATTGTGTGGGGTTTATGAAACAATGTGTTATGGCTCGAATCCGTAGTCAATCCTATTTCCAATAGCCAGAGTTGACAATTTCGGCTAATATTCTGATTTTGGTCTTTTGGTGGGATAATGTACAGGTTTGTACCCCGACTGTTTTTCAATTCAGACTTTTTTTTGTGTCTATTTACTCCTATATTGGACATGTTACACTGTCCACGTGACATACAATTTTAGTGTCAGTGTTAAATTTCCTTGTAACTGTAACATGAAAGTTAAAGAGCTATGTGGCTTTATTTGGCATTTAATATTTTGCTTTAACTTTTACATACTACTCTATGTTTTCGTTGATACACATTATGTCATATTATAAATTCTTTTTATTTCTTAACAAAGTATAAACGGTTGCAAATTTATTCATTAGTTTGAGAACAACATTTTTCTTGATATTTTATATTTGTTATTATTTATCAAAGAATATTATAAAAATTTCTATAAAGATATAAATTTCAACACTTATTATAGTGTTTTTTTTTTCTTAATAAATCTCAATGCATTATTAAATTATGCTAGTATTTATTACTATACATTTAGTAGATTATAATAAACTTAATTGGCATAAAAATACATAAAAGTTAAAACCTTTTTTTTTGTAAAGTGTAATATTTTGAAACATTATTTGTATAAGTTATAGTCATAAATACCAACAAGTCTAATATGGGGTGTAAAAAGTTGCTAAAGTTAGCCTACACACATTGACTTTAGTGTTAAAATATACTCTCAAAAGTTAAAATTAAAGTGTCTGATGGGACTTCTAAATGATTCATAGAGTTATAGTGTAGATGTGTAAGATAAAAACCACTTTAATGCTTGTGTGTCACCCTAAAACTTACGAAAAGTAACCATACCAATGGAGATGCTCTTAGCACGGGATGTTTTGACTGCAAAAGAGCAAATTAACTCGAGATGGGCGGACGTCGACAAAGAAATCCATCACTGTCTGGAAGACCAAGACATAAGACAAATATATACATAATTTTGCTTTTTCAATGGGACGAGTTAAGTGCGTAACGAAGTCGACGATTCAAAGAGCTCGTGAGAAGATATTTGAATGCACGCACAACAATGAAAATTTAGAGTGGAGATATGTGAAAACGTAAATTCTAATCTTACGGTGTAAATTCAGAAGAAAAAAAAAACCCTTTTAGGGATGCAGGCGGAAACCAAATCAAAGCATATGAACTATGGGGTACAAATACAAAGCAAACTACATACACAAAATAAATATTTATGGCAAAAAAAACATCACTAGTTAAAGACCCAACAAATGTAAAGATACACAACATACATTTACTTTTTCTTTCCTTTTTTTTTTTTTTGTTCTATTCCAACTTTTATTTTTCTAAACTAACATTTACAATTTTTTCGAAAACATTTACAGCACAAGCCAAGATAATACAACTTCCAAATTACAGAAGGGAGGTAGAAAATAATAATTCCCTTCATAATTCGATCTGAATTCCACGTCAGCTTCTGTTCTCTTCGATAACCTCTCTACAAGTTCACTGGAGGACTTCCCTGTGTTTGTTAACAAGAAAAATTAGTCACAAATACTATAAACTAGAGGTTTCTTTAGATGCAGTCACTTCTGGGTTTTTCAAGGCAGAAAACTAAAAAGTTTTAAATTTTAAAGCTGTCAGACACGTACAACAATACAACTTGTGCAAAAAAATAGCTGAGATCAAGCCAAACAAACTGTAAGGGTCCCAAAAATCTGCATCCTTCAATCAGTTATTTATGTTTGGTAACAGATTTTTTGGTCCAAAATCAGATTTTAAGAATCCACTGAAAACCTGGATTTTAAAATTCTGGATTTTTTAGCTTTTTCAGCCTAAAAATCAGATTTTTAGAAGCTGAATAATCTGACTTGCCAAACACCCACAGATTTTTAAAAATCCAAAATCCAAAAATCAAGTGAATAAATCTGTTGCCAAACGGATTATGATATCCGTAATTGGGAGTTGGGACTCTTTATTGAAATGCTCATTCAGAAGAGCCTAATAGAGAGCATTTTAATAAGACAAGGTCGGTGCCATAATGATTAATTTTAAATTGTGAATCATCTGTATCTGCTCATGGAGAAAGTCATTAATTTTCGACTCCTTATTACGAATATTACCAAAATTACATTTTTCCCAATCCAAATAAGCATTACCTTGAACAGAAGGTCATGAGCGATATGCTCCCAAGGCAATGACACAGACATTAAGCCACATTTTAAAGGAAGCATTTGCTCATCGTAAGCGCGTGGTGAGGAAGAAGCAGCTGCTATCGCATGCTTGGCGGCTACCGAAGCAACCGATGCAGCTCTGCGGACTATTCTACCAAAGTTTAGCGCCTTCTTCGATCCGGGAGAGGGAGGGCTCGACCCCTCCTTGCTTTGATCTGAAATAAGTAAATTCAATCAAATTACTTATTTCTACTCCTTTAAAGTGATTAAGCACAAAATAGTAAAATACATTAGATACAATCCAATATGAAAAAACTGGTACTCTGGGTAAAGTTTATAGTGAATTTATTTTTTTGTAAAATGAAGTGAAGTTAAAATTGCTTAAGAAGTTGGAACCTCAAACTTACAGGTAATTTGGGACGGACAACAGAGGGAGTATTATACAAGAAGGTGAATTGCATTAATTGTCCCCCTAGTTTGGGAGAAACTCCAATTGGTCCACATAATTTCAGTTGCAACATCATTGGTCTTCACAGTTTGAATAACCTTACACCCCTTAATTTCAATTACAACAATGTTGGTCCATAATTTCAGAATATTACACAGCTGTTTTCTTACATGGGACCAAAAAAGTTATACAAACGGACCCTTGTTGTAACCGGCTCAAATTATGACTATTAGTGTAATATAGTCAAACTATGCAGACTAGTAGCGTATCATTCGAAATTATAAGGACCGAAAGGGGAGTTTGATGCAAAGTATGGAGATCAATAGTGTAGCAACTAACACTAGGGCAATAAATAGATTTTTCAACCAAAGTATGGGGACCGTTTTCTGCATTTTACCCATACAAGACCCCTACCCCAAATGAGTGTTAAGTTTTAACACTGCGTTAGGTGCAAGAAATTCTCAAGGAGTTATGTGAGGAATAAGGAAATGTCCTGGCATTCAATATCTTTTATGAAGAGTTTTTCAGTTTTGTCGCAATTTTTCACGAGAAAACTATTGTAAAGGATTTAGCTATTTACCTATAACACCAGAAACAGCAACTTCGACCTCCCCACGACCTCCAGGTCCTTTCATATAAATTCTATCTGTTTTACTTGAAGAATTTCCAAGCGAGAGAAGGCTACCAAACCCGGACCTTCCAGCTAAAAAGGAAATAGGGAGAAGCTTTAGAAATGTTATCACGATTTTCAGAATTTTTGCACATAATTGCATCGAAGTACTAATAACTCTATATGCTGTTCTAATAAAATTCCTGAGTACAACCACATCGTCAGGCATATTTCAAGTAACTTCACCAAGTAGCAACTAAGATTTACAATAATCAATGCAGTCTTAAAAAAATTGTTCTTCGTGAATGAAATTTTCAAGCGCTTATAATACTAGAAATGAGCAATACGAGCTATAAATCGCATTATTATTTGAGCTACCAAAAGATGAGAATCTGCTGCAACTGACCGAATCTGCAGTTCCTCGTTCTATGATTTGTATTCACGGTCAAAAATTTTACAGATTGAATAGGATGCTTCAGAAAATCAGTATTGTAGCCAAAAGTTTCAAAAGACTACAGCCAGATCAGTATTTCTTAGTCAATAATCTTGCAAGTTCTCCTTTTATAAGGTCATAATCATGTAAGCTTATCATTTAGTAAAACAGAAAAAGCAAGACACTTCTAAGGGACAAATTTCTAAATTGTTTGTGTTTTTATGGGAAAAAATGAGAATTGCAATTTACCTTCATATGCATCTCTAACCATTTGATAGCTGACAAACCCTGAGAAGAGTGTAATCTGCAATAAAAAACAGTCTGTAATGATGTTGAGGAGTATGATTGCATATTAGAGCAGATGGTTTTTGCATGCAAAGTTGTAGGCCTAAAACATTCTATATGCCTGTGGGAAGCTACAAACCAAAACTAATATCCTTACAAGCAAACTAACAAATGTATCTAACCTTAGTTTTTTTCGTCTTTCCAGTTTGTTTTTTTGGAGAAGGATTACTAGAACTGCCTTGTTCAGTTTTTTCAACAGGAAAAGCTGCCCCACCATCTATGTTTAGAAGAACACAGTAGCAATGGTCGGTATCTGTCAATACCTGGAAAACAATAATTGTTTTTATTAATAATTAAAGAAAAATGAAGATGACCACATATACTAAAATAATGAGAGACAAGCTCCATACTCGCACAACAAAGAACATAATTTTCATCTATTTCAAGGAAGCATGCATCAAAAACCTTATGGAAGGTAAAGGTCTAAATCATGTACATCATTCAAAACCTACATGAAGGAATTAAATCAAATTCTCTAATTCCAACAATTTTTTTGTCGTATGGGAGACTCAATTTTACTTTTAGGCAAAAATCAAAAATAAAGCTAGCTAATCTTCTACAGTAGGGAAGTTAGCAGAACAGGAATACAAAACTATTCAAACAAATACCTCGAAGTGTTCAAAATGAAAACAGGACAACCGAATTCATTATCATACTCAAATGGCTATACCAAGATAATGCTAATTAGAATTGTATGGTGTGACGGGGATGCAAACTCAAAGCATCATGCCGATTGAGCTAATTTAATGTCAATCCATAACTAACGTATTACCACTGCATCAAAAGTGGAATCGAAGTCATCAACTGCAAAACATATATCAGGATAAGCAGGCGTTGTTTCTACTTCCTGGAGACATTAAAATAACTCCGTTAAATTAAAAAAATAAAAGAGACCATCACATTATACAAGAAAATTCTGAACTTGTTGACGGTTAAGAAACTAGCCTTTGTTGAGTCAAGATGAAAATCGACACGACTTGGTGACGCATACACAGTCTTGACAACCTGTGAACGAAGTTATTATACCATATTTAACAGTGGCTGTCATTTAATAGATTGGTTGCAAAGAATAAATGAAATGGGAGGTATGGTAGAAATAACATCAACATCATAAAGATGCACGATCAAATCTAGAACTCGTAACCTAAAGTTTGATTCTTGCCATCACCAACTTAAGTACATGACGTAATAAAACCGGTTTGTCAGAAGTGTTGAAAATATAGAAGGCAACTATTCTACAGACAACAGAGTGAGTGATTATAGATGGGAAGTGCCTCTATAGATATAGAAACAACAGCGTCAGATACTAAGTACCTTGTATATAGAGGACAATGGTGTATCCTGTCCACTCTGATGATTCGTAAGCACCTGATGGCTAGAAACAGAATTCTGATTACATGTTATTTAGAAATACAAGATTTTTGTACTTCTACTAAAATTTAAAAATAACAACCAAAAGCAGTATTTCAAGGATCTGATGATGCAAAATTATCCATTGGAATGCCTACCCTCTTTGTTATTGAAGAATACTTGTGAGTTTTAACCACAATTCCTAGTAATCAGTCAATATGATATGCCATAATCCTTTAATACACAAAGAGAACGATGGGTATAACCGTATAGAGCAAGGATCACCGAGTAATGAAGCCAAACAAAATACAGTTGTCAAAAGAAAATACCAAGTAAAAGGAATGATACCTGCAAATTGCCACAGTAACACTGAAGGTAGAGTGAGCGATCAAATTTAAATATAACGAGCGCCTCCAATCCACATCAGCAGATTCTTTACTAACTAAATCATCTAACTGTAAAAAAAACATATTGCCGTCGTCTTAGATAAACATGCAAAATATAAGATAAACAGTTTACAATATTGAATATACACGCAATCCTACATTTAGAAACAAGCATCTTATCAATTGTATATGCACACTTCAGGAAAGTTAGTTATTTTGATTTTCTAGCTCGAGGTCCAATTTAGCTAGGGATCCAGGATGAAAGCTGTTAACATAAACAATTAAAAGCCTTGCCCAAACTTGTTGAGCCCAATTGCATTAACATGGCTTCGTTCTTTATAGTTTTCTTTTTGTTACCAGGCATAAGTTTATTTTTATATTCTCAGATGAACTTTCTTTCCCTACCTGAGTGTCCTGTCTCACATTTGGCTACGTTTGAGAATCAGAAAAAAAAAAAAAAAACTCTTGTTAGCTTATCTTAAAGAACTCAGAGAACTGTCGTATGTTTAAATCTTTTCAAATCATGTTTTGACAAGTTAATTAATCGCTCACATAACAGAACCAGCGAAAAATAAGAATGATGGCATATCATGCACGTAGAGCAATGAAAAGTGGAACCATATTCAGCATATAGCTAAGACTTGGTTTTTTCTTTGTTTTTACCTTAGGTGCCCACCTGCGAACGAAGTAAGGAGAATCACTTTGCATATCATCATTTGTCACGTGTCCATGTAATTTCTGGGCAACAAAAAAATTTCATTAAAATATAAACTACAGGTTATGTAAAGAGCTCGAACCGCAAAATGTGGGGTCAATTACAGTTTTGTACACTAACGTATAACAACAAAAAATAGCAATTAGTACTCTATCGTTACATTTCTCAATGATCTTAGTTAAATCTAGTGTACCAAATTACTGAAACCAAAAAAAATGTGGTGCACTATTTTACCATAGTTCCTCTCCTGTATAAATATCCCACTATGTGGTACATTATAGTGAAAGTAGACACTTAAACATGAACCGGGGAAGTATTCCTCTAATAATTTGTATATCATTCTGTGGCTTCTGTCACATATTTCATCCCGCGCGGCTTTTATCAATTTTACTGCCATTTTTGCTTTCTTATGCAGGGTACAACCAGAATCATTGAGAAATCCACAAAGCTATTATACTAATTCCTTGTTTCTTTAGGTTGGTGTACGAAACTGGAATTTCCCTTAATAAACGGATCACATAATGCGAGGGAATGCATATTTAGGATAAAATAACGAACCAAAAGGAAAAGAAAATACCAATTTCTTTACAAAAAATACAAGGTCATCATCTTGGCGTCCCCTTGACTCCCTACCACGAATAAAATACAGATCCATGACATCATGCCAAAAACACGAATCCATTTCGACATCGGAAGCATCTTCCTCGTCTACTGTTGTTTTCCCCAATAATTTTGAGTGCTTCTTAACCATACTCAACAACTCAAACCTAACAAAAACAAATAGTAAGAAAATATTGACAAAATAAACCCATCAATAGTTTTAGCCATCTGATCCAAAAACTAAACTGCATTAAGTAAGACATTATCTACCATTTTATACTGTATGGAATGCGATACGGAATCAACTTCAGCATATGTTAAAAACAGACTGATCATGCCAATGATTTTTTTTCATTTCCACCGTAGAATCACAAAAATGTTAAAATGTGCATACACTTAAATCCAGGGGAGGAACTGGTATTAGCCTTCCAGCAACCCGAATACTTATGAAAAAAACAGTTCTAGTTCCACCACTGCTTAAATCAATAACCACTAACCATTCTCAATGAATACTCAGGATTGCAAAAATTGATTGGAAGGAGCATTATTGCTTGAAATACGATTTCCTTGTGCTAAAACTAGTATAAAAAGAATATAAGAAATAAAACTCACGAAACCAAGATATGAAAGAAAATAACAATATGTGATCAAATTACATTCTCAGTTCACAGAATCACTAAATATATGTTACATGTGTATTCAATTGTCTCATTATTTTTGCAAAATTGATCAGCTGGAGAGTTAATTGAAATAAAACCAGTAAACAAACCCTAGAAATGAGACAATTTGACAAAATCTAACAAATGTGATCAAATTTCACTGATCATGCATTGCCAATGATTCAAATTCATCTATACAAATAATTAGCTAAATTGATCAGCTAAAGTAATAATTCTCAAAAAAAAAAAAAAACAGTAAAAAAACCTAAAAATGAGGTAATTAATAAAATATACCAAATATGATCAAATTATATTCTCAGTTCAGTTATCAATTTATAATGGCAATGGTTTAATCCATCTTCCCCACAAAATCACTAAATATTTTTACATATGACTAAAACTAAATTATATAGAAACACAAACTAAATAGAAAAATTGACAAAATTTAACAAATGTGATCAAATTACATTCTCAGAATCATGCCAATGGTGTTTAATTCATCTCCCTTAAAAAAAATCAAGTAAATTGTTACATGTGTTATACAATTGCTTATCTAAAAAGACTCGATATGTTAAATTAAATTCCACTGATTTAATATAATAAAATACAAGCAAAATATAAATTAACAAATATGACCAAATTACATCCTCAGTTCAATGATTCAATCCATCTCCCATATAGAATTACTAAAATTATTATTACTATTATTATATATACAATTAATTAGCTAAACTACAAAACTCAACAATGTAAAACTGATTAGAAGGAGCCTTAAATTACTTTAAAAAAAACAAAACAAATTAATAAGGAAAATGAAATTAAGAATGAAATAAACTTTCTCTCACCTAGTTGGCGTGTCTTCTCCATCGCCCAGCATATTCCAAAAGCTTTTATTTCTCTTTTTATTTTATTTTCTGCTAAATTTTGAGCTAAGATTTTCACTTGTTTAATTGAAAATATTTAGAATAAATCTGTAAATAGACCCCTCAAACTATGAAATATATTCAAAGAGACCCATACTTTTATATTTTGCAATTACGTGTCGGACACGTGTAAGACACGGATATGCGTGTGCATGCCAAATCGTGTGTCCGACACGCTATATTGACGTGTCCTTTCTGATTCTTATTTTACCCAACTGGACACGCGTGTCAAACCACTTGAACATGCGTGTCGGACACGGTTCAACGATAGCAGAACACAACTAGCTTAAATATGAGTTTAAACTGTAATTATTTTAACATGAAAACCATCTAAAGTAACTTGTAAAAAATTATATTTAACGTAAATATATCAATTGACATATTTGATATCACTTAGATAAAAATAATATTATTTTGTTTAAATAAAAAAATATATCATATATATGAAAAACATAATTATATACTTTATTAAGTGTCGTGTCCTTACCGACTCATGTCCTTAATTTTAGAGTTTTGCCGGTTTAACGTGTTCGTGTCACGTCGGACACGTGAACTCGTGTCCGCTTACTCCTTAGTATATTTTACGTAGTTATTTGAGTTATATTCAAATAGACTCATATCTTTAAAAAAAATTGGAATTCACTTCATAATTTTTTCTAAGGTTTGGTAAAAGTTAAAGTTATGCTCCACAGTTTGTTTTGGCTTATTTGATTTGTAAGCACCTCAACCAACTAAACGTGTTGAGTGCGGTTTTTTTTATTTATAAAATGGTTTGTGTAGTGATATAAGTTTTTATGTAGAAACGTCGGTATAACTCTCACTATCATGAAAGGTGTCAGTCATTTTGAAAAATTAAATTGGAGCAATCAACTTAAATTGTTAATATGGTATCGTAAGTCAAAATAATTATTTACATAACTGAATAGGAGAATGTTCATACGATAAACAAGTATTGTTCCATCGAAAATTCATAGAAATTTCATACATATCGTGTACTCGTCTTTCGATACGATTAGAAACTTGTAAGAGATAAGTATCATAGGCAAAAATATCATATTTCTCACCACCTTAAGATATGATTGTTTTGTTCAGTCTCACACTTATAATAAATATTATTTAGCTCAAATATCGGTATAAGTTTACTCATTTATTGATAAATCAATTATATTACTAATGTCTTGGGACATCATTCTATTAAGAAAATATAGTGAAAAAAGTTAATAACAAAAGAAAAGATGAAGAAAGTTGTGTTATATATTTACCCTTTTTAACAGACAATTCTGCTACTTACATGACTTGCATATGATAAAGATGAGAACTAATTTCTACTGTTAGAATAGAACAAAGAACTTAAAAATCAAGTGTGCCTAGAAGAGGCATAGAACAAAGTATAATTCAAAGCATACAATTGGCTTGATTTGCAGATTTGAAGTTCATACACATATCAACATGTATATTAGTTACATTCAAGAACAACACGAAATAAGTTCTACACAAGTTATATGTATGCAAGATCGATCTTTGGTAATTTATCAACAAAGACGAAACTATAGCAGCTGAGGAAACAGAATATTTGATCATAGATTTTCTCTTGTTTTGACCTACAATAAATGGTCTCACAAATAGAGACACCAATATATTAAACAATCAATTTTAGTCTTAATTACCCAATGCTTGTATACATCTTAAACATAGTGGAATAAAAATGCAGTTAGGCAGGCAACATAGTCTTTCCACCACCAAGGATATGCAGATACAAAGCAAGGCATAAAGTAACAATAACCGAAGATTTAGCACCGATGTATCTGATAACATCTAACCCCCTTTGCAAAACCTCTTCGTTAACAAAACTTAACGTTCTCTTCAAACCTTCTGAAAAACGCCATAAGAAGAATTCGACGAGAGATCTAATCGTTTCGTGTGTAACTCTCCCTGTCACATCTAACACAAATTTTCGGTTGTTTGGAACTGCCAATGTGGACGATACTGTACTGATCCACCCACTATCTGGAACCCCATTGATTTCTTTGCTATTTATCCCTTTTTTAGAAAGCGACAGTTTCTCCATATAACTGTCATCGGTTTTAGTTGGGCTTTCCATATGATCATTTGTTTTTGGTTTTGTCATGACTTGGTGAGACGTTTTCACTAGCGTCTCCACCGCCCCATTACAAATAGAAACCAAAAACTCCCTCACATTGGTTTCGTGTTTAGGATTTGTCAGCCCAGAAAATAAATCATCGTAGAAATTCACTTCCATAGTCTTGTCCAGATAAACAGCTACAGCGGTGCTCACAAACTTTTGTATACAATCGGCAATAAGTATCTTACAATCACCGTTAGACACAACTTTCACCCAATCGAGCGAAGATGACGAACTAGAAGGGTGTGCTTCGTTATCCGAGTAAAAGCCCAAAACAAGATTACGCGCAAAGCTACCAACAACAGCCGAAGCAAATCCAGTACCAGATTTTGACATAACCTTCTCCAAAACCTTATCACCAAACCCTGTTTCCACCCCTTCTCCAGTCCCATTTCTCTCGTGCGTATCGATCGTATACCCTCTCACAACCCCAATGGTCATAGCCCGAGTAATCCTAGCCACAGATTCCGTAAACTCCTCGGACTTAGCGATTTTCGAAAGTTGCTTCAAACTATTAGGAATTTGGTCACAATCGGATTTCAAAAACCCCTTCAAATCCTTCGAAACAACACCTACAGCTTCCGAAGAATCGGAAACCATTTCCATAATAGAAATAAAAGCCCCTAAGAGCTTAAATAACTTTTCCCTTTTTCTAACCACAGAAGGCAAGTGATACACCTTATAAGCACCATAGCTAGATACACCTAATAAAGCTAAGGCAACAATCCACTTCTTTTTTCTTTTCGAAAACTCTAAACCCTTCGTTACTAATTGAAGATCCATACATAAAAATCCGAGCAATATATCGAAAACCCAAAAGTCGAAACGGATAAAGAATCGACCTTTCCGGATACAATAGTTGCTTATCCAAGCAATAAATAGAAAACCCGAAAGTCGAAATGGATAAAGAATCGACCTTTACGGATACAATAGTTGTTTATCCAAGCAATAAATTGAAAACCCGAAAGTCAAAATGGATAAAAAATCGACCTTTACGGATATAATAGTTCTTTTAAGTGAATAAAATTTGGGAGATTTAATCTATACATGGAACTTAAACCAATAAATCCAAAAATCCAAATTCTCAATCAAACAAATCCCAATTCTTAGGTATTCAAAAGAGTAAAATAAGGGTATTGTAGTTCCAAGGATTTGTTCATTGACTTTTTTTTTAATAAAAAAAAAAATCCAAGTGAAAGTGACCAATTATAGATCCATAATTGATATTAACACAACATATCACAAACCTGAATTGGGTAAAATTTGGGGAATCAAAAACTAGGGTTTTGTATCATATTAGAGGGTATTTATTAGAGTAAAGAATAGTAGAATTTAACAGTTGATAAAATTAAATAGGGAGAGTAATGGTGAACCTGTACAAATGTATGATACAACTGTGTATATAGATATAGATATAGAGAGAGATATATAGAGAGAGATAGAGCTGGGTTGGATTTAGTCCAGGGAAAAAAATGGAAATAAAAATAAAATAATAAGAAGTTGTTTTTTGATTGGTTCGATATAAACAATCTTTGTAACGACAAGTGTGTTTGGCTAATATTAAAATATCCAGTCATTGATTGTGGATGATTTTTTTCCCTTCTTCTTTTTCTAAAGGACTTCATAGTTGGACCATTATTTTGTTTGGTCCTTAATTCCTCATATATTCAATTGAAGAGTAAATGGTAGCTTCGGCGAAATGATAAGTTCACAATTTATACACTCACGATCAGTATTCTACAAAGTGAGCCAATCGAAAATTAGGGTGGAACCTACAATCTTAGAACACTACGTGACATTAGACGTATTAAGTAAAATTAAGCTAAATTAGGTGATATCCGACCAATTTCAGTCTAAAACTCGTCTTGCGTATTTTAAAACATTGATAACGACCGTATTAATCATGTCACCAATCTTATGCCGTAGGGGCCGAACCAAATTACATCAAACAAGTACAAGGTTTAATAAGTTTGTTTTAATTTCGTGAGATTATGAGTGTCCCAGTTGTGAACGTGTAATTACGCTATAAGTTTGGTTTTCATGCCATGTGTAGATTTCATTTTAGGTGATACGATCGAACCAAAATTACGTCACACGCATGTACATTATAGCAAGCTTATTATAATGTTTTTCAATTTATCGTACGTAGAATTTACGATGTGTAAAGAGGTCTCAAGTGTAAGTAGTCATATACGAGTTAAGGTTGAAATTTATTGTAGTTGGATTTAAGAAAAATATAAAGCGGTTAATCTTGTCATTTCATAGTATATTTTTGATTTCAAAATTGTTATGACGGCTATGTAATAAATCGGTAGCAACATATAGACAATATTAAAAAAATGAAAAATAATATGAGAAAAACTTATTTTTTAAAGATAAAAATAATAATATGAGAAAAGCTATGGATTGAATAATATGATTAATATATAGAGAAGTTTAAATATTGAAATTAGAAGTCATAGAAGTTGTTTGTAATTAAACCTGAACAAATGGGTGGAATGCCGTGTGAACTAGGAAGACGGCATGAAAACGGCCTAAAATTATTTTGTTAACATTCTATTCTAAGAAGGGGAAAAAAATTAAATCAGTTTGTCTAATTTAACTATTTTTAAAAAAAATATATTTCTATATTTTTTTATTAATTATATATTAACTAATTTCATAAAAAAATAAAAACTAATTACACTATTTATCTCTCTTTAACCACACAAAATTTCTTTTATCGTATATTTTTTTTTTCTCTAAATATTTGTATCATCATCACAATTTATATTGTATTTTTTTATTATATACTATTTTTTTTACTCTACATTTGTATCATCATCACAACGCGTGAGTATCGTTTACTAGTATATGATGTCTGTTTATAAGAAACTTATTTTATCACTAATTCGTTCTGATATAGAAAATTACAAGGGAATCTGTCTTTTATCAGTACATAAATTTACACATATTAAAATTGTGTCCCATAACGATATTTTCACAATTGTAAAATTCAGACCTGATTTTACTCGTCTCTCAGGTAAGCTAATAAAACCGGACGGGGATGATGTTGTACGAATAGGGGCGTAAATCTGAAGGCACCTTTATAAACATTTTGGCTCTATATGTAAATGTAAAGATTTAGAAGTTACTGTATGAACATAACAAGGTAGAACTAGGTTGGTAAACATAATGTGAGTTGCTTAATCAAATTCATCATTCACATTTACCGCATCTTCAATTTGAAACAACACATACACATCATACATTGCCAAAATTTCTTAGGAGATTGCCAAAATTTCTCAGGAGATTGCCAATTTTTAGAACGAGTAATGTTATGCACACAATTTGCAAACAACTCGCACATTTCATGTGAGTAAATTATATAAATTACTCTATTAGAACTCTTCAAACACGTAAAAGACTAACTAGAAATATAGTATATACATAAACGCTGACACGCTTTTATCAATGTTAAGTGTGTAAATTATAAAATTCTCTAGCAATTATTTCAACTTTAGCTTGTTTACCATAAAAATACAGATTTTATAGACTTCTACAGCGAAAAATACCATAAACAATCAACAAAACGATTGGTTCTTCTTGGTACCGGGTCAAAGAAACTGATCATTTCGATTTTAGTTTTCTCTTATGGTTTATCTTTCCATTATTTCATTTGTAACAGTGAACGACAATAATATGATAAAAGACTTTTGTTGTAGTTTATTTTTGAAAAAGATAGTTAAAGCGGTTATGTATAGAGGGAAAAAAAATCATACGTAAAAAGGAAAAATGTAATCTTCTTACTTTTTTTTTGGGTAACATATAGTGAATTAGTGATTGTGTAATCTTTTAGAAAAACTGGGCCATTACTAATTCTACAATATGGCCCAAACTACATTTTATTTGTAGATGTTAAAGCAATATATTTAGTTTGCTAATTTTCAAAACTATATATGGCCCGTTAATTACTCTGTTATTGTGTTCAATTGTTTAGGATTAGCCTCGCTAAATATAAAATCTGCTTAACGAATAACAATTCTTCTATCGGTCTTGGTACAGAAAATAATAACTAAAAGAAAATAATCCGTATTTATGATTTATGAACCCACTTCTAGTAGTAAGATGTAATTTATTACCGGTAACGGATGCAGGATCAGTATATAGAGGCTGGATTTTAAAAAATCAATATGCGATAAGCTAAATCGCTATTCTGTTTAAAATGACACTTCTGTATGTTTCTTTGTAGATAATATGATATTTTGTTTATATTGATATTTTTTTTGGGGAGTTAATTTTGAATTAATTACTATTAAAATATTTTATTATGAAATTTATTGAAAAAGGATCTCAATTTTTTTTACACCGACGAACAAAAACTTTAAGGCAACCCTGATTAACGACTTAGCTTTACAAATTTACGAAAACGAGTACTTAATAATGGATGATATTAAATTCACATAATAACCGATAAGTAAGCTAGTGGAGATGAAAACTACATAAGTGCACAATATGTTATGTTTATAAAATTTATATTGCACAAGATTGTTTTCCAATTGCTACGTGTAACCTCTGTAAAATAATAGTCGGTAAATTAATAAATTCTATAAAATGATATTTTTCTTCAGTCCTGACTTGACGAAGTGTAAAAAATCATCAATTTCGATAAATTAATAAGATAATAAATTTTTGAAAGATCCTTATATAAATATTTGGTCTCAACAAAATCATTAATTAATAATTTTTCAAAATGACAAACAGTACTAAAACGATTTACTGAAATATGACTCTATAGTCATTTTATTTTTATTAAAATTTAAATCTAATTCAATATTATCTCTAATTTTTCTTATTGCTTCCAAAAGCTCATGTGACTGCATAAAAAAATTATGAAGTTATATGCACGATTAAACAATGGGATGTATTACTTTATTCAGTGACGCTCAATGTATATGAAATTAATCGGACCTATTAAATATTTCTAATATATATATATATATATATTCTTAGTTTGGTATACGGTTTAACTTGTAACAAAATAGTGTATTTGACTTTACTAACGAGTTTACGAGCATTCTTATTAATTTATAATGATATGTTATGAGCAATCATATTTATTGAATCGATAAAAATATTTCTAAAATAATAATTATTAATTTATCGATTAATTAATATCTGTCTAAATTAATAAAATTTCATGGTCCCGATATTATTAATTTACAGAGGCTTTACCGTACAAAGGTCGAACATACAGAAGTGTCATTTGCATTTGCAGGCACAATATCAACCAACATTTAGATTGGAAAACTTATAGATAAAGCAAATAAGACGATCAAAACATAGTTGATGCTCACTCATGTTTATCATTCCACTATTTTCATTTGTTGAACTAATATCAACCATATTCTTCGGATAGAAAAAATGTAACTAGTTGTCGGACTCGGATCATAGAGAAGGTTTAACCAACCAAATGTCATAAATCACTTAAAAAAACCATAGAAACCCAGAGAATGAAATAATACATACACCATACAAAATAAAATATGTATACAAATCATTGTACTCAAACTATTTTTCAACTAAGGGAACAAAATTTGTCACTTCTAAAAACATGTGCCGTATTTATCACATATCTAATTTGTGTCGTCATTCACCTTAAAACCATTAGTTGAATGACAACACAAATCTATACGGAACGTAAGTAACTAAGGTTTTCTCTTCGTTCATCCTTTGTCATTGGATCACACACCAAATGCACAAATAATTAAATAAAATCGTTCATAGGGTAAACTAATCAATCGTATTAGCACAACTAATTAATCAATATAGAAGCCTAAACAACTTAACTTATGCAGAAACGTTTGAATAAGTGGACTAAAAAATTGCCTACTGTATGTATATGATTAACTGGATCAACCCGTTTGAATAAATATTACGTTTGAATAAATATTACGTTTGAATAAGTAATACACTACTATAAACAATGGTTTTTGAGGCTTTTTTTCTAAAACGATAATCAACCCGTCTCAAAACAATAAATTTACCCGATTTGATTTATACATTACAACAAACTTAAAAATTACATACAATATTTTTGGAGAAAATCAAATTTTGTATTCAAATGGTAAATTTTCGATATAAAAATAATATTTTAGACAAAAAAATTCTTCAAATCTAACTTTTACGCACAATCCTATATGAACATAAGTAGACAATTAAAATTTGTCTCCAAATACTTTTTGAAACGAAATTAAATTGTCTGCTTATGTTTGTATAGGATTGTCTTTGTAGACAAATTTTTTTTCAAATTATGTGCCTAAAAGTTAAATTTGTGGACAAAAAATTATTAATGTCTAAAAGATTATTTTTGTCTCGAAAGGTTAGTATTTTGAGACAAAATTTAATTGTCTCTAAAAAAATTGTCATTAATTCTTAAGTTTGTTGTAGTGATCGTTAAGGAAAAAAAGAGTAAAAATAATGGAAATATGTATTGAATAGTTTAGAATTAAAAATAACGATGTCATATTCGTGATCAAATTCATTATGAATCAATGCTCTACGTAAAATGATTTTGGCGAGAGGTGGAACCCTCGTCAGAGGACAAACGGAAGCCTATACTACATGACTTTGGCTAGTAAATAACACTTCTCAGGGAAATGCGTCCAATCTATCTAGGAGAATGGCTTTACGCTCTCTCATGTGTTGGGATGTCATTAGATATTTAGATGTAATTCACAAACGCTTGATGTTATGTTTCTGTTTTAGGAGATACTCATAATTATTATGTATCTATATCATTTGTGAGGCTAGATTAAGTTACGTTTTTTCTTTCAACTATAAAGCTTTAATTTTTTTTTTTGAATTTTGAAACCGTGTTTCTTGAGTATTGATGCGTTAAAAGAACACTTCTTTTTTTAGCCTTTTAGAGCTTTAGTTAAAGTTGTACAATTTGTTTTTTTTTTAGCCTGAATAAAAGCGAGTCTTAACGCATATTAACACAAGTTTAATGCACTGCTTATATCAGAACATGGATTAGCAGTTACACTTCGTATCTCAAGATTCTGTTAATGATACAATTCATTTCTTCATAGTGGAGATAAAATGTGTAAATTTGGTTTAGTCGAGCTTCTTTGTATTATGAAATGGAACATGTAACATGTAACATATGATGGTTTGTAACATTATAACGTTTTGAGTCTATTGTGATTAAGATCAAAATGGACAAGATTACATAGTTGAAGATCGTTGTAGAAGGTAATTTCCAAGATATATTGACGTTATTTGGTGTCACATTTTGACCAAGCAATAAATTAGAAGGTTTTGAGTCTATACCTGAAAAGAAAAGTTGTAAATCTCTAATACATTTGTGGTGTTTTGAAATTTTGTTAACCCAAAGGTAAGATGGGTATTTGATGAAACCAACACCAATTGTCAATTAGTTAGCTATAGGTAAACGGTGGAAAAAAATTACATTTACTACACCAAATTATAGTGTTGTTAACGATTTAGATACATACCTTTCAAATTTTTTAATTTAGATACCACGCTATAATAACTTTCCAATTTAGGTACAACCGTCTAAATAAATCACGAAATCATGTTACGTAACATTTGACAAATATTAATTTGAGAGCATAATTTAACAATTTTGCACAAAAATATGTCATATTAGAAAAAATTTCTCCCCAATTTCACAAAAAAGAAGAAGCATATAATCCAAATTTTTGTTATGCGTGAAATTGGGGGAACGTTTTTATATGATGACATATTTTTATTAGGGTACCAAATGTATAATTTTAAAATATTTATACTAAAAAAAGTTATGTTACGTGAGACTTTTAAAATTATGGGGATGTCACGGCACCCCATGATCATCACTCGGCTTCCCAATTTTGTCGCATATCTAACCTTTTTACAAATACGAACTATGGTTGTCTCCATCCTTCAAATTCGAGCACAATGGAGTAACTAGCTACGGACTGTATGGGGATAAATCATCACTCATATTACGAAAAAAGACGAATTTTTCCATTAAAAGATAACGATTATACTCTTTCTACACCTCCATGGTTACAAAATAGTAGATACATATAAATTAAACCCAAACATATCTAAATATCAATTCCGTTACTAGGCGAGCATATGTGGTGAGTATGGAATGACAAATAATTTCCTTTCTTCTTAATAGAACTTTAAAAGAGATTTTTAAAGGCAGATTTTGAAGAAAAAAAATATTGCCAAACCAAGTCTCACACCATATATTTTTTCTTTTGATAATCAGTAATTCTTCTTTGAAAATAAACCTCCTTCACATACGGTAAAATTCAAACTCCGATGATAAACGTGTTATACGGATACCATCTACTTCAATCAACCAATACTCAAGACTAAGATGATAGACTTAAGTAGGTCTGGACGAAAAACTGGAAAAACCGAACCGAACCGATAACCGACCCGAAAAATACCGAAACCGAAAAACCAAAAAAAATTCGGGTCGGTTTCGGTTTTTAGTAAAACCAAACCGAAAAAGACCGAAAAATCAAAAATAAAACCGAAAAATAACCGAAAAAACCGGTCCGGTTCGGTCTAAAAAATAAAAAGACCGAAACCGAAAAAAAACAAAACGAAAAATATGTTCGACTTCAATTTTGATTTTGCCAAAAAACGAACCGATCGGAGCTAGACTTAAGTTTGTTCAAAATAATTGGATGGGTTGAACAATGAATAGTAAAACCAGGCCAGCTAGTGAGGAAGAGAGGTATGGGGAGTCTCCCAGACTGTGGTCAGAGTCAAAGATCCCACAAAATACCAAAATGACAAATGCCAACAAAACCTTGTTGCCCTACTTCTCCCCTTTTAAGGCAACCCCCCTATTTTTTTCATTCTTTTCCTTTTTCCTTCTTTTTATTTTCTTTTTCTCACTAGTCTAATTCAAAGAGCAAGTCTACGTGGTTCTAATTTCTTGTCCCCCTCCCCCCCCTAAAAATTAAATTTGACTAAAAAAAAGTTGAATCTCACTGCTATTCAACAGTGCATTACACTGCTCTTCACTTCCAACAATCACAAAAAAACAATTTACAAAACATACAGATCCTGAGTACAGGCCTTTGAGTTAGGTAATCTAATTGCTATTTTTGGATTATTTACAATGTGTTTCAAGATATTCAAAATTTTCTGTTTTCCAAAAACGGAACCGTAGAAACGGCTTATGTTATGTAACGAACGAGTTCATAACTATCTTGAGGTGAAATTACGTATACAGGTATCATCAGGGTATATGTTAGTTACCAATCTTGTAGTTTTGGCATAAATCCCGGATTAATATACGAAGCAAAAAACTTAAAATTTGCAAAAAAAACACAAAAATTTCAATATACAAAACATGTAAGCAACCGCTTGAGCTAGTGACTACAGTGAAATACCAATTTTCTGCAAATTAATGACATCTACTACTGTAGCACTCAAAAGTATTTAATTGAAAGTTGGCAGTTTTGTTCACTGTATCTAAACTAGGATTACTTAGAAAACCTTGTAGAGGCACTGGCACAAATTTATAGATACTGAGATACACTTAACATGAATAGCAGCCTGGTCATTTTCCCAACTATGTTCATCTTGAAATTGACTACTGATATACTGAAAATCTAATGTTCCAGTACAAACTGAAAACACAAAGCAAACAAGAATGTACAAAATGGTGAGTGAACCAAATCACATTCACACCTTTTAACGATGAGCAAAATTGATAGTGAAGGCCTCAACACAACCTTCGATTCGAAAACAAGATTCCCGGAAGAAAACGTAAAAAAAACATTGGATTAGAAAATTTGATAATAAGAAAAAACTATAATTACAAGTTCTAATTCTAGCCTGTTATTTTTCTCTCCCAAATGGTTTTGATCTTATGGTACTACCCTTTACAACTCACTTGCAGATATTGTTGATAAATACTACACAATTCCGAGCCTAAATTTTAGGCTTATTGAAAAAATCGGTAATATCAGCAAATTAGCACCCAATGCGAACCCTTCTCCCTTGTATCGTCGATCTTCGATATCAATGTGCTTGTATAAGTTGTATATTTCTCAAATCGAAGAAGGATTGGTTTATCATAATACTCCCAGTCACTGAATTGTTCTCGTAAGCTTACACTTGGATATAAAAATGGTAGCTGTATAATTTAAGCTGCATAATTTCAGTAACTCGGCCGATTTTTGCTTCAATGTAGGATTACACCCACTTTGTATTACGAGTAATAGCTTAGCTGCAAGCCCAGCATCGACTGCTATAGGGGCACATTCTTCAGGGTTAAGCTTACAGATAGCCCACAGTATCGAAAGAGCCAACTGAGTGCAATTTTCCGAAACTTTCATCAACACTTTAACCATACACGGAATAGTTTTTGGACAATTCTTCAAAGCTAATCTACCTTCTGGAGAAGTCGAAAGTACTTCGAGTATATAAAGGGCCAACTCTAGGCTCTCGGTATTCAAACTGGGTAAGAGCTCAACAAGTTGAGGAATAGCCCCTATACTTACAAGTGACGATCCCACATTGTCGAACGAACATATCTTTTTTAATAAACCAAGTCCCGCCAAAACCCCATTTGGGTATCGTTTATCTTTGACCAACCTCAAAAGCCCTACCAAAAGACTAAGACTAGAAACAATTTCCGACTCGAAATCATCGCCAACTATAAGCATTTCGATCAATTTCGTGCAATTGACCTTCGTCTCAATCGACCCCTCATTTAACATATCAACCATTAACGAAACTTTTGACGATTGCATCAAATTTGTTATCGATTTCGAATCTAAATTCAAGTGTACAAGTATACCCATAGATTCAGACCCAACAGCATGACTAGTAATCCTACCCAAAAGCGAAGAAATCAAGCTAATACCTCCGTTTTTCTCCACCGTTCTCCGAGCCGATTCGTGTACAGACACAATCTGTTTTAGCTCTTTAAGGGCTTGAACCCTAGCCTGCCCTTTAACCTTCTTCAAAGTCTCTAAAATCTCTAAAGCCCTCCCTTGAACATCTTCAGACCTCTTCTTCATCGCTAAATACTTTTGCGAAAACCAACTATAGATCAACTGATACAAAGTCCTGTTTGGCGTAACGGTATCGTCCCAAAGCTCTTGTAGAGTTGTAGGACAAGTGAAATGCCCTAAAGAAAACCATTTTAAAATGTTACACCTCTCGTAAGTCTGTCCGGTGCAAAGGGTCACGGGATCCTGCATCGGTTCAAGAGAAATCGGGCAAATGAAAACCGATGGAACCTCGATCGATTCTAGCCCTTGTATCATTTTTTTCAGATCTAGTTTTTCACCGGTAACACCGCCACAAATGGCACCACCACCACCACCCAAGATCCCATCTTTCACAGCAGTTTCGACATCCAACACTTGCCCACCGCTCGCCACGTCACACATAGGCATTTTTCACTAATTCCAATATGGAAAAAAGATGGCCTTTTTTTTCTACTTCTTATAAATCCCAAATACAAAACTGGGATTTTATTATAAGAATGAAAGACCAGTCTTCATCAAGACAAAAACAAAGCGTGTGGTAGAAAAAAGATAGCTCCTTTTTTCTTCTTTTCCTCTCTCTATATCTATATATATATATTTTTATATTTATATATATCTATCTTTATATCATTCAACAATAACCCATCAAAGAATTCCACTTTACTGGTCAAAAAAAAAAAGTCTTTGATCCAAACTAATAATGATACAAAAAGTACATTAAACATAAATATAAATATAAAGATAAAGATAAAGATGGGATGATAATTATTTCTCACAAATACCAAAGCTCACTTCAATAATTTCCCAAACCCAGATCGGAAAATTAAGCAATGATTCAAATAAAACACTCAAATGCAATTACTACCCACTATATATTTTTGAGTTATAATTGAATAATTGGGTATAAAAATACAACAACAAAAAAAGTGTTCAATATTAATACAAATGAGGATATTAAAGAACCATACCAGGTTTAGTGAGATAAAAAGTTGAACACACAAATGAGCTTTTTCTCTCTCTCTCTCTCACTGTGTTGAAAACCCTACAGACTAATAATGATTTCTATTTTTTTTCATTTTTTTTTTTTTTATTCAACTCTTTTTTTTTTATTGAAAAATGAAAAAGGTGACCGTCTATAGCCGGCAATGAGGTTTTGCATGTGAAGTGCACGTGTTTGGAGTAACCGAGATAGCCGGTTATCCGGTTTGTTTTTTTTTATTTTCGTGATCAAATTTAGTTAATGGTTACTATTTTTTTATAAGGGATAGGAAGTCACGGATAATTTAGCTTTGGTCAGTCAGTCAACGGATCATACCGTGGCCCCAAGATCCGCTCGTTTATTAAACGAGCCTAAGCGAGAACTTTTAACATACCGAGTATGAACACATTTTGAGATGAATTTAGTATCGTTTCACTTAAAAATCTAATTTTGTGATTAAAGAAAATTCCGGATAGTTTAAAAATTGTTTTTTGGGTCGTCGGATTAAGGTAATCATTAATTAATAGTTCGAGTTTTACAAAAATGACATGTGAGGGCCGCAACTGAGCTGAAATCTGTTCAAGCCCAACTCGTTATTAAACGAACTCTAAATTTGTGTTCACACTCTGCTCGTTTAATGTTTATAGACGAACTCGGGGCAAAATCTGTTTACGAGCCGAGACTGAAGACGTTTTTGGATACCTTTTTAGCATCGTTTCACTTAAGAAAATACTTAGTTAAAGTATATGCTAGTATTATCAATAATATAAATAAGTAGTGTGGGATATTTAGTTTGAAATAAAATAAAATTGTTATTTAAAGTGAAGAGAATTTATCGGTATTCAATATTATGTACGTATGGTTTTCATTCGTATAAGAATGAATATATGTACGAAAGAAGTATATTAAAGTAATTAAACAACCTTAAGTCTGAACACGAGTCTTATTATTTAGTTTAGGCTCACTTTATTAGTAAATAAAAAAATACGAGATGAGTTTTAAAAGGATCAGACACGAACTTTTTCATGAATGATTCTGTTCATTTGCAGCCGCGGGGATGGAGATGGAATGAGTTGTAATTATTTGAGATTTCTCGAACTCATAGTTAGTTTTTAGAAGTTTCCAAACTACGTTATAATGTAAAAAAAAAAAAAAGGCCTACATATAAATTCGCTTTTTTTGTGTGAATTGTGGATTTGGCATGACAACTCCATGTCATACATGTATTTAATCTTGATTATGGAGTACAAATACCAAAAAACTAATTTTAATCATGGATTAAATAATTAAATTATCATATTTTTTTGGTATTATCTCCTACCAAAACCACATTTGACTAAGATTGGAATTTCATTATTATAGAATACCAAAATGGTATCCCCTTAAAAAATTTGGAACAAATATTTAATTTTATAAGTCATGGACTAACACCAATCTAGTTTAAACATAAAGGATTAATTCAATATTTATTCATATCTATGAGATCTTTAGTTGTAATTTAGTGTATAGGGTTGTTTTTTTTGATAAATTTTGGAATGCTAGAGTACAAAATAGCATATGCTTTTGATGTGGTCATCACTTTAAAGAAGATGCAGAGGTTTAAAGACCATTAGACATGTATACCCCCATGATGACGACACTACATTCCGAGATTAATTGTATCTACAGTTAAATTTTGATTTTTAAAACCAAAAATTAAACCAATTGCTCCCATCTCCATGGATATTTAAATTTTGGCAATTATGAGAACAACCAAAAATAAAATAAAATAACAACAACCAAGACTTTTGTTCCATTTTTGTAATTTTTATTACTACACCCTCCGTTATCTTTCTATTATCCATTATTTCATTTTGGAAACTTTCCATTTAATTGTCCAAAATTTTCCAATTTAATAGGTATTCTCTTATTCATTTACATGTTTACCCTTATCTAACTATCTCCTAGATTCTTAATTATTAAATAAAACTAGACATGGAAAAAACATGAAAAAACATGTGTCATAATTTTGTCCATGTTGTACGGTTCATAATGCAGGTCAATAAAATGAGAACGGATGTATTATATAGGGTGTTTTTATGAATATAATTTGAAGTATTGTACTCTTTTCGTTCCTATTTAATTGTCAATTACGAAACTACGTGCAATTTTGACAGGTCAAGAACTTATATCAAAATTGTCGGAATAATTTTTTTCAAAAGCTGATCATATAGTCCAAATGTTAAATTTTATGATTATATTTTAAAAAAGTTCATTTCAACAATTTTGATACAAGATATAAGCCGGTCAAAATTACACGTAATTTCGTAATGAACAATTAAATATGAACGGATGAAGCATGTAGTTAACATTTATAAGTGAGCAACGGTAAAAAAAAAAAAAAAAAAAAAACATAAAAAAGGAGATGGATTTCGACCCTTGGTGGTAAACATGCCATTTTAACTTAATTATTCCCATTTCATGTGATGTAACAAATTTAGTTATATAAGCAAAAGCTCATATATCTCATATATGAAGAATTTTTTTATCAATCTATCCAAAAGTAAATGATGGTAATAAGTTTTCTCAAAATTGAATCAAAATTATTTAACCGATTTGTTTCTCTCTCCAAAAAATAAATAAAAAGTATATCATTACTATTACTTAACTAAAAGCAAAAATTGAATCAAAATTATTTAATTGATCTAGATTAAATATTTGTCTTTTTTTTTTTGTTATGTACAATAAGGTCAGTTTGGTCCAAAAAAAATTACATTCGCACGAGTGGAGTTTTCACTGTGTATTTCTGCTGACTTGACTGAGTGGTGTTAACTTCGAGTGTGTACACAACAATCTATACAATATATATTTATATATAAAAATGTACATATCCACTGTACACACGTTGGGTTTAGGGTAGGTGCGTGACTCTCTTTTTAATACAAAACTAAAATTTAATTTAATTTTGTTTTTGATTCATAAGTAAAATTATAAATATTTAAAGTACAATAAAGGTGAGAAGCTGAAAGCCCGTGGGATGGGACCTACTTGAAGATGCCTTTCAATAAAGTGCCAGCTTACCAGATTTTGACCTGTTTTTTAGTGCTTTTCTTTTGTTTGACCGTATAAAAAACTAAAGGGTTTGTTTTAACTAATACATATGGTACCAATAGTTTTATTACCTTTCATTTGGTTAATTAAGCGTCTAGTATTAACTACAATTGAGACCTAACCCAGATATACAACTAAACTCGAAAATAAACAATCCAAAATAACAAGATACTTGGACGAAACAACACGAAGACAACAAACTGTCTGTTACAACAAGACTAATCATAACAACAACAACATGATAGATGATCATCAAATTACTAACAAGTAGTAACTGGCTCGATTAAATTCAAATTATGGAGAATATATCATATTTAAGAAGGGATATTTAATGATGAAAACCATTTGAAAATTTTATCAATGTTGTTATAAGCTCCTTATGCTTACTTTAACAATGGAGTAGGACTAGTCCAATCTAATTTCAATTTTTCAATCAATTTATTGTTCTGGCAATAACATATGAGACTAAATGTAGTTTCAGTCCAAACTATGGATACCATAATGCAATTACGTAAACAAAGACACTTAGTATTATATTATCCCAAACTATAGTGATATTAATTAATTGAGTATCTATCTTTTAATTTTTTCAATTTGGGTAACTCATTATGATAAATTATCCAATTTAGGTACTACTGTCTAAATTAATAGCGTAATCATGTCACATGACAACACGTGCTTAATAAACTTGAACGCGAGAGAGTAATTTTGTTATTCTGTACCAAAATATATCATCATAGAACAACATTTCATCCCAAATTTGGACTATGTGCTTATTTTTGTTGTGTGAAATTGACGGGAAATATTTTTATAAGATGATATATTTTGGTACAGAATGACAAAATCACCCTCTCACGTTAACGTTTGTCAATTACGTGCTGTCACGTGACACGATTACCCTCTCACGTTAACGTTTGTCAAGTGCGTGTTGTCACGTGACATGATTCTGTGATTAATTGGTAACTAAATTGAAAAGTTTATTATAATGTGGTATCTAAATTAGAATTTTTTTTATAGTTTGGTATCCAAATTGAAAAAATTTGAAAGATTGTAACCAGTCATTAAAAATACATATTTTTTATCAAAACTTATAAAACCTATTTTTTCTAGTCATGTCAAGCTTCCATTTTATAGCAAATCTATTTTGTTTTAATGCAAATAAAGCCATTACATTATTATTGACACGTTAAATATATTTACGAATATCATGTTAAGGATAATAGGAGTATAACCATGCATGGGAAACACTGTCCATTTGTTTGACAATTCGAATATCATGCTACAATGGGTTTCTTACAAATTTACGAGTTACAAAGGATTAATTTGAGTTAAACATTTTTTTTTTTTAAAATCTAACATATGCTCATGTGACACCTAAACATCGGCCTATAACATTGTGCGAAATATATTTGTTTATCAAGACTATAATTAATCCAAATTTAACAACTACGAGTACAGTACTAAAATTTGCATTTGCATTTGCATTTTTGTTTTTGTTTTTGTTTTTAAATTAACTAAAATTTGCAATGATAGTATTAGTAGTATACGTCGGTCTTATTTAATTATCAACTATGAAACTATGTGTAATTTTGACCGGTCAATTTTTTTTAAAAATTGATTATATAGTTCAAATGTTAAATTTTATTATTAGATTTTGAAAAAATTTATTTATAAAATTAAATTTTATATATAAATAGCGGTGGCACAAGCACCGAAAAACTGACACGTGGAGGTGAGAAGCGTGTGGCCAGAGTGTATCTCTGCTCCATAAAATTTCACTCTGCTCAATCAATTTATTATTTTAATTATAGTACTTTGGAATTATTGATTTTTTGAATAGCATAATTAATTATAAATTTATGTGAGTTGGACCAAGAGATTTGACTAATATTCTTTTGCTTGTTGGGACAGGTGTTGTGCTTAATGACTATATGGGTCCCTCTTTTTTCTGTTCTTTTGTATTTAGAATTTTATAAGTACTTTTAACAGTTTAACTAATCAAGAGGTTTGACTAAGATTCTTTTTTTTGTACAGAAATAGTTTTTGAACCTTTAATTTGTTTTCCCTTCTAATTTTGAACTATTTTACATTCTTGTAGCTTGTTTGGTGTTGTGGTTGCAACCTTGAGTTTTAATGGTTTTTTTTTTTTAATTCTATATATTTAGTATACTCTATTAGTTTTTTTCTATGATTAGGTGAGTTGAACATACACCAACTGAGAATATTTGATACAAAGCTTTAATGAAGTGGATACTTACGGCATAGAAAAAAAATATTAACCCAAATTAGTCTGACTTATAAGCAGGGGCGAAGTCAGTAATCGTTTATGAGAGGTGTCAAAATTTACATAAACTACTAAATTAAATGAAATAAAAAACTAAGCGGTATAAAATCATCGTTTTAAACATATTCTGGTGAAATTTTTTGCCTAACATTTGAATCAGAATTAAGAGGAAGGGGATACAGTCGCTTCCATTGATCATCATTTAGCTCTCATGCTTATAAGTGAGGAAACCATTTTACTTTTTTTTTTCTTTTTTTTTTTTATAAGGCTGTACTAAACAAAATATTCGGTCAAGAATTTTAATTTTATTGAGAGATACAATACAATGGTTCATGATATACCCCACAATTGGCATGACAATATCCTTCCTAATATCAGATTATATTATCTACCTAATGACAAAATAATGGCTACTTTGAATCATCATTGAGTTAATGTCACCATCTAACTAGAACAACAATTGGTAGTTCAATGCAACAAATACATTTGACTCAAAATCAAATAAATATTGGTCATTATCATGTAGGCTTTCAAATGGTCTTTGATGTGAATATGAGATCAACATTTTTGTTGGGCAATACCTTTCATTTTATTGCTACTCAATTTCGCATGTTCTTTTGTCCACTCACTTGTAGTAATTGCTTAACTTTGGTAGTATGATGGATTGTTGGCTTTAACAAAATAAAATAAAAGTTAAAAAGGAATAGGAAATATATCATACTTTCAAAATTTCATCCATGCATCAAAAATCACACGTTCACACAACAACAAAAACTGGTTCTGTACAGGAAATTAATTAACTAGGTGGGGCTGACTTTAACAAAATAAAATAAAAGATAAAAAAAATAGAAAATATATCACAATTTCAAAATTTCATCCATTCATAAAAAATCACACTTTCACACATCAAAAAAGTGGTTCAGTTTACCGAAGCAAGTAGATGGGTACAGCTATTATCCCCCTCTAATTTGAAAGAAATTATTGAAAAAGTAATTTTTTATATCTATATTGATCAAAATATTAAAAAATTAGCATCCCCCATATCATAATAAAAAAATATTCGTATAGATATGAAAAATTTATATATAATATGTGCACTTCACTCGGAATTCCTGATTTTGCCACTTATTCTGTTCCAAAAATAATTTTACCAAGTAGCGGTGACTAAATTTTATGCATATATCGTATTTTGGTGTTCATTACGAGAGGGATAAAAGACTATATAGAGGTCCAGAGTAGCAAGCCTCTCTTGATTTTTTTGGTTTTTTAATATGAAAATAAAGCTTTTTTTTATATGAAAAGAAACGGAATGAACCCCCAAAAACAAAGTATGTAGTTCACTTCTATAAAAGACTATAATTCACGTCAATTCGAACTTGGTTTTCGTTGAAGATTCTTCTTCTTCCAAATCCGAAAACTTTTTAAGATAAAAAAGAGTGACTTTTGTCTGGCCTTGTTGTGATCTTTGTCGTGAATCCGTAAGGGGTTTCGGTTTGCAACAATCTGACTTATCAGCTGTATAGATATATCATCGATCAAGACATATAGGCTGCATACATAAAAAAAAAAAAAAAAAAAAAAACATATAGGCTACATTAGTAAAAGGTAACACTGAGAAAATAGTTGCACTAAAAATTCTGTACAGAACTGGAATATCACAAAAATGTCCATAACGGCAATAGTATACTTTCTACACAAAGGACAGTAAACTCATGGGCGGCCTCGGTAACGTGAGTAAGCCTCGGATCTTGGGCAACGCAAGCCCGAATTTTTTTTAAGGGCAATTTCAGTCAATCCATATAATTTATTAGTATTAGTAATTTTTATTAAGTATTTAATCACATGTAGTTGTGTAGTCCAATGGTTATTGCTAGTTGTAATCAGTTTATTTTCCTATTTGCCCAAGTTCGAATCGCATTTATTTTATTTTATTTATATTTTTTTTCTATACAACATTATTATAAAGGGCAAAAAAAAAAAATCGAGCCTTGGACAACCCGTAATGACGGGTCGCCCCTGAGTAAACTAGGTAACTAATTGACAAAAAAAAGAACACAAGCTCCGAACTTGTGTTTTCGCCTATGGACCAAAATCTATGAAACGAACATACAAATAAAGATTTCTCCGCCCCCCGGCCATTCTCAACATGTTTTTGCGCATTGTAAATTATTTACATACATTTTCAGGTTCGTCATCAGAATCTGCACATAGAAAATTCAGTATGGATGATCAGTAAAACTAGTTTGTGACAAATATTTTGTTTCTCCATGGCCTACAAGGGATTGAATTGATGATTGTTAAGATATATATATAAGCAAATAACACACAAGTTGGAGTTGGAATGAATGGTATTGATTGTTTATAACTCAAGACAAAATGATATGGTACAGCTATACAGAAAAATATAAGAACGCTGATTCACAAAACATAAATGCAATTTTTAAGTCACGACACTTGTTGTGAACTAAAGATGTAATTATAGCCGTCCGATTTTCGTATTCATGCTGGAATTTACTCATCCGACTTTTACCAAATCGCAACTCAGTACCATCATCACTCCATATTAGCCAAACATTGAATTGAACAATTCAAGAAAATGTTATTATTACAAGACTGTCCATACACATTGATAGCAAGGTAAACAAATATTAAAGCCATCTCAAAGTCTACTTTGCAGTAAATAAAGGGAAAATATGATCAAGCATACCTGATCGAACATCATCGCTGACTTGATCTCTTGTTTGTATATATTTGTTTGACGAGCATTCGATATATATTAACACCGACCAATAGATATGACGGGCGAGTAGACTTTATAGACGAGTATTGATCACATAATAGTAAATCGTGTGCTTCTCCTTTTCAAATGTTATGAAACTTCATCATCCTAACTGCCCAATGCAAAAAATAAAATAAAATAAAATTATCATGACTTGTACGAAGTTTATTGCCACAAAATATTTTTAATTAGAGTAATTTAGAAGAATAACATAAATGGTGTAATTCTTTGTATTATCACAGTAACGTCAAGGGCCACATTTAAAGAAAGTTACAGGTTTAATTAACTGCTTAAATGGAGAAGCGGGGCTCAAAGTTGGTTTGAATGTTAAAATCCGGTGAGTATAATTGATCCAAATATAAAAAAAATATGTAACAAAGACAGCAACAATACCATACAATCCAAAAATCCTGATTAGAGTTCACCATTTACTAGTGAAAATAGAAATTACTTTCATATTAAAAAATAGGATTATGATTTAAAAAATTAACACATTCTTTCCTTGTGCTCCAAACAATCCAGAATGGATAATAGGTAAGACAAAACAAAAAAAATGAATGCAGAATTGTCACAAACTTGGCGCCACTGTACTATATATTTTGATATTTTTCCGATTGCCTAAAATGTCAGTAGCAATCAAGAAGAGCAAAGAGAACCGAGCCAACATGCGAAAACCTGAATTAGTTCAAAGGATAAAAGTAAAGTTGGTCACTAATGATTAAGGGTCCATTTTGTTGAGATCGGTAATTAGGAGTTTAAAAATGTGCTTATCAGAAACTTTTACAAGATGGATTATTTTCTTTGATTTTTTGATTTAGTGAACATACTGATTTCTGATCCATGCTTGATTAGTTCTTTCAATGGAATTTTCAGTTAGCTCTTTTTGTTTCATCACAGTAGGGGAAATAGTTGACATTAATCTTCTGAAATCTTTAAACAAAAGGTAATATCTTCAAATATGTACACAATTTAGTCTTTTGAGTAAAAGGTTAAACGTGTTTATCCTGTAGCATCAGAAGTAAGTCCAACAAATACGATATCTAATCGAACAATCAGGCACATTTCTCCAGTAGTTAAATGCTTTTCCCCTAATTTATCGCAAAATAAAAACCGACAAACCTACCTCAAAGCATACTGCAATGTATATGACCACACAATTAGAATGACCACTGGTATATGATGAGACATCGACACCCCCAAAATCAGAGCGCCTTGTTTCCCAAAAAATTAGAGCAAATATCGAATCTGTGTATATTCCAGCAACATGCATATACACTGCTTTCCGCTTTGACCTGAATAAGATCCACAAGCAACCTTCCAACTAATTAAGAGCTTGTTTGCTTGTTTCTTCTAAACACATAATTAGTTGTACTTCTTGATATTAAAGCGAAAAAAGCTAGGTTCATTAAGCTTGAAGCTTCTAGCTAATATTCAGTTCAAAAAACCAGATACGGCTTAATCAGTGTTCTGTCTCTCCTATCCTAAACCCGCACCATATTTATATAGAGGCTGGATTTTTCGACTGCAAAATGTCTGTTTCCACGCGTAAACCATAAATCCGAATTACAATTACTGTTTGTAATTCGGATTTACGGTTTACCTTTTTTATTTTACTTTTACAAAAAAAAAAAAAAAAAAAAAGAAGAAGAGGTAAACCGTAAATTCGAATTACAAACCGTAATTCGGATTTACGGTTTTTAGCGTGAAAACAGGCATTTTGTAGTCGAAAAATCCAGCGTCGTATATATACTCATCTTGCATTCTCACTAGAAACTGTTTTCTGGTACATGACACATGAGTCACGTTATTTGCTACAAGTTTGAAATAATGTACATCATTTTCAATATAATTATTACGTACTTATTCATTTTTTAACTAGAGAGAAGGCTTAAAAAATCTCACTAAATCATTTGGTCACACATATCACTTGTTTCCTGATCTAAAAGTTGTTTCTCGTTTTTTCGTTTTTCTATTGTGGTTTTTAATACCTGAATAGTTAAATCTAAGAGATAATATGTACCATTTACAATAAATTGAAAATACCTAATTTAGACATGATACGTTGATTATGTTACTTCACCACTGCTTATCCCAAAGATTAAATCTTCTTGGCAACAAGAGTAGGCTTTTGTGTTATCGGGTTAATGTTCCTGTTTCTGTTCTTTATGATCGAGTAATATAATAAAAATTGATTGGGTATTAATTATATTGATACACATGAAAATAAATTAGGCAGAGACAGTCGGGGCTGCAAACCCCCTCAATTTTGAAAAAAATAAAAAAAAATTCATATATTTTGATCAATTTTTTTAAATTTTTAGTGTTTCAACCTCATATTCCTTAAATAATTTCATATAAGTTATAATTTTTTTTAAAAGAAAATCAGTGCACCTCATTTCACAATCCTAGTTCCGTCACTAGTGATACATAATTAATAATAATAAATTATTAATTAAGTACTTAGAAGTATATTATAAATATATCCTTATAATTAAATTGAAGAATGTGTTCTTAAATAAATAAAAAAACCTATCTATTTTTTATTATACATCTACACAATGGATATTGTCTTCCTCAAATAAAATGTTGACTACACACTGTCTAGTTGGACAAAACTTTGGGCACCCCTAGAAAATTTCCGTCTTTTGAACCCTTGTCTTAGTGTTTATTTATTTTTCATTTCTAGCCTAAAAAGAACAACGTTGCTGATTGTCATTTAAATAAAATAGTCAACAAAACTTTCCATGTTTATAAAATTGGAAAAGTATCATACTATTAACTAATTATTATATATATTTTCTAAACAGGTGTGCTATGAATTAGTCATAGTATATGTACCAGTACACAGGAAAGCTTACGGTACTTTCACACGAACTACTCCTTTAAACACCCTTCATATATATATATATATATATATATATATATATATTCCAAACTACAAAAACCCATCCTCCAAAAACCCTTTTTCTCAATAACATATCTTATTTTTTCCTAATATCTCGAGAATTCTTTTGTATTTTTCATCTACAAATTTCAGTGTAAATGAAAACCAAACAAAGCAAAATCTTAAGGATCATCTCGTTCCCGGTTAGAGCCTTGATAAAAGCACGAGACTCCTACGTCAAGGGCATGTCAAGTTTCGCACAGAAAGGAACCTATGGGGGTTTCACACCCCCACTAGCGTCTCGCTCTACAAAACTGAAGAGCTGCAGCGTCAGCTCTTCGTCATGCTCCAGCTATGAAAGCGAGGACATGCACGAGTTGATCAGAGCAGCGTCAGTTAGAAGGCTAGGAGGGCGGTTCACGGAAGAGCTGAGCCGACGGCCGGTGGTGGTAGCGGCGACTCCAACATCAGGGGTTGTTCCAAGGAGTGTTAGTGTTGGAATGGGAAAGATTGACGAAAATAGTCCTTACGAGTTTGGCGAAGAGGATTTGGGATTAGGAGTGGTTAAGGCCGAGGTTTTGTATCCTAGGAGCAAGAGCTATGCTGTGACCAAGAGGAGTCCTCTAGTGATTTGAAGATGATGCATGCATGCTAGCTACTTTTGTTCGGCGTTTATAATGACGTGAAAATGAAACTTATCGGACTTCCTCCGGTAAGGATACACATGTGAGAGATAATACTATGCGCACGAGGAATGAGCATGATGCATTCGGCTCCATGTAATTGATCTCATTAGATTTTTGGACAAAATGTAGATACAAATTTTGTTGTTACAAAGATTTTAAATTTAAGTGTGATTGTATTTTTGAGACATGTTCTAGTTGATGTATATGCCATCAGAAGGGGTAAAATTGTTATTTCATTTGCTTATCTTTATCCCACAACAAAAAATTAAATCTTCAACCCATCGAGCTAACCCCATCTGAACGTTTACGAACATGAACAAGGCAAGTGTATTGCATGAACTGGGGTAAATTGTTAACCGAAATTTAGGTAGCAGAATCTGGCCAACAACTTTTAAGAGCTATAATATGAAAAAATATATTCAGAAATTTCTATTACGACAATCGTGCTTACACACTCTCGGACACTTCTATTTATTCTGAAATAATCAGCAACCGAAATTTAGGTAGCAGAATCTGGTCAACAACTTTTAAGAGCTATAATATGAAAAAATATATTCAGAAATTTCTATTACGACAATCGTGCTTACACACTCTCGGACACCTCTATTTATCCATACTCGCTGAAATAATCAGCTATAGGGGCCAAAAATTTACAACGGTCATTTTGATCAATGTTTACTGGAGCTGTATGTCACAAACATTTTTTTTTATTTTGTCATAATATTACTACCCAGTAACAACGAAGCATAGAAATAGATATGGCTAGTTTTCTTTCGAAAGAAAACCGTGAAGTGTAAAGGAAAATCTGTTCAGGCATATGAGCGGAAGACCAAAATGGAGAGGTCGAAACATTCACGTGCAGCCATGCAGATAAGCTTGGTTTGATCTATCTACTTTAAAATTGTTTATATATCGACACAGTTGTACAAAAAACCTAGGGACATCGCACAACAATTTATCAAGTTTATTCTTTGTGAGTGAAATAATTAATCACAGAAAATATTAAAGCGGAATAATCTGTATTCTGGAGATCTTCTCTAAGCAACGCCCGGACCAAAAAATCTTGATATCTCTGCAGCTTCTGCTTGTTTAGACACCGGATATTAGACCAAAGTAATTTGTATGATATTCTATTTTTTTCTATTTGTTACAACATATGGCTTGCACCATTGTTCTGGCGAAATCACGGTGGAAATGGTTTGTCTTACAAAACTACCTGTTGACACGAACAAAAGTTAAAACATTAGATGAATAATAAAGCAAAAGACTAGAAAGTGAATAAATGTGTTGAACTAATCATAGATCCTATAAAAGGATGGCTTACTTTTACTGGAGCAAAACTCTCTCTCGAGTATGTTTTCACTTGGTGTGCATCTCTTTCTTCGGAAGTATGTCTCCTTTTCTGAATCTGAAATTCAATCTCAATCCTGAAAAAAAAAACATCGAAGAATGAGCTTTCCTAAATACTCCTATAAAGAAAACGAGATGGGGATGAAAGGTAAAACAACATTACCAAGAGGATTTCTTGAGAAGAACTTCAAAATCTCGTCAATTATAATTACCTACACAGGTAGACAAGATCATTATCAGAATACATGAGTAATAAGATAGTGCCCGAGATGAACAAATTTCAAAGTTTAAATGTAGTGATAATTTGCATCGTGTTAAAATATGTATACCGTAAGGACAGTCTGAAAATTAAACATGAGATCAGATTTAAAACAAACGACTCGCTTTTTTTAGCGATAACTGTAATGGAAAAGAGAAACGAATCACAATTATGACGACTCTCTCTCTCTCTCTAACTCTCTCATCTACGGCTGGTAACCTTAGCTGCCACCATCAAGAAGTATTTAGTCTAGAAGAAAGACCTCCAAAGTTGTGGACGAAGCGAAGTAACCGCTATTATGAAAGAAAGGCTGGCTCATAGCCTCCCTTTTTTGTGCCGTCAAGATGAGTTCAATGGCAAAGATAGGAAATACCTAAGACCAAGGTCTGATGGGCTGACGCAGTAAATTAAGTAGGCAATAGAAAGAAACAAGAGAACTCTAGGTTCGACAGGTGAAAGAGAAGGTGAGAAAAAGAGAACTGGGATCTCAGACCGAGTGTGGACTATGAAATCTCGTGAAGCTAGGTTCCAGAGTTGAAAGAGATAGGTTAAAAAAGTCGATCCCATGTCCCAACTCGATATGACGAGAGGTAATGAGCTCTCTCACACACATCAATTCTTTATATTAATGCTGCACTGTATCAACGCGGAACCAGGCCTATTTAGCAAGCTCATTAATACTCCAAAAACGAAAGTAACCACGATAGTAAAAGCGGTAAAGGTTCTATACAGGGGGTTCTCTAGGGTGCATGTATAGAGCCACAAGTAAATAGACCAACATTACCAGAATAACTTCAATAAAATACTTACAGGAAAAGAGAGATACAAAACTATCATCCAATCAGCCCTAGACAATGGCGTCACCTGCAACACAAGATTTATCGAATTGAGTAAATAACTGATAAAACTGGGGGGGGGGGGGGGGGGGGGGGGGGGATGAATTCAAAACCATGGAATAGGAATTGCATAAAATATATAGAAGGAAAAGATAAATACTTACAGAAAATAAAACAGAGAGAGGGTGGACATAGAGGATAAGTATGTGGAAGAACATAGTGAGGATAACTGAACCAACAAGCCACAAATTACTCCACGGTGGAATAACACTACAATAAAACACAAATCAATGGTTAGGAGTGCTGCCTGAATATCTTCTTAATTTTCCTTTACAGTAACAACAGAACAATCAAATGTGTAGAAGGTCACTAGAAAAAGACTAGACTACCTTGACTGACCAAAAGATTTCTAAAAAATGATTAAAGAGTTTAACTTCAAAAGAAATCCATCAAGTATTTTGGTGCTTGTGAAAGTCTCAACTTCATACCAATTTTCTCTCTACTCTATCAACACAAACAAAACTCGAGTGTGAAATATTCACAGATTCATTCAATTAAATTCCAAATTTTGTTCAACTTAAAACTGTCTAATATCATTTGCCCCATATCATAGATCTCTTTATATAACATTAACCTCGACTTAGAAACAACACTTGCCGGGTCTTCACAAAAATCACGAGGGCCGGCCTTAAAAGGGCTGACTCAGTATTTATTACCCCCTCTTTAAAATCATCATGAAGACGTAAGTGGTCCTAAACAGCATGGTCTGGAATCTAAGCATGACTTTTAATTAAAGAAACCGGACCATAATAATGTCAACTCCAACCTCAGCTGTTAATACATACACATCTATTGCGTCATGCATTGAACTTACAGACACGATGTCTTAGATATGTACTATATTAAATATAGTTTGGATCAATTAATTCAATTCAAAAAAAGTGGTGATGACATAAACTTGGTTTTGAATTGAAAGTCAACTAGATACTTACAGAAGGGACTGGTTTTCGCTAAGATTGTTCAAAGCATTGAACATCTCAACAACAACAAGCACAGTCATTGAAACAGTTGATGGATGCTTGTCCTCAAATATGCTACATGAGTAACTTGTTTCTCTCGTTGAACAGGTCTCGTAGTTCATCTGCAATAATAAAATGAAATGTGCTTGTTAAAAAAGAATGAGTTTCACATAGTATGCAACAGACTGAACACGTCTCATCCGCCTCAAATACGACAAAGGAAAAGAAAATCGGCTCCACAAGGTACAAATTCTAAATTTTGAATGGGATACCAATTAAATTGGAGAGAAAAAAACGAAATATTTTAGAGCTTAAAAAGGAAATACGTTTCGAACCAGGGGACAGGGCTTACCAACTCAAAGTAAGGTAGTTTCGGCCCATCTTCAGAGTAAAGAAACCACCATATGAACCCCGCAATAGTAGCAAGGCCAACATAAGCTGCAATAGGAAATTATACAATGTAAAAAAAACAGCATTTTTTTACTGGTTTTAGCAATAAATTCAGCAGTAAACATGTTTTAATGCCATTATACAATCGAACAAATCTCATTCAGCCAAAATAATAATATCAAGAAGGATATGAAACAAGTTTGCCCCATGATGATTATTATAATTATTTTCTAGAATGTTCTCAGATAACACTTCAACAAGGGTGAGGATAGACAGGGTTAGAGTTAGATAGTTATTAGAACAGAGTTGGTTTTGTAAAATGCATGTGTTTAAAGCTCGGATTTAAATCAGATAACAGTCTGTTATACCTCCAATAACTAGATATCTGAAGAATAGCCAACCAGAGACAACAGCTTCATTAATCTGCATAAGTAGTCAGGAAAAAGTGAAATTTGGAAACAAAATCCAGAGAAGAGAGAGAGAGAGAGAGAGAGAGAAACAGAAATATGACAGAATACCTTACGGGGTTTAGCCTTCATCACATCAGAGTCCTGTTTATTAAAACCTATAGCAGTGGCAGGTAATCCATCAGTGACTAGATTTACCCAAAGCAGCTGGACCTATAGATGGATATTCAACATAAATTTATTGTAAACCACAATGTGGCAAAAGGGATGCACAAAAGAAATCAAAATAAGAATATGATCCTATTCAGAAGATGGACAAATGGTTACAAAACCATGTGGTTGTAAATATCTTTAACTTGAACAAGGAATGTAGACATGCATAAATACACAATCGTACTTACATAACAGGTATAAGGGCACACACTAGAAACTCATCATTAAATTTTGTATTACAGAACTAGACAGGAGAACCAAAGCACAGGTTTATAGGTGGACCATGTCATTTACCTTTACAATATTTCCTTGGTAGTAAATTCAGTGAGAAATTAAATATAAAACTTTGCCTAAAGCATAGTACAGACTTTGAAAAGTAACAAGAGAAACTATAACTTCTGTACACCAAAAAATATCGGCTTTTAACTATGAGTACACCAAACCAATAAGTTTCACAATTTAGACACCAATTTATAGAAACTTGAACAATTAGTACACTGTACACTACCGCTAAATAGTCAACTAAAAAAGAAAATATTAAGTTATAATTGCTCATACACATTGGTCTACCAAGTCTTAGTTTTCATTAAATTGGACAACCAGTACCAGAAAGTTGAAAGAAATCACTTTTAAATACTTGTAAACTTTGATACGTCCAGTTAACGAATTGTTTGTTTTTTAATAGATTGGAGTCAAAATTGAAAATTTTGTTAGATAGGGGTACTAATTGTTCAATTTTGTGCATATTCCTATATAAATGTTAATTCTAATAGGTTGGTATACAGTGTGTCAAAAGTTGATTGGTTGATGTACAAAAGTAATATTTTCCTGGATAACAATTATATCTAGCTAACTAGCTTCCAGCAATGTTAAGGTACAGATAATAAAGACCATATATACTATAAGATAGATACTTACAGGTACAAGAGTGTCTGGAATTCCAAGTACAGCAGCCACAAAAATGCACACAACTTCTCCAATATTTGAAGAGATCATGTATCTAATGAACTGCTTTGTGTTGTTGTATATGGCTCTTCCCTCAGCAACAGCCTGCATATATTCAACTGTCTTGATATGATTGAACCAACAGATCTTATTATCAAGGGAAATATTACTTTTGCCCATTATACATTCAGCTTTAAACATTAGTATACTTTATGATTAAATTCACAATTTACGAACCAATCTATACACAATATCAACAATTAATTTGCCCTGAAATACATCTTCACCTCAAATATACCAACATCAATATACGAGTGTTTAAGCCCAGTAGATTTGGATAGGTTTGTCTACAATTGTTTGATAGATTGGTGTACTAATTGTTTGAATTTAATTAGATTGGCATCTAAAATGTGAACTTGGGTAAATTGGTGTACTTATCGATAAAAGCTGATAGACTGATGTACAAAGGTGATATTTTCACTATCAACAATACGTGCACTTAGACAAACGTATCCTTAAGGAGGCGGACTAAAACAAGGAGAACTCTAAGAAGTAAAAAAAAAACTTTACCGCAACAATCGAAGCAAAGTTGTCATCTGCCAAGACCATATCAGAAGCACTCTGTAAAATGATAGAAAAATCATCATCTAAGATGCTCATAAGGGAATAGAATAACAATACCTGTATTGGTGATGAGATCATGGGTGACGGTTCGAGAAAACCAAGAGTAGAAGCCAAATGATGCTACAAAATTGGAAAAAGGCATTGATAGTATCGCTCACAGTACTGCAGGGCTTTGATCAACTAACAAAATATTAGACCACATTTCGGTGATAATTTCTTTTACACAGTAGAAATTTTCAAGAAAAATAACCATAATTGAGTCAAACTCCTTCCATCTAACGAGAAACTCCAGTATGGACGAGAACAAAAACCCCACAAAGAAGAAATATCCATATTAAACAAGTACTTGTATAATATGAACCACACATTGAGAGGAACAAACCCCTGTCCCATCGTATTCTAAACCTGAGAAGAAATGGAGATTCGAATTTCGGTAGAGTTGATACGAACCCATGAACAATCAACACGATAGAAGACAAAAGCCGTAAGTAATAACTAAAAGCTGGCTATAGAAGTTGCATATACACTTTACTCTAAAGATCTAACATTTCTCAAGCTACTGCCGTTCAGGTGAAAAAATGAATTAGGAACTCAATTATGCCTTTTTGTCAACCTAAGTGGGGTGCATAGAGACAATATTCAAGTCGCCAATATAAACAGAAAATCCGTACATATATTTAAAAGGCACCTGGAAGTACCTTGGCAACTGCAGTGCCAGAACCCATGGCAATTCCTATGTCAGCTTTCTTGAGAGCCGGAGCATCGTTTACTCCATCGCCAGTCATTGCAACCTTTCAGATATTATCATATATATTTAATTTCTCGATCAATAATCGGAAGATGTCATCAAATTCCATAAGCGGGTGAAATTTTCTAATGCATTGTGCTACAGATCTAAATGCATGCTTTTAAAAACTAAATGCAGAGCCAGGAACCCGGTTGTGATAATTGAGATCTAAAAGACTCACCACTTCATTCTGGTGCTGCAATGATTCAACCAACATCCTTTTATGAGATGGTTCAACCCTAACAAGCAAGAAGAACAATCGAGTTACAGATTTTAAAAAGTTATTAGAGAAGACAAAATGAATTTTTTTGAAGGGTTAAGTTATCAAACTAACTTATCATCAGAATTCGCTTTTGTGCACCAAGATTAGCAAATTAGTACCCTCACCTAAATATTTATTCGCTTTTTATACAACAGATAAAAACCATAGCTTTGCGACTAATAGGGAAAATATGATTGAGTAGTGTAGAAAAGCAAAATAATATGATAGAATAGTGTATAAGATATTTGATTTACTTAATTAATTAGGCCACCAGTCTGTGATTTATTTCTCTATTTGGCACACCAGGTATACTGAATTGTACTAAATTTCAGACAACATAAAGTTGGTGTACAAGTAATTGCCAAAAATTATAGGTTGGTGTACAAAATCAAAATCGGATGTTGCAAATTATCGTTTTATATTAAATTAATGATAAAGCGACCTATAGTAGTACCTGGTGAATAGTGCCATACGTTGTAACGCTATTGTTTTCTGCACTGCTGGAAGCGCTTCAAACTCAGAAGCAGTATAAGAATATCCATCTGAATCTATAAATTGCTCAAAGGCGCCAATTTTTCGATAAAGTGACTCTGCAGTTGCCTAAATTTATCCATTAATTTAAAAACAGTCTTAAGACCAAGAGATAATTTACTAAGGGCTTGCTTGGCTGCAGCTTTTAAGCAAATAAGCTGGAAGTTTGAGTTTGAGAAAAAAAGCTGGATTAGCTTCTAGCTTTTTTTTCCAGCCGAAAACCAAAAACATTTTCGATTTTAAACTGGTCAACCAAATGCAGTTCGGAGTTTTAGCAAAAAAGCTGTTCACATCAGTCGCAACCAAACAAGGCCTAAATCATGAATCATCTCAAAAGTAAAGGAAACATCGTTCACGAACTTAAAAGCTACCTTGTTATCTCCTGTGACAATTATAACACGTATACCAGCTGTCATGCATGATAGAATAGCATCCTTTACTTCCTCTCTTGGTGGATCAAGCATCCCTACCTTTAATAACAAATAGAATATAAGTTAAGGTCAAGAGCTAGAAATTTGGTTGTGTGTCTAAATAAGAGTGCGTAAACTCGCATATTTGCATTTAAGAACAACACATGGGCTTTTAATAATTCAAGTCTCACAAGAAAAATAGGAGTTAAATAAGCCAAAATGTATGTTAACTATTGAGATGTAACTTTTCGAAACGATGACTGAATGGGATGGGATGGAACTTGGAAGGTATTATTGATTTTAGCACTCAGTAAAAATTGACAAACAAGACTATAAACCTACAATTTATGTGCTTAAAAAAACTTATTAATGTATATATAGTAGTTGTTGAGATAAAAAGAACTGACAACAAATATCTCCTCAAATTTGAAACCTATAAACTTAAAGATGTACAAATATGAAATAATTATGATTGTAATTTTGGTACAAACAAGTAGGATAAAAGGGATTAGCAAGGACGACTGTAATTAAACTCCATCTTCAGGGCATCTCTAAGCTTTATTGTATCAACCGGTAACACTTCTTAAGACTACAACATAACATTCGTTTGAGATAATGCATCCCCATTTCAATAAATTCCAAATATGGAGACACAAAAATAAAATAAAATATACTAAGATACGTGCATTTTTTTTTTTATTGAATCTGTCTTCTATTAGTCGCTAGCAAAGACAGACTCCAAAAATTGGTAGCAAGAAAAACTAATTCCCAATGTATCATTGAACAGTTGGGAAAATATATATTTTGCTTAAATGAAAAGGAGGCATACCAACCCAATGAATGTAAGATCTTTTTCATCATTCAAAGACAGAGCTTGTTGGCCAACGGGCATTCTTTTCAAGGCCAGTCCAAGGCATCTTAAAGTTTCCTTCTCCGCAAAGCTGACAATCACGTGCCATCACAAGGTAATAAAAATATGGGGAATTACTTTTGTACACCAATCTTTTAACAATTAGTAAATTAGCCTATCAGAATTCCCATTTTAGACACCAATCTACACAAAACTGAACAATTAGTACACCAACCTGTCAGAGTTTAGTCATTTTTAGGGGTTAAAAGTTGAAAATTGAATGTTGGTGTACTAAGTTACTTATCTGTGTAGATTGTTGTTCAATACATCATTGGAATCAAACAATTAATGCATGACTAGTATTCTTAAGAGGAAGTTGTAATGCTGGTGTACTAGTTGTTTCATTTCGTGTAAATTGATGTACTCCCTCATTTACAAAAAAGTGTCCGTCTTTATTTTTGGATGTTCCACCTCAAATGTCCACCATCCAAAAATCGTAAACAAATTTCTTCTACTTTCCAAGTTTGACCTTTTCCCGCAAAAGATAATAAACAAATACTCTCTCAGTTCCATTTTAGTTGTTCACAACGAAATTACTTCCAATTTTGAATTGTAAAAAACTAGTATCTCGAAATAGAAATTTTCAAAAGTTGGGAGGTAGGATTTATGTATAATAGTTTTACAAGTCAAAATTGCACAAAGTCGTGTACTGGACAACTAAATTGAAACGAATAGAGTATTCAGTACAGTAAAATATAACTAACCTTACCAAAAAGACAACGTTATGATTTTAATAGGATGGAGTGTGGAGTATAAACTTAAAATGGAAAGGTGTACTAAGATTAAAAAACTGATAAGGTGGTGTATCAAAGTGATATTTTCCATAAAATATATGTTTCTGTTCATATTACCAACAGCTAAAAAACTACAAAGAGTAAGTAAGACCAACCTGTTGAATCTAGACTCTATGGCAGACCGGATATTTGCAGTAAGCGGAAGAGTAGATCCATCATCATTACAAAGGACGCTTGAACATCTGGAAAGGATACTCTCTGGGGCTCCTTTTGAGAACATAATTTCCATTTGCTTGCGGCTGCAGAGCACACTCATCATTTTTCGATCACGAGAAAATTCCAAAAAAGAAACCTGCATTATGTAAAACATTCTCAAGCATGATTTAAAGTCTCATACATCAGTTAAAAATATTATGCTAAATAACTACCCAGGGTGTAGATTGATAAAAAAAATCAAAAAAAACAAGAACTTCACTTGTGGAAAGTCGTAATACTTCCAAGGATTTCTAGACTAATTTAAATTAGAGAACTAACTTAAGAGCATCCATTGCGATTTCCTTAAAGGACAGATCAACCATAACATTGAGGAACTGAACTAATAAAATACTTGTTTTTGTTCCTGCAACAGCTTTCTCATAGATTCTCTAAAGCTATGGTAAGGAAATATGATCCTTAAAATTAAGGAACCAAATTGGTCCTCAAAGCTTCTCTCTCCTCAACTATCTCACTCCTCTGGCATGCTGACATATTAAATAGCAAACATGATAATATAAAATGTTAATATATATTTATCATTGAGAGAGAGAAAGGTGACATAAATGAAGAAAAGAAATTTCATAGGGAAGCTAATGTATTATACAATTGTAAAGTGATTATGTAAACTAAAAAAATGATGTTTCTACCACAGATATAGGGAATATGCTTAAGTGGAGATATAGAAAGAGAAAATTATAGCAGCTAGACAAAAGATTACCTTTTTAAATTGATTCTCCCAGTAATGGTTACAATAAGAGGCCCGTTCATGTTTGCTTAGCATATGGAAAGCAGAAGGCATAGAATCAAACCCGGGAAGGCCAACCTGTTAAAATGGTAAGATTATGACATTTACATGAAGCATCACAATCATAAATTGACAGTTGCCTTGTTTAGCTGCAGCTTTTAATAAATAAGCTGGTGTTTTTTAGTTTGAATCAAAGGTGGCTTAAAACTATTAGCTTTATTAGCCAAAACCCCAGAGAACTCGGCTTTTAAAGGTGGTCAACCAAATATAGTCTTGTTTGGCTGCAGTTATGTATTGACAGCTAAAACTTAAAAGCAATGTTTGGTTGCGGTTTTAAGCAGATAAGCTGTATTTTCTTTTCTAATCAAGGAGAAAGCTGGCTTAAAGCTTATTTTTCAGGCTAGAAAACCAGAAAATCTCAGTTTTTAAGCTGGTCAGCAAAATACAGCCAAGGTTTTAAGCGAAAAAGCTAAAAATCAGCTGCAACCAAACTAGGCTTAACATCTGCATCGATATATCGACAAGTGAATATTTTATGTAAAGCTTCATAGTCATATTGACAGCTTAATATTTTGTTACAATAAGGATGAGAAAATAACCTTCTCAGCGAAAACACGGAGAGCTACTTCAGTTGATTCGCCAATTTTCTCGTAAGTTCCTTTGTCTGGGTTGTACTGTAAAATAGACTCATTGCATAGAGCTGAACACATTGCCATATGTAAAAGACAAGGCATTTGAGCTGGAAAATCAAGCTGCCAGTAATACCAATAGCACACAGTAAAATGTTAAAAACAAATTAATTTTATCCCAACAAAAGAAAATGCAAAATGAAAGATGAAGGCATATTCTGGAGGAGAAAGACATGGACCTTTACTAGAAACATAAATACACCAAAAAGAGGAGGCTTGCAATGCAAAATTGATATATTGGCAAAACATAATGCTACAGTTGGCAAGGTGTGTAATATGTATGGTTTAAGTTCCCTTGGTAAACCTTCACCTTTCTAAAACAATATTCTTGTCTTTTGAAATTTGAAATGGCAATGGGAATAGACTCCAAAGGAAATAGAATTCTAACTCTTTGGCAAATTTTAATAAATTTATCACGATTATTGTCAGAACTTCACACAGACCAACAGTACTTGTGTTGAGAGAAAAAGATAATTGAATATGTAGCCACATTGGGAGAAGAACTACACAATCAACATGCCTAATGTTATTTGTAGAAATGACAGGCTAGATTCTCAAACCCGAAATAGAAACTAATAAAACAAACAAATAAAAGCAAAGGGAAACTACCTGAGTTAGATTGTTGTCAAAAATAAAACCATCAGGGGAATATGTTGTCCCAGCAACACCATATTCAGTAGTAACAGGACCATGATGTCCAGAATGAAGCACACAAATCTGGACAATGAGGGGAAGGTAAGGATTGGCGTTTCTACACCATCAAACATAACATAATATGACCCGTAACATAAAATGATACATGATATTAAAACCAAAAAAGTTACTAAATGGAAAAATCTTTCCAAAATTAAAATCAGAGTGATGTTTCCCAATGAATCAGAAGAGTTTAGAAAATGCAGTAAAAATGCATGATGAATGACAAGCATGAAAAAGAAACATGAAAAACAAGGTTATAGTCTCAAAGCCAAGCTACAAGTTAATTTCTGAAAGCTTATGATAATCGCTCATTAACTTGAATAAAAATTTGCAGATATAAACCAACAAGCTCACCAAAGTCCTTGTGACATAATCTTTTCTTTGGTAAATGGCCATATAATGAAGAAATAACTTTTACATTTTCATGTTTAGGAAGAAACTAAGAGATCAAAACCAAGCCTTAGATTTTTATTAAACCTGAAAATGCTTGTGAGAATATTAATCTTCCGACATCGAATGTGATGAAGATAACAGCATTCTTAATAATATGAAAGCACTAGTGCTATAATTTCGCAACATCGATTGATGAAGAAAAGAACATTTTTGGTAAAATTGCTAATACTAATAGTTACAAAGATATTGAAACAACCTTGGAGACAGACATCATATTGGTAGTGAGAGTACCAGTCTTGTCACTGCATATTACAGTTGTACAGCCTAAGGTTTCTACAGATGGTAGAGTTCTCACAATCGCATTCATCCGAGCCATTCGCTTGGTTCCAAGAGCCAAACACCTAATCCATTTAAGAATAATAATGTGTCTTTTTAATATTTACTTCTTAAACAAACAATATAGGTAAGCCAAATTGTCCAACATACACAGGCAACTATAGCAAGCAAAAAACAAATAATCACAGAGGTACGTAAAATACTTCAAAGTTATTTTATGTTGTTCAGTTTTGATCTTTTTGTACGACACCATCATGAACAAGAAGAGGTGAACAAATAACCAATCTCTCAAACCCAATACAAACCCAGATCTTAAGAGGGGGAAACAAGTTTTAATCCTCTTAACAAGCAATTACTAAAAAACAAATAACAACCGACATACGTCAAAGTACTTCAAAGTTTTAATCTGATAATAACACTTATCACCAGGTTTCAATATCATGAACTCACTTACAAAAATTAGCAATTAATACATTGATATCACATTTTTTGATGATCTTAGTACACCTGGTGTGCAAAATAGAAGAAAATAATAGATTATAGGTATCAAATTAACATAAACAAACAAAAATTATACAATATTCTAGCTTTTTATTTCTATTTTTATACACATCTCTATAGCGTATTTCATATTCTACAATCTATGTTATTTTTATTTAGTCCCCGATTCATGGTTGTTTTCTCATAGGTGTGCTGAAATCGCCAAGTAATGTATTGTTGGTGGACATTTTGCTTAATTACGTGAAACTGTAAATAAAATAGAAATTTGGTGATTTGTAAGTGCACAAAACTGAATTTCACAGTTGAATGCATCATTGGGCTTTACATTTAAATCTTACCTAAAGAGTAAATACAGAAGTGATGAAATCCTTAAGAGCGACCAATTTCTCACTCTAATACAAACCCAAACATCAAGAGGGACCCTTAAGCTTCCCAAGGAGGTTAAATAGAGTGCAATGTCATCATCCAAACAGAAAAACAGATAGCAGGCATGTCATTGTTTCAGATAATGATAAAAATTCCTGGTTTCTTAGATATTGATAGACAGTAGGCACCATCAGATGGAAATCATGAGAAGCTAAAGCTAATGGAAGTAGCTTTTTTACAAAAATGAGAAAGCACCAAAGTTAAATACCATAGGATGGATTAGAAACACAATGCTGTAAATTATTTACTCAAACATGGAGAAACTAAAGCTTATTGAAGTAGAGCTCATGACAAAAAATTTAAACAACAGCCTGAAGTCGTTTTTTATCTCAAGATTTTCATTTAGGGTCCATTCATGGAATATATCTGAGACGAAAGAAGGTGAGATCATGGGATAAAGTCTCTAATTGATATTGTGATTATTATTAAATGGCATAGACAGTAAACAATTCCAAAGAAAAAAACAGGGACAGGTGAAAGCACGTAAATTGAAAACTAAGCATCAACAGTTTAAGTTGATTAAAAAGAAGCCAGAAAATATAGGCCACTAAGACACTGGTATCCTAAATCAAATGTAACAACTTCCACACATTAACCCAAGGCATGGGCCAAATTTAACTTCTGCACCCACAACTCATAAGGTTTTAAAAAGAAATGAAAACAATTTGGACAATGTTTACTCAGCTGAAACACGCCCACAGTCAATGCACACATTCAGTTTGTCTAATCAGGAGTCGCAGAGGTAAGCTTGTTTGGTTGCAGTTTTTATCCAATAAGCAGCTATTTTGCCAAAAATAAAATGGGGATTAAAAGCAACAACCGGACAAGGCGTACCTAATGCCTAATGGCTTACACCGAAACCCTTTTTTAATTTCATTCAAGGCATCAGTTTTGGTTAATATAAACAAAGAACGGAAAATACTGACGTAGTAACAACAGCCGGAAGTCCCTCAGGGATAGCTGCAACGGCAAGAGCAACTGCAATCTAGACAGAGATTATTCATCAGGCAAGGTTTTATTGAGCCAGAAATCATAAGACGAAAAAGGGATAGAGATGTGAAGGATATGAACATGGAATGAGTGACATAACAGATAGCCACTTGCATAAGCAGATATATAAGGGAACCACTATATCATATATATCACAGAGACTCTTAAAAGGGAAGACACACCCAAAATTTACTTCATTAAAGAGAAGATTCAAGTTCGACTGCACACAACAGCAGCACATCGTGGCGGGGAAAAAAACGACTGACCCACACACCAGATCAATATTATTCAAATTGAACTCTTCGGTCAACTTCATGCAAGAAATAACGAGTTGCCTACATGGAGTAGTTTCCAATTGTTTGTTATAAGGAACATCATAGTTTGACATAAAAGGGTTTATGTGACTGACTTGTTTTGGGTAAAATTGACAATATAAATTCTAGAGGTTGAACAGGCTATAAGCATCTGATCTATGCTACCAAGAAGCAACATAAAGCGTTTCCGGAGGCATAATGTTCTCTGCCCCCTATGTTTATCTTCTTTGCGGCTTTACCAATAATTTTTTCTTGCCGACTTGATAAATTCTATAAGTCAAATGTGTCAAGCACTCATGATGGTACAGGTTATCTTTTTTCACCTTAAATTCAATACTAAGTCCCAAAGTAAATAAAAAGAAAGGCAACATTTCACACTCTAGACCCTAACATTTTACACTGAAAACATCTCAGAGATAAATTTCATCTTTTTTTCAGCAGATTGTATTGAAAATTACACAACCATATCCATTACATTCCAGACATACTGAATAAAAGATGTCTGGATTAACTAAGATAATTCCAATCTTAAATTTTGACTTCAAAAACCAGCCTACGAAAGTTTAGGTACCTCAAAGAAGATAACCTTAAGAAACTTTAAGGATTGAACATAAAAAGATGAAATGATATGAAACTTCCAACCATTACCTTAAAGTAATGGATTGCACCTCGCACGAAACCTCCATGAGCAGGATCACTAAAATGACCAATGTTAACAACCCATACTAATATGCAGATACCTGCAATAACCTAAGGAGAGAAAAAAATGACGAGATTAAAACGTTATCTAGCAACAAACTCCTGGAAATAGAAATTGTGAAGGTGTCTAATAAAATTATTCAACTGGGAAAATGACCTAACAACCTACAGGCTACAACTAGGGACTAAAAGGACAACATATTCCGAGGGAAAAAATTCATGAGAGATCAGTCCATTCACATAATTTTCTCATTTGTGTCCTTACTCCATTCGCAACCTCCAAAAAGAGCTGGCAAGTAAACAAAAATGCAACAAGAAAAAATTGTGTCCCGGGCCTGCATATAAGACGCACTCAAATGGACTTGACGCACACCCTTTTTTCCAAGATTAAACCACCACCGGTCGACAGTATACTAAGCCAACCATTATTCTACTCAACGAAAAAAAGTTAACCTATGTGCTAGATGCTATCTGAAACAACAAGAAATTGTTGAAACACCAAACATCTTTAGGAGGTTTATGGTATCTCATCTTTTGATACTCTGAATCAAATTCTAAACTTGTGTAGCCAACATGTTAGGGCTTGTTTGGTTGCAGACTTTAAGCAAGTAAGCTGTGTTTTTTAAGGTTGACAAAAAAAACTAGGTACATACAGCTCAATGCTTCTAGCCTTTCAGGCCAAAGATCACAAAACCTCAACTTTAAGCTGATCAAGCAACAATTTCTTTACGTTCTTTTTATATAAAAAATGGCTTTAGAAGCTGCAATCAAACAAGGCCTTGGTCGGTCATTATATCTACAACGCGTTTAAATCAATTGGCAGTGCATTTCTCAAGTCTCTTATTAATATTGACGAGAAAATGTGAGCAGCTGCAATTACCTTAGCCAGGAAAGTACCAAACTCGTCCAGTTTCTTTTTCAATGGTGTAACTTCCTGTATCATGCATAGGCATAAAAACCCAATAAGATCAACTTGAACAACTTTATATATTACAAATATTGTTAACAAATAACTCACATCTTCTGTCTTGAGCATGGAATCACGAATGCTTCCCATTGCTGTATTTGAACCAACTCCAACAACAACAGCTCTTCCCCGGCCAGAAACCACCACCGTGCCCTGAAAACGAACAAATTAAAATTTGGTCATCAATATATAAAAGGAAAAGTTCCATCAACACAATTCCAGACAGATCAAAGTCAACTTTTATGCAAAAATGTGTTATCAGTTCAAAGCATACTTTATTTTTTTCATTCCATACTGGTTTTTTCCCCTTTAAAATATTACTAAAGAGGATCAAAGGCTATCACGCCTAGCCTGCAAGACTCGAACCCTGCACCTTCTAGTTGAGGATGCGGATTCTGGTCCACTAGGCTAGCCCTAGTGGGTTTACAACTTTCCATACTGGTTATTACATGCATGCTATAAACTTAAAAAGAAGTAAACGAATTAGAACATCAATACTAATAATGTAAAAGTAAATAAAGGAATTATAAAAAAAATTGTTAGGTTACTATGAACATAGTTATAATAACATACAGCAATCGAACATGGTCTGAGAAAATATCCTCCTACCTATTAAATGATGCTTGAAATGTCTCAAAACAAAACAAAAAACAAATGAATGATTGATCAAACATAAAAGAACATGCATGTATGTAAATAACTCAACTCAGTGCCCTTGGTGGCAAAAGCACCAAACCTATACTGCTATAGGTTACTAGAACTAGTAAACAGTTCATAAAATCCTGAACATCATCAAAACATATAAATTTTATTTGTAAAGTATTTTTCCTATCTTCTGCATTGGCATGACGCAATGATAGAGAAATAGTAAAAAGTATTAAACTAATGTATAATCATCATCAATCCACTAGGGCTAGCCTAGTGGGCCAGAACCCGCACTCTCAAGAAGGTGCAGGGTTCGAGACTTATAAAGGGTAGGTGTGATAGCCTTTGATCCTCTTTAATAAGAAGAAAAGAAGGGGAAGAAACGTACAATCATCATCCATTTTTATGTTCAAGTAAAGAGTAGAGACAACAGTTCGTAATAAAAAAGAACTTACAGAGAAAAGAATGTTTGTTTTGTCCTGATATACAGCATTTATTGTCACAGCGGAATCCAGCTCTTTTTCCACAGAACAGCTTTCACCTGTTGTCACCACCCATAAGCTCCTTTATTATGTAGTAGATGTGCTCGAGAGAGCACATATGGAAATGGAAAAGAGAAGACTCTAAATTATTTATTTTAAAAATCTAAGCTTAAGAAGCGCAATGACTTGTAACATGCATAATATTTTAACGAGCAATATAGTCCACTAAATCCCCACGAGTCTTACACTAGAGATGAAGAACTGAAAATTATAGCCTATCAAAAGTTTTTACGGGTCTTGAGTTCTATAGATCAAGGCGTAGACTGTAGCTCGTATAAATGCAAAAGCATTACCTGTGAGAATAGCTTGGTCAACTCGTAAATGATCACTGAACATCTCAATCATTCTCATATCGGCTGGAACTTTGCACCCCACTACAGAATTCGCAAACAAATAAATAGTAGACTAAGATCATTTTGACAGATCAGTAAAAAGTTGGACCACGTTTGATTACTTTGTGAATTAGTTTTCGGAAAAAGTACACATACCGCTAACTTCTACAATATCCCCAGGGACAAGCTCTGTAGCAGGTAAAATTGAGAAGCAACCTGAAAATTAATTTTAACAAGGTGTTATATATTTTAGGATAATTTAATTAAAGGTCACGTGTACAAACAAAAAAAGACATTATGCATCAAAGACCACACAATTTCACACTTTCCAAATTAATATTTCAGTAAAACTCACAAAACAAAGCCAATGTTTTGTATAATGACCATCATCGCGTATTAGCAAAGCCCTGGATAGGGACTACTTCACTGTTCTGGTTATGGCTGTGATTGGCAACAGTTTTTTTGGTACAAAATCAGATTTAAAGAATCTGTTTTAAAAATTATTGAAAATCCAGATTTATTTATTTTCAGCTTTTTTAGCCTCAAAATCTCTTTTTAAAAGCTAAATAATCTCACTGTCCAAACACCCACAGATTTTTATAATAAAAAATCCAAAAAATCTGTTACCAAAAGGACCCTATGACATAGTGACTGTGTAAGAACTTAGTCGTCAACATTCAAAAGTTGCTAAAACGGTTATTTTATTTCTATGCCAAGAACAGAAAGAGATAATTATGGAACTGAATTATTTATGGTGCATTCCCTCTCCAGCGGAATATCATTGGTTTAAAGAATCAATCATATACGATAAGTACAACAGATTATTGAGCAGAATTTTGGTCAAATTTAAAATTTGCATAGAATGAAGTTAAGTACGCAAGTAGAAGAGTTATTTACACTGTGAACTTCTGGAAAATGTGATTGGCAACTTCACAACAAAATTAACTAGCAGCGTACTTTTTAGCATTTGACAACTTTACCACAGAGACAAAAATGTGGTCAAAAAACTCATGTCCCATGTTCAAAAGTTTCTACACATGCGTGTTACAGCTTGAAATCAAAATCATCAAATGCAATAACCAAGTGTCATCATGGGAAACTAGTACCTACAATTTATTGCACATTCATTCGTATGCATGTGTGTCTCTACATATATATATATATATATACTAGCGGACCTGCCCACCCGATGGGTGTGAATCCAAGAAAAAATCTGTAACCCGTTATGGTAGAATCTTCGATGAAGGGAGAGAGAGGGAATTTGATGGCAGCGTGAAATTATAATTTGTGAGAAGATGCAGTTAAAAGGGAAGTTAATAATTAGATGGCAGTTATTTTTCTTTTAATTCCCATGTAAAAGGTATTTACTACTATTTTGTAATTTTGTAAATTAATAGAACTTTTTTGTAAATAATTGTTTCAAGGCTTCATAAGGCCTCCTCACATAAACTAATAGTATATATATATATTATAAAGTATTTATGAGTTATCATTCACCGTTTCGGAGGACAGTTGCAATATCAGCTTGGTATGCACGCAGCTCCTACAACGGAAAAGGAACACGGACGAACAAATGAGCTAAAATTTGATAGAGAAACACTAAAAACAATTTCTGACTTAAAATAGAAGCAACTTCTGACCAATAGCCCCATTCAAGATATATCTTGAATGTGGCTTTGTGCTCATTTAAAAGCACTAAATTATTAAACAAACAATCTTACTTCTAGAGCCTTTTCAGCATTTGTTTCAGTAATTACTCCAACAGCTGCATTAGCAGCCAAAATCATCAAGATGACCTGTAAACCCATAATTTTAGTTTAGTAAGAACGCTAACTAACATGGAAACGTCCCGAAAAGAACAGCCGCGAGAACATGATAGTGCAAACTAAGGGGTAAAATAGTACTGCGCCTAGCATATGATCCTTGAATATTTTTAGCCAAATAAAACTAAGCAGACATTGTGAAAACGGGAAACTTAAAGTTGTGAATTGTGATATTATAAGTTAATCGACTGGTGGACATGCTTTTGCCTGCAGAAGAGATAACTCTCTTAAGAGGAGCAGCCAATAATCTACTTAATATTTAGCCTCCAATGTGCATTAATTTCGACATTAACTCGCTAGAAATATCTTACCTGATTTTTAATTAGTAAAAGAAACCTACTAAAAAAGTGCCACAAACTAAAAACAAACACATAATATTGATAAGTTTTAGCCTCCCAACTTTCCTGTCAATCAACTCTTGGACTGCTAGAATGCACACGGAAGTGTGGACTGATAAACATAAAACCATACCCATGCATAAGTACATCAATAATTTACTGTTTTATACAAAATTATGGGAAATCTGGTAGCTTGATTCTGTAAAATGATTCTACGTGTAAGCATACTGATCCTCGTGCTTCCTTACCCACTTACAAAGACATAAAGTTTTAGATATAGTACTTAAGACAAGCAAAAAATAGCTAAACATGAATGTAGATTCTTTTTTAGGCATGAAGAAGCTATATTACGACTTACCGAAGGTTCTAAAAATGCTGTTAAACCTGTCTCTCCATCAATTAAAGCCAAAAGAAAAGATACTATTGCAGCACCAATCAATATCTTAACCAGTAAATCATCAAATTGCTTCAAGACCAGTTTCCAAAATGGAGTGCCTGCATTGAACAATTTGTAAATATGGGCAGAATAACAAAAAGAAGAAATTAGATACTAAAAGCTTATAGCGTTAAAGAGACAATGTAGAAAATTCGGATCACGAGACACCCCAACAACTTGTTAAATATGTTTTTATAAGTAAAGAAAAAATATTACTAATTTTCATCTATATACACATAAAGTTTGATAACAACGGATTGGATCGATCATGGAGTTCTTTTCCAGTCGAACAAATAACTTGAAACATTTGTAGCTAAAGCTTGCAAGAACAACATTGAAAAGAATAACCCTATATAAAACTTTTCTTTATATGAAAGCGATAAGAGATGTAAACAGTAAAAGTATAGGAAGTACACTTACTTCCTTCCTGAGGCAGCACTGAGACCATGGTTGAAGCATGAAATAGATGAGGAAAACACAGATTAGCAATAAATCAATTTCAAGAACATAAAAAGGGGAAAATTGAAGAATCACTTCAAATAGAAATTCCAATAATACAACCTGACAACCAGTAAAAAGGACCACGCTCCCGTATATACACACCACTAGATATCCCCAGTTTTCAAAACATATTTTACAAATTTGAGGTAACTCGGTACTTGGCGCAGAATAATTTTCATTCCAACTGAAATGATGTTAAGTTCGCTTAAAATGTCACTTAAAGTTTAGCAGTGTATTATATCCTGTACCTCGTATCGTGATCAAATTCCTAGTAATGTCCCTCATGTTATTTCCTATCTACTTCGAAACATATTTTTTTGTTCAAATACATGCGTAATATTATGAACTTCGTTTTCATCAGTTCTTCTGCTAATTGAAAGAGGCATAAGTTTGTATGAACCTCAGTGAATCGAATGTAATAAATAGAACGAAAAGAATTCTAAACTCTGTTTTTGTCAAGTTCATAAATACTTATATTTATGAAACATCTAGTAAAAACTTGATAGATGTGACAATTAATGTAAAATACCAGTTACAAAGACTGGCAGCCACTGTTTCTATCATAAAATATGGCATGTTCTTAATGTAAAACACTAATTATAAAGACTGGTACATACCGTTTCTACCATAAAGTCTGGCATGTTCCGCGACCTACAAAATGGCCACAATGAGACCACTATAATGGAACCATATAGGTAAAAAATAACCTGAACTCTGAAATAACACAATACACACCTGGAAATCATTAAGACCCCTGGTTGAGTCCACACCGAAGAAACCGAGAACCTGCAGAAATCTCCATAATTGACATCACTTATAATGAACAGATTCGCAAACAGAAACTCATAAAAGAAGAACGAGATCCATTACTTCTAAGAAAAACCAAAATGTAGTGTACTTGACACTACTTTCCAAACAGCTAGTGAGAGCTGAACAAGGAATTCAGGTTTATAAACCCGAACCAAATTCAAAAAACTTGCTATCACTTTCCAGACCGGTGATATAAAAGCCGAGCAAAACTGAGTTCAATTAGATTGCAATAATGTAGCACAAATCTTTCACAAATAGCACCATAGACCTGAACAGCGATATTTGGTTTGCAAAACCTGAACCAATTTCCATAGTTTGCTTATAGCCTAATACTTTTCAGACAGTGATCAAATGCCGAGCAAAATTTGATATATTTTCAAAACGACTGGGTTCGTGTAGCACAAATCCATTCACAAACAGCAATAAGAAGCAGAGCAGTTCAAGAAGTTTTTATTGGTTAACTCCAAAACAATTTCTAAATATTGCGACTACTTTCCAAAACCAGTAACCAAAGATCCAGCCCTAATTTGTAGCATTAACTCTTTCACAAAGAACACCGAAAAACTGAACAATTTTTGGTTCATAAAACCTGAACCGAATTCTTGAGTTTGCTATTACTTTCCAGAGCAGTGATCAAAGTGCCAAGTAAAATTCGACATAATATTTGTACGACTGGGTTAATGTAGCACAAATCCATCCAATAACAGCAATATGAAACAATTTAAGCAGTTTTATTGGTTAAACTCCAAAACAAATCTACAAATTCTTGTTACTTTCCAAAAAAGATAATCACATAATTAACCGCTGAGGAAAAATTGGTGCAAATTAGACGGAGAATCGTGCACGCCACTCACACTTGTGTATGTGTCTGTGTGTGTATCTACATGTCTATGAATATATATATGTGTGTGTACACACATATATGTTCCAATCGCTAAAATCATGACCGGAAACAACACATGGTATTTCCGAATCAATTAAGAAAGCTACATCCTCGTATTTCAATCCCTAATTTTCCACCTTATATTTTCAACCTAATTTTTTAATCAAAGTAGCTCGGACCTCGCGCAAAATTTTCACTCCATATGTGAAAGTTATCCCCTCCGTACGACTAAAAAGTTCAGTCTAAATTTGGAAATTAAAGTAGCTCAGACTTCACTCAAAATTTTAAATCCAAATATGAATTTCGCCTCCGCTGTGCAACATTCCTGGTAATATACATATGTGTGTGTATCGGCATTTCACTGCTAAACAACGTTACTTACACTTAAAAAATTCAGTCTAGATTGACAATTAAATTAGCTCTGACCTAAACTGCATATACGAAATTCATCGCCCTCGGTGCAACATTCCTGGTTCCGCCACTGATATATATTTACATAAATATATATGTGTGTGTGTGTAGATACATATATACACATAAATAGTCAAATAGACACGTGTATATACACACACACACATAGGTATATCGAATTTTCATTACTAAATTACTATACAATAAGAACAAAAAATCGAGTCTATATATACATAAATAAACGCATGCATATTTCTTATAAAAAAAATGCATATATACACACACACACGCACATGTATATCGAATTTTCATTACTAAATTACTATACAATAACAACTAAAAATTGAATCTATATAAATACATAAATAGACAAATGCATTATAAACACACACACACACACACACATAGGTATATCGAATTTTCATTACTAAATTACGATACAATAACAACTAAAAATTGAGTCTATATAGATACATAAATAGACAATGCATAATATATCGAATTTTCATTACGAAATTACTAGTATACAATAACAACTAAAAATTGAGTCTATAAAACAGCTCTAACCTCACAGTTTCACACACACAAACATATACATACATACATACCATATATATATATATATCTATATATATATATAGAGAGAGAGTACCTGTGATACGGATCTAGCGTAAGCGTCGTCCATATAAGAAAAGCTCAATCGAGATCACAAAATCACCCAAACCCAAATATATCGTAGTAATTAAAACTGTTACGATAATACTGTTAATTTAACTTATATATAAACTGGCGAATAGTTAAATTAACGTTACTGAGAAAAAGAAAAGAAACAAATATACGAAGAAACTGAAACGAAAAAGAGGAATTACTAGTGTGAGTGGGAGAACTTTTTTTATTTTTATTTTTAACCGGGATCTAAGGCGGCCTTAGTTTGGCTTGGGTTTTAAGCGTTATTGGTAAAAAGTGCTTTTGAGTTGTTTATTTGCTGGGATCTTATTACGCACACGCAAATGAAAAAATAGAAATTAGAATATTTATACCTGGTCCGTTTTTAACCAGTTTTTTTCAGTTAAAAATTTGCAGGAGTAAAAAATATTGTTGCTCAAAATATACACGACTGTTTGGTAAAAACTTAAAAAAACTAACTTTTAACATATTGATTTTTGACATTAGCTAATAAACTTTTACTTTTTCAATAAAAATAACTTTATAAGATATTTTTTTGATAAATTTTTAAAATATCATATTTAAACGAGCAAGTAACACGTCAATTATACGAATAAAATTTTTATTGAGATAACATCAATATTTATTTAAATTCTTAAAATGGTGGCGAGAAAGCTATCAAAATCTCTAAAATGTGACTTTTTTGTTTTTACCTTTTCTAGTTATATTTCTCCAAAATCTATATTTTTAAAAGCTAAAAAAAACAGTGATACCAAACGCATGTGCCTTTTTAAAATAAAAAAATGTAAAAAAAAATTTATGCCAAACATGCACATATTAACTTTGTATTTGACTATATTCACTTTTTATTTTGTGTACCCGACACTCATTAGCTATTTTTGCTCAAATTACAAATTTTATAATTTTTGCTGTGTTTATAAACTTTTACAACGTATTCTAAACAAATTTCATAATATTATGACAGAATATTGATTTAAATGGTTTTTTTTTAATTTAATGAATAATTTATAATAATTATTTTTTTTATTCTACAATAAAAAAATGATTTTCTCGTAACAAAAAGTTTGTATCGATAAATGTATAATTGTAATTGTAAATTTTGTAGTAATTTGATGTAGCAATATACGCCTATTTTACTTGCATGCACACTAGGTTCTGTTTGTTTTGAAGTAAAATAGAGGCCGAAAAATATAGTTTTTGTTGCGTTTGTTTCGAGAAAGAATCTGTTTTCCAGAAAAATAGTTTCCACAATTAAGGGAAAATTAAAGTTTTTTTTTAAAAAAAATATCAAGAAAATATTTTCACGAGCCATAACAAAAGGTAACTTATGGTGAAAATGAGAAACAAAGTTAAATTTAACTTATAATAACTTAAAATAATTTACTAGTTAAATTTTTAGAAGTAATCTATTAAGGAAAAAGTAACTTTTAAGTTGAGACCATTTTTTTGCATGCATAAGTTAAAACCAATACAGAAATTATGTAAAAGCTAATTTAATATGTATAAATAAAAAGTAACTTATAACCGGTTCGTTGGTAAGTAATTGGTCACGTCTTAACTTATAAGTGACTTGTAAATATATAAACACATTCTATTAGATTTTTTTACTATTGGTTTATCTGTGAGAAAGCTAAAAAAAAACACAAATTTCTAACTGCTACGATTTTGAGCTTTTTTGTCTTTTTACCCAATAACTAGCTTTTTAAGAGCTAAAAAATCTGACATATACCAAACACTCATGAATTTTTTAATGAAAAAGCTAAAAAGCCTAAGAAAGTTGCCAAACATGCACAATATAAAATTTGCGGAAAAAATTTCCGCAAAAAATTTGTTGCAGCTTCCAAACAGAAAATATGGGAAAATAAAAGGTTTTTACAGACATATGTTTTCCAATGAAAATAATTTTACACAGACAAATATTTTCCGAAGAAAGAAACAGAGCTTAAAATTAGTACTAATTTTTGTAACATATACACCAACTTGAATGAACGTTTCTCTTGTTCATTGAAATTAAGTTGCACTTTTGTATATATCATAATAATGATTTTTTATACACAAGTACTTCAAACTCAAATTTCACTAATTTTCTTAATTAAGTAGATGTTTGGTTAAGTAAATTAACTTGTTGATTTGGTTATTTCAACCAATTTGACGTGTGATAACGGGATTTGATACATTTCACTAATACCCTATATATCCATGTTTAGGGGGAGATTTTTTTTTCATATGAAAAATGCTCAATCCTATAACAACGTGGAATCCCACGTCTACGTGGCAATTTTTTTTTTTTTTTTATTCTGTTATTTCGTGTTTTTTATGTGATTTAGTTTTTATATATCAAAAACTTCCCCAATTTTACCCAAAAACTTTATCAATTTTATTCAAAAAAAATTTTAACCATCAACCATCAAATTATTCATATATCAAATTAATATATTTTTTTATCAAATCAATATCACTCTCTACCACTACAATTATCCCAAATTTTACAAAAAAAAAAAATCTCCCAATTTACCCAAAAAAAAAAAACTTTCCCAATTTTACCCAAATTCCACGTCTACGTGACAGTCCGCTGCGAAATTATTATTTATTTTTTTATTTATTTTTTCTTTTGTGATTTCGTTTTTTTATGTGATTTCGTTTTCATATATCAAAAAATTCTCCAATTTTATCCAAAAAAACCATAACCATCAACCATCAAATTCTTCATATATCAAATTAATATATTGGGAAAGTTTTTTTTTGGGTAAATTGGGAGATTTTTTTTTGGTAAAATTTGGGATAATTGTAGTGGCAGAGAGTGATGTTGATTTGATAAAAAAATATATTAATTTGATATATGAAGTAATTTGATGGTTGATGGTTAAGATTTTTTTTAATAAAATTGATAAAGTTTTTGGGTAAAATTAGGAAAGTTTTTGATATATAAAAACTAAATCACATAAAAAAACAAAATAACTGAATAAAAGAAAAAAAAAAAAAATTCGCTACATAGACGTGGGATTCCACGTTTGTTATAGGATTGAGCATTTTCCATATGGAAAAAAGAGGGATTCTTTATTACATATGAGAATTACTTATGAGTATAAGATACGTGGGATTGCAGCAATCCCACGTCTACGTGTCACTGGAAAATATAATTTTTTTTTCTTTCTTTTTTTGTATGTGATTTTGTTTTTTTTATTTCGTTTTCGTATATCAAAAAAATTCTCAATTTTACCTAAAAACTTTTCCAATTTTATTCAAAAACTTCCCCAATTTTATATAAAAAAAAAAACTATAACCATCAACCATCAAACTACTTCATATATCAAATTAATATATTTTTTTATCAAATCAACGTCACTTTACCACTACAATTATCATCAATTTTACCAAAAAAAAACCTCTCAATCTAAAAAAAAAAAAAAACTTCTTCAATTTTATCAAATTAATATATTTTTTTATGAAGTAGTTTGATGGTTGATGGTTGATGATTATAGTTTTTTTTTTATATAAAATTGGGAAGTTTTTAAATAAAATTGGAAAAGTTTTTAGGTAAAATTGGGGAATTTTTTGATATACGAAAACGAAATAAAAAAAACAAAATCACGTAAAAAAAAGAAAAGAAAAAAAAAATATATATATTTTCCAGTGACACGTAGACGTGAGATTGCTGCAATCCCACGTCTCTTATATTCGTAAGTAATTCTCATATGTAATAAAGAATCCCCCATGTGTTTAGGACCGGCTATAGCCCGATACAAATAAATTGGAGGATTATTCACATGCATTCGTCACTAGCAAAATATAAGCAATTAATTTCAAAATATAGTTTAAATAAATTTCATTGCTCAGGCGAAAGTATATCCGGCCATTGTGTGCATTAATATTACTCCATGTTATTAATTTCATAAGATAGTTTGAATATATTCCAATGCTCATTTGATAATTATAAAATAAAATAAACAAGATTTTATTAGATGTGAACTAATGAATGAAGAAAACAAATACTTCCCAATATTTAATATCCCTTATTTCACACACATAAGGCCATTTATTCTTTTAAAATTTATTTAAAAACATCATTATTCCCTCATAACTAACACAATTTCATGGTCTACAAAGATATCAATTGTCTATTCAATAGTTTTATTCTCAGTTCAGCACCATTTCATAATATTTCAACAAAGGTCAGTAATCACGACCACAATTCGACTTAAGACGACGTGGAAAGTCGTCATGGGATGGGAACATTTTAGCCCAGCAAGAATCGTAAATCTGATTACTAACGGCTTCACAACATCGGGAATCGATTCTGCTAAATTTACCCTTAAAAAGTGCCTCGAAAACCTGTGGTATACACCCATCTATATTTATTAAAGTCGACCAACAAGTTGAAACATCATCATTCCTCTCGTAACCTCCTCCGTACCCTCCTCCATACAACAAAAACCTCGAGATTGTTCTTGGAATTTTTTGTGGCGTAGGTTCCATTGAAGGTTCCATCGACTGGCCGAAACTAGGTACGGTAGCTGAAGCAAGAGTGAGCACCAATATGGCTAAAAATGAAACGTTGGTCACCATGGTTAATTTTGGAGAAGCAGGTACCACAATTGCTAATTTGTGTAGTCCTTAATTAACTGACTTGTGTATTGTTTTGTGGTATAAGGTTGTTTATATACTACGACTTGTGAGTAATAAATTCAAACATTAATTAATGTTCTTGTAGAATTACTACTCCAAATTTATAACTTCAACAGTTTTACAATTGGAATTTAATTAGCCAGTACGTTTGAAATTGAAGTCCTGTGAGAGACATATACGATATGAATTGATTATTGTCATTAATTAAAATTTAAATGTAATACCATATCAACTTTAATAGTATCATCTTTCAAAAGTTGACACTTTTATATACATTTGAAAGGCTGTAGGTTTTATAATACGCCCCAATATTTTATGCTGTTGTTTATTTTGTTATCCTTGAAGCACGAGTGTCGAACACGATTACACGAGCCGGAAAAAAGATGGAAGTCGGGAAAAAAATGTTCTACTATAATATAAATACGATTTAGTCCGAGACATTACAATTTTGCTACATCTAATAATTACAATTTACGGACATAGGATAATGTGTTTAAAAAGTTTGATGGACAAGGGGTTTGGACTACTACTTAAAACTGGCTAGATTCATAGCGAAGGTCATGAGATTTTCGTAACGAGTGATCCGGTTCGAGATTTTCATAACGAGTGATCCGGTTCGAAGTGGTAACACGCTAATTTTATAAAAAGATAAAATATAGGCACGTCCTTACTTGTCATATCATATATTTTTATAAAAATGAAGTATATATGGTTCTGTCTTACTCCTATTGTATTCGACACTCGGAGTTTTTTGCTGAAATGGTCTACTGTGGACAGTTAAAGCCCAGAATGGGCTACCTTTCTGAAATATTCCCAAAATGGTCTACTTTCGAAAAACGACCGATCGAAATGGTTAAAACGATCGGTCGTTTTATTATTGAACTCTCTGGAACAATTTGGACAATAAACGATCGGTCGAATTGGACAATACGACCGGTCGTTTTTCAGACAAAAACGATCGGTCGTTACGTACATTTCGATCGGTCGTTTTTCGGAAATACTTGTACTTAAAAAACTCATCTCATTTCCACAGACCACTGTACTCATCTCATTACCACTGTAAAAATAAAAAAAACAGAGCTCTTATATCATTTTAGGGCAAATCTCAGATCTCTTCCAAAACAGGTAAAAGCTCAATATTTTGTGTTGTTGGAGTATTATTTGAGTAAAATTGTTAATTTTACCGTGTGTTTATCGAAATGAAAAATCCTACAATTATGTGTTATTGGGGAGGTACGATAATGGAAACTATTAGCGAGGGGTTATCTTATGATATTTCTTATAAAAAATTTTTTAAGGTATCTAGAAACACGACATACGACCAATTTTTGGAAAAATTGTTTAAGGTACTTGATGTGTCATCGACTTCAAATCGTTTGAGTTTAACATGTCGTTATCCATATCTGACTACACTTACTGAGTTTAAATATATGCGATTGGCTGTTGATGATAATGATTCGTTGGAAACCATGCTTGAGTTAATAGAAGAAAATGGAAGAACGTTTATAGAGTTATATGTTGAAATTGAGCAAGTTTACTCTTCTGATCAAGATTACGGGTTGTATTATAATATTCTTTCCACTAATGAAATCGGTACATCAAGTGGAACACCCATTCGACAAGAGCCAATGCATGAAATCGGTACATCAAGTAGAACACCCATTCGACAAGAGCCAATGCTAGAGGTATATTCTGAGAACAACGAACCAGATTTGACACATTTGGATGCAGTGTGTCGATTGGCAGATAATATTGGTTGGTCGATAGAACTTGGGGATGAACCAGAGGATGAAGATCCGGACTTCAATATTAGCGAAAACGAGTCTGACGATGACGAAGAAAATGTACAAGAAGTTGAGTACGAAGAATTATCCTCTGAAATGGGCTTGTATATGGATGAGGATGAAAACGACCAATCAAGTGGGTCACAATTGGCGAATAATACTATTCCCGATGAAATTCCTATGCATCAACCAATGTCAAGTTTGTTTAATGAACCGTTCGACACTCAAGAAAATTACATTAACCAGAGAAGCAATTATATGATGTATCCTGGATTTTGGGATCCTCAAGTTAATGATCCTTTTGTTGGTCTTTTATTTAGGGATAAAGAAATGTTGAAAAAGGGAATAAAACTTTGGTCAATCAAACGTAACATCCATTTTTCCACTAAAAGTTCGAAGGCCAAATTTTGGGAAATTCGTTGTAAACTGGCCGAAACTCAACAATGCAAATGGAAACTACGAGCTTCGCTAAGAAAGAAACATGGATTTTTTGAAGTGTCGGTGTACAACGGTCCTCATACATGCATTCATGCCGAGCTTACAACTGATCATCCACAGTTAGATTCCAATCTTGTTGCCCAAACCATTCGAAATGCCATCACAACTAATCCTATGATGAAGATTTCATTAGTTAAAGAGATTGTGAATGCCCGTTTTGAAATGTCAGTTTCATACAAAAAAGCTTATTTGGGTAAACAAAAAGCAATCGCAGAGATATTTGGTAATTGGGAAGACTCGTATAAGGTTTTACCTAAATTTATGAAAGCGCTTCAAAAGTATAATCCCGGTACCGTTGCTTCTTATGAGACCACGCCAGTTTACGATGCGGTAACAAATACAGTGGGTGAGGTATTGAACAGATTTTTCTTCACATTTAAGGCCGTTATTGATGCATTTCAGTATTGTAGGCCAGTTATCGCTATTGATGCTACTCACTTATATGGGAAGTATAAAGGTAAGATTTTGTTGGCCATGGCATCGGATGCAGATAATCATGTTTTTCCCATTGGTTGTGCATTTGTTGCTGAGGAGAGTACAATTTCGTGGAGCTATTTTCTTTCCAACATTATGCGACATGTGATTAAAGAGCGCATGAATATTTGTCTAATTTCGGATAGACATGCTGGTATTCTAAGTGCAGTGAGAGGCGTTTGGCGTGGTCCAGGTTTTGTTCATCGATATTGTTCAAATCATTTTTTGGATAATTTTAAGAAAGCTTTCAGAGGAGATCCTGACTTACACAAGTTAGTGGAGAACGCCATTTGGGAATTACAAGAAAGAAAATTGAAAAGAATCATGGAAGCAATAAAAGTCATGAATCCTCAAGCATATCAATGGTTGATAAGAGAGCCTGCGGAAAAATGGTCATATTTTCATGATAAAGGGAGGCGACATGGTAACATGACCACAAACATGGCTGAAATTTTCAATAATGTCTTAAAAGCTGCTCGTAATTTACCAATCACTGCTGCTGTGCAGCTTATTTTCTATAAGTTGGTACACTATTTTTGCGAGCGGAAAAAGATAGTAATCGGGATGAGAAACAGCGGCACAAGATATGGTCCCAATATTCTCAAAATTTTAGACAAACGAAGGTCGGACATTGGTCATACCAATGTTACTTTCGATTATGAAAGAGGGGTTTATTCCGTGTGTACAAGTTCAAGAAATTCCAGGGGCGGCAATACTCAAGTTGTCGACTTTTCACTTTGGCAATGCGATTGCGGTAAGTGGCAGAGTGATGGAATCCCTTGTTCACATGTGTTTTCCGTATGCGCTGCAAACCGTCTTGATTGGGAAGCTTACATAGTAAAATATTACACGCTTGAATCATACGAAGGTACGTACTCGGCGCAATTTTCTCCTATTCGGCATCAAGACTATTGGGATGAATGTGATAGATTATTTCTTCCGGATGTTACTCTTTTAAGAGAAAGGGGTCGTCCAAGATCTACTCGTATTCATAATGGTATGGATCAGTCGGAGAGACGAGCACGTATGAGATGTTCTAGTTGTCAAGGGCGAGGACATGATTGTCGTAAGTGTCCGTATCCAATACGTCCTCGACGCTTATGATTTTAGCTGTAATTGTCCGCTTGTAATTGTACGCTTATCAACGAGACAATATGTATCTTGTACTATTTTAATTTTCCGCTTGTAATTGTCTTTTTTAAGATGAAATATATATATTTATTCTCAGTGTTTTTTCATACTGTTTTTTGAGAAGATAAACTGGTTTGTTAAGTATGAGAGTAAATAAATAAATGCAATTAACATAAAAAGTAGAATGAACAACATAAATAAATAAGTGCAATTAACATAAATATATATATTTGATTGATTTTATATATATTTTAGTATTTTTATATATTTTTCTTCAGTGTCGAAAATTAAAGTGCAAAAAATTCTTCGTTTTTACACAAACGACCGATCGTTATGCAAAAACGACCAGTCGTTTTTTATGTGTGCTCACTGGAAGAATTTTGTCCAAAAACGATCGATCTCTGTGAAAAACGACCGATCGTTTTTACACAGACGACCGATCGTTATGCAAAAACGACCAGTCGTTTTTTATGTGTGCTCACTGGAAGAATTTTGTCCAGAAACGATCGATCGTAAGTACAAAACGACCGATCGTTTTCCTGTTTTTCAGCCTTTTAACTCGTTTGAAACCCTAATTCTATTTCATTCAACTAATTCAACAATTATATCAACCATCTCTCTCTTTCAAAATCGCCTCTTTCTATCAAAATTTATCAAAAATCCCAAATATCTACAAATATATAACTCAATTCTCTTATTAATACTTATAATCAACAATCGATTGATTCCGTTTCTTAAAAACCCTTTTTTTTCAAAATACCAATTTTCCCAAAACCCTAATTTTTTTTATAATCCAACCATGGTTCGCACCAAGAAAGCTCAATCACACATCGTCGACGAACATGAGGACGACTACGTGCCTCCGTCCCCGAGCCGCCCCCGTGTTCCTCGCGCTCGACGAACCGGCCCCTCCACCGCTCCACCATCGGGCCCCGGTGCCTCTTCCGGCTCTCTTCCTCCTCTCTATCCACCTACAATGGGTAAAAGAGCTATATTGACTAACTTTACCATAGACATGCCTTTATTTATGGAACGTTTTCCCCTTCTTATGCAAGATTTAAACTTCCAAAAACTCAACGTAATTCTTACTCTAAAAGAGCCTTTCTTCATTGAAAATATATATGAATTTTACTATAACCTAGTTCTTGATAGGGATCATGATAACGCACTCCGCGTGCGTTCAATGTTTAATGGCCAACCCTTCGTTTACGGTATAGACCGTTTACGAAATCTTCTACACCTCGATGCCGAGGGGGTGTACGAGCAAGATGACGAACTTTGCGAAATGCTCAACATCGTTAATTTTACCGATTTCAAAGATGAGCTATTTCATCCCGCCCACAACAATCGCTCTAACAAAGCCCACGGCCTTCTCTTCCGAAATAAATTAGCCTACCATATCCTCTCCCATATTGTCGTCCCCCATACCTCAAACTTCACAGATGTTACCAATGAGTACATCTTCCTCCTAGGGTGCATCCATCGCCGAGTCAAAATTGACTTCGCGTCACTCATCTTCTTTAAGATGGATTCGCTAAAAACGAAATCCAAGAATGGGTTACCTTACGGTGCCTTGATTTCGGCCATCTTAAAGGACTTAAACCTTGTCCCCGGTGGTACCTTGTTCAAGAACAAGGACAAACACATTTGGGACACTTCCTATCTTGCCCAAATGTCAATAAAATTCAACACTACCGCCAAGACCATTACTTGGTCTGATAAACGGGTGTCCGGCCCCGGCTATACTACTCTTTCCCTCGAAGAGGAAGAATATGTCGGCCCTAAGGCCACACCGCAAGCCGCTCGTGAGGATGTGCCTATTTCCTCCGAGTCCCTTCCCCCGTCTCACATAATGCCTTCCTCTTCTCGTCCCACTCGAGGTCGCGGAAAAGCTCAAGTCGGATCTTCCAACCGTCCTCCGCGCACCCAACAATTCTACGACGATCTATACATCGACCAATATCAAAATGGGCGACTCCACCGACGCATGTTTCGCTCCATGAACACAAGTCAAGAAGATTTGGACGAAATTGATAGGATAAGCGCCGAGCAACGGGCAAAGTTCTACGGGTATTTTCCCGATCTAGCCGGTCCCAACAATGACGAAGACGAAGACGAAGAGGACGACGCGACCTCCCACCGCGACTAGGCGGTTATTTTTTTATGTTTTTAATGATGTTTTTTGCGTTGTATTTCCGTTGTTTTTCATTTTCTTTCGAACTACGTTGTTTTTGATGTAATAAGTAGCAAACGCTTTGCAATTATGTTATGAATCTTTTTTATGTTGCTATTTATCATTACATGTTAAATTGTATGACGTTGTGAGATTGCGTATTTATAATTCCACAAATGCGATTTTGATGTTATTATAACTTGTGCGTATATATATCTATAGTTGATTGGGTTATTTGTGTTGTTTTCATTTGTGGCGATTGACCGTTTTTAGGCAAAATTATGGCCAATTTTTCGCTTGCATTTGATCGTTCGTTTTCCTTAATCGTTTAGCTTTGTTTACCTTCGTTTTAAATCGGATGTTTTAAATCGGATGTTTAGTAAAACGTCACCTACACATCTTATACTAAACATATTAATTTACGACATCATTTTATGTGATAATATTTTTGCTATAAATCTTCCGGACAATCCGATGTACTAAACATATTAATTTACATCATTTTTTAAGGGATCATGTTCAAAAAGGGATCATGTTGAAAAAGGATCATGTTTTTATATATTTTTTGCCAAATCAGTGTCGAAAAGTGCCAAAAATTCTTCGTTCTATAAATTCTTTACAGTCGATCGGTCGACTGTGAAAAACGACCGATCGTTTTTACACAGACGACCGGTCGTTTCTGTAAAATGATCGGTCGTATTATATCTTGGCTCACTGGAAGAAATCTCATCTAAAACGATCGGTCGTTTTAGCTTTATGATCGGTCGTTTTTTGTGCTTCAATGTTTCGGTTTTCTCGACAAACTTCGAAATCTCGTAAATAATGCGTTTCAAATCCGATTGAGGTTCCGCTTGAACCATTGGCTTGGTAATTACGCATTCTATTATTTAGAACCTTTAACACACTCGATAAATGATTAGTACGCAAAACGAGCTTTTATCATGTTCTACAAATATTGTTATCATCAAAATGGGTACATAACGTTTTGCTTAAAGAAGTATAACCGAAATGTGTAGATAACGTTTTACTTGGTTAAAAGATTTCTTTGAAAAGAACAAGTAAATGTCATAACAGATTTAAAACGAAGTATAACAAAGCAAAACCGATAAAGGTTAACGAAAGATCTATATGCACGCGAAAAATCGGCCATAGTTTTGCCTAAAAAAAGGTCAATCGCCACAAATGAAAGACATATAAATAACCCAATCAACTAGCCAACTAGCAATTTAAGCGCACTAAATGCAATATCATAAGATAAAAACGCATATTATGAAGCACATTCTCGCAACGTCATAGATTATAACAACCATGTTTAAAACCAACATAAACACAATTCATAATATAATCATGCTACTTATTACATCAAAAACAAACGAAGTTCGTAGAACGGGAAAGAAATACAATGAAACAAAAAGAGAGGTATTTCTCCCCCTTGACAACATAAAAAAAAAACATGAAAATGAATAAAATGATATCCGCCTAGTCGCGGTGGGAGGTCGCATCATCCTCTTCGTCTTCGTTGTTGTCATGGGGCCCGGCAAGATCGGGAAAATAGCCGTGGAATTTCGCCCTTTGCTCAGCGCTCAACCTATCGATTTCGTCCAAATCTTCTTGACATGTGTTCATGGCACGAAACATGCGTCGGTGAAGTCGCGCATTTTGATATTGGTCGATGTAGAGATCGTCGTAGAATTGTTCGTTGCGCGGAGGACGGTGAGAAGATCCTACTTGAGCTTTTCCTTGTCGTCGAGAGGGACGAGAGGATGTAGGAATATCGGTGGGGGGAAGAGACTCGGAGGAGAAATCCTCACGTGCGGCTTGTGGTGTTGGCTTAGGGCCGACGTATTCTTCCTCTTCGGGGGTGAGAGGAGCATAGTTGGGGCCGGATACCCGCTTACCGGACCAAGTTATGGACTTGTCGGTATTATGGAATTTTATGGACATTTGGGAAAGATAGGAAGTGTCCCAAACATGTTTGTCCTTGTTTTTGAACAATGTTCCACCGGGAACGAGGTTTAGGTCCTTTAAGATGGCCGAAATCAAGGCACCGTATGGTAGCCCATTTTTGGATTTCGTTTTAAGCGAGTCCATCTTAAGGAAGATGAGGGTAGCAAAGTCGAGTCGGACTCGGCGATGGATGCACCCAAGAAGAAAGATGTACTCATTGGTAACATCCGTGAAATTGGAGGTATGAGGGAGGACTATGTGAGAAAGGATGTGGTAGGCTAGTTTGTTACGGAATAGAAGGCCATGGGCTTTGTTGGAGCGATTTTGATGAATGGGATGAAAAATTTCATCTTTTAGATCATTGAAGTGGTCGATCTCGAGAGTCTCACAAAGTTCCTCACTAGACTCATGGAAACCGCCGCTATCTAGGCGTAAGAGAGTTCGTAGACGGTCTATACCGTAAACGAAAGGTTGTCGGTTAAACGATGAACGCAAGCGGAGTGCGCCATCATTATCCCTATCGAGAACTAGGTTATAATAAAATTCGTAGACATTTTCTTTGTAAAAAGGCTCTTTAAGAGTGAGGATAGTATCGAGTTTGTAAAAACTTAAATCTATCATTAGAGCGGCAAATCGTTCACGGAATAAACGCATATCTAGAGTGAAGTTGGTCAATATACCTCTTTTACCCATCTCGGGTGGATAGAGAGGAGAAAGAGGGCCGGAAGAGGAACCGGGGCCCGAGCGAGAAGCGGTGGAGGAGCCGGTGCGTGGGGCACGAGGAATAGCCGGACGGCGAGGTGGTGGAGGCACGACCTCGTCCTCATGTTCATCAACGAGGTTGAGTGACGCTTTCTTCGTACGAACCATTGTTGAATAAAATGGGTTTTGAAGAAAATAGGGTTTCTAAGAAACGAAATTAATCGATAATCGATTATACGGATAATAGGTGAAATTGGGTGATATTTTTATAGAAAATTAGGTTTTATTGAGGAATTTTGATGGATTTGGAAAGAGGGAGGCGATTTTGGAAGAGAGGATGAATATATTTTGTGGAATGAATGAAATTAGGGTTTTGGAAGAGGTTTTAACACAGTGAAACAGAAAAACGATCGGTCGTTTTTATATTTCGACCGATCGGTGTGGAACGAAAATGTTCCAGTGAGCAAACCTTAAAAACGACCGATCGCTACTATAAAACGACCGATCGTTTTAAGTAGAAATTCTTCCAGTGACACAACACAAAAACGACCGATCGCTATGCTAAAACGACCGATCGTTTTTGGTCTGAAACACGACCGATCGTAATGTACATAACGACCGATCGTTTTTGGTCCAAATTGTTCCAGAGAGTTAATGATAAAAACGACCGGTCGTTTTATTCATTACGATCGGTCGTTTTTCGAAAGTAGACCATTTTGGGAATATTACAGAATGGTAGCCCATTCTGGGAATTGATTTTGGACACTGTACCATTTCAGCAAAAAACTCCGACACTCGCACACTCGTTCCAGTGTGCTACATATAAGTTCAAAACTGTATTGTATTTTATGCAACAACCATATTTGCTACTAGGAGAAACGGGAGAAATGGAAGCAGGAAACGATACGGGAAACGGAAGCGTTAAACGTACAAAATAAATAAAAATTATAGGTGAAATAACAGGGAGCAAGAAACGAGAAATTCTGGAAACCAAAAAAACGCAATTTTTGTTTGGAAAAACGTGTTTTATGACAAAAAAAAAAACATGGCTGGCCAAAAATCGGTTTAGTTTGATTTTTGACGAAAATGCAAACCAAACCACTAAAAATTGGTTTAGTTTGGCTCAACATAATGGTTTAAACTATAACTAATAATAAAATCAAGGAATGTTTTAACAAAAATTACCCCCCTTGTTCTAACAAAATAAACATAATAATGGAACAAAACTAATGCATACATTAAACGTTAGAAATAAAATGACTTTTATGTATAACGAACTTACTCGTAGTAACAAAATGACTTTAACGTATAAGGAACTTACGTATAGTAACAAAACGACATACAAAAAATTAATTTGTTCATAAATTATAATTATATATATGATATTTATACAATCATAGTACATAATTGTAAACCATTGGTTCAATCAGTTTTAAAAACACTCAAGCCGCAGACTAATGCAACTAAATCAGTTCGTGAATTAGTAAACCAAACCGAATAACAATAAGTCTGGTTTGGTTTTTGATCGGTTCGATCGACCTATGGTCTTGAATGCAACAAATTGTTCTAAAAAGCGACCCTGGACGTAAATTACGTGGAGACTACAAGTTTAAAGCAAACATGTCAAGATAGCTATACATCATTTTTAGCTAAATTTTATAGATTTTGTTTTAAAATTCATACTCTAACAGCCTGTTTATATGCTAGCCAAAATTAGCCGCTGTTAGTTTTGTTAAATTTTCAGAATAACCAGAATAGCATATTTACAATTCTATCTAAACTTTAACACAAAAATCACACTTTATTAGTTTTAGCCATCTATTTTTACAATTAAAAAAATCCAGCTTATCTATTATTACTCGCTATTTTCATTTTAATATTACATTTAATATTTTGGTCACATATTTTCCTTGTTGTTGGGTGCCCATAAAACAAGTGTATTCAATAGATAGGTCCGGAAAAATAAATTTATTTTATTGTTTATTTAGAAATTGGGGTAATAAACCTTATCAAAGAATATTATTTTTGGTGGTAATAACAACTTGTAAAGTATATATTTATAACCAAGTTTCTTCATTGTTATTGTTAAGCTGAGATGCCAAATTAATTTGAAAACGAAAACTTGCAAATGGGACCGGGATCAAACCGGAATTGCGCAGATGGTTTGATCTTTTATAATTTATCATCGATCAACTTGTAAATTGGTCTTTCACACACATTACATTGTTAACATGATTTGCATAATATTTTCAAATAAAAATGATATTTCGTCAAAATGAAATTCGTGATCAAATTGGTAGAAACGTGAGAGGCCGTAGCCGAAATAGTTAATTTTGTTACTTTTTTATGTTTGTATACTCGTTATTTTTTCATAATAATGTTTTATTTTGTAATCTTTCAATGAACTACGTTTTACAAATTAAATATTTAGTATGATTATATTAATTGGAATGAACTATTCACAACGAAAAGTAAAAAAGTAAACCGAAATTACCAAACAACATTTTTATTGAAAATTAAACTTTTACGGTGTTCACCAAACAGAATTAACTTAATAAAAAATAATCAGAAAAGTATAATTTTCTACCCTCATATAGAAAGTATACTTTTATATTTAAATGATGCGAACAAACGAGGCCGCTATCAACTTTATTGTGGCCCCATTTTTCCTCACTACTTATCTTTCTCTCATATATTTTGTCAATTTATAAATAGTAAAATAATAATGTTTCATCTTAATATCTATTTTGTTAAAGAGTCTAACTTTATGTCAGAACGAGTATCAGTTAAAGTTGAAAAAATGAGATTTTTATGTTAAGTTTGTTGAGTGGGAGGCATAGCATGGTATGATTGATCTTAATATACTAGGCGCAATGTTCTAAAATGAGCGGTTAGGCACAAATTAGGCGACGCCTATACGGTAGGTGGAGCCTAAAAGGCCTAAGATATTAGGTGAGATTAAGCGAATTAGGTGATGAATAAGCAAATTAGGCGACGATTGAGCATAATTAGACGTTAGACTGCTAGTTTCAACAAAAATAGGCGTCAGACGGCTAATTTCCGCCTGAAATGCGGTTGCGCCTTTCACAACCTTTACTAGACGTAACTAAAACTATCATTGCAACGAATGAACGAACCATTAAAATAAGAGGTCGTGATCTTTGCTTATACATGTCTATTGCCTTTTCCTTTTCGTTTTTGCCTTTTGTATCCGAAATTGGCGAGACAACGCTTAAAATCGAGGATCAGAAGGTGCCTAAATACGAAATACATTGCATATCAAACCGTCTCATTTTTTACCATTTTATCTTGGAGTCGACGAGAAGTTTTAGTTCGCACACTATGGATATTTTGGACAGAATGTTAATCGAGTTCTGAGACTCTGTCTTTTATTACACATTAACTCTTTTTCACTATCTAAAAATACATGACTGACGGTTTTCTAATACTGATTCAGAAGAAGGTATATAGATTTATTCATGTTTAAGGTGTATTTTATTGTTGCTGTGTAACATTACGTCGGTTATATAATAATGAAAATTTTATATTAAAATAAGAAGAGTAAAGTATACAGTGTTTGTTTTGGTTAGGGTTTAACATAATTCTGTATCTATCTTTCACCACCCTCTCTCTCTCTCTCTATATATATATATATATATGTATAAACAACATAACAAGAGATGTTAACGGTTCATCGGAACAGCTCGATAGAGTGGAAGCCGACGGCGGTGTTGGCTTTAGCAACCAGCGTAGACGGGTCTCAGGTAGCGGCAGCGCGTGAAGACGGCTCAGTCGAAGTCTGGCTCGTCTCACCTGGCTCCGTCGGTTGGCACTGCCACCTCGTAATTTCTCTCACTTTATTGTTTTTTCCCTTTTTATTTTTTACTGTTAGTGATTGGGGTTTACCGTAGTAATTTTTTTACGGTACGGGAAGGTGCAGTAATTTATTGTTATTATAATTATTCTGGCTCGTCTCCCTTAGCTCCTTCGTTTGTCACTGCCACCTCGTAATTTCTCTCTTTTTTACTTTTTTTTTTTAATATTAGTGATTAAGATTTACTGTAGCCTCTTTTTTTTTACCTCCCGGGAAGGTGTAGTAATTTCTTGTTTATATAAATTATGTTTATTTACTGTGAATGATTAGGATTTAGACTAAATGCTGTTCTTCAGTTTTGGTATACATATATATATATATATATAATTTTTTTGTTGTCATTCCTCATTTATTACTACTATTTTGCTTTTTTGTCCGTTTTTTATTTATCGTAAATGATTTGAGATTTACTGTAGTTTTTTTTTACTGTCCGGGAAGGTGATGGAATTCAATTATGCAGCATATAAGTGAATACTTTGGATAAAATGGAGTTGTATGTGTTTGTGTGTGTGTGTATTTTACCGTTGATGATTAGGATTTACCGTAGTATTTTTTTTTAACTGTCCGGAAAGGTGCTGGAATTTGATTATGCAGCATATATATGAATATTTTGGATAAAATGGAGTGGATTCTAGTATATGTATATATGATTTATTTACTGTGAATGATTAGGATTCACTGTAGTGTTTTTTTTCTTACTGTCCGGGAAGGTGCTGGAATTCAGTTATGCAGTGTATTTATGGACATTTTGGATAAATTGAAGTACATTCTTGTATAGATATATGTGAATTAATACTACTATTAGTTTGTAGGTATACGTGTGTGTTATTTATTTACTGTGAATGATTAGGATTTACAGTAAATAAATAAAGTGGTTTGGTTAGGGTTTATAGCAGCGTGCTCTTCCCGACCTTCAACAAATTACAATCAATAGGTTTACATAATTCTGTATCTATCTATCTTTCACTTCCCTCTCTCATCCCCCCCTCTCTCTCGTATCTCTTTCTCTCTCTAGACCATATATATATATATAACAACAGATGTTATCAGTTCATCGGAACAGCTCGATAGAGTGGAAGCCGATGGTGGTGGTGGCTTTAGCAACCAGCATCGACGAGTCTCAGGTAGCGGCGGCGCGTAAAAACGGCTCCGTCGAAGTCTGGCTCGTCTCCCCTGGCTCCGTCGGTTGGCACTTCCACCTCGTAATTTCTCTCTCTTTATTACCTTTTTCTTATTTACCGCTAGTGATTAAGATTTACTGTAGCCTCTTTTTTTTTATCTTCCGGAAAGGTTCTGGAATTAAATATTGTATAAGTGCATATTTTGGATAAATAGATTATTGTATATATATACTATTTATTTACTGTGATTCTGTGAATGATTGGGATTTGCAGTAAATGCTGTTCTTCAGTTTAGGATTACATATACATGTATACACATAAATATTATCCTTGACTCGGTCGGTTGGCACTACCACCTCGTATTTCTCTCACTCTATTTCGCTTTTTTCTTTTTCCTTTTTTTACGGTTAATGATTAGGATTTACTGTAGTGTTTTTTTCTTACTGTTCGGGAAGGAGCTGGAATTCAATTATGCAGCATATAAGCGAATATTCTGGATACATAGATTATTGTGTATATTGTATATTTTATTTATTTACTGTGGATGGTTAGGATTTACAGTAAATGATGTTCTTATGTACTTATTTGGTATTATAGGAGGTAATATATTGCTAATGTTGGATGTTTTTTAAATAAAACATTAAAAGACAATGTGAAAATGGAGTATATTATTGTAGCAATAAATTGATTGGAAATTACAGTTGTCTGACCAAAATTCACGTGTATATTTCCTCTATTATTATTATTGTTGTTGTTATTATAATTATTCTGGCTTGTCTCCCCTGGCTCCGTCAGTTGCCTCCGTCGTTGGCACTGCCAGCTCGTATTTCTCTCACTTTATTCCCCTCTTTTTTCTTCTTTCCCGTTATTGATTAGGATTTACATTGGTCTTTTTTTTACCGTCCGGGAAGGTGCAGTAATTTATTGTTTACATATATATTATGTTTATTTACTGTTAATGATTAGGATTTATACTAAATGCTGTTCTTAAGCAATGCAGCTTATTTGTTATTTTAGGGGGAACATATTGCTAATATTGAATGTTTGTAAACAAAATGTTAGTAAATGACAATGTGAAAAGGGAGTATTCTAATTTAGCTGTAAAATGACTGGAAATTACAGTTGTCTAACCGAAATTCATGTGTATATTTTATTCTATTATTATTATTGTTGTTGTTGTTGTTATTATAATTGTGTTGGCTCGTCTCCCCTGGCTCCGTGAGTTGGCACTGCCACCTCGTATTTCTCACACTTTATTCCCCTCTTTTCTTTTCTTTTTTACCGTTAATGATTGGGATTTACCGTAGCCTTTTTTTTACCGCTAGGAAGGTGCTGGAATTTGTTTGTGCAGCTTATATATGAACATTTTAGATAAAACGGAGTAGATTCTTGTATATATATTATATTTATTTACCGTTAGTGATTGGAATTCGCCGTTGTTTTTTTTACTGTCCAGGAAGGTGCTGGAATTCAATTATGCAGCGATCCAAAATGGAGTAAATTCTTGTATAGATATGTGAATTAGTACTTTTAGTTTGTAGGTATATAGATATGTATGTGTGGGTGTATAATATTATAATATTATAATATTATTCAGCAATTTTACAATGAGGGAGAGAGAGAGTTAACCTATCGTCCCTTATATAGGCTCAGCAGGTAAGAAAAATAAAACGCACTAAAGCGCACTATCAGCGCACTAAAGTGATAAACATAAAGTAAAGCGCACTCTAATAAAAACGCCAAAACATGGGCGGCTAGTGGACAATAATGGCCAACATACTGGCCCATATAAAGCATAGATTCTCAGCTTTTTCATGAATCACGCCGGGTGCTCATTGGGCCCCATCGAACACGTGAAAAAGTGGTAGTGAGTGAAGGAATCTGTCTTTATAGAATAAAAATCAAAAATAAAAATTACAGAATGTGCTTTAAGCTTTGCCTTTATCTTTTTTAGCAATATCTTTTTCTTCAATATTGAGGGCTGCGCAGAGTGGTGAGGTTATCTAAATAGGCCTCCATATCCTCATTATCTGTTTCGGCATCTTCTTTCATAAGAGATCCGGATTTGGAAGAATTGGCTTGGAAACAATCAGAAAAATCAACATTTAACTGTTGTTGAATAAATTCTAAGAATTTTTCCTTGAGCTCAATATTGGATGCTAAAGGAAATAACTTTTTAAAATCAGACATTGATGGGATACCCACAGTCTTTTTCTCGGGAGTATATTCCCGTTCCATTTTATTAAAGGATTCAATAGCCTATTGAATTTTTATGAGGACTAGTTTGTAATCAAACTTAGCCCACCATTTATAATAGGATTGCCTAGATAAGGCCATAATGCCGATGTCAGTTGATTTAATGGCAAAAGACCATTGCCAAATCCAAGGTAAACTGAACTTGGTAAGAAAACGAAGTAAATTACTTCCTTTAACAACTTTCACCCCCGAATTTTTGGGTTACTGGAAAGGTAAAGTTCATATTTTTCAAAAATATCAGAAGGAAGAATATCCTCTTCAGGCCCAATAAAAGAAAACCAATTATAAAACCAATATGGTAAATCTTGGGCCAATAATGATGGTTCTAAACGGATGAACCAAGTATGTTTTTCGGCCTTATTTTGGTAATAAAAGGCATGCCGCCAGGCAGAGATATAATCCCAATAATTAAAATTTTGATGGGAAAATTTAAGCTGCATAGGCTTATTTGGGTTTAAACCCCACTCAGTAATAGAGATAACCTTTTTAATGAAGGCTTTGCTAAAGGAAATATCCCCAGTGTGTTTATTTTGATTCATATGGTTGAAAACCACTGAATCTGTTTCAATGAGAATAGACTGAAAATATTTCAAGTCTTTATTATCAATAAGAGGGAAATTCATCTCAGTATCAAAATAACGTTTGGCCAAAGTATTGGGGGAGGTAAATAACCTCTCATCTACTTTGTGGAGAAGAATAATTATTTCTTCTTCAACCTTTTTTATACCAGGAAGAACTGGTTCTTTGAGGGCTTCAAGGAAGCTCTCTTGAGTTTTACCAGAGGATAAATAATCCTCATAATCAGCAGACTCCTTTTTGGAGTGAGCAGCAGAGCTCTTAGAAGAGCTAAAGCCGGCAATAGATTGACAAGAGGAATATATCTTCTTGTCATACTCATGTCGATCATGTGAAGAGGAAAGTCCCCTTCGTCCACGACTGGACTGGCTCATGTGGAGCTAATATAGCCAAGAATATATTCCCTGGTCAGAAAATCAGGGAGAGAATTTCTCCTTTAATATATTCGATATCGAAATCAAAAATAGACAAAATAGATTGCCATCTAGCAAATATTTGTTTGGATGCTAAATTTTTTACATCCTTTTCTAAGACCATCTTTTGCAGCTTTGCAATCAATTCTTAGGAGAAATTTTTGATTTAATAAATCATCTTGAAATTTAGAAATACAATTTACAACTGAAAGAATTTCTTTCTTAATAGTTGAATAGTTTTGTTGGGCACTATTCCATTTGCCAGAAGTATAACGAGACAATATCTCTTTTGTTTTTTGATGGAAATTTTTGTTTCAAAATACCACCATAGCCAATGTCTGATGCATCTGTTTCAACAATTTTAAAACTAGTGGGGGAAATAAGAGCCAAACAAGGTAGACTTTTAACTTTAGACTTAATAAGTCTTACAGCATTTGTGTGAATATCACTCCACATAGGAGGATTCTTTTTGAGCATTTCATACCAGGGAGAGCTATCTATAGAGAGATTTTTATAATAGTCAGCAATATAATTGACTCCCCAAAAAACGCTGTAATTGGTTTTTTCCTGTAAAATATCAGGAATTTGTCTGCAAATTGAATTGCTTGATAGGAATAATTTTCCCCTGGTCTATTTCCTGATCTAAAAAGCGAATATGTGTCTGAAATAAAGACATTTTACTAGCAGAAACCACTAATCCAGCATTTTTTATTAATTTTATAAAAATATGAATATGTTTAAAATGTTGGTCTAGATCGTTAGAAAAGATGAGAATATCATCAATATAAACAATACTAAATGAAGAATAAGGATAAAAAATATCATTCATAATATCCTGGAATTCAGGAGCATTTTTTAAACCGAATGGCATAACATTCCATTCATAGTGTCCCATAGGAACAACAAAAGCAGTTTTATATCTGTCTTTGTCATCAATCTGAATTTGCCAATAGCCTGATTTTAAAACAAATTTGGAAAATATATTGGCAGACTGAATTCTAGTTAATAAATCTTTTTTGTTAGAAATAGGGTACCTAATCCATTTCAAAACCTTGTTTAAAGGTTTATAATTAATAACTAACCTAGGAGCACCGCGTTCAATTTCAGCATTTTTATAAACATAAAAATCAGTACAACTCCAAGGGGAATAGGATTTACGAATAAGGTTTTTATTTAATAGAGTTTATTTCTTCTTTACAATAATCAATAAGGTCAGGACCCATCTGGGCAGGCCGAGCCATAGTAGTAATATCAGTATCTTTAAAGTCTTCCACATAGGGAAGGGTGACAATATGCGTTTTCCTATCCCAAAAAGCCGTGGGCATATCACTACATAAGTTGTTTAGAAATATTCATAAGTTTTAAATCTTTGCGTAGAAAATTGATCTGATTTTCTTTATAGATTAAAGTTTCTTTTATCATATCAATTTCTCTAGTTTGTGGTTTGGAAATAAAATCAAACATAATATTTTGACCATTTGTTTCGAAAATAATACCTTTTGATGTAACCGTAAAAAGGTTCAATTAAGTTTAAAAAGGGAGTACCTAAAATGATTTGTTGGGTAAGGCCTTTAACCATAACAAAAGTTGTCTGGAAACATATGCCAGAATTACAAATATAAGCATTAGAAAGTTTATAATGGATCTTCATACGCGACCCATCTGCAGTATTCAAAGACTGCGTAGTTTTATCATAATAGTGTGTAGGGATTAATCCTTCACAAATACAATTTAAATCAGCCCCACTATCAATAAGGGCTGGACCAGAGAAAGTAAACTCTCTGTTTATTACTATAGTGACATGAGAATGCCATTTCTGATATGTAATTTTATCAATAATATTCAGAAAAGTGTTATTAGAACTATCCTTTTCGTCTTCTTTAAAAGAAATATTCTTTTCTGTTTGAATAAAATTTTTAAGAAATTTAACTTCATCTTTTAATATATGAATTTCACTATGTAAATCAGAAATAGAAATATCTTTTATTTTGAGAATATTAATATCCTCTTTTAAGAGTTTTTACCTCTGTAAGAATTTCGTCAAGAGAAAACTGTTTAGAAGGAGGAGATTGGAGTCCTTGAAAAACATGTTTTAACGAATAAGCTTCCTTAGGAATATAAGGAGTTTCCTTTTGCTTTCCTTTGGTAAGAACATCTAAATAATGTTCAATCATTTTTTTCTTTACCTCAGAATTTTCAATTTCATTAATAAGATCTAATATTGATCGTTCTTGAGAAGTAAGAACATTAATACTTAAGCCATTTATATCAAGTATAGCTTTATAATTATTATCCTTACATTCACAGTCGGAAGAGGATGAAGATGAACTATTATAATGTTCAGACTCACTACTATTATAAACTTCAATTTTATTAGTATCTGATTCTTCTTCAGAAGAATATAACATAACAGCTATAAGTTGTTTCTTAAGACCTTCATCAGAGATTTCATTCAATCTCTTTTTTGTCCAACACTTGTTGGCATAATGACCGGTCTTGCCACATTTTCTGCAAATAATGGAAGCATTAGGGTTTTGGCTTGGTTTAGGTCTATAAGACTTAGGTCGGTATGAACCAGTATGGTGGTTTTCTCTTCTTGATTTGGAGGATTTCTTATAAAATCTTTTAGATTTAGAAAAATGTCTTTTCTTAGAATAAACTTCTCTATGAGAATTTTGAGGGATTTGAAGATCAAATCCAAATTGGTCACAGAAAGTACCTATTTCTTTTCTTCCTGTCAAATTTTGACTTTTTAATTGGGCTCTAAGCTTTATGTCATTATAAAGGGATAGCCTTTCACCGACACATTCACTAATAAGTTGATTATAGGTAAATTCATGATAAGGGATAGTTGTATTCCCAGTTTTTCGTAAAATCCTATCTTTAACTTTTTGGGCAAAAAGATTAGGAAGACCTGCAATAAATTTCTCTCCAAAAATCAGCATTTGCATCAGGTCGTAACATAATTTTGGTAAGGAAAACATCCTTATACCACCTAAAGTGGGTTAAAGTTGGGCATTTAAGATTGATTAATAAATCTTTGTTTCTTTCAATAGCAACGGGATTAGAACCAAACGCCTGTACAATAGCAGTGAGAAGAGTATAAACTGCATTGGGTAAGACTGTATCCGTATAAGTATCGATACCTTGTTCAGTCTTAATAGGGTTCCTCACTATGTTTGTGGCCGTTAATAACGTCCGTTGTTGATCAGGGGACAAAATATTATCCCACCAACCTCGTAGTTGCCCTGCAAAACCTGCGACTATAAATTCAGCAATTTGGTAATCGGTGTTATTAGCACCAAGACATACCGTAGAGTACAGTCATTCTATGTAACATAACCATAATCTGGTATTCAGTCATACCATCAATGTTCCATTCATAAATGGTTCTAGCACTAAAACTAGCAGTAAGATTAGCACTTTCTTCTTCATAGAGAAGATCTTGTGGACTAGGTCTAGAATAATAATGTTTCATTGGGGCAGTTGGGACGGATTTTCGTCCAAAAGCAGTTGATTTACCAAAAACATTTTGATTAATACTAGCCTGTTTGTCTGGATTATCATCCATGGCTAAAAGCTCTTTTTCAAAACTATTTATAATTTCTATTTCAGTAGGAATTTCTGATAAAGTAGCTATTTGTTTACCTTTTCCAATATTAAGGCTTTCTAATTGCTGGGTTAACAAAGTAATAATATCAGTATTTTGATTAGAAATGGTGATATCAATGCTTGGTTTTAAAATAGTTGGTTCAATAACCGTTTGGTGTTGTGTAGTAGAAGAACTAGCTACATCTGGTGTTTCCTTATGAACTATAATAGTACCATTGTCTTCTATATGACTGAGTTGTGAACAAATAGTTTGGAGGGTTAAATTAGTAAAATTGAGTTGTTTTTCATCTTTTGAAAATGCAACGGACTCAATAATAGCCTCACCGGCACGAACTTTTAAATGTACAAAAGGGGGATGAACAGCCTCTCCTTTGGCAGTAGTCCAATTTCTTTGGAAAGTTTTTAAAACATTTAAAAAAGGACTTTGTTCTACGTTGCCTGGTCAATAAACCATATAGGAAAAGAAACTAATTGTTGAGTATAATCAATATGATTATAAAATAAAGTTTTATAAATTTGTTGTTCTTCTTTATTGTAAGTAGAGAAAAACCATTTTCTAAAAGAAGTATATTTCTCTTGGTTCATATCTTTAACACAGGTTTGCCTATCATAAGTAAAAGGAATAGATAGAACATTAATAGATGCAATATCATCAAATTCGGATAAAGTTTCCAGTTCTCTTTTCTCTTCCCGATAAATAGCACGAGGAATACTTTGTGCAGAATTATTATAAACTCCTTCAAAAACCAAATTCGTAGCTTTGGTAGGTGCTACCGAAGGGGTTGCTAAAGTAGGGTTTGGGATATAAAACCTTGTAGATTGACCTTGTTTAAAGGAGCTTTCATAGTCTGAAAAAGAACTTCTAGAGGCAAGTCTTTTTCCCTTATCAAATTTAACAAAGACATGTCCTTCTTTGGTTTGAATAATTTCTTCTATATTTTTATTCTCTACAGGTTCAGCTGGGCTAGCTGACAGCAAATTCCATTCTGTGGGAGGTTCAATATCTTCCCATTTAATAGTCTGAGGAGTCTGGACATCCGATTTTAATAAGTTTGTTTCGATTAAAACAGTTTTGCCCTTTGTGTTAAATATTTTAGCTCGAGGACTGAGAGTAATCATAGCTTTATAATAAACCCTGTAAGTGATATTTAAAGGTTCAGTTCCTTCTTTGAGTTTATACCCATGAGTTTTAACATTCAAAGTAACAACGTCTAAAATATTTTTATCTGTTAAAGAAACAGAGAAGTTTGGAAAACAATTGAAATATACTGGACCATTGCATAAACTGGTTTAAATAATGCCTAACAAAGAATCTTTAAATTCAAGGTGTCGACAATCGCGTAAAGCAATAAGGACTGATGTATTTAATCCTTGAGCTGTAAGAGGTTTAACAGTTACTTGTACCATAGAGAGATAAACATATTTGTATTTATCAAAATACCTTCGTAGTTCTTCCTTATGAAGCAACTGAATAGTTTCCATATTCCTTTCGACAAGGATAGTTTGTTCTATAGTTTTAATGGTCATAGCCATTTTAAAATCAAGGAAGCTTATTCGTAAGGAAGCTTATTCGTTAAAACATGTTTTTCAAGGACTCCAATCTCCTCCTTCTAAACAGTTTTCTCTTGACGAAATTCTTACAGAGGTAAAAACTCTTAAAGAGGATATTAATATTCTCAAAATAAAAGATATTTCTATTTCTGATTTACATAGTGAAATTCATATATTAAAAGATGAAGTTAAATTTCTTAAAAATTTAATTCAAACAGAAAAGAATATTTCTTTTAAAGAAGACGAAAAGGATAGTTCTAATAACACTTTTCTGAATATTATTGATAAAATTACATATCAGAAATGACATTCTCATGTCACTATAGTAATAAACAAAGAGTTTACTTTCTCTGGTCCAGCCCTTATTGATAGTGGGGCTGATTTAAATTGTATTTGTGAAGGATTAATCCCTACACACTATTATGATAAAACTACGCAGCCTTTGAATACTGCAGATGGGTCGCGTATGAAGATCCATTATAAACTTTCTAATGCTTATATTTGTAATTCTGGCATATGTTTCCAGACAACTTTTGTTATGGTTAAAGGCCTTACCCAACAAATCATTTTAGGTACTCCCTTTTTAAACTAAATTGAACCTTTTACGGTTACATCAAAAGGTATTATTTTCGAAACAAATGGTCAAAATATTATGTTTGATTTTATTTCCAAACCACAAACTAGAGAAATTGATATGATAAAAGAAACTTTAATCTATAAAGAAAATCAGATCAATTTTCTACGCAAAGATTTAAAACTTATGAATATTTCTAAACAACTTATTTCTCAAAAAGATAAAATTAGCTTTCTTACAAATCTTATCAAAAGAGAAATTTGTAGTGAAATGCCCACGGCTTTTTGGGATAGGAAAAAGCATATTGTCACCCTTCCCTATGTGGAAGACTTTAAAGATACTGATATTACTACTATGGCTCGGCCTGCCCAGATGGGTCCTGACCTTATTGATTATTGTAAAGAAGAAATAAACTCTATTAAATAAAAACCTTATTCGTAAATCCTATTCCCCTTGGAGTTGTACTGCTTTTTATGTTTATAAAAATGCTGAAATTGAACGCGGTGCTCCTATGTTAGTTATTAATTATAAACCTTTAAACAAGGTTTTGAAATGGATTAGGTACCCTATTCCTAACAAAAAAGATTTATTAACTAGAATTCAGTCTGCCAATATATTTTCCAAATTTGTTTTAAAATCAGGCTATTGGCAAATTCAGATTGATGACAAAGACAGATATAAAACTGCTTTTGTTGTTCCTATGGGACACTATGAATGGAATGTTATGCCATTCGGTTTAAAAAATGCTCTTGAATTCCAGGATATTATGAATGATATTTTTTATCCTTATTCTTCATTTAGTATTGTTTATATTGATGATATTCTCATCTTTTCTAACGATCTAGACCAACATTTTAAACATATTCATATTTGCAATTCAATTTGCAGACAAATTCCTGATATTTTACAGGAAAAAACCAATTACAGCGATTTTTGGGGAGTCAATTATATTGCTGACTATTATAAAAATCTCTCTATAGATAGCTCTCCCTGGTATGAAATGCTCAAAAAGAATCCTCCTATGTGGAGTGATATTCACACAAATGCTGTAAGACTTATTAAGTCTAAAGTTAAAAGTCTACCTTGTTTGGCTCTTATTTCCCCCACTAGTTTTAAAATTGTTGAAACAGATGCATCAGACATTGGCTATGGTGGTATTTTGAAACAAAAATTTCCATCAAAAAACAAAGAGATATTGTCTCGTTATACTTCTGGCAAATGGAATAGTGCCCAACAAAACTATTCAACTATTAAGAAAGAAATTCTTTCAGTTGTAAATTGTATTTCTAAATTTCAAGATGATTTATTAAATCAAAAATTTCTCCTAAGAATTGATTGCAAAGCTGCAAAAGATGGTCTTAGAAAAGGATGTAAAAAATTTAGCATCCAAACAAATATTTGCTAGATGGCAATCTATTTTGTCTATTTTTGATTTCGATATCGAATATATTAAAGGAGAAATTCTCTCCCTGATTTTCTGACCAGGGAATATATTCTTGGCTATATTAGCTCCACATGAGCCAGTCCAGTCGTGGACGAAGGGGACTTTCCTCTTCACATGATCGACATGAGTATGACAAGAAGATATATTCCTCTTGTCAATCTATTGCCGACTTTAGCTCTTCTAAGAGCTCTGCTGCTCACTCCAAAAAGGAGTCTGCTGATTATGAGGATTATTTATCCTCTGGTAAAACTCAAGAGAGCTTCCTTGAAGCCCTCAAAGAACCAGTTCTTCCTGGTATAAAAAAGGTTGAAGAAGAAATAATTATTCTTCTCCACAAAGTAGATGAGAGGTTATTTACCTCCCCCAATACTTTGGCCAAACGTTATTTTGATACTGAGATGAATTTCCCTCTTATTGATAATAAAGACTTGAAATATTTTCAGTCTATTCTCATTGAAACAGATTCAGTGGTTTTCAACCATATGAATCAAAATAAACACACTGGGGATATTTCCTTTAGCAAAGCCTTCATTAAAAAGGTTATCTCTATTACTGAGTGGGGTTTAAACCCAAATAAGCCTATGCAGCTTAAATTTTCCCATCAAAATTTTAATTATTGGGATTATATCTCTGCCTGGCGGCATGCCTTTTATTACCAAAATAAGGCCGAAAAACATACTTGGTTCATCCGTTTAGAACCATCATTATTGGCCCAAGATTTACCATATTGGTTTTATAATTGGTTTTCTTTTATTGGGCCTGAAGAGGATATTCTTCCTTCTGATATTTTTGAAAAATATGAACTTTACCTTTCCAGTAACCCAAAAATTCGGGGGTGAAAGTTGTTAAAGGAAGTAATTTACTTCGTTTTCTTACCAAGTTCAGTTTACCTTGGATTTGGCAATGGTCTTTTGCCATTAAATCAACTGACATCGGCATTATGGCCTTATCTAGGCAATCCTATTATAAATGGTGGGCTAAGTTTGATTACAAACTAGTCCTCATAAAAATTCAAGAGGCTATTGAATCCTTTAATAAAATGGAACGGGAATATGCTCCCGAGAAAAAGACTGTGGGTATCCCATCAATGTCTGATTTTAAAAAGTTATTTCCTTTAGCATCCAATATTGAGCTCAAGGAAAAATTCTTAGAATTTATTCAACAACAGTTAAATGTTGATTTTTCTGATTGTTTCCAAGCCAATTCTTCCAAATCCGGATCTCTTATGGAAGAAGATGCCGAAACAGATAATGAGGATATGGAGGCCTATTTAGATAACCTCACCACTCTGCGCAGCCCTCTCAATATTGAAGAAAAAGATATTGCTAAAAAAGATAAAGGCAAAGCTAAGGCTTAAAGCACATTCTGTAATTTTTATTTTTTATTTTTATTCTATAAAGACAGATTCCTTCACTCACTACCACTTTTCACGTGTTCGATGGGGCCCAATGAGCACCCGGCGTGATTCATGAAAAAGCTGAGAATCTATGCTTTATATGGGCCAGTATGTTGGCCATTATTGTCCACTAGCCGCCCATGTTTTGGCGTTTTTATTAGAGTGCGTTTTACTTTATGTTTATCACTTTAGTGCGCTGATAGTGCGCTTTAGTGCGTTTTACTTTTCTTACTGCTGAGCCTATATAAGGGACGATAGGTTTTCTCATATGGCAAGCAATTACTAAGTGTGTAACTCTCTCTCTCCCTCATTGTAAAATTGCTGAATAATATTATAATATAAGATTTTTGTATTTGGTAAGGCAGCTTATTTGTTAGTATTATAGGGGGGAGAGATATTGCTAATATTGGAATTACTGTAGCCTTTTTTTTTTTTTTACTTACGGGAAGGTGCTGGAATTCAATTATGCAGCATGTAAGTGAATAATTTTGATAAATAGATTATTGAGTGTATTTTATTTATTTACCGTCAATGACTAGGATTTACAGTAAATACTTTTTTTTTCAGTTTAGAAAAACACACACACACACACATATATGTATGTATGTATGTTGTATGTATTTTCTGATTCCTCAGTTAATTACTATTTAGTTTTTTTTGTTCTTTTTCTTTTTACCGTTTATGATTGAGATTTTCTCTGATTTTTTTACTGTCCGGCAAGGTGCTGGAATTCAACTATGCAGCATATATACTTGTATATATATAATTTATTTATTTACTGTGAATGATTGATTAGGAACTTACAGTAAATGCTGTTCTTAAGTAATGCAGCTTATTTGTTATTATAGGGGGTGGGGGGGAAATATTGCTAATACTGGATGTTTTCAAAATTAAGTAGTATTGAAAAGATAATAAGAAAATGGAGTATATTCATTTAGCAGTAAAATGATTGGAAATTACAGTTGTCTAACCGAAATTCATGTGTATATTTCCTCTATTATTATTATTGTTATTATTATGATTATTCTGGCTCGTCTCCCCTGGCTCTGTCGGTTGGCACTGCCACCTCATATTTCTCTCACTCTATTCCCCCTTTTTTCCTTTTAAATTTACCGCTAATGATTGGGATTTGCTGATGGTTTTTTACCGTTGTATTTATTTTCTGTGAATGATTAGGATCTATCTATAGTAAACGCTGTTCCTTAGTAATGCAGCTATATACTGTTTGTTATTATGGGAGAGGAGATATTGCTAATTTGTTAAATACGAGATGAAAATAGTTTTTTTTTAAAAACAAATATTTACGGGATAAAGTTTCAAATGTAATTTTTTCGGTATTAGAGGCGAGCCGGTTTAAGTAAAGAGGACGCTCGAGATCATTTTTTATTGACATAACTCATAAGGGCAAAAGATGATTGTATTTGAATTCTATAACGTTCAAAATATTAAACACACTATAAGAAAACATTGCTATCAAAAACAGTGACCCATAAATACTAATGTTAAGCTTTCTATATACGACACTCAAGAAATAATAGTATCATATATTCTTAGTTGCCAATTGCCATCTTACATAAACTAGTTAAAGGTATTAAATTCTGTAAGTTTTGTTATGCTTTGGGACTTAATTGTCATTACAAGGTGAACTATCTACTTTTTTTATAGATGGGTGGGAAATGGCCTCTATATGTTACCACACAAGTCCACCTCTGGGCATATTTGTATAAATGTTCTTTTGGCAATTATTAGTTCTGAATTGGTTTTCTTTGCTGTGTGCCAGACAATTCATGGGAACAGCGATTCACGGGTGTCGTCTCTGGTGTGGTGTAGGTCCAGCACAACAGGGTCGCCTCTGGGTAGGCTATTCTCGTCTAGTATCGATGGGACAATCTCAGAGTGGGATCTTTATGGTCTTAAGCAGAAGGTGAAGTGCTACTGACCAAGTAATTCGGACTGTGTCATATATGTTCTTTTTTTGGGTGCATTTCATAAGTACTTGCTCAGCTTTATGAGGGAAGTATTGATATGTATGATGAGAAATGAAAAAGGGTAAAAGTTTTTTCATACCATAAAAAACAGAAATGAAATGGATAAATGTATCTTAATTTTTATATTGATATAGTCTCATATTTACTTACTTTAATACTCTTTCATAGGTTGTTTTGGAATCTATCGGTGTCTCGATTTGGCAGATGGCAGCGGCACCTTATAGTAGTTGGCGACTTACAAAACATGGCCCCTTGAAAAAAGAAAACAGTCAGGAAAACGCGCAATTAGTAATTGGACAAGTAAGTAGCAGTTCAGAGAAGGATAGTTGTGGTGACAGTGACAGTGAGAGTAAAAACGATAGTGATAGCGGCACAAGTGAGAGTGAAGATGATATGGATACAGTCGAGCTTCATAAGCAACAAAAAACTGAAAAACCACATGTTGCACTTGCCTGTGATGATGGTTTTGTGCGTTTATACGAGATATCTGATTCAGAAAATCTAATTTATCTTAAATCTATGACCAGGGTCAGTGGTGAGATTCTAACCTTTTGCTTAGTCTCAGTAGATTGTGATGTTGTATTACTTTTTGGGTGTTTACAGAAAATGTTGTTGTTTTGTGCAGGGAGGGTTCTGAGTGTGACTTGGAGTCCTGATGGGAATTTTATATTCTCGGGAAGTAGTGATGGGTAGGTCTTTCGTACACTGCTGCAAAAATAAATAAATATAAATGTTATTTTTTTCTTGAAAAAAGCAAATAAGCAATTCTAGGTTGGAGAAAAACTAGGTCCATCTAGCTTTTAAACTTCTAGCTTTCCAGGCTATTTAATTAGAAGACCTTTGATTATAAGATGACAACGAACTGCCATCCAGCTTTTCAGCAAAAGAAAGAAAATAAGCTTAAAAGATGCATTGTTTTAAACCTGTCAAATAACACCATGGGTATTTTTCTAGGTGTTTGCAGCATTAGTGGCCCCAATAATTAGATCAGTGATCTTCCCCTGGGAGTGAAAACATTTGGCGAAGTTGAGATTGTTTCTTTTTTATAATGCTGGTATTTACAATTATTTTTTTGATTTCAGCTTTATCAGATGCTGGGATTCTAGAGTGTCCCATGAGAAGTATAGAATAACGGTTGGGCTTGGAGGCTCAGGTAGTGGGCCTGATCTGTGCATCTGGTCTTTGCTCGTGCTAAGGTAAAAATTTATAAATTTAAAGGTTTTGTTTTTTTAATAAAGTTTGGAGTTTAAGTTAGGAAGATATTATTTTGTACACCAATTATCAGTTTTAAACATTTAGTACATCGTACTATTAATTTCACAATTTAGGCACTAATTTATACAGTATCAGACTATTATTCGCACCAACCTATCAAATATCACAATCTTGATACAAATCTACAGAAATCGGATAGTTGGTACATCAGTTCACGAGTGCTTAAAAGTGATTTAAAAAAAAACTAAACGAATTTGTGTAGATCAGGGCTTAGCTCAGCAGCATATTTGAACAGTTATTACAGAACTAATGCCTTTTAGTGTAATTTTAGCATTAGTGTACTAAGTGTTCATTTTATGTGAGTTGGTGTCTAGCGTAAAAAATGAAATAGTATGGTTTAAACATTATTAAATCTTAATAGTTTGGTGTTCAAAAGTGAATTTTTTCTTTATTTTATAGACAAGGGAATCTCTATATTCATTTTAAAATATCTTGTTCTTTGTTAAGGAGTGGAACAATAGTCAGTGGAGATAGTACTGGTAGCGTTCAATTTTGGGATAGTCAACATGGAACCCTTTTGCAAGCACATTCATATCACAAGGGCGATGTAAATGCTTTAGCAGCAGTTCCTGATCATCATAGAATTTGTTCGGCTGGTGCTGATGGTCAGGTACTAAAACTTTATGTTTTAAATAGTTTGAAACTTCACTTGGAAGTATTGAAGAGAATTCTGCTAATAATTAATTAAATGCGAAAATTTAGCAAATATTGTCGTGAGATATAGTAATACTCGTTCTGCTATTATTGTTGCTTCTTTGAAAAAAATGCTTTTTATGCTTCTGGAAAGTGTTATTTAAAGCAGCTTATATCACAGGCGTTGCTTGTATTCCGCTCTTAATCTCAAATTATTTGCTTCTTTACATACAAGCTAGACTAGATCGGATTGGTTGATCAGCTTAAGAGCCAATCTCTTCTGTTTTTTCCTCCATTTCAAAAGATCCGACTTATTTTGGTTGAAGGCTACAGCCAAACTAGTTCTTTATATGTTCGTTCACAAGTTGCTTGGAGAATCAACTTTTTGCGTGCTAAAAGTGTGATACAAGTACATTGTACATTGTCGTATTGCAAAGTATAATGCATACATAACCACTAGGGCTAGCCAAGTGACCAGGACTCACACTCTCAAATATGAGGTTGTGGGTTCAAATCTCATGGGGGTAAGAGTGAAAAACATTGAGATCCTCTTAAAATATGAGATATTACATTTGTATCGGGAATCTTGTTAGCTGATGTTTTTTGTGTTTATTGAAGTTTCCTTCGACTTAATATGTTTTGCAGGTTATACTTTATAAGCTCTCTAGTGACTCTGTTGATAATGACGACGACTATACTTCTATGGAAGTTAGGAAAAGATGGGTTCATGTTGGATGTGTTAGAGCTCATTCACATGATGTTAGAGCTCTAACTGTTGCAGTCCCAATATGTGAAGAAGGTATTATTTTATATGTAGACTGTCTATATTTTACCTCCTATTAGCCCTGCATGGTATTACTTTTCCCTTGGAGTTCATATGGTCAATTGGAGTTCATATGGTCACGGTAAGATACCAAACGCTAACCATGAATTGGGTACAGATTTCAAAATCAAACCCTAATTTGTTAAAAAAAACTTTAAACTGATGCCTTTTAACGAAATGGGGATCTTTAGCACTAAACCCAAATGTTAAAAGAGTATCAAGTCTCCTAGTTTTATTCCAATAGAAATCTGGTTACAACGTTGTTATGTTTATACAATTATACTATACAACTTTTGGAACCCTACACAAATCAAGCTTCCAAACAACAATTTATTAGAAGTCATTTTTAAAAATTAAAATGAAATAATCAAAATCTTCATCACACTAATTGTACTTTATTGGCAGATTTACTACCCGAAGAGAAGTTAAAACGATTTCGTGGTAAAGATAAGCCCGTCGACTTTAGTTATCGTAAGTGGGCCCATTTTGGCGTACCTATTCTTATCTCAGCTGGTGACGATACAAAGCTCTTTGCTTATTCCACAAAAGAATTTACTCAGTTTGCCCCTCATGATATCTGCCCTGCACCACAAAAAGTTCCTACTCAGTTGGTGCTAAATACCGTTTTTGATCAGATGCCTTTGCTCCTCATACAAGGCTCTTTTTGTTTAGATATATATCGTGTTCGTATGAAAAACAATGCTGCTACAACAGATTTACTGGCTCGGGTTAATACTAAGAGATCTCGGAAATTAATTTGCAGCACTATTTCTAGTTCGGGATTGTATTTTGCTTATTCTGACCATGTGAAACCCAGTTTATTCCAGTTGAAGAAGTCCAAAAATAATTTGTGGTTGGTGAATAAAAGAAAGATTCCTTCGGATTTGCCATTTGCGCACTCCATGACTTTCAGCTCCGACTCTTCCAGGTTGATTCTAGCTGGACATGATAAAAGATTATATGTAAGTGTTGTTTTTCTTTGTTGCTCTTTTTATTTAAACTCTTTTCTTGAATACATTGAGTGTTTATACTAAACACATCAAAATATCTGATGCTTGATGCTCATTTTCTGAAAAGCATGGCCCCTGTATATAATAACATATTAGATGCATTTTATCTGTCTAATATGTTAGTTACGCGGTATAATAATTTGTTCTGGGATAATTTTGCTGATGCTGCAACAAGCTTGTATGTCTTCTTTTTGGAGTAATCATCAAATACACCCGGTCAGGTTTGAATGAAAATTCAACACATGATGTATAAAATTCAATCAAATACATCCCTTGTAAGTTTAAGGGATAAAAAGATGTTTCCTTTCCTATAACAGTTCATGTTAGTCCATGCTAGCCAGAATTGGCCAGATAAAAAGGGTCCTTTTTATTCCTTAAACTTGCTAAAATAATATTAACACTTTGGGGGTGAGAATGAATTGTTTTGACACCCCAAGGCGTGTATTTGATTTGGTTTTAAAAGACGAGGCAGGTGTGTGTGTGTTGACATTCGACAATTGGTCTTTATTTTCTCATCTCGAGCATCAGTGTCGTTATTTGCCTCTTGTGCTTGCATTCTCAGTCTAGGTTGATGCTGCATAATTTTCTTAACATTTTTTTTAACTTTGTACAGTAATTTGAATATAGTTATTTTGAATGTTTATCTCACCTTTTAGTTTCTTTTGGCCTCTGTCAAGAGGCAAAATCTAATAAGAGTGGAACAAATGATCCCAATGGTTGGAGGGGCTGGCTTACGGCTTGTTTCAAGAGTGTACAGTTATTCAATCAACTTCGGTAATAAATTGTGCAGCTTAATAGATATAAGACTGATATGGCAGTTCATGTTTCAGTGTACTTTAAAAAATGATCTCTTTCTAGTTTCCTTTGGGTCTTTGTTGAGAGAAACAAAAAGCAATAAGATTCAAAGTGGGACATAGGATAACAATGGTTTGGGTTTAGGATCTAATCAAGAATGTACTCAATCAACCTTAAGAATATTCGTGCTAAGAAAATGAACTTAATAGATACAACAGTGATACCTTTATATCTTTGACCAACATTTTTTTTTCCAGGTTGTGGATGTTGGAAGCGGAGAATTAGTGCATACATTTACACCTCGTGTTAGAGAACTCAATGAAGAATTGCCGCCCACTGAGCCGCCCATAACAAAAATGTATCTCAGTCCTGATGGGCAGTGGTTAGCTGCAGTCAATTGTTTTGGAGATATATACGTATTTAATCTGGAGATACAAAGGTGTGACAATAACTTCCTCAGATATCCTTATTTATTTTTCTGGTCGCTTTTTTACATTTTCTTATCTTAAACTATTATTTTTGAGTAGATGGTTGAAGTGTTATTTAACAAGTCATTCTGAGTGATTTGGAATTGGTCATATATTGATTTAAGTAGCTAAATGTTGCTGCAACGGGTTAATCCAGTTTTAACAAAATGAGAGTGTCATTCGTTTATATGGAGTACTTATATTCTTAGTAGACTAAATTAAAACATTTAAGAGCTTGTTTACAATGGACGAAGAAATTAATTTATCTCATAAGCTAGTGAGTCCCAATTATATCTTAGAGGGTACTTGTAAGTTGTATCATTTACAGTTTGTTCGGTAATGCCCATCACCATAAACACATCTTTTAATTTCTGTTTTTTAGTTCTGTTCTTACTTTTTATTTAGTACTCACTATTGTTAATTTCTGACGTGGCATAGGCAACACTGGTTTATATCAAGATTAGATGGTGCCTCAGTAACTGCAGGTGGCTTTACTCCTAAAAATTGCAACGTTCTTATAATTTCCACCTCATCAAATCAAGTATATGCGTTTGATGTAGAGGCCAAACAGTTAGGAGAATGGTCTATGAGGCACCCGTTTGTTTTGCCGAGAAGATATCAAGACTTTCCAGGGGAAGTCATTGGGCTTTCGTTTCCCCCTTCCCCAAATTCGTCTTCCATAATTATTTATAGTTCCAGGTGCTTTTTTCCTACATGTGCTTTATTTTTAGTTGTATCCATAGTGTATGGCTTCATTTATATGTTGGCTACCTTAGTAGTATGGTAAAAGAAACATTTTAAACATGTTATGCGTACATAGTAGTGAAAGGAAATGTTTAGGTAAACCGCAAATAACTCCAATATACTCCATTTACAAGAGTGTATCTCCCAGTACTACCTATTAGCTAATAGGACTCCATGGCCAAATTTCAAGATGGCATAATTTTGTGTTTGACCGGTTTATATGATTGTATCCTGTCAATATCTATGCATGTAAGTTGGCGCTTAACAAATAAAACCCCCTGGAGCAATTAAGAACATAGATGTAGTAAAGCAGAAAATTGTAGTTCTTTTAAAACAAAAATAACCCGCATTTGACTACATATAGGGTATAGATCTCGGGAAAATACACGTTTCAGAAAAAAAGTATCGTACTACAGTAACTAAAAGAACTAGTATATATCTCAAGAGTATGCCATTAGAAAGTTAGATATGGGGCCAATTGGAAAAAAACTAGATTGTACGTGGGGGGGTGGGGGGTTAATTTATAGTAACAAATCTACATCGGGGTTATTTGCAGATTACCCAGTTTGCAAGATTTTTGGTTAACTATAGTTTCTCACCTTGTATCTTGATCTTGACTGTAATTATATTTCCATGTTTCTATTGTTGTCCAGGGCAATGTGCTTGATTGACTTTGGTTTGCCAATTGATAAAGACGACGATAAGGTGTTATCAAACGGTCATGATCCGACACTGAAGAAGTCCCAAAATTCTCCTGTTAAGGGAATATTAAAACGAAAATTAAAAGCCCATGACCATAGTAGAAAGAATTTTGAATTTTGTGCATTTAGAGATCCTGTTTTATTTGTTGGGCATCTTTCGAGAAACTCCGTGTTGGTCCTAGACAAACCATGGTTGGAAGTAGTAAAAACGTTAGATACAGCACCCGTTCACAGACATATTTACGGAACATAAACTTCTGCGCTTGTTCCTAGGTGGTGAAATTTTGACAGTTTAGATGGCCTGTTTACAGCCATTGATCCCGATTTCCTTAAATTTCTCAATAGGGGGTCTAAAGCATGTTGTGTATTGTATTCCTTGGTAGTTCTTCGTTACCTTACAAATTCAATTTTGTTAGTAACATGTTTTGTCTTTTGGTAATCTTGTGTATAGTCAATATATGGTGGATTATTTAACAAATACTAGTTCATTTATTGTTTTCAGTTTATGAAGCTGGTAAATAATTAACTTCAGAGAGTTTGCAAAGATGGTTTGGAATATATTTCTTAAAATTTTAATCTACTTTATGTACTTTCAAGTTAGTAAACAGACGTGACATGCAATAGCCGTGTCTTTTAGTAGTAAGATTAGACTCGATCATGCGTTTAACTTATGAACTATTCAGCGGCGGGGGAGTTTCTATCAAACATAATCGTGAATATCAATTCCAGTTTCTATTGGTGCCTCGTAACCATTAAGTTTAAAATACTCTGGTATTATTATTAGACAAGTCCTTATTAAGTATTAACATTTGAAAAGGTTCTTGAAGATATACTTGAAATTGATTTTGAGAACATCAAATTTTTCAGAATTTTTTTATCTAACAGGAATATTGTAAGACAGAACGTTTATATTCTTGTAGATTGTAATACGTCCTCTATGATCCCTATAAATTTTAGTAATCCGCCACTGCAAAATAATGTTGATTTAGTGAGTAAAAAACTGTTATAAAATTGTCACAAATTTAAAAAGTTGTCAAATCTGTTACGAACCCGTCACAAAAACCGTAGCTTGTAAGCTTGTTAGAAAAAATACCGTCACTAATTCCATAGGTACTCCAGCATCTTTTTTGTAGTGCGTCGTTGTAGAGAATGCTCGTGCTTTTCTAGCTAATTGTCATTCAGTCATTCCACACAGCTTCCAAACGTGGATGATTTAAGCCTTGATATTGATGATAAATAACTAAAATAAATACTACTCACATGAGAACAGCTACTTCATTTATCCTTTTATTACAACTTTGATAGCAGAAAATATAGTTTATTCAAAACTTTGATAGCACCAAAGCATGATTAGTGAGCTAAATGCTGCAAAAAAATCATTTTAAGATTCCTTTTTTATGGGATCTCTAAACCTGCCCTAAAATGCGGACTCAATTCTTGTTTCGAAAGTGCTAAAAGCAGCTTCTTAGCTTTCATTCTTATCCTTCATTCTATATTATAATACTACTCTAGTAGGCAAAATTACATTGACACTCAATAAAATAAAAATAAATTGGTTGTTAAAATATAGTTTGGTTGTTAAAGCAGTATTGAAAAAATAAAAATGTTTAATTATCATTGATGTCTATCCTTTATGACTTAAAATATTAATTTAGGAAAAAAGAATAGTTACTATTATGGGACTTTTAACATGAAAACATATTCGTGAAAAGAAGGACAATAACATAGACGCGGCGAACCACTATAGAACTTGTTTCATGTTTTGTAGCCGAACCATATTTTCGAATGCATATTAGGGTGCAGATGCATATAGCCATTCCGTGGCGTCTAATGATCATCCGATATTTTGATTGTCATGCCAATGTTAATTTGCGATGTATAAACCACCTATATGGTAACGTATGAGTTACAACCAACCACGATTAGGGTAATATAACATTTCACTTTTCATTCGATGTCGTTATAGACTCACAACTAATTATATCCAGTTTTTCTTAGATGTTGGAAAATCACCATTTATCAGTATGGTCTTAATCTGTTCCAGTGTCAAGAACTTCAAATAAAAAAAGAGCAATTGACTGTATTCGCCTTTTCTGTTCTTGCGGGTGAGGCTAAGCATGTGCTTTCTTCCAATTATAGAGATTAATATGATATAAAATCAAATTTATCAATAATTAAGCCAGATAAGATGGAATTTGGAAGTCTACGACCACTAAAAAGTCAAACTGAGTCACCATAATAAACTAAAAAAATGGACTTATGTTTTTATTCGTTACACACGGGAGATGAATTTTGACTGAGGTATTGGATAATGCCTAGAGACTTTATGTTCAATAAATAAGTCATAGATTTCAATTTTGATCAAATAATGCTTTAGAGACTTTATCATTCTCTAAATAATACTATTATGTATGTACTAGAGGTCAAGCTGAACCTAATTTTACAAAATAAGCAATAATTCAACTGATTAACGAATATTACTTACAAATAAATCATTGAGTCCTGTAGTATATTTATATCATGGTCCTTCATACATAGTACACAACCAAAATTTGTGATTTTTTAAAGAAAAAAAGGATTTGAAGTACCTCAGCATAGATTTGAAAGAATCCTACCAAAATAAAAACGAAATTAATAATTGAGCATTTTAGCAATGAACCCTAAAGTTTGTTAATCATCCCATTTGAGCAATTTAGTTTAAGAAAACACTAATTCTTAACCAAGGCTTATAATATGACATATAATTGGTCACTTTACGAACCTGAAGTCATCTTAAGAAGTATAATTTACTTGAATTAGTTTCTTATTAATCATATATGTAGTTAAGAGTTAGTTTCTTATAAATCATATATGTAGTTAAGTGCTGCTACTATTAACTTATGTAAATTAAAATTTTGATATATTCAAGCCAATATGAGAGCAACTGAAATACTAATTTATATTGAGATTAAATCTATCACATTTTACAGTTAGGAAAAAATACATCAATTTAAAATGGTGTGACTTAAAGGACGACTTTCTATTATATTGGACTACTAACATAATTTTATCTCAATAATTATATCTGCAGTATTATTATTAATATTATCACACAGAGCCAATACAAAGGCAACAACATACATACGTGTGATATATATTTATATCACAATCTCAAGACGCTTGGCTGTCACAAGATGGTAGGGCAGCTGCATTTTGGATTGTGGGGGATGAAAAAAGTATTTTAGGAATCAAAATTATTATGAGAAACAAAATGAGTATTTAACAAGTTCAAAAAAAGGGGACTACTTTGCCAAAATGCCCACCCAACCCCATTTCATTTAAGTTATTAGCTAGGCTGGCAATGCTAAAAGTAGAAAGGTTCTGTGGGTCTCTTGATTGTTTGCCTACAACTGTGGGTACTCTTGGTTCCGACTCGGTTTAAGCGAGGTGCCAAGAGTCGAAGCGGACATCATATACTAATGACAAATAATTCCGTCAAAAATAAATAAATTATACTATTTTGTTCACCCAATCCACCAAAAATATTTATATTAGATCATTTCTCAGCCTTGTCATCTTAGATTTTGTACAATTTCTCCATTTTTTAAATATAAATCTGTGGGATAAACCCATTATTTCATTAATAATGAATTATCAAACTTCAGGAAAACAAAAACTTAGGGTTAAGAACAAAGAAAAAAATACAGATTTTCATATATTTTTCTACGCACTTCAGAAACTTGTTACTTTTTCACATCTTAAGACACCAATGTATACAATTTCTCAATACTTTTGTAAAAAACAAAAAATAAACAATCTGAACTAAATTTTGTTAGTTGACAAGCAGTAAACAAAAGTAATTTTGGTTGGAATGACATACTGTTATTGATTTCAAGACCGATCATGTTATAGCTGAATTACGTGTATGTATATGTGTACAAGCATGTGCTTGCACTCGTACTCACAAGAAGACTCATTTGGTAGCTCCATGTGAGATGCCAAGGTGATATATGTGAGCATTTATTAAAAGTACTATGTTATTCACATATCTACACGTAAAACTCGTATTCAGCGATGAAGTCAGAAATGACATACGAGAGCGTCAAAATTTAGAATATAAAAATAAGAGCTCTCAAATCATCGTTTTTAACGTATTTTAGTGAAAATACATTGTGAAAAACTGAAAAACTTATAATTTTCGGAATTATGGAGGTGTCGTCTCCCGCAATGGTATGTAGATTCCCCCCTGCATGTGTTAATGATAATTTTGTAACTTCAAGTTTTATACTTTAGAGGTTTTTTTATGGAGTAATTTGTTCTTTTTAATACGACTTCATGAATGTTAAAAATTAGTTACTATGACTATACAAATATTCTAGGTATAATTCGATGATTAAATTTTTTTTAAACAATCAAAACTGGAACCATTTGTGTAAAACTGTTGTGCGTTCTTTATAACAAAGATTTGGGAACTGTTACCAATATACTTAACAAATACATCATATTTTTTTTTCGTTATTTTCCTAAAGTGTTTGTAGCTAAATTTTAGTAACAAATTATGTTGCTATTTGTTGTTAAACTGTTGCTAAAATTTAGTTATAACCACTTTACGAACATAAACGAAAAAAATTATGATACTAGATAAACTTTTTCGTCATCTAAAATATCTTGGAGTAAATATTTATGTCCTTAGTAATGGTTTGGACTAGCATCTATTTATAAGTGTCCACATGTTGAAGAAGGGACAATTTTGGTCCCATTTTTTCTAAAAGGATCCAAATTTTAGTCATTTCATATTTAACTGTGAAATCCCTTCCCTACAGATGTAGATAGCAACACAAATGAGTATAAAAGGCTAATTTGCTCTGAGCCAAGCATGTATCAATTATTATTATTTCATCATCTATAATAACTTTTACTCCATAATAAGGACTAAACTTGTCTCCTTTCCAAAACTCCCGGGACCATCACTAATACACTTGCAATTATTTGTACTGTATATATAATTTAGCCACGACCGGCATTTTTTCTCGAATAATGTATAGTGCGGAGCTATTTTTTTTATATATATATTTTTTAAAATTTTATTAACGTAAGTTTGTTAATAAGATTTGTTTCGAAGCTAGTTAACATAAGTTTGTTTCGAAAAAATAATAATGAGTCAATTCATATATTTGTGGATCACTCTTTCCATAGTCCTTCTAATTAAATGTAGTGTTAAGCTTCTCTTTGTAATTTTAAGAAGTTTATCTTTTGATATTAAAGAGCATTAGGGTTATTCTAAACTCTTGCAGTTCAAAGGAAAAAGTCTACCTAGGAAGTAAAACTATTTAGCTAAGTAGTAGTAGCTATCGTTTGTTTTCGTTTTCGTTTTCGTTTTCGTTTTAATTTTGCTTTAGTTTGAATTTCAATTGTTATAAGGTCTATACAACCAATTCATTTTTAAGGAAATGGTGATTATTTCCCACAAATTAATTTTTATTAAACAAAAAAGAATTAGTATAGACTGCAGAACATGACTTGTCATGGAAAAAGAAGCAAAAGAATGTTTCTAATTAATTGAAGATCAATAAAACCCCAAGAAATATAAAATAACATAAATGTTCTAAGGTTGTTCCCCAGTACAATGACATGAACAAAAAACCAATAACAATCAGGAAAAAAAAAAGGATTAAAAAAGACAAAAAGGAACAACGAATCCTCCATATCTACTGCTTCTTTTTTCCATTCTTTTCAAAAAGTAGATTGAAAAAATAATTCCCTTTCCCTTGAATAGAATACATAAACCAACGGTATTTTTTTATTCCCACTTCCTTCCCTGCAAACCACCTGTTAAATACATAAATGGAAAAATATGTTAAAATTAGCAAAAGATTATTGCTGCGTTTTCACTCAAACGTATCACATATACCGTATGTATACATTTTTAGTCATAAATAATTTAGCAACTTGCGGAAAACTATGTTATGTTAAGACCCTCCCATATAAAGGCATTTTGGCCCCAGTGCCATAGTTGGTAAAAATAAAAAACAAGCACAAATGAAGGGGGGAAAGGATAACAAATTAAGTAATGTAAACTGTAAAGTATATATTATGAGAATCTTGTTTTTTTTAATACTATTTAATACTAAAAACTGCCAGTTAATTTACTAAAACATAAATGAATAAACATAGTATTTAATACTAAAAACTGCCAGTTAATTTACTAAAACTACTTTTAATCCCTTTTTGAAGATTCAAATTGCCATCTTATACTTAATAAGGATGCTGGTTCATTAAATTGATATTAGACATAGTACTATATACTTATTACTAATTACAACCAAATAATAATAAATAAATAAAACATCACCTCCAGCTCCTGAACTCGATTTCTTCGACATAGAGGATTGGAAAAATATGTGTTTCTGGAAAACAGATTTTCCCTGCATTAGTTGACAAATTTTTATTTAGTCCAAATTACATTAAAGATTTAGAGATTGAAGACAAATTATTTGATAGCTATTTAACCTTATAATGTGTGCCATGCTCCATTGAAGTTCCACTTGGGGGAAGGACCATACCATTCTGCCAATTTACCTGAGATCAAAAAAGAAAAAAAAAAAACAATATTGAGATTGTTCTCACGGCAACTTTTAAGCAAATAAACAAGATTATTTTAGGTTTAGCAGAAGAAAACACACTTAAAAAAAAAAGTCAACATAGCAACATTTTTTGAAAACCGGTGGTAAAACGAGTGTCGCTATGTCGCTATGTTTTAGCTATTTAGTTGCTATTCCGTTGCTAATTTTAAAATATGAAACAAAATAATCCCATAGTGCTAAACATGAACAATATTACCTTCACAGGTGAACTGGCAGTGTCATCCAGATACAAATACTGCTCCTTTTTCCCACTTTTTTTCTCCTTGGTTTTACTACTCTTTTTCTTATTTATCTTCTTTTCATTTGAATAACATTCATGATCATAATCTTCTCCAAAATATGGTGGCCCTGAGGATGCATCAGAGACCATTGATAAATCCTCATTCTCTTCATCATGGCTGTCCAGATAAACACCAGCTGATTTGTAGTTATAACTAATAAAATCCTGGCTTTTGTGTTGAGTAAATGTATTGTTTTCTTGGGAGTTTAAGGATTGGTCTAAGTACATTGTCCACCCAGATTCACACCCACTACTACACTCAGATCTTGATACATTCATTGTATATATCACTATATCATGAAAGAAAGAAAAAACAAGAGTTTTCTGAAGATGATATGGAGAGGGAGATGGGTATATATGAGGGGCAAAAAATATTGATATGGACTGTTTTCATGTGCTTGTTTTCTCTATATAAGCCACAAAAGGAGAGTGACTTCACATTGTGTCCAACAGAAATGTATATATATTACGTTTTTACCCTTAATCATCGTACTTTCTATCTTTTGAAACTTTTTTATTTTTATTGACCTACTTTTCACCCCTTCAATTTTAGATATTTTATGGTATTTAAGACATCTCCTAACTAGAAATTATATAAAATCAAGCGTAGTGCACTTTTATTGTAGGGTTATATAAAATAGTTTTTCCTATGTATTTTGATCAAAAAATTTAAATTTTAGTGTTTCAGCCCTCATTCCGTAAAATAACTTTATATAAGGTTTAATTTTTTAATTTTTTTTTTTTTTAGAAAATCATCCCCGATTTTTCAATTCTGGTTCCACCACTGGACTGATAGAAGTAATATCTTGCAGGAATATATACCGTCCCGCTCTTAGTTTAGCCAAATGCTTATATCAAGGGTATGCTATATATACACCAAAATATAGTCGAAAAATACTAAACAAATGAGCGAAATTTGATTATGATCATATTCAGTTCTGAACTGGAAGGTGGACAGTGCATTGTAGAGATTGAAGGACATGATCAAGTGATCATGTGGCCTTGAATATGAGTACCCTAGCCTCTGAACGACTTCGAGATACACTAGGATTTTATGATAATCTGCTCTCCGGTGTTGCTTCACAAACACTTGTGGCATAGGCCGTCTAACATGTCATTAATATATTATTGGTGAAGGAAAGGGGTCATTAACAGTTAACTTGTGAAGACCCTTACTGGTAAGCGTCGTGGACCATCCTTTTCTAGACAAAAGGAAGACACAAATTTTTCGAGATCAAAGTGTGTATATACAATATATAAGATTATATATCAAAAGGATGAGAAGGTGGTAAGCTTAATGGCGTCTTGGAAACTTGCACGCGCACCCTTAAGAACGTCTTGCACGCTCTTACTACTCCTTTCGATCTGTATGTACCACCGATACTTCAAAAAACATGGAGTGTTGTCGTACAAGGACGTGCGGGGGATACGTTAATATTCATATCAAATATGCGCATGGCTTGGAGTATCTTTAACCTACTAGATACGAGAACAAAACAATACTGATGACATTGGATATAACAGCGACTTGACGTCTTTTTTAAAAAATACTCGGTAAAATACACAAATTAGGTTTTTGATAATTAAGTGTGAAAGTATGCACTGTGTTAAACAAAAAACTTTCCTGTATTCATATGTTTCTGGCATTGATCAAGTCCTTCCCAACTCTCCTTTTCTAATGCAATATATAAATACTCATTAGTTATTGCTAATCACATCATAGAACTCCCTTCATACCACTTATTCTCAACAAGTCATTAATTAACCACATCATTATGCTAGAATTAATGAATACATATACTGATTTAATTCTTTGCACATATTTCTATTTATATACCACTGTCCCACTCCATTATGCTAATAATGCATCCAAAAATAAACCAAAAAGTTAAATCAAATCAAACCAAAACAAAGCACTCTTGTCCTTTACTACGGTCCTACCCCATGTATTTTACCTATATTTGATTTATGTCTTTTGTCACCACTAAATTTATTATGCCAATTCGCTTGTCAAGTAATGCCACACACTCAACCTGAAAACGGAAAAGCAGATAATTTTTTAGGTCAAATGAATCATACTTCAAAATTAGTTTTTTTTTTTTTTTTCCTTTTGCATAATAGAAAGTAAGTTGTTTTTAAATTGACAGCATGATCGAGATAACACATAAATATCATGGTTTACATTTTTTTTTATCTCGTTGCATCATATTATTAGCTAGCTAGTGTGGTTGATAGAAAATAAGACTTAGTTATTAGAGAAGTTGGTTTCTTGGTTTGATCCAAATATATGCAACAACCAGCTCAGTGACAACTATTGCAACATATTATTGTACGATGTAAATTTCCTGTCTTCAAATTAAACTTTATTTGATCCAAACAATATGCATTCATGTATGTAACTATTTGTTTACTTGCTAGTCGTAGATTTTGTTTACTACTTTTCTGTGTCCTAATAATCGGGTATGATTTAATTACCACCTCATTGAGATTTTGATGATCATTTGTGCAAAATAATTAAATATTTATCTATATATAAAATCCATTTAATTCTCAAAAAATATATAAATATCCATTTAAAGTTATAACTCAGATTAAAAGCTATTGAAAAACAAAAATTAGGATCTCAAGCAATAATTAGTTAATAAGTAGCTGAAGTACAAAATGCAATATCAAGTTGTTCTTTAATTCTTGGCTAGTGTATATATAACTTATGTGAAGAAAATGTTTCATGCCTCAAAATCCCAAACCAACGGGAAAATGGGAACAGTACTTATGAGCCAGTTGCCCGTTGGTTTTCTTTTCAATCTAGTTTGTGACATAATAGTACAAAAAATAATGTTGTGACAGAAATTGCTCTTATATAATGCTCATATAAATAATTGCACTTTTTGGCGAAAAAAATCTGGAACTATTCTGTTCCGGTTCACAAAGTTGAATACGCCTCGAAATTAACTTTTACCAATTGTTGCAGCAAGCAAACAGAAATTTTGTGCTTATATATATATATGAATGGATGCTTAAAGAGTTTAATTGGTTACTCCTACTTATCATGATCATATAAATAGTTGTATTTACTCTCAAACATGAGATAGTAAATTTCAGTTAATACAAAAAAAAAACAGCATATATGATTCGGGGATAAATGTTCAAAGCAAGTCTGTTCATAAATAAGTTTAATTAATTTTTTTTAGTGCTCATAACTTTATATATGTGGCATGTGACAGGAATGAACCCATGACATTGCCTACTTATACCATAAATTTCAATTTATTGTTTCCGGAATTGCATCTTAGTTCCTCTATGTAATTTTCCCCCCCTGTTTACCATTCAAAATTGAGAGAGAATATATCCAAGAAATGGTGATACAATGATAGAGAAGTCGCGTACCTTCGACATAAATTAGAAATAAATTGAATTTTTTGTTCAGAATATATGGTCATCAACTAGACGCAACGTTCAACGACATCGAGTCCAAACATAACCAAGCTCGGTCTGGTACTAAATGTTATTGTTCTTTTTTGTGTTCTATTTCCCCTAGTTTTGTAAGCAATTGAACGTTTCTTATGATTTTCATTTATATCTCTTGAAATAGAGATCAAGTATTGAGTATGTTATTTTTTCATTTTTAGAAGTGATCATGTTCTTAGTGACAAATACTGGATTATCCTACGACACATATATGACTTATATGTTACCCTTTCTTGCAAACCCATGATGATGATAATGTAAAATATATTTTTGTATAATATGCTCTTTTATGGGTAAAATGGAGCTTTAATGCTTTTGCCAAATCTTTGCATTAGCTTCACTTAGGTTGTGTAGGGTCTCTATCTGAATCAATTTGGCCCTATACTACTAAATTTCATGTGCACATGTCCTTAATTTGGTGGGTTGTGGCTCTTAGCCAAGTTGTATTGGCTCATAAATTTCTCAACAACAAAAATAGAATGAAAGAATAGTACAATTTTCAAACCTAGCTATAGCTAGCTACTCTTCATTCATGCGAGATGTAAGTATTTATTATCTGAGGTGTTTCATTACTACAGCAAACTACTAAATGACAAAGACCGTCCAAAACGAAGATAATTAGTGGGAATAAGATGCGGGCAATTATAGGTTAAGTTACAACTTACACGATTAATTAATATGTAATTGGTTATTGCTAATAAAAAAAAGGAAGAATCATTGATTAATCGTAAAAATATACTTATTTTTCAAAAATCCGTATTCTCAATTCTTATTTAATATTTTGTACATATATAATGTAACATGATGTAATATCAAAATGTAAAACTAAGAGTAAAAATAAGTAACATCATCTAGCATATAAGTGGCACAATGTAGAATATGTATTAATATTTAAAAGTGTTTTAGAGTATGGTTTTCTTTAATTAAGTAACAATAGTATGCAACTTTTGAGAGGAAAAAAAATGTGCATTTTCATCAATTTTCCTAAAAATAACGTGTTTTGAGAACATTCTTGCTTTGTCACCGGTTTCATTCGAGAAGAAAATCCGTAAGCAAACAATAACTATAAGCTTGTCTAGTTGGAGGCGATAACTTGCATTACTTTAGGTTAAACTGCAAGCTATTTCGGATAAGAAATGCAAAAGACCTATATCATTATATATTATAATAAGCCAACCTAAACCAAATGAGCCTGTTCAATTTAACCACTTTTTTTCAAAACTACCCTTATACTTTTTTATTAATTACAATAATACCATATCACATAAAAAAATAAAAAAAATAAAATAACACTATGTGTCATTCTTTAACAACCAAACATTCTTTTAAGTTTTATACTATTTTTTTTGTATTATCCACGTATTTGTATTGTAACTACACTTATTTTTTATATTTTAATTGCATTGCGCGTCACACACGCAACGCGTGGAGGCACGATTACTAGTATATATATATCAAGTTGAATATTCATGCATAGTCTGATAGTCACATAGTACAACTTAAAAGAAATAGACGAACCAAAAAAAGGCATCAAGCAAAGTTTATTTGCACCTAGTTTTCACATTAACTAAAGTAAGTGTTGAACTAAAGAAATACAAGACTTATAAATCATGTATTTGAATAAGATAAATCTTCATCGACAAGGTCGCCATTAAGAGTACGTAATTTCAACCAACATTTTGAAGTTCTAGTACAATCTCACTCTCATAATATGGGCTTTTCTTAATCGTATTAGCTATGAAATGTGGTCCTTGCAAATAATAAGAGATCAAATTGTGCCACTCTGCCAGAGTGGAAGACGACAACAACTATGTATAATTGAATTTAAAACAAAGCAATATCTTCCTCTAATATTCTATTTTTTCTTTTGCTCACTTTTTCAAGGTTAGGACAAAGAACTTTATTTATATATGTAAAGTAAATGTACATCAAGTCAAACCTTTAGACATGTTAAATATACCTTTTACAAATATTAACCATATCTATAGTGTCATTAATTTCTAATTTCACGTCATACTAAATTTTCTGTTGTTACACTAGTTTTTTTGTTGTTGCTACACTATCATGAATAGTAGAATCTATTAACTGCTACTTCCAGTTATTTTTGCCTCAATCTACAACTAACATATTTATTACTCCATAATATTTGCATAGGAAAAGGTATTTTCCCTTTAAGGCTTTAAATGATGCATTTTCTGTCTAACAATTAAGAAAAATGTATCCGTTAATGGGGCTCTTTGGTGACCGGTCACATTTTAAGAATTTTTTTGTTTATATATCACTACTTTCATAAGATTTTTCAGTCTACATCACCTTCCCGGTGATAAAAAAAATATTATTTTCATAACTTTTTTTTTTACTTAATAATTCAAACAAACACTAAAAAAAAAAAAAACAGCTTTTAAACTGTTTTTTTACAATTTAATATATTTTTCAGATAGATTATAATCTATTTTTTTTTAACTTAATAGCTTTTAAGCTATTTGTACATTTTAATATCAGCCAAAAACAAGGCCTGTATATCCATATGTTTCATGGAATGACAATACTACATTTGTTCCCGCTTCATGTATTCTCGAGCCCAAAAAAAAGTTGGTGGAGAATTAATGTTTTTGGGTTCTTCCACGAGCTTACTATCACTAAAGAATCCGTTGGTGGAGAATTAATGTTTGTTTGGAGAGAACAAAATAAGGTTGCGGAATGCGAATAGTCTTGCTAAAGTTGATGCAATGGGTCTATGTAACACGTATTGGAATGTTACATCTCTGCCATCAAAAGCACATGGTGCCTATATGATGGATTATAATGGTATTAAGAGCCTTAGAAAAATTAAAAAGACATGATAATTTTGTTGGTTTTTTAGCCAATTTGAGATGCTAAGGGATATACTCAATGTGAAGAATGCTTCTGCTAAGGAAGTTGCAACTAGTGACGAGGATGGTTTATGGTTTATGGTTTATGCTAAGGAAGCTGCTAATTATGTAATAGATTTCCCTAGCTTAGTTTGTATCTTTTTCTGTTTGGTAAGTGGCTATCTCTATGTGTAAGGAAGATGATGTAAATTACTATGTCCGGACTTAGTTCACTCTATGAATGAAACGTTTCTTTTGCTAAAATAGTAATAATGTAATCTCGAGCCCTCAGCCCTACGTACATTGTTACCTCGAGTTCAAGCTTTTCTCCGCTCGAATTTTCTTTTTCCAAGTTTAAATTCAGAACTAAGATACAGTTCAAATTATAAAACATATTAAAATAAACTACTATCATTAAATAAGCATTGTTTTTAAAGCATATTTGGACTGAGTTTAAAAGAACAAAGATGAATTAACATCTGTAAACCAATAAATTAGGTCTTTGTGACCATTCCATGCATGAGTAGAAACTGGGCTCTCGTAAGAGATAGCAGGACAATAGCAAAAGAGTATGAAACGGATCATCTATGATAACGTAACGGAATATGTCTGAATGCACAAAATCGGATCAATCTTGAGTATCTCACAAACAATTTGCTCAAATTAAGTTGCTGCAAATAAGCGTACACAAATATGAAGAAATCATCAAATCATGTTTCTGCTAGTACGTAGGTTGCTAGTTCATTTTCCCCTCTCCAGTTACCACACACTAAAAAACGCATCTGATAGAATATAAAAATCAGACCCGAATATATTTTTTTTAGGTGCGAATCGACCCACATGTCATTAATGGGTATCCAACACATTTAGCATAAGACCCGGGGTATAACAGTATTTTTCCCACTTATGGATAAGGACAATTATTCAATAAGTATCTTAGCCCAATTAATAAAGGTTCACAATGGAAAAGCCCATGAGATGACGCATGAGATGGAGACACTTGTCAATATACTATGACTCATAAATGCCTATAAATAGCAAATTACCTTCACTGGAAAAGGGACCTGAAAAATCAGAGAGAAAAGAATATACAAGAAAGATATTTGTCAGAGTTTATATAACTAGAGCATACATCGAGAGAAGCCAAAGGAAAAGACCGAGCATAAGAAAAAAGTTCAAGATCAAGATTAAGTTTAAGTTATCAGACCGAGCAAGAATAAAATAAGAGATTGTAATCCGAGCAAGTACAATTACCGATCAATAAGAAAGAATAATAACGTGTCCAATATATACTCTTTAATTTATATTAATATCGTAGAAAAGCATAATGCCAACCCGCGAAAGTTATTGCTTTATGAGCCTTGCTTGGCGATACAGCTAAAATGAACAACCTAACCTATCTAACGTGGGAGAATAAAACTCCTAATTTTTTAACTGAAAAAACAAAAAAAAAACAGCCAAATGTAATAGCTTGGCCGAAAGCATTGAAACTTCTAGCAAATAATCATAATAGTTCCTTATCAAAAAAACAAAAAATCACAATAGTTCCAAAACTCAAGTTTCTAAATTGAAGAGTGAAAGAGTGAAATCTATAGTAGGCCTTGTATAATACCTGCTATTCTGAATGTTGGCCCAGTATAACAACTGTGTTGCTCAGTATCCACGTTCTCTTTCATTTTTGTCATTTTCTAAAATGAATATTTTGACAAAAAACAGATTGAAAAAAAAAACGGTAGAAAAATAGATATACCGACATCTGAAACTCATAATGGAAAATCACTGTTGGCTTATTGCATTTCTATTTTACTTGTACGAGTCTTTCTTATAGTACGTTTTAACTCTTAGTGGTCAACATTCATTGGTAATTGTAATTATTGCAAGCCGTTGATAAGCTGAGAAGGCTGGATTATTTTTTGTAATGATGCTTAATGAAAGGGAATTAGAACCCATTATATGTGTTGTTTTTAACACTTGAATATAGTTTTTGCTACATTAAGTTATTTTACTTTTAATTTTAGTACTTAGTAGTATAAATATATATGCTGTATCTGCTGATTTCGTTTTATTGATTAGTTTAGGAGAGACAAATGTCTATCGAGGTGAAACGTATCGTGTTAAAAAAAGATGATTATAAGATGGACAAACTGTAGTGCTGCAAACATGATCCGAAACTTGGGAGTATTGAAATTTTTCAGCACTTCACGGTTTGCACTACTTATACAACAAGTTGAGTCAACAAGAGGATGCAAAATAAAATGATCGGAAAGTGACGACGATAGACGAGACAACACTCACCATTTGATAAGCCAAATATGGTACATTCCATATGTCTTCTTTAATTATCTCAAATCATGTTACCAATAGTTGAGGACATTCATCAGTTTCATGAGGCAGCCATTGTATTCCACGAGTTGTGTGAGTGCGCATCTTACCAATTGACACAGTTTCATGTTTTACACGATGTTTTCCGTGAATCAACTCTATAGAAGAGCTCAGTAGAGCCAGATCAACTATTTGTGTGCATCAATGAGCTATAAGCTTGAAAAAGGCTCCACAGGAAACAAAATTACAATGAACTATAAGATGGCACTAATTCAAACTGATGTAAACTTTCGGTCAAATAACACTATCTGGTCTTCATTTTAGGATCGCTTCTTAACAGAAATTTCATAGTTACGTATATGTAATAAAGTATGCACTATGTATACATGCACGTAGCCATAGCCCATAGGAGTTGTAACTACTAACTCCCCATTCATTCAATAATAACTGAACATGGTTTCGGTTCTTCATATACAAGTTATTTGCTTCAACGATTTATTGGATTTGGAAAGAAAGAAACAATAGGATGGTTTCGCTTCTTCATATACAAGTTATTTGCTTCAACGGTTTAATGGATTTGGAAAGAAAGAAACAATAAGATGTTTGGGAATGCAAAATCGAGCCCCGACAATACTTTTCGTTTGATTGAATTTTTTGTAGTGAATTGTATGAATAGATATGGAAAATTTAGTAATTTTTGTCGAGATAGGTTTTTGATTAGAGTGTGGAGACTAAGTTCCAAACTTGTTGTAATATAGCTCCGATTTTTCTCATGGTCGTGTAATCGCTTCGCCTCCGGGCAAGGCACCCCTTTTTATTATTAATATAGTTGGTCCGTTTAATTTTTTTTTAAAAAAAGAAGTTATTAAAAACTACAATGCATAGAAAATCAAAAATTGCAACAAACCGCGCCTTTTCGGACCCTCTCCACCGTACTGACTCGACCGTCGGAGAGGGAAATTCTGTGATCAACCTGGGCCCCATAATGTTTAGAATTTAAACAGGTAAATCATTTCAATTTTCTAGTATACAGTTTTGGTTATGTTACGACTTCTACCATACTTACAGAAACATATAATCAACGAGTATAACCAACTGCATAAATCTTGCATATACTTTTAAAGATATTTCTTTAAGGCACTAATTAAAATAAAAAATAAAAGCACTTCATTTTTTCCAAAACTTAGCAAACATTCCTTATTAATGCCCCAATATACTGCATGTCTACCCAACTAAATGCATAAAATAGATGCACAGATGCACAGATGCACCACAATGAAGTTAAAGACTAAAACTTATAAAGTTTCAAAACATAGATCAACAAAAGGTCACCGAAACAGGTTAATCGTAAAATAAATATTGAAAAATAGTATTAACATAGCTAGTGAGGAAATCCTATAGAAATGTCCGTATGTCCCAGCTTATTTAGCAAACATCCCTAAGAATGTATTAATATATAGCAACTTGCCCAAGTTCTAGTCTAGAATTCAATTCATCGCAATAAAGTTTACGAGTAACAAAACTCAAATTGTTTCAGAACATGGGACTTAACCAAAATTCCTCAACAAAGTTAACCCTAAACATATATTGAAAAAATAATACTAACCTTTTGAGGAAATCCTGCAGAAACTTGAGCTTGAGGTCCTCACCAGATCGAAACTCGGGTTTTTCATAATGAAAAGGTCCGAGGGAGACGGTCCTTGGAGTAAAAGCTCCTGGATTACGTGTACGGATCCTTAGTGGAACTCTGTAAATGCAATTGTCACATGAAAAAGCGGGTAACTTGCTCATTCGATCATGTAACGACATAATAACTTGCTCAGTTGTTTTTCACTCTACAGTTGGTTGGGCAGCCATTGAAACGAGCAGTGAGCGGGAAAATATAAGATTTTGTTGATATACACTGCATATATATAAGAGTTGTATTGAAGATATTTTTAAATTATGATGTAAAGATTAGGATTATGTTCATCATTTGGTTTGTTGTTATTGGGTTATTTGATTTGTTAAGATTTTATCTCGTTTCCATATTTATCTGCCTCATACAAACAGAATTATATTAATCTTTTCTATTCTCTCACAAATTGGATATTAAAATGATATTTAAAGGGTTTGAATTTATTCACACACAAAAAATGGCATCGTCATAATCTTATACTTAGTTGCCCCTGCCTTAATCATGCCTTAATCATTGACACGTAAATATTTTGAATTAGTTTTCAAGATGACACCATGACCCTCCCAAGCTCGGCTTGTTTTACTAGACGATTTTTTTTCCAGACTCACTTTATTATTTTCATGAACGGTTCGATTCATTTACAGCTTTAATCAACACTACTAGACTTGGACCTTCGATAATCTCTCACCTCTCTCGGCCTATCCACCATCTCCGAATGCTGCTCCCCTGGTCCCCGGGTCTTCCGGTTGCTCCTTACCGCTGCTGCCGTCCCAAACATCTGCACCACCGACCCCTCCACCTCAGCAGGCGTCGGATAACCACTCCTTGAATTCAAAACCAATGCGTATGTATTCACAAACTTCTTATAGGCGGGTAATACGTAACTAATTGTGGATTCTCGTATCTGTTCCCTCAGGTCAGAGTCGGGTATGGTGTAAGAGCTACGGTGTTTGAGTGACATGTCGTTGAGACCGTTCATGAATGCGTCTATTTTGCCATGTGCTAAGGCTCCGCTTGCCTCTTTGTCTATTGATTTTGCCGCATCGGCTTCTATGGCTAGGATTTCCACTAGTGGTCCCCATGCTTGTTTTTGGTACAAGTATGCAGATTCCTCGGCTACTAGCTTGTACCTGCTTAAACAATTCATGTTACAAACTGAATTTATATTATGGATTGTTTGAATTGACATGATATGGTACAATTTCATGATTGATGTCTTGCAGCTTGCTTGGTAACATCGATAAATATATCTTCAGTTGCCATTATATTTCAATTTTAAAGGTTCCTTTTCATTTTAAATATTTGGTGCCGAAATCTATAAACAAATGATATACAGGTTTACCACGAACTTTGTAACCTCATATGCATAAAAGCACAAACATGTTTGGAATCGTGAATACAAAGATACTCATATATAGACTTATAGTATGGCTAGCGTAGTATAAATAGATCAATCAGGAGAAATGGCATTATCATATCACTGGAATGAATATTCTTGCTGATATTGGTCTGTCTTGTAAGCCTTGTAATCTAAGTAAATCATGAAGAATTTTCCTCGTTACCTCTGTACGTAATTTTTTTTTTTGTTGCTGAATTGTAGTGTTTTTATACCAATATCTTGCAGTCTGTTTGTTTTGGCAAACATTTCAATTTGCCTTTTTAGCTGCCATTTTTGGTTTTTCATTTCAAGGTTCTGTTTACACTTTTTATTTCTTGAACCAAACCAATTTTTTTGTTAGATTAGTTCTATTCAAAAATTACGCCAGAAACTTTATAAGTCACGTGTATATCGAAGCAGTAGTGATAGTTTTCTAACTTGAATGATATTCTGATGAAAAAAGTGCGAAGAGTACCTCTTCTTCATGTATTGATCTCCCAACAGCTTCCCCAGCTTCGAGTTTTTGGTCCTCATGTAAATATACCAATTAGTATTCATCGATAGCACGTGAGAAAGCACTTTATCCTTAATATACCGGCTTTTCCTAGCTTCTATACTCCTCTGCAACGCTTCCAAAACATCCACAACAGCCTCTCTAAGCAAATTCTCCTCTGTCTCAAGTTTCGATAAGACCCCATTTTGCCACACTCTTCCCGTTTTGAGCACTTTTGCGATAGATATGGCGTGTGTATCACTTGAAAGGTTTCTTAAGTAATTTATTGTGTATCGGATCTGTTTGCACAAAAAGGGTTAGCATCATGCAGAACAATTAACAAAGCTTGAAATCTCCTTCAATAATAATTATAATAAATATGTTGGACCTGTAAGGGAATCGAGCCATCTAGAAGAGGAGGGTATGTATCTTGGTTTGCTTCGATCTGAAGAGAGAATTCCGAGAATGCCTTGCTGGCAGCGTGGATGAGGAGCTTCTCTAGTTCTGTATATCGGAGGCAAATATCTTTTCCGGCCTCACCTGCAGATTAAGTTTGATAAGTTGATTTGAGACCAGCTACTGAATCGTGTTTTAAAAGTAATCAGCGCTTGTTAGAGACTTATTGTACGGTTGCAGCTTTTAAGCTTCACTTTCTCGCTTTTTTCTTAGAATTTGGTATACGTTTGGTTGGTCGGATTTCAACTGATACTTTTCGGAAATTTGCCTTGAAAAAGCTAGAAGCATTAAGATGCAAACAAAATTCTTGCTTTTTTATGATACTAAAAAAGTCCTCATTTTTTGCTTGAAAGCTACAACCAATAATCTTTAGCCCTTAAAGTTTATGTTTACGTTTGAGATGATGATCATGAAAGTAACAAAAGACTCATATGCATGTCTCACGACATATCAGCTAATATAATGACTAAATGTAGCGTGAAAAACATTTTTCGTCACTGGCTAGTTTCGTAAATAGAGCTAATAACTGTGACCAGTAAAAGATCTGATCAGATTGACAGCACAATCTAATAGTCATGTGACTACAAATACTCAATTTCTTACGATAACTCAATATTTAGAAGCAGGAAATTTTTTTCATTATTTTATTTTTGGTTTATTACCTTCAAACACTTCCGCAAACTCGACGTTCAAATTCTCTAACGACTCAAACATATCAAGAAGCTTAAATAACTTGTGGGGTTCGTTATTCCCCCTCGCAACCCCTTCCCCAAACCTGAAAAGCACAGCCATGATCTCATCATTTATTTTACAGACAAATTTGAGGTCGAAGATTGTAACATTCGACGTTTAGTTTTTACCATAATATTTTATGGTAAATTAAGTAAAACTAGATTCACAATATTACCTGAAAAACACGGCCATGATCTTATCAGCAATCTTGACAAAACACTCGCGCCAAATCTGATTGTCCATTACATTTCCCATGATCTCATAGCTGAGATTCTTTTCGGCCACAAGCACTTTTCTGACTGCAAGTTCAAAGTGTTGGGTCCACAGAGTTATCGACGTTTCCAAATTTTCCCATTCCATTTCATCTATCTCTTCGGGAGTGTATGTACTTAAGTATTCAGGGTTTAGCCTCATAAGCGCTTTTGCTGCTCTTTTGTATCGTACCTGTTAAAATAACATATCCATCATATGATCAGATCATTTATTTCTGTCATATAGGTCGATGTTATGTATTTTAACAGGAGATATTTAGCCAAAATGTCAGGCCAAAATATCAAAACGATCACTGCTATAGATTATCAGGTAGGAATACCAGATTCTGCCTTTTTTGATTGCTACGTTTAGCTCAGGTTTGTTTATTTTTGTATAAAATTGGACTTCATTTGCTGATGAGGTTTTAGCCTGTATTAGACAGCAACTCTCTCTCACTACCCAAACGGTCATGCTTGATGGTTTTCTAATGCGCTCTAGCGGATGATTTAGAAGTTATATGAATTTATTCATATGTAACTGATTTTAACGTGTATTTTGTTGCTTTTCTGTAATATTACCTTTATCAGTTATAATGAAAATTTTATAGTTAAAATCTGAGCTTTTCTGGGTGTTGGCCTAAATTAATTATAAGCATTAAGTTAGACAAATATATAAACTTTATTCTCTCATAAACTAAAATTTTCAGCTTATATATATATATTATACTCTCAAAACGTTTTTATTGCGGTTTAATTATGGTATCCATAAAATTTTTGAAAGTATTTTTATGTATTTAATTTTTGTTTATGATTCCATGGACGGGGGCTCAAATCTTTATGGATCATACTAATGAAAATCTACCCATGTAATTAGCTATCATAAGTCCAAAATAGCTAACTCGATTTTCAGAAAGGATACCTTGACAAAAATGTCGATACATGTATCCAGGAAATCATTAGCAGCCAGAGTTTCCGAAATCTCTCTAAGCACATCAACCTCCAACTCATTCCCAAGCACGTACTCCGCCATGTCATCATCCACCACGTCATCGTCCTCAATATTCCCGTGCCTTAGTTCCAACAATATCCCCTCATATTCATCTTGAAGATTAAGCAAAGCCTCGTCTACTAACCCTTCAAACCTCATCACATCCTCGTTTTCGTATAGCGCTTTTATCGTATTCAGAGTCTCTCTCAGCCGTTGGATCTGATTCCTATCCGACGCTTTTGTCCTATTCAAGAATTCTATCACTTCTTGCAGTTTTTGTATAGCAGGCTCAGAATCCTGACTGGTGAAACTTAAGGCCGAATTCAACTCATTGACACAATCTACGTACTTCTTCAAGCGCTTGAGTCTTTTCTGTGGAGAATTTTCGTTGGACAATTTTGAGGACAAGTCAATGAGCTTGAGGAGGAGGGACTCAGCTAGCTTGAAGCTGTCAAGGAGAACGAGAGCAGGAGAGACTTCCCGGTTTATACGCGTATCTAACATATTTGTAGGGACTCTTTCCAGGTTTTTATCCATGAATAGGTCCGTTTCACTCGAGGTTCTTATGAGGATTTTGAGTTCTGAACAAGCCGATTCTAGCCTGGTTATAAGTACTTGGACGTCTTTTTTTGCCTCCATGGATTGTAACCGATCAGGCGAGAGAGGGAATGAGAGCAATGTCGCAAGAGAAGTCCGAGGATTGGGCATGAGTAGTATTGATCATATAGTTATATTTGTCCACTTTTTTGGTAATACTTATTTTTAGGATTTGCGTGTTTTCTAAGCTAATATAAAATGTCACAAAGCGGCAGTGCAGATTTATCAATGAGAAAAATAAACAAAGTGTACAAAAAATGAATTCAAACTAACAAAGAATCAACAAATGGCGTTTTCTAAGCTGAGATTTGGACAGGATTTAGCTAAAGGATATTTCAAATAATGTCGATCTCATAGAAACCGATTATGAACAACTTTTATATTCTAGTGTACATTATACTGTACATGTTTTTATGCATATACGTCATAAAAAATATTTTAAAATATTAGCATGCAGTTCATGAGAACCTGTCCATGTGTGACAAAATTAAAAGTACTGTTTCTACATTAGGGATGTTTTTATTCATCTACTTCAATTAGTACGAAAGTATAATCATCTTAGTCGCTACCTTTCAAACGAATAAAGCTAAATAGACAGAACTTTTGGAACCGATTTTTAAATATACGTTTGTGTCTTTTTTGTTAGGAAAATGTACCGTACGTAGCTAGGGGAAAGTATATTAATCTGGCCGGTTCATGTTAATTAGAGTCGGACGAGGACGATTTCAAAAGAATATAGAAATGTCAGCGTCCGACTAATCAGCCAATCCAAGTTTAGTTTTGTAATTCTGATACTCTTATTTTTGTTGACTAAATAGTTTTAAAAAACTCTTCGAGGATATTAAAATTGGCATTTCCAAAAATACATTTCATAAAATCAAAAAAAAAAAAAAATTCTAAAACACTTGCAATAAGATCTTTAACTTTTAAAAATTCTCATAATTTAAAAAGAATTGATCTGGATCACTACTGTCTGTGAGTATATAGAATCACTACTAAAAATAATCTTGTCCCTAAATCTAATGTTTATGGACTAAAATTAGAAAAATAATTGTCTATAAAGACAATCCGGTACCAACATAAGGAAACAATTTAAATGTGTCCCCAAATGTATTTTGAGACAATTAAATTTCTCATTAAGTTGTTATGTGATTGTCGTCCTTATAAATTAGATTTGGAGATAAAAAAATTATTTTTATCCTTGAAAAAATAGTTTTGTTCCCAAGTGATACCATTTAGACATAAATTTTGATTGTCTCTAAATAATTTGTCTCTAAACCCTACTTTGGTTATAGTGAATCATAGGTCATATAATATAAACTCAATCAATTGGTAAGAATCAGATTATTTCAAAAGTAGTATATATAGGAGGCTTTTCCATTAAAGAGTCTTAGTTCTAAGATTATAAATTTGGACGGGATTGTGTCGAGATTAGAAAACTAAGAAAAGACACCCACACTTGTAATGTAGATATTATGAATAAAAACTCAACATGACTTTTTAAATAGACATATTTTTTTATCATTTGAAGTTCCGACTACATATATATAAATAGTCCGGACATTAAAATGAAGTTAAACACGTATTTTATGACTCCTACAAGACTTCATATCCGATCAGACACAAAAGTAAATTAAACCAAACAAAGCCACATACACAATTTTTTAAAAGTCGCAAGGTGGGTTTAAAATGGAAATCGGTCGCCTAGTTCTTAGTCTTGCCTAATCAATTAGGGTTTTAATCTATGACTAAACACATCACGTACTAGTACTAATAGAGTTATTTAAAATTGGAAAAGTCTAAGTGAGTAACAAATAACCACTACTAATTGGTTAAGCAGGTATATTATTGTTTATTTCAGTTGGTCTTTTATAATTATTCACTAATAAAATTTATATAAATTGAATAAATTAGATGCACAATCTTGATAAAGCAAAACTCTTTTGCTAACGAGGGTCTCAGACATCGTTTAACCATTGAATACATTTCCAAATTTAAATAACATCCAATACAAATATTATGACATTTATATCATAACATTATTGCATTACCAAATTTATGTATATAATTTACTTAAGTTATGAAAATTTTATTAATGAATCACTATAAATAACATTGATCTTTTACCAAAGTCATAATATTATGATATAAATACAATAATAGATGGATTTAACACCAAAATCGGTCTCCTAAATCCTATTCCTGCATAAGTTAGCTTAATTCCGCCTTATCTATTAGGCTTTTAAACTACGAGTAAACTCTTTAAAACATATCACATACTAATGGAGTTATTTAAAATTGCAAAGGTCTAACCAATAACCATTACTAATTGGTTAAGCATGTATGGTATTATTTATTGTAATTGGTCTTTTATAATTACTCAGAGTATCTACAATAGTTGTGTTAATTTTAACAATATTAATTTTGACAAATCATTATTTAATTGCATGTTAAATGACACATGTGTAACTTAAATTTAACATTTAATAACAAAATTATCTAATTTTAATTAAAATTAATTATTAATTGAAATCTCATTAATTAATCATTTTGTAAATCCCACTAGAACTAAAATAGTAATAGTTGAAATAGAGTTCACGTTCAAATTAATGATATTTTGCTACATCATCAATTAACAACATTAAAAATATTGTTATAAATAACAACTTTTTTAACATCTATAAATATAACACATGATTTAACATAACTAATAGAGACAAAAAATGATATTTTTAGCAAACTATTTTAGTTATCGATAGAGATAACAACACTATTGTAGATTCTCTTATTAATAAAATTTTCATGCACAAATTGGATGAACCCGATACATGTAATCTCACGCACCTGTCCGCATAAGTGTATCAAATGTTTATTTCCTTAATTTTTTTTTTTTATAAGATTATATAAAATATACACTACAAAATAATGTTTGAGTGAGAGCTAAAAGCTCTCACAAGACTGTCGCTAATTTAAAAAGTTGTCACAAATCTGTCGCAAATTGACTAAACTGTCACAAATCCGTCATAAAAACCGTCGCTAATAAGATCATAATAAAAAATACCGTCACTAATCCCGTCCCTATTTGGGTTTTTTTTTTTTTTTTTTTTTAAATAGGGGCAAGAGATTTATAATTTAATCAAATTTAGAAAATTGAACCAAATACTAAATTAAATTCTTATTTAATCCCCATTTCAGATTCCGATCCCCTTTCATTTCACCGCTTCAACAAAACAGACGCATAGATACACACAAAACACACACATAGATACACACACAGTAGACACAAAACACACACACATAGATACAAAACACACACAAAACACAGTAGATACACATAGATAGATACACATAGATAGATACATAGTATGTCAGAAACGAGGTCATTTAACTCGTTACCAGAAGAGATACAATTATCAATCCTATCGCTCCTAACACCGCAACAAATCTTCTCCTCTTTCGCTTACACTTCCAAACTCTCCCTCTCTCTATGCCGTTCCGATACCAAACTCTGGCTCTCTTTATGCCACCGCAGGTTCGGTTCCAAAACCAATATCCTTAAGTGGGTTCGCCGTGGAGTTACTTACAGGTGCCTGTATCGGGTTTTGTCCGAGTACCAAGGTCTTATCGGGTTCTGGAGACGTAGCGGACAGGTTACATTCATTATAGTTTTTTATAATTGTTCCTTAGTTGTTGTGTTAAACAGAATGACGGAATTGCAGTCACGCTTTTTCACCTATCACGATGTGACTGTAATTTCGTCAGGATCCATCTAAAATAGACCCCAAATGTGAGATGACTGCCATTTCGTCGATTATTGCTATCGTATTCTTACTTGAGCGGAAATTGGTAGGTAGGTTGAGACCTGAATTGGTAAAAATTAAAGCTTGGGTACTAAATTGTTAAAAAGCCAATTATACATGGTACTTAACAGTTTTTTCTCCAAAAGTTGCAAGGCGGAAGTTGGTCGCCTAGCGCCTAATTCTACCTATTCACAGACTAACCCGCTTAATCCCGCCTAATTCCGCCTATTCACAGAATAATCCGCTTAATCCGGACTAATTCTGCCATTTTACAGACTAGTCCGCTTAGTTATGCCTGATCTATTAGGCTTCTAGCTCCGCCTACCTTTAGAATACTGAAATAATGTACCCTTTTCTTCAAATTTGCGACTTTGTTGGGTTTAATAAGGGTATGAATCTCTCATCGGATTTTGGTGTCGTTGCGGGCAGGTTTATCCTTTTCGTTTTGTGTTTTATTTATTGTACTGTTATTTGTAGCGACTGTTACTTGATTAGCCCAGGTTTATGTTTTTTTTTTTAAATAGTTTAATTAGTTTTTGAACAGTTTATCATGTTCCTTGGTTGTTATTGGAGCGAAAAGACTATAATTCAAAGAATTTGAACAAATTTGCTGTAAAAAGTGCAATGTTCTAAAAGTCGCAAGGCGGATTTTAGGCGGGAATTGGTCGCCCGCCTAATTCTGCCTATTCACAAAATAATCTGATTAATCCTGCCTACTCTACTAGGCTTCTAGGTCTCACCTACCGCCTAGGCTCGCCTTTTAGAACACTGAAAAATGTAACTTTTTATTCAAATTTGTCACTTTGTCGGATTTAGTAAGAGTATGAATCTCCCATCAAATTCTGGCTTCATAGCGGACAGGTTTATTCGTTTTTTTTGCTGTTTTTTTTTATATATTTCAATGTTATTTGTAGTGACTGAGGCTTGATTAGCTAAGGGAGGGTCAGGGAGTGATTTTTTTATATCTATTTAATTTAATAGTAATGATATATGTAGAGACTTTTGACACACTACCATTATAGAGACTAAGTGAGAGCCCCTATCAAAGTACACTAAAATACAAGAAGTTTTCTGTTATTTATTTTTAGTAGTTTTTTGTAGTGACTGTAACATGTTTGTGTAGGAGAATGGATGATATTGGTTATTAAAGAGCCAAAAGAGTAATAAAAAGGGTTCAAAGAAATATTTTTTTTCAACAAATTTGTGCCTTTATCGAATTTTCTAAGAGTAGGAATCGCTTATTGGATTCTGGTCAGAAGCAGACAGGTCTAAGTTTTTTTTGTTATTTAATTTTTTAATTGCCTTTTGTAGCGACTGTGACACTGTATGGCTAGAGGAATGGCTGATAATCGTTATTAAGGGAGCCAAAAGACTAAAAATATAACAGGAAATAAAAAAATGTTTCTTTATCACTTTTGCACCTTTATTGGACTTTACCGGAGTATGAATTGCTTATTTTTCTGGCGACGGAGCATGTTAGTGGAATATCGAGCTTTTGGATAATTACTATGGTTTATTTATCCATATTGTGGGGAAATGCTAAATTTTATAGATTTTATCAAAATACATAGAAATTTCTTTTATCTTTTCATGGAGGCTATTATGAAAAAGTTGGGTTGGGGCTAATTTTTTGGGATATTCATTTGTATCCTTGTATAAAACTAGAAATCACTCATTGGATTCTGGCGCCGCCGCAGCAGGCAAGCTTATGGTTTTTGTTATTTTTTTCAATTGTTTTTTGTAGTGACCGTGACTTGGTTTTCTTATGGGAGTGGCTGAAGTTAGTGTTGGGAGTTTAGGCTATACTTCAAAGATTGTGACTAAAGTTCACGGAAGCGATGTGTTGCCAACTAGTTCGTCCCCAGTCTTTTGTTAATTATTTTGTTATTATGCCAGGTGTTTTACCTTTTTTTATTATTTATTTTGAGTTGCGTTTGTGACTGTGACTTGATTGATATTAGTTATTAGGGGAGCCAAAAGTCTATAAATAGAACGGTAAGGAAAATGGTGCCTTAGCGGACAGGCTCATACTTTATACTTCATTAATGATGCATGCATTTATGAGTTTTTCGTAATTGTGTAGTTTATTTGCCATTGTTTTGTTCATGATTAGGAGCTTATGTTCATATACTGAAGACTGAAGACTGAAGAGTCAATAAAGATGATGCTTTGTTTAGTTGCACCTTTTAAGTCATTTCTCATTGGCTTTGTTTTTCTTATAAATCGTCTGCATATAGCTAAAATTGCTTTTCTGGATTTTGGGTTGATAGAGCTAGAAGCTTGTAGCTGAAAGAACCCAGCTTATTTCCCAACCTCAAGAAAACAGCTTATTTACGAAGTATGTACCAGCTTTTTGTAGCGACTTGATTTGTTTAGGGGAAAGGCTGATATTAGTTGTTAGGGGGGACAAAAGACTACATATTAAAGATTTGACTTAAATCGGTAAAAAATTGTACGTTTCTCATCATATTAGTGACGTCAGATTTTTTAAGAGTACGGATCGCTCATTGGATTTTGACGCCGTAGCGGACAGGTTTATACATTTTTCATTAATCATTCTCATATTTATTTTATCATTATGGTGAATGTTGGTGGATTACGAGTATATTGCATTCATTTTAGTTGTTCGAATCTTAGTTTCTGACAAAAATGGTACGGGATCCATAAACTTGAAAAGTGACAAAAAACTATAAATTAAATAGTTCACATGTAAAATAACAGGAAATGGGGTAACAGGAAACGCCTTTTTGAAATTGTAACAAGTTTATGGGTAACTGTGGACTGTGGTCTAAATTTAGTTCGGTAGTATGCAAAATATTTTGAGATTTTGGGCATACTTAGATTTTGTAATTGATTGGGTATGCTATCGGATTCTGGCGCTAAAGTGGACAGGTTGATACTTTTTGTGGTTATTTTTTTAGCGACTCGGACTGTTTTGTTATATCCTTTTTCTTTTTTGGTAGTTACCGTGGCTTGATAGATTTAGGGGCATGACTGAAATTTTTCTAGGAAGTTTTTTGTTTGGCAAAGTTAATGTTCAGAGTTTACTATGTAGCCTTGGACTTCATTATAAAGAATCTGTATTTGTAAATTTATTGAAACTTAGGTACGTATCAAGCATCGTTGAACATTGGACGATAAAAACAAATAGAAAAGAGAGGGAGCATCACTAAAGATTTATAACTTAATCTAAAAAAAGAGAAGGACTTGATTACTTCTTTAAGAAATAATTTTTTTTGGGTCGTGACTGTGACAGTGTGACTTGATTTGGTTAAGGCCTTAAGGGGAATGGCTGTCATTATTGTAAGGAATTTAAATTATTAACGTAGGCAAATGGCTATTTTTGAAACTGTTTGTCTAAATTTACAGTAAAGTTTTGTTCTTTCTCACAGTTGTGCGCTTATGTGTCACCTACTAGTTCCCTCCAGATCTTTTGGTCACGCATGTACAATCTGAGCCAATTAATGGGTCTTAGATATGTAATCATGTATGAGTAGTTATGCAGTCTGGTTATGCAATTTGAGTGATTAATTATTTTAATTGTTTTTGGTAGTAATAATAATATGATTTGCTTAGGGGAACGGCTAATATTAGTTATTAGGGGAGCCAAAAGGCCATAATTGAATTTTTTTGACTAATTTTTATGCTAAAAAAAAGTGTTTCGATCACATATGTGCCTTTATCAAACTCGTTGGGAGTACAAATCGCTCATCGGATTCTTGCACCACAGCAGCAAGGTTTATACTTCTTTTCTTTATATATATATTGGTAGAGTCTGTAACATGATTAGCTTAGGTAAAGTGCCGGAGAAGTTACTTGTTAGTTGTTTTAGGCAGTAAAAATGATTTGGGGATTTGTTGGTTTTTTTATTTTTTATACTATGCAGTTTTATAGTCATTTTTTGAGAATTTTGTTTGAAACGGGAATTTTATATTCAGCATTAAAAGTGTTGGGTCCAGCCCTGCTTAGGGAATGGTTGAAATCGGTGTAGGAAGTATTTTGTTAGGGGAAATTAGGCATTAAGTGGCATGTTTAAGATTTTATAACATTCAATGTGCTGAATTTGGATATGCATATTGGTGCAGTGACTAAATGTTTATGAATGGTTCCAGAATTAAGTCCAAAGTATGTGACCTAATTGAGAATTGCCTTATTTTTTATTTTGTTAATCATGAGAATTGCCTTCCTGGTTATTATGGGAGGAAAGAGATGCTGAAGTTTAAATAATTTCACTAAATTATATGGTAAAGAATTAATCTTTATATCGGATTCTGGCGTTGCAGCTTCGAGGTTCCTACTATTTATTCACGCTCTGTTCCGAATAAATTTCTACTTTTCATTTTTTGGGATGAAACAAATTGACTGTACATCTAGTGGCTAGTAAAATTATTTAGCTATAAGATTTTGATTTTTGACTGTTTTCTCATTTAATTCATCACTTAACGAGAAACAAATAAGGCTGAATTCAAAAGTTTGCACCAATTAAGTGCAGTGATGACGTCTTATTTAACTAGTTCTGCATGAGCAGTTACTTTTCATAATGCATATAGGTTATATACTGATGTGACAGTGACGATACTGTAATCTTAAGTTGTAGTTATGCTTCTCCGGGGAATTGTATGGGTGTCTTCTTGTTAATGAGTATGACATCTACGTGCACTACTTTAGGATTGTTTCCATACTGTAATCTTAAGATATTTAAAAATTGTTTATAATATAATGTTTTGCAGACGACTAGATGTACCTTCCGCCGGGAATTATTAGTCCCATATATGCAGTTGAAAATGTACAGAGGAGAAATGGATTTACTATAGATAGTCCGAACCCTAAACTGAGTAGTTAATGTTAGTCCAATATAGCAAATTGCTGTGACAGATATTGTCCATAATTCTTGGAATATTTCGTGAAGGTAATAGTAATACTTCCTACTTTAGGACTGTTTCCATGTTTCCTAGGGTTTTATATTTTTATTTGGGTTTTTAGTGTGTTGTACAATTTGTTTTTAATTTATCAAATTCTAATTTGTTGAAAATAGAAAAAATAAATTAGTTATTGAAAAACATTATCTAACCATCCATTTTTTAATCTAACGGTGGTTAAGGTGACTGTTCCATAAACAGTCAAATAAGGTCACTGTTCAAAGAGGCACTCTCCAATAACCAGGAACATACTTTTTATCCAGGTAAAGTCTAGCTCACAGCCACCGCTTGTGCTCTTCGAGTGGGGCCCATCCTTCGTCACCGGCTCCAGGATCTCACCCTCAAAATCCGGCTCCTACAACGTGACAAAATCTCCCTTCTTATGGCTAAGCCTCACCCCCACTGGAGCTCCAGTGAGCTTCCTCGACCCAAACTGTGAATTTGAATTCTCCGATGACGTGGATTTAGGATTTCTAGAGAGTGGATTGGTCCCTGTTAGCGTGAGCTTTATGGGTAACCGTCACGTGGTTGTTGAGGAGTGTTCAGGTATTGGGTATACGAATGGAGGAAATGGCAGTGGTTCTAGAGAGGGAGGGTTGGTAATGTCAGAGGTGTATCAGCACTTTGCGAACAGGACTAGTCCTGGTGGGGATAGGGCAGCGAGGAGGCGGCAGTGGAGGAGAGAGATGGAGAAGAGGAAGATGGAGCCGGAGCACTTTGTCAAGATTGTTCATTGCAGTTCCACTTCCGATAGGCCTCTGCAGGGACTTTGGAAGGTTATTTTCTTATTACTGTCCTGTTTTTCGAATGTTACTGATCTGTTTGCAGGATTTTTATTTTCTCATTTAATGATGGATTTTTCCAGATTTTTATTTTGCATATGCTGACATTATTTCTTGCTCATCAACATTTTTCTTTATTTGAATAAAGATATTATAGAATTATTTTCAAATATACTTGTAAACATTGGTTGCTGGAGTCTGCAATGTTCTTTATTCATGAATGGAATACAAATTACCCCTTCAATTGTCCAATTTTCTATAGTTTTCTAATCATGCATAAACACGCTAAATGACACTTTGACTTATCAACCATCTACTCTGGTTTTTTTCCGAAATTTGCGTCTATACTAGACGTCTTCAATCATTGAAATTTGTAGTTTTGATATTCACATGACCTGGCCTGGACTCCGGTTTAGGGGATTAAAACATGAATATGTTGGAGCTCCCTTCACCCATTTAGTTCCGGTTCCATAGTTGGGTTTTATATTCAAGGGTTTGCAATTATCTTTTCCTCCTCTGGAGAAAGATTAAAATGTATACATTTCTTAACTTAGTTGTAAAACCCTTTTTTAAAACTTCAAAAAATTGAACAAGGGTATGTTGCATCTTAATTTCAGAGTTGTGCTTTACTTTTATATTCAAGAGTTTGCAATAATCTCTCTTTATCTTCTCATTTTAAAATTTTGTAATGTTCCCAACTATCCTTGTTTGAACTGGAAAAAATTGGACAAGGGTATGCTATATATAAGATCATTTTGATTTTCATACGTTCCAGAAAGGCCAGAAGTAAGTAACTTTCCACAAACTTGTAAGCTTTTTGTTTCTGTGAAATGAGATTGCGATATATATATGTAAATTTTTACCATATCTGCACATTGTTGCTTTTTTATGCAGGGAATTGATGATGACATCATCTTGGACTTTTATCTAGTGGAATATGATGACATCGGTGGAATTGTATGCCGAAGAGTAGGCGATTGGTCACAGCCTTTCTCGAGTTATTCCCCAGTCTTTTGGACACCAAACACATCTTTCACCGAACCCCCATTTTCTCCCTCGGAACAATATATATACGATAGTCGTATACATATTCGACCAATCAACAATTCCAAATCCAGTCCTTACAGGGATTATCACGAAATAGTCTCTCGCGTTCTTGGTATAAATTCAAGCTACGATCTTGTGATCCCAGACCTTGCTGAAGTTTCTGCGAGTCCTCACCAGGTCGAAGGGAGGATATGGCAGTATAGTAATAGGACGTTTGGGTTTGGGTTTTTACGCAATAATTATATTATTGACCTTAAGCCTATTGCGCATGATGGTCAACTTCTCGATGCAAATGGAGAATTGTAGAAGTTGATATAAAAAGATTGAAATCGGGTTCATATGTAAGTAAAAACTTTGTTTAGTTGATGTTGATTATGAAAATGTTGCAGTGTAACATGGCTATTGAAATAAAGATTGATATTTTATTGTAAAGTCACTTGCTGGTGTTTGCGTTGTACCTATACTTGATTAAGTTTATGGAAAGTTGAGATAGATACATTATTTGGATTCTTCTTCGATGCAGCTCTTCAGTTATGTGGCTTGCAAAGTTGCGGGTATCTTAACCGAAAAGGCACAGTTTGCTCATTTTTTCTACCTTGTGTTTTCTTCCTTTACGACACTTAGATGGGAGTATTGTATAAAACGGCAGTGTCCAACTGTATGTGATATCAAAACGTCTATAGAGGGCGGTGTCGAGTTGTTATAAGGATTTAAGAATCATAGTTGTTACTGGTTAGTCCCGATTTTGTAACAATTATGTACGCTGCAAGTAACTAGCTAAAACAGAGTTTCTGAACTTGTGTTCTTTTCATATCGGTTTTGTAACCTACATTTTGTTTAATGGAATCAACAACACTTCATAAGCAAGCACAATATCTTGGAACATATTTCGATCAGTCTTGCATAAGCAGAATTGGAAACATATATTTTAAAGTTTCAACTATAAACAAATCATTGCAAGATTTTTCAAATGGCTAGCAGAAAACTTTTCCCATAAACAACAAATTAAATCGCTCAAGAGAATTAAAAGAGAGAAGAATTCCACTTGTTGGTTTCACAAGAGCAGATTCAGACCAAACTTAACCACATAGAAGATTAAAGAAGGAAAATAAGTTCCCTCATATTTTTGCAACAACACAGACCCAAAAACCACAAAACCAAATAGGAGAAAACAACAAGAACATCATACTATATTTGTGTATATGTTTATTTCAACTGATTATAAGACGGGTGCCACTTCATTTGCAAGATCTTTATCACTGCCACCTTCAAGTTGGCTCAGATTTCCCTTCTCTTTGATAAGTTGAATGTGGTGGTGCTTACAATAGAGACGCCCCTCATGTGCAATATAGTTGGAAGGGCTTATCGTACACCCTCCGTGTGTGCACTTGAAGCAACTTTTGTGGTATGCAGTTCCATTCACAGAAACCTTGCAATAAGAATAAATAAAATAAGTTGAAGTTATACGTGGGTACATAACCTACAGAGTTAGTTACAGTTTTGAACATTATTGATTGCTGTATCATTGTACAACCACCTACGAAAATTAGCAATTAATAAACTAATGTTACGTTTCTTGATGATTTACTACAATTGGGGGCTAGTTTAGTTTTAAATTATGTGCAAAGCTTCTAAATTTATTTAGATTTGAGATAAGGTAGGTTTCTCCAGCTTAAAGCTTCTAGCTTTTAAAGGACCAGAAACCAGAAAAGCTTAGCTTATAGACTGGTCAATCAATGCAGTCAAGCTTTTAAGCAAAAAAAGTTGAGCTTGAAAGCTACAGAAAAGAAATCTGATTATAAATAAACTGAATTGTAGAGAAGATCTCGTATATGGATTTGTTTACCTTTTCAGTCGGGTAAACGGTTTTTTGGCAACAGAGGCATTTGTCTCTTGTTCCCCCAAACTTGTTCGAGACCGAAGTTCCTAAAGCTTTCTGTTCAATGGAAGTTTCCGAAAAAGATTACTTATCATGTATGTTATATAAGCAACGGAGCAATAAAAGGCAACACACACATGCATTTCCGAAAGAACACACAAACATATAATGCATTCATATGTGAATCAAAGAAGTGAACTTTCATTTAAGTACTTCTTCCTGATTGCATTTTAAGGCCCAACCTTTCACCAGTAAAGCATGTTTCATTGCATCTCTTAACCTCTCTTTTTTACTTAAAAGCTGGATAGCATTTGGTTGACTAGCTAAAATATGATATTTTCTGTTTTTGCAGCCCGAAAAGACTGCAAAATTTAAGCTAGATGAGTCCTAAAAAATATATTAGCTAAAAGTTTACTTCTCAACCTAAAAAAATCCAGCTATTTTAGTTAAAATCTGCAACCAAACAAGCCTAAGTAATTGCCATTTCACAATAGAAAAAACATATTATCCTTATAGAGTTGGTCTACCTCACTGTTCACCGCTTTCTCTGGTTTCACAACCTTTGGGGTCCCTGAAAATTGAAATGAAAATGAAATCTTAAGAGTGACCTGAGATTCTGCGAGCATCTAATATATCAAAATATTAAATGCTGCTTTTTTGTATGAATTCTTAGCTATATAACTTGCCTAACAACATAGGCAGTGATTAGACCAATACAAATGTTTGGTAAACTAAAAGTTTATTTCATTTCTCTTGGGCTTACCGTCAAAACTTTTATCGAGACTGCCAGTTCTTTTGAAAAGTTGATCGAAGTGTGGCCTGCAATAGAGAACTCCTTCAAAGGAATTGTAGTTGCTTAGCTGCAAAAGGTTGATGAATGTCATTATTGGAGTGATATTTGGTTTATGTTAACTTTGTTTATAACATGTTCCCGACACAATTTTATACCATAACGACAACCTTGCAGATCCGATTGTATTAACATTGGATCAAGAGTGATACACTTGAATTGATGACTAGCTAGCAGTAACAGATTGAAATTTGAAATGAGATTTTAATTTAAAATAAAATAACAGATTGAAATTTGAATTTACATAATGTTCAAGTTCTTTCTTTCCTAGTCAGAAAATCAAATGCCATAGCCCAAAGATCTAAAGTTTCTCATATAGATATGATTGATGATTTATCATTACGATGAAACATCAAATACACAAGTAGTTGATAAAATCATCTTTGGATCTCGTTCTGATCATACAATACTCTAAACGATGCAATCTTTTTGAAATATTGATGTTTCTTAAAACTATTTCTTTGCTGTTTGAAATTCCTTACCGAAACACTGTCAAATCTATAACGAAAACGCATCACCTATCATAATCCGAAAATCAGGTTTTACCAGGAAAAAATCCGTAAAACTGCCACATCGATTTCAAGATCTACAAGAAAGATCAATATTCTAGCTAGTGCACATAACATATAATCCCCAAGAATGATTTTATTTTTTGTGATTACCTTGAGAGTTCCTTTGCAGTGGTGGCAACGGAAACAGGCCTTGTGGAAGATCCGGTTATCGGCAGTTAGTTTATCGACCAGATAAACGGTCTTCGTGCAGGCCATACATTTCTGTGTTGTTCCTGCAAATGCCATGTTTCCTTTCACTACCAAAAAAACCAACAACAAAGTTCTCTTTTCTTCTTCTTTCTTTCTTTCTTTCTAAGAAATATGAGATCAGAGAATATAGCTAATGGAAATGATAAATGGGTGGGTAAGATAGAAAGAAAATAATTGTGGGTTGCATGAGATTGCGGAGACCATAAGCTGAGCTGGCCATTTTTATCTTGTCATAAATCATTTTGTCTGTTTTCTCAATTTTCTACTAGCTTTTGTAACTGTTTTTGTATTTATGTAAATGTCATTAACATAAAGAATCAGTTACAAAAACTATGGGTGGAAATCTAGACTGTCCCATACTGTTTTTGTATTAAAATTAAAATGATTTGGAAAAAGTTTCTACCAAAAAGAATTATATAAGCCGCTTTTTTTATGGTCTCTTTGACATGATCATATCAACATCTAGTGGGATGGGTGTGCTTTTACTTAAAAATTAAATTAGTTTAGTGTATTTCACTAATGCCTTATCTTGGTATTGTCTCTTTTTTAATATCACAAGAAAAAAATATCAGATCAGAAACAAATTCCACCAACTTCTTAACAATTAACATTTCATCATTTACTTTACAAAAAAAAAAAAAAAAAAAACATTTCATCATTTCCTTAAAATTTCCGAGCTTATGGTGTTAATTGTTATAGTTGAAAAAAGAAGGATCTCCTTTATCTCAGTTAGGAATTTTTTTTAAAATGGCGTAATTCACCTCAAATGTGATATATATATATATATATATATCTATCTGGTGCATGTGCTATTTTTAGCTCATTAGCATTTGTAAATGTAATGCTTAATTTTAGAACAAATAGTAGGTGCGGGATTAGAGTGTTATTAACGGGGTATGTGTGAAATCACTTTATCTCCTTTAATAAGATTTTAAAAAAAAAAAAAAAAAGTAATGCTTAATTTTAGATGATTGGTTGTTTTTCTTACGGTATGCTTAAAGTCGTAAATTAATCTTCTTTCTTTTTTGAAATACCGTAAATTAATCTATAATTTTGTAACTAGAAGCACCACATTTCAATTGTTACAAATCGTTACTTCCTTTTTAATGAATGTATCATGAGAAGATTGACATTCTTATGTCAATTTGGTAAAACTCTTTGGTCGTCCAAAATCACTAATCAAGATAAATCTTTCACAATTAATGTTTGGTAAGTTTCACTCTCAAAGATACTAAACCTCGTAACTGGTGTTTACAAACTCACCAACTAACCAAAACACGGCCAGTCTTTATTTATTTACTATAAAGCCAAGTTTGGTACAGAATACAAACCTTATTTGCTAACTTTAAAATTCAAAAAATATGTTCCAATAACGTAAATGTAATGCACATAATTCCAAAATTATTAAAGAAAGGACCTACAGGGGTGGTGAGCCATAGTTTTGTATATAGATTTAGATTTGAAATTTGAACCGATAGCAATATCTATCAACTAAATAATTATTTGCTTCATAACAAAATAACATGCAATGCCAAATTTGATCAGGCGTGGCATCCAATATTTCTTCTTCTAGATAAAGCTGGTGGTACCAACTTATTGCACCCTTGTTTGTTAATTTGAATTTTTTGTTGATTAAAAATTTCCACCCCAAATTCCATAGAGAAGGTGATAAAATTTTGCAATATACTTCTTTTCTTGTGTCTCGCAATGTAATGAGTGAGTTAAGGACTAAATTATTATGGGTTGCGTCCCATTAGTGACGGTATTTTTTGTTACGAGCTTATTAGCGACGGTTTTGGTGATGGGTTTATGACATTTTTAGTCAATTTGTGACAGATTTGTGACAGTTTTTTAAATTAGTGACAGGCTTATGACAACTTTTGTCTCTTACTAAATCAAACATTCACTACAAAATAATGTTTGATTTAGTGAGAGTCAAAAGCTGTCACAAGCCTGTCGCTAATTTAAAAAGCTGTCATAAATCTGTCGCAAATTGACTAAACTGACATAAAACCGTCACAAAAACCGTCACTAATAAGCTCGTAACAAAAAATACAGTCACTAATCCCGTCGCTATTTGGATATTTTTTTGTATTGATTATTGTGTAATGTAACCTAAAAAAAACTTTTGAAGTACACAAATTAATTTCAGTGTGCCGACATTCATTTGTGTCTAAAATATCCCTTCAAGCTTTATTATTATTATTATTTTTTGTTAATACTTAATAGTGTTCGTGAATAGCAAAAAATCCAGTTCCATTTAAAGCTGCTGCTTATCACGTTGTTACTACTGATTTTTGCTAAGTTATTCTCTGGCTCATGTTATAAAACTGGACTTTTTTTATCTGTACATGTGACGACTTTAAGCTTTTTGCAAGTGCCAGCCAGTGCAACATCAAACAATAACTGGCCTGTCTTTGCTTTCAATTTTTCTTAAGCAATTTTATTGCTCTTGCCATGATTTCATCTTTATGACTTTATTTACAAGCGTTACATGTATCTTTTGCACATGAACATGAAAGATATTCGAGTAAGGTTTCCGATGAGTAATGTGAATCCAATAACGATGTGCACACTTAGTATTATGGGCTTAACGCTTATTCGACAACAGGTTTTCAGCAAATAGCTTGGTTTATGTTAAACAATCACAAACGATGGATACAAAAAAAAAAAAAAAAAAAAAAAGATCATCAGTTTAAAGCCGACAGAAATGTGAATTCGGATTATAAGAAGAAAGAAATCCAACTTGAAAGTTTGCACCAAATATTCCTGAAGGAATAATATAATACCATTCTACTAGCAATAAGAAAAAAGAAATTTTGTATATTGAATATTTAGGAAACTTATCTTAGAAAACATGGTTATAAGGACCTATGGTAGGCTTCATTACATTTTCCAAATAGCTAAGCATAGTAACTTCTATGAGGGTTATAAACTTGGTTAAAACCAAACGCTCGAGCTAACTATGCTTAAGTAGCTAACATTACCCCCTCATATATTCCGCTGGTAACAACCGAAGTAAGTAAAATTATAAACCGTAGAGAGTATTCATCCGTGAAAATTAAAACGCTTCTGTAGGACAGCCCATGAACTTTCTTTGAGTCACTCGCTCGCCTATATATGACACTGAAAGTCTATTTGGTTGTAGAGGATATGAATTGCGGTTCATTTGATTAAAAATTTACATACACGATACGAGGAGAGCTAAAACAACAAACAAAAACTACCATGATTCAACTTTTAACGTCAAATTTAAGCATTCTGCATAAATTTACATATAGCAGTATGAATAACAAAAAAAAAGACTCAACATAGAATAAATGTGGGCATTTGGTCTAGTGGTATGATTCTCGCTTTGGGTGCGAGAGGTCCCGAGTTCGATTCTCGGAATGCCCCTATTTTTTTATATTTTTTATCCCCTTTTTGAATTTGATAAAAATACAAAAAAAAAAAAAAAGAGATTCCAAGTACCACACCTATACTAGTTTCTATTTTTCTAGTTTAATTCATTTGGCTATGCTATCTTCAAAAAAAAAAAAATCCAAATAGATATATATACAAATACGAAGTGAAAAAAGGTCATTCGTTTCATATATTAAGAGCTTCCGAAAACTCCAAATGTGTGAATTATCTATTTTGCAGGTTGTCATTTCTCATGGTTGAAGAGAGTTACTTTTTCGCAGTTCTAGTTGTAGATAATTTTCGTTTCCTGTTTGATTCGTACATACACTATTTATGAATTAATCGATAACTTTTAAAGTTTCGAAATCTACTACCTATGAATTTAAAAAAATACAAATACAGCATCTACATGTTCGTAAGTTTTCATTGAATTTCTATGAAATTTTGATTGTTCACATCTGAAACGCAAAATCCTTGCGAAGCTTATCTACAAATAAGTATCGGTAAAACTTAAAAAAGTACCCATCAGGCCATCACTACGATGGAACATGGGGCTTAAACTTTCTCTATTACTCCTTAATGAAAAGTATTTCAAATTCCTCGTATGTTATCTATTAAAGACGTTGTTGTCATCAGATATGATGAGCTGAAAGGTTTTCATCTACCTGAGATTAGTAATGTTCTGCTCTAAGATGAGTTTACAGTGAATAAAACTTTTAATTTGACACAATTGTTTGTACGTAGTCACTGTTAATTGTGCGCCTAACACGAGTTCGGGCGGAGTTCTTTTAATTTCTAGCACACCCAGCCAAACTTCAGCATGTGGGATCGCGACTAACACGAGCCCAAGTCTTAGCAATCTTATTGGCCTTACCAACGAGCTCAGTCTGAGCTACTATGTAACTAAACCTAGTTGCAACGTAATTGTGCCTTCCAAGAAAAAAAAAAACCTGGATTAGCCCCTGCCTGTGGATAATAAAAATTTGTTTAAAAAGTATGTATGTCATGTGTCATGTATGGTTGCATATTCATGGCATACGTTGTAGTTATAAAGTCCAAAACGTTTTTAAATTCATACTGAAACTATAGCCTATATACCAAAATTGTCGAGAAGAGAAACAAAAACATGAACCGTGGAAGAAATGAAAAAATTCTCTTGTTTATATGTAAAATAATGAGAAACGAGAAGCTGGGATTTTAAAATGGGAAATTACGAGTTCCCTGATAACTACGTTTTATACCAGTAAAACCAACAAGATCTCAGAAACATGAATGACTTGGTTATACATTTTGTATTATATTAGTGATGGTAGTGTGTTCAATTGATCGCTGATGAATTATGATATAATGGAATAGAATAAAAAAAAAAAAAAAACTTAAAATTTCACATGTTTCTTGCACCAACGTCGCCAATAGAAAATGGCTCCACGGGACTTTCATGCACACAAAAGATTTCAACATCATTATCTAATAAACCCAATTACTTGTCAAACACTTAATTTTTCTATGATTGATAATCTTAGCCTGTAAGTTTTTGCTACTAAAAGTCTAGAAGGGATCCATGATTAAATATAATTATTGTGGTTAACATTTAATTATTGATTATTTCCGCTCTTAATTAGTTATCGTCTCAAGATTGATCTGGTTTATAATTAACGTGCGTATTTCATGTTAGAATTGCCCTTGCCCTTCTTTTCCTACTCTAAGCTAGCTATGGTTTAATCCATTAGAAACCATTCAATTTAATTATGTTTTCTGATAATTGTATTTATGATAATTACACTCAACGACGTTACATGTGTTACATGCATAGTTGTCAAAAAGGGAAAAAGAAACTGTAATAATTGAAACGAGAAAGGAAACCCCGAAACGCGGAAAAGTGTTTTATTTATTTATTATCAAATTTACATGTAAAATAATGAAAAACGAGAAAGAAAAAGCAAAAAGCCGCCGTGAAACAAAAATGGGGTTTTTGAAAGAAGAATGAGTTCCGGTAATTATCCTTAGACACGTAAGATAAGAATACTGAACAAAAATTCAACGTCATACTATAAGTCTATAAAATCATCATTTTTTTCGCAGCCAACCATTAAAACTATAAATCAAACATCTAGAAGCGGTGCAAAGTAACCTAATTAACACCTTAAATTACATTGAATTTTTAAGGCAAAATGCAAGACTGTAAGGTAAGTTTGTAGAGTGTATATATAATGTATTCTTAGATAAACATAACCCTTGAATATTCATCTTCAAACAATTACACTACAAAAAAAAAAAAAAAATTAATAACAGTTTAGTTACAATTTGTCTGATACTATACGGGTTGTTGTTAAATTTTAGCAACAGTATAGCAACAATTGTTGCTAAGTGCTGATAACTGTTACTATACTGTTGCTGAATTTTCTGCAATAAGCCGTATAGTAACAGACCAATTGTTGTTGTACAGTTATTTTCTTGTAGTGTTATCTTCCACACAATATTCTAAACCCCTATAATACTGGACAAGGAGTGCCAGACTATACCTTTGGTATAGTCTGAAAAACTCTCTCTGTGGCACCATTGGATCTTACAGTATGTGGACCCCACTGTTGATTTAATGGTTACACAGATGAGAGTTTTCCAGACTATATCAAATGTATAGTCTGGCTCTCTCTCTTGTATAATACTGGTACTAGTTGTAACTATTTTAACATTTACGAAATGACGAACCTAATTAATAATCGAATGAAACACTTTGTGTTAAAGATGAAGAAATTTATCGAAGCTCATCCTAATATCCTAATGTTTATTTATTCCAGCTGGAGTTCCAAAAAACTTCTCATAAATAGGATCTCAAAGGCTAATATTAGGATTTAATTTGACAAAAATGCTCAAATATTGAGTAAACTTGATAATAAATGCCTATGGGAACCTGTTACTTAGATTTACAACAAACTTAAAGAATTATTGACCATTTTTTTTAGAATCAATTAAATTTGTCTCCAAATGGTAATTTTTCAGGATAAAAATAATTTTGTAGATATAAAAATAAATTTTTTGTCTCAAAATCTAACTTTTAAGTACATAATTTGAATTTGTTTAGCTTCAAAGACAATCTCATACGAATATAAGTAGACAATTAAAATTTGTCTTCAAATACTTTTTGAGATAAAATTAAATTGTCTACTTATGTTCGTATGTGAATGTATTTGGGGATAATTTTTTTTTTCAAATTATGTGCCTAAAAGTTAGATTTGTGAATTTTTTTATTTTTGTGGTTAAAAGATTATTTTGTTCCGAAAAATTATCATTTAAAGATAAAATTTGATCGTATCTAAAAAAATATTATCACTAATTCTTAATTTTGTTATAGAGTTTTCACGTAACTAAATATATTAGATTAAACACATATAATGTAAAATCAAAAGCTAGAACGTAATCCAACGTAACCAAGTAAAAACGAAACATTCTTTTCGAACTAGTTTTTGCTCACATCATTTATTTCGCAGCCAAAGCATTAACACTTTAGAAACCAAACATCTAGAAGCATTACAAAGCTAGTCAGTAGTAACCTAACACCTTAATTACATTAGATTGACTGTCATAAAACATAGTTTTTTATCGCATGGATCTGTTTATTATCAGGATAGACATAAGATTACGGGGTATAAGAAGAAAAATGGTGTTTTTTGAACTTAAATTACTCTTAAAATGAGTATGTGAAAAGTGATTTTGAACTAACTTGATTTCTCCCAAGTTTTTGGTTTTAAGTTCATTGTAACCGACAAGTTGTATTAATGCGTTTACTCTTATCGGATTCGATCTCAATTATTTCCAGCATTGGGACATTTGTCCCATGTAAAAAAAACCTTTCATATATTTAATAAAAAATTATTTAAAAAAGAAAAAAGAAAAAGAGGTAAGTGATAACTAAACCTTAACAACAATGTATTACACTCAATTCTACACAATCTTTTATTTGAACTAGATACACCGAAACAAAGAATTTTACCAAAATTTATTGCAAGACCGTAAGACAGGTGTTGATAGAATTCTTAGATAGGCAATTAGGCAAACCCTTATTCATCTTCAAAAATCGTCTTTCACACAATATTATAAACCTCTATAATACTAGTATTGTTGTAACTATCTTTCGCATTTACGAAACGACGACTCTAATTAATAATCGAATGAAACACTCGTGTTAATTAAAGATGAAGAATTCTATCAAAACTCGTCCTAAGAACATCTTATAAATAGGATCTCAAAGGCTAATATTGTTCATATATAACTAAATAAATTAAACACATAATTATTAGCCATCAGAAATATAACATACGACTTACGAGACTTAACTGAATGTAAAATCAATAGCTAAAACGGTAGTCCAACTTAACCAAGTAAAAGAGAAAATTCTTTTCGAACTAGCTAGTTTTTGGTCATATCAAGTTATCTTATGTAACAGGTGATGAGTTTACCATAAAATTAAACAAAATGTAATTTCACTAATTTTCCTTATTTTTTTACTTAATGATGCAAGAATCAACACTATATCTTCTTTCCCAAGAAAGTCAAATAAGCATAGAACCTTCCATATAGGAGTTGGTTTTTCCAAGCCTGTACTTTGACTTCTTCATTTGAACATTAATAATAAGACAGATTACAATAATGGTACCTTTTTTTTGAAATAAATACGTTATTTGGTCCTCATAGTTCACAACACTAGTAGTCGCATAATATTTAAAAAACAAGTCTAGTTCTCAAAATGTAAGGAGGCTTGAATTTTTCTTAACATTAGACTATCTATTCTGATAGTAATAAGAGATTATACTGAGATAAATGAACATAAATGGTTATAAAGGGTTGCGGTAACTCTAAAATAACCTCAGGTGGCTCAATTGATACGGTATAGTTATTTGGGATGAATAATAAACATCCACAATAAGGACCATATATGACCTTTTCTCAAAGATTAGGATTCTCAATGATACAATGGAAAATTCATATATCAAACAGAGTTTTCACTGAAACTTTCGGTACCTTGTTAGAATGCAATTTTTTTATTTAAATAGATGTGTCATTCAAACAAACCTTCAGAATAAGCCCTTATATATATATATATATTTTCGTTACTCATCAATTTCACCTTTACTCAGAACCATACTTTCCAGCTTATCCAAATTTTATCATCATTCCAAGAACATGGTGAACCCTTTTCTATGTGGGAGTGCTTCTTTTAGTCACCACTTCGAAAAAGAAGATGAAGATGACATAAGCCATTGCTCAACTCCAAGAAAAATCACTTCGAAGAAAACGAGAAAAGGCAACTTATCAAGAAGCAAAGATGAGAAAAACCCCTACGCCACACGTGGCCTCGACAAGTTCTCTGCTCTTTTAGCCGAAGTCGAAGCAAATAAACAAAAGATTTACACACAAATTCCCTCGGATGATATCTCTTTGGTTCGGTTTACATACTCAGATACAGATCATATAAAGCCGATTGTGGTACGAGCAAGAGATAAAAAGCAAGAAAGCGAAATTCGAAGTATCGAAAAAGGGAAAAATAAGGATGTAATCAAGTCAGCAACCTCTATTAATGAAGCCAAACAAGGAATAAAAAAAAGTCTGAAAAATAGTTTATCATTCAAGAAGATCAAGATTGATATAAGGAAGCCTTCGGGTTATCTACCAGCGATGTTAATCTTGATCTTGTTGTTCTTGACGTTGTTTGGAAGATCAGTTGCTATACTGAGTACATGTATTGGCTGGTACTCGGTTTCTATTATTACGGAAAGAAACTTGATTCGAGAAAAGAAGAAAAAAGACTATGCAAGAAGGGCTAGTGATAAAAAATTAACTGTGAAGATTTCTTCACCCAAGTCTGTCCTGGCCAGTCCCCTAGTTGATGACATGTCACCACCCCGCAAAGGCTATTATCGAAAAAATTGCTGAAGGTGATGTTCATGGCTATACGGAAATTTCATTTTGTTTAACTCATAATTTTCCATTTTATATGTATGGCTTGTTTGTATGTTTGTAGATTTTATGCATACCTCAAAAAGAAAAGGAAAAACTCAGTTTAGAAACGTGCCAACCAAATTTACCATAGATTATAAGTAAAAAAAAAATAACTGAGTTGAAAAGTTTCGACCAAACAAGGTCTTATGGTGTTCTTCGTGGTCAATTTTCGTCTAGAAGGGTTTCTGGAGATGACTTGCTACGCGTGAAGACATTTCTTGGAGTTGTGAGAGTTTAAATTTCTTTCATAAGTGTAGAAACATTTGTTGTATAAAGAAATAGTCAAATGCAAGACCAAATGGTCTGTATTAGGCTGATAAACAAGCATGTTGAGTAACTGGTATGTAATTGTAGATAGTTCTGATAATACCAGTTTGTCTTACATCTTCAGAAAATTGCTATTTAGTAAATTAGTTATTGTCCTTCTAGTTCCTGTTTTATCTATATATTATGTTAGTCATTATGGAATCTTTAAACTATATGAGGTTGTTTGATAAATTTTTAAAATTTCAAATTCTTCCAACGTTTGAAACGTTCAAGCTAACCAACGGGTTTCTGCAAACACTATGCATAATCATCCGAAAAGAGTTTGAGTTTCAAGGGCCGAGATTAGTGTCTACCAACTGTTTGATAACCTGCCGTTGAACGGTCCCCATATTGATAGTTCAATCACGGAAGAACGTAAAAACACACTATTGAGAACAACCTTCCAACTATGAAATGAAACCAACCTGTAAAAGCTGATACAGATTTCAAAGATCGAACAAAGCATGTATTTTGACTGTACGTTTACAACTTCTGTTCAGTTATTATAAATTTTATGTTTTTTTCAGCAAAACATAAATTTTCTTGCAATATCACAAAGAAAAACATGTATAAGACTATTTGAAAAGCTTAATTTAGAACAGGGTACTTTAGTCTTCAGTTGTTTTCTTAACCAAAGAAACCAAAATGGTAACCAAACTCAAAACTTGCAAGGATTGTACGTATATTATTTATGAGTAATCATAAAGATGAATAGTTCTTGGTCCCCATCACTACTAAACAGCTGGCAAACTATCTTTGCTAACAAAAATTAAAATAAATCTGCTAATCTTATGAACTAAGATTTGATAATTTTACTGGGACCGGCATTAGCAATGGCCTCTATTTTAAAATTATCATCACCTTTATATTTATCAACTATAGTGCTATAAAATGTACATTTAAATATTCTAACCAACCTGGCTTAAAGAAGTAAAGGACCTACACGATGTAATGGAAAAATGGCACCTGCTATATGCTCTACTGCTACCCCAATAACAGCCTAACTTTAGTCATAAAGTTTGTTAAACACTTATAAAGCAACTTAAAAGCACAACATTTTAGAATCCCTCGGTTTTTATTCATTGGAGGAAATATGAGACGATTATAGGAAGAATGAACATCTCCTTTCTAGTTATAAAAGTCGATAATAGCATATTATTATATCTTAAGAGAAAACACACCAATGAACCATAAACGAGTCTCAAGTCTTGACATCATTCAGTATGAATTTTGAACCATTCCTCGAGAAATTTCAAGCTATGTACCAGTTGCGAGGCCTGACGTTGTTTACCTGATATTTTCACTCTACAGAGAAATTAATGTAGGAGCTAGTGTAACTACCCCAACTATTACATCAGCTATCACCTACTTATGTTAATTTAAATCTGTGGAGTAGCAATTTCGTCACATCCCAAGGCAACATATCCACATTGAAGTCTAAACTGGTCCCTTAATTACCTAACCTATTGATCATTAGCATTCAACACATTGAGGGTGATCTATTGATCAATAGCATTAATCATATTGATTGATATGATCAACAATGAAACACGTATACTAAAGATATCAAGGTGTACCAAACAATGAACTCCAGACCTAGATTTTTCGGAATTTGTTTAAAACAGAGACAATTGCAGCAAAACAGTTATGAGGACACGGTGTTATGTTGTACAGAAACAATTCAAAACAGTTTCAGGAATTCTTAGTAGTTAGTTCTGAATGAGCATATTAAGGGAAATTCACTGGAATAATAACTTCATTATGAGCACAAGTTAGTATACAACAAATTGAGCTAGTCCAGCAAAATCATTCTAACCAATAATTTTGTATACCTATAATAGCTAAATTGGCCTCCAATTTCTAGGACAGTTTTGATTTCTTCAAATGCATTCCCTTCCTAGTTTCGTTAATCCTGCACCAAGGGAATAAATTAATTAAATACTCATCAATCATCATCATCATCCAATTATGCCTTTATCCCAAAATATGAGGTCGGCCATAGGATTAATTAAATAATGTAGGTTAAAAATCGGTTATGTAATTTTCATAAAATAGATCTTCTCTAAAAACTTTTATATGAGGTGTTAAGGTGATTTTCATTTACTCTGTATCTCTTTGAGCGGAAATTGTCAGGGCTGTAGCGAGAAAATTCTGATTGGCGTCTAGGAGCCTCACTTCTATAACTTCCTCCACCCAAAGATGCCGTCCGAGTACTCCTGTCAAATAATTCATTTCTTTTGGCATTTCTAAATCCATCTTTTTCCCAAGAAACCTCATAATCAGCCTTTAAATGCGAACCTTCCTGAAACAAAGAGATGAAAAGAGAATAAAATTATCAAAATAATCAAGATGGAGAACCGATCAGAATAATTACTTTTGAATCCTCGGTGAAGATTTGCTATTTCCTTGAATAAATGAAATTCTGAAACAGAATTCTCAGAACACTAATGTTGTTCATATAGTACACTGAACTCCCAGCTTTTAACATTTTGGGTATCAAACTTACCAGTTTTTCCCGATTTAGGTATTGATCTATCAAATTCGTCCAATTAGGTACTGCTGTTAATCTGATTGGATATAAGTTAATTTAAAGTTCTGTTTAGTCCAATATTTTATAATGTTGTGTTCATATGTAAATATATGTATATTAATTCACGCAAATATACGTATAGCTAAAAACATGCAAACACACACATTTAGTTTTTTTTTTGTCAAGTCACACATACATAAATGTAAAAGAATACAAACACAAACTTTTTTATTTTCTTTGCCAAGCGTACGATAATACTAGTAAGCAAATAGTCAACCACAACTTTAGAGGTCTTTGCGATCTTTTCTGGAAACCATGGCTATGCGTTTGGAGTTCTTAGAAATTAAAAAAAAACTTACAGTAATGTAGTTAGTTGGATGAGTTGTATGTGCAAATATAGTTTCTGTTAGTCTATGCTTTAACTTGTTTGGTTGTCAATTTCTTTTTTGAATAATGGTGTATCAACACGAGTCGGTTACTAACTCTCCCATTATATTGTGAAATGGGTATGCCACTCTTTTAAATAACTGTAGTCCTAACAGGTAATATGTAACTTATTCTATATTAGTTATATATTTATCCTAGTTCACAAATTAAAGTAATTTTTTCTATCAAAAATTTGTATTTTTTGTTTACTTGCTTACTTCAAAACGTCAAGTTTTTATTTTCAACGTGAACGATATGTATTATATATACTCAGAAGCTTATGGGATAGATTTATGTACATTAAAAGTATTGAACCAAAGCGAAACTTTAAACTAACTTTCACCCAAATTGATAAAACTGGTAATTGAGGGTACTAAATGGCTTTTCTCCCCCCAAAGACGTACTAATGACATGCAAAATCTAGTTTGCTATATCCCAAAAACTTGTATGCCTATATCCCCAAAACTACAAACAAAAGTAGACGGAGCAATCAATTCTTGACTATGATGACTAAAACGTTAACACCATAAATGAAACGAATGACATTCTACGAGGTACCAGAAGGAATCTTCAAATCCAACTTACAGAAATATACCCAATTACTTTCCCACTGAATTTTGCATAACGATCTACAAATCGTGCTCCAAATTTAATAGACGCTTTAAAGGAGGGAAAAGAGATGATGGCTTATCACAGAAAACTATGCCAGTTCAGAAATAAGAAATGATTTTACCTTAAAAATGTACTTTAGAAACGAATTTTAAAATATTGATACATACTATCATAACCAAACACGTCTCCTGACTCACAACTATCATAACCAAACACGTCTCCTGACTCACAATGGCAACTACTATGGGGCGCCTCTGATTTGGGATTATTCCTAAAAATTCATCATCATCAAACTATTTATTTATCCCAAGTCTCCAAAAATTTGGGGTCCGCTATTGTTCCTAAAACTCTTGACCCAAAAACTGGTGGATCATTTAGTTCAAAATCGGTGACTAGGTTATTCAAAATCCGAGCAGTACAATAAACTTAAGGGCCACGTAGACTAACTGACATCATTGGAGTTGTTCCCGAATTATCACGGAACTATTTCAAAAGCCCTTCAATAAGAGTACTTATTGGGGAAATATTGTAGTTGGGTGGATGTTAAAAGTGGCTCAAACAATTTATGTCATCAGTTGGGAGTGAACCATGTAATTGCAGCAGTGGTTTGTCAATTTCAAAAAGGGTATTGGTCTCTTCATGGATTTTTTCAAACTAATTGCAGCAGTGGTTTGTCAATTTCAAAAAGGGTATGGTCTCTTCATGGATTTTTTCAAACTTAACAGCTGAATTAAACAAACTTCATAACGAAATGCACCTACCATGGGGAAAAACATGTATTCTACCTTTTGTAATGAACGGCCACATAGAGCTTTCATGGCAGCTTCAAAGTCACTGTACTTCTCATACTGAACAACAATCTTGCAGTGGAGTCCTGAGACTAAGTTATCCTCATCGTCATTTTTACGGAAATCATCATCCTCGGCAACACTAAGGTTCCTAAAAGAACAAATCATAACGTTTACAATTCAAGTTAAGACATAAATCAGTGGAACACAAAGGACAACAAAATAAGATATAGTGATAAATAGGGCTGGGTCCGGTCCGGTTCGGTTTTTGGCAAAACCGAAACCGAAACCAAGCATATTTTTCGGTTCGGTTTTTTTCGGTTTCGGTCTTTTTATTTTTTGGACCGAACCTGACCGGTTTTTTCGGTCCAGTTTCGGTTTTTTTCGGTTTTATTTTTTCTTTTTCGGTCTTTTTCGGTTCGGTTTTACTGAAAACCGAAACCGACCCGAAATTTTTTCGGTTTTTCGGTTTCGAGTTTTTTCGGTTCGGTTATCGGTTCGGTTTTTCCGGTTTTTCGCCCAGCCCTAGTGATAAATACACACACCTAATCTTCCCAAATGCAGAAAGAATAGTATGAGTAACTAGCATTGACGGCTTCGACGACACTCGAGTCTCGGCAAACCAACGAGACGGTAGACCTCTTAATACTAGCGTATCCGGCTGTTGCTTCTCTCTCCTTAAATTTCCTATAAACAATTAAATGTATAGATAGATATCAGCACTGCCAGCATAGTAACAGACCAGAGACCAAATAGAATCGGAAATGATAATAAAAACCAAAACTTAGAAAATTAATGTATCATAGATAATCAACAGGGGAATTAATAGGAGTCTAGATGAAATGAGGAGACAAAGTTTAAAGACCTTTAAAATTTAACTTGCACATTGTATTAATGTAAATACATTTACTGACATGAAAAGATTGTCATAAAGTATGTGCAGGTGTCTGGACTTTGGTTCCAGTATTTAAGTTTCTTAGTAGTACATTCACCAGAGTCCAGAGTCCAGAGACCATACTGATCACAGGTTTATCAAAAACAAAAAAAAACTTCCTTATCGGTAGTCCAGAGACCATACTGATCACAGGTTTATCAAAAACAAAAAAAAACTTCCTTATCGGTAGCATGAAATGCAAGAAACACGATACACTGGACAAGTAGGATTTTGTATCCCTGGTTGCAAGAATATATTTTTACTATAAATAACTATTAATCCAATTCTTTTTTCTAGTTCCCTTATGTTCGTGTTCTAGTCTGAATATCTTACTTGACAAAAGATTCACCTGCATTCAGTATGAATACAGAAATTTCTCCTTGCCATTTCACTACCGTTTAGTCTTCTCTCGTTTCACTGTACTTATGCTTACCCTCTGCCTCCACTGCTCCACAACATCCAAGATCCTACATTCTGTTATCAATAATTCAGTGTTTAACACACACAAAAAGCAAGACAAATTACTTATGCTTACGACGAAGTAACTCTCTTCAGATTTTCCAATATCTGATGTTGAAAACTTTGAAACCAGATACCTTCCGATACATGCAGAAGCAGCCTAACTTAATACGGACAATCAAACCTAGACTTTGCAACACAAATTCAAAGTTTCCAATCATTTCATGAAAACAAATCAGCTTTAGCACATAGCTTATTTTCCCTTTACTTCTTGTAGTTGTTTTAGATTCATGCTGTACCATACTAGTCTGGATGTATTGCATACATAACCATTAATGATGCTCTACCAAAACGGCCTATTTGATTACCACAATTCTCCGAATGACTTACCAGGACACAATTCTTCTATACAGTACCTACTTCATTTAAACCGCAAAACATAATGATGACTTTCATTGGAATCTTAACACGAAGTCTTAACGCCGATTACTTGGCACGTATTTAGATTTCTAAATATAGCAGAAACAAACTTTTCTATGGCTGAAAGTAGGAATATTAGCTATGATGTTATAAGTAGACTTCCCCCTTGACTTTGCGCATTGAATCGACTCTTTTGCTAAAGCATAACTGCAAAAAGTAGAATCTAATGTGCAAATAAATATTTATCTATGCACTTCTACTACGGAGTTTTTCTCCTCTTCTAACTGTGCAATGCAGCTGGTTCTATGTAAGCTAAACACTTAGTTAATACCAAACACAACAAGTTCCCGATATTCTTTCAATCGAAATTCCAATATCAGTTCTAGAACTATAACCCGTTTTGAGTCTTATTCTAGTTGCACCAAATTCTTACTACACATTCACCAGGAAGGGAATATAAAGGAAATGCAAAAGTGAAAAGAAAGACTGGGCATTGGCACCAAACAATTATATGCCTTTCTCAATACAGCCACGCTAGAAGGTGCAGAGTTTCAGAAAGTAACTTGGATTCAAGCACGAGAGCCAAATTAATGGAAAGGTCTGACTTTTATCATTTGACAATGCCATGTAAAGCACTAAAAAAATGGCACACCCCATATATCAAGAAAGTTCAATCTGTTTCACTGTGCATCCATTGCGATTCTCACACTTCAGAGATTTTCCTCTTCAGATTATAATTAAGTCAATTACTATGAACACTAAATTTACATATACAAATAACTTTTTGAAAGCATAAAAATCCTCCCACTTCTTACTCTTTTTCGTGAAATCATAATAAATGGGACTACTAACAGAGACCTAAACTGCTAAATACCAGAGATTGTTGCCCTTTCGAATTTTCAGAACTAGATAAAAACTATGGACACCATACTATATAAAATATATCAATCATTAATGTATAAGTACTATAGAAGCAATAACCTCAATTTCCAAACTCATAATACACCTCCCAGTCCTTCTTCAACCATTCAAAATCACCGAAAACCAAACCAATAACACTCAACTTAAACCTAACAACTTCCTAATTCAACCCAGTTCCATCCATCTCATCACCTTCTACGCAAACCAATAAATCCTTTATAAAAATCTCAACTCCCTCTACCACCTCTTCCCGTTTCCCCTTCTTCAAGTCTTTATATTAATATATAAGTATATCATCTTCACATAGTATAACAATGATAATGGTACAATAATAATAATAATCAAACTTTTGCGTATCTAATCAAAAAGTAAAAAAAACCGAAACCTAACACCTTCCAAATTCAACTCGATCCCGTGCATCTCTTTCACAACCTTCTCTCGCCACTCCCCCAGCGTCTCTCCTTCCCATACACGTCACCACCCTCCGTTATCAAATCCTTCTCCACAAACCCTAAATCCCTAAAAAATTCGCCACCGCCTCGTCCCGTTTCCACTTCCTCAAGTCCTTATATTTATATAAAAGTATATCGTCTTCACATAGTATAACAATAATAAATGAAAAAAGCAAACTCTCGCGTACCTAATCAATAAGTAAATGAAACCGCAAACCTCCTCCCGTTTCCGCTTCCTAAGTCCTTATATTTACATATGCATATCTTCACATATATCACTTCTAATATATATAGTAGCAGTTAACTGAAATTCAACTTCATATCTATATAAAAAAAATTTAAATAAAACCGCAAACCTCGATTTCCAAACGCATAGTACTCCTCCCACTCCTTCTTCACCCCTTCGAAATCATCCGAACCAGAACCGACAACACTCAACCTAAACTTCACCCCCTCCAAATTCAGCTCAATCCCGTCCATCTCCCTCAAAACCTTCTCCCTCCACTCCCTCCACCGTCTCTCTCTCCCCTGTAAATCATCCCCCTCCGCCTTCATAACCTTCTCCACAAACCCTAGGTCTCTCAAAAAAACCTCCCCCACCGCGATAGGATCATCGCGTTTCCGCTTGTTGGTGTCCTTGTGTTTGTAAATACGGATGTCATCTTCGGGGAGGAGGGAGGTGGAGAGGGAGTTGAGGAGGAAGGAGGAGAGTGAAGTTTTTAAGCGGAAGGTGTCGAGAGGGGAGAGAGAGAGGTCGGAGCGGTGGAGGGTGAGGTGGAGACGGAGGCGTGGAGTTAGAGAGAGAGTGTCTGTTAGAGGGACGGTGGTGGCGGAGGTCATAGTGTGTGTTTGTTTGTTTCTCGCTCTAGATTCTCTCTCTAGGTTGGGTTGTAGTGAGAGGGGGATTCTCTTTTCCAAAGGCTAATTACTTCAGACGTGGGTTTTTCAATCCCACGTCTGCCTGGCATTTGTATATATATTTTTTTTTTTTTTTTTTTTTCTCTTCACGTGCTGCGCGAACTTTTTTTTTTTTTTCTTTTTTATTTTTCTCAACGTCTTTCTTATATACAAAATATATACAAAATTAATATATACAATGTCTTTCTCAACGTCTTTCTCAACGGCTTTCTTACTGTAATTTATATATATACAAAATTCTTCAATCTTACCTAAAAACTTCCCCAATTTTATCCCAAAAAAACCCTAACCATCAACCATCAAATTCCTTCATATATCAAATTAATATTTTTTTTATCAAATCAACATCACCCTACCACTACAATTATCCCCAATTTTACCAAAAAAAAAAACCTCTCCCAATTTACCAAAAAAAAAAAACATTCCCAATTTTACAAAAAAAAAACTCTAACCATCAACCATCAAACATCAAACTCCTTCATATATCAAATTAATATTTTTTTTTCTCAAATCAACATCACTCTACCACTACATTTATCCCCAATTTTACACAAAAATAAAACTTATCCCAATTTACCAAAATAAAACCTCCCCCAATTTTACAAAAAATAAACTCTAACCATCAACCACCCAACTACTTCCTATATCAAATTAATATCATTTTTTTTTCTCAAATCAACATCACTCTACCACTACAATTATCAAGTAAGTATTTCTTTTTATTATTGAGTTTAAATTTTATGTAAATAGATATAATTATTAATAAGTTATAACATTTATTAATTAAAAGTTTTTAACTTTTTTTATTGACCTTTAAATATTTATCTTCAAATTTGTTTAATCACAACTAATATTGAGTTCTAATTATATAATGTTATATGTTGCTTTAGATAAATGATTAAAAAAAACTTGTTTGGGCATATACATGTGAACTTGTTTTGTCAGAGACATTTTATTATTTTGGAGTTTAGGTTACTAATTAACTTGTTGGATTCTTATAATTTTTTTGAAGTTAAACGTATTAATTTAAATATATGAGTTAATACGTTTAACTTCAAAAAAATTATAAGAATCCAACAAGTTAATTAGTAACCTAAACTCCAAAATAATAAAATGTCTCTGACAAAACAAGTTCACATGTACATGCCCAAACAAGTTTTTTTTAATCATTTATCTAAAGTAACATATAACATTATATAATTAGAACTCAATATTAGTTGTGATTAAACAAATTTGAAGATAAATATTTAAAGGTCAATAAAAAAAATTAAAAACTTTTAATTAATAAATGTTATAACTTATTAATAATTATATCTATTTACATAAAATTTAAACTCAATAATAAAAAGAAATACTTACTTGATAATTGTAGTGGTAGAGTGATGTTGATTTGAGAAAAAAAAATGATATTAATTTGATATAGGAAGTAGTTGGGTTGTTGATGGTTAGAGTTTATTTTTTGTAAAATTGGGGGAGGTTTTATTTTGGTAAATTGGGATAAGTTTTATTTTTGTGTAAAATTGGGGATAAATGTAGTGGTAGAGTGATGTTGATTTGAGAAAAAAAAATATTAATTTGATATATGAAGGAGTTTGATGTTTGATGGTTGATGGTTAGAGTTTTTTTTTGTAAAATTGGGAATGTTTTTTTTTTTTGGTAAATTGGGAGAGGTTTTTTTTTTTGGTAAAATTGGGGATAATTGTAGTGGTAGGGTGATGTTGATTTGATAAAAAAAATATTAATTTGATATATGAAGGAATTTGATGGTTGATGGTTAGGGTTTTTTTGGGATAAAATTGGGGAAGTTTTTAGGTAAGATTGAGGAATTTTGTATATATATAAATTACAGTAAGAAAGCCGTTGAGAAAGACGTTGAGAAAGACGTTGTATATATTAATTTTGTATATATTTTGTATATAAGAAAGACGTTGAGAAAAAAAAAAAGAAAAAAAAAAAAAAAAGTTCGCGCAGCACGTGAAGAGAAAAAAAAAAAAAAAAATAATAAAAAAAAAATATATAAATGCCACGCAGACGTGGGATTGAAAACCCCACGTCTGTTATAAATATAAGTAATTACCCTTTGGAAAAGAGAATCCCCCGAGTGAGAGAGGGGGGATTCTTTTTACATAGGCTAATTACTCATCTGTATAACAAACGTGGGATCACTGTGATCCCACGTCTACGTGTCAACAGTTTTTTTTTTTTTTTTTTTTACCAAAAAACTTTTTCGATTTTACCCAAAAAAAACACTAACCATCAACCATCAAACTTTTTCATATATAAAATTAATATATTTTTTTATCAAATCAACGTCACTCTACCACTACAATTATCCCAAATTTTACCCAAAAAAAAAAACCTCCGCCAATTTACCAAAATAAAACATACCCCAATTTTACCAAAAATAAACTCTAACCATCAACCACTAAACTACTTATTATATCAAATTAATATCATTTTTTTTTCTCAAATCAGTATAACTCTACCACTACAATTACAATTATCAAGTAAGTATTTATTTTTATTATTGAGTTTAAATTTTATATAAATAGATATAATTATTAATAAATTATAACATTTAATTAATAAAAGTTAAAAACTTTTAATTAATAAAAGTTAAAAACTTTTAATTAATAAATGTTATAACTTATTAATAATTATATCTATTTATATAAAATTTAAACTCAATAATAAAAATAAATACTTACTTGATAATTGTAATTGTAGTGGTAGAGTTATGCTGATTTGAGAAAAAAAATGATATTAATTTGATATAATAAGTAGTTTGGTGGTTGATGGTTAGAGTTTATTTTTGGTAAAATTGGAGTATGTTTTATTTTGGTAAATTGGCAGAGGTTTTTTTTTTTTGGTAAAATTTGGGATAATTGTAGTGGTAGAGTGACGTTGATTTGATAAAAAAATATATTAATTTTATATATGAAAGAGTTTGATGGTTGATGGTTAGTGTTTTTTTTTGGGTAAAATCGAAAAAGTTTTTTGGTTAAAAAAAAAAAAAAAAAAACTGTTGACACGTAGACGTGGGATCACAGTGATCCCACGTTTGTTATACAGATGAGTAATTAGCCTATGTAAAAAAGAATCCCCCGTGAGAGAGTGAGGGGTTTACACAGTTTCTAAATTGCCAGCCAATCTATGCAAACATTTTTTTCTAATTTGGTATCCGATCTAATATTTTTTTCTAATTTGTTACCCAACTTATACGTTAAAAACCGATGATCGAAGACAGATTGAGTCCCTTAATCGGACTGTATACGTATATCTTGGGTACCAAATTAGAGCGAAACGTATAGGTTGGGTACCAAATTAGAAAAAATTGTTAGGTTGGGTACCAAATTAGAGCGAAATGTATAGGTTGGGTAACAAATTAGAAAGTGTGTTAGGTTGGGTAACAAATCACTAAAAGCTGATAGGTTATGTACCATTTTCGTATTTTCCCCCTATTTTGCAGGGCGAACTGTAAACGGTAACTCAATTTTAGGATATACATTTTAAAATTACCAAATTGCCGCTGCATTGAAAATATAAAAAAAAAATCAGAAGGCTTGGTCGATCGATCGGCTGTCAACTCCGATCCATTGACTAAGGAAATTTTTTTAGATTTTCAATACAGAGGCAATTTGATAATTTTACAGTCAAAACCGTAAATCTGACTTACGGTTCGTATGTCAGTTTACGGTTCGTAAAAAAAAAACGGTTTGAGCGTGAAAACAGATAAATTGCACTGGAAAAATCCAGCCTCTTGGTGATGGAGGCTCGATTTTTCCGACCGCAAAATAACGGTTTTCAGGTCAAAACCGTAAATCCGAATTACGGTTTGTAATTCGGATTTACGGTTTACCTTTTTATTTTTATTTTTACAAAAAAAGAAAAGAAAAAAAAAAGGTAAACCGTAAATCCGAATTCCGTAATTCGGATTTACGGTTTTGGCATGAAAACATATATTTTGCAGTCGAAAAATCCAGCCTCTTAGTGATGAGGCAGGATTAAAAAAATATTTTTTCACTACAAAAAATATTTTTCACCCCAAAACCGTAATTCGAAAGTACAAACCATAATTCAGAATTACGGTTTACCTTTTTTTTAAAAAAATAAAAATAAAATTAAAAGGTAAACCATAAATCAGAATTACGGTTTGTAATTATTATTTATAATTTTGACGTGAAAACACATTTTTTGCAATCGAAAAATCCAATCTCTTTAATAATCTCTGTGGTGTTATTTATTGGGGAAGAAGAACAAGATGATGATTAGAAGAGGTATTGAAGAGTTACCTAATTACTTCCTGGTTTTTTAATTGTTACATTTAGATCCTAATAGTGCCAAGATATTCACATATTTAAAAACCACGCATTGCGTATGCAAAGAACGGTCCATAACAAAAATATATGGTTATAAAATACAAATGTTAAAAGAACGACAATAGAATGGAAATTGAGTAGCTCTTTGTATATCAATATGTGTGGAAAATAATATTTTTTTAAGTTATTTATGTATTTGAATTGAGTGATTGCATTTAAGAGTAATTACAATGTTAGAGTGAGGGTATTTTTGGAAAATTTGGGTAAAATTTGGTAGACTCAAAATGCTTGGTTTGTCTTATATTAATAGTATGATATGATAGTATATGTGGATAATTATTGTAAGTTTTGGGGGTTTTTTTAAAAAAATTGAGGTTACTTTGGCGGCCTAAAAAATAACTTATTTTCCTAACCTCTTCTATTATATACTCCATCCGTTCATAAATAATTGATCACTATTACGTCCCTAAGTAACTGATCACTTTCCTTTTTTAGTAAAATAATTTAATTAAAATTATCATTATTTCATTCACATATCACACACAAAAAGTTATGATTTGACATTTTTTGTCTTATTATGGACATTATTATAAATTCACACTCGATCTATTAAATTTCACACACTACCAAATATATCAATAAATAAGGGACGGGGGAGTATAATATAGAATATATGTAACATAATTTTCCTAATTATTGTATATAACTTAGGAGTACGATATTGATACGCGTACGATACAGTATGTCGAGTATCGTTGACCCTGACCATTTCGGTACGGCTCCAAGACGCCTTTGACATGGCTATGTAATGACTAGGGCTGTAAATGTATGGTTCGAAAAATTTCGGCTTTGTTGACGTCTGTACATTAATTCATAATGTTTGTTCGTTAATTTAATATATGTCTTTTCATGTTCTTTTATAAACGAACGAACCCCAGCTAAACGATTGACGAACGGAACATAATTTGTTCAAGAACGGTTCGTAAAGAACATAATAAGTCTTAGGATTGGGTTTTAGACTCGTTTACAAAGTTATATACATTATCGCCACAACATCTATATTCAAATGTGCCTAAACATGTGTCAAATTGATCAAGTTTGGACTTACTCGGTATCTAAATGATACTATTTCTTTGTAAACATAGTTCATTCGGAAAATTTTCACATAATTTGAGTTTTAAATATTTCGTTCGTCTTGTAAAATATGTGTCATACATCGGTATGAATATATATAAATTGCTTTTTAAAATGTTAACGAATCGGACTCTTAAGAAATGAACAGTGTCGTGTATTCATCCTCGGTTCCGAATCTAAATTACAGCAATTTATTAGTTTATGTTTTTTTTTAAAACAGTTTTAGTTTATGTTTTTTTTTAAACAGTATTAGTTTATATTTTGTACTTCTGTTTACTTAACGTGTTTTTTGCACTTTTGTAACCTAAACTATATTCATTCTGCGATTTTGTAACCCAAACTACGAGTTTTTCTTTTTCAGTACTCAAACTAAGTGTTTTCCTCTAAATTAGTAGCTTTCGTCCAAATTAACGGAAAAAGTTGATGTCATCAAACATTTTTCATCCAGATTCAGGGACAAAATGGTCATTTTACTCTTTTTTCGACCTAAACCGTTGGATGTGATCCAATGGTCAAGAAAAAGGGAAAAAAATAAAATAAAAATTGCATTTACATACATATAGATATATTTATATATGCATCATATCATCACACACACACACACACACACACACACATATATATATATATATATACAATTATAAATATATAAACATAAGGGGAAATTTGGGCTTTTTGTTAGTAAGGAATTTGCTCGATTCATTCGTAGGGTTTGGGTTCTTGGATGCTCCGGATTCAACGGTGGTGTTATTTTGGCCGATCGAAGTGTGTCAATGTGTGATGGGGGCTAAAACAACGGTGGGGGGTTGGGTTGTGGCAGTGGCAGTTGTGGTGGACATGAACATCCGTACAGAGACGGATGTGGTGGCTGTGGGCCCACATGTAACGGTGGTGGTGCCTTTTTCACCTATTTTTATCATGATCTGAGTACGATTTGCGCATGAATAAGAAATTTTATGGTTAATTACTTAATTCTACGTATTATATGCTTTTTGGGAAATGAATATGAGTTTATTTGAGTATTTTTTTTAAATAATTTATTTCTTTTGTTTCTTCCTTTTGTAACGGTGAATCGTGTGTCGTAGCTGCTTATTAGGGGAAACAATAGTCCAATGATTAGTACTATGTATGTATATGTACAAATTTTTGGTGAGCAGAATAAACCTGTTTTTTTTCTCTTTTAGCTAATTTGATTGTTTTGCCTTTTTTTTTTGTCTCACTACGAGTTTCGGATATGTTATTAGTTATTACGCAATGTATGCTGTATGTATATGTAATATGTAATTCCAGAATACGAATAAGGGTATTTTGATAAAATGCAACTATCCATAAAAAAAAATAACGAAATGTACTAATTTAAAGAAAAACACTTAGTTTAGGTAATTAAAAAGAGAAACTTGGGTTACAAAATCGCAGAATTACTATAGTTTAAGTTAAGGGTGGGTTAGGGTCGGGACCTGACCCGTAAACGTTTAATTCGTATCCCGACCCGATTACTTTTGAAAGTGAAAAAAAAATCTCGATCCCGACCCGATAAAAGTCGGGACCCGACTTTTTCGGGACCCGAATTTTCGGGACCCGAATTTTCGGAATCCCGTAGGGTCGGGATAGGTTTATCCCGAATCTCCCGATATATTTTTTTATTTTACGACGACGTCATTTTTATTAACAATTTTCAGTTGAGAAGTCTAAACATGTTATTAACACAAAACATAATCCTACTTTAAAAATAACATTCATAATAAATGAAAAAAGAAATTAATATGTAATAAAAAAAATGTGAAAATATAAATAATGGAATAGATAAAAAAATTGATACGTTTTTTATCATAATTTTTTAGTATTTAGTTTTATTCACACAAGCAACAATTATCATACTAAATGAGATACATTATCATTATAATCGAAAAATAATAATAATTTATCTTTCTTGAAAATAACACTATAATTTTTTAATTTAAGTATATTTTTTATTTTAATAGTTTCATATATTCAAAACTATAAATGTATATTATACTTATATAATTATAACTAATATATATAACAAAAATGATTGTATCTCATATGATAGATTGCTTACATTGTGTGCTAGATTTACACGATTCTCATCAATTGCATTTTATATAAATTAATTTATATAAAATATAAATTAATTAAAAAATCGGGTCGAGTCGAGTCGGGACACCCGGCAAAATCAAAATTGTCATCCGATCCCGAAGTTTGTCGAGTCGGGACAAAATCCGACATTTTCGGATCGGAACTATTCTCGGATCGAGAAATTTCGGGTCAGTATTTCAGGATTTTTTCACAACTCCGTTACAAAACTGAAAAAAAAAAAAAAAAACTTTACTTTTAACCACACTTCTTCCTTTAGGTGGTCAAAAGACAGGACAGTTAAAAAGTAACAGATTATACAGATATATATAGAAATACAGTTATATAGATATATATATATATATATAGAGAGAGAGAGAGAGAGAAATGGGATGTTTTGATTGTTTTGGGGGAGTAAGTGAAGAGAGAAAAGAAGAAGAAAGGCTAGCCTCCATTGAAGCTCGTTCTAGAGCTGCCCAAGCAGCTGAAAAAAGGCACTTTCTCTCTCTACACATACATATATTTCTATATATATATGTACATATAAATATAGCTATGGATTCTTGTTAATTTAAATTCGAAACATTTGTGACTGTTATGGATTCTTGTTAGTTTCTATGTGGGAAAAAAGGGTTAATTTTTTTATTATATATTAATAGTAGTAGAAAGTTTAGAATATGTCTATATATATATATATATATATATATATATATATATACTGTTATCCACGCGTTGCGTGTGATATGATCGTAATATATTTTATTCCAAACATAATATTCAGATTTAGTATCACTTACTGTAGTTATGCAGTTTAAAATGAATTGTTAATTAATTTAGGCTACATCCGTAATTAGTAAAATATAGTGAGGATAAATTGTTAATTAATTAGATTAGGTACATTGATAATTATTAAAATAGAGTGAGGGTATTTTTAGAAAATTTGGGCAAAATTTGGAAGTCTCAACTTTTCTTGAGTTTGCTTATATATTAATAGTATGATATATAGATATCTGGTTTGATCTGATCTAAATTTATATGCTTTGCAAGTAACAACTGGTCAAATTTTGTTTGTGTTAAAGTGTCTTGTTAATTTGAATTCGAAACATTTGTGACTATTATAGATTCTTGTTAGTTTCTATGTGGGAAAAGAAAAAAAGGGAAGATTTTTATATATTATTACTTAGCAGGAAGTGTAGATAGAAATTTAGGATATTTTTTGCAAGGAATGATACTTATTTAAGTTGTGAAGCTATTCGAACAATTTGGTAGCTATTTTGTTTGATCTGGTCTACATTTACATGCTTTGCAAGTAGTTAATGATCAAAGTTTGTTTGTATTAAATGTCTCTGGTTAATTTGAATTCGAAACATTTGTGACTATGATGGATTCTTGTTAGTTTCTATGTGGAAAAAGAAAACAGGGAAGTTTTTGTATATTCATACCAGTGTTTTTACAAAGGCAAAATCATAGCCAATTCGTTTTTTGCAAAAGCTACGTGAAAATCACAAAAGAGTAAGCTTTTAGCGGCCTAAAAAGCGGAAAAGCGAGGTTTTTAAGCTTTGAATTGAGCTTTTATCTAGCTTTTTTTTTTTTACTGCGAAGCACTTTTTTAAAAAACAATGATATTAATATTAAGAACTAGGAAGTTTAAATAGAGATTTAAGAACTTTAGCTTTGATATGGTGAGTGATTGCAAGGAAATAGGAATGATACTTATTTAAGTTTGAGAGGCCTAACTTACCCAAATTAAAAGTTTGAGAGGTCTATGAAGCCAGTTACTCTGAAAATGACGCACCCAATATTTTGGGTAGACACCGGTACTTACATGTTTAATATATACTAATTAGGAGATATTATTAGGTACAGATTATGTCATATACGACAATAAGATATCATGAAGTATGTATGAGACGTTTTGAGAGTGTTTTGAGTTTTTTTCTGTATTATTCTCTTCCTATTTTGCTCTGAGGTTGTATAAAGAAACGCTAACCACCTCCAGTACCTGTACTGTTAAAATTTCTAAATCAATGAACTCCCGTACCCATACCCTGTAGGCCTATACCCGTATGCCGTACCCCATAGCCGTGTAACCGTGTTGGTGCTTCCTAGCGAGAGACTATTCAAATAATTCCTCGACTGTATTTGTTTGAATTAAGGATTGAACAGATTTAAGAAAAGTGACAGATCACAGGAGCTAATTCCCAATCACCCTATGTACCATAATTAAAGTTTAGTACAAAGTTTGCGACTTTATTGATAAAAACCGAGGTTAAAGTCTGTTTTAAAATAAGTCGTGAATGCTCAATGATGTTTCCCTCTTCTTTCTTTATGTGTTTATCATTTGATACTCAACGAGAGTTAAACAAAAAAGACAAGTTGGTGTTTTCTCTAGATGAAGTCCAAACATATGTACTAAACATTAACTATCCCTAAATAAATAATTCTCTCTCTCTCTCTCTCTCTCTTTTCTCCCCTTATGTTGTGAAACTACATTTATATGCTTTGTAAATAGAAGATGATCAAAATTTGTATGCCTTAAATGTCACTTCTGCATAACATAAGTGATACTGATTAGTCAATGGCGGTTTAATTAAGGCATATCTTAACTTCTGTGTTGCAAAAGTGGAAGCTTTTTTTATCTTACTTGTGGGAAAATTAGAGATTTTGGGAATTTTAGCGCAAGTATGGTGAGTTATTTGTAAGGAGGGATACTGATGTTTAGACAATATCTTAATTCTCTTTCTTCAGGTAAGCATTAAATAGTTTACTTGAAGTTACGAATTGCAAGAACATATCTTGAAATACAGTTAAGACAATAAAACCAACTCAGTAAGCTAATCCTCAACTAGCTTAAGTGCCTAACCATAAAACATAAATAGTACTTCAAAATTTGAAGTACTAGTCATAGGAAATAAGCCTACACCATAACGTGATCTACGGAAAAGCCACTTATTTAGTCCTAAATCATCAAAAAAGGCATGTATTAGAACATGTTAAAACCTCACTGTTGGGTAAGGCTCTCGACCTCTTTAAGCTTTCTTTCTAATTTCTTTGTTCTATCATTTAGACACAATAGTACTGTGTATATTTTGTTCCATGCCCAAGCAGGAGAAATGTGTATAATGTAATTACTGATAGAGAGATGCAAGTAAAATACCATGGGAAATGAGTGTGATTATGTTGGAAATGATTCTTCTGATTATACCAGTCAAGAGTTCTATTTTCCGTTTTGCTATAATTTAGCTATTGCATCCTCCAAAATATCGACGTGTCATAGAAGTAATCCATACACTTCCCATTTATAGACTTATAGTTAACAAAACTAAGGAGCGGCAGATATTTCCATATATAGGCACACAAATGAGAATTTTGAAAACACCCAGCCTATTAGTTTTTTCGGTTTTCTAAATTAAATGGTAAACAGCTATAACAGAAAACATTCTGGTATAGATGCGTTGAAGTTTCTAATTTATGGTATTGAAATAATTGCAGACAAGAGCAATTCGACCAGTCTGCTGCAGGAAAAGCAGCTCATGCACAACAAGCAGCTATTGCAAAACAATCTGCAAATCCTAATAAAGGTGAAGCAGTTCTTAAGGTATTACCCAAACACCATATATATATATATTACATGAATTAAGTTTGTGATATCCATACCTTTACTACAGAAAAAATAAATTTATCACAGTTCTGACATTTCAATCCGTTTAAACTAGTTAAAGTGAATTAGTTTTCACTAGTCACTCTTTCCGTATATTTAATATTTTCTCTTTATTTGTAAATGCAGTGGCAGATGGGTTAAAATTCATGACTATAACCAGCTCTTATGATCCAGTTCTATTTGGAAAAAGTCGTCCTCTACCAAGTTGTATGATATTTAAAGAAAATTGCAATATAATTTAATTTCTGTCTTTCGAATTTCTTGTTCATACAACATTTGTCGGCATTTCTTTCTTTTTTGCGTTAAGTCCTCCTTTGTATATTGTGTACCAGTGTGACCTCACACCTTGATCTTATATCTCTGAATAAAATTGCTTATTTTACTGCCTTCAATGGCCTTTTCCCTCCTCCTCACTATCCACAATCGTATTTTCTGGATATACTCATTTAAGATGCTAAATGAAGCAGGTACAAGAAAATAATTTCAAAAGTTAAATATACATTCTACACTCAATTAAAATCATTTATAGTCGAAGAAAATTAAATAACTCTCGGCATCAATTAGGCGAGAATAAAGATAGAGTCCTGTATTCTTCTCCTCAAGACGGTAATCAGACTCACCATTATAAATTTAACTGCAGCTTCAATATACATCTCCCTCTTTACCGTGTAATGTTTTTCAATATAAAGACTAGAATTTATATATTCATTTTTTCGAAGCTTTGGACTGGAGCCGACATTTCCAGCTCGTGTGCAGCTTGAAAAAACTCAGCTGCTTGTTGTACGGACCCTTCTTCCTTAGCAATCAACCCTAAATTATACCAAACTTCGTAATTTGTAGGCTCCGCTCGAAGAGCATTCATTAGAAAGCTTCTTGAGATGGAGAGATTTTTTGTACCCATTTTCATCAGAATTGCACCGGTTGAGACCATAGCAGGTACAAAATCTGGTTTTATTGATAGCGCCAATGCATAGGCTGCTATAGCTTCTTTATACTTGTCTTGAGCTTCTAACAACGTACCTGTCATTGTGCTTAAAAGGGTTAGTTGTGTTTGCTTGTTGACATTCCAGTTTTTCAACTTTGTTTTCTATTTCAGTGGCTAGAAACAGTGGTACTTTTAAATTGACTAATGCTCTTCATATGATACTTGTTCTAGTTTAAAACTCTCATTTTCGCCAGCTACTTCTGAACTTGTGGAAACAGTTGTTATGCTTTAGATAAAGTTGATGTTCAATATGCTAAAATATAATTTCCAACATTATTCTAGGTTCCGAACCTGTTATTTGCCAACTTTCAAGGGAGTGTGCTTGGATTGATTTGGCTTTGTTTAAACTGCTTTCTGCATCATGCCATGACTCGAGATCGGTGAATATCTTTCCTAAATCTTGCCAAACTTTCATTTCCAATACTTTTCCCTGTAGAATCAGAAACAAAAAAGAACCTTAAAATTTCATTATGAAATCTACATGAAATAATTCTGAATCCCTAAGAAAAGAAAGATGCACCCTTATAATGAGGATAAGTGGAATGCCATGGTTATGGTCATATGGCAAGTAAAAACAACCACAAAACCAACCAGTTTAATAATCAACTTTGAGACGGCTAATAGCATTGAATAGTCTTTTATTATAAAATGTATGGTTATACGCACCTCAGATTCTATAGGGGTTTTTCCTCTCTGTGAAATAAGAGCAAGCAGAACTTTGTAGACATCTAGTGCTTGCTTGGGTTTTTCTTGCGCTATTTGAAGAACCGCTTTTAATCTAAGAAGCTCAAACTGTTCAATCTTTTCACTCTCTTCCAGAGCCAAATCAACAATTGTCTCAGCTTCTTTGAATCTTTTTTCAGCCGATGCAATTAGCGCCAAAAGTCTCAAACCTTTAAATGAGCTCCCACCCATTATTTCACAATATTGCATTGCATTTTCGAAACCTTCTTTTAAATTCCTCTGCAGAGCATTCTCTAGCCCTAGACAAAACAGAATCTCAGGATTTTCTTTATCCATCGATTTAGCATGATTTAGGTAATTTAAAGACTCATTTTGGAAAAGATTTCTTTCTGAATCGGAAAGAAAACCTCTTGCTGCATTTCCGTAACAAATTCCGAGACATTTATTTGCCTCTGCTAGAAAATGCATGTATTTATCCGTTGCTAAATCAACTGCTCTTTGAGCAAACTCAATCCCCTCTCGCGCAAAGTTTTGGTTTTTGGAACACAATTTTGCCCCCATCAAAAAAGAAAAGAAATGGGGCAATTGCTTAGCTTCGGAAGATCCCACAGCTTTTCTTAGCAAATTCAACGCCGCTTCATCTTGGCCTGCAGCGGAGTAGCATAGAGAGAGAATATACCATCTCTCAGCTCGACTATAAACTCCCGGGAGAAGTTGTTCCACGCTCTGAGCTAACGACTCGAATTGTCCACATAACGATAGAGCAAAAGTGAGATGATCTAAAATCTCTTGATCCCACTCTATTTCGCCGTAAAGGACCCTTTTCATGAGTAAAAGTAACAAGAGAATTGCTTCATCTGTGTTACTTTGAGGTTTGTTTGGACCATAAATTTGTAAATGAGGTGGGATGAATGATTCAACACCCCCGTAAAGTAGAATACACACCAAATCTTTTTGTATACTGGCTAAGGTTTGGGAACTTAAATTCCAGGGTTTGATTAAAGCCCGTCGATATGTAGTTATAGCCTCGCCGATAAGACCTGCTTTTATCCATAACTTTGGGAGTTGTTCTAGGGACTTATGAAAAATTTCTTGTAATTTACTGACTTTATCAGTGTGTTCAGGCATGCCGTTTGGTAGTGCAGATTCTACTATGTCCAGAATTGTTTTGCACACCCCTGCAGCCTCTGAAAGAAAAATATGTGAAGTGGCTTACCTCAAAAACTTTTGAAAACTAAATTGTGATAAATATTTGCTGACACTATGGGAACTTGGCAAACTCCTTTTCACATCGGGTTTTGTTTCTACTTTGAGCCTAAAAACATTCTTGAAACTAGAGAATCAATACACTCAGCATTTCCCCCACAATTTTGTTTTTTGAACCAAAACCAAACACAACAGGTTTTCTGATGACCAGAAACTATTTATTACACCAATGTGACCTTTATTTTATCGCTATTTAAAACCGCCATATATACCTTTGTATCTTCCGAGTTTCTCTAAAGACTTCGCTTTGAGCAAGGTTGCCTCCATTAGCAGGCTAACAGAATGAAGTGACATTACTCCAAGGAGGGCATTTTCGTCTTTTAGGCGTGGTTTTCTTTGCCGGGTTCTTTCCATAATAGCCTTGGTAATTCTTGGTGACAAAGTGCTAATATCGATCCCACTGTAAACTTGCAAGGCACCATCAAAATTTCCTCTTTGGTACTCGAGCCTTCCCAGTAATGCCCTTGCTTCCTGCAATTAAGCGATTAAAATTCTTAATCAATAGTCAACTCAAAAAAGGAACTCCAGCAAAAAGCTATATTGGTCTGACAAATTGGGATAAAGGGACCGTATTTCCGCTAGGGACTTGTTTGATTGCAGCTCAGTTTTCTCCCTTTATAATCAGGACCGCCTTTGGTTGATTAGCTTAAAAGCTGAACTTTTCTGTTTTTCTTTTGGCCTTATAAACCTAGAAGGTTTAAGCTGGATGTTTTTCGAACTCAAGATATTCAGCTTATCAGCTTAAAGGCTGCAATCAAACTTCATGTGATGCCTTTAATTTTTAATTAGGCAAGAAGTCCAAAACATTTTCAGATAGATTGTACTGCCATCCATCCTATCCTTATTTTGCTCATTTTTTGAATTTGTCAAAAAATCATGGGCTTCAAGCAACAGAGACACTTTCAACCATTTTGGGTGTTTTAGTTTTCAGAGACGGTGAAATTAACTTCTGCAAGCCAGAAATCCTGCAGTTTTCATGAAAATACACAAACGGACCGTTTCAAAAACCCTTCTGCATTATCAAATATATATACACCCTTCTGCATATCCATTTTATCAAAAACTGTAAACCCCTCTCGAACCAAACATACGATAGATTTTATGAACTTTCCTTAATAATAATAAATAGCCAAGAATCAATCTGCAATATTTATTATAAATAAAACAACAGCCACCTCATAATTCAAGGATAGAGCTTCCTTGAGAGTTGACTCAGCTTCATCAACGCGTTCATCTTCAATTTTAGATTCCCAATCATAGTTCCTCGACGATGAAAAATCCCTTGTCGCTAATGACTCCGGCGATTCTATGTCAAAATCGTCGACCTTAAATTGCTTTCCGGAGCATGTACACAGCATTCTATTATTCTTACCAAGAAACTAGTAGCTTCCTGAAGTTTCAAATTTAGAATTTTAATAATTTAACAATGTAGCAACTTTTCAACTAACTTGTTTCATGGGTGTTCAAAACTGCATTTGGAATTATTTTTGTGAGCTTTTTCACTTCCTTTTTCTTTAAAAGTTCATTAATTTCACAAGAAAGTTAAAAAAACACATTCACACAGAAAAAAAGGAAAGAAATGTACTATACATTGGAGTATTCAGAAAGAAAACCTGATATGGAGGTCTCTTGTAAGTTGTAACTACTCTACCTTTTCTCTTTCTAATTTTTTTGAAGGTTTTGGTTTGAACAAAAAGCTAAATGGAGAGCATGTGATTGAGGAGAACAAAGATTATTTGGTGTGTTGGGGATCTGAGTTGTGATGGGGCCCCAAGTTTAATTTTTTTTTTGTTTTATACTTAGTCAGTATCAATTTATATGTTATATACGAAATCATGCGTAATTTTAACATGGTCTAAACATGTGATTAATTTTTTTTATATAGTTTAAATGTTAAACTATATGATATAATTTTAAAAAAAATTATTTCGACAATTTAATTATATGTTCAAATCCGGTCAAATTTACACGTATTTTCGTAGGGTAAATGTGGATACCTGCATTATTTTCACTGTTTTTAGAACAGTGTGTATTTTGAATGGCTAGTTGGTCGTAAGATTCCCTATGATATGTTTTTCCTTATTTGAAAATTTCGTTTATTCCATTTAATTTGTGCACTGGAGTATACTTTTTTTTCTTAATTAGAAAAGTCATCCTTTTTTAACGCATCTTACATAAGTCATCTATAGGACTCAGCATTTTAATTATTAGGAAGCAATTTCTAAGCAGCAGCTTGTTAAAAATTGTATTAAGCAAATAAGCTGAGAATAAGTTTGATTCATCATTCAGCTTAAAACTTTTAGGGCAAACGACTAAACCAATAAGAAAAATTTGAAGATTTGGGTGCCATGTGTTAACTTATTAACTAACTAACTTAATTCCAATCTTAACTTAATTTCCATGTTATTTTAGTTGAAGATTTGAAGTAGACTCATTTTATGGTTAAGCATAGTTGTCATGAGGGGAAACGGAAATGGAAAATGAAACGGTAATGGAAATTTAAAACATGACAAAATTAGAATATTCTAAATTTTACACCTGAAATAATAGAAAACGGAAAATGAAGCGGAAAACGGGTTACACGATTTTTAAAGGGGAAACGAGTTTTCTGGTTAAGAGGTTTTGTAAAATTATATACTTTTCGCAAACACAATCTATTTGTTACTTCTCGAGATTTCATACTAGATTCGCCGAGAGGAGTTCCTTTCCTTTTTCCAACTTTAAGTCTTGTCATTTATACTAATTTTAACCTCCCTTTGAATGGTGTTCATATGCAAATAACATCATTTTCTTCTTTGCCTATGTGTTACTCGGTTCTAGATCATGAATTACTTCTATTTACCGTCTCTGTGATGAGGATGAAGACCAACTTACCAACTTCAAAGTATGTGATCGCCTTACACATATGGATGTGATATCACTGGGATGAGTCTGCCTTCATAGAAAAACGATACAACATCAAGCTGCCTGAGTATATTTCTCAAGATGATACGGTTTTTTTTTTCCAGAAGCCCAAGGACCTGAAGTAGTAGGATTGGTTTTCATAATAAAAATAAAGTAAAATATGTCGAAATTTACTGCATATACTGAACTCATTTGTTGGAACTTGTCAACTCGAAAAGGTATTTCATAATGGAAGTTTGTATTTAGAACTTTTTTGAGAAATATGACCATCGAATCAAAAGGCAGAGGATCAAGTGGCACAACAACTTCAGCAATGCACTTTTCGCTCTCAGAAGTGGGAATGTTAACAGTTTTGGTGTTAAGGAAAAGCCGCTGGAGGCCTAACTTCGACTCATTACTTTTGAAGGTTGTTCATATCCTGAAGCCAGCATTTTATAGCTCCGCTATAGTGGTGCATTTCAGAATAATCTTATAAAAAAAGCCTATAGAAAAAGTAGAGTTTGTGATGGCAACCCTGTGCACTTTTATAGCTCCCCTATGGTGGTTGTAATCGTTTACTGTAAGTTGTATTATCTTTTTCATAAAGGGCGACTTTACGTCTTTACGTTCCTGAATGATATTCAATCGATGTTTCGGGGTTGTGACGGCAATCATGTACCCCCTACTTGATAGTGTGGGTTACTTCCTAACTAATGTCAGTTATAATCATAGCAGTACTGTTAGGACCAGATTTCTGGTCTAAATATTAATTGTGTCTATTGGTTTTCACTAAATAATCCTAACTGTTTGTTAAGTACTAAGACAGTGTTGATAGGTTTCAAGCAATGTTGCAACCTCAGTTACAACCTACTAAGACAGTAGTGTTAGGTTTCAAGCAATGTTGCAATCTCAGTTACAATCTGCTTAAGACAGCATTGGAGGTTTCAAGTAATGTTGCAACCTCAGTTGCAACCACAGTTCCAACCTGCTGTTCTGCAGGACTCTGTCTTGTTCTATAAATCTGCATAACTATTCTTTAATGATAATTATTTGTTTTAAAGTATGCAGGATATATTCTCATATGATCCTAAAGGTTTAGTATGCGTTTATTGAGAATATCAAAGTGGTAAGGAAAGATTTACTAAAAGATATAAAGAGATTAGTTATGTTTCCTTTACATAGATAAATCTATATCTCTATTCTTATACAAATCTTTATCACTTGTTTCAATCTTTGTTCCTTATCAATTCAGTATGATATGTTTAAGATTGAATGAAATATGAAGTTAATGTTTCATATGTATATTTAAAGATATTATCTGATAGAACATGAAAATTAGACCCGAATATTCTATTCGGGTGATAGTCAACCCACTTTATAAATGGGTATCCAACGCTTAACTGGGTCATCACCTGCCTTTTATGGGATAACAAGACGTTACTACCAAAAGCCCAAGCCCACTCAACTGGGGACCCATGTCTGAAAAACCCCATGAGATGGAGACATTTGTCAACATCCTAGAAGGCATAGTTGCCTATAAATAGCCAACTACCCCTCCTAGAAAAGGACCAGAAAATCTATCCAAAAAATATAGAGAGAAGTTGAGAAAAGAGAGAAACTAATCAACGCACACCACTTCAAGAAATAAACCGAGAAAAGACAAAGCCGAGCACCGAATAAAAGGGGAGAAAGATCAAGACGAGAGATTAAATAGTCATATCGAGCACAATTGTAAAACCGAAATACTAATCCGAGCAAGTGTAATAGTCCGAATAAGGATAATAATCCGAGCAATAATAAAGATCAGGAAGTGTCCATTATTCACAGTTGATTTACTATTATATCATTGTTGAAAAGCCTAATGCGACCGACCAAAGTTATGGCTTTATCAAATGGCGCCGTCTCCGGGAATCATCTAGTTCCCAACTAGTTTAGAATTCGAATACCAATACTCTGCCAGACGAGCGACAATGGTGACCAATGTAGAGGAAACCCATCCCGAGATAGTAGAAACCAATAACCAAAACGCGCAAATTAGCCAACAAGACCTCGACGATCTACTCGCCATCCGTGACAGATATGAAGCTATCCAATCCGGAAACCAACCAACAACCTCCTACGTCAACCAAGAACAACCGATCGAACCGCCCCAAAATTTCATTGAAGGAATTGTCGACGAACACCCTTCATCCTCGGATGACGAACAAGAAATGCCCGTATTAAGGCGTGTACGAAGACGCTTACCCGGGTCCCAGGCAGGGCCGAGCTCAAGAGTCCCTTTGCCTACAGCCTCGGTCAACTCCGGTGCTCGTTTACAAACGAACGAAGCTCATCAATTTGGCCTGCCCGAGGATCATGTACTCGGACAGTTGCCCCGACTACCAACTAGTCCACCGAGGATGATTACACCACCCACGGTGGAAGTACAACACGTTGTTCTGTTAGCCGATGAAAGGAACTACGCCCAGCTACAAGCTCAGCTGGCGGCATGCATGACGGCCATGACAGCGGCCGGCATCGTATTGCCAGTTATCCAACCCGACAAAGACCCACGCCACGAAGTGGAAGACTCTGCCTACAGGGCCGCCCTGGAGGCAGCGGGTAGGCGACCCGATACAAGAGTGCCCCACCAAGGGGGCAATGTCCCAATAACTATCGTCCATCCGAACACTCATATGGAACGTGTCCACACAAACACGAAGGACGGTAGATATCCCGAATACAGGATCGGGGAAGGATATGACCCACCACCACATCAGGGAGGATACCCTCCCCCCTACCAAGTCACGGATGACGCGTTCCAACAGGCTTGGAACGTATGCCAAGAAACCCCATGTACCGAACAGATCACGCGGTACCGCAATCCTATGGGATTCGTCATCCCCGAATTCAGGCTCTATGATGGGAAGAGTTGCCCTATCGACCATCTGAGGCACTACAAGACGAAGATGGAACTGTGGAGTGATGACCATGCACTAATGTGCAAATTTTTCAAAAACAGCTTGGGTCAAGATGCTTCGTCATGGTATCACAACTTACCACGGGGCTCCATTAGAGACTGGGCAGAACTGCTAAGAGCGTACTCCACCCGATACGCTGCTCATCGGAAAAAGAAGGTTAGTATCGAAACCCTTCTGAAAATGACGATGATGCCAAATGAACGGCTCAACGATTACTGCATACGTTTTATCGACGTAGCAAACCAGATTCCACGATATGCCAATAATATAGCCATCCAGAACTTTATCAACTCTATCCCTAATGGCTATTGGGCGAGAAGGAAGTTCATAGGCAAAAACTTCCCGACTGATGATTCCCTGCTAGCCGATAAAAACAACGAACTGCGTTTTCTCAACCGAACTCTACCCAGAAGAGAGTCGGTCCGTGAGGCACAGGTGGGTCGCAAAAGAATTAGGAGTAACCAGGGAGAAGCATTCCAACCAACCAGCAAGGGCAAAGGTCCCGAGGTCCATAGCAGGGTAGAGCGACCACGAGCACCAGAGCCCAAACCGCTCCAGATCGCATACCCAACACCGATCAACGAGCATAAACCGCTCCAGCTCACCTACCCGATGCCACCCAAGCCGTTTCAACAAGGTCGGCCCCAAGAAGGGGAACACCGAAATACTTTCGGATCGGTCGAGCTGCGATACACTTTCAACCTATCTGCTGAAGATATCCTCAAGGATATATGCAGGGAAAGTTGGTATTCCCGACCGCAACCGATCAACACTCCCCCCAGTCAGAGAGATTCCAAGCTCTTCTGCGCATATCATGAGGATCACGGCCATCTCACTGAGCATTGCCGTAACCTGCGATGGAGAATGAACCAGTGGGGCGATGCAGGATACCTAGCCAAGTTCATCAAAGGAGCTGGGAATAAAGGCAAACAATTGGCCATCGAGGGATCCGACAACCGGCAAGGCAAAACGATCAACGTCGTTCATGTGACAAGACCCAAAGGCCCAGGCGGGGAACGATCGCGACAACGGCAGCTGGCCCACTTTGGCCAAGCAGCCAAGGCATCACAGGCGTCGACCTCTAAACGATAATGCACACAACGACGACATCCGCCCATTTCTTTCTCGGATCTTGACGAAGAAGGGGTGATTTACCCCCATGGAGACGCCATTAACCTCCGAGTTCAAATTGGCCTAGACACGGTCAGCAGGGTACTTGTCGACCAAGGAGCCTCTTGTGATATCATGTACAGGGAGCTCTTCGACAAAATGGAACTCAAGCTGCAAGATCTACAGCCTACTGACGTCACACTGATCGGATTCATCTCCGAAACGACTAAACCGTTGGGTAAGATCGTCCTCAGGGTCACAACCGGGTCCGTGTCGGTTCCCGTGGAGTTCTTAGTGGTCAACGACCACTCCGGTCACAATGCAATATTGGGCCGACCTTGGTTACATGCCATGAAGGCCATACCCTCGACCTATCACCAAAAGGTCAAATACCCAAATGACAGGGGAGAGATCGAGACAGCCAGAGGATGTCAAGAGGATTCAAGACGCTGCGAGGACATCACCGCGACTCTCAAAAACAACGAAGCATGGTGGAACAACCCACCAGCACCCAGAAGCTGATCAACCAAATATCCAAAGCCGAAAGGGTTGTCGAAGAACAAGTAGGAGAGACACTCAGGAAGGTGTATATACCAGATATGGACGAGGAGCATTACTTCCTCCTCGGCGACAACCTTCCAAAACAGGAATCCGAGGAGTTGAAAGCATTACTTCTCAACAACACTGATAAATTCGCATGGAGTCCTAAAGATATGCCGGGCCTAGACCCCAATACAGCATGCCACCACCTAAGTGTAAACACCGAGTACAAGCCGATAGCACAGAGGAGCAGGAAAGTGTCTGTACAGCACAGAGCAGCTATAATCGCTGAAGTACAAAAGTTATTGGAGGCTGGAGCCATAAGAGAGGTTTACTATCCAAAATGGTTGTCCAACCCGGTCGTCGTCTCTAAGAAGAACGGGAAGGAGAGAGTATGTATAGACTTCACCAACCTCAACAAAGCCTGCCCGAGGGACCACTTTCCCCTTCCAAGGATTGATCAACTGGTGGACGCAACTGCAGGGGCAGAACGGATGACCTTCCTTGACGCATATTCAGGATACCATCAAATTCCCCTCACCCGCGAAGATCAAGAAAAGACTTCGTTTATATCACCTTTGGGAAATTATTGCTATACGGTAATGCCGTTCGGCCTACGCAATGCGGGAGAAACATACCAAAGGATGATAACAAGGGTATGTCGAGATCATATAGGGAAGACGATGGAGGTATACATAGACGACATGGTCGTCAAGAGCGAAAGAGCCACATCCCAACTTCAAGATATCAGGGACGTTTTCCGAACGCTGGGCGAGCACAAACTAAAACTCAATGCGAGCAAGTGTGCATTTGGCATCAGCAAAGGGAAATTCTTGGGGCATATGGTTAGCCGACGATGAATAGAGGCTAATCCCGATCAAATAACGGCTCTACGAAACCTAGCTGCGCCCAAGAATAAGAAACAGGTACAAGAGCTCACGGGAATGATGGCCGCGCTGAGCAGGTTCATTAGCCGATCCGCAGATAAGGGACGACCATTTTTTGAATCACTCAAGAAGGATAGAAAATTCGTCTGGGACCCGGAATATGAAGCTTCATTCAACAATCTCAAAGAGTACTTGAGGACACTGCCACTACTGGTAAGGCCGAACAAAGGAGACGTTCTGGCATGCTACCTAGCAGTTTCCACTACAGCTGTGAGCGCAGTTATCTTAAGAGAAGAAGGTCGCGAACAGTTTCCGATCTACTTCGTCAGCAAGACTCTGGTCGAAGCCGAAACACGTTATCTACCCTTGGAAAAGCTGTGTCTGGCATTGGTCGTCGCAACCAGAAAATTGCCACACTATTTCATAGCTCATCAGGTCCGGGTATACACGAAATTTCATATCAAAGAGTCACTTCGACGGACGGACATTAGCGGTCGAGTTGCCGCCTGGGGGGTCGAGCTATCCCAATTTCATATCGAGTTCGCACCCCGCCAGGCCATAAAGGGACAAGTCCTGGCCGATTTCGTCGCGGAGTTCACCGAAGGCTATAACGAGCCTTTGGCACTCTCTCCACAATCACACTGGCAGATACATGTCGACGGATCAGCCACCAAGGACGGATCTGGAGCGGGGATCATCCTAAAGTCTCGAGAGGGAGCAATAATCGAAAAAAGCATAAAATTGGGCTTCCGAGCTACCAACAATGGGGAAAAATACGAGGCCATGATAAATGGCATGCTCATTGCCCGGTCCCTCGGATGCTCCCACTTAATTGCAAGCTCAGACTCCATGCTCATCGTCAATCAAGCCATCGGCGAGTTCCAAGCCAAAGATGACAGAATGATCCTTTACCAAGAGAAAGTCCAAAGCTTTATGGCAACTTTCGAACAGTGCGAGTTAAAAAGAATTAATCGCACCAAAAATGCACACGCCGACGCCTTGGCCACCCTAGCCTCGACATTAACAATGACTGACACCCGGTCGATCACAGTGGAACTACTGCCAACACCGAGCATAATTAAAAGGGTAGACCGAGTGACATCAATACAATACGAACAAGGTTGGATGGAGGACATGACCCATTATCTGCGAAATGAGATGCTTCCGGCCGACAAGATAAAAGCGCTAAAAATTACAAGAAAAGCTCCTCGCTTCTGGCTATCCGAGGACGACAAACTATACAAATCCAGTTACCGGGGACCCCACCTACTATACGTCCCGACCGAGCTACAACTGCCGGTCTTGGAGGAAATCCACGAAGGATCCTGCGGAGCACACATCAAAGGGCGATCCCTTGCAAACAAGGCAGTGACCCAAGGATATTGGTGGCCCTATATCAAGCGAGACGCCGATGCGTACGTCCAACGTTGCGACAAGTGCCAACGATTCGCCAAGATACCACGGCTCCCTTCATCTATGATGACCCCGGTGTCGGCACCATGGCCGTTCGCTCAATGGGCAATTGATTTGGTCGGTAACCTTCCAAGAGCACCTGGGAGTGTGGAATATCTGATCGTCGTGACGGATTATTTCACCAAATGGGTCAAAGCTAAACCCCTCCGAGAAATCAAAGCCAGCAACGTCAAACAATTCATTTGGGAATACATCATAACTAGGTTCGGTATACCGTACGCTATCGTCGCCGACAACGGAACCCAGTTCAAAGATGCCAATTTACAGCTGTGGTACGAGGAACTCGGTATCCGAAAATTCTATTCGACGCCGACATACCCACAAGGAAACGGGCAAGCCGAAGTGTCAAACCGAACAATATTAGACGGCATCAAGACCACCCTTGAACAAGCAAAGGGGAGGTGGCCCGAGCGGCTACTCAACGTTTTATGGTCGTGCCGAACTACACCCAAGACGGGCACCAAGGAAACCCCGTTTAGCTTAGCATACGGTGTTGAGGCCATCATACCGACAGAGATCGGGCTACCCACGCTCCGAACGACGTTGGTCGTGCAGGGAAACAATGAACAAAGAATGAGAGAAGAGCTCGACATGATAGACGAGAAACAAGAGATAGCGGCCCTTACCCTAGCTAAGTACCAACAAAGCGTGAAGCAAACCTATGACAAAAGAGTAAAAGGGTCCAAAGAATTCATGGTAGGAGAACTGCTGCTGCGACGAGTGACGGTCTATACCCGCAACGAAATACATGGCAAACTAAGCCCTACCTGGGAAGGCCCATACGAAATCGTCAAGCAAACAAGTCCAGTCTCTTACAAAATCAAAAGCGTCCTGTTCGCCAACAGCCGAGGGGAAAAGAATTCTTGGAATGTGGCTAACCTAAAAAAGTACTACGTATAGGCAATCCTCCGAATACAAGTACAGGTGCTACCTTACCCTTCTTGCTTAATGGCATTATCTTTCATCTTTTGAATGAATAAAATATATTATCATGCTGTCTACTAATACTATGAAATTCCCAACATGGCCGAAGTGCCTAGGAATACTATGAAATTGCCAACATGGCCGAAGTGCCTAGGAATACTATGAAATTCCGTAAATGGCGTGTTACCGAAGGAACGCCTAGGAATACTATGAAATTCCCAACATGGCCGAAGTGCCTAAGAATACTATGAAATTCCCAACATGGCCGAAGTGCCTAGGAATACTATGAAATTCCGTAAATGGCGTGTTACCGAAGGAACGCCTAGGAATACTATGAAATTCCCAACATGGCCGAAGTGCCTAGGAATACTATGAAATTCCCAACATGGCCGAAGTGCCTAGGAATACTATGAAATTCCATAAATGGCGTGTTACCGAAGAAACGCCTAGGAATACTATGAAATTCCCAACATGACCGAAGTGCCTAGGAATACTATGAAATTCCCTAAATGGCGTGTTTTCAAAGGAACGCCTAGGAATACTATGAAATTCATATGCAAGTACAATGCAAGGAATTATTCAGGTCCACATTACGGCGGCGATACAATACAAATTGGCTAAAACAATGAAGGAGAATCAATCTAAACAACGAAATATCAACAAGAAGCATCTCCAAAACAGGAATAACGAAATAACAAATGATTTAGCAAGGAAAAATCGATCCAATCAATCAAATAGCAATACGGCAATGGAAAGGTACAAAACAGGAATAAAGAAATAACATAAATAGTCCTCGCCCGCATTACGGAGGCAACAAGAAGATCATCGACACTAAAGAGACTCATTTAAGAAGAGCTACTGCAGGAGGAGCACGACGGTAATTGACCGAGCTCAATCTCTTCGTCATCCGTCATTGTGTACCCATCAGACTCATCACCATCAAAATGCTCCTCAGAAACGAGGGCATCAAAATTGGTCGTATGAGCTCCAACACAAGTCAGCGTCTGAAGCCGCGCGTTGAACTCGGCTTCTTTCGCGAACTCGTGAGCATCCGAGGCCCGCTTTACGGCGATCATCGTCAAAGGAGAGATTACGGCGAGCTTCGATCATAGCCGCGGAAGCATCGTATCTGGCACGGGACAAACGGAAATACTTCACCAACACGTTGGCCTTGGTCACAAGCAACTTTAATTTGCCAAAGTACTTGTCCTTTGCACACCAATATCGATCCAAACGACGCTCCTGAACCTCAACAGTATGCTCGGCACGGCGAACGTATTCTCGAAAAGAGGCCGCCTGGGTTTTCAGCTTGATCCGCAGTCGAGCACATTGGTCGGTCAATTTGACATTTTTGCCCATCAAAACAATGTAGGGCCACTTGTCAGGCACCTCACTAGCCGCACCAGATGAGACCTCGTCCCGGGCAGCACCAGTAGGTCCTAACCCCGGGTTAACTAGGCATGGAGAACCAGCCTGGTGCGACATAGTAGCATGTGCCTATAAAAAAAAAAGGGGGGGGGGGGGGAGAAGAACGAGAAGAGATGAATATTCAAAAAAAAAAAAAAAAAAAAAAATTTATACAAGCTACAAATAAAACGACAAAACAAGCTACTCTATTATTAATCCGACAACCCCTCAACAGACGCCGAGGTCTCTACTACATCGGCAAAATGAATATCTCGCAATGAATTAATTTGCGTCCCCAAACGCTCACGAATGACCGCCTCGATTCGGTTCAAGACAACAGTGGTTTCAGTTACCCCGGCCTTCGCATCAACCATGCGCTCTGCCCGGGACACACCACTCATTCCTTTTATATGCTCAAGCACCTCTAAAGCACGAGTTCGGGCCCAATACGCTTTGGCAAAGGATAGCAGCAGGTCCGCGTCCTCGAAAACGGCCCCAAGGACCAAATTCAAGCTCGTCACACGACCTCGGGCTTCATCACGAGAACGTCGTAGGGCACCGAGAAGTTCCTTCGCTTTACCCTTATTTGCCGTATAATGGGCGGTCTTTTTACTAAATTTCTCTCCCAAATCACGTAACCGAATCGCCAAGTTGGAAATATGAATATTCAGACCCTCGATTTCCTGACAAGCACAAGTCAATTTCGCGGTAAGGGACGCCTTAGATCTTTCCAAATCTTCTATTACGTCACCTACACTACGACTAGGCGAGGTCCAGACCACCATGGCAAGGGGGTTATTTGGTACCTGACAACATTTTGTTTTCACATCCTTCAAAATATGACGACCATCAAAAGAAATTAACCCAAGAAAGCCCAACAGAAAGAAAACACAGCACCTATATTATCACTTCCCCAAAAGAATCTGTTTCTAGATACACAAGAGACTAAACCAAAAAAAAACAAAAAAAAAAAACAAAACAAAAAAACAAAAACAACAAAAATATACTATACATACTGCTAGAAAGATAGTCAAGGTTCCACCTGAGGAGATACTGGTGGGGGAACAACAGTAGCATCCGGTCGAGGAGTGGACGGGGCCGACATAGAGTGAGGACGCAGCGCTGTCGAAATTGTCTGTCCCGGCAGCCGAGGAAGCTCCTCTTCACGAAGATTCGCCCAGTCTAAGGGTTTCGGCGGTGCACCATGCGGACACGGATACACCAACTCCGACCATGCCCTATCCGACAAAGGAACATTCGCGAAATTGAGCGCCCGCACATGAGCACAGTATACAGAGAAGTTGGCCATCATTGCTAACTTTGTCCGCTCCTCCGCGTGTGCCGTTTTCAGGGCAGTCACCTTAGCCCTTTCGGCTTCCACGTCCTTTGCCAGGAGCAAGTTCTCCTCCTCTAGTTCGCCGTACTTAACGACCATGCTCTCTTTTTCCGCCTTCAATTTATCGACATCCCCGGTCAGGTGCAGAAAGTCCACCGACAGCTTGTCATAATTCTCGCCCAGGGTTTTATTCTCGGCGACCAATTTCTCTTTCTCGACCTCGAAAGCCGCAAGCAGATCCTTTATCTTCTGCTCGTTCTCCTCGACTATGGCGTTCTTCTCGGCCACCAGCTTCTCTTTCTCAGCCCCTAGAGCTCCCAGCTGATCCCGTAGCGCCACGGTACTCAAGGCAATCTGCACTTCAACACATTAGATTCCAAACAGAATACAAGTACCAGACCTATATAACGAAATACGAGCATCATGGTATATATTACGAAATAAGCGCCACACATACCCTCAGCGCATCCGCGTGGGCCTGCTCTATAACCGACATTGTAGGTTGAGCAGCTAGTCTTTCTGCATCCTTGAACGCAAGGGGTTTTAGAGCCGTATACCCCATCTTCAAGGTTCGCGGTTGCTCCAGCAGCTCACCCCCACATCGGTCAATGTAACGGGTCATTGCAACCCCGTCAACCAACACCTTCTCGGATCCGTCGAGAGCCTCATCCTCGACACCCGTCACAACATCCCCGGCAATCTCTTCGCCGCCTTCCATATCCACTTCCTCGACCGCCTCCTTCTCTGGAGCATTAGTCTCAGGGGTCCTGCGCTCGATTACATCCTCTGTACGGATGGGCGAGATACCAGACAGGTCTAACACGGCCTCGGAAAGGACAGGCGAGACCGCAGGCAGGGTCATCGTCTCCTTCCCCATAGCCACCAGCATGTTGATATGTCCGAACAGGCTATCGACCGACCCCTGAAACACAATAATATCCATCGACCGGGCAAGAGCGAGGGTAACCAATAGAGAAGTCAGTAGCTGAAACAAGATAACTAATAAAGCAAAGCACTAGCGAACAAACCGATAACCAAAAGACAAGAAAATCATAATACATATACACATACCTCGCCCGGCGCAGAGGCATCCTCGGCGGTATCCCCTTCGGCGGCAGCAACCGCCCCCTCGCCCGAGCCAACGATATCAGCCTCCTCGGTAACCGATGTATCGGTTCCCCTGGCCCTCTTCGTTACTCCACCAACAGGGTCAGACGCATGGCGCTTAGACCGAACGAGCTTCTTCCCGAGCCGAGCAGCACTTCGTGCCCGGACCACTTTCAAGAACTCCTCCTCGGGCTCTTTGGGGATCTCGGGCACAGGATTCCCCTTGGTCACCGACCCCATAGGGTACCCGAGCAGCATCGGAGCAGTACGACTCGCCGGATCCGGCGTCGGTCCCGGCCCCCACCATTTCCAAAGAGCTAACAGAGCCTCTACATTGGGAGCGCCGAGGTCGGGCATAGTGGGAGCGTTGGTGGCCGGTCCAGGAATCTGGTGTCCCGGATAGCCCCATTCACCAGAAGCTATCACGATACCAAGATTGCGCTCTTTGTTGGTATCCGGCAAACCGATAACAAGCCGGCAATAGGCACGCTGGGTTTTCAGATACGAGCTGCGACGCTCAAAGCTCAGACTGTAGACTCCGAAGACGTCCTTCAATTCAATCGGTATTCCGGCCAACTCCGATAACCTTTGAATACCGTTCAGAGTACGGTAACCATTTAAGGCCAGTTGGGCTGGAGCAATCTGGACGGCCTCAAAGAACGAAGCCACCCAGTTTGTAAAAGGAAGTCGAAGACCCCCAGTAAAAAATGCCGAAGAGCGCACAGCCACCTCGCCGGCAGGAACAAATCCCAGCACCTCCTCATCAGAAATAGGAAGCCAAATATGTATGTTGTCAGGTATTCCGGCAAGCTCTTTAAAATCCTTTTCCACGAATGTGCCAACTTGGGCAACACTTTGGGTCAGAATTTCCTATCCAAACATCATTCACAATTCCATCAATATACTAACCAAATACACAAACAAGAACCACATCAATATAACGCACCCCCCCCCCCCCCCCACTCATATTAACCAGATACATAAGATTCATCATACACATATAGACAACCTAAACCATATACCAGTGACACATCTATGACCACAACGACAAAATTACCTACAACCCCTACCAACAGAGAAAGAACACTTACGGTTATCATTATGAACAAGCACGGGAGAACAGCAGCAAGTCTTCCAACAAAACCACGAAACCCTAGATCAAGCGGCCGAACTCTTTTCTTTTTGGGCGGGAAGAATATGCTTTAGAGAGAGAGAGATATTTCTTCAGCAAATTTTGTGATAAAAATAAAAAAGGATTACTTGGCACAGTAGAAAGGAGTGAAGTCACAAAAAGAATAAAATAATAACCGTCCTTTCGTGTGACAGAGGTTTACCTTTTTTCCAACCATACAAAAGTCAACAACCGCTGCTATTTTTAACATATAAACGCTCCAGATTTCGCCACGTCAGCGCATATCCCACTACCCAAGGCAGTTCACATCATTACACCTAAATAAACGGCCAGTGGACCCTACCACGAAAAGCTTCCCACATACGCTACCACTATTATCACACCGAGAATGTCCCCCGATTAAAGTTCCTCGACTCCCAACCAATTCTTACCCAAAGGGCACACCGAACAAGGTGGACGAAGACCGTTTCTAGCTTGACGGCATGGAGCATCAAGTCTAACAACGCTCTCCGGGGGATAACCGGGCATATTGTTCGGTATATGCTGAGAGACATCAAATGATATCAACATAAAAGAGTGAAGCAAACAAGAAATAAAATAGGACAGAATCAAGTGCAAGACAAGTTTTATTCATCCACAAAGGGGGAAACACAAACAATACAACAGAAAAAGAAAAATACACCCATCCTACTTTTTCGAACTATCCCCAATAGCAACATCCCTCTTCGCCAAAAATTCCTCCAGACGCTCCTTCTCCCTAATCAAACGAGAAATCGCCATCTCAGCCTGTTTCAAGGCGTAAGACTGAGACTCGCATTTTTGCTCGGCCTTGAAACGAGCAGTGCCCTCCTCGTCCCAATATTGTTTAAACCTCCTCACTTCAGTCCGAGCACACATGAGATCATGTTTCAGCCATGACATCTCAATTTCTTTTAGTTGAAGAGGAGTCAAATCCTCCTCCCCAAAACCAGGGGGACGAGGTAGCAAAAAAGTAGGTTCCTCTTCCATAAGGGCTTTCTTTTTGGAGGCAGACCTAGTGATGGGAGCCATATCACGCAAAAGCAAGTTAGAAGAAGCAAATTATAAAATAAGAGGGAGGAAGAATTGGTAATGAGATACAGGCAATAGGGAGCATTTATAGAGAATCAAAAGGCATAAAGTACGAAGCGTTACAATGGTTCACAAGACAGGCACGAGATACGAAAAGATACAACTGATTCATCAAATACAGAAAATAAAACACAAATTGCAAAAGGGGAAATACACAAGAAAACCAGCCCAATCTAAGGATCAATGGGTGGAAAAACCGAACTGCCAGACCGAGAGAAAGCAAAACGAGCAGAACAATTCAACCGAGCTTGGTAGGAATCGTTCATGGCGACCAAATTGTCATTCTCCGAGGAGAGCCTATTGTTTTCCGTAGTAAGAACCCTGACGCGCTCCACGAGCCGAGCATTCTTTACCATTATGCTAGCTAGGCCTTGAGGAGAGTTGTCAAACTCATCTTGAGAATGGTCCCAAATCTCCTCGGCATCATACCAGGAGTTGGCCAGATAGTTTCTCTGTAACAACAAGTGATCGAGCTGGCGACTCAGTGCCAAGATCTCGGTCCACTTCACCGTCTCTTCGGGATAAGAGCCGAACAAGCTCAAGGCCAAAACGCCATACTCTTTCTCAAGCCTTGCCATCCGACGGCGGACCCGAGATACCTCAGTGTCCAAGCCCTTCATCTGAGCATGATATCTCACCACAGGTCCAGACATTCTGGGAAATTGTTATAGTACGGAAGAGAATAAAGGGCTGAGGGAGAGAAGCAAAAAGAAAAATGAGAGATGATAAACTACCAAAGAAAAGAGAAGTACTTATAGAACGGAGATAGCATGATATTTTATGACCTTGCTTGGGAAGTTGCATATTTCCTGACATGCTTGGGAGCATGCACATTTCCTGACCTACTAGGGAGCATGCACCTATGTTTGACAGTGATGGGGACATCTACTAACATCTGAGACTACAGTGCAGAGAGAAATAAAGACGAGATATTCAAAGATCTAGATTCCAGACAAACAACGAACCACAGGTGCAATATAAAAAGAAGTGCAAAAATAAAAGGGCAAAAATACTTCTCATTAATAAAGATGGAATACATCATTGTTCATTACATCAAAAGACAGTCTATTACATCGAGGTCTATTACATCCGAGATAAAGACCTATTACATCCGAGATGTACTATCACAGAAGATCAGGCAAAGAAGGTCGACTATATCAGCAGGCCGAGTGAACAGGAGGCGCCAACAGAAAAAACATAAGAAACAAGAAAAGGAGGAGGAGGAAGAAATGAAGGAAACTAAGAAATAAAAGGAAAGTAAAAGGAACAAAAAGAGAGAGTGAGGGGCAAGAAGAGGAAAAGAAGAAGAGTGCAAGAAAAGAAGAAGTGATAAGAAAGAAGAGTCAAAAAGAAAAATGACAAAAACCCTAGATATAACACAAAACCCTTAGGATCACAGGGTTGATTGTTACATCATAGTGGTGCAAAAAAGAAGAAAAAGAGAGTGATAGGAGAGAAGATGAAGAAAAAGAAAGAGGAGGCGTAGAAGAAAAAGAAAAACCGATAAGAAGAAGATAAAGAAAGGAAGAAAACAGACAAATAAAAAGGAAGTCAATGAAACAAAAAAGAAAGGGAAAAATAAAAGAATGAAAAGTAGGGAGAACAGAGTATAAAAAAAATATATATAAAAAGAAGAAAAAGAAAGAGATGGGAAAAGATGGGGAAAAGCAGAGAAAAATAAAAAAGAAGGGGGAAGGTTAGGGGGAAGTCGATCGGTATCGATGAGAGGGCCCGGCAGAGACATCCCTGTCCCTCAGTGTCGGGTTCCCCCTTAGCATCTCATTCTCTTCGACTAGAGCCTGACGAGCACGTCGGCTATAAGCCAGTTCGGATCTTAGCCAAGTTAATTCCCGAACCATCTCGGTATGGTGATAACGCATCACCTTCAGTTCCTCCTCGGCATCCCTCAACAGCCTTTGTGCATGGCTATAAGAGGCTTCAAAAGCCTCGACTTGCAAAGCTAATGTTGATGGGGTGAAAGGACCAGACATCTTAGGGAAATTATAAGATGAGGGTCTATATATAGGGGAAAATAATATGATGAGAATTGTGGATGTAACCATGCTGTAAGCAGGTATTTATAGATCAATTAGATGAGGGCTGGTATTGAGAGTCGCAACCGTTCGCCAATGGGTACTAAGAAGCGATGGCAATTAAAAGATGTGTCTGTTCAAGAAAGAACGTTTGGATTCCCCAAAGGTTCTAAAAAAGCGTGAGTAATTAAAAGCCACTCTTGTTCACAAAACGCTTGGATTCTTACCAATATTTAAAGAGGGCAAGTAATAATGGCATTGAAACACGCGTCATTTCTGGGGAAAAGCATTAGGTTCAAATAAATATCTAAGATCTTTTGCACAGAGATCAAGAAAACTCTGGTGAATAAGATTTTTACGCACAAGGCCCAAGAAAAGCATTAATGAGGCCACAAGCGTGCGCAGTCAAAATAAATTGCATTGGGAAAGTAATTCAGATATAAACAAGAAAAAGAAGTCTTTATTGATTGATTGATACTTCGTTACAGAAGAAGCACAAAAAGGAAATACAATAAAAACAATAAAATCATTTCATAGAAGGGCCCGCTTCGTCATTCGGCTTCCCCTTCGACCGAGCATACACTTCCTTAAGGGCCAGTTTGTAAGCCCTCTTGGAAGCAAATTGCCTGTCTCTGGAGGCTTCGAGCTCTTTGATCCGAGCACGAGCGCGAATACTGTCGATAAAAGACCTCTGAAGCTCCTTCTCCATGGCGTCCAATCGCTCGTCTAGTTCGATGGCCCGACGAGCTTCCACCGATAGCCGGGCAACCCTCTTCTCGAGATAACTCACCTTCTGAACTTCCTCTTCCAGACGAGCAACATATTCAGGAAGGTTGTCACCATAGTTTTCAAGAGGAGAAGCCATTTGTTCGTTAATAAAGAATGAATTGCATGAAGAATACAGGGACAGTCCCCTTTTATAAGAAGAAACAAGGAGTAGATCAAAGGTCATCTCGAAGAAATACAACCTCTTGAACTTCCCAAGAGCATTTACGGCGAATTAACTACAGTTCCAAACCCAATTAAAGTCATCCAAAAAGATATCAAGAAGATGAACAGACAAGAACAAGGATAGGGTAATATTTTATTAATTTCAAAAACTTCGATTACAACTGAGGAGAAGACTCCCCATTCAAAAGAAATTACAACAGAAATCGCAAAAGACTAATTATTTCGAGAAAGAGCCTTCTTCATCGTCATCCGAACTCGGTTTAGACCGAGCATGCAACTCCTTGAAGGCAAGCTTATAGGCCCTTTTTGCTGCCTTCTGCTTAGCCAGATTAGCCTCGAGCTTCTTTATATGCTCGTAAGCCCAATCCCGATCGACCATCGTCACATGATGATCAGAATTCATGTCAAACAACCTTTTCTTGTAGTCTGAAACCTTGGCCACGAGTTTCTTATTCGCGGTACGAGATTTCTTGATCTCTATTTCTAAATAAGAAACATAATTAAAGGAGCTCTCACCAGTAGAACCAGAGGAAGCCATTACGTCACGAAGCAAAGTAGAAATAAAATGCCTAATTATGGAGGGGGCACTCCCCTTTATAGGAGTTTTCCTCGAAGGAAGATATTAGGGTAGGAAACATTAAATAGGCCCCCCAAGGAACCGTCATAAATCTATTACGTTTCTCGATGAAGCATTGGGAACGACGAGACCGAAGTAATATTCTCGACAGACCGAGCATGACTCCCTCGACATGGAAACCACGCCGAAGAAGTCAGGGAGCACTTGATAGAACATGAAAATTAGACCCGAATATTCTATTCGGGTGATAGTCAACCCACTTTATAAATGGGTATCCAACGCTTAACTGGGTCATCACCTGCCTTTTATGGGATAACAATGCGTTACTACCAAAAGCCCAAGCCCACTCAACTGGGGACCCATGTCTGAAAAACCCCATGAGATGGAGACATTTGTCAACATCCTAGAAGGCATAGTTGCCTATAAATAGCCAACTACCCCTCCTAGAAAAGGACCAGAAAATCTATCCAAAAAATATAGAGAGAAGTTGAGAAAAGAGAGAAACTAATCAACGCACACCACTTCAAGAAATAAACCGAGAAAAGACAAAGCCGAGCACCGAATAAAAGGGGAGAAAGATCAAGACGAGAGATTAAATAGTCATATCGAGCACAATTGTAAAACCGAAATACTAATCCGAGCAAGTGTAATAGTCCGAATAAGGATAATAATCCGAGCAATAATAAAGATCAGGAAGTGTCCATTATTCACAGTTGATTTAATATTATATCATTGTTGAAAAGCCTAACGCGACCGACCAAAGTTATGGCTTTATCATTATCTTTAAAACATATTGTCTTTTTATATGTTTCCTTGTTATAGGAAAAGACTAACTTCTACAATCAAGCTTTTTATTAAACAGGTATCAACCAATGATGATTGAAGTCAATCCACGCTGGAGAATCACGTAATGCTTGGAAAGATTGAAGCCAATCAATAAAGTCAAAAGCAATCACAAAAGACATTAAAAGATAGAAGATTGTTTTTACTTGCTTATATAGTTGATAACTTAGCTTGTAAAAGTTTGTGTGTTCTAAATTATAAAGAACCCATTCTTGAGAGAATACACAGTGAGCTTTAAAAAGAAAACAATGGTGGGATGTCATAGGCAGAAAAATCTAGAGTGAGTCTGAGAGTTTTTCATTAAGACTTGAATCATATATTGTAAGCTTTTTATAATATCATAATCTGGGTAAGTGCCCCGGAGACGTAGCCTAGTTAGGTGAACTCCGTTGTTAAATGTGCGTGTGATTTATTTCAAGTACATTTAACTTTATTCAGTTCTGTCCATTATTTTTACTTAGATTCCAACTGTGATTGCAACATCACTTGGAACCTAATTACAAAACTGTAACTAGAACAGCGGATAGGAATTTAAAGTATTTAAGGATGCAATTTTGCTACCCTAATATAACTAACTCAGCCTGCCCTATATTTTCTCACCCATTCAATATGACTATTTTTCTCAAATGATTGCATACATACACACACAACACACGTTTTTTTAGAATGAAATGACATTTAAGTTTTTTCTCACCCATTTAATTATTTCTTGTTTTTCCAACAACTTCTTTTCAAAAATAAAAAACTTAATTTGTAAAACTCAAAAAACTAAATAAAGGCAAAAAAAGTCAATGTTGTATAATAAAGTCGTGGGACTTGATAAGAAAAGTGTGTTCTACATTATTTATTCTATTTTTTTCAAATTGTAAATTAGAAATATGAGATTTACAGATTATGTTTTTCAAATTTTCATTTTTTGGAAATAATAAGAAATTATTCTAGAAACGAGTTTTAATAATATAAAACTGAGTTTACAAAAAACACAAATTTATTCTAAAAAAACGTGTGTTTTGTGTGTATATATGCATGCAATTCTCAGGGACAAATAATCATTTTCTCGTCTCGGATTTTGGTTAACCCTCAGATGATTTTTGATCCAATGGTTGAATAGGTGGAGAAAATATAACAGTAAAATTACATCCGTACTTAGCAACTCATTCACTTCTTAATCACCATTTCAAAATAAACATCATTGACTAGAATTTTGAAGTTATAAATTTACTTTACTGTTAGGCTTCCCACTTTTCATTTTATGCCACTTTTTCCAACAATATATTTTTTGCTTTTCATTTGCTTCATTTTTCAACAAGCATTATGCAAAACATTAAACATACAAGGGTCAAGTTCAATCTTATCCAAAGTGGTCACATCCAAACATGAAATGAAAAGTCATTTCTAATCCTAGCCACGAAATTAAGTTGGTTTAAAGTCATGCAAACATGAAATGAAAAGTCATTTCTAATCCTAGCCACGAAAGTTGGTCTAATCCTAGTCATTATAATGTATAATCTACTATAAATCACGCATGCTTAGAAGGACAAATTCTCGAAAAGAAAGTTTTTGTTTTTTCTTATCTTTCACGTTATTTTCTGAAAGAAGAAGAGGAAGACTTATTATAAAAAAAACATTAACTTCAAGTATATTATGATATTTAATCGAAAATCATCATGCCTTAGTTGGTATATAATTTTTTTTTGTTTTTTGTTAATTAGCTAAATATTATTTTTTTTGCAAAATATGTTTAGGAAAATAGTTATTCAAAGAAACAAAATAATTACTTGTATTGTGCTCTTTAGTTCTTCTAAGGGAGATCTTTTAAGTTTAATAAAGTATTTTATATTTATCCAAAAACTAGGAGCCTAAAAGTGTTTAATTTCTTTTTCTATACGGATTTCAGTGGCCATATTTAGAATAAGTGGATGCGGCTATTAGAAAAAAAATGCATGGTCCATATACACTACTTTTTCAAAAGTATAATGCCCGACATTACATTCATATATATATATATATATATATATACATACATATCTAATAAGTGGAGTAATTTTAATTTTGTACCAAAGAAAAAACAACAACTAAGTGATGTTTATAAGGTTATTAATTTCATGAAAAGTATATTCATTTCACTAAATAATTTTTATTTATTTTTGTATAATTAGTCTTTTCCCAATTTGCTTGGCAAAATGAAAGCTACCCCTAATTTTGAATCAGATACTTAAGCTTATATGGTCCTATTATATATCTCCTTAAGTGGCTGAATATACCAAAATCAACTCATTCGTAATGGACCATGTTAAAAATGACTTTCCAAATATCCATCCGTTTTTCACCTGTCATATAAGTATATCTTAGGCATTTTTTTTTTGGATAAAACCATTACAAAATCAGGACCATTTGAGTAGGTAATTGTAGACTAAAATTATAAAATGTGGAGATGTCAAAAGAGCTGTGGCAATAAAAGCAGTTTAACATATACTTGGACCATATGTTATTTCATATTTGTACAACTTTGTAGCATTTGTAGGAGGAAAAAAAACAGCTAGCTCTGGGTTAAAATTAAATAAATCCAAGTTCTTATCTTCATTCATAGTCAGCAATTGTACTAGTTTCGCTTAGGTCTCTATCGTGCTATTAATATATCCACCATATACATATGTACACACTTTGTCTAAAAACAGTCCACTATATATGTACATATACATACACTTCTTTTGTGACAACGACACGAGATGGATCGTGAAATAATGTCCATTCACCACCAAGATAGAATGAACAACTTAAAAAGACTTTTAGGTAATGTACGTAGCATGTATATTTCTTAAACCTCAAAACAGTTGATTGGAAGTTAAAAACCAGGGTAGACATAGTACAATCATACTCGAAAGAGACGCGGCAGTTCGGAGTGACTTTACTGTGGCTGCAATTGTAGCTCGAAACGCTCAAGATAAATTAATTACTGCAAGTACTAAACGTATTGAGGATATCGATATATTCTTAGAGGAGAACTTTGCGCTTGTTATTTGGCTTGCGACTTGGTCATTAAACATGGATGGAGTGATGTGATTATAAGGTCGGACTCCGAAATACTTGTTAAATCTTTGAACTCTGCCTCGATAGTGCACATTGGAGGTGGGAAGCAATTAAAAGAAATTGTCTAGTGGCGTTAGAAAAAGTCAAAAATTGGAAATTTAAAAAAGTAGACAGAGTGAATAACTCTTGGGCGCACTTGTTAGCCCGATGGGCCGCCTCCTACTCTTGGCTATGATGCATTCCATGTCTTTTTATTCTGATGTTGAAATGGTGGCTCGTAAACGGATTGGATCCAACAGAGCAATTTTGAGAGGTGTCAAGTTAGTAGAGAGTTGATTTACTCCGGTCAACATAGTATTCTGAAAGCCATAAGACGACGGGTTTTGTGTGTAAATAGATCGACTACCGCCTAATCTCACTTAGTTCCATTTAATCAACGCCTAATCCGCTTAATATCACATAATTTACTAGGTTTCTGGACACAAACTACATCCTTAGACGCCGTGTAATTCCTGCCTACACTCGCTTTTCAAAGCACTTCTCATATGTCAGCTCATGAGATTGACTGTGGTCTTGTTTGGTTAATCAAATTAAGTATACATTTGTATACAACTTTTAAGAAAATTTTACGTTTGGTTGACGATGAAAAAATGTACTTATTTGTGCTTTGAGACATAAAGTATATAAGTAAAGAGTTTTATACTTTTTCCAAATACATATTTCCTCCGTGTCTAAACAAATGTTTCCTATGAAAATACGTGCAAGTTTGATCATCAAATTTTTCAGATTAAAATTTCCGAAATGAAAAAATTGAAAATTTCATCATATAGTTCTAACCATAAACTACGTGATTAACTTTTGAAAATATTTTTTTCGGCAATCTAAATATGAAAAAATAATCGATCAAACTTGTACGTATTTTCGTATGAGACATTTGTTTAGCGACGAATGAATTATATTTTTTAACAATATTTACACTGCTTGTAACTTGTAAGAACTACTTTTGCGCTTTGGTATTCACGTTAAATCTCTTCATTACACTTATTGTGAGGGAAGTGAAGATAAAAACACTACAGGACAAACGTTTAAATCTTGTCTCAATTGTCTCACAAAAAGTATAAAAACAAGTGTTAGAGGAGTGTAAATATATTTAATACTACATCCGTTTACATTTAATTGTCCATTACGAAATTACGTGCAATTTTGACCGACTTATAACTTGTATCAAAATTGTCGAAATGAACTTTTTAAAATCTAATCATAAAATTTAACATTTGAACTATATTATCAACTTTTTAAAATTTTCATTCCGACAATTTTGATACAAGTTTTTAACCGATCAAAATTACACATAGTTTCGTAATGAAAAATTAAATAAAAACGGAATCATTATCACAATACACATTTTTTTATAATTTTAAAAGCTACTGCTAGCTCATAGCTCTATCGCTAAACTAGTGTTTATCCACTAGTTATTTATGACTAGCTCCCCCACTCAACATATTATTAAAACTAAGTTTTTTATTCTCACATTTCCTTTTCAAAAGTTCCCTTTCTCCCTATGATGTGTCAGCTTATCAACAAATTGCACAAAACCTTGTTTTTCATTTGTCAGTTTTTATAAAATAATGGAATAAACATTATGGAAACTAAATCTCACTTATTTAGTGTTTTTTTTAATTAATTGTGGAGAAAACCCATATTTTATTTTATTGATTTTTGATATATCAGCTTAATCATCCCTTAAATACACAAATATAAAAACTTGTCGGACCAAACTGAAAATAACTTTTGATATATATCTTGTGCTTCTGCCACGTGAATTCCCTGCATTTTAGTGTATTTTTATTATTATTCTGTTTTACAAAGTAACTAATGATCCCCAAAATCATATTCTGCAGATAAGATGTATCTTTTTTTCTTTCTGGAAAACTAAACCATTTACTTAAGTCAATTTGGTTTTTTTTTTACCGACATGAAGTTTGTTGGTATTTTTAGTGATTAAATCTTACACATAAAATAAGCAAATAAATTATATAAATTCAAATATAATATAGTTCAAAGAGAAAACATGAGTGGAAAAAATTATTAGATAAGTGAGGAAAATAAACTCTGATTCTATACAAATATAAATATATATTTTTACATATTTTAGTTTGGATTATTATATTTTATTTATGAAGAAAGTAGAACAAATTGGAAATAACATGTTTAATTGGTATGAAAAGAACAACATAGAGCCTGAAATATTGACTCAATAGATATTGGATAGCTAAAACTAATAAAATATGATTTTTGTGTTAAATGTGAATAAAATTTTAGCTATGTTGATATAGATGCTCTTAAGTATATCAATAATTATATATACTTTTATATGTCTATGAAAATAAGTACATTTTCATGACGTAAGTCACAACCAAACGAATCCAATTTAGCGCTGCAAATGAACCGATCCGTTCATAAACAAGTTAGTGTTCAGCTCGTATTCATTCATCTGCTAATGAACCGAGCTTGAACAAAATGTGAACAACATGTTGGGTTCGTAAATAAACTCGGCTTGAGCCCGCCTATAAACAAACCGAGTCTAAACAAGATTTTAACCAAAAACAAAACTCAACGCAAAACAAACAAACACCACATTTCACCTTTTTTATAACTTACTCCGTTTTGTAAAAACGGTACATTTCATTTTTTGCTTTTCCAAATTATGATCTTGTTTATTTTTACGACGTGCTAGTTATGCTTTAAAATTTCAAACAGGACCGGCCCTACAGTAAATCATAACAGACAAGTCTCTTAGACGTCAAGGTCGGAAAAGGCGCCGAAAAAAATACTTAACCATTCAAATTCTCATAGTTTTACTATATATATATATATCAGTCATTCCTCTTGACAGCTTGGTATAGTTGATTGAGGGTTCAAAACCACTTGACAGCTTGTTTTTTTGTTTATTTTTTCAATTGGTGTATTCAGTAAAATTTGAAAATGTTTATACTTCATTAGACCAAATGACCAATAGTTTATGAGTTCAACATTATAAAAACCTCATATATGAAAGTTAGCAATACGTATAATTTTTATTAGTAAAAAAGAATCGTATCGAAATTACCCTCTAAAAAAGGCATCAAAACTTAGACTTGACTTAGGTGTTAAACAATCATATTATTTAGAGGATATTAAAGTAAATTGTATAAATAATAAATATTCTAACTAATTTTATGAAAATTTATACAGACCATCTTTTTGGTTGAAGGTAATACCAAACAACAGTCATATTGTTTTGATCACAGTAAATTATTCTTATAAGAAAATTATTCTTAAATGGAGTTTACATATAAAATATGTATTTTTTAAATAAAAAAAATTAGAAACATAATATATAATACATGTACCACATTAATATAAACAAAACATGAAATGTACAAAATTTTAGCTTAAAACTTATTAGAAAACAAATACATTTATATAAGAATGTGTAACCATGTAAAATACAAATGGATCCGAATGATGGAAGTATAGAAACAAAATGTTTCATGCGAAAAAAGGTTTAGCATACCAGTCAATAAGTATTGAGTTGCAAGTCATGTACAAGCTGGGAACATAAATATTTTACATTATGTTAAACTTAATGATACAAAAAATATATATATATATATATATATATATATATGTATGTATGTATGTATGTATATTTATTTATTTAATATCAAATATCAAATATTACTATAGTGAGGTGAATTTATAACTAACAGGACCCTAAACATTTACGAAATATAACAATAGAGATTCATTCCTATTTATAACTGTCCCGAATTGGGATCGAGATTTTTTATAACTAGAAAAATGTTATTCCTATAAATAGTAATCTTATAGGAAGGTTTTACGTACTTAAATATCTCTATATAAATTACCACCTTAGATCAAGCACAACCGCTTTCTCTTTTATTTTCTCAAATTGAACAAAAAGATATAATTTTTCTAATTTTACATAACACTTTTACATCTATATAAAATATCAGTTTTTCTATAAATTTTCTTATTTTATTATCTTTCTCATTCTGACTATCAATAAAAACACCTATAATTAGAACTTTAATATTATATAATTATGTAAATAAAAATGAGACAGTCATTTGGTTTCTTTTACAATTACACAACCAAACAAATCCCATCTAAAGTAAATCTAGAGAGAGTTAACAAGAGTTGTCCTTTATAAAGTACTACAAACTACAAACTCAGAACCAAACACTAACACACAACAAAAACAAACACCAATCTCCTCATATATATCTCTCTCTCTATATATATATACATATATTACATACATAGGAGTATAATTATAAATATATATCATCCTCCAGAAATGGGTCAAACCCTGTTAGAGGCGTTGAACGTGCGTATAATCGGGTCCGGTGATAAGACAGTGGTGTTAGCACACGGGTTCGGGACGGACCAATCGGCCTGGCAGAGGATACTCCCTCACTTAACGCGTGACTATCGTGTCGTTCTTTACGACCTCGTCTGTGCTGGCAGTGTCAATCCCGACTACTTTGACTTTCATCGGTACACCTACTCCGTCACATTAATTATTCATTTCGTTACACAAAATTAACAGTTAATTATTTATTGGTATGCATCATTTCGTAAACAAATTATATGTATTTGCTACGTCTTCCCTAGATAATTGTCTTGCTTTCCATTTTTTACGTGCTAAAATAATTGTCAAATTTACTTTTTTATTTTTTGAATGATCCATTTTGGGTAGTTAATTCTTATCTAAATTACACTTATAGCCTTACATTTTATATAAGAAATAGCTTTTCTTTTATTTTTTTGGTTTTTTTATGTTTTTTATGTTGAATATCAAGTGAAATTGTTTCTGAATACTTAAATGCTAAGTTTTCAAAGCGTGACACTTATTTAGGGATGGAATAAGTACTAAATATCAACTTTCCTTAACGTTTGACATGATTTGACTTTTGAAGGTACACGTCGTTACATGCTTACGTGGAAGATTTGTTGTGTATACTTGATTCTCTTGGCGTGGGTCGGTGTGCGTATGTGGGGCATTCGGTTTCGGCTATGATAGGGATTTTGGCCTCGATTCGTAGGCCCGACTTGTTTTCGAAGCTAATTTTAATCGGTGCTTCTCCGAGGTATTTTGGTTTCTTAATTGTATTATCAAAACAGATTATTGCTTTATGTTAGTTGTGCATTAACTGTCATAATTAAGAATTAAATGAAACCTACAATCTTCTATGTTGGTGAATCAAGTATTGTTTGGTCCTTTAGTTTTGATCATATTTCTGTTTAGTCAGCTCAATTGTGTTTATGCCAAACTTTGTTATTTTCTCAAACTTGTGAACCATACTGCTACATTATATGAAAATTAGGGTCCTTACAGAAATTTGATGGAACTATTGGGAGCATTGGTTGTAATGTTTTAAACTTGAAACATAGTACTACTAGTATTTAAGTTTCACAAGCATTTATGTGAATAATCATATTAAGAAAAGTCACTTAAGTACTCATTCTTGTAATTGTGCCCTTTGTTTCCAAGTATAATTCTTCCCACTTTCACCTAAAATATGCATTTCTATTCAAAACTGGAATTTGGTAAATTGTTATAGTATTAAATTCTGATCAGTGATTAATATCCAGGTATATATTCTCAAGTAGTAGCTAGATTGATGAACTGTTCTGTTTTATGTTTCTCTAATTGGTTTCATCTTTACAGAATTTCTCAATTAAGCTAAGTTTTCAGTAAAAGATGAAAAAATATCTGTTTACCGTTTTTATAGTCTGATACTCTGCGTTAGAATGCTGTTTGGCCTTTGTAGTTCCAATTGAAACAGTTCTATAACCACATAATGTGACAGATTCGGTCCTATTTTGCAGATAAGGGGCAACAATGTTTATTTCAAATCATATGATTTTCAGCATATAAAATAATTTCCGATCTTATCAGAGAGATTAATCTCAGGGTATGATATTGGTTTCAGATGAAACTACGGGGTCCGAAGAGAATTTTGCTTGAAACTATCTTCTCTTCACAAAAGTTCTCAGTCATGCTGATTTCTCATAAGAATACTCATTTCGTCACACCTATGTAAACACATAAGTAATCTTTTTCTGTTTTGATAGGTTTTTAAATGACGGAGATTACCATGGAGGGTTTGAATTAGGAGAAATTGAGGAAGTGTTGTCGGCAATGGAAGCCAACTACGAGGCTTGGGTCAACGGCTACGCTCCCCTTGCTGTAGGCGCCGACGCCGACGCTTCTGCGGCTGTGCGTGAATTCAGCCGCACGCTTTTCAACATGAGGCCTGATATTTCTCTCTACGTGTCTCGGTCGGTGTTCAACAGTGACCTCAGAGAGGTTAGTTTGAGCTCACCGTTTTTAGATTTTATTGTACAAATGTTAAATTTTATATACATAGGTATTTATCTAAAAAGCTGACAAGCTGACAGGCTACATTGATAAGGTTTGAATAACTTATTAGGGCTGATTGCAAAGAAAACGCCTGCTCATGGATCATTTGCAGGAGCTCTGATGTGTACTAAAATGGCTTGCATTTACCCAAATGTAGTAATTACTACTAGTATGTAAATAGGCACCACAATTCATTACAAGTACATTTTTGAAACGCCACAACTTTGTCCCTGATATGTTTGGATATATATGTTGGACATATTTTCCCCAATTTTATTCGCTGCAAACAACAACCAACTTTAGACCAGAGTCTTGGAATAAAACAGCTGTGTGAAATGCACTATTTTTCAGTTTTTCTCTTTTGCGTAAACCTGCTTCTACAAAACTCTTATTCATTAACCGCTATCTCAAGTGCATTGATATTGGCAAATTACATGTATCTAAAGAACATTTAACAAGTTCGGACCTACGTATACAAAGTTATGTCAATTATAGGTGCGAGTGTTATTCGCAAAATTTAGACAGTACATTGAGTCATTCGCAACTTTCAAGTACTGAAACTATGTTGAGTTCATTTACAGAACACTCATTGCATATTACCCAATCTATTACTCTATCAAGTTTTACAAAACAATACTGTTTTTCTTTTTCAACCAGGTTTTGGGTCTCGTGAAGGTCCCTTGTTGTATCATCCATACTTCACATGATGTATCAGTGCCGACCTCAGTGGCAGCGTATCTGAAGAGCAAGCTTGGTGGGAGGAGTACTATCGAGATGCTCAATACGGAAGGGCATTTGCCCCATCTTAGTGCCCCTGCTTTGTTAGCTAATGTCCTCCGTCGCAACCTCCGCCAATGACATTGACAGGGTGGGTCTACTTCCCGTTTGTAATATCAAATTTGTTATCGTAGTCATAAATTTATACATTGGAAAAAAAAACACTAAGTATTAACGACCTTGTTTCAATAATTGGGATTAACTAATTACTATGTATGTAGTCTACCTTACTACAGTAATTCATTAAATTTTGTTAACAATAGGTGCCAAATTCTACTGGTGTTCACATTATACTTTAACCTTTTCTCATTTGTTTCCGCATTCAGAAATTTCTAAATTTGAATTTCATTAAATTTACTATTACTTAAAAGTTTCAGTATCACCCGATTTGTTGGATTATTATTGAAAGCCTCGTATAGAGTTTCTTTTTTTTCTTCGTCTTTTCTTCTTCTTCTTCTCTTCTTCTTCCTCTCGTTAGCGCACGTTGTTTTAAATAACAAACTACATTTAAAAAAGTTATATGTAAATTTACCACATAAACAAAAAAACTGACGGATAAATGTGATTCGTAGTCTATAACATTGAAGGTTGCATACCAAAATTTATTTCACTGTTGTGTGTGATTCTAGTACATGTGGAATAAGAGATAAAGATGAATTTTCTAAATCTAGTCAAAATCCATCCTTTTGTTTTATTCTTACATATTATATACCAGCACTTAAATCATTTGAGTTGTTTTATGCAGGTGTCACAAATTTTGTGAATAAACGTGGAAGATATACTTTTTTCCTAGTACAAGTGGGATAACATGCGGATTGGCTGTGCAAATATCTATGGAGGGACCAAAACAACAGTACAACACTCTATTAATAAATGATGAGACATTGACAATTGGGCAAATAAACATCTTACACAACTCATTAAATTAAAGGAGTTTTTTATTAAATGAGGATAAGAATTCCCACGTGTCTAACATGTGATGACATGTCTCCCTTTGTCGTTTTGTAATATTTTCCACTATTTTCTTTGGCCTTCTATTTCAACTTATCTCCATTTTGTTTGCATTCTATTTATAGAGAAATGATTCCCGAAAAGAAAATATACGTAAACTCTTCAATAAGATAGTTTGGTGACGGTGCATGGTTTTGGGGGCTACATGACATTAAAAAAAAATGCATTTTCCGTTATAAAAATATTAAATTTAGAGAAATAAGGCAAATAACTAGCAAATATTTCCCTCAAATTTATCAAAGCTAGACAAATTGAGTAAACATAATCAAGTATACAATAATTATAGGTAATATCCTATACAAATTTTTTCAAAAAAACTTGAAATCAAAATCATACTAGGAAAAAAAAAGAACTGAGTATATTAATTTAAAAAAAATACTTAACCTTTTTTCGGTTATATTTAATATAAAAGACATGGAAAAATATATCTCAAACTATGTTTTCACACATAATTAGTTATATAAAAAGTAAACAAATAGAAATGTGAAGATGTGGGGAGATTCGAACTTGGGCCTATAAATGAACCAAAAAATCAATTAAGTTTATAACTGTAACCATTTATGCAACAATATTTATTAAAAATAATTATGAAAACAATTATACAGAAGAAATACGTCTGAAAATGTGATCTAAAATAAGTCAATTTTGGGGGACTCTAAGCCCGTAGCTCTTGGACTTAGGCCCAAAACCACCATGAGTGCATTGAAATATACCGTCAATGCAACATTGCCATAATGAGATTCCTTAAAGCATCCACATCGGTAATGTTAGTTTTATCTACTAACAAAATTTTGACCAATGAGCAAAAAGTTATCCTCTAATTGACACATATACATGTTAGATTTAGTTAACGTTTTTTTTTTATACATTAGACATGTTTAGTTTTAGTTAACAATATTCATAAAGTATATCCCACCATATTAAATAAATAATAAATAAACAATAAAGTAAAACGTTTGGATGACTTGAATTAATAATGGACCACCGAATACTTGCTATATTGCTTGCTACATATAGCAAGAGTTTTAGCTAGTGACACTAATGAGTGTTTATGTGACATAAATTAACTAGTCTAATATGGTAATACATGTGATCTTTTAACTATTTAGTGAGTAACAATAGATATAAAAAATGTAGTTATAAATGCCAATGTGGTTGCTCTTACATGTTTAATTTTTATTTTTTTATTTTTATGGATGTTTACCTTGTTTTTTCAGTGTTATTTAGCTTTAACAATTCATACTTTTTATTATATTGAGTTGATTTTGAAAGAAAATAAAATATGTTACCAAATAAACTCATTGCGTCTATGTATATGTATGTGAAACGAGTGATAAGGACAAGTTTTTTTTTTTTTGCAGAGAAAACAAACACAAATATCTATGCATCTGTTAATCTCTTATTATCTAAAGGATATGTCACTTTAGACAAATTATTGGATGAAAAATTGTATATTATGCTAGAAATAGTGCACGAAGCCAATAATTACTTTTGTACTAGCTAGGTTTATTTAATTTTAACATATGGCCCCCATATAAGGACTTCCATTTATCTTTTGTGTTTCTATTGGCTTGGACTGTACCGCTTGGTGAACCAAATTAATCTTTATTTTTTATTTTTTATCCTTCATTTGAAGGTAAAACCTGCGAAACTTTACATGTGACAGGGTTCGAACCCTGACAGTGAACGTGATATACTCGGGTAACAAGCACATGGATACCAATCACTTACTCACGGTTAGTCGCTTAACAAACTAGTTTAGTCCTCAGTTTGGTTTCATAATCACCAATAGAATGGCACATGAATTTGTGAATATATCATCAAAAATAATATTAGAAAATTCCATTTTTTTTAAATATCATTTGTTAATCCAGCTTCAAAATAAAGGGCCCATTGCTTATTTTGGGTACATGTAACATAATTAGCAAAGGAACTGATACGTACCGTGAACTTTTATAATATTATAGCTTTACTTATAAAAATTACTCATATATATCAGAAAAGGCCAAATGGATGTGTATGCGTTAGATATGTTACTATCATAAAATGTCTCCAAAGTGATCTTGTAGAGAGCCCATGTGCAATTTTCCAGTGATAAGAATGATCCAAGTTTACGTGACCCCACAAATTCGATGGGAGTTTCACTTGTTTTCTTTGCACAAATTCGATAGGAGTTTTAGAGATCTTGTCGACTTATATGGTGGCGGTTTTAAGAGGTCTTTTCCGATTATGGCCGAAACTTGTATATTTAGAATGACTTGCTATATGACAAAAGAAATGGATGGACAAATGTTAAGTTCGAGACGGAAAATATTAGTCATGTACGATGTTGCACAAGGAAAATACAAGACTCTCCATGAGATATTGAGTTATAGTCACCGACATACTTTTCTTAACAAATGACATAAGTTGGAGTTTCGATTGGTTTACAAGATCGCTCAATAAGCCGGCAAACAATTTAGCTTTATATGTTAGATCTAGTTCGAGCGAGTTTAAATTGCAAGTTATGCTCGACCGTTTGTGGTCTTATTTGTACGATGATTTAACTTGATGAAATTTGATTTCCTAAAAAAAATAAAAAAATAAAAAAATTGATGTAACGGCACGTTTCCACAATAGAATATGAAATAAATATTCTAATTCATATTAGTAAAGACAATGTTATATGCTCATCTCTTACACTTCTCTGTCCACTTCTCGTGAAAGAAATGAAAACAAAAACGTTGCAAAACAAAACTGTAAATTTGTTATGAAATAGTGTAAAATGTGTGTGCAAATAATAAGAGACGTGTGAATGAGTGTAATGAGCTCAGTCTTACCACTTGCCATGATTCAATTGCCGGAGAGCGGCCTTTTTCAGAAAGATGTTGCTAGACATCCTCAGTCTTGTTGGATCGAACTCGACGAAGCTCCGATTAGCTAGATCAATCTCGTCGAAGCGTTTAAATTCGTTGGATCCCTTCAATCTTGCCAAACATTCTCAAACTCCAGCAATGCTCAAAGGTCGGGCGATTCAAAAATGGCCTATTTTTGAATTTGTTTCTAAGATGGAATAAAAAGTAAATAGTTTTGTTTTTCTTTACTTGCGCCTTAATTTACTCTGATTACTAGATAACATACCCTTTCCTTTCATATGCCCAATAGTGTTTTTGGTGCCATACATCATAAAAATGCTAGCCCGGTACTAAGAACATGCTGTTTGGGCTGACATTCACATTAATTGAAGAATTTTGGTCCATTTATAAGGCTCAACCTTCGGCTCAAGCATCTTCAGAACGTTAAAATAGCATGTTCTCCGATGAAGAGATGAACACTAATGTTGTGAAAAACTTTAGTGACTCGTTTGGTTGTGGAAGTAAAATTACCGTAATTAATAATTCGACTGGGATTACGGGTGAGCTTGGAAAAAGAGTTGATTATCAATCCCATCGAGGTTGTCTAACTTATCACAACCTCTGGTGGCATTTCAAATGTTGCTATTTAGCATCATTTGCAATCTGGACTAGATTACATATGGTTACTTAACAAAGTGTACCGCCAAACGCATAATTCAATGGGAAAAAAAACTTCTATAAGTCCAAATGCAGTCCCGACCTTCATGTAGTGATGCAGGTTCGGCAGTGTTTGTACTTGCTTTGCCCTTTTTTCAACATAATTCTATCAAAACCAATAACTAGGGAACGCGATCTTTCTTCCTGAAAAGAAAATTCTCAAGTTTGGAAATGAGTTTGCGTAAGTTCAAATTCAACTATTATCTGTCTTAAAAACGAATATTAATTTCTAAATGTAATTATTTGGTTCTTACCATGTAATATTTTCAGACCATTTTATTACGCTATCATAATGGTACTCGTATAAAAGGATATGCAAATCGCCAAAACGTAAATTCATATATATGGCGAGAATGTTGGATCAATAAGTATGGATGTGGCGAAACTTACAGCTACAAGTCGTAACTCTCAGTTACGAGTTTGGCTTTTTTGGACACAATTGACTATTTATTTTATTTTAATAAGAAAACAAAAAACAAAAATCGATAAAATTTGTAAACTGTAAAAGTTACAAACTGAGCTTTACAAATTACAAAGTCAATTTTTGAACTTCTTTTTTAATTTTTTTGAAAACACAAAAAAAATGTTGAAATAATAATGATAAATTATAAAATTGAGTATTAAAATTACAAGTTGGGTTTCAAGAAAGCTTATCCGTTTTTTACGTAAAGATTGAAACATCTTAATAGGATTGGTTTTTTGCATATACGTATATAGGCAGCAATTTTGAATTGGTTTGTCTTCTACTTCGCCAAAGTCCAATTTCAAAGGGACCATTTCCATTTATTGTGTTCGTGTGAGAGTTGATTTAGAATATAACTGTATTCCTAGTTTTAGGTAGGGTACTGTATTGAATTTTTAATGCAACGAAACCAATTCGATTTGAATTCATTTAATATATTTTTGGTTTCATTAATAATCGTTAGTTTTTTTAGTATGTGACACAACCAAAATAATAGTGTACTAGATTCACGATATTATTAATAGTTCGGTGTTCATTCTAAAATGCGCTATTATTTAGGGTGTGTCAACCAATAATATTTTTTAGTTTTAATTTTATGATAGATATTTTGGCTTCATTAACATGTGTTAGGTTTTTAGTATTTTTTACTTTTAATTTTGAATTAATTTTATGATATATATTTTTGGGTTCATTGATATGTGTTATGTTTTTAGTATCTGACACACCTTAAATAATAATAGACTAAATTCACGGTAGTGTTAATCTTTCGATGTTGATTCCAAAACATTAAAATAAAAATGTAAAATACAAAATTATATTATTTAAAAAAAAAACATACATCAAAAATGGATCCATTAGGTAGTTGCCACTTGGGTTTATATTTTTTTCTCTCATAATTTTGTGAAGTTTGAATTATATTAGTATAATTATGTACAACAATGTCTCTCAAACTATAATTTTGTTTTACGGTTAGGATAACACTATCTTGTTTTATTAATAAATGATTGTATTTTTTTCTAATTTTTTTAATAATCCCTAGTTATATTTATTTATAACTTGAAACCATTTTTTTTAGAAAAAAAAAAAGCATTTATATTTTTTTGAATTATCTCTTTTTAAAATGCCAAATAAATAATTAAATTGCTAAAATGTTATAAAACATGAAAATCAATTTTTTTAATAGTAACTATTACCAAAATGATGAAATCATTGGGTTTACAAAAAAATTTCAAAATTTTAATAACATTTATAGGTGAAAACAAGCTAGAGTATATATAGGAAAACTAAAAATAAATAAATAAATATAGTCAGACTCCCTTCTTCATAATTTATGGGTCACTTGAATGATTAAACCTCCATGTCGTACTTGATTGATTCGACTGTTGGCGCAGACTTTTGACAATATTTTGATCTTTTGAAGAATGAGAATATATTATCAAAGTCGTGTGCAGATAATGTTTAATGAATACAGTTCATAACCGCAGACGAGTATTACGTTTTAGCTATAGTTGGAACCTATAATATTGTGATTCATATAGAGTATTTAATGGATGCACATAATATTTAGGTATTTATGGTAGGTTCAACTAAGATTATACTATATTTTTATATGAGTTTTACTGGTATCTATTTTTAGATTTAACAAAAAATTTTTATTTTTAATTAATATATTTTTATTTTAGTTTTTAGTAGCTTGAGTTTTTATTACGTGGCATGACATGTACTGTTATATCATAATTTTTTTTATTTAAACGTTAATGTCAAAATTTGACCACAAGTTATTTAATAGGAACACAAATAAATGATATTTATAAAGGAATAATTAGAAGAATTAATATATTAATTATTGTTGAGAATGAGATGAGTCTTTTTTTAGTAGTAATATAGTTTTTTTGACACGTATGCAAAAAAAGTGACTAGGATTGTTTCATGTTATCGGATAGAATTTTCGGATATATACATAGTTTCACTTTAAGAAAATTATCCAACAAGACTGACACAAAATTTAATACAGATATTTGGTACAGAGTTAAACCGCATGTCTGACATGCGATTAGCATCAAATATTTAATGTCTGTACACACCCCATGACATTATCAAATCTCTCTTATTTTATTAATCCCTTCGTTCATATTTAATTGTAATTACGAAAGTACGTGCAATTTTGATCGGTTAAGAACTTGTATCAAAATTATCGGAATGAAAATTTTAAAAAGTTGATCATGTAGTTCAAATGTTAAATTTTATGATTAGATTTAAAAAAAAATTATTTCGATAATTTTGATACAATTTATAAGCCGGTTAAAATTACACGTAGTTTCGTAATGGACAATTAAATAGAAACGGATGGAGTATTTTTTTTTTTTAAGTTGTTAAGATAAGCTGAAGCATTATATATTTTATTTCACAAATGTATACAAACTTATTTGCTCAAGTTACATTAAAACAAGCTATAATTTTTTTTTGAAAGGAAAGCTCTAATTATACATGTGAATTGTGGTATACTATGTCTACGTGACAAATCTCCTACAAAAAAGCTATAAAAGGCGTAACCCATTTGGAGTAGTCTGATAGGCTAAAACCCGTTAAAAATAGATTAAGTACATTGTTCAAGTTTTGTTAAATGTGATAAGTGTGAAATCACTTAACTATGTTTAATAAGATTTAAAAAAAAAACAAAAAAAAATTATCAAATGTGGCAAATCATCACATATGCTGTGATAGTATAGTTGCCAAAATGTTGTAGTCATTATTCAGTACAGAGAAACTCGTGCTTAAACATGAATGACTAGTAGATAATATTATATATATATGATTTATGTACAACCCAAGGACGATTTTAAGTGAAAATAGGTACATCATTTATTTTATATCATCAATTTATTTTAAATTTATAGAAAATTGTTCTAAAATTTTATACACATCAGTTTGTTTATCTGTTACATTAAATATACATAAACTCAAATATCACTAAAATATAAGAGATCAACATGTTCTCTTATAATTAAAATAATAATTCATCTATCTTATTTTTCTTTTATTTTTTCTCCTTTATTTGTACTTTTCACATATAAATTAATAAAATAACAAAAAGATGAGTTGTATGGTTGTGATAGAGAAATTTATAAAAAACCTGATAATATGTATAAAACAAAACGTTTTCTTATAACTTGTAAAAGTGTATTTTTTTTAATTTAAATACGATAAAACTTGTAAGTTATTTAATTTGGTTGCTCTAGTAAATTAATTTGGGTTGAAAAAAATTGATAGAAGTATATTAAAATATAGTAATATTTAGTTATGATAATAAATTTGATTGGAAACCTGAAAAATGTATAAAGTTAAACTGTTATTCTAAAAATATAAAAGTGATGCTAATTAACTTAAATATGAGAAAAATTGTAAAGAAACGGTGCATTTGCTCTGATTATATATTGAAATCGCATTTTCTTTTATTGTAGTACTTCTCTGCTTATGTTCTTATAGTGGTTTATTCGTTTGTGTTTTTAGTTGTTTCTACCATTTAATATAAAAAGAATACCGTTTTCTCATTGAACATAAAATATCTTATACTCTTATAAAAAAAACCCTAGAGAGAGAAATAGAGAGACGACTAGGGTGAATAACCCTAGCCGCCGTAGTTATGATAGACCCAAAATCATCTTCACCGGTCAGAGATGAAGCCACCAATATAAAACGCAATCCCCAATGTATGTCGTCAGATCCTCCACCAACAAAATCTTTTGCATCTATAGTAAGTTCCCAGCCAAAGAAACCTACAATAACGTTGAAAGAAGTAGGCAGTTATAAAGGTGAACCTTTAATCAATTTCTCTATGGAAGACGTTAAACAACTATCGGAACCTTTTAAGTATTCATTAGTAGGGAAATTTACGCATGGTAGACCAGAAGTGAAAGTTATAAGGAAGGTGTTTGGAAAGCTGGATTTAAAAGCAAACTATAATATTGGTGTATTAGACCATAAACATATATTGATTAGGTGTTTTCATGAAGAAGATTTTGCCAGAATTTGGCTCAAGAAAATCTGGTATATAGAGCAATATCCTATGCGTGTCTTTAAGTGGACATATGATTTTGATCCAGACTTTGAGACCCCTGTTGCACCAGTCTGGATTAATCTACCAAAACTACCTATACATTTGTATAATAATTCTAGTATTTTCTCTATAGTAAGAGCTTTTGCAAAACCTTTAAGGGTGGATGAACCAACTTCAAAGTTAACAAGACCCAGTTTAGCAAGGATTTGTGTTGCAGTAGATCTTAGTGAGGAGTTGGTTGAAAGGGTAAGGATTGGGTATGGTGAAGATAATGAGGTGGGGTTCTGGCAGTATTGTGAGTATGAAGACCTACCTAACTACTGCAGTTTTTGTTATAAACAGGGCCACAATATCAACTTATGCAAGTTTAAGAAGGCAAAAGATGAAAGCAAAAAAGAAGAAATAAAGGAAGTAAAGGAGCAAAACAGAAAAAATTTAAGTGGAAAGTATAGTAAGAATTACAGAAAGAAAGAAAGTACCAAAGATTGGGTAGCAAGAACTTTTCAAATAGGCAAAGAAGATCCAAAGGAAGCTAAAAATGGTCCCAGCAAGTTTCTAGGCTCCACAACAGCAGTTCCTACAAAAGATAGGGTAATTAGTGATGAAAAAGTTAGAGAAGAAGATATAGAAGAAGAAATTATCTGTGATACTATTCAAGAAAAAGATACAATAAATGAAAAGGAAGAAGAAAATCTTTGCTCTATCAAGCAGCAAGACCAGGAGCTAACTCTGGTTACTGTTAACAATGAATTGAGAAATCAAGTGCATAGCAAAATTATGGTAATCACTGAAATCATGAAGGTTGCAGCAGAAAGGGAAGAAAGCATCATTGTATCTTCTAAAGAATCTGAAGAAATTGATAAAGAGGAAAACTGGGAAGAAAGCCTTTCTAAAAGCCAGAAAAAGAAAATGCATAAAAAAGAAAAGGCCAAAATGCAACAAAAACAAATGAGCTTAAGATCTTCTTCTAATGTGGGGGAAAGGAAAAGGTATAATTAATGATTACATCTTTAATTTGGAATGTTAGAGGGTTGGGCAATGGAGCAACTTCTAGAAGAATAAAAAAGTTATGTTTGGTGAATAAAATTACTATTCTTGTCTGTATAGAACCTATGGTGAGTAGTGAAAATATAGAAAGGTATAGGATTAAGTTTGGTTTTGATTATGCTTTGGGTCATGAGGAAAACAAGATATGGATCTTTTATAATGAAGGCATGGAAATGAAGATTGTGAGGCAAATGAATCAATGTATGCATATGGAAATTAAATGGCAGAATAAAGCTATTTATTTATCTCTGGTGTATGCAAAGTGTACCAGGGGAGAGAGGATGGTTCTATGGGATTTTCTGAGGCAAAACTATACTCAAAGGCCTTGGTTTGTAACAGGGGATTTCAATACAGTTTCTAAAGAAGAAGACAAAGTAGGAGGCCTTCCTATAAATATCAGAGCTGCTAATGATTATCTAAATTGTATGGATGGTATTGGGGTTTCAGAAATAAAATCTAGTGGTTCTAAGTTTACTTGGTGGAACAAAAGAAGTGGAGATGGAACTATATTTGAGAAAATTGATAAGGTTTGTATGAATAATGCTGGAGCAAATTTATTTTCTAATGTTCTTCTAGAACATTTAAGTAAAACTAATTCTGATCATAGTCCACTTTTTCTTACTCTAAAATCAGAGGTAGACACTAATCCAAGAAGTTTATTTTTCAACAATTTTGGACAAAACATCAAGAGTTTCTCAATATTGTCAGAATGAACCGGTCATTGTTTACCAAAGGGAATGCTTTATACTCTCTGTCTAATAACTTAAAATTTTTTAAAAAAGCTCTTATAGTGTGGAATAAAAGTACCTTTGGGAACATTTTTCAGCAAGTTATAGATGCTGAAGATGAGTTCTTAAGAGTGGAAAAACTGTTTGAAGATGATCCAAGTCCTGCAAATAGAAGCTTGTTAATGGAAACAAAGGCAAATCTTATTTATAGAATGAAAATAGAAGAAGAGTTCTGGGCTCAAAAAGCTAATCTTAAATGGGCTAAAGAAGGGGATGCCAATACAAAATTCTTTCACAGTGTTGTTAGAAAGAGAAGAAAAAAGAGTACTATCTCCTCCATTACAGATTATAATAGAAATTTATTAATAGACAAGAAGGGGATTCAAGAAGAAGCAGTCAGATTTTTTAGAAGTCTACTTGCTGCAAACAATATACCTAGGAGCTATGTTTACAAGAGCTTGGAGTGTGTTCCAAGGGTTATTACTGAAGAAAACAATGATCTTCTTATTAAAGAGCCCACCTATGAAGAAATCAAAAGTGCTATATGGGATTTAAACAAGAACAGTGCACCAGGTATTGATGGTTTCAATGGCCATTTATTTACAGTTTGTTGGGACATTATAAGTAAAGACATAATTCAAGCTATTTTACAGTTTTTTTCTGGAGCTACATTGCCAAAAGCTATGACCACCACTGTCATAGCACTTATGCCCAAAATAAATGACCCTATAACTTTTGTTGATTTTAGACCTATAAGTCTATGTACTTTTTTCAATAAAGTGATTTCTAAAATCATGAGTACTCGTCTGCCCAATATTTTGCCTACTATTATTTCAGAAAATCAAAGCGGTTTTGTAAAAAGGAGAGATATAACTGACAATATTCTTCTCTCACAAGAATTCATATCAAATCTGGATAATAAAATCAGTGGAAGTAGTCTAGCTTTAAAGCTGGATATGAAAAAAGCCTATGATAAAGTTTCTTGGCATTTCTTAGTTTCTACTCTAAGGAAAATGGGGTTCTCAGAAATATGGATAGACAGAGTATGGAGACTTATCTCAGAGAATTGTGTTACTGTTATGGTGAATGGAGCAACTTCTGGGTATTTCTCTCCAACAAATGGTTTGAGACAAGGAGACCCTTTGTCTTCAAGCCTTTTTATTATCTGTTCTGAAGTCCTGTCAAGAAATTTGAATAAATTAGTTCTCAATAAAAGATGGAAGGGTTTTAAAGCTCCAGTTGGAAGCCCTATTATTACACATTTAGCTTTTGCAGATGATTTCATTATTTTTATAGCTGCTAATACAAATTCAGTTAAATGTGTGAAAAGTGTACTGGATGTGTATAACAAGGACTCTGGCCAAGAAATTAGTTATGATAAGAGTTTTGCATATATTTCCAAAGGTGTGAGCCAAACTCAGAAGGATACAGTGAGTAAGCTATTATGTATTAGGTGTAAAAAACCACCTTTCACTTATTTGGGTTGTAAAATCCATTCTGGAAGAAAGAAATGCATCATTTTTCATGATTTGATTCTAAAGATCAGGAAGAAGCTATCTGGGTGGAAAGTTCAGTACTTAAATATGGGGGGTAAATTGATTCTTATTAAGCATGTGCTGAGTTCAATACCTATATATACATTAGCAGCTATGTTTCCACCTTTACAGGTTATTAAGGATGTAGAAAAAATTCTGGCTAATTTTCTGTTTGGGGGGGGGGGGGGGGGAAGATGGAAAGAACAAATTTCATTGGGTAAAATGGGAGACAATTTGCAGAAATGAGGAAGAAGGTGGATTGGGTATAAGAAGTATTAAAGAAACTGCTGATACTTTTTCTATGAAGTTGTGGTGGAAATTTAGAACCTCTAATTCATTGTGGGCTACTTTCATGAAAGCTAAATACTGCAAAAATGTTCATCCTATGGAGGCTAAAGTGAGAAAAGAGAATAATACATGGAGGAGAATGCAATTAGTTAGGGGGAAAGCAGAAGAAAATATGCAATGGCTAGTAGGTGAGGGGAATGTTTCTGTTAATCTGGACAATTGGCTGGGTACAGGAAGTATTAATGATGACAGATCCCAAATGGTTTAAAATTAAAAGAGTTGATGCAAAATGGCATTTGGGATAGTCAAAAAATTACAGAGGTAATTTCAAATCATCTTATACATCTGTTTAAAGAGGATTTCAAAGCTAACAAATATGGAATAGATGAACTAGTATGGAACAAGGAGATCTTGGGAAATTTTTCTTATAAGTCAGCTTGGGAGATTATAAGAACAAAAAAAGAGCCTAGTTGGTTTAACAAGTATAAATGGGATAAAAATTTACCAAAAAAAATCACGTGCTTTGTTTGGAAGCTCTTCAACAAATCTCTGCCTCTTGATTCTGCAATAAGGAAATTTGGTATTCAATTAGCATCAAAGTGTGAATGCTGTGGTGTAAAGGAAGAAGACAGTGAACATCTGTTTAGTTCAGGAAAAATAGCAAAAGAAGTGTGGTCTTATTTTGATGGTTTAATGGGAATTATTAATTCTAATATTAGTCTTAAAGGAAGGTTTCTACAGTGGTGGACAACTTCAAGAAGTGATAAAAATGGAATTAATTTCTTTTTGCAAAAGGTCTTACCTTCTATTATTGTCTGGGAGATTTGAAAAGCAAGGTGTAATTACAAGTACAACAACAGGGAGATGAAAACTTCTGAAATTTGTTCCCAAGTGACTAATTCTCTGTATTTAGTTTCCACTAATAATAAAAAGTTCCCAAAAAAGTGGAAATTGAATGATTTTTGCATTAAAGAAAATGCTGGTCATAAAAAGGTCTCTATAGTGAAATGGGTTAATCCTCCACTTGGGTATGTGAAAATAAACACTGATGGGTGTTATAAATCTACTTCAAATTCTAGTGGAGTGGGTGGTTTAGTAAGAGACTCTACAGGTAACTTTATCTATGGTTTTCAAGCTAAGGTAACAAGTAAATCAGCTATTGAATCAGAAGCACAAGCTATGTTACTTTTCCTACAATTATCAAATATGAGATCATTCATTTTGGAAACTGATTCGCTTCAACTGGTTAATATCATTACTTTAAAAACAGCATCGCCATGGCAAATAAGATCTATAATAAATGAAATTCAAGATAAATTAAAGGTCAAAGATTACCAGATAAGACATGTTGTGAGGGAGGCAAATAGCGCAGCAGATCATCTAGCCAATTGTGGCTGTCATGAAGGATTCAAGGAATTTTCTAAGAAGGAAGATTTATCTAAGCAGCTGAGGAATATAATCGAGTGGGAGATCAATGGTGTTCCTAATTTGAGGTTTTAAAGGGCGAAAATGGTGAAAGATAGATTGGAGAAGATGAAGAATTTAGGGTTCTCTTTTGGTGGGTAAACAGGAGAGCCTCTCTCTCCAAAGTGACGAGAAATGAAGTGTTTTTGGGGATCTTACTACACGTGTTACTCTGGATAGTGTTATTACACAGTCCAGTGTTTTTTTCTGGTCCAAAGTTTTCGTTTATTTTCGATTAAGTCCATTTATTTGTAAAAGGTTTCTGTTTTTAGTATTAAGTTTATTCTTTGTAATTTAGTATCCTTTTGTGGTGCGAAATGTTTATTATTATTATTAATCAATAAAACGTGGGCTTCTACCCACAACTTATATATATAAAAAAAAGAATACCGTTTTCTCATTGTTCAGCTGTTTGCCCTGTGTCCACATATTAAATGAGATGCTTCCATGTTCATCACAACACAAGCATAAAGGCTCGACTTATTTATGGTACCATATATATTTCAATAAGTTGCCTTGATTAAGCTCCTATAGTTTAGATTATATAGCTACAGTCTTGTATGTTTAAGAAGTGACATATTTACAATAAATAATAAACTGTAACACATGATATAGAAATAAAAGAAAATCCTAAACAACATTGTTGTTATATATTCTTATTATTATTTTGGTATATACGTTATTATATTCATTTAAAAACAGTATTTGGGTCTACCATATAATTACGACTCTTATTTATAAATTACAAAAATTGAGTATGCATATACAACAACAAACAAAGTCGATTAATGCTTATAAGTTGCATTGGGTCTGATGGGAAAAAACTAAGAATAAGGGCAAGTTTATTGGAATTTACCGCTATTATGTGATCTGCTGATTCTAGCATATAACATTTATAAAAATATTTATACATTAAAAAAGGTAAGATAGACTTTATTTAGTAATATTTTGTATTCATCAGTCTTCATTTCCAAAACTTTCAAATTTCTCGAACACTTAGTGCGAGTATGAAGTGATTATAACAACCAAAGCGGTCCAAATCTTATACTCCATATTCTCTACCTCATTTTGTGCTATCTTGCTTATTATATCAAAAAAAAAAAAATCTAAAGCACTTAAAAAAATTGTACAATTACTATAAGACATATATCAATACATTCGAATAATTATTTTTAAAAGAAAATTCACAGGCAATTTATTTTGAAATAAATATATAAATTAATATAAATTAAACATTAAATCTTAGAAAAATTGTCTAAAACAATATTATGTCCAAATACTTTAAAATTTGAATACAATATAATATAATAAATTTGCGGAACAAGTTGTGAAAATTTAAATTTTAAACCAAAGACATTTTTTTTTTCCCTTTCCCGATAGGTCTAATTTTTGAAGGTGAAATGTCAGTACCATATAATTTAACTATGTTCTTCGTAATATTAAGCCAATTGAATAATTTTGTATTTCAGATTAATATAACTAAAAAAATGGAAAAGAAATGTTTCTTATCATAACAACCCCTGCCTTACAGGGGCCTTATTCGGTAAATGAACTAATGAACTTCACGGGAGTAGTGGATATTTAAAATACGAAATTGATTAATCGTGATTAACTTTGTGTTAAGTCACGAGTATTATACTAGTATAACGTTACCCTGCAAACATGTACAGTACTCATGTCTTTGATATAATGTCTTGTTTTTGTTGAAAAAATAGGAAAAAACATGTAGTTTAAACATGTTTTCCAAAGTGGTCAGTGACCAACTTTGAGTCAATTTTTAATGCGACTCCTCAGTTTTCTGAGGCCATATTCTATGCGTTTGACTAGCTCGTGCGACGAGTTTCGTAACGGTATATCGCATGACCAATTCGGAGGAATGATGTGAATGATAATTGGACTCGAATGTTGGTACTCGAAAGAGGGAAAAACCGAAATCTGGAAAATGGGGTAGAGAGTGGGAATAAACCATGAGAGTTATCCCACATTGAAAAATCAAGGTTGATTTTCACTCTATATATACAAACTCATCCCATGTAGTTGGTAAACTAATTAAGTCCACATACCCATGAGTGGGTTAGTGTGTACCACATACGCGCGCGCTCGCTCGGGTCTCGGGTCTCGGGACTCGGGACTCGGGACGCGGACCGCGGGCGAGATTTGGGATTTGGGAAATGTCTCGGGTCTTGGGTCTTGGGTCTTGTACTAAATCTGAAAAGGGATTTTTGCATATTTGCAAGAGCAGTCCCTAGAGTTCCAGAAGGTTTGAAACTCCAGCAGTAATTGGAGGCGGATTCTGGGGATGTAACTCCCATAATTAAATGACCAATAAATTATGCGGTTTCAGAATTTCCTCTATAAAGACGCAGTCATCCCCTCACATTCTAACATACATTCAACTCAGTATCTTCTCTCTAACCAAAAGCTGCATATTTTTTTTCCATAGCATTTAGAACCAGAGAGAACCACCCACCAACAGCTCGACTTAGACTCGTCGCCAGTTTCCGGCGAGTCTTCCGAGAGACGTTATACCTTGGGATCGAAGCGCCAACGCAACCAGAAACCTTAAGGTGGTTGGGCGAATATCGGTTAAGGGCATACTGTTAACAGTAGCCTCGTCCGTTTAATTTTACATTCTGTCCGTTTTATTTTTTCCGCATTTAAATTCAGTTTTACATTATGTCCTTTCAATTCAGTATTTTAATTTCAGTTTTTTTAATATTCTGTCCTTAGCTGTAGCTTTTCTTTTCTGTTTGTACTATTCTGTAATTATTTTAAAGTTCTGTTTCTGTTCTGTAATTTCAATTCTGTAATTTAATTCTGTAATTAGATTAGTTTCAATTCAGTCCTGTATTTTAAATTCATAACAGAACAGTCCGGCTGTTAAGTTTTTACTTTCCAGTCCGGCAGTTTCTTTTAATTACAAAACAGTACATCAGATTATTAATTGATAATAATCTGATAACGTTTGTTTTTTATTTACATTTCAGTACCTACATGTTGTAATCAATTTATTGTATTTTATTTGGAAATTAATAAAGATTACACTGGTTTTATTTAATTACTGTTTAGTCCTTTATTTATTATTAATTGTTATTTCGTACACGGAAGCCAACAATCTTAACCGATACTCTGTTGTTTCTTTCGTGTATTGATTAATACAATTATTTATTTTATAAGGAATAATGCTTTCTTGTTTTCAATTCTAAATTATATTAGAAATTGAATTACAAAGAATAAATTCCAAACAGTTTTAATTTTATTTTTTTCTTGTTGATACCAACCGTTTTGGTATTCAATAAGAATCGTTTCAATCCTTTTAATATCAACCGTATTGATATTTAAAGGGATAAGAGTTTATTTTAATTTTGTTTGGTAATTCTTTTACAAACCCAAATTTCAGTTTTGGTGTTTGTTTATAGAATTGTTTGAACACGCATCTCATACGTTTTGTGTTGTCGTTTCAGATGACAAACACGTCGCCTATTGAGTTGCCTATCGGAAGTGAGCATGACCCAGTGGTTGGTGGAGATGTCCATAGCACTGGGGGCGATGCGATTGTGGGGGCTAACGCCGATGACGCAGTTGCAGCGGCTGAGGCCGCCGCGGCTGCGGCTATGGCGGATGCTACGGCCAAAGCTGAGGCTGCGGCCGAAGCAGCGGCCACGGCCAAGGCCGCAGCTAAGGCTGCGGCAAGAGCCAAGGCTGCGGCCAAGGGCAAGACACCGATGTATTCGGCTGTGCCTACTTTGCCGACTTCTCATCTGGAGAAACCGGAAAAATTCAGGGGAGACAACTTTAAACGTTGGCAGCAAAAGATGCTGTTTTATCTCACCACTCTGAATTTGACCAGGTTTCTTAAGGAGACTGCTCCCGTCCTAAGCGAGGACGATCTGGACGAGTAGTCGATCTCTGCGGTTGAGGCATGGAGACATGCCGACTACCTATGCAAGAACTATATCCTGTGTGCTCTAGATGACACGCTGTTTAGTGTTTTCGAGCCCAAAGCTACTGCAAAGGAGCTGTGGGAGACTCTCGAAAATAAGTACAAGGTGAATAACGCTGGCACAAAGAGATTTGTTGTCACGGACTTTCACGAGTACCGTATGACTGACAGCAGGGGTGTCATGGAGCAAGTTGAGGAGCTCCAACTGATTTATCACCGCCTTGAGGCTGAGGGGCTAGTTATTAATGAGCCTTTCCAGGTGGCACTCATGATTGAGAAATTGCCGCCGTCTTGGAAAGACTTTCAAAACTACCTGAAGCACAAGCGGAAGGAAATGAGGTTGGAGGGGCTCATTGAGAAGCTCAATATCGAGGTGAGCAACCGTCGCTCCGTGAGGAGAGTCGGTGGTGCTGTCATCCCGATGGCAAAGGCCAATGTGGTCGAAAGCTCCAACGTCAAACGAAAACATTTTGACACCGGAGGCAGTGCTGTTGTCGCAAAAAAATTTGCAGGAACCTGCTTTGTGTGTAACAGGACCGGCCATCGTGCCGCGGACTGTTATGACAATAAAGGCGCTGCTAAGCCTAAGCCCCCCCCCCCCCCCCCCCCCCCCCACCCCCCACCCGAGGAACTTTAAGGGCAAGGGAAAGAGGAAAGCTCCAGCCCAGGCGCATCTGGCTGAGGGAGGACGAGATGACGACCACTTTACTGCTGTGGTCTCTGAGGTCAATCTCGTGGGGAGCAACCCCAAAGAGTGGTGGCTGGATACTGGCGCCACAAGCCACATCTGCTCAACAAGGTGGATGTTTAAGATCTACGAAGCGGTAGAGGGAGAAAGCTGCTTCATGGGAAATTCTGCTACTTCCAAGGTGGAAGGAAAAGGAATGGTCGTGATGAAGATGACCTCGGGAAAAGAGCTGAGGTTGACAAATGTGCTTCATGTTCCAGATATCCGCAAGAATCTGGTATCAGGATCGGTGATGGTGAAGAACGGGTTTAAACTAGTTTTAGAATCCGATAAAATTGTAATCACTAAAAATGGTGTCTATGTAGGCCATGACTATATGACCAACGGCATGTTTAAGTTAAACGTAGGGACACCTGCTCCCAATAAAGGTGCTAAAGCTGAGGCTAGCACAAGTAATGTAATGACTGTTGCCCAAGAGGCCAATAAAAATTCCGAGTTTAATTATTTATTTGAGTCATTTCATTTGTGGCATGGTAGATTAGGTCACGTGAATTATAATTCTCTAAAGAAATTAATTTCACTAAAACTAATACCAAATTTCGTTTTTGATAAGCAACACAAATGTGAGATTTGTGTAGAAGCAAAAAATTAACGAAATCATCGTTTCAACATGTTGAACGAGAAAGTGAACCTCTCGGTCTAATACACACGGATGTATGCGACTTAAAGTTTATACAAACGCGAGGAGGGAAAAAGTACTTTATCACATTTATAGATGATTGTACTAGATACTGTTACGTTTACTTAATGAGAAGTAAAGACGAAGCAGTTGAGAAATTCGCTCTTTATAAGACCGAAGTTGAAAATCAACTCAATAAGAAAATTAAAACATTGAGAAGTGATAGAGGCGGTGAATATGAATCACCGTTTGAACAGATATGCGCTGAAAGCGGCATTATACATCAAACCACAGCCCCATACACTCCCGAGCAAAATGGGGTTGCTGAGCGTAAAAATAGAACGCTAAAGGAAATGATGAATGCTATGCTAATCAGTTCTGGGTTACCCCAGAACATGTGGGGGGAAGCTGTACTTTCCGCTAACTATGTTTTAAACAAGTTACCACATAAGAAGCGAGAAAAGACTCCATATGAATTATGGAAAGGTCATCAACCCAGTTATAAGAACCTGCGGGTTTGGGGTTGTCTCGTAAAGGTCCTAGTTCCCACTCCTAAGAGGATGAGAATTGGTCCTAAGACGGTGGACTGTGTGTTCATCGGATATGCACAGAATAGTAGTGCATATCGGTTTCTCGTGCACAAGTCGGACAATCCTGATGTGCATATAGATACGTATATGGAAAGCCGAGAGGCCTCTTTCTTTGAAGATATCTTTCCCCGAAAATTACCTACATCTGTACCAACTGAAGAGTTGAACAGTGAAGGAAATGTGGAGGCAAGTGAACCGACAGAGGAAGAGGAAGAGGAAGAGCCTCGGCGCAGCAAAAGGGCAAGGAAGGAAACTTCCTTTGGACCTGATTTCCTAACCTTCATGGTTGAAGGCGAACCGGCGACATATAAACAAGCTATGTCAACACCAGATTCCCAATATTGGGAAGAAGCCATTCAAAATGAAATTGAATCAATCATGCAAAACCACACTTGGGAACTAGTGGATCTTCCGAAAGGATGCAAGCCCCTAGGTCACAAGTGGATCTTCAAGAGGAAGTTAAAGGTTGACGACACGATTGAGAAATACAAGGCGAGACTTGTAGTAAAAGGATTCAGGCAAACGGAAGGTGTCGATTATTTTGACACGTATGCCCCAGTCTCCAGGAAAACGTCTATCCGAATCGTCATTGCTCTCGCAGCTTTGTTTGATATGGAAATACATCAAATGGATGTAAAGACGGCATTTCTGAATGGAGAACTGGAAGAAGAGATTTACATGGAACAACCGGAAGGGTTTGTAGTTCCTGGTAAAGAGCACCAAGTGTGCAAACTTGTAAAGTCTCTATATGGACTCAAACAAGCGCCAAAGCAATGGCACGAGAAGTTTGATAGAATTATGCTATCAAACGGTTTTCACATTAATGAGTGTGATAAATGTGTCTACTCTAAAGGAAGTGGAAGAGACTGTGTTGTAGTCTGTCTCTATGTGGATGACATGATCATAATTGGGAGTAATGATAGAATCAGCTCCACAAAGAAAATGTTATCACAACACTTCGATATGAAGGACCTGGGTATAGCTGATGTAATACTTGGTATGAAGATTACCAAAACATCAGAAGGGTATGCCTTGTCCCAAAGTCACTATGTTAAACAAGTTTTAGACAAGTTTGACAAGGACAGTAAAGCTATGTCAAGAACCCCAATTGAGTTCAACTGTAACCTGAAAAAGAATTTCGGTAAAAGTGTGAATCAATTGGAGTTCTCTCGAGTCATAGGCAGTCTCATGTATATAATGAATTGCACTAGACCAGACATAGCAAACTCAGTGAGTAGACTGAGCAGGTACACCAGTAATCCAAATGAGGAACACTGGAAGGCCATAATGAAACTTCTCAGGTATATGAGGTTTTCAGCCGATTACGGGCTGCACTATACCAGATATCCAGTGGTACTGGAAGGGTATTCAGATGCCAACTGGATATCAGACTCCAATAGCACAAGATCCACGAGTGGATATGTGTTTATAATGGGAGGAGCTGCTGTGTCTTGGAGATCCTCCAAACAGACATGTATTGCAAGGTCAACTATGGAGTCAGAATTCATAGCGTTAGACTTAGCAACCGAAGAGGCAGACTGGCTGAGAAGTCTATTGGAAGGAATTCCAATGTGGCTGAAAACTGTTCCCGCAATAAGCGTGCATTGTGATAGTCAATCAGCTATTGCGCGGGCTCAGGATCATATGTATAATGGAAAGTCTCGACATATACGTCAGAGACATAAATCCGTAAGAGAATTGTTATCCAATGGTGTGGTATCCTTAGATTTTGTAAGATCAAAGGAAAACATAGCGGATCCATTAACTAAAGGCTTGACTCAAGTGGGAGTCGAGACGTCGTCGAACGGAATGGGATTAAAGCCCATTAAATTGGTGGCCCCCCCATAGGCAACCCAACCTAAACGGAATCTTTCCTGATAGGTTCAAAGGGAAACTGAACTGTGGGGGCAACCGAACAAAGCACTCGGGAACCTGGAGTTCCCAGCCCATCTCCGCGATGATAGGGTGATAGACCTGTACCATTGTAAGGGTGAGCTTAAGGCTCTTAATGATCCAAGTAACTCGATGGTCGAGTAAAGTGAGTCAGGACACTTTCGACTTGGAACACCTATAACTAGTGTGTAAGGCCGGTACCATGTGATGAGCTTGGGCTAATTCACTAGAGCACTGAGTTGAAGTTGCCAAGGCAGTCCAGGCCAAATATGGACAACAACTAAAGGGCCTAGTACGTGGGTAGAGAGGGCACTGTGCGGGTGCCATTCTGGGATACACAAAACTTGATGGTTCAAAGCTTTACCGCTACCTAATAGCAGTATTCTGGGTGGTACTCCGCTACGGCAAGTTCAAGGCGCGTGCTACCTGACCTTAGGCAGTGAACTTTTGCGGTTCTCTTGATTTGCATTTAGGACATGGGCTTTCGAGCCAATTGCATTCATGTGGGGGATTGTTGGAAAAATAGGAAAAAACATGTAGTTTAAACATGTTTTCCAAAGTGGTCAGGGACCAACTTTGAGTCAATTTTTAATGCGACTCCTCAGTTTTCTGAGGCCATACTCTATGCGTTTGAGTATCTCGTGCGACGAGCTTCGCAACGGTATATCGCATGACCAATTCGGAGGAATGGTGTGAATGATAATTGGACTCGAATGTTGGTACTCGAAAGATGGAAAAACCGAAATCTGGAAAATGGGGTAGAGAGTGGGAATAAACCATGAGGGTTATCCCACATTGGAAAATCAAGGTTGATTTTCACTCTATATATACAAACCCATCCCATGTAGTTGGTAAACTAATTAAGTCCACATACCCATGAGTGGGTTAGTGTGTACCACACGCGCGCGCTCGCTCGGGTCTCGGGTCTCGGGTCTCAGGACTCGGGACTCGGGACTCGGGCCTCGGGCCATGGGACTGGGGCCGCGGGCCGCAGGCCGCGGGATGAGGGATGCGGGATTTGGGATTTGGGATTTGGGGAATGTCTCGGGTCTCGGGTCTCGGGTCTCGGGTCTTGGGTCTTGGGTCTTGGGTCTTGTACTAAATCTGAAAAGGGACTTTTGCATATTTGCAAGAGCAGTCCCTAGAGTTCCAGAAGGTTTGAAACTCCAGCAGTAATTGGAGGCGGATTCTGGGGATGTAACTCCCAGAATTAAATGACCAATAAATTCTGCGGTTTCAGAATTTCCTCTATAAAGACGCAGCCATCCCCTCACATTCTAACATACATTCAAATCAGTATCTTCTCTCTAACCAAAAGCTGCATATTTTTTTTCCATAGCATTTAGAACCAGAGAGAACCACCCACCAACAGCTCGACTTAGACTCGTCGCCAGTTTCCGGCGAGTCTTCCGAGAGACGTTGTACCTTGGGATCGAAGCGCCAACGCAACCAGAAACCTTAAGGTGGTTGGGCGAATATCGGTTAAGGGCATACTGTTAACAGTAGCCTCGTCCGTTTAATTTTACATTCTGTCCGTTTTATTTTTTCCGCATTTAAATTCTGTTTTACATTATGTCCTTTCAATTCAGTATTTTAATTTCAGTTTTTTTAATATTTTGTCCTTAGCTGTAGCTTTTCTTTTCTGTTTGTACTATTCTGTAATTATTTTAAAGTTCTGTTTCTGTTCTGTAATTTCAATTCTGTAATTTAATTCTGTAATTAGATTAGTTTCAATTCAGTCCTGTATTTTAAATTCATAACAGAACAGTCCGGCTGTTAAGTTTTTACTTTCCAGTCCGGCAGTTTCTTTTAATTACAAAACAGTACATCAGATTATTAATTGATAATAATCTGATAACGTTTGTTTTTTATTTACATTTCAGTACCTACATGTTGTAATCAATTTATTGTATTTCATTTGGAAATTAATAAAGATTACACTGGTTTTATTTAATTACTGTTTAGTCATTTATTTATTATTAATTGTTATTTCGTACACGGAAGCCAACAGTTTTTATTTTATTTTATTTATTTGCAAATTAATGAAGGAAAGCTAGTGAAAGGAGTTTGATATGTGGATACTCCTACACCTTTTGTTTCATGTATTTCTTACGTGTGAATTGTATGAATACACCATACATCTCAGCATCTCACCATTATGATAATAAAAGGAGAGTTCTCAAATTCATTTAAGCTTTAAACATCACCAAACTCAAAATTGTGCTTATTGAATCTTTGATTAACCTTAATCAAGTGCCTCACGATTCACAAGCAATAATACTCGATCAGAACTCGAATAATAAGTGTGTAACGTTTACATACGTAAAGTCGTGAAGGTAGCGAGTGATGTTAGTCATGTTTCAAATTGAATGTTCTCATTCCGTTTTTTTTCAGAAAATATGGAGTTATTATTGTTTAATGAGAATCTGGTTATTGGAGAGATTTTAAAAGTAAATGTTTAATATTTCTAAATTAATTTGGTCACCATTATGCCTTGTCTTTCTACCTTATTATGATAAACCCTCACCATTATTGAAAATTTCCTCTTAGAACAGTGTTTTCTTGTTCACAATGATTGGGGTATCTGTCTGTTTTTGGTAAATTTCAATTTCAAAAACGACTATTTGAAAATGATGGCCTATCTTCGAAATGTAGTACCCATTGGAATTTGAAAATATTATTCGTTTGTAGGCTTGTAGCATTCGAACAAAAATTGGTTCAAATGTCACGTCATTCTTATTTCAAATTTGTATTCTAATATGCACTTTGAATATCTCATCAGTAATTTCTATTACAAAATTTATAAATTAGCAGTATGCATAATTCGACCTTTTTACTAGATTAAAAGAATGTGTTACTATATATAAACTGTATAAACCACGTTTTGGTGGCTTTATACAGATCAAATATATACGTGTCTTATACGATATATATATATACATATATGTAGAGAGAGAGAGAGATTAAAAGAATGAAAATTTCTTATTTATTTCTCTGTGTAAACCTGTATATATATATTTACAAAAGTTTCTATTTAGTCCTGCTAATTACAAACGTAACAACAATAGTCCAAACAGACAAGTTTCTATCTGGTCCAGTGAATATAAAACTTTACAGAATTAAACATATCTTCTCTATTTATTACAAAACAGTCTTGATAATATCAATATACTCAATATGCCCCCCTCAAGATGGATTGTGGAGAGACAATACACCCATCTTGAACAATAAGTGCTGAAAAGGGACTGCTCCAAGAGCTTTAGTAAAAATGTCTGCAATATTGTTAGTAGTACTAACATGAAGAGGATGAATAACCTTTTTAACTATTAAATCTCTAATAAAATGACAGTCAACTTCAACATGTTTTGTTCTTTCATGATTTACTGGGTTATAGGCTAATGCAAGAGCTGACTTACTGTCTGTAAACAAACTAACTGGTTTTTCTGTTTTAATCCCTAAGTCTTTTAACAAACTAAGCAACCATATAATCTAACAACTAGTAACTGCCAAAGCCCTATATTCTGCCTCAGCACTACTTCTTGAAACTACCTTTTGCTTTTTACTTTTCCATGATATAAGAGATGTGCCTAAGAAAATACTAAAGCCTGTAACTGATCTCCTAGTATCTATACATGCAGCCCAGTCAGAATCACTAAAAGCCTGTAAATGTAAAGGAGATTTAGAAGAGAAAAATATACCTTGAGCTGGGTCTTTTTTGATATACCTGAGAACCCTTATTGCAGCTGCATAGTGTGATTGACTAGGTGCTGCTAAAAACTGACTTAACACATGAACTGAATAAGATATGTCTGGCCTAGTAATGGTCAGATATAGTAATTTACCAACCAGTCTTCTATATAAAATAATATCCTCAAAAGCATTATCATTAGTACTTGTGAATTTATGTTTAGTATCCATTGGAAAAGAAGTTGCTTTAGAAGCTAATAAGCCTGTATCTGCTAAAACCTCTAGTGCATATTTCCTTTGAAAATATGAATACCTGTTGATTTTCTTGCTAATTCAAGTCCCAGAAAATACCTTAAATGACCTAAATCTTTCAGTTTGAATTTATTATTCAAAAAAACCTTAACCTCTGTTATTAACTCTTGAGATGCACTTCCTAAAATAATGTCATCTACATATACTAGTAAAACTAAAAAACTACTATTTTTAGAAATAGTAAACATAGAGTAATATGCAATTGACTGCTGAAATCCAAAAGACAAAAGTGCACTACTTAATTTGGAAAACCACTGTCTAGAGGCCTGTTTTAATCCATATAAAGATTTTTGTAATTTACAAACTAATTTCTTATTGTCTTGTAAAAAACCTGGTGGTGGCAACATATAAACCTCTTCTTCTAACTCACCATCTAAGAAAGCATTGTTCACATCAATTTGTGCCAAAAACCAGTTTTGAGAAGCTGAAACAGCTAAAAAACATCTTACTGTAGTCATTTTAGCAACAGGTGAAAAAGTTGCTTCATAATCTATTCCTTCAAGCTGTGTATAACCTTTAGCAACTAATCTGGCCTTATATCTTTCTATTGACCCATCTGCTTTATGTTTAATTTTAAAAACCCATTTACAACCAATTGGTTGCTTATCACTAGGTAATTCAGTTAATACCCAAGTTTTATTGACTTCTAAAGCCATAATCTCATCTTCCATTGCTTTAATCCATAATGGATTAGAGCTAGCCTGTTTAAAAGTTTTAGGTTCCACAGCAGAAGAAACTGATAAACAAAAAGATTTATAATCATGTGAAATTTTATCATATGTAATGCAAGAATTTAAAGCATGAACAGGATTTGATGTAGGTAAAGAACTATTAACACTACTTATTGCACAATGATAATCTTGTAAATAAGCAGGAGCTTTACCACTTCTTTTTGTCCTCTTAATAGGTATAATAACAGTATCATTGACTGCATTATAAACTTCCTCAACATCAGAAACACTATCATTATTAACATCATTGCTATTAAGTAAACAGTTTTGTGTTTGGTTTTGAAAAGGAAAAACTTCTTCATAAAAAACAACATCCCTAGTAAAGAAAAAATCATTAGTATGTAAATCTATCAATTTATAACCTTTTGTACTTGTTCCATATCCCAAAAAAACACATTTTCTACCTCTAGCATCAAACTTGAACCTATTTCTTTTTAAGGTACTAGCATAACACAAACAGCCAAACACTTTTAAATGATTATAAGTAGGTTTATAGCCATAAAGAATCTCATATGGACTTTTATTATTTAACAAAGGAGTAGGTGTTCTATTTATAAGATAAGCTGCAGTTAATACACATTCTCCCCAGAATTTCATGGGTAAAGAGGACTGAAATCTTAAAGCTCTACCAATGTTTAACAAATGTTGATGTTTTCTTTCTACTATACCATTTTGTTGTGGTGTTTCCACACAACTGGTTTGATGAATAATCCCATTTTTAGAATAAAAATCCATTAAATTAAACTCTGTCCCATTATCACTTCTTAATATCTTTATTTTACTATTAAACTGAGTTTCCACCATTTTACAAAACATAGGTAATATTATTGAAGTTTCAGACTTCTGTTTTAACAAAAACACCCAAGTGCACCTAGTATAATCATCTACTATAGTAAAAAAATATACAAAACCATCATAAGTAGGAACAGAATAATTACCCCAAATATCACAATGTATAAGATCAAAAGCACTATCAACATGTGTATTACTAGATGGAAAACTTAATCTTTGATGCTTGGCAAAATGACAAACATCACAAGGAGTACAATTTTGAACAGTAAATTTCACTTTTACAGCTTCTGAAATCAAATTTAAAACAGATATAGAAGGATGTCCTAGTCTGGAATGCCAAATATGTGGCTTATTGTGCAAGGAAAAACTATTACAGCTAATATGAGAAGAACTATGAACACCCTTTCTAATGAAAACATATAAACCATTTTGTGCTTCTGCCCTACCAATCATCCTCAAGGACACCTGGTCCTGAATATAACAAGCATTTGAATAAAAAAACAAAGAATAATGAGAATCCCTAGCTAACTTATTTACAGAAACAAGATTGTAACCAAAAGAAGGAACACAGAGGACATTTTTTAATACTATTCCATTTTTAAAAATCACATTTCCTATATGAGTTACTGCAGCAACTTGTCCATTGGGTAAATTAACATGAGAATCAACCAACTTATAATGACTAAGATGACCTAATGAAGCAACCATGTGTTCATTTGCACCACTGTCAATAATCCATAAATTGTAATCATAAGCATGTTTCTTTCTATCTAAAACCAAAGTAGAACAGGTTATAGGCATACCTGTCATGCCAGTGTACACCATATTAGAAACTGTACTAGAAGTATCTACAGCTTGTTGTTGTCCATCTTCTTGATTCTTTTCTTTATCAACATACCCTTGAATGTGTATAGGTGTAGGATTGAACATAGATGTCATTCCATCATCCTGATAAGAAACCTGATGTGCCATATTACCACCAGAAAAATTCTGACTAAACCCTCTTGGCCTTGGTGTCCAACCTGGTGGATAACCATGTAGCCTGTAGCACCTATCTTTGGTATGCCTATTTGAACCACAGTGTGAACATTTCATAGGATTACCCCTCCCTATACTAGGCCTAAAAGGTCTAAAACTATTAGCAGCAGCTACAGGTGGCCTAAAACCTTGATTAGTAGAACCCCTAAGATAGTTACCCTGATTATATTGAGAAGCAAGAACCATATTTTGCTGATTAGCAACTGTATGAACACCTAGATTCTGTTGTTTCTCTTCTTGTCCCATTAACTGATACATATCATTCACACTAGGAAGTGGTTTCATTAACAAAATCTGACTTCTCACATGAGCAAACTTCTCATTTAAACCCATTAAAAAGATCATTTTAAAAACCCTATGCTCTCTTGCTATTATAGCAGCCATGAAATTACAACCACAACTACCAATAGTACCACAAGTACATCTAGGTATAGGACTTATAACACTTAGTTGATTCCATAAGGTTTCAAGTTTAGTAAAATAAGAAGATACAGTAAGATTATCCTGAACCATTGTATGAATATCATGATGAAGCTCATAAATCCTAGCCTCACTTCCCTGAGAAAACCTTTCTGTCAATTCTTTCCACATCTTGAAAGCACTATCAACATACAAAATAGACTATCCTATCTCATTATTAACAGAATTAATGATCCAAGACATAACAATCAGATTACACTGCAACCAAGCCCTATTCATGGGATCACTTTCAGGTGGACAAGGTAAAGAACCAGTAATAAAACCTAGTTTAGACTTAGCACCTACTGAGATTTCCATTGCTCTCCTCCAAGAATGAAAATTAAGACCATTCAAAACAGGATTGACTAAGCTGGTACTAGTATTTTCATTAGAACCAATAAAATAGGGACTCATAGTAGTAACAGGCAAATGATTATTAACCTTAGGATTTTCCCCTATTTGATGATTTTCTTCAGATCCTGACATAATCTTGAAAACAAGATTCTCAATATATCAACCAGATATCTTAAAAGAACTGAGATAGAAATAAAACCCTAATTCCAATATTCAGAGATCTGATAATAAGGTATTTAACAGACCTAAGAGATATAAGAGGAAATAAGAGAGATCCAGTGAATACCAAGCGTAGCAATGATCAAATCGAAAAGTAAACAGCCAATCAACCAAAACCCCCAAATATGTTTTAACAAGAACCCTAAAAAAAACCTCAGCAATAAGAACCCCAAATTTTTTAATAGCAAGCAGCGGAAGAGCCAATCAACGCTCTGATACCATGTGAAACTGTATAAACCACGTTTTGGTGGCTTTATACAGATCAAATATATATGTGTCTTATACGATATATATATACATATATGTAGAGAGAGAGAGAGAGAGAGATTAAAAGAATGAAAATTTCTTATTTATTTCTCTGTGTAAACCTGTATATATATATTTACAAAAGTTTCTATTTAGTCCTGCTAATTACAAACGTAACAACAATAGTCCAAACAGACAAGTTTCTATCTGGTCCAGTGAATATAAAACTTTACAGAATTAAACATATCTTCTCTATTTATTACAAAACAGTCTTGATAATATCAATATACTCAATAGGAAATAAGTTCACTGTGTGCTATCTCCAAAAAAAAAAGTTCATTGTGTAGTATATAAAAACATGGAGTATCATTCTTATTAATTGGAACAAAATAAAAATACTAATTTTCCATGCAGGAATCTGCTGTGTCAACTTATATGATTTTCATTTTCTAATTTGTTAGTTATTTTAGTGTAAGAGTTGAGCCACAAATAAGCCACATGACTGGAAAACAACTAATCCTAGTTTTTATTTTTCATTTAGTAATTAGTAAAACAACTATACCATACATAAGTATACATCCAAATCTTACAAGAAAACCTATGATCTCGAAGATTACACACCACTCGAGTATATTTAGTTCGCGGTCTAATTTTCATTGATTAAGAAGTAAAGACAAGTGTATTGATTTAGTTCGTGTATTCTCCTTTTCTTTTCTTGCTTTCCTCGTGGAGAATTGTTATTCAATGTGGGCACAATAAATCATTATCTTTTTTAATATCTCTTTGGTGAAACGTGGATTGATGTGCTATGTACAAGTCATTAACTTTAAGAACTTACACTAAAAACCTTTTTAAGTGGGAGCTAGTAAACTGATTTTATTTTGAAGACAAATGAAAATTATATACAATATCTCGTAATTAGAAAGTCCCAAGAATAAGTGGTTTAGACTAAAGTTACATAATTGAATTAAAAGTGTAATTATCTAATCAATAAAAGGAGAAATTTCATTCGGCTTAGTAATGAATCAACATGTACAAGTCATTAACTTTAAGAACTTACACTAAAAACCTTTTTAAGTGGGAGCAAGTAAACTGATTTTATTTTGAAGACAAATGAAAATTATATACAATATCTCGTAATTAGAAAGTCCCAAGAATAAGTGGTTTAGACTAAAGTTACACAATTGAATTAAGTGTAATTATCTAATCAATAAAAGGAGAAATTTCATTCGGCTTAGTAATGAATCAACGAGTCCACTAGGGTAGTAAGTACCTCACTATTAAATATTATTATTAAGATAAACGAGTATATATTGTATATTTGTCCAAACTCCTTTATAGGACTTTACCAAACACGAAATTTACAAACTTGGCTTTGGCCAACAACAACATCTCATATTTACAGTTTCTTCTTCTGACTTTTTCTTTTTTCTATTTTCTTTCATACTCATGAAGAGACAAAATGATATGATGACATTTAGTAAATGTCAAGATAAACGAGTATAATTGTCCAAACTCCTTTATAAGACCATACTAAACACGCCTAAATTTTCAACAATTCTAAAACTATTTCATTCCTTTCACAAAATCTTCAACAAGCCAAAACAGTCAAAAACGCAAAACCCTAGTAGACAATTTACAAACTTGGCTTTGGCCAAAAACAACAACGTAACATCTCATATTTACAATTTCTTCTTCTGACTTTCATCTTTTTCTGTATTTTCTTTCATATTCATGAAGAGACGAAATCATAAGTATGATGAGGGTTGCGATAAAAAAAATTTAATCGAGTATAAATTGTATAATTGTCCAAACTTCGTCATAAGACCTTACTATACAAACACGATTAACAATTCCAAAACTATTTCATTCCTTTCACAAAATTTTCAACAAGCCAAAACAGAAAAAAGAAAAAAAAACACGCAAAACCCTAGTAAATTAACAATTTACAAACCTTTGGCCAATAACATCATCTCATATTTACAGTTTCTTCTTCTGATCACTTTCATCTTTTTCTCTATTTTCTTTCATATTTTTCATGAAGAGACAAAATGATATGTATGATGATGGGTGTGATAATTTTTTTTATAAAAAAATAAAAAAAAAAGGGTAAGTGGGGACAGCTTCTAAACTGACAAATCTGACAAAATAGCAGCGACGTTGCCGGATCTCGGTTGTCGTAGTAGCTCAATCAGTGTCTCTGCCTGTCCACGTGTAACACAAACCAACAAAAATCACACGCTCTCGTCAGTTCATTTCCCGACAATATCATCAAAGTAATATTTTCACTATCTAATTTTAAAAAATACGGGAAAAAAATAATAATTTAAAGCAAAGGTGTGCAACTCTTTTTAAAATTCATGATTTATTGCTAGATAGTAAGTACTTAAGTGGCCCCCCGTTAGCTTGAATTCCATATCGTTTTGGTCCCATTAGTTTAGATTCAAATAGTAGAATTCCTAATGTTTCAAACAAGCTATAACAAACATGATCAATATAGTTGCCATGAGAGCGATACCAGAAACCGAAGCAGAGTGACAAATGGTTTTCTTAAAAAAACAATACACGCAACTAACAGGAATCTGGAAACGGAAATCACTATAAAAAAATATATCGGTTTGCCATCAAGCGTCATGTTGCTAAACGACACTCATTTTACTATCAGTTTAACAATAAGACGGTGGCTGATAGTAAACTGATGGTAAATTGTAGTGAATTGAGAACAGGAAATGGGAAACAAAGTTTTTGTTAATGTAAAGGAGTTATCTAATAACTTTTCTTGATAGTTTCCGGTGAATTATAAGCCTAAATTGGTCAAATTAAGAGGAAATGCTATCGAAGTTTACTATTGACGCACAAAAAAAAACATATAAAGTTTCTTCTACGATTTTCATCCTATAGAACAACTTGAAATCAATATCAAGAAACAAATAGTTTTCGCTTATGTTAAAAATTTAAGCTATACTTCTACTTTTCGGTCAATCTACACGGTTTAAACTGAACTTGACAAAACAAAGGGGGTCAATTAGTGTAATTAACACAATTCTCTATAGGAACAGCTTGCTGCTAAAAATTGTTACAGGATAATTACTTTCATTTAAGTATGTCAGTTCACCGGGGCTTTCTTTAATAAAGATGAATATATTTTGTTTCATAATGATGTTGGTACATCCATGTGGTTAAAGAGTTAAACTAAAGGGAATATATATAAACAAGTTTTCAGTATATTGTGTTTGTCTTTTTGCTAAAGTTCAAGGACCTAGCGATGATCAATTACCCACTAATTTATAAACGTCATAAGATGTAACTTTCAGTCACCCATTAAATTAATATAGGTTTACCTCGTCAAAATAATTTAAAAAAGTTTCAGAGAAAATTGAAATAAAACAATTTGCATATACAGAAATTGGAATTATTCGTTAAATAAAAGGAAATTGCAGAAAAAATGGTACTTCAAAGAATGTCCATATAATGAACAACTGAGCTTATTTAATGAACAGTCACAACTTGTACTTTAACTGGAAATACCTAATCTGATTGTTTTATTATGGAGATCCATGTGAGGAAAGTTTCTTTAAAATGGGATAAAAACAAAAAATATTTGAGGGCGAGAAATGGTACAACACAAAAGACGTGTTGGTCCTCAAACTCAGTTACTCAGGCATGTCCAGCTCATCAATAATTCAATTATCAGTGTATCTGTAATTTTTAATGACTTCCCTGCTTAATCTGAAATTTACCACAAATTAGAAACACATGTAAGATTGTACTAATTTAATTTTTTGATGTCTCTCTAATTAATTGACTTAACAAATACTGTACTTTCAAGATGGCAACTTATTTGTCGTATCCTTTCCTTTCATTAAGTACAGCTTTGATTATTAAAATAACGGCATCCAGGTTCTCAGTTAAGACGGAATAATTTAAGGAAATTTATTGTTTAATACTGTACATAATTTTGGACTTGATTTTTAATTTAAGAACAATCTATATACCACTTTACCTGCTACACATTACTATCAAGTATGTCAATTCTATCGGTTAACATCGGCAAGTCGTAAATTCAAGTAACAATTTTGATATATAATTTAAGTAAAAAAATAGACGAATATAATTTTCTACCTTTTGTTTAGCGCGTCTGGTTCCCGACTGAGACAAGTCGATAAGAGGAGGAATCGCTCCTTCACGTGCCACCATAGTACGATACGCCACACTATCGTCACAAATTTGTAATAAAATCGCAACAGCTATTTCTTTTTGTCGCTGTGACCCAGCCTCAACTATCTCAACCAAAACCGGTATACCACCTTCCTCCACCACATCAGCCCTAGCCTCGGGCAGTGCCACAAGTATGCTCATTACATACCCCGACTTATCTACCATATTGGACTCAAAATCCGCCATTAGTTCCACTAAAGGTTTCATTATGCCTGATTGGACGGCCTTGATCTTGTTCTCCTTTAAGGAGCACAAAGAGTAGAGGGCCGTCGAGGCATCTTTTTTGCCACGAAAATTGCCTGTTTCTAGAAGGTTGACTAAAGGTGGTATTGCGCCTGACCGACCGATCGCAGTCTTGTTTTCTTCGATTTGGGATAGCCGGAGCAGAGCACATGCCGCGTTTTCCTTTGCCGTTGGTGTACCTGATTGAAAGAAAAACATGATTTTAACTTAAATATTTACAAATTTTATTTTCTTATATCTCGTACAGAAATTCATTACCAAAATTCTTATATTATAGGAAACAATATTTTTACATTCCTGAACAAATACAGAGTAGATGTTAGTTGTAACAGCTATTGAAGTGATACCCCATAGCATAGGACCGTTACTATTGTTTATTCAAACATAACAAAAAACTGCCAATTAATGTCTCTAACTTTGCTACTTTTGGCCATAACTACTAGTAACACCATAATAATGAACATTTATGCTAACTTGGTAAAGTGCTACTCTCAAATTCTAAAACAGCTCAATACTTGATAAAATCTACTTTTCTCATAATTAATCTATATATTTTAGGCTCTTAGCATACAAAGCCCTTTTTTTAGGTAGATTAATAATTGCACTTTTTTCTTAGTTACTCCGCTTGTAAATTTGGCATCTCACTGGCATAGTAAATTCAAATTTTTGGACTATCCAAATTTAACTTTCATTCAAGCTCAACAAAACCAACTCATTTGATTAACATATTTATCAAAACAAAACCATAAGTAAAAGAAATGAACCCAAAAAGGGTAAAAACTAAACTGGAAAAATTCCAAATTCCAATTCGTTTACCTAATTTTAAAGCTCTGATCAAAGGCTTGATTGCGCCACACGAAACAATAAGCTCTTTATTCTCATCACACAAGGACAAATTCAATATCGCCGTAACACAATTCTCTTGTAGCTGAGCATCAGCCGAGAAAACAAGTGCCACGAGCGGCTTGATGGCACCCGCTCGGGCTATCCCAAGCCTGTTCTCAGGCTTGTTCTTAGCCAAGAGCCGTATCTCCATAACGGCTCTCTTCTGGTTCTCAACAGAGCTAGACTCGAGATCGGCCACCAGCTGGCCGATCAAGGAGTCTGAAGAATTTAGGCCCTGGCCAGGCCAGGAGTCTGAATTCTCGACACAAGCCATGAAGAGGCGCCTGCTCTCGTTATGAGCAGGCGCAAACTCGCTTGAGCGGTCACTTCCGCAGTCGCTAAAGGCTGATGACGTGTCGAAGTTTCGGTCCATGTAGGCGTAGTTTGATTCCACCTGTGTTTCCATTTTTGGGTCACCCGCAGTTTTTTTGTTTTTTTTTTAATATTTAGCTTTTATTGGACTAATATTTGGGTTTGATTTATATACATATATTTGAGGGCCTTGAGGTTATGTTTTGTAGTCAACACAGCGAGGTTTTAAATCAAACCATATATGACTAAAAAAACATAAATATACATTTAATGGTATATATGGTTTAGACGATTTTTCAGTTTGGTACCTTTTGTTTTACACTATAAAGTAATGGCTCCGAATGATTTTAAAGTGTCAGAGTTTATTCTATGAAAGATGGGTGCACATTTAGTCATGTTTGTAATATCATGTTATCGTTTTTCCATATGTATATGTAATTTTATTTCGATTTTTTTCTTAAATCGATGTTTTGTTTTATTTAGAAAGTATTTGTTAAAAAAAAACGGTAAATTTTGATTTTTTTCATATTTTTTTGGCTATTTATTAATATTATTACCTTAAAAATTGACAAAACAAACAATAAATATCAAAAACAAATCAAAATTTACCAATTTTTTTGAACAAATATTTTTAAAATAAAATAAAATGTTGATTTAAAAAAAAATTTAAAAAAATTACGAATACATATTAAAAATACGATAACATGACTAAAACATGACATTAGTAATATGACCAAATATTCTCCCATGGAATATATAACAAGAATGATATTGTTTCATTTGATTGCATGTTAGAGTCACATATACACTTGTTTTAAATGGACCTGGTAGTTTCAACCAAGATTTTATTTGGCTAATGTATATTTGATTGTAATGGCTATAACTTTTAAATTTTCAAATGTAATTACTTTGGTTCGTTCCATCATTTTAAGAAAACAAAAAGAGGCAAATAATTGGTTAATTTCCATTTAGTTTTATTATGTTTCATTATATCACATTACCAAAACTTCAAAATTGGGAGGATAACTAAATTGGCAAATATAAATAAATTAATAAGTGTATCTTACCCAACGTAACGAGAAACAATTATATAACATTCTATTGACAATAAAGACGGCTACTTTTATTTAGCTATATTAATTTTAATTAAGTACGGACACCTCCAAGTTCAAATCACGTGTTCATTTAGGTTAACTAACCGGTACATAAATGATATGTAATTTGAAGTGATTAAGAAAACTTCTTCGAACTAATAAAAAAGAACATTCCAAATATTATTATAGTGAAAATTGAAGGTGAAAAGATTTAAGTTTTTCTAAGACGACTTTAAATTGCGTTTTTCGCAGGACTACGCTCCAACAAATCATCATATTTTCTAAGTTTTCAATTTTCTCATGGTCATATTAGTGAATAAAATTGATTAATTTTCTATCGCGTGTCAATTATGATAAATATAACATTCAGTTCATTTCCCACCATAATGTGATAAGATTTTATTTCGTTAAAAGTTTCAAAAATCAAGGACTATAACTGTTAACCGCTAGAAACTAAGAGGACCATTTTATGTAATTATCCCGTCATATTAGGCGGGCGTGGTGGGTAAGAGAGAGAGAGAGAGTAAAAAAATACCTGGATTTTAGAAAAAGGTTAAAAATAAAATGACACGTGTACAAACCGTAAAGATGAAGAAGCACGTGCAAAAGGACTTGTCATCAAACGCGTGCATAGAAGGTTCGTTATTCGATATCAAACCTTTTCCTTTATTTTTATTTTTAACCCTTTTTATTATTCTACTAGTAAGTAATACTGTAGTATTTGGTATCATTTAATAAATGTTTTAGCATCCAAATTTGTACCGGTTTTTTTTTAATTATATTTTTTAAATCAACGCTTATATGTTGTTTTTAAAGTGTTTGTTTAATAAATCTGTAAAAATTTGATATTTTTGTATTTTTTATGTTTAATTGTTTGTTTGACAATTTATAAAGTAGTAATATTAATAAAAAAATAAAAAAATATAAGATGTCTAATTTTACCGATCTTTTTGAACAAACACTTTAGAAATTAAATAGTACGTTGATTTAAAAAAGACCCAAAAATAACTACAAACACATTAAAAAAACGATAACATGATTGGTTTAACGTGAATGAACAAATGTGCACCGTTTTTATTAGGTACTACCATTACTATCATTTAATAAATGTTTTACTAACTTGTACTAGAAGGTTTTAATATTTTGGTACTATGGTGTAACAGTGAAGTGAATGAATGTATTTGTGAATTTTGCTATCATTTCAGTTCATGTTAGATCCTTATCTTTTGTGGGACTGAATGAGATTTCGTATCTGTTATATGTTGATATCTGTCGTGTGATAATTTGAGATGATTGACTTCAACATCTGCATTAATTGTTCAAGGAATAAATGGATAAACTAAGCCCAACATTTAATTTGCGACTTTTTATTTACTCAGTCATTATACTCGTATGATGTAACACCTAACCTATTAGAATTGAAAATTAATTGACAAAGTCTTGTCCATTCGGGGTCATTTCGTTGAGTTAGATTTATATTAGGGGCTTTAATTTATAGTCGTATATTATTAATTAGTGTATATATAGTGACTACTGTTATATGCACTGTTTTTGTCCTCTTTCTAATCATGTTATAAAACTGTTACTTGCTTATATTATCAAATTCTTATATACACACATGCTAGAAAAAAGAACAAAAAATCGAAGAGCAGACACGGTGACATGGAAAAACAGATTAAGAAAGACTACAAACTAATAGTAATAATTAAGTTGGTTTCTATATAGTCAGCTTAATTAGTTAGATTGTGCATAAGTAATATTATTGTGTAGACGGATAAAGAAGGGTTCCCCACCCGGGCTATGGTTGGGTTACATTTTTATTTGATTTGCTTTTATTATTTAAATACTTGATTGTTTATTTAATAGTTGTTATTTAAATACACTTTTCGAATAATTGGAGTAGGACGTACGAGTTTACCCTATTTGATTTGAGGTCTTAGTCTTTTTTTGAGTATGGTTTGTACCTGATTTTCATTCATTCACATTAACGATAAAAACTTAGATTTAATTCTCTCTACTTAATGTAAACTAGCGGAAATGGTCCACGCGATTCGTGGTGTAACGCGTAAATATATCCAACGCGTAATATTTCAAAAATAAATATTGAGTACAAATATAAGCTTTGAAATTTTAATTATAAAAAAACAACATTTCATTGTAACGTAATATATTAAACTATGAACATGTGTCAATATTTATAGAAAATCAGCCTTCACATTTGATAATTCTGGTTCCACCGTATCCATTGTAGATCACTAAGAATGAGTCAACATGCAGCAAACGTTTTAGCTACGTTGGTTCCCTTCTATTTATGAAATCTTACAATTTTCAATCCTCTTTATGGTATTCAATTGCAATCATTCGAATGGCGTGTTAGTTGACACAAAAATACATGGACCTATCGTAATCCAAACTACTTAATGTTTATTAAAAGTTGATGCAATTGACAATAAGGTTGATTTCCTTATTTTAAAAAAACTTGATACGAATGGAGTTTAATCGTTTATAAAAGACAATTTGAAAAAACCAAAAAGAACATCTTTTGCTATTTCTCTTGTATTATCAAACCAATGATAGAAAATAAATTATATCTAGTGCGGTTGACAGGTGACAAATTGGAGATACATATTGGGAACTTTATGAAATTCGTGATTATATAATTAATTAAGCGAATGGCTATATATATGCCTTTTCATATACGAATCATATATCTTCTAAATGTTTAATTAGAATTTCGTGCTTTATGGACACTGGACACCCACACAAAGTAGAAGAAGCTACCTAAACATAACATTAGTTAGCTACTTTATTTTACGTATACAAAACAAAAATAGTAGTTGATTCTAGTGGTGGTTGATCAACACTGTTGATGCCACTTGTACACAACCAATCAATATGTTAAGCTTAAAAGTATATCTAAAAGAGATACAAACTAAGTGCTACTATTACTAAAAGTGCTTGTCCAAATGATTAATATTCGAGTATATCACGTTCACCGTCAGGATTGGGTTTGAATCCTGCCGTCTGCTCGTAGGTTTACCTCTAAAGAAAGGTTATTAATTATATATATAAGAAAAACTAGTACTACTACTAATTTATAGGGAATATGCCTTTCTTGCAAACGAAGTGTAGTTAAAGACAGTAGATTAAAATTGAATCATCTCTAGCCTAGAAGTGGGAAATAAAGGGTTAGTTGCCAATATGTGGTTCATAAACTAAAGTTCTCATTCAGTCATCATCGATCCCATTGAAGAGAAAAAATAAAGAGAGTTTCATGATTTTCCCAAAACCATAAAGAGTAATATTGCAACTTCAGAACTTCGAATTAAATATAAGGCAAGCAATGGGTTTAGTTATGAATCGCAGTACCCCATCTTTAATTTGCTTCGAAAATAAAATTTTCCTTGTCGAAATAATTTATGCCATGGATGACGAAACAAGAAAATTGAATGAATCGACGAAACAAGAAAATTAAATGAATCGGCGAAATAAGTAGGAATTGATTTTGAAGATCAGCAAATCGAACCGATTTCCTGTAAGCAAGAGGAGCATGTGATCTATTGTCGATGGAGTTAAAAAAAGTTTGGCAATTTTAGGGTTGAACCACTTGAGTTGTTTTGAGGAGGTAGAGAGCGAGGCGAGTATTTCTGTTGTGCCGTTCATGAGTTGGACGGTACAATGTACCCGTTGGCCAAAAAAATATTTTATTATTTTTTTATATAAATTTTGATTAAAATTTATATTTAGGATTGTTTCCAATAGAGTTTTATATTTTATTTGAGTTTTTATTGTGTTGTAATATTTGTTTTTAATTTATTAAACACTAATTTGTCTAATATATAATTAAAACAAAGATAATAATTAGTTTTTGAAAAGAGACCATCTAACCGTCCGTTTTCTAATCTAACGGTATATGAATTAACGGTATATTGTATCGTCCAACAAAGTGACGGCACAAAATGGGAACGCAAGTAAAAAAAAGAAATACGAGAGAGAGGATGTTAAACACTATTATAATAATAGGAATAAGACAGTTTATACTAAACACATTTTGCAAAGAAAATTGCGGGGATAGCTCAGTTGGGAGAGCGTCAGACTGAAGATCTGAAGGTCAGGTGTTCGATCCACCTTCACCGCATTCTTTTCATTTTATTTTTTACTTATCAGAAAAAAATTATTACAAATAAGGATGTGACAAAAAAAATTGCCATCACTACACATCTTATTGACAAAAGTAGCAATGACAAGGATGAAGATGAAGCTTACGTATTTGGTTGCTGCATGTTAAAGATAAAAAAACGTGGAAACGTATTCTGAAGTTTGTTTTCCGTCCGCAAAGATAGAACAAGATCTGAAGGACGGAGTATTTGATATTTCATGCGATTATGAAACATATTTTGGTTAAAAAAAAAAGGTGTACACCTATCGTCGAATGTCTAATGGCTTTATGCAAATGTTTTGTGGATAGTAGATCCTCAAAGGTGAATCAGATCCGACGAATCCTATCAAATTAAATCTCTGAAGCTTTATATTTTAAAAAATCCAGTTAGTAATGTAATTCTCAACTGACAATTAAGTCGTGAAAGAGTTGCGAAGTACTCTTTGATTAGAATATTATTTTGGCAAATATACGGTAATATATCGAAGACATACTTTTCCAGTTTTTTTACAAACCCAAACTTCTTGTCAACTTGCACATTATTATAAGATTTCGAATGATTTTTTGTGCAACTCTGTTAATTGACAAAAAAGCCAAGGAAGAGCGGGACGCCAAAATCCCAATTAAGTCGGTTTCTCTTTCTTATCTGCCCTTAATTTAGGAATTTAAGAATTTACCTTGCTGTGTGTGTATTCGCAACAGCTTTTGAACTTATTTCTGTAAGTACAGCCAGAAAGTAGTGCTGCAGTCGATGATAATAATGCAAAACGAAGAAAGCTTAAGTGGTATGTTGAATTAAATTTTCCTTCCCAGTTCATTGATAATCATTGCTATGTTTGCTTTCTCAGAATCTCATAAGATAAAATACAGATGAAGACATTCAAAATTTCTACTGATATAATTTTAAACAGGTTTATAAAGCATAGAGATAAACAGAAAAATGCTTTCATGGCAATCCGAGGTTATCATAAACAGGGTCAGCCCAATTTTATGAGATACCAAAGTAACTTAATAATATTTTTTTAGAGAAACACAACAAATCTCAAAAATAATAATTAAAGAAACTACTAAAATTACCAAATAGCTGCCCATCCGTAAACAAGATAACAAAAAGGGGTGTGATTTGTGGCGTCTACTCGTACGTTCTGAATCCCAGAGGAAAACCATCACGCTTCTTACTCGATGTTTACCATCGGACCAGACAAGACTACCGGAGCTTGTTGTTAAATTGGAGTCCGTATCTTTCTTCGGCTTCCATTTACTCGTGAATGTAACGCTATATTGTTTCTTCTCGTACATTTTGGTAAATGTTAGCTCATTAGGCTCCACTTCCACTTCAACCGTATCTTTTTCTAGATATATAGAGACCTTATACGTACCTGGCTTCCCAACATTCGTGAGTGTCCTTGAGTACTTTAAGACCTTGTTTTCTCTGTAAAAAGGAACGGAGAAGGAAGGGTAGTTAAAGTCTCCGACGCTGTATACCTTCCATCTGTTGCATACGTGCTTGCTCTTCGTTATAACTTTGATTTGCTTTGGTGTATAGTTTTCCGCACAGAGCAAGTCGATGTAATCCTGAAGGGTATTGTTATACACGAGTCCAGGATGAAGGGCTGATCCTGCATCTACATGTCCAGCCCCGTAATCATACGGCGTTTCACCATCATGGTTGTTGCCGTCATAGGCCGTAGTCATGATAGCAGACCTGATCGCGGCAGGGCTCCAGATCGGGTTCGCCGCCTTGATTCGTGCACCCACCCCAGAGACATATGGGCACGCCATCGACGTTCCGGAAAGCGTCTTGAAGTCTTGTTTTCTTATCCCTGCTGCCGAAATATATAGTCCCGGGGCCAAAACATCTGGCTTCAGGATGCCTGGAGTAATCGTGCTAGGACCCCGTGAACTGAACGACGTGACACCACTCCAATTATAATTATCATAAGTAGCAGCACCTACTGTGATGACCCATGGAGCGACGTTCACAACGGTCCTTGGGTCGGGTCCTTCGTTTCCAGCGGCAAAGGAAACTAGGATCCCTCTAACCATCGCAGCAAACGACGCCACTGCTAAAGGGTCCTGGTCGTAAGAATTAAACAACGTTTCGCTACCAAGAGATACAGATATTATATCTACACCATCTTTGATGGCCTTGTCCATTCCGGCCAAAACATCGTCGTAGTAGCACGTATCGTTCCAACAAACTTTATACATAGCGATCCGGGCGTCCGAAGCTATTCCTCTGATGCTAGTGTAGCGTCTGGGGACTGGGGATCCAGCGGCAATCGACGACACGTGGGTCCCATGGCCGTCTTCGTCCCTGGGCGACTTGTACATCTCCCTTTCGTCGATAGGGCCTTCAACAGCTTCATATTCTTTAGTGAAAAACCTTGCGCCTATTATTTTGCGATTACAGTTTGATGAGGGGAATTCTGCACCTTCTTCACATTTGCCTTTCCAGTGGCTTGGAACAGGTCCTAGGCCAGAGTCGTTGAAGCTCTTCGACTCTGGCCAGATTCCTGTGTCTAGAAACCCTATTATCATGTTACTCGCTGACTCGGGGTACCGTGCGAGGCTAGGGTTTGGTAATAGAATTAAGTCTATTACCACTACGAATAGTGCGTATGAGGATCTCATGATTATCGGTTTTTCGAACACAAGTGAGATATATGGTGTATGGCTTATATTGTGTCGACCAGGATTTGATTATGCGCTGAGCTAGCCTGTATATTTTTCGTTAACTTTTCAGCAAAGTAGATGGAAAAATTTCAGATTTTCCTAGATATGAGGGTTATGTAGTATCTTTTAGCCTAAACCTAATTCCTTCTCTGGGATTATAAGTTGTAATTAGAAAGGTTTAAGAAGAAGAACGTTGATATATACTATATATGAAACTTCTGGACATGAATTCTTAATGTATTAGTAATAGCTACAAAAGTTTGCATTCGAAGGGATGATTTGAATAATCAGAATTGTCCTAGGATTAGGACGTTCTATTGGACATGAATTCTTGAGTAGTTCTAATGTATTAGTAATAGCTACAAAAATTTGCAATCTAAGAGATCATATAAATAATCTCATGAGCCGCTTTGTCACAATAAATAATCGCATATTTCCTATAATTTGGATATTAACACACAACTTCCTATTTAGTCATAACTCACAGATGACACTTAAATTGTTATTTTCGTTTTATATATAGTAATTATAAAGAGAAGAAATATACTTCTACATATCTCAGTAATTAAAAGTATAGACTATCTCAAACAACTATTGCGGAGTTATTGTGATAAATAAATAAAGAACCAAGTGAGCCAATATATAACAATAAGCCTACAGTCACAATTTTCATGTACGCTTATTCATTTATTTGAGGGAATAATCAATATCTTCGGTAGCTTCACTATTTCCTTGTGTAAGCTGGCTAAACTCTGTTTATACTTATCGCATAACAATAAATATATCGTGTATGTTTGGAAAGGAAATTAAATATTCCAATATTAAATAATTATAAATGGCTAATCAAAAGCAATCAATTTTGAAATTAATGCATGCCTTAAATTAGTAATGAAAAATTCTTCGCAAATGATAATGTGGAGAATGAGTGATTTCGGTGATACGGGTTAAATATTATTTTGCATTATTTACATATAATTTCGGTAAATTTTGCATATTTCGGCAATTTTGCGTATTTTGCATAATTTCGGTAAACTTTACACGTTATTATCATATATTTATAATATATTTGTAAAGAATTTTGCTGATGAATAGGTAATTTTGCATAATTTAATGTTTGGAAAATAGATATATAGGAAGAATTACATCGTCATTATCAAGGTTGTAGCAGAATAATTAATGCACATATAGAAATGATCATATACGTACTTGATGCACTACAATTAATATAACAATATCTAAAATAATTTAGGTTAAATTAATTTATTTCCATAACAGTAGTTTTACTAAAAAAAATAGAATTAAAGTGAATTGTATCTCTTATCAAGGCACACGTTAGCTTTTTCCTTTTTATATCGTATATAATTCTCATAGTTTAGAATTATCGTTACTGTATAGCTAAAATTGCAATAAAGAGATCATAAGAATAATCAGAATTGTCCTAGAAATAGGAATAGGGAGAATGAATGTTTCTTAATTTAATCTCCTGAGCCGCCTTGGCAAAGATTATATTATAATTGCAATTTGCAAGGGAACTTGCTTTGTGACAATAAATAATCGCATATATTCTATAATTTCGAGATTAATTAAGATCACTTCCTATTTAGTCACACTATTGAATCTTACTTTGTTATTTCCGTGTTATGTATAGAAATTATTATATGTCTTCCCCACTGTAACTCTATATACTAAACGTTTATTAGTATATAAAAATACAATTGACGATGATGTTCAGTATTTTCATGCAACTAGTCCCTTAATTATATTTGATGCGACTTCAAAGGTTCAATAAGCTCGCCAAGATCAATTTTCTGAAATAAGTACTATAGTTCACAGCATAGGAATTAAATTTTGTAGAAAAAGCGGATTGTTCCATTGTCAATATCTTATGAAGTACGTCATCGTTATACATCACAAGTATCCATTTAGCTTCAATTCGAATGTACTGTGATCTCCCCACTTACTTGAAAATTGCTCTTTCCAATAATGACAGGAATCAAAACCAATTTATGAAGAATGTGGTCAATATTCTGCATTTTAGCTCCAAAAAAAGAGAGAGTGGCCTTATTCAAAATTGATCCTAGATGAAACAAGCAAAAAGTCCTGATTCTTACTCAGAAGTTGTGCCTCGTAAGCTAGATATGAAAAGCAAGCATAAAGGAATGAAATTAAAGTTGAATCATCTCTGCAAGAAGTGAGTAATAAAGGTTAACTACCAATATGTGGCTTGTAGAGTAAGGTTCTCATTCGGTCATCATCGATCGTATTAAACAGAAAGGATAAGGAGAAAGTTTTATGAGTCTCCCAAAGCGACAGGAGTATTGCAACTTAAGAACTTCAAATTAAATATAAGGCTAGCAATGGGTTCAGTTATGAAAAGGTTGGCAACTTTAGGGTTGAACCACTTGGGTTGTTCCGAAACATGGGAAAACTTAAGAAACAGATTCAGGCTAGTGACATCACCATTAACATTGGAAAGAACAACAGTTCGCGGAAAGGACATAGTAAAAAGGAGAAATACGAAAAGGCGAGAATGTTAAACACTATATACAAGGAATAAGAGCAGCTTATACTAAAGATTTCATAAATAAAAAAGTGACAAAATATTTAATTGACAAACTAGAGCTCTCAGGGTCGGGAATAAGAAGGATGAAGACGAAGCTAATACTGTTTGGTTGCGCATGTTAAAAGTAGAAAAGGTGGAAACATATTCGATAAAGATTGTATTAGATACTAAAACGAGGCTAAAGTTTAACTTCCTGTTTTCAAGGCAATTTCATTAGTTCCAAGTTGGAAAAAGGGAGCTGACAATCTCTCTGATCAATTATTTTCCGGTAATAATTTTAGACGCATTACAAACCCAAACTTCTTGTCAACTTGAACAATATTATCAGATTTCTAATGGTTTTTTGCACATGTCTGTCAATTAACATAAAAGCCAGGGAAGAACGGGACGCCAAAAGCCCAACTAGGCCGGTTTCTCTTTTGTAACTGCCCTTAATTTAAAGAATTTAAGAATTTACTTTGCTGTATGTATATTCGTCCCAGATTTTGAAATTATTTCCCTAAGTGCACCCAGAAAACAGTGATACATTCGATGGTATTAACACAAAACGAAGAAAGCCCAAGTAGCATATTTAATTTAAAAGAAATCCTCCAAGTTCATCGCTATGTTTACTTTCTCATAAGATAAAATGCAGATGAAGACATTCAAAGTTTCTATGATAAGATTTTAAACAGGTAAGTAAAACATATATAAAAAGAATAACGCTTTCCATAGCAATCGGAGTGTGTGTGATAAGATTTTGGTCTCTGCCATGTAGGATTGATGACGTGGTTAGTGTGTGAAGGAGTGTGTGAACAGTGTAGATATCATTACCCTTTTGATCACTGCAAAAAGTTTCAAATTGCCAAACTTACAACATTGCTTTGTACTTTCTCTTGGATCTTCCTGTATGCAAGGAAGTTTTTTTTTCTTCACAATTTTGGAAATTCATAATACAAATCATTGGTTTTGACTCCTGTTATACTGGTATTGTGGTCACTTTAAAATATTTAATGAACTGAGCAAATATGCTACAGTATAAATGGTGAGATGCTCAACACACAAGTCAAAAATGGTCCTCCTGGCTTCTTTGTCAAAATCATCACAGATTCTTTACCGGTTTTTTAACGAATCAGAAGTAAACGATGTATCATGTATGCTTCTTTTTGTATAAATCAAAAGAAAAATACAAACTGTCTAAATTTTGTACTCAGTCATTAGACCAAAGGTACAAACATATCTACCAATTAACAAGCCCTGGACAACATTGACATCATTCGGTGACGAAAAAAGAAACTGTTTTCATGAGGTGCGGGAATTCATTTATGAAGTGGTTATTCTTTTATGAAGGTTCCACAATACTACAATCATAAAACTATGTTAAAACCTTTGAAATAATTTGACAAGCATGTGATAACCCCCTTGTTGAATTTGATTATTGATATACTCATTTTACAGAAATGAAGCACCTAACTTCTTTTCCAGTCTTTGCCAAGACAAAAAAACGCTTATCAAACTCGTAAGTACATAATGATTCCATCAAGTATTTCAAATATTAAAACAAATAGCTCAACTTTAAAAGGGGAAAAAGAAAGAGGACCACTTTGTAGAGGCATAAGAAAAACTTTAATAAACAGGTGAACATGTTATTATGACAGCAAAAAGATGAAGTCGCTAGTTTAAAAACAACAAAAAGACCACAACAAAACAAACTAAACAAATAATTAAACTTAAGCTTTGAACAAACAACTAATTTTAGAACCCCCAGTGTGGCATGTGGATGAAGCTTTTCATCAAATCGCAAAGCTACTCTTTTGTTTGCTCTTTTCACTTCCTCTGCAAATCTTCTTTATTCCAAAGTGTTACTAACAAGACAACAAATTAACTCCTAAACAATATCAACAAGGCATAAATAAATCACTCGAATGGAACGGTTTCTTTATATTAGACTCTTTTCATCGTGTATGCTATAATTTGGACCACAGTCTTTGAAAACAAGCCTCTTTCTCTTGTTATCAAGACCAGAAATAACATAATTTTCAGAAAATCTCTTCCCTCCAAATCGTTCAAGGGACAAGTTTGGCGATACTATATGCTCGGACATCATTACATTTTCCACGTTTGGCAATTCTTTCATTCGATCATGGCAAGAAACTATATCCACCTATAGTCGAAAATCAATAAAGTCAAAAGCTCAAATATGAAGTTTCAAACATGTGAATCTAGCAAAGTTTAAAAACAAGCAAAGTATGAGAAATTTAACTTCCTTTAGGGTATTAAATTTACTAAATGATTATTTACCATTTTGGGATATCCAGTTGGAAATGGGGAATGGGCATTGATCTTAAGCTCCAAATCTGGCTCTGTTGATTTTGTGTCAAGGGCCACCAATGTGGCTGCCCCAGCTATGACCGATGGTCGATGACTCATTAAATTTAAATCTACAAGATGTCAATTTCATCCGAAATCAATGAATATATTGAGCAACTCACAACAATCAAATGACCATTATAAATGCAAAAGTACATTAATAGAAACTGGTTCACAAGAGATGAACACCGAGTAGAGAGGAATAGTTAAGGACCACAACTAGTACAGACTGTAACACTGCCAACAAGATAGCCATTCTTTATTTCTACTAGTTAATTTTATTTTTCGTTTTGGCTAAGTTATGCATAATTGTCCGAAAAACTTTGGAAGAGCAATATACAGTGATTGGTTACCTCTCATTGATGCCATTATAATTTGTATAATTTTGGAAACTATGCTCGTCATAATCAGCCGGTCACCGCATAACTTTACAACAAAGCAGTTGATATAAGCAAAAGGAGTTACTAATCTCATATTCCATCCCAATGTACTGAGTACCAAAAGCTCCATTTTCTGAATCATACTGCTCTCGAACCTGTACAAGTCACCTTCTTCCACCGGAAAAAAATCAGACAGTGGCGGCACTGTACATTCCTCCATCTTTGCTGCCACACACAAGCATGCTACAGAGAGTAACCGAATCGCCCAGTCATTCCCCCTCTATTTAATATCCATCAAAAGAAAAGAAAAACTATTACATATTGTATTGACCTAGAATATATTTTGAACACATTTGAAATAGGTAAAACTTGTCTTCGATTTTCAGATGTTTTTGTTTCCAGAGGTTTTAGCATGGAAACAATAAAGCATTTTCTAAAAAAATTTATGAAAAGAAGTCATTCCGAAAATAATGGAACAAAAAACTTGTGAACATATAAAATGCTTTACTGTAAAAATAACATAAATGTGAATTGTTAGAAACTCTCATCATTTAGTATGATTTTATGTCAACTATAAGGACCAAAACTTTCATGTTCTCAAGCTCGGAACTGTTGCTGCACAAGTTTGCCTACTTAGTGAGGCATTACTAATTATTGTTTACTCTTTTTGATTTTTTTATAAGACATACAAAAGAAAATCCGAATGCAGATAATGGAAATGATTACTGAGAACAAAAGAAATTCGATGTTGTACTCACTTTGATGCTTCGCCGGGATAGGAATTGGTCAAGATAAGCCACCGATAAGTAAGCTGTTTGATATTGAAATCCAAACAGCCCTCTAATCTGCAATCGAAATGAAATATAGTACTAAACAAACATCCAACAGTATAGGTTTACTACTATATTACATTCCAACCGCACACCCTTTTTCCGATCAATTAGTCACTAATCTAACATGTTTGGTAAAATTGTACATTAACCTAATAGTAGTAGTTTAGCGCTGTTTCGTGTAAACTTCCATAAAATAAAATCTTACTCTTGATACTGGACAGAAACAGTTGAAATAGAAACCTCTTTCCATAAAATTAAGTGAAAAAAATACTAAACAACAGGTAAGTGTAGATTGTACAATAATACAATCATAAACTAATATGCTAGTGTATGGTTAACCAAACATGTTAAGTAAGCATGTAAAATGAAATAGAAAAAAATGTGCAAACAGTTTATAAGAACTAAACTATAATTTCAAAGTGAACTAACTCTGAGTATCCAAGCAATGGAGTCCAAACGAACACATCGAATCCACTCTTCGATAGTAGTAAGAGACGAAGGAGGTTTCTCTTTACTACAAATCATATGTATATATTCATCGTCTTCTTCGGTCATACTTGACGAAACGTAGTCTTGTTCTTCTTCCTTTTCATTGAAATTTTCGTTGAAAAAGGTGTCGGTTTCGGTACAAAGAAGGTTAGACAAAGAGAACCCCATTGCATTATTTTCTTTCTCAATCTCACTTTTTGTTTCTAATACAGAACTTAGAAACATAGTGTCCGTTTTATTTGCTTATCTTTGATTTAAAAGGTAAAAGAGAGAGAAATCAATGCCTTATAATTAGTTGTGAAAAGATAATGGCTGAGAATTTGGCGGGTGATGCGATATATATACGTGTTATGTTTTTATTTATTTATATTATAGTACTTAACCACATAGTTTTATTTTTCTTTCAAATTCTAATTGAATATTCCAACTTGTGTGGATTTACCCCTTATCGTAAAGGACTAATTAACATAAAATTTCTTTGTAAAAGTGAAAATAAGATGATCATAATAGTTGAAATGTAAAAAAAAAAAAATACTTTGAATGAGTCGTACAATGTTGACAACATGACCTGGTTAGTAAATCTTTATATAGTAAACTTTTTAGTGAATCATTATTAAACTAAGATTATATGAAAAATATTTGCATTGAAATACTAAAAAAGACGACGGTAAATGTTGAACAGATACAACAAACCAGCAGGAATTTAAAAACAAAACCAATCGCTAGGAAATGTGACAGAAGTGAACAATATAAATATTGGGATGAATAGACTAATTTCGCAAAAAAAAAAAAAAAAAAGAGACTAATTTCGCAAAAAAAATATATGAAGGAAATAAGACGAATCCAACGCAAAAAGTAAAGGATTTGAATCAGTTTTTTCTTTTCTTACGAACAAATCATATTTGAATTAAAAGCATACGCTAAATCGCTAATGGTTCCTTATAGTTTGGAACAAGTTTTCGTTTTTTTGGTCACATCAGTTAGAAATTAGAACTGTATCACATCTGTCTTTCTACGACACGATAAAATTGGTCACAAATTTCTGATTTGGTGAATTTCATAGTATTAATTTGCAAATGCTATCATAAATATCATTAACATGATGCTAGGAGATACTATGTAATATAAAAGTCAATATTTGACTTCGAATTTTTTTTTTTTATCAAGTAAACAATAAAAAGGGAAACGAAACGGCCAATTCGAAGTTTATTGAAACTAAAAGTAAGTTAGTGGGGTCATGGTATTTGTAGAGGTGATGACGTCAGATTTTCATGAATTAGTGATGACACATGTTTAAGTGAATAAATTGATTAAATGTATTACTTAAATGTATTAAACTTTTCACACTTCACGACAGAAAATATATATAATATGGTTTTAATGTGAGAAAAGTGTACATCATTATTATGGACATAATGAGAGTAGTACATATATGTTGAAAAATAATAAGTCTTCACATCCAGTGACAAAAGTGAGAAACATTTTGTATAGACCGAGATAATGTTCTAAAAGACGTAACACGGATTTTAGGTGAAATTGGCCGCTTACCATCTAATTGCCGTCTAGGCACCGTTTAATTTGCAACCAATCCTCTTAATCCGTCTAATCTCTTAGATTTTTAGACTCCGTTTACTGTCTAGGTGTCGCCTAATTTACGCATAAGCGTGCATTTTAGAATACTGAACGGAGATGTATTGACAAGATGGTGTTATACCATGAAACATACATGAAAACATTGTATATAACTCATCCTTTTACTCAGTAATTTTCATTTGTTAGTGGTTACATATGCATTTTGGCTCGGTTAAGAGTGACATCAATTGATCTAATTCACTCAGCAGATTATACATACTTGTATTTGAACATTCACATAGAAAAATTATAAATAAATTAGTAATTATGGAACAAATCCACAATAGCTTTGTTAATTATTTTGAGGATTTCAAATTAAAATATGCGAAATGATTAAAAAAAAACTGAAAAATGCATATTTAAGCAATAAAATACTCGCTGCCCTTTTTATAACTGATAACATTGGTGAAATGATAATATTTAAGGTGTTACCAGATCAAACAGTATCCTAATGCTACGCTGATAGCACTCCACTTCCCAGAACGATTATAATTGTTGTACTTTCATAAAAAAGTCAGCATATAGACGTTAAACTCAAATAATTGACCTCGCTTGGTCGCGTCTTTTATGTTCAAAAGTATACTTTTTGTAGGTGGATTGAAAAAAGTACTTTTTCTGTTTAATTTTTAATAAGTAAATGTTGTTTGGTAAACACCGTAAAAGTATACTTTTCATTAAAAATGTTGTTTGGTAAAATATGTTTACTTTTACTTTTTGAGTGAAAATGAATTGTTTATTTCGATTAATAGAATAAAGCAAAATAATTAACTAGCAAAAAAACATTTTATTATTTAAAGATTAAAAAATACAAAATTAGAAAAATATAATGATGATAGGAACTAGGTTTTGAACTGTACTTTAAAAGCATATTCAGATTAAAACCTAAATTTTAATCTGGTTATGAAAACTTGAGTAATATAACAGATTTTATACATTCAGATTCAACAAGTTGGATTCAATACTGAAATAGGTTTATCATATAACATATATAAACAGTAGCAGTATTTTACTTACTAGTAAAAGTATCATCAAACTTACTTTTAAAAACTCTACTCATAGACATTTACTTTTCACCAAAAGTATGCTTATGAGAATGACATCCAAACAAACTAAATATAAGTATAAGTAAAAGTAAGTAAATAAGTAAAATAAGTATAAGTAAAAGTAAGTAAATAAGTATACTTATTTTTGTGCAAACCAAACAAGCAAAATAAGTATAAGTAAAAGTAAGTAAATAAGTATACTTATTTACACAACCAAACAAGGCCATTATATCCTTTCATACATACATACATACATACATACCGGTAAGGATGGTCAAGAAACCGGCCAACCCGACCCAAACCAACCTGCAGCCAATGCACTAGACTTAACAATCATATTTTATTTCGCAGATCAAATATAATTATATAACCTACTTGAGTCTCACAAATCTACACAAAGCATCCCAGTGTCAGCCAACATTATACATATAAGAGGGAAAATAACTACAAAAATAGACTAGTAGGCTCAAACTAATCGATGGCTACAACAAAAAAGATACTTATATACACATACTCTGGGATTTTTGAGTCTCTATTATACCAACTCCGTCTCTTTAGGCAAAACCAAAGCGATTAGGCACTCTGATTGATTAGGTGTTATGGAAAGCAACGATAATATTTCTTCTGAACAGGGGAGGATAAATAGGAGCCTTGCCCACATAGATTTTGTCGCTGGTATCTTAAACACGCCAGCACATTGTCTTTGCTTCAAATACGTATTAAAATCCTGAAACTGGACGTTGAAATCATAAAAAAAAAATCAGCTACAATTAAGATCGGTATTCTCCTCAAAAAATAAATTAATTAATATCGGTATTAAATAGTCTGATGAGAGAAAAAATTAGATTACTTACGCCTTTGTGGTCACCATCAGATGAGGGAAACAGCCAGCACAGCTCCCTCTGAAATAATTAGAAGATGCAAACAATACATAAGTATTACAAGAAAAAACTGGAAATGTTTACGACAACAGAAATACACATGAATCAAAACTCTTATCTTTATAGTTACTACACAGACTCATAAATGAAACAACCGCAGAATATGGGGATTGAAATGCACTACTAAAAGTATAATTGCTAGACAAACCAAGTAATGGCCTACAACCACATAATTGCAACTCAATATGGATTAAAAAATAATTGCATCGCGAACTTTTGAAATGGGACAGTTGTTTACATTGGCTTATAAGAGGTACGATAACACACACATATAAGACATCAACAAGTAAACAACCCATATTGACCAAATAATTCCTAGAAAAACAAACCAGCAGGAAGCATAAAACTCATTGTTCCAAGGCGTTGGTAGAGCAGCTAATCTATGAAATGATGAAAAAGAAGCAGCTTAAGCGATAGAATAATCTCAGGCAGTAACAGACCAACCAACCATCTTGTTACAAAATCAGCAAAGTGGCAAAGTTCTTTAGACTACGGACCCACAAGGTGTATACCAAAAATGCATACATGAGACCATTAGTGATGGATCAGATAACTCACTTTATGCGGCAGGGTACTGTTAAATGTTGACTTCACATGCCGAAAGTCTGTGCGTTTTGTCATATCCAACTTCGTTGGCCATCTGCAAAATATATGCCAAATTAATTACCAAACATTATTCCTAACCTAATCAAGAAAAAAATTATTGAAATATTTATAAGGATCCCCACTCTGATGGTTCAGAAGTAGCATACGAGTACTTGCAAGACTCCACTTCCACTCTCTGAGCAAAGATTGTACAATAGTGAGCCCCACTTTTAGACAATGCACCCTGCCACTGATACTGCGTTAGTGGCTGAGGCGGCGGCGATGGAGGCTGCGGTGGAGGAGAGCTTGGCGGAGGCGGTGGAGCAAAGGATGGTTGTGGTTGATGTGGCGGTTGAGGTTGGGCGGACACAGAAGGAGGAGGGTATATATGACCGGGGTTCTGGAATGAATTTCCGCCAATCTGTGATAGCGGAGCAACAGAAGTAGGAACAAAAGTTGGTGCAACGGAATTATGATGAGGAGTGTTAGGCACAACATAAGGGTGATGATGAGGATAACTACGCCCATCCCAAGATCCGTATTGAGGATAATACATAGGTTGTGGGTACGGTGTTGTTTGGAATGACTGAGATGGAGGTGGTGGTGGAACAACAGACTGGTCTGTTTGTCTATACATCCAGGGTTGTTCAGTTGGACCAGATATAACATGATTTCCTACAAAGTGAATTTTTTTATCAGTACATCTTTGTTGGATACACTTGAGCATAGTTATAAAACGGGTAAGCATAGCAAACTGTACAGAAGCTTCACTAAAGCATAAGCATCGATTCATAAATATTTTGCACATATTATGTTTGTACGAAGACAATAACTATATGGTCAAAACAACATTGCATAAAATTTTAACTTAAAAGCAATATAAAAAAAATAGCTCTACAAAAAAGACGCAAATATGAAATTAAATTTGTGGTTTATCTCTAAATATTCAACCCAGAAATGCAATTTAAATGATCATAAAAATAAGCTTTATATCACATTTTCAAGTGTTCGTAATAGAAAATTCAGTTTTATGCTTCTGTCTTAATGAAAAAAAAACTATTTTGATGTTTTGGAGCACCCACAATGTGGCTCAGGCGTAAAAAGTGGAAGTTGACTTTTTTAGCTTTTCAGTAAACGTTTTTAACGCGACAAGTAAAAGCAAGCTTTAAAGGGCTTATTTGAAGCTAGTTTAAAACAAAGCACTACAAGTAGGCCGGTAATAACGAAGATTCTATATAAGATCAAATGAACTCACCTCCATTGACAGGATTTTTAACCATAAGATTGTTGGACCCATTAGTTCTTTCGGTTCCAACTTCAGGTGTCCCAGTAGAAGTGAAACTAGGATAGTTTGACTGATATATGGGACCACCTTGTGCGTTTGCATGGTTTTCTTGACGTGATATAGGTGCTGTGGAATGTTGCATCCCTGATTGGCTGATTTAGATAAAAGGAAAAATATTACTCCACTTTATAACGTCTCAGCACAAAAATATAGGAAAGTAACTTATATTGACTCAAACTTTATAACTTCGGATGATAATAATGGAAGACAGATACTACATTTGTCCATTTTTAATTGCTTTCTAATAGAGTAACAGAAGTACCGTCCTAGCTTGCACACACGAGATAGTGAAATCAAGTACGAAAGTGGGTTTTTTATAATCGAGCTTAAACTATTTGCAATCACCATCTCATAAATAACAAAGATCTTACACTTACATAGAAAGTATAGACCACTAAGAAAGGGGAAGAAAACGTACAATAACAAAATACATGCAGAAAAATGTTGATAAGATATTAATTTGTTCAACTACTCTGACCTCCATTTATATATATATATGTGTGTGTGTGTGTATATATGTATGTATACAAACTGAAAGAGTCCCAAGCACCTTAATTAAACAGTCTCCAGATTGAGGCTAGGTACGCATGGATTGCTAATGTTAAACCATTAACCATGTCTTCGTATATAGAATGACTCCAAGCAGTTATGTTTAATTAGATGAGCAAAACATACAAGAGACATTTATACACAATAAAGAATATGAAATTAAGGATAATAACTGATTTCCAAACCTGAATTGTATCTGGAAGAAGTTTTTAGAACAATCCTGAAGATTCTTCAAAAGTGCCTTCGCAATATCTACACTGCTACACTCGACAAACCAACCAGAGCCCATGTGAATATTTGCACGGACCAACTTAATAATCGACCCTAAGTTACCAATTGAAATATCACAAACAGCTTTTATCTCATCGTCATTTGGTGATTGTGGACTGTTTAAAATCCTAATCAAAAGAGTGTTCGTAGGAGAATGGTCTTCTTCCCTTGTTACTTCCGAACAATGATTAATATTATATTTATCACGCAATGAGGATAGCAAAGAAGACAAGTCCCGAGCACGTGGAGATTCAACGCTATTTTCCCCAAAATCATTCCTTTTCAATGTATCTCGAGAAAAAGTAGGACGAGGCGAAATAATATCCTTACGTCTATGTCTAAGATGTCCCATGACATGAGAAGCTTCCTCAGGAGTATCGAATTCGAATAATAACGCATTTTCGCTATTCAGATCGGTAACCATACGTGGGCCTTTATGGAAAACATTTTTTACATCCTGTAAAATATCATCTTTAGCCCAACGACTTTGAATATTACCTATATAGACCTGACAACTAGAACCAATTGCAACATTATTGGAATATCCCTTGCTTCCCAATCCTCTATCTAAAAACTTTATACGGAGGGAAGAACCCCAAGGAGATTGCCCACGCATAATTCTACGCGCACGTATAGCATCCATAAGATATCTATACTCCACCAAGGCAAAATCTTTATATGGAAAGTGCAAAAACTGTTCTACAGGACCAAATTTCTCAAATCTATATTTTACGAGAGATTCTGATGACTCTGGGCCTAAAGACCCTACCCATATCTGATTACAAGCAGAGAAAATATCCATAGCCGCTGGGTCCCCATCTGAGTACCATTGGACTTGATCAATATTTTCATTTGCAGGGGAAGAGTGAAAGGCTGATGATGTACGATCCAGATTATGAGCTTGATTTTGCTCAAGTAGGTTCAAATGAGCTCTACGATCAAAAGAATTACTCCTAAATTCAGATGGTTTTCTCGAGACTGGTGACAATATTTGATTTTTATTTAAATCTCTAGGAGTGGAAGATCTACGATGGGGAATATCTTCATGGTCCCAAGAATCAACATTTGTAGACTTAAAGCCACCACAATCATAACTTGGGCTATTATTTGACAAATCAGTTTCACGAGTTATTAATGAGCTGTGACGCTTCAAAAACGGACCCGGAAAGTTTTCAGCAAATTTTTTGTTACCGTACCCATTATGAGTTTTTGATCGTCCATAAATTTCGGGAAAGGTTTCATGTGTATTATGCCGAGGCATGGAGTTTTGTCTACGAATGATTCTTGATGGATCTGAATCGTCTCTCTCACTGCTTAGGTCTCTGTCTTCAAGCTTCAACATATTAGTGAATGGCTTGAGTGCTCTTTCAATCTCTAATACAGTTTCAGAAGATGCTGATCTGCATAACCTCTTATATTTGGATGATATCAAACTTCGTAAAGAGTGATCCTTCATAAATACCTGCACAAGAATAAGTGACCAGAATATAGAATGGTCAAACAAAATTATTAGAAAAGATCCAAATTTGTGTTTTTATCTAACTGGTCTTTAAAAGCACACACACACTGCACAGTACAAGATAGAAGACTAGCAGCGTATGAAAACAATGGAAATATGAAAATCATCCCATCGAAAAAAACTTTATTGCAACATCGCGAAAAATTGTATTAATATTGATACATTAATTTTGGATTCACTCCTGTCATTAAAGTTTAAATGCTTGAACTTCTAAATTTATTAATATTGAAAATTTTCCCAACATCGCGAAAAATTAATATATAAATAATAACACAGGAGTGAATCCAAAATTAATGTATCACATGCATCAAAATATAAGCTCAACCACAGTCCTTCAAAATTCGCAAACATCATTGCGCTTTTTAGAAGTTCAAGCAGACACGGTTAGAAGGTTCATTCCACAGTTGTGCATAGTCATTCCCCAAGGAAAAAAACAGCCCATACGATGCAAGTTTATCAAAACTATGCGGCAATGCTAATAACTCTATGAATTAACAAGTCAGAGATCGAAGGAGCAGATGTTCCAAATAAAAAACAAGTCATTGTTATATGCATAACAAACTTACTTTACTAAAAGATATATAACATATCACTCTGCTTTTTAACATTGTTAATTGCAGGTGGACAAAATATTATAATTCAAAATTACAGAAAGACAAGCATATTGTTTGGTATATAAAGAAACTACTGAGAATTACCAGTCCCAGCAAGCACTTTTTGGCATCATGGGTCCCTTCAATTCCATCGACACAATGACTCACATTTTCAGTGTCAAAGATACTGGTCACTTGGCGGAGAAAAATAAGTCCTTTTTCTGCTCTTTGTTTGGTAGGGTCAAATAGCTCAAAACAAGCTGAAAGTGAACTACTAGGGTAGCAAAAGAAGATCCTCAACAAACATATGGCACTGATCTTACACAGCTTTATAAGGGAAGATTCGTCTTTATCAGGAATCGTTTTCTTAATCTCTGAAAAAAAATCTTCTGATTCTTGAATCTTCAGAAAATCCAAGTCAACAATCTGAAAGATATCCTTACCCCCAAGACACGGCAGTAGAAACATTAGCACATTAATAAAAACTTCGGAGTATATGCCTTGTATAACTGATGATGTCGGTGTTACTGAAGAAGCAGCCTTGCAGATATCTACTAAACCAAATATACAAGCTTTTGCAGTTTCAAAAGCAACATTATCAAAATCCTCCTCTCTATTTATAACTGCTAAGCTCCAATTGTGCAAATTTATAGTTACTTTAGCTGCAGCTTCAAGAGCAGTTGGGCAAAATGATGCATATCGGGGAATGAGATCTGCTACAAGGCGTTGTACGCTAGAACAACCTGCAAAGATCAACGGTATATGTAATACCTGTAAAAGCCCCAGAAGACTCTCATATGTGAAGGGAAAGTAAATGATGTTGTACACATGCAACAATTTTAAGAAATCAAGAACCCAAGGAGACTATATGCGATCTATAAATGCTAACAAAAGGGTCGAGCTTTTATAGTTTGTAACCAGGTATTGAGAGAAAGATGAAAGGTCAAATTTTAGTTGTAGTTTCCGCAAGTTCTATCTACCTTTTTATATAACTTTATCTCATCAGCTAAGCAGTTGAATGGTTATCAGAAAGGTTAAGCTCGTGAGATTTGAGTTGGGATAGGCACCAGAGTAAATTAACAGACCAGGAAGAGCTTTGTGTTTTTATTTTTTGAGGAAAGCAGTTGTGCCTTACTTCTGAGAGAGGAGTATTGTTAACAATCTCATTGATTGCCATGATGATTGTTGGGTAGCTAGCAATTCTGGTTTGTATTAGCACTATCCCATCATTAAAAAAATCAACATTCTGACAGCGTCTACTTAGAAACTCGTCACCATTACTTTACAATCTCATGGATACGTTTTTTGTTTTGGGTTTGGAATCCTCTTTTTACATATGAGAAATCGATTTTAAATCTAGAAGAAAGAAATACTTAAACATAAGCCTTTATTGCTATGGATTTGCAATGTATCTTCTAACAAAGATGAAGCTTAACAGCATTATGTCATTTATGTTTCGAGATTTTAAGCTCAACATTTTTGCTTAAAAGATGTACATACTATGTCTTAGCCAGCTAAAAAATACAATAAGCTTTATCCGCTGTCAAGGACCTCGAAAAGCTTTAAAAGCTCGAAGTCTTGAAGTGAATGAAGATGTTCTTTTCTCAGTCATATAACGTGGTGCTTCAAAGTTGCAGCCAGACAACCCCTTAGTGAACTATAAACATGGTTACATCATAACATCAACTACCTTATTCTACATAAAATTACTCTTGAGTGGCATCATTCTTTCACTCTTCCTTCGGAAGCATCAAATAAAGCATCTTGTTCTCTTAAAATTTAATACATTGATTTTTTTCCCCAATTCGCAAGACCTGGAAGAAAAGTGATTTGAAACCCTAACTGAACTTTGAAAAATACTACCAGTAAGTTAAGTATATAATTCGTATTTTGTTTAGGGATAAACCCTAGCAAGAAAAAGCATGTGATTTGACATTGACCCATATTGGCTTCATTGACAGGCATGCTAGGCTAAGAGATAACTGACAGTCGCTCTCAGAAATACTGTCTATACACTACAATTATATTGAACCTTGCAAGAATAAATATGAGACTGAAAACCATAGTTGCACGAAGCGGGAGCAGGAGCGGGAGCGAGGAAGCGGATGGTGTAGAAGTGAGGAAACGTGGTCGGAAGCGTTTAGGATAATTTTTATTTTTATTTCTATAGTTTTATGTAATAAAATACTATTAAACGATAATAATTCTTCCAATGCTTAAAAAATAGAAAAGAAAAATGTAGTACTCTTTCAGGTTATCATAGGCATATGAGCCGATATGTTAGGGTTGGTTTATATATGGATGTGGAAGTTTCCGCGAGCTTCCGAAATGTGGAAGCGCAGGAGCGTCGGCAATTTGGAAGCTTCCTGCAACTAAGCTGGAAACACAAATTAAACCTTGCAAATATAAATACGAGACTCGAACACAATGACGTTCGACATGTATGAAATCGGTAACTATTCCAAACAATTATACAATGATAGAGTTATGTAGAGAAAATAGGGTGCCACTTTATATTTAAAAAAAAAGTTACATACTTTTCATTAAAATTTGTTAAAAATAGTGATTTGGCCCACTCATAATTTCTTTTACTTGGTATTACTTTTTTAGATATATAAATTGGGCAAAATACCTATTGAATTTCTGCTTTGTCATGGCAGATTTTTACTAATTTGAATACAAATTGCTAGATACAAGACAATATTAGTACCTTTAAACCCTAACTGAGGTTCGGAAATATTATTCTTAAACCCTGAGGTTCAGAATCATAAATTCAAGTAGATCAATCAAGAAGATCCACACTCCTCCCACTCCTGATTAAAGTTAAAACTAAGGGTCAGTTTAGCTGGTTTTTGGATTTTTTTTTATTTTAAACATCCGGGGTGTTTGAACAGAAAATTTGTCCTCAAACATAGCCTAAATATCACTAATATTGCAATAGCTGGGATAATATATCTTGTAAACCTTAACTAAGATCAGAAAACATGAATTCATAATGATTTAATTTAACTAATTTCATCTAATATTGCAATAGCTGAGAAAATAGTATCTTTAAACCCTACCTGAGATCAGAAAACATAAATTCATTATATTTCATCAAAAGGGTAACTCTCAAATCTCAAAACTAAAACCATCAATAACGAAAATCTCAACTTTTAAAGTTAACAATAATATAATAAAAGATGAAAAGAAAGAGAGTATTTTTTTACCCCTACAAGCAGTGACTAAATTCACCTAATATTGTAATAGCTGGGAAAATAGTATCTTTAAACCCTAACTAAGATCAGAAAATCCTAACATATAAAAAAATATATTAAATAAAATCTAAAAAAGCAAACCTTTTTACCTCTAGAAGCACTAACTAATTTAACCTAATATTGCAATAGCTAAGAAAATAGTACCTTTAAAACCCTTAAGTGAGATCAGAAAACATAAATTCATAATATTTATCAAAAGGGTAACTCTCAATAGTGAAAACCCCAACATTCAAAAACAACAATAAAAACTGATAAAAGATGAAAAGAAAAAGAGTTTAATTGTTACCTCTAGAAGCAGTGATGACTGACAAATAAGCCTGGTCAATATCAGAATCATTATTATGTTTATTAGCAATAACACATAGCTTAATCTGTTTAAAACACTCGTACAGGTTCCTAATCTCCTCTTTGTTCCTCCGTTTTTTAGGGCCTTGTCGTGCGGCGGAGAAGGCGGCGGGGGAGGGTTTTCCGGCGGAGGCGGTGGTGGGTCGGAGAGTGGGTTGTATAGCTTTTGCTTTTTTAGTGGTGGTGGTTGTTGTTCTGTTGTGGACATGGCGGACGGGAGAGATATATAGAGAGAAAGAAATGTATGTATCTATGTTTAATCTATGTTTGTAACTAATTTTACCTAATATTGCAATAACCGAGAAAATAGTATCTTTAAACCCTAACTGAGATCAGAAAATATCAATTCATAATACTTTATCAAAAGGGTACCTCTCAAAACTATTACTAAGGAAAATACTAACGATTAAAAACAATTACTCTGTATAAAATAAAATTACCCAATAACTGGGAAAATAGTATCTTTAAACCCTAACTGAGATCAGAAAATATCAATTCATAATACTTTATCAAAAGGGTACCTCTCAAAACTATCACTAAGGAAAATACTACTCCATGTGTTCCTATTTAATTGTCCACTATGAAAATACGTGCAATTTTGAGCGGCCAATAACTTGTATCAGAATTGTCGGAATTAAAAATTTCAAAAGTTCGCAATATAGTTTAAATGTTAAATTTTATGATTAGATTTTTAAAAAAATTCATTCCGACAATTTTGATACAAGTTATAAGCCGGTCAAAATTGCACGTAGTTTCGTAGAGGAGAATTAAATGGGAACAGAGGGCGTAACAATTAAAAACAATTACTCCGTATAAAATAAAATTACCGAATAACTGGGAAAATAGTATCTTTAAACCCTAACTAAGATCAGAAAACATAAATTCATAATACTTTATCAAAAGACTAGTAGCATCACTAATAAAAAAAACCCAACATTGAAAAAAAAACAATAAATAAATAAATAAAAAAGTAGAAATAGAAAAGAAGAGATTATATTTAATTACCTCTAGAAGCAGTGATAAGTGACAAATAAGCCTGTTCAATATCAGAATCATTATTATGTTTATTAGCAACAACACATAACTTAATTTGTTTAAAACACTCGTATAAATTTCTAATCTCCTCTTTATTTCTCCGATTTTTCAGGGCCTCGTCGGAAGAGGGTTGTGGCGGCGGAGGAGGTGGCGGAGGAGGATTCTCCGGCGGCGGTGGCGGTGAATTGTATAGCTTTTGTTTCTTTAGTGGTTGTTGTTGTTCTGTTGTCGCCATAAGAGAGAGAGAGAAATAGAGAGAGAGAGAAAGAGATAGATACAGAAAGTGTATGTATTTATATTTATGTAATTTGTGTAAAAATTGTTTTTTTTGGGAAAATTGATGTGGGTTTTTTAGCCCGATCAGGAAACCTTTGTTGCTTAGGGTTTGGTTTGTTTTTAAGTTTAGGTTGTGTGTGTTTTAAACACTGAATCTTAGCTAAAACGTTTTTTTTATAAAAAAACTGGGGTTTTAAAACTGTTTTAAAAGCTTTGAATCAATGTTTTTTTTACTACGAACCGTGCTTTTTAAAACAATGATGAATCAATAAAAATAAAATAAAATTTAGGATCGAGTATGGATATTGTACTATTTACATTTATGAGATACGGGTATGCTATGACTTTTGAAATACTTCCTCCGTTTCCATTTAATTGTTCATTACGAAATTACGTGCAATTTTGATCGGCTTATAACTTGTATCAATTAAATAGGAACGGATGAAGTATATATTATTATATATGGGTAGGGTAGACGTAAATAATGACATATTTGGTTTCTCCAATGTCGTAATTGGAGACCGTATAGCGACGGGTTTTAGTTTTATTGAGATATATTGTCATTTAGCGACGAGATTTGTAATAGATTCTTCCGTCCCTTATTGAAACTTTTTTTGCAGCGATATAGCCTTCGACAAAACGTCGCTCCATTATTACTTTTTTTAATATGGCTTGATAAAACCATAACTTTTGGCGGTAGCCTTAGGTTTTTCAACGATATAATATTGAATATATAATAAATGATGAACACTTCTTGATCTTTATTGCTATTCGGCAATTATCCTTGTTCGGATTACAATTTCCTTCTTACAATCATGCTCGACTTAACTATTTGATCTCTCATCTTAGTCTTTCTCCTTCTTCTTCGGTACTCGGCTCTTTCTCTGCTCGGTTTGTTTCTTGATGTGATAAGCTTTGACTAATTTCTCTCTTTTCTCTACTTCTCTCTATATTTTTTGGATAGATTTTCCGGTCCCTTTCTTAGGGGGATATTTGGCTATTTATAGGCAATTATGCCTCATAGGATGTTGACAAATGTATCCATCTTATGGGATTTTTCAGACATGGGTCCCTATTTAAGTGGGCTTGGGCTTTTTTGTAAAGGGGGGATAACCCATTAAGTGTTGGATACCTCGTTATGATATATGGGCTGTTTAATACCCGAATAGAGTATTCAGGTCTAATTTTTATGTTCTATCAAGTGCTCCCTGACTTCCTCGGTGTGGTTTCCATGTCGAGGGAGTCATGATTGGTCTGTCGAAGAGATTACTTCGGTCTAGCTGTTCCCTATGTTTCATTCGACGAATGCCCCTATTTATAACTGATCCTTGGGACCCATTTACTGTCTTGGGAACTTGCAAATTTGCTATTTGACTATGATATGACCCTTGGTATCTTTCTTCGAGGAAACCCTTGACCTTTCCAAAAATCACCTTATTATAAAAGGGAATACCCTTCCCACGATTACTTATTCCATCACCTCCTTGCTTGTGACTTAATGGCTTCTCCCAATGGTTCTACTGGAGACAATTCTTCAGATTATGTCGCTTACTTGGAGAATGAAGTCAAGAAGGCTCGCGTTATGAAAAAGAAACTGGCGGACATGACAAAAAGGTTATCCGATATGGATGCGGCCCATCACTTGACGATGGCTGACCTGGATTGGGCCTTTGAGCGTATAAAGAGGCTCGAGGCTTATTTGGCTAAGCAAAAGGCATCAAAAAGGGCCTATAAGCTTGCTTTCAAGGAGTTGCATGCTCGGTCTAAACCGAGTTCGGATGACGTTGAAGGAGGCTCTTCCTCGGAATAATTAGTCTTGTGATTTCTTTGTATTGGGTGTCATCACCAAGTTGTAATCGAATCATGGAAAATATTAATAAAACATCTTTTATTTTCATTCTTGCCTGTTTATTCTCTTGATATCTTTTTGGATGATTTAATCGGATTTGAACTGCTGTAGTTAACCATAAATGCTCTTGGGAAGTTCAAGAGGTTGTCTTTCTTCGAGATGACCTTTGATCTACCCCTCGTTTCTTCCTATAAAAGGGGACTATTCCTATATTCTTTGTGCAACTCAATTCTTTATTAACGAACAAATGGCTTCTTCTCGTGAAAATAGTGGTGACAACCTTCTTGAATATGTTGCCCATCTTGAGGAGGAGGTTAGGAAGGCTCGTATCCTCAAAAGGAGGGTTGCCTCTTTAACCGTGGAGGCTCGCCGAGCTGCTGAGATGGACGAGCGCTTGGAGGCCATGGAGAGTGAATATCAGAGGTCTCTGATCGACAATATTTGGGCTCGTGCTCGGATCAAAGAGCTTGAGGCTTCTAGAGATAGGCATATTGCTTCCAAGAGAGCCTACAAATTGGTCCTTAAGGAAGTGTATGCTCGGTCTAAGAGGAAGCCGAGTGACGAAGCAGGCCCTTCTACGAAATGATTTTATTATTTTTATTGTACTTCCTTTATGTTGACTGCCTCTTCTGTAATGAAGTATCAATCAATCAATAAAGACTTCTTTTTCTTGTTTATATCTGAATTACTTTCCCAATGCAATTTATTTTGACTGCGCATGCTTGTGGCTTCTTTAATGACTTTTCTTGGGCCTTGTGTTTGACCTTATCCACTGGATCTTCTTAATCTTTGTATCTAGGGACCACTGGGATTTCTTGAGCCCTGTGCACAAATCTTATTTTTTATATCTTAATATTGTTGCACTTTTTCCAGATTGACACGTGCAGAGGCTTTTCGAATTCTACCCTCTTTAAATACTGGCATGAATCCAAGCGTTTCTTCTCAACAGACGCCTCTTTTAATAACGAATGGTTGCAACTCCCCACTTTAAATTTCTCAACAGGCGCCTCTTTTTAATTACCCATGTTTTCCAGAGTCTTTTGACGAACGGTTGCACTTCCCCACGCTAAACCTTCCTTAATTTATCTATAAATACCTTCTTTAAGATATGGATTTCTTCACAATCTCCCCCTTATCTCTCTTCATTATATACAGAATTTCATCCCATAACTCCCTTAAAATGGAAGGTTCTTCAACCAAATCTGCACTGGTCTTGCAAGTGGAGGCTTTTGAAGCTTCATATGGCAATGCACTAAAGCTGTTGAAGGATGCTGAAGAGGAGTTAAAGGTGATGCGTTATCACCATACCGAGATGGTTCGAGAATTGACTTGGCTAAGATCCGAGCTGGATTATTGTCGACGTGCTCGTCGGGCTCTAGTCGAAGAGAATGAGGTGTTGAGGGGGAACCCGACACTTCGGGACAGGGATGTCTCTGCCGGGCCCTCTCATCGATACCGATCGACTTCCCCTAGCCTCGCCCTTTTTCTTTTCTTTTTATTTCTTTCAGTTTTCTTCATTTCTTTGTCTTCTTCTTATCTGTTTTTCTTTTTCTTCTGTGCCTCCTCTTTCTTTTTCTTCTGTGCCTCTCCCATCACTCTTTTCTTTTTAATACTCTGTTCTCTTCTTTTTCTTTTTTCCTTTTTCTCTTTTTCTGCACCACTACGATGTAACAATCAACCCTGTGATCCTAAGGGTTTTTTGCTACTTCTAGGGTTTTTGTCATTTTTCATTTGTCTCTTCTTTCTTCATTTTTCACTTCTTCTTTATGTTCCTCTTCATCTTTTTCTTCCTCTTCCCCATCGCCGCCAGCTAGCTTGGCCTGCTGATACAGTCGATCTTCTTTGTATGATCTTTTGTAATAGATTTTCTCGGATGTAATAGATATTTTTCTCGGATGTAATTGATTTCCTTTTTGATGTCCTCTGATGTAATGGTTTTTTCTTTTGATGTCCTCTGATGTAATAGTTTTTTCTTTTGATGTCTTCCGATGTAATGAACAGTGATGTATCTCACATTTATTAATGAAAATTTCCTTTCCCCCTTTATATTGCACTTCTTTTTATATTGCACTTGTGGTTTGTCGTTTTTCTGGAATGTGGACCTTTGAATGTCTTCTCTTTTTATTTCTTGTTGTACGGTAATATCATATGGCTGTAGACCTTTGAATGTCTTCTCTTTTTATAGGTGCCTGCTCCCATGCACATGTCAGATAATATGCATGCTCCCAAGCACCTGTCAGATTATATGCATGTTTCCAAGCACTTGTCAGAAAATATCATACTATCTTTTCTCTATAAATACTCCTCTTTTTTTCTTTAGTAGTTACCCTCTTTCTTCTCTTCTTATTGTTGGCTTTTCCCCCATCTCCTATTTTCTCCTGCACTATAGCAATTTCCAAGAATGTCTGAACCTGTGGTGAGATATCATGCTCAGATGAAGGGTCTGGATACTGAGGTATCTCGTGTCCGACGTCGAATGGGAAGGCTTGAGAAGGAGTACGGCATTTTGGCCTTAAGTTTGTTCGGCTCTCATCCCGAAGAGACAGTGAAGTGGACCGAGATTTCGGCCTTGAGTCGTCAGCTCGATCACTTGTTGTTTCAGAGAAATCATCTGGCCAACTCCTGGTATGATGCCGAGGAGATTTGGGACCATGCTCAAGACGAGTTCGATAACTCCCCTCAAGGCCTAGCTAACATGATGGTTAGGAATGCTCGGCTCGAGGAGCGCGTCATGGTTCTCACTAGGGAGAAATCCGAACTTTCCACGGAGAATGAAAATTTGGTTGCCATGAATGATTCCTACCGAGCTCGGTTGAACTGCTTTGCTCGTTTTGCTTTCTCTCGGTCTGGCAGTTCGGTTTTTCCACCCATTGATCCCTAGTTAGATTGGGCTGGTTTTCTGATGTATTTCCCGTTTTGGAACTTGTATCTTCTTTTGTATTTGAATCAGATGTATCTTTTCGTATCTCGTGCCTTTCTTATGAACCGTTTTAACGCCTCGTACTTTGTGCCTTTTCGTTTTTTGTACCCTTGAATTTCTTTATAAATGCTCCCTATTGCCTGTACTTCATTATCCAATCTCCTTTTCTCTCTCTTGTTTCTTCTAACTTGCTTTTGTTTAAGATGGCTCCCATCACTAGATCTGCCTCCAAAAAGAAATCCCTTATGGAAGAGGAGCCTACTTTTTTGCTACCTCGTCCCCCTGGTTTCGGGGAAGAGGATTTGACACCTCTTCAGCTAAAAGAAATTGAGATGTCGTGGCTGAAGCACGATCTCAAGTGTGCTCAAACCGAAATGAGGCGGTTCAAACAGTACTGGCAGGAGGAGAGCGCTGCTCGTTTTGAAGCCGAGCAGAAGTGCAAGTCTCAATCTCATGCTTTAAAACAAGTGGAGATTGGCATTTCTCATTTAATTAGGGAAAAAGAGCGTCTGGAGGAGCTCTTGGCGAAAAAGGATGCCGAGGAAGGTGGTAGTTCTAGGGCTCAGAAATAGAGTATTTTAGTGTTGGAAGTTGTAAGTTTTATTTTTCCCGTTGTAACTGGTTGTTTTCCCCTTTGTGAATGAATAAAACTTGTGTTTTGCAACTCGATCCTGTCTATTTTATTTGCTTTGCCTTTATATTGATCTCATTCGATGTCCCAGTATCGGACACCGAGCACGGTGCACCGTGGTTATCCCCCCGGAGAGCGTTGGTAGACTTGATGCTTAAATGCCGTCGAGCTAGGAACGGTCTCCGTCCACCTTGTTTGGTGTGATTTTCGGGTAAGACACTGTATTGTGTCGAGGAATTGAGTCGGAAGACATCCTCGGTTTGGTAATATTAGTGGCGTATGCTGGAAGCTTTTCATGGTAGGGTCCACTGGCCGTTTATTTAGGTGTAATGATGTGAAATGTCTTGGTTAGTGGGATACACTACCTGACGTGGCAAGATCTGGAGCGTTTATCTATCGAAAATAGCAGCGGTTGTGGACTTTTCTATGGTTGGAAAGAAGGTAAACCTCTATCACACGAAAGGACGGATATTATTTTATTCTTTCTGTGGCTCCACTCCTTTAACTGTGCTAAGTAATCCCTTTGATTTTTATCTCATAATTTCCTGAAAAAATATCTCTTATTTTCTCTCTCAAGGGTTTGTTATTCCTGCCAAAAAATTTCTTGCCTCTCCATCTAGGGTTTCGCCTGATTGCAGATAGATTTGCTGCTGTTCTCGCTCGCTCGCTCGTGAACATGACTGTAAGTATCTTCGTATTTTGTGGGTTGTTTGTTTGGATACCTCGGTGATTAGGATACGTATTTGATTTGTGGTTGTGGTCATATATGGTCTTGGTTGTCTATATAGGTTGTTGAGTAGTGGTATTTCTTTCTGTATAGGATATTTGTTGGTTTGGTGGAAAACGTTTAGGGTTTCTATCAATTGGGGTGGGGACTTGTCGTGTCATGTGTTTTTGGTTAGTATTTTGATGGAGTTGTGATGATGTTTGGATAGGAAATTCTGACCCAATGCCTGGCCCAAGTTGGCCCATTTGTGGAGGAAGATTTTAAAAGACTCGCCGGAATACCGGACAACATACATATTCGGTTGCCTGTCTCTGATGAGGAGGTTTTGGGATTCGTTCCTGCCGGTGAGGTAGCTGTGCGTTCCTCGGCCTTCTTCACTGGGGGTCTTAGACTTCCGTTTACGAAGTGGGTGGCTTCGTTTTTTGAAGCCGTCCAGATAGCTCCTGCCCAACTGGCTCTGAATGGTTACCGGACCTTGATCGGCATTCAAAGGCTGTCGGAGGTATCGGGGATAGACATTGAACTGAAAGATGTCTTCGGGGTCTACAGTTTGAGTTTCGAGCGCCGCAGTTCTTATTTGAAGACATTACGCGTATTCTCCCGGCTGGTAATTGGGTTGCCGGACACCAACAAAGAACATAACCTTGGTGTTGTGATTGCGTCCGGGGAATGGGGTTGTGCAGGACACCAGATCCCTGGACCTGTGACCATGGCTCCTGCTATTCCAGACCTCGGCGCTCCCAATGTTGAGGCTCTCTTAGCGCTTTGGAAATGGTGGGGGCCTGGGCCTACCAAGGATCCGGCAAGCCGTTCTGCTTCCCTGCTGCTTGGTTACCCTGCGGGGCCAGTGACCAAGGGGAATCCTGCGCCCTAGATACCTAAAGAGCCCGAGGAGGAGTTCGTAAAAGTTGTCAGGGCTCGAAGCGCTGCTTGGGGGGGAAAAAGCTCATTCGTTCTAAGCGCCGAGCATCGGACCCCGCTGTTGGCACCCCGAAGAGGGCTAGAGGGGCTGAGACCTCAGGTAATGTGGAGGTTGCTGAAGCTGGCAGGGGTGTGGAGGTGGTTGCTTCGTCCCAAGGTGATACCACCGAGGAGACTGCTGCGAATCTCGATGTAAGTGTATTTGTTTTTGTGAATAGTTGCCTTTTGACTCGGTTGTTCCCTGCTTTATATGTCATCTTGTTTCAGTTTTTGACTTCTTCATTGGTTACCCTTGTTCTTGCCTGGTTTATGGGTATTATTGTGTTTCAGGGGTCGATCGACGATGTATTCGGACATATGAACCTCTTGGTGAACATGGGCGAGGATACGATGACCTTGCCTGTCATCTCGCCTATCCATACTGAGGATCCGATAGATCTGCCCGTTTGCTCGCCCATCCGTACTGAGGAGGCGATTGAGCTTAGGGCCCCTGAGACCGGTCATTTAGAGAAGGACGTGGGGGTGGAAGTGGAGGTGGAGGCCGGCAAGGAGAATGCCGTGGAGGTTGCGGTGGGTGTCGAGGATGAGGCTCTCGAGGGACCCGAGAAGGTGTTGGTGGACGGGGTTGCAATGACCCGTTACATTGATCGGTGTGGGGGTGAATTGTTGGAGCAACCCCGAGTCTTGAGGATGGGGTATACTGCTCTTAAGCCCCTCGTTGTCAAGGATGCAGAGAAGATAGCTGCTCGTCCTGCAATGTCGGTGATAGAGCAGGCCAGTACTGACGCGCTTCGGGTATGTTGCGTATATATTTTGTTATATAAGTCGTGATGCTCTTATTTTGGCTGGTGTCTGATGTTTCTAAATATAGGTTTTCGTGGATATCGTGGTGTTAAGGGATCAGCTGTCAGCACTAGAGGCCGAGAAAGAGAAGCTGATGGCCGAAAATAAAGCCATGGTCGAGGATAAAGCTCAGCAAGTGAAGTTGGTCTCCGAGCTAGAGGCGGAGAAAGAGAAGCTGATGGCCGAAAGCAAAATAACGGCCGAGGAGAGAGCCCAGATGGCTAAGTTGACCTCTGATAATGAGAAGTTGGTGGGAGACAACTTACGCCTGACTGAGGAAGTCGAGAAGTTGGGGTCCGAAAAAGAGGAGTGGGTCGAGAAGCACGACCTTTTGGAAGCTGATAATTTGCTCCTGGCAGAGGATGTAGAGGCCGGAACATCCGAGGTGGCGGCCCTGAAAGTGGCGCAAGCGGAGGATAGGGCAAAGTTCGCAATGATGGCTAACTTCTCCGTCTACTGCGCTCATGTTCGGGCTCTAAACTTTGCGAAGGTCCCGTTTTCGGACCGGGCGTGGTCGGAGTTGGTTTATCCCTGTCCGCAAGGTGCACCTCCTAAACCTCAGGATTGGGCCAATCTTCGAGATGAGGAACTCCCATGGCTGCCGGGACATGCTACTTCGACGGCCCTCCGTCCCCATTCCGGGTCGGCTCCTACGACTCCTCGATCTGCTGCTGCCGTGATTCCCCCACCCGTGTCCCCTCAGGTGGAGCCTTGACCATTTACTTGTAATATTTTCTCTGTATCTTACGTAAAGTCTTTTGGTACCCAAATTATGGGTCTCTTTTGTAACTAGAAAGATATTCTTTTGGGAAGTGATAATATAGGTGCTATGTTTTCTTTCTGTTTGGCTTTCCTTGTTAATTTCCCTGTTTGTGGGTCGTCGTTTTTTGAAGGATGTAAAAACAACTTGTCAGGTACCCGCTAACCCCCTTGCCATGGTGGTCTGGACCTCGCCTAGTCGTAGCGTAGGCGATGTTATAAACGGTCTTGAAAAAGCTAACGCGTCCCTAACTTCTGAACTGGATTCTGCTCGTCGTGAAATCGAGGGTCTGAATATTCATATTTCAAACTTGTCCATTCGATTGCGTGACTTGGGTGAGAAGTTCAGCAAGAAGACCGCCTATTATACGGCAAATAAGGGAAAAGCTAAAGAGTTTCTTGGTGCGCTTCAGCGCTCTCGTGATGAAGCCTGAGGCCGTGTGATGAGCCTGAACTTGGTTCTAGGGGCCGTTTTTGAGGACGCGGATCTGTTGTTATCCTTCGCCAAAGCGTATTGGGCCCGAAGTCGCGCATTAGAGGTGCTTGAACACGTAAAAGGAATGCGTGGTGTTGCCCGGGCAGAGCGCATTGGTGATGCTATGGCCGGGGTAACTGTGACCACGGCTGCCTTGAACCGAGTGGATGCGGTCGTACAGGAACGTTTGGGGACTCAAATTGTCTCGTTGCGAGATATTCATTTCGCTGACGCTGTAGAGACCTCTTCGTCTGTTGCTGGGTTATCGGATTAATGATTGAGTAGCTTGTTTTGTCATTTTACTCGTAGCTTGTATAAAAAATCTTCGTTCTTCTACTTCCGTGTCTTTTCTTTTCTTGCGGATGAATATTCATTTGTTCCCTTCTTCCCCATTTTTTTTTTATATAGGCACATGCTACGACGTCGCACCAGGCTGGTTCTCCATGCCTAGTTAGTCCGGGGCTAGGACCTACTGGGGCTGCCCGGGACGAGATCTCATCTGGTGCGGCTAGTGAAGTGCATGCCAACTGGCCTTACATCGTTTTAATGGGCAAAAACGTCGAATTGCTCGATCGGTGTGCCCGACTTAAGTCCAAGTTGAAAACCCAGGCGTCCTCTTTCCGGGAATATGTTCGTCATGCCGAGCATGTTGTTGAGGTTCAGGAACGTCGTTTAGATCGATATTGGCGTGTAAAGGGAAAATACTTCAGTAAACTAAAAGCGTTGGTAACTAAAGCCAACATGTTGGTGAAGTACTTCCGTCTGTCCCGATCCAGGTACGATGCTTCTGCGGTGATGATCGAAGCTCGTAAGCTTCCTTTCGAAGATGCTCGCCTTAAAGAGGCCTCGGATGCTCACGAGATCGCTAGAGGAGCCGAGTTCTCCGTGCGGCTTAAGACGCTGACATGCGTGGGTGCTCATACGACCAACTTTGATGCCCTCATTTCTGAGGAGCGTTTTGATGGCGAGGAGACCGATGGGGATACGGCTACAGATGACGAAGAGGTTGAGCTCGGTCAATTGCCGTCGTGCTCCTCTTGTAGTAGCTCTTAAATAAATTGCTTTATTGCTGGTTGTATCTTGTTGCCTCCGTAATGCGGGCGAGAAATATTTGCTTTATTCTTTTATTCATGCGTCGGATTGTTTTATTGTCCTGTTGTTTCCTTTGACGAGATTGTTGTTCCTTTGATTCTTTTATTTCCTGCATTATTCTTCTAGTTTCTTTTCTGCCTTTAATCCTTGCTCATTGGATCAGTTGGTACCTGCATATGTTTGAGTATTCCTAGGCATTCTTTTAGACACGCCATGTTGGGAATTTCACAGTATTCCTAGGCACTAAGGCCGTTTGGGAATTTCATAGTATTCCTAGGCACAAAGGCCGTTTGGGAATTTCATAGTATTCCTAGGCACAAAGGCCGTTTGGGAATTTCATAGTATTCCTAGGCACGTCTGCCGTTTGCGAATTTCATAGTATTCCTAGGCACAAAGGCCGTTTGGGAATTTCATAGTATTCCTAGGCACAAAGGCCGTTTGGGAATTTCATAGTATTCCTAGGCACAAAGGCCGTTTGGGAATTTCATAGTATTCCTAGGCACTTTGGCCGTTTGGGAATTTCAGCTGCATTTGTTAGACAGCATGATAAGACATTTAATTTATTCAAAAGACAAAAGACAATGTCATTAAGCAGGAGTGGTAAGGTAGCACCTGTACTTGTATGTCTATATGTAGTACTTCTTTAGGTTAGCCACATTCCAAGTATTTTTCTCCCCTCTGCTGTTTTCGAACAGAACGCTTTTGAGTTTGTAGGTAACCGGGCTTGTTCTCTTGATGATCTCGTATGGTCCTTCCCAGGTGGGGCTTAATTTGCCATGTATTTCATTGCGGGTATAGACCGTTACTCGTCGCAGCACCAATTCTCCAACCATAAACTCCTTGGTCCCTTTCACCCTCTTGTCATACGTTTACTTAACGCCTTGTTGATACTTCGCTAGTGTAAGAGCTGCTATCTCTCGTTTCTCGTCTAGCATGTCGAGTTCCTCTCTCATTCTTTGTTCATTATTTCCTTGCTCGACTAAAGTTGTTCGTAGTGTGGGTAGCCCGATTTCTGTTGGTATGACGGCCTCGACGCCGTATGCTAAGCTGAACGGGGTTTGTTTGGTGCCCGTCTTTGGTGTAGTTCGGCACGACCATAAGACGTTGAGTAGCTGCTCGGGCCATCTCCCCTTTGCTTGTTCGAGGGTTGTCTTGATGCCGTCTAGTATGGTTCGGTTTGATACCTCTGCTTGGCCGTTTCCCTGTGGGTATGTTGGCGTCGAATAGAACTTTCGGATACCGAGTTCTTCGTACCAAAGCTGCAGCTTGGCTTCTTTGAACTGGGTGCCGTTGTCTGCGACGATGGCGTAAGGTATACCGAACCTAGTGATGATGTGCTCCCAGATGAACTGTTTGACATTACTGGCTTTAATTTCGCGGAGAGGTTTAGCCTCAACCCATTTGGTGAAGTAGTCCGTTGCCACGATCAGATATTCGAAGTTGCTGGGCGCTTTGGGAAGCTTCCCTACTAAATCAAGTGCCCATTGTGCGAATGGCCATGGTGCCGATACCGGGGTCATCATAGATGATGGGAGCCGAGGTATCTTGGCAAATCGTTCGCACTTGTCGCAACTTTGGACGTATACATCGGCGTCTCGCTTGATATAGGGCCACCAATATCCTTGGGTGATTGCCTTGTTGGCAAGGGACCGCCCTTTGATGTGTGCTCCACAGGATCCTTCGTGGATTTCCTCCAAGACTGGTAGCTGTATTTCGGGCCGGACACACAGAAGATGGGGTCCTCGGTAACTGGATTTGTACAGTTTGTCGTCGTCGAACAGCCAGAAACGAGGAGCCTTTCTCGTAATTTTTAGTGATTTTATCTTATCTGCCGGGAGGGTTCCGTTTCGCAGATAGTGAATCATGTCGTCCATCCAACCTGGTTCGTATTGTACTGACGTTATTCGGTCTATTCTTTTGGTTATGCTCGGGGTCGGCAGTAGTTCCACTGTGATCGACCGAGTGTCAATTAATGTTAATGTCGAGGCTAGGGTGGCCAGGGCATCGGCATGTGCGTTTTCGGTGCGATTGATTCTTATTAACTCGCACTGTTCGAAGGTGGCCATCAAGCTCTGAACCTTCTCTTGGTAGAGGATCATTCTGTTATCTTTGGCTTGGTACTCGCCGATGGCTTGATTCACGATCAGCATTGAGTCGGAACTTGCAGTTAAGTGGGAGCATCCGAGGGACCGGGAAATGAGCATACCGTTTATCATGGCTTCGTACTCTGCCTCATTGTTGGTAGCTCGGAAACCCAGTTTAATGCTTTTCTCTATGATCACTCTCTCTCTAGACTTGAGGACGATCCCTGCTCCTGATCCGTCCTTGGTGGCTGATTCATCGACATGTATCTGCCAGTGTGATTGTGGGGACATAGCCGTAGGCTCGTCATACCCTTCGGTGAATTCCGTGATGAAATCGGCCAAGACTTGTCCCTTTATGGCATGTCGGGGTGCGAACTCGATATGAAATTGGGATAATTCGACTCCCCATGCGGCCACTCTGCCACTGATGTCGGTCCGTCGAAGCGATTCTTTGATATGGAATTTCGTGTATACTTGGACCTGATGAGCTATAAAATAGTGCGGCAACTTCCTGGTCGCGACGACCAATGCCAAGCACAGCTTTTCCAAGGGTAGGTAACGTGTTTCGGCTTCGACCAGAGTTTTGCTGACGAAGTAGATAGGGAATTGTTCGCGACCTTCTTCTCTTAGGATAACCGCGCTCACAGCTGTAGTGGAAACTGCTAGGTAGCATGCCAGAATATCTCCTTTGTTCGGCCTGACTAGCATTGGCAGCGTCCTTAAATACTCTTTGAGGTTGTTGAAGGAAGCTTCACATTCCGAGTCCCACACGAATTTTCTATCCTTCTTGAGTGATTCAAAAAATGGCCGTCCCTTGTCTGCGGATCGGCTGATGAACCTGCTCAATGCGGCCATCATTCCCGTGAGCTCTTGTACCTGCTTCTTATTCTTGGGCGCTGTTAGGTTCCGAAGAGCTGTGATCTGATCGGGATTAGCTTCTATTCCTCGTCGGCTGACCATGTGCCCCAGAAATCTCCCTTTGCTGATGCCGAATGCACACTTGTTTGCGTTGAGTTTCAGTTTGTGCTCGCCCATCGTTTGGAAAACGTCTCTAATATCTTGAAGGTGGGATGTAGCCTTTTCGCTTTTGACGACCATGTCATCTATGTATACCTCCATTGTCTTCCCTATATGATCTTGACATACCTTTGTTATCATCCTTTGGTATGTTGCTCCCGCGTTGCGTAGGCCGAACGGCATTACTGTATAGCAATAGTTTCCCAAAGGCGATATAAACGACGTCTTTTCTTGATGTTCGTGGGCGAGGGGGATTTGGTGGTACCCTGAATACGCGTCTAGGAAGGTCATCCGTTCCGCTCCCGCAGTTGCGTCCACCAGTTGATCAATTCTTGGAAGGGTAAAGTGGTCCCTCGGGCAGGCTTTGTTGAGATTGGTGAAGTCTATACAGACTCTCTCCTTTCCGTTCTTCTTGGGGACGACGACTGGATTGGATAACCATTTTGGATAGAAGACCTCCCTTATGGCTCCAGCCTCTAATAGCTTGTGGACTTCAGCAATTATAGCTGCTCTGTGCTGTACAGACACTTTTCTGCTCCTCTGAGCTATCGGCTTGCACTCGGCGTCAACACTCAGGTGGTGACATGCCGTTTTAGGGTCTAGGCCTGGCATGTCTTTGGGACTCCAGGCGAATTTATCAATGTTGTTGAAGAGGAATGCTTCTAACTCTTCGGATTCCTGTTTTGGAAGGTCATCACCGAGGAGGAAGTAGTGCTCCTCGTCTGTGCCCGGGATATACACCTTCCTAAGAGTTTCTCCTACTTGTTCTTCAACAACCCTCTCGGTTTTGGATATGTGGTTGATCAGCTTCTTTGTGCTGGTGGGTTGTTCGACAACGCTCAGCTGTTTTTGAAGGGCTGCGGTAATGTCCTCACAGCGTCTTGAATCTTCTTGACATCCTCTGGCTGTCTCGATCTCCCCCCTATCATTTGGGTATTTGACTTTTTGGTGGTAGGTTGAGGGTATGGCCTTCATGGCGTGCAGCCAAGGTCGACCCAAGATCGCGTTGTGGCCGGAGTTGTCGTTAACCACTAAGAACTCTACGGGAACTGATACGGATCCCGTAATGACACTTATGACGATCTTTCCCAACGGTTTAGTCGTCTCGGAGATGAACCCGATCAGTGTGACATCGGTAGGCTGTAGATCTTGCAGCTTGAGTTCCATCTTGTCGAAGAGTTCTCTGTACATGATATCACAAGAGGCTCCTTGATCGACAAGCACCCAGTTGACCGTGTCAAGGCCGATTTGAACACGGAGGTTGATGGCGTCCCCGTGGGGGTAAATCACCCCTTCTTCGTCCAGATCCGAGAAGGAAATGGGCGGATGTCGTCGTGGTGTGCATTGTCGTTTGGAGGTCGACACCTGTGACGCCTTGGCTACCTGGCCAAAGTGCGCCAGTTGCCGTTGTCGCGATCGTTCCCCACCCGTGCCCTTGGGTCGTGACATATGAACGACGTTGATTGTTTTGCCTTGCCGGTTGTGTGACGACCCAGATTTCCAGGAAGGAAATTCTGTGGTGCGGTATTGTGCGTCAGTCCCACATCGCCCAGATATGAGAGTACTCGTGTGGTATATAAGCTTAAAAGGTCCATTTCCTATCAACAAGGCCTTTTAAAGCCGTGCGGCACAATAGCGAGGACGGAACTCCACAGTTAAGCGTGCTTAACTTGGAGTAGTACCAGGATGGGCGACCCCCCTGGGAAGTTGTGCCAAAGCGGACAATATTGTTGATACGGGCGTGACGGTTCGGTCCGTAGGGCCGGGTCGTTACAGGTGGTATCAGAGCCTCTATCTGGCCGGAAATGTGGGGACTAGCACGTGTGTGTATGCCCCTGAAGGACAACGTGCCCGACGAGGACGTCGTGCCTAAAGGGAGGGTGATTATGACGACCCAGATTTCCAGGAAGGAAATTCTGTGGTGCGGTGTTGTGCGTCAGTCCCACATCGCCCAGATATGAGAGTACTCGTGTGGTATATGAGCTTAAAGATCCATTTCCTATCAACAAGGCCTTTTAAAGCCGTGCGGCACAATAGCGAGGACGGAACTCCACAGTTAAGCGTGCTTAGCTTGGAGTAGTACCAGGATGGGTGACCCTCCTGGGAAGTTGTGGCAAAGCGGACAATATTGTTGATACGGGCGTGGCGGTTCGGTCCGTTTGGGCCGGGTCGTTACAGAATTGTGACGACCCAGATTTCCAGGAAGGAAATTCTGTGGTGCGGTGTTGTGCGTCAGTCCCACATCGCCCAGATATGAGAGTACTCGTGTGGTATATGAGCTTAAAGATCCATTTCCTATCAACAAGGCCTTTTAAAGCCGTGCGGCACAACAGCGAGGACGGAACTCCACAGTTAAGCGTGTTTAGCTTGGAGTAGTACCAGGATGGGTGACCCTCCTGGGAAGTTGTGCCAAAGCGGACAATATTGTTGATACGGGCGTGGCGGTTCGGTCCGTTTGGGCCGGGTCGTTACAGATGGTATCAGAGCCTCTATCTAGCCGGAAATGTGGGGACTAGCACGTGTGTGTGAGCCCCTGAAGGACGACGTGACCGACGAGGACGTCGTGCCTAAAGGGAGGGTGATTGTGACGACCCAGATTTCCAGGAAGGAAATTCTGTGGTGCGGTGTTGTGCGTCAGTCCCACATCGCCCAGATATGAGAGTACCCCTGTGGTATATGAGCTTAAAGGTCCATTTCCTATCAACAAGGCCTTTTAAAGCCGTGCGGCACAACAGCGAGGACGGAACTCTGTAACGACCCGGCCCTACGGACCGAACCGATACGCCCGTATCAACAATATTGTCCGCTTTGGCACAACTTCCCAGGAGGGTCGCCCATCCTGGTACTACTCCCAGTTAAGCACGCTTAACTGTGGAGTTCCGTCCTCGCTGTTGTGCCGCACGGCTTTAAAAGGCCTTGTTGATAGGAAATGGACCTTTAAGCTCATATACCACAGGGGTACTCTCATATCTGGGCGATGTGGGACTGACGCACAACACCGCACCACAGAATTTCCTTCCTGGAAATCTGGGTCGTCACAATCACCCTCCCTTTAGGCACGACGTCCTCGTCGGGCACGTCGCCCTTCAGGGGCTCACACACTCGTGCTAGTCCCCACATTTCCGGCCAGATAGAGGCTCTGATACCACCTGTAACGACCCGACCCCACGGACCGAACCGTCACGCCCGTATCAACAATATTGTCCGCTTTGGCACAACTTCCCAGGGTGGTCACCCATCCTGGTACTACTCCAAGCTAAGCACGCTTAACTGTGGAGTTCCGTCCTCGCTGTTGTGCCGCACGGCTTTAAAAGGCCTTGTTAATAGGAAATGGATCTTTAAGCTCATATACCACACGAGTACTCTCATATCTGGGTGATGTGGGACTGACGCACAACACCGCACCACAGAATTTCCTACCTGGAAATCTGGGTCGTCACAATCACCCTCCCTTTAGGCACGACGTCCTCGTCGTCCTTCAGGGGTCCACACACACGTGCTAGTCCCCACATTTCCGGCCAGATAGAGGCTCTGATACCATCTGTAACGACCCGGCCCCACGGACCGAACCGCTACGCCCGTATCAACAATATTGTCCGCTTTGGCACAACTTCCCAGGGGGGTCACCCATCCTGGTACTACTCCCAGTTAAGCACGCTTAACTATGGAGTTCCGTCCTCGCTGTTGTGCCGCACGGCTTTAAAAGGCCTTGTTGATAGGAAATGGATCTTTAAGCTCATATACCACAGGGGTACTCTCATATCTGGGCGATGTGGGACTGACGCACAACACCGCACCACAGAATTTCCTTCCTGGAAATCCGGGTCGTTACAGGTTGTCGGCTCCCTCAATGGCCAGTTGTTTGCCTTTATTTCCGGCGCCTTTGATGAACTTGGCCAGGTATCCCGCATCGCCCCACAGGTTCATTTTCCACCGCAGGTTACGACAGTGCTCGGTGAGGTGTCCGTAGTCCTCGTGATAGGCACAGAAAAGTTTGGGGTCTCTATGCTCAGGGGGGGTAACGAGCGGCTCTGGCCGTGAATACCAGATTTCTCTGCGGATATTCTTAAGGATATCTTCAGCTGATAGGTTGAAAGAGTATCTCAATTCGACCGGTTCGAAGCTCTTTTGCTTTTCCCTTCCCTGAAATCGGCCTTGTTGTGACTGCTTGGTTGGTATAGGGTAGGTGAGCTGGAGGGGTTTATGTTCGTTGATCGATGTTGGGTATGCAATCTGGAGCGGTTTGGGCTCAGGTTCTCGTGGTCGCTCTACCCTGCTATGGACCTCGGGACCTTTGCCCTTTCTGGTCGATTTGAATGTTTCTCCCTGGTTATTTCTAACTCTTTTGCGACCCACCTGTGCCTCTCGGACCGATTCTCTTCTTGGTAGAGTTCGGTTGAGGATACGCAGTTCGTCGTTTTTATCGGTGAGGTGGGTACAATAGGCTAGCAGGGAATCAGTGGTCGGAAAGTTTTTGCCTATGAACTTCCTTCTCGCCCAATAGCCATTAGGGATGGAGTTGATAAAGTTCTGGATGGCTATATTATTGGCGTACTGTGGAATCTGGTTTGCTACGTCGATGAAACGTATGCAGTAGTCGTTGAGCCTTTCATTTGGCATCATCGTCATTTTCAGAAGGGTTTCAATGCTAACCTTCTTCTTCCGATGAGCAGCGTATCGGGTGGAGTACGCTCTTAGCAGCTCCGCCCAGTCTCTTATAGAGCCCCGTGGTAAGTTATGGTACCACGACGAAGCCTCTTGGCCCAAACTGTTTTTGAAAAACTTGCACATCAGTGCATGGTCATCACTCCACAGCTCCATCTTCGTCTTGCAGTGCCTCAGATGGTCAATGGGACAACTCCTTCCATCATAGAGCCTGAACTCGGGGATGACAAACCCCACAGGATTGCGGTACCGCATGATCTGTTCGGTACATGGGGTTTCTTGGCATACGTTCCAAGCCTGTTGGAACGCTTCATCCGTGGCTTGGTAGGGGGGGTGTATCCCCCCTGATGTGGTGGTGGGCCGTATCCTCCCCCGATCATGTGTTCGGGATACCTACCGTCCTTCGGGTTTCTGTCTAGGACATGTTCCGTATGAGCGTTTGGGTGGACGAAGGTTGGAGGGATTGTTATCGGGACGTTGCCCCCTTGATGGGGCACTCCTGTATTTGGTCGCCGGCCCGCCGCTTCCAAGGCGGCCCTATAGGCGGAATTTTCCGCTTCATGATGTGGATCTTTGTCTGCATTGGCAGGTTGGGTACCCGGCAGTATGATGCTGGCTGCTGCCATGGCCGTCATACACGCTACCAGCTGAGCTTGCAGCTGGGCGTTGTTCCTTTCATCAGCTAGCGGAACGATGTGTTGTACTTCCACCGTGGGTGGTGTAATCATCCTTGGTGGGTGAGTCGGTAATCGGGACAACTGTTCGAGTTCATGATCTTCAGGCATACCAAGCCGGTGAGCTTCGTTTGTTTGTAAACGGGCACCAGAGTTGACCGAGGCTGTTGGCAAAGGGACTCTTGAGCTCGGTCCTGCCTGGGATCCGGGTATGCGTCTTCTTGCGCGCCTTAGTACGGGCAAGGCTTGTTCGTCTTCCAAGGACGTTTGGTATTCTTCGACGATCCCTTCAAGCTGTTGGGGTTGTTCGATCGGTTGTTCTTGGTGGACATTGGAGGTTGTTGGTTGGTTTCTGGACTGGATAGCGTCGTATCTATCGCGGATGGCGAGTAGATCGTCGAGGTCTTGTTGGCTAATCTGCACGTGTTGGTTATTGGTTTCTACTATCTCGGGATGGGTTTCTTCTACATTGGTCACCATTGTCGCTCGTCTGGTAGAGTATTGGTATTCGAAGTCTAAGCTAGTTGGGAACTAGATGATTCCTGGAGACGACGCCATTTGATAAAACCATAACTTTTGGCGGTGGCGTTAGGTTTTTCAACGATATAATATTGAATATATAATAAATGATGAACACTTCTTGATCTTTATTGCTATTCGGCAATTATCCTTGTTCGGATTACAATTTCCTTCTTACAATCATGCTCGACTTAACTATTTGATCTCTCATCTTAGTCTTTCTCCTTCTTCTTCGGTACTCGGCTCTTTCTCTGCTCGGTTTGTTTCTTGATGTGATAAGATTTGACTAATTTCTCTCTTTTCTCTACTTCTCTCTATATTTTTTGGATAGATTTTCCGGTCCCTTTCTTAGGGGGATATTTGGCTATTTATAGGCAATTATGCCTCCTAGGATGTTGACAAATGTATCCATCTTATGGGATTTTTCAGACATGGGTCCCTATTTAAGTGGGCTTGGGCTTTTTTGTAAAGGGGGGATAACCCATTAAGTGTTGGATACCTCGTTATGATATATGGGCTGTTTAATACCCGAATAGAGTATTCAGGTCTAATTTTTATGTTCTATCAAGTGCTCCCTGACTTCCTCGGTGTGGTTTCCATGTCGAGGGAGTCATGATTGGTCTGTCGAAGAGATTACTTCGGTCTAGCTGTTCCCTATGTTTCATTCGACGAATGCCCCTATTTATAACTGATCCTTGGGACCCATTTACTGTCTTGGGAACTTGCAAATTTATAACTGATTCGAAGCTTGCCAAAGGAATGGGAACCGAAGGTCACCGCAATTCAAGAGGCGCACGATATGAACACCTACACTCTTGATGCATTAACGGGCTCTCTCCTCACTCACGAAATCACCCTCAATAGTCACAAGCCAATCTCGAAAAAGAGGGAGATAGCTTTCAAAGGAACCACTTGTGACGAAAGCAATGAGCTATCCAATGACGACGAAAATTCTAGGCAAATCATTCGAATCGTCAAAGAAATACTCAAGCTAAAAGACCACCGCAAACATAAAGGTAAATCGTCAAATAATTCAATTTATTCTAACGATTTTGTTTGCTATACTTGTGGCAAGGAAGGACACATGGCGAGAGATTGCGTCATGAATCGCAAGAGCAAAGGCAAGAAGAAGATATCCGCTTCAAGCTCTAGCGATAGCTCCGACCAAGATGAAGTCGCTCACCTTGGTTGCTATATGGCCATGGAAGACAACCATGAACAAAGCCTCTCATCCTCAAGCGGAAGTGACAACGATGAGGTAAAAGAATTCTCCCATGATGAATTAATTCATATGTGTGGAATTTATTCCGAAAAACTTCCTAAGCTTGTAGAGAAGGTTAAATCTCTTAAAAGGATAAATTCTTCCCTCAATGAAGAAATAAGATCCTTGAAAAGAGATAAAAATGAAAATGAGTCTATTCCAACATCGTCATTCTCTTTACATGATATAAATGACGAAAAGGAAGACTTGAAGGACAAAAACAATGATCTCGTCATTCATAATAAGTCTTTACAAACCGAGATCAATTTTCTTAAAAATGAAGTATCTAGACTTACTAAAACTCTTTCAAAACCATCTTCTTTAAATTGTGATTTATTAAAAAATTTTGAAGAGTTAAAGGATGCTTTCGATAAAGTTAAAAGCAAAAACAAGGTTTTGAGTTCTCATGCTTTTAACTTAAATGACAAGGTCAAGGTTTAGAAACCGAGAATGAAACTTTGAAAACCAAAAACAACGAGCTTGTCATTTCTATTGAAAAACTTGACTTAACAATTTCAAAGTTTTCTAAAGGTAAAACCGTTTTAGATAACATTTTGAGTTGTCAAAAAGATTTCAATGATAAGAGCGGTTTAGGTTTTGATTGCATTGGTTCTACTTCAAACAAAACCCGCTTCGTTAAAACCTCTAATATTTCTACAACTCCTATTCCACCTAAACAAGAGGTTGTTTTTACTAAAGGGAGTACTTCCAAGATTTTTCAAAAATCTTTTAATGATAGGAAAGGTATAGGTTTTAAAACCAAAATGGATACTCCGAAAAACCTTTCCAAAACTTCGTATAACTCTCGTTATACTAAAAAGTCTAGGCATTGCATACATTGTAGTAGAAGTGAGCATAATTCTTCTAAATGCCCAAATCGCTTTCATGTTAGTAGAAGCGATTTGAAATGGGTAGTAAAGACCCGAGCCACTAACAATGTCGGACCCAAAAGAAATTGGGTACCAAAGGACAACACTCGTGTTGTAGGTATCTCCATCCAAAAGGAGAAAATCAACAAATGGTTGACAACACCGGTGAAATTCGTGGAAGTCAAGAAGATCGACTCCACCATAAAAAATGAAGTGCCATTAATCGACAAAGGCGGAAGGCATACCAACAAATGGTACCACCTATTTGGACTTGGCAACGCTCAATGCAAATGCCATTAGCGAGCGGCCTCGACATCACATATTCAGTATACTCTAATCTTTAATATTTACATATATGTGATTAGGTGGGGCATATGCATCTTTATAACATCTTTCATGTCTTGGTTTTTCGTTAAAAACCCTTCACATTACCCCATATTTTTTTGCATTTTGATAATGCCAAAGGGGGAGAAAAATGATATACTTAGAGTTAATGCGTTTTGTTTATGTTGGCCCGTGTGCGGCTAAACTTAGAGGGGGGGTGAATAAGGTTTTGACGCTTTTCGCCTAATTAAAACTTAAGTAGCAACTAACAACCCAACTAATGCAATTTTAAGCTTAAGCGTATTAATAAAGTTAATGGAACGAAATAAATACTAAACGCAAACAAGATAATAAGCAAGAGTATAAGTTGCGGAAAGTAAAAGTAAGGGAAAGAAAATGACACCGTGATTTATAGAGGTTCGGCAAACGGCCTACGTCCTCTCCTCGGTACTACCGAGTATTTCACTAAAAATAATCTTCCCGAATTTTACAATTCCTATCGAGCTCAATCAATCGATTGGCTCACCCTCTACCCGAGTTTCCTATCTCTTGATACAAGTGCAAGCGTACACGTCTATTGAGTCAACGACTCCCCCTCAATCTATGAGTACCCGAATGAAAAGACCTAGAGCTTTTAAGCTTCACTTGCTTACAAAGCCTCTACCCGATCACTCGCTCACAAATGAGTTTATAAAACACTCGATACAATTTTGTTACAATAATGTAACTACACTCACTATTCTAATTGCTTCTTAAAAAGCTAATTGGTGAGTTGTTGATGAAGATCGAGCTTGAATCTCTTTCTCTTTGATTTTCCTCTTTCTCGAATATATATACACCAAAATGGTGATATTAGGGTTTTTAATTGAGAGAGGTTTTAAGGATGATGATGGTTAAGCTTGGTGAGTTTTGAGAGAGATTTGAGGTGGTTTATATAACAGCAAAGTCTGTTTTTCTGGGTTATGACCGTTGGAGGTAGTTGAGGCTGTTTTAAGCAATTTTCCAGAAAAAGCTGAAAAGCTGTTTTTGAATTCTGTAGAAAACGATCGGTCGTTTTCTACAGTCGATCGATCGTTTTCAGAAAACGATCGGTCGTTATCAGAGAAACGATCGGTCGAATTTTCGACCTGCTCACTGGAAGAATTCTGTACAAAAACGATCGGTCGTTTTTGTACAGTCGATCGGTCGACTGTTCTTCTGGCAGTTTTTCGGTCTTTTTCGAAAGCCCATAACTTCTTCGTTTTAGCTCCGAATTTGGTTCCGCTTGAACCTATGGCTTCGTTATCGAATGCTCTATCATTTAAAGACCTGAAATATACGTTTTCTACCTTTGGACAAGACAAGCATTATATCATTGAAATCGTAAAATCATTAAACACATAATCAACGTTATAATCAAAATCATTATTCATTTTGATTATGACAAACTAATGATGATTTTACAAGATACAAGAAAAATATCTCCTCCATGTTAACAAAACGCATTACACCAAATATATCATTTTTCTCCCCCTTTGGCATTATCAAAATGCAATCAATAATAAAAGATGGGGTTAAGTGAAGGGTTTTTTTTTAAAGAAAAAACCAAAACATGAAAAATATAAATATGATGCATATACCCGACCCAACTAATCACATATATGTAGATATTATAGATTAGAGTATACCGCATATGTGATGTGGAGTCGAGTCTGCTTTCTAATGGCATTTGCATTGAGCGTTTCCGAGTCCAAATAGGTGGTACCATTTGTTGGTATGCCTTCCACCTTTGTCGATTAATGGCACTTCATTCTTGACGGTGGAGTCGATCTTCTTGACTTCCACGACTTTTGAGGGCGTTGCCAACCATTTGTTGATTTTCTCCTTTTGGATGGAGATACCTACAACACAAGATTTGTCTTTTTGTACCCAATTTCTTTTGGGTCCGACATTGTTAGTGGCTCGGGTCTTAACTACCCATTTCAAATTGCTTCTACTAACATGGAAGCGATTTGGGCATTTAGAAGAATTATGCTCACTTCTACTACAATGAAAGCAATGCATAGATTTTTTCGAATAACGAGAACTATGCGACTTTTTGTATGAAGTTTTAGAAGTATGATGAGCGGTTTTGGTTTGAAAACCTAAACCTCTTCTATTATTACAAGAGTTCGGCAAAACTCTTGAAGTGCTCCCTTGTTTAAAAACAACCTTTTGTATAGGCGGAATAGGAGTTGTAGACACGCTAGAAGATTTGACATAGCGGGTTGTGCTTGATCCAATAGAGTTGGAAATGAAACCCAAACCGCTTTTGTCATTGACATCTTTTTGACAACTCAAAATTTCGTCCAACACGGTTTTCCCTTTGGAAAACCTTGAGATTGTTAACTCGAGTTTTTCGACCATAATGACAAGCTCATCGTTATTCTTTTTCAAAGAGTCATTCTCGGTTTTTAAAAACTCGTTTTTATCTTTTAAGTCTTCCTTTTCGTCATCAATTTCATTAAACGAAAATGATAAATTGGAGCTAGACTTATTTTCAATTTTATCTCTTTTCAAGGATCTTATTTCTTCATTGAGAGAAGAATTTATCCTTTTAAGAGAGTCGACCTTTTCGACAAGCTTAGGAAATTTTTTGGAATAAAGATCGCACATATGAAGTAATTCATCATAAGATAGATCATTTACCTCATCGGCTTCACTTCCGCTTGTGTTGTCGCTTTCGCTTGAAGACGATTGGTTTGGCTCATTGTTGTCTTCCATGGCTATATAGCAACCAAGGTGAGCGACTTCATCTTGGTCGGAGCTATCGCTAGAGCTTGAAGCGGATATCTTCTTCTTGCCTTTGCTCTTGCGATTCTTTATGCAATCTCTTGCCATGTGTCCTTCCTTGCCACAAGTATAGCAAACAAAATCGTTAGAATAAATTGAATTATTTGACGATTTACCTTTATGTTTGCGGTGGTCTTTTAGCTTGAGTATTTCCTTGACGATTCGAATGATTTGCATTGAATCTTTGTCGTCATTGGATAGCTCATCGCTTTTGTCACAAGTTGTTCCTTTGAAAGCTATCTCCCTCCTTTTTGAGATTGGCTTGTGACTATTGAGGGTGATCTCGTGAGTGATGAGTGAACCCGTCAATGCATCAAGAGAGTATGTATTCATGTCGTGCGCCTCTTGAATTGCGGTGACCTTTGGTTCCCATTCCTTCGGTAAGCTCCGAATCACCTTCGAAACCATTTCCTTACAAGACAAAGACTTACCAAGAGATGTTAATCCATTAGTAATAGTAGTAAATCTAGCAAGCATGTCGGAAATAGTTTCACCCTCGCTCATTTTAAAAAGTTCGTAGTCATGAACTAAAAGTTGGAGTTTGCAATCCTTAACTTGGTTAGTTCCCTCGTGCATAACTACTAACTTATCCCACATACCCTTAGCGGTTTTACAAGCGGAAATTTTGTTGTACTCGTTAGGAGAAACGGCACAAACAATAGTATACATCGCTTTAGCATTAGTAGAGTAGGCTTCTAGTTGAGCATTATCTAGGTCCTCTACGGGGATTGGGTTTTCGCTATTTTCGTGTTTGGGAGCGGAATATCCTACTTTAATAATCTTCCAAAGATTAACATTATAGCTTTGTAGGAACATGCTCATCCTATCCTTCCAATATGAATAATTTACACCATCAAAAAATGGTGGCGTATTGGGTGATGATGCAATGCCGGAAGTGAAATTAAGGAAGTTAGCCATCGGGATCTTAACTCTAGAATCGTTAGATTCCTATATGCAAGAATCTTGGCTCTGATACCAATTGTTGGCCCGTGTGCGGCTAAACTTAGAGGGGGGGTGAATAAGGTTTTGACGCTTTTCGCCTAATTAAAACTTAAGTAGCAACTAACAACCCAACTAATGCAATTTTAAGCTTAAGCGTATTAATAAAGTTAATGGAACGAAATAAATACTAAACGCAAACAAGATAATAAGCAAGAGTATAAGTTGCGGAAAGTAAAAGTAAGGGAAAGAAAATGACACCGTGATTTATAGAGGTTCGGCAAACGGCCTACGTCCTCTCCTCGGTACTACCGAGTATTTCACTAAAAATAATCTTCCCGAATTTTACAATTCCTATCGAGCTCAATCAATCGATTGGCTCACCCTCTACCCGAGTTTCCTATCTCTTGATACAAGTGCAAGCGTACACGTCTATTGAGTCAACGACTCTCCCTCAATCTATGAGTACCCGAATGAAAAGACCTAGAGCTTTTAAGCTTCACTTGCTTACAAAGCCTCTACCCGATCACTCGCTCACAAATGAGTTTATAAAACACTCGATACAATTTTGTTACAATAATGTAACTACACTCACTATTATAATTGCTTCTTAAAAAGCTAATTGGTGAGTTGTTGATGAAGATCGAGCTTGAATCTCTTTCTCTTTGATTTTCCTCTTTCTCGAATATATATACACCAAAATGGTGATATTAGGGTTTTTAATTGAGAGAGGTTTTAAGGATGATGATGGTTAAGCTTGGTGAGTTTTGAGAGAGATTTGAGGTGGTTTATATAACAGCAAAGTCTGTTTTTCTGGGTTATGACCGTTGGAGGTAGTTGAGGCTGTTTTAAGCAATTTTCCAGAAAAAGCTGAAAAGCTGTTTTTGAATTCTGTAGAAAACGATCGGTCGTTTTCTACAGTCGATCGATCGTTTTCAGAAAATGATCGGTCGTTATCAGAGAAACGATCGGTCGAATTTTCGACCTGCTCACTGGAAGAATTCTGTACAAAAACGATCGGTCGTTTTTGTACAGTCGATCGGTCGACTGTTCTTCTGGCAGTTTTTCGGTCTTTTTCGAAAGCCCATAACTTCTTCGTTTTAGCTCCGAATTTGGTTCCGCTTGAACCTATGGCTTCGTTATCGAATGCTCTATCATTTAAAGACCTGAAATATACGTTTTCTACCTTTGGACAAGACAAGCATTATATCATTGAAATCGTAAAATCATTAAACACATAATCAACGTTATAATCAAAATCATTATTGAACTCTAAGTTCAACAGTTTAAATGGAGGAGATATTTTTCTTGTAAAATCATCATTAGTTTGTCATAATCAAAATGGGGGAGATTGTTGAACTTAGAGTTCAATAATTAATTTTGATTATGACTTTAATAATGTTTTTAATGATTTTACGGTTTTACGATTTCGATGATATAATGCTTGTCTTTTCCAAAAGAAGAAAATGTAAATTTCAGAATGCCAGAAAGATAGAGCACAGAAAAACGAACCCACAGGTTCAAGCGGAACCAAAATCGGAGCTAAAACGAAAGAGTTATGGGCATTCGAAGAATAGCGAGAAAACCGAGAACTGCCAGAAGAACACGACCGATCGACTGGACAAAAACGACCGATCGTTTTTTTGTCCAAATTCTTCCAGTGAGCAGGTCGAAAAAACGACCGATCGTTTCTCATAAACGACCGATCGTTTTCTGAAAAACGACCGATCGACTGTAGAGAACGATCGATCGTTTTCTACAGATTTCGAAAACAGCTTTTCAGCTTTTTCTGGAAAACAGCTTAAAACCTCTGAAAAATAGCCCCAACCACTTCCAACGGTCATAACACAGAAAAACAGACTTTGTGACCATATAAACCTCCCAAATCTTTCTTCAAACACACCAATCCATTATCCTAAAACCTCTCTTAATCAAAACCAAAATTATCACCATTTTGGTGAAAATATTCGAAAAAGAGGAAATTAAGAAGAAAGCGATTCAAGCTCGAACAACAACAAAGACTCACCAATTAGCTTATTTAGAAGCAAATAGAATAGTGAGTGTAGTTACATTTTTGTAACAAAATTGTAACGAGTATTTTATAAACTCATTTTTGTGAGCGAGTGATCGGGTAGAGGCTTTGTAAGCAAGTGAAGCTTAAAAGCTCTAGGTCTTTCATTTCGGGACACTCATAAAGTGAGGGGGAGCTTAATCGGTCGATTAGCTCATTAGGATTGTAATATCCGGGAAAAGAATTTTTAGTGAAATACTCGGTAGTACCGAGGAGAGGACGTAGGCGCGTTTTGCCGAACCTCTATAAATCACGGTGTCATCTTCTTCCCTTAAACTTTTATTTTCCGCAAATATTTATTCTTTCTTGCTTTCTTTTGAATTTATTAACGATTATTAACGCGTAAGCTTAGAATTGGGTAAGTTGGGGTGTTAGTTGCACTTAAGTTTTAATTAGGCGAAAATCGCCATAAAACTTATTCACCCCCCTCTAAGGTTTAGCCGCACACGGGCCAACAATGATGTAATATTTTTTATTAAAAAAAATATTTTTAATTTAATCAATATGAAAAAGATAAATATATTACTTACAAGATAATGATGTAATGGTTTTGTCTATATTCTACTTATTTATTAGTGATGAAAGTTCATTAATTAATTATTTAAAGTGACTAAATGTCAAATATCAAATATTATTACATTAAACAAATTGTCAATCACTCTTATCTAGCTTGATAGCACCTTGTGAGAAATAGTGTTAATAAGGGATGAGTTAGGGTCGGGACCCGACCTGTAAATGTTTAACCCGTATCCCGACACGATTACTTTTGAAAGTGAAAAAAAAATACAGATCCCGACCCGACAAAAGTCGGGACCCGACCTTTTTGGGACCCGAATTTTCGGGATCCCGTAGGGTCGGGATAAATTTATCCCGAATCTCCCGACATATTTTTTTTATTTTACGACGACGTCATTTTTTATTAGCAATTTTCATTTAAAAAGTCTAAACATGCATGTTATTAACACGAAACATAATTATAGTTTAAAAATAATATTCCTAATAAATAAAAAAAGAAATTAACATTTAGTAGAAAAAATAGTGTGAAAGTACAAATAATGGAATAGATAAAAAAAATAATACGTTTTTTATCAGATTATTTTAGTATTTAGTTTTATTCACACAAACAACAATTATCATACTAAATGAGATACATTATAATTATAATTTTTATAATCAGAAAATAATAATCATTTATCTTTCTTAAAAATAACAATATAATTTTTTAATTTAATTATATTTTTTATTTTAATAGTTTCATATATTCAAAACTATAAATCTATATTTTACTTATATAATTATAACTAATATATAAAACAAAAAAGGATTGCAGCTCATATGGTAGAGTGTTTACATTGTATGTTAGAGATATAATGTTTGATTCTCAATCATTTGCATTTGATATAAATTAATTTATATTTTTAAATAAAATATAAATTAATTTAAAAAATCGGATCAGGTACAGATCGGGACACGGATCGGTACTGATTTCGAAAGTTTTTCCCAACCCTTGTGCTAATGCAAAAAACTCTATCAGCCGAATCAATGTATATCAACTGCACCAACTGTAACAATATAATTTAATCCTTCAAGTCATTCGAATATTAGATATAACCACTGTTTTAAAAAAACTCGCAATGTTGCGCAACGTTATGCGATATAGTGGTTTTTGAAAGAAAAACGCAATGCTAAAACGCTATTTGGATGGAAATACGCTAAATTCGCGCTATATAAACGCTATTTACGCTATAGCGGGTGCAGTCCAAAAAAAAAATTTATTTTTTTTTCAAAATTTTAATGAAATTATTGGAGTTTAAAGAGAATCAAATCTCAAAACTCTTGCAAACAAAGTAAATACTCTGGCATCTCAAGTATAATCATTTTTTGATTATTAGTTACAATTTTTTATATATATATTTAGTTAATTTTTATTAGATATTTTGAATTTAATGTTATATTTATATGTATTTAGGCAAAAAAAATACACCGCAAAGCGCTATGTTGCAATGCTATTTGCGCTTTTAGCGTTTCGAAAAAACGCTACGGTAACGATAACGCTATTTAAAACACTGGATATACCATATATCAATTCCCCACAGTTTTAAAATAAAACTTAAACGTCTAAACAAAACCTTAGTATTCTCGGACCCCATAAATATTTATCCAGTCGATGTGGCGTACCACCCTAAAGCAAAGATTTCAATAGGGTTTTTAAAATTGTTACAACCATCCAATAATTTATTCATGTGCTAAAATTCCCAATTGAGAATACTCCTCAACTAGGCCATTTAAATTATTGCCCAGATGAAGGAACTCGTTCTAAGTTTTAACATAAAAATAGATCCGCGTTGGATTCATTAATTTTTGCATAACTCAAACAAGCCCCAATGTTGTCACAAGCCCAAATTTTTTTCGTTCTTTCTTATACTTGAAGAAGTAGCTCACCCGGACACAACGGTGAAGCCGACGACCACACCCTAGAGTGACTTTGTGGTGGCGGAGGCTACGATGCCCTCTCTCTTTCTCCCTGTCCCTCGGTCTCATATCTCTCCTTCTTTCTTTGCCAACTTCCTTCTTGTGTCTCTGACCCTCTTTAATTGTTCAGGTTGCCAAAATGAGTTGGGTTTGTAAGGTTCCAGCTTTGGTTTCGATTGCGTTCTTGGTTACGAGGGTTGGCCGCAGACCCGCAGTGGCTAAACGGTTGTGAATGTGGTTATGTGATGGCGATAGTCGTGGTGATGCATGCAACAACCATGACAATCATGACTCTGAGTCTGACCAGCAAATTGTTTTTTAGGATGCATCGAAGAACGACTAATTTAGATATAATAGTTTTTGGATTCGTTGGAGTTCTTCGTATTTGTACGAACGAGTCACAAAACATCATAATCGTTGAAGTTAATGTACATATATATGATAACAACCATAATTAATATATCTCATGTTTTCGGAATTTCTAGCTAAAACAGCACTTCGACATATCCTATGTGACGAAAAATATATCTTTTCTTGAATACTCTACTAATTAAAAGAAATTCAGACTCATTTACAGTACATGAGTTTGTCTGATAGCAAATGATGAGCAACAAGTTGGCTAATCATTCAATTATTGAGTAACAAATTGGCTAATCATTCAATTATTAAAATGACATATAACGATATCAAGAATTGAGAAAATTTAACATATTTAAGACTAGATATAAGATAGTTTTAGATATAAGTAAGAAGATAGTCAACTGTTAAGATAGTTTTAGATATAAGTAAGAAGATGTTAATCTATTTATCCCTAATTCTACACTAACTAGAAAACACCACTTTATTCGCGCCTTACTTAAAATAGTGTATTCGTGTCTATGATCTTGTATAATACTCATAATAGTAAATAACCTGATTGAGTTTAAAGGAGATAATACACTACTTCTTGTATATATACAAGTAAATAACACTACTTCTTTTGCTTATAGAAAACACTTATTACTTTAGAGTATTCTCAACAATATTGCTTAAACGCTTCACTAGCTTGTCCAAATAAATGACACATCAATATGTTCTAACCCATGTTTAATAAGCCCAAAATTATGGACATATACACAATATCTGTACAAATATGGACACAATGTGTAGAAATATACAGAATGGTTTAATATTATTTTATTGATAAACAAAACCATTCCCGTTTCCTCCACGCTCCTCATCTACACCCCAATATTGTCCAATTTTCGTTAGTAATCCGTCCTCCCTTTCTTAAGGTTAGAGGGGAGTTCATTTTTTTGGTTGGAGACGATGACAACGATGATCTCTCTGTACGTCAGATCTCGATTCGACTAATCTTGTTTTCTCCTTTTTCTTTAGATATAAGTACTCTCTTTTCTCACTTTGTCTTCCTGGTGACTACCCGAAAGACAAAGGGTTAGTATAGAGAATATGGACTGAATTTATAAACAGACGGTTGGGAATGCTTTTATACGCTTTATTGAGGAAGCAGCGTAGATGACTCTGAGTCAGAGTGACTCAGAGTTCACAGCCATTGTATATTTCTACAGTACATTTCATATTTTAACTATAACAATATCCAATGACTATAAATTCTGAGTCACCTACGCTGCATCCCTCTCTGGTGTATATGAATAATGGTTTGGCATTAAAGCCAGGATGATGATAGTCAAAGCTAGTCTAACATATTCTAGATACCCCTTGTAAAGGCCTAACCGCCAATTAACATACACGATTTTTATTTAGTGGGGAATATTTACATAAAATGAATATTAGTTCCTTAGGAAATATGAGAAAGTTCCAGGAAAAAGGAACAAATTTCTCAAGAGTCAACTAATAAGTTCTTCCAGAATAAAGCCAGCTATCTATGAACAGTTTCATTGACATTCATAAAAAAACATGTAGTAGTAATTAGTTATCCTAATTTTATTTATAGTGTTTTATTGTCCACACCAACTAAAATTATGCATGATAGTGTATAGAATGGTCATGGTCCATTGGTCCTCATGGATGTACACAAACTAGTATACGAAGTAAAATCAAAATTCTTCTATTTGAAGTTAGACTAATCCTAAAAAGCTTCATTGACTTTCAAATTAAACATGAGTTTTGTCCTAATTTTATTTTTTAATTAACTATATATATATATATATATCAGTAGTGTTATCTAGACTAACTAAACGTAAGCATGACAATAGAGACCTTTGTCATGTATGTGAAGGTTCTTCACATGTGTCATTTAGCCTAACAGAACAAATGTTTGGAGGTGCATGCATTCTCATATATATATATATATATATATATATATAATGAAATATTTTACTTTTTTATATGGATAATTAATAGGTGACTTACAAATGGAAGGAAAAGTCACAGCAGTTGAGCGATGGCTGCTGGATGATATGAGAGTGTAGAAATTAAAGAGTGGGGGATTAGTAATTAAGATTGCTTATAAAAGTGCTAGCTCATACTTACACTAATTAAAAAAAAATTAATATAGCAACAATTTACTTTTTGTAAACAGTTAGTAAGTGAATGCCGTTAAATTTTAATAACAGTTTAGCAACAAAAATCTATCGCTAAATTTTAGCAACAGTTTAGCAATAAAAATCTGTTGTTAAATTTAACGACACTCAGTTTACCATCAGTTTAGCAATAGACGGTCTAACGAGAAACTGTTTTTGCTAGCGATCAGCTATTGAACTTATACATTATTAGCCTACATTAGTTTCAGTTTTCTCACATCAACCTTGAAATTTAAAAGAGTGAAGGAAATAGTCACACTCTTAAAAGAACCTTTTTATGTTGAGAGCTACATCCGATTTTTGATAATGAAGATCCGAAGAAGGACTAAGTAACTGATTTTAATATGCAACTAATAGAAACCTGATATTCCGAAGCGATATGCAACACCCTCCTATCCCAATTTGACAAAAAATTGATTATATTTTAGCAAAAACTATCCAATTAATTAGAACAAGTTGCCGCCTCACTAATAACATAAACTTCTATACATAAATTTACAATCTCCCTTTAAGAAATAGGGCTTTGACATTAGCTAGAGCTTCCATAGTTTCTTATTATTAAGGTCCAAACATTTCTCAACTCGTTTGAAACTTTTTCTTACAGTAATAAACATACCAATATATAAATAATAAAACAAACCGTACTTAATTACCAGTAAAGGAAGCAGAAAACAAAACGGGAAACAAAAATGTGACACGTGAAATAAAATCTAAGATTAACACATGAAATAATAAGACACGGAAAATGAGAAGCGAAAAACGAAAAACGAAAAACGAAAAACGAAAAGCTTTATATTTAAATGGGAAAACTAGCTTCCGATCAACTATGAATCAAACAAACCAATCGATCCTCGAAAAATACATGAGTAAAATTGATCTGGACTTGAATTGTAAGAGTAGAAGTGCAATAAGACGAAAGCTAAAACTAAAAGAGACGCGTTGGCTTCATAATAATTTTTGTTTTTCTTAAATTGACTTTGAATAAGTATTCGGTCTTTATTTCTCCACTGGAATATTACATATAATACACGGTTTCCCTTTCTTCACTAATCAACCGACCTCAGTCCACTCTCTACCCACTCTTTTAGGCCACCAAATTTTCACTCAAAAAGCTTACAAAACGTGCTCCACTTCTTGCTTACGTATCCAATGAATCATTATTTTAATTTTTGACACCATTGGTACAAACCTTTTGATATAAATCTATTTTTGAAACAAAAAAAAAAGTCAATTTTTGGTTGCATAGTTTTAATTTGGTTTTATTAGTCATTTAGTCCATTGATTGTAAGATTTGGTTCCTAATCGCATAACATAATGACAATCATGTCACGAGCGGGGCCAGCATAAGTACTTATAAACCAATTAGAGTCTCCGTCCAAAGCTGAATCATTATAACATTTATAAGTACGATGAAAGTAAATACTTAGCCATGCACGACTACTTGACTTGAGATTTGTTAATAGATTTTGAGCACAAAAACTATTTTTTATTTTCAATATTGAACAGTGAGCACCTACGTAAATCTAATAAAACCAAACCCGACAGACAGATTTAATACAATTATTATGAAAATAATATCACATTTGAAAGAAAGCTCGACCAGTTAAGAATACTGACGAACAATGTACTTAAACGTTATGAGTGTTGAGTTGGTTCCACAAAAAAAATATCAGGATATATAGCAACAATTTATTTGTATTTCACTATACGAGTTGTTGAAATTTAACAATATTATAGTAACAAAAATACCAAGTGTTGATAACCGTTATTGAATTTATAGTAACAAGTCGTATACTGTACAGTACAGATCAGTTTTTGCTAACCAATTATTTTCTTGTAGTTACACAAAGATGTGTTAGCTAATTCCATGTTATATTTTTTTGTTTTTAGCTTTTATCAACCTTCAAAGCATTGTACCAATTATAAGGATCAATTGGATTTCTTTCTAAAACTATGGAACTTTCTATTTTATTACATTCTCAAATTTAAATTGATCTCTAAATATTTCACCGCCTTCCACTTTCCTCACACTTGTCACGCACCTTCCCCACCTCCTTTATATATATATATACACACTTCCACATTCTTACTCAAAATATCATTCTAACCATTTTCAACACTTCTCCAAACTCAAACCTCTCTTCAAACCTACTTGGTACTAAATCAGTTTAAAGCCTTTAATTTTCTATTATACAAAAAAAGAAGAAAGAAGCATTTTTAACCTAAAGATGGCACTAGAAGCACTAAACTCCCCTCGAATCCATACTCAAAACGCCACTGTTTCTTTCGAGTCATGGGCTAAAGGAAAGCGATCAAAACGTCCACGTGTTGAGAGCCCGCCTACCGAAGAGGAATACCTCGCCCTGTGTCTCATCATGCTCGCCAGAGGCCGCTCAGCTGTCCCTGAGCTCCGTCATATCACCGCCCCGTCACCTCCCCACCCCTCCACATCATCGTCGTCCGACACAACAAAACTTGGATTGTACAAGTGTAGCGTGTGCGACAAAGGGTTCGCCTCTTACCAGGCGCTTGGTGGCCACAAGGCTAGCCATCGGAAGTCTGCTAGCAGCGCCGCTGAGAGATCTTCAGACTCTGCCGCCGTTGTCACAACAGCACCGACAGGGTCTGGGAAGACCCATGACTGTTCTATCTGCGGGAGGGGGTTCCCAACAGGACAGGCACTCGGGGGTCATAAGCGACGTCACTACGACGGAGGCGCCAACGCTGCTAGCCATGGTGGCGTGACATCGTCGGAAGGGGTGGGGTCGACAAGCGTTAACAAGGGGTTCGATTTGAACATGCCGGCTTTGCCGGAGTTTTGGGGAGGGTTTGGTGAGGATGAGGTGGAGAGTCCACATCCAGTTAAGAAGCTAAAGTTGCAATTCTAAGTAAAGGGGTGGTAGATTCATACATATACTTTGTAGTATAGGGACCTTTATGTAGTGGTTTTATTGGGAAATAGAGTTACTACTTACTAGCTATATGGCTTTATTGTTTGGGGTTTTTGGAATTTGTTTAATTACATTGTTTTGGTGTACATACAAATTGTAAGTTGTATTACTGTGACCGTGATAATGAAAATTTCGATTTATTCTTTAAATTAGTTCTCCTGTTTTTCCATGCTCTGAGTAAGATAATTATTTTGTATCACACTTTAATTACTTACTAATGTTTGATACTAACATGTCTTGAAGAAAATTAACTAAAATATCAGTGAAAACATATCCAAATTATGAAATTACCATAGTAAAAACATATCGAAAGTATGAAATAACCATCTAAAATAGTTACTCCATAATGATGTGTATTTACGATGGGATGATTTGAATTCATTATTGTCCCTAATCACCACCATTATATGATTATTATCGGAAAGAGTACTAGAGCACGTATGTGTACTACTGTTTGTAAATGTTTATTTTCCTTTGTGCTTAAACTTCAAAATTATTTTTACAAGTCAAATGTTGTGAACATCTACAGTAGCAAAATGCGCTGTATTTTATTGAACAAGTTGTATAGCTACTTGTGTTTCATAATACAGCTAACATATGTGACGTGGATAGTAAATTTTATTTATTAAGCACCACAAAAACATGACTCTATACTCTATAGTACAATATGATATGTCCACATCATATATATTCAATATTCAACCGCGTATATATATATATATATATATATATATATATATATATATATATATATATATATATATATATATGTTGAGTGAATCATACGAACTTACTAAGTTTGAAGTTTTTCATGTAAAAGCTAGCATAGGCTTTCTTGTAAGTTGATGGATAAAGATTTTGACTGTAGATCAATAACAACCGACGAACAATCTCATTCAATTTTATTAATAGGGGATCCACCCACGGGCGAAGTCAGGATGTGTAAATGGGGATGCCAAAATATATGTACAAATAACATATTTTTATGGGTGGTGCCAAATCTATACCTAAAAAGAAATTGTACTAAAAAAAATTGCGTCATTTGAGATTTCTAAAATTATGAAAGGTGCCGTGGCACCCGATCGTCCCCACTTAGCTTCCCCCTGGATCCACCTAATGGTGGTTCGTGGTTATCTTCAAACAAATTCATGCATAAGTGGGCTAGTCTAAAATATTCTAGTTCATGGGGACCAATTCGAAAGCCAGCGTAACCATAATCTAACCGTCCAAATAACCAAAGTATTGAAAACTTAAAAATAATAATTAAACCAACCAATTTATTAAAAAAAAAAAGGCAAAACTTTGCACTTGGGAACATATAAATAAATCATATATTCATGCTATGTTGGTCAAAAAGAATAAACAACTTCTACCATTTTTTTCCTGATTTTTTTTTAATATTCAACCATGAATATTATAACAACTGCGTTTGTTTTAATATATATAATTATGATTTATAAGTTAGTGGCCTCCTAGTGAGCATTAGAGAACTCAGAGGTCGGCAGCATATACATCAGTTGCAAAAGAAATAATATAAACTTTGTTGCGGTTTGTGACAATTGGATAACCCTTATAGCTAGATTGATCTTTATTACACGGAAGCAGACACGTTTGATATTGACACTAGTACTTCACAACTAAGTTGTGGTTTATATGAACCCAAAATTAATAAAGGTAAAAAGTTAAACAAATTTGAAAAATTCAAGCATGAATTTACTGGAATAGACTATATGGCTATTTTACAAAAATATGAATATTTTTTTTAGGATAAATAATAGTAAAATTCAAAAAAGTTAACAAATTTGAAAAATTCAAGCATCGTACTTGGAAAGTACGAGTTTGTTTCCAGAAAAGCTCTCGATTATATAATAAGGGTTGTATTAATAAAAATTGACGGTATAATAAAGACGTTACTAAACGGGAAAGTAACATAAAACACTGAAAACTTTGTACTTGTGCATGTGATCTGTATTTAAGTAATTTCAGGAGAATTGCTGCAACAGTATTCCCTTTGGGTACTATAAGAAAAAAATATACATAAATGGATCGTATATTAGAAACTCTTAATTATATATGGTAGGAGCTAAGCTATGACTTCATGATAAAAAAAAAAACGTATTCTTTGTAACACCTTTATTTAAAGTTTTAAACTAAACTAACTTGAAAAGAACTGAACCCCAGAACTAGAAGTGTATATTAAACTAGTAGTTGGGAACGTCTGAACTTCTGAAGTAATAATCTAGTTCTCCATATCAGAAATCAGTACTCTTTTCCTCAACAATTACCGGATTCAAATGTACAAATAAACAACTTCTACCATTTTTTTCCTAATTTTTTTTTAATATTCAACCATAAATATTGTAATAACTGCGTTTGTTTTAATATATAATTATGATTTAGTTAGTGGCCTAGTGTGCATTAGAGAACTCAGAGGTCGGCAGCATATACATCAGTTGTAAAAGAAATAATATGAACTTTGTTGCGGTTTGTGACAATTGTATAACCCTAGCTAGCTTGATTGATCTTTATTACACGGAATTGACACTAGTCCTTCACAACTAATTTGTGGTTTACACCAACAGGTCATGTCATTTATATCTCTAAGTGTACACAAGGGGCAATTTTTGGCCGGTCATCACTATTATAATTTTTTTTAAGTTTCAGTCTTTATACATGAGTCACAAACCAGCCATTCAAAAAAGCTTTCTTTTTGTATCAACTCCCATTAAGGCAAGAAGATAAACAAACAAACAAAACCAACCCCTCCCTCCCCCCCCCCTCTCTCTCTCTCTCTATATATATATATATATCATACTATTATTTATGTGAAAAGGGCTTATGAAGCATTGAAACAGTTATTTATAAATAAACATTGATAGTTTTGAAAAATTACTGACACACATATACTATTATTTACAAATAAAACAGTTTTAAATTAAAAAAAAAAAAAACTGAAAATAAACCGTTCCTCCCAAAAACAGTACGTCTCACTTCAATTATACTGCACACATTTTTTCTACACCCACTCTCTCTCCCTCTCTAAAGTATATTTTATGATTTTAAAGTCAATATCACAAAGCAATATGTACCAATTTCTTTATTAAGAATCACATGTATGACAACATTTGTGTTTGCAATAATATTATTACTTATTTATATAATTTTTTTTTTCAATTTTGGTTTTACGGCTTCCAATTTAATTTTCATTCAAATTCTTTGACGTAGTCATTCACTAAACTAATGGAAAGAAATTAAAAGACATGAAGGAACAGAGACCGTATACGAAATACATCACGCATCGCATGGGCACACCCGCTAGTTATTATTTATGTGAAGAGGGCTTATGAAGTGTTGAAATAATTATTTACAAAAAAATCTTAATAGTTTAAAAAATTACACATTAAGGAAAGAGAAAAAATAAAATTCTAAAAGTAGTGTAACTGCTCATATTTTTACCGTGTTGCATAAATTCACACGTTTCACCACGCATCGCGTGGACGTGTTCGCTAGTATATATATATATATATACACCATCAACCTTTGGCCTTTTTTGTGGGAGATTAGACAGTTTAATTGGCGATGATCGCATCGGTAAAAACCTATACATAATATATATATATATATATACATATATATATATATATATTGTTACGATCTGCCCCTCTTCTCCTTTGTCTTTGCTCCGTTCTCCAGCGAGATCTCTATCGCTGCAGCGGATATATACACACACATACATGTACACAATATCGATATATATACACGTTGAGCTTAGAGTTCAATAATTGATTTTGATTATAACTTTAATTATTTCTTTAATGATTTTACGATTTCTCTATTTCGATGATATAATGCTTGTCTTTTCTAAAAGTAGAAAATGTAAATTTCAGAATGCCAGAAAGATAGAGCACAGAAAAACGAAGCCAACGGTTCAAGCGGAACCAGAATCGGAGCTAAAACGAATGAGTTACGAGCCTTCGAAGAACAACGAGAAAACCGAGAAGCTGCCAGAGAAAAACGACCGATCGTCTGGACAAAAACGACCGATCGTCTGGACAAAAACGACCGATCGTTTTTTATCCAAATTCTTCCAGTGAGGACGTCTGAAAAATGACCGATCGTTTTTCAGAAAACGACCGATCGTTTTCTGAAAACGACCGATCGTTTTCTGAAAACGACCGATCGTTTTCTGCAGTTTTCAAAAATAGCTTTTCAGCTTATTCTGAGAAATTGCTTAAAACCTTTGGATAAAACCCTCAACCACTGCCAATGGTCATAAAACATAAAAACAGACTTTTAGTCTATATAAACCAGCCCAATCTCTCTCCAAAACCACCAATCAATATACACATCATCATCCTTCTACCTCTCTCAATCAAAACCCTAAAAATCACCATTTTGGTGAAAATATTCGAGAAAGAGGGAAATAAAGGAGAAAATGATTCAAGTTCAAACAACATAAAAAACTCACCAATTAGCTTATTTAGAAACAATTAAAATAGTGAGTGTAGTTACATTGTTGTAACAATTTTGTAAAGAGTAAAGTATAAACTCATTTGTGAGCGAGTGATCGGATAGAGGCTTTGTAAGCGAGTGTTGCTTAAAAGCTCTAAGACTTTTCATTCGGGATACTCATAAAGTGAGGGGGAGCTAAATCGGTCGATTAGCTCGTTAGGATTGTAATATCCGAAAAAAAGATTATTAGTGAAATACTCGGTAGTACCGAGGAGATGACGTATGCCGTTTTACCGAACCTCTATAAATCACGGTGTCATTTTCTTCCTTAACTTTTACTTTCCGCAACTTATATTTTGTTTATTTTCTTACTTGCGTTTGAATTGTTTAACGATTTTTAACGCTTAAGCTTAGAATTACGAAAGTTGGCTTGTTAGTTGCACTTAGATTTTAATTAGGCGAAAAGCGCCAAAAACCTTATTCACCCCCCTCTAAGGTTTAGCCACACGGGCCAACAATACATATATATATATATATATGGCAATTATGGATGGTCGTAGGTAGGGCTGAGCAAAAACCCGAAAAAACCGAACCGAACAGAAAACCGAAAAAACCGAAACCGAAAAAACCGAACACATCTCGGTTCGGTTTCGGTTTACTATAAAACCGAACCGGAAAAACCCGAAAAACCGAAAAAAACCAGAAAAAAATTAATTGAGGGCTGAAAATTTGAGTTACACATAGACAATTATTATGTTTTGTTATGTATATTTTAATTAGTTAATATTTAATTTAATGATAATTTATAACTATCTCAAATTTTAATAACTAAAAAAATCTAGTAATTAACATTTGAAACTAATGTTTGCATAATTATAAGTTATAACAGTTTCAGAACCCATATGTGCGATATGAAAGAAAATTTTATTATAAATTGTAACTATCTAAATAATTGTGATACTAACTTTTCATTATTAAATGTTGTATTTCACCTTATTTAAACTTTGTCCAAAAATAAGTTGACTAAAAAATACTCATAAATAAGTTTTTTTTTTTTTAATCATTTTACTCATTTTTCTAATAATTAGGAGATGTGTAATTTGGAAATAATATAAAAGATACCAAATTGATAACTTTTTTTTTTTTACCATTTTTACATATTTAAATTAGGAGATTCCCAATAAATAGATTACCAAAATAAACATAATAATTTACTAGCTAAATCTATAAATTGACATATTTCAAAATATAACAACAACAAAATGTATTTTTTTTTAATTAAAACTGGAAAAAAAAAAAACCGAAACCGAATCGAGACAAACCGGTTCGGTCCATAAACCGAAAATCGAAATTTATGTTCGGTTTTGTCAAAAACCGACCCGAACCGACCCAAATTCAGCCCTAGTAGTAGGGTGTGAATACAAGGGACTTGGTTTTTGTCTGTTTAACAGTCTAATTACGTGGGTGTGTCTTTTGTTTTTACCGGAACTGATTATGTAAATTTTATAGAATTTGTTATTTTGAAAGCAGTCACTTAAGTTCGGTGAATATGTGAGTTAAACCCTAAGCTACGAAATCAAGCAAATTCTGACGGTATCTTGCATAAATTGTCAATAATAATTATTGGTACTAATTAAATCAAACAATTTGTAGCCTTTAACACCAAAAGGATATCCCAAAAACACACATTTACGTGTTCTCTAGAATCAAACTTGGTCCTATGTATTGTTATAGTAGTAGAGTAACATCGACAACCAAACACTTTTAAGAACATTTACAACAGAACTTCTATAATGGTTATCTATTTTATACATCAAACCACTTATTTATATTTTACATATATATTGTCTATAAACACAAATTTTCACAACAGATCATAAAAAATACATGTTCAGATTACATATTTCTCTCCAGCAGATCATCTAAAATTCATGTTCAAGTTACACATTTTTCTCTCAAACAAATCATCCATTTGTCTAAAACAAAACAAAAAACATTAGTTTACAACATTTATTTATAAGAATATAATTTAAAAATATAAAAATCATATGCTAATGTAGCACTTCATTGAATTTTGATTAATCTAAAAACATTAGCCGACTATTATCATTTAAATATTCTTTGTCTACCACATTTGTCATTGAATCTTGTAATTTTAATATTTATCTACATATGAAAATAATTAGATTTTTTTTAAGTAGTTTTGTAACTAGTAACGACATGAACTTATCCACTAATGCAATAATTATATGAAAGGCAGGAGGTAGAAAACGACTGGGCCAGCCAATGCATATTTGTACAGTAATGCAATCACATAGCATTTTACTGTAGAAAAGGAAGGTACCTTTTCACAAATGGGTATAATACCTAATAGTCTTTTTTATGTCAATCTTAGTGACATGACGGGTGCTTAGTGTTGTTAATCTCCCATTAAATGGTGTTAATTTTCATACTTGAAGGAGAAGTATGGAGATTTTTGTGGGAATGAAACGCAAAACTGGATTTATAGATGGTAGTTTAAGTTTCCCAGCTACAATTAGTGTCATATATTCTATGAAAAGGTTCGACTTAATAGTAGCACCATGGATATTGAACTCTGTAGTATCAGAAATATCTCAGTATTTGCTATATATTGAGGATGCTAGTAAAATGTGGTTGGTATTGAAAGAAAGGTATTCTCAAGGGAATGAATCTAAATTTTTTTAGTTGCAGTAGAGTATATATTATTTGTCTCAAGTAAATTTGAGTGTATCTGCATATTTTGCAAAGGTAGAAAGTGTGTGGGTTGATTTGAATACCACTACAAAATAATGTTTGATTTAGTGAGAGTTAAAAGTTGTCACAAGACTGTCGCTAATTGAAAAAACTGTCACAAATCTGTCGTAAATTGACTAAACTGTCGCAAAGCCGTCACAAAAACCGTCGCTAATAAGTTCGTAACAAAAAATACTGCCACTAATCCCGTCGCTATTTAATTATTTTTTTTTAATGTACACTTAGCCCTTTACCTAGTTGTACTTGCACTGCAATGAACACATGTAGCTGTGAATTGATGGAAAGTTGAACAAAAGAGAAGAAAATCATTTCAGAATGAACTTTATGATGGGGTTAAATGACTCGTATTCTACTATTATGGGACAAATTCTCTTAATGGTATGTGTTGCCCCTTGCCGTTAAATCTTAGAGTAGATTGAATAAACTTTTAGCCGTTTTTCGCAGAATTAAAATTCTAAGCGCAACTAACAATCTAACTAGTTCTATATATATTTGCGACAATAAATATGCGATGATAATTTATGAATAAATTGAAACATGCGCACAATCACAAATAATATAAGTTGCGAAGAGTAAATAATAAGGCAAGAGATTGACACCACGATATATAGAAGTTCGGTAAGCCCGCCTACGTCATCTCCTCGGTATTAACTGTACCGAGTATTTCACTATAATTTTCTTTCCAATATTACAAATCCTATTGAGCTAATCAACCGATTTGCTCACCGTCTACCCGATGATACAATCTTGATACAAGTGCAAGAGTACACAAAAGGCGAGTCAACGACTCCCCCTCAATCTATAAATATCCAAGTGTTTAACCTAAAATTTTTAACCAACACTTTGGCTTAAAAGGTTCTACCCAAACATTCACTTACAATTGAGCTTATAAGTTTGCTATTTACAATTTTGTTACAAAAATGTAACCACACTCACTATTTTATTGCTTCTAAATAAGTTAATTGGTGAGTTTTTGATGTTGTTTGAGCTTGATCACCTTTCTTCTTGTTTTCCCTTTTTGAACTTTTTTGTTCAAAAATGAAGTTTTTTGTGTTTAAGATAGAGAGAGACTGATGGATGATAATTGGTGTTTTTTGGAGAAGTGTATTTAAAGAACCGAAGTGTCCATTGGTTTATAGATGACCGTTTTTAGTCGTTGGATTTATTATACAATGACTAATGGCTTATTTCCGAAAAAGAGAAAAACAACATTTTTGAAATGGACCGAATCTCGATCGATCGATCGGACTGAATCTCGATGGATCGAGATTTCTAGAAAGTTTTGTACTTGTACTTGTTTCGATTGATCGACATGTATCTCGATGGGGCGAAATTGACTGTAAATTTTTTGAACCACTTTCGATCGATCGGACTATATCTCAATGGATCTAGATTGGACTGTAACTTTTTGGAGCATTTTCGATCGATCGGACTATATTTTGATGGGTTTGAGATTTCTGAACTGATTTTTCTACTTTTTAAAACGCTCGTAATTTGCTCGTTCGGACTCTGAATCGACTTCCGTTTGAACCGTTGACTTCATTTTTGAATGCTATATCTTTTTAAGTCCTGAAATATACATTTTCTCTTCTTGGAAAAAATCAGCATTATATCACCGATTTGTAAAATCATTAAATCATAATCACACTTATAATCAAAATCAATTATTGAACTCATGGTATTCCCTTACATCACTCCACTTTGACAGCCACCATGTACGAGGATTTGGTTTTGAAAATTTATAAAAAAGTTTCCAATTGGAAGGGTATGCTTCTCACTAGTGGAGGTAGAACCACTATGATAAAACATGTTCTCACTACCATGCCTATGCACTTGCTTACTGTTCTAAACCCCTCAAATATAGTGCTAGACAGAATTGAAAAAATCTTTGCTAATTTTTTATGGGGAAAGAATGGTGATATTAATAATCATCACTGGATTGCATGGAAGAAATTTTATAGACCTATAGAAGAATGAGGTATAGGAGTGAGAAGTATGAAGGAATGTATGATTGCTTTCCATGCAAAAATGAGTTGGAAAATGCTTACTGAAAACTCTCTCTGGTCCAACTTTATGCATAAGAAATATTTTACAAAAGATCTAAATTGGCAAAATCCCAATATTAGGTCGGGTCATTCTACTACTTGGAAATTTTTAGCAAAATTTTTCAATAATTTGGTGGAAAATAGCAGATGGCTTATAAAAAAAGGAGATGTTAGTTTCTGGTATGAAAACTGGATGGACAAAGAAGCTCTTTGTAAAGCTCACACTGTGCGAAAAAAAGATCTATTACTTCATCAAGTCATGAAGAATGGGAATCTAAACTCTGAGATTTTTGAGGAATTGCAAGATCAGGATTTAAAAACAAAATTGGCCAAGCTTGATATAAAGCTTAGACATGGTAATGATATAAGATACTAGCCTTTTGCTATGAATGGAAATCTCAGTGCAAAAGAAGCCTGGAAATTTTTCAGGAAAAAACATACTAAATGGAATCTCTCTAAATTTATATGGAACCCTATTTTACCTCATAAAATCTCGATCTTCTGCTGGAAACTATGGTACAATGGTGTCAAAATTGATGGAGATCTAAAGAAATTTGGGATTCAATTAGCTTCGAAATGCACTTGTTGTACTACAAAAAAAAAAAGATATTGTGGATCACCTTTTTGGGGAGAGTGAAATTGTTACAGAGGTATGGGAACATTTCTATAATGTGTTTGGAACAGGCCAAAAAAACTTTAAAGATTGGAAATATTATGTGTATTTTTGGTGTCACAAATTTACGGGTTCCTCCCAACTGGACTCTATTGCCAAACTAATCCCTTTCCTAATCTTATGGGAGGTTTGGATTAGCAAGGTCAATTACAAACACAAGAATGAAGACATGAAAAAGGAGAGTATTATTCTGAAAGTAGAGAAATGGTTGATTGACCTTAATGTTAATATTAAGCCTAAAACGCATACTAAAGAAATGCAGAAAATGGCACTAGAGAGACTGCATATTCCCACCTCTCCTTGTAGGATAAAGAGAATCATTGCTACTAAGTGGCTAATGCCTCCTTCTGGGAAGCTAAAACTAAACATTAATGGCGCCTTTTGCAAAAATACAAGGGCTGCAAGTGGTGGAGGTATCCTAAAAAATGATATGGGAGATATAATCTTTAATTTCTATTGTACTTTAGAGAGCAATTCCGCCTTAGAAGCTGAGATCAAGGCCCTGCTCTATGGATTACAAGTTTGTTATGAACTGGATTTGGTTAATATAATAGTAGAGGTAGAACTGAAAACTCTGGAAACCTGGTATAATAGCAATAAATGAGTTCATGTTCAATACATGAATATATGGAAGGACATAAATTTCTTATTAAATTGGCTAGGGGGAAAAATCACTCATATATGGAGGGAGCGAAATATGGTCTACAATGTGAAAATAATACTTTCTTTCACTTCACAGAACTTCCACCAAAAGTTTTTGAGGAATTTACGATGAATAGAATGGAGGTTTGTAACTTTAGGCATAAATGATATGGATAGTTGATCTAGCCTGATAGAGTGGATGGTTTGACGAGTCCTTTCTGTATTCTTGCTAGATTTCTCTCTGTCTCATTGGACCTTTCTATCTCAGAAAAGGAAGAAAAAGAGTGTCGGATGGAGCAATTGCAAGTCCTAAAATGAAGAACTAAAAGAGATCTATCTGGGGAAGGAAGCAATACTCTCCGATAACTTTACAAATGCAAAACATATTTTGTTTTGGCAATAGTCATATTTTTTTGTACCTACAAGACTTAATGCAGGTTGTTCCATGTGGTAAATGGGTAGAAGTCTAAGTACTCTCTGATAAGTACTATTGCTGTATTTTGTTTTCTAAGTGGTAACAAATAAGTTGCCACTTTTACTTGTATTCTGGGTCTGGTCCCAAATTTAATGGATATGGGATGTTGTCCCTTATTAAAAAAATAAAAAATTATTAAACTAATGGTTCAACAGTATGGAAATATTTGAGAATGATAGTCCTCTTAGGAATATAAATCTGAATGAACAGAACAAGGGTACTATATATCTGTCACAAGCTCAAATGGATCAAATTTGCAATAATCTCAAGAAACAAATGGCTACTGCAGAGTGTTCTAAGAAAAGTTTAAATATGGTCTTCTCTAATATGACAGGTATGTCAGAAATCTTTACCAATACTCTCTATAATAGAGAGGGGGAGCCAGACTATACCTTTGGTATAGTCTGGAAAACTCTCCTCTGTGGAACCATTAGATCAACAGAGAGGCCCACAGACTGTAAGATTCAATGGTGCCACAGAGATAGTTTTCCAGATTATAACAAAAGTATAGTCTAGCACCCCTTGTCCCTCTATAATGTGACTGCAAACATTAGTAGAGATTCTTCAAGTTCTTATAAAGACACACCTTGGGTTATAGATACAATAGTTACAGAACACATGGTAAATAATATTGATTACTTCTATGATAATGTCAGAGTTATTGATACAAATGTGTTCTTGCCTACTGGGGAGAAAGTATAAGTGTCCCATATGGGTAATGTGGTCTTTGATACATGTTTAAGATTGAACAATGTACTATGTGTACCCAAGTTTGGTTTCAATCTAATCTTAGCTAGTAGGTTAACCAAGGATACATCTTGGTGCTTATGTTTTTTTGATGGATTCTGTGTTATACATGACCAGAAAACATGTGTACAATGATTGCCTTCTGAAGTAAGCTGAGAAACAAGGTCTTTACTTACCTCAAAAGGTAATCCCTGTACATATGCCCAATGGAGTCAAAATAAGAGTCTCTCTGGCTCAAGTTACTTCTTTAATATGGCATCAAAGGCTAGGACATGCGGCTTCTCATCAAGTTGACAAGATGAAGAATTTGATAGTAGGATTCAGTAATAAGGATATTAGTACTTGTGATGTTTGTCATTTCTCTAGACAAGATAGAAATACTATTCCTTTATCTAGTATATATTCAATCTAAATAGCCTTTTGAATTGATCCATTATGATTTGTGGGGGCCATATGGTTTTGTTTCTACATCTGGTTTTCAGTATTTCTTAACTATTGTGGATGATCACACCAGATGTACTTGAGTCTATTTGATGAGAAATAAATCAGAAACTGTTGTTTTGATTCCTTCTTTTGTGAATATGGTTGCTACTCAGTTTCATAAGAAAGTACGAGTTATCAGAACAGATAAAGTTACAGAGTTTTTCTACTGGATTATTTTAATTCTTCTGGTATAACTCATCAAACTAGTTGTGTCTCAACACCATAACAAAATAGTTTTGTAAACATCAACACCTACTAAATGTGGCAAGAGCCTTATGTTTTCAGGCTAATGTACCATTAAAATTTTGGAATAATTGTATTCTAACGGTTGCACATCTTATAAATAGATTATCTAGTCAGAAACTTGTCTTTAATATCATGACGAAATGTATAGTCACAGATCAAATGTAGAGAGAGAAAGTGAAATATTATTATCTTTCATCTCGAAATGAAATGAGCTACAGTCGTAGTATTTATACAGAAAAGAAAATATCTATAACTACCAAACTGCCTAATTATTATAGTTTGCAATTAGGTCCCTTATTACAGAAATGTTACAGTAATACTATTGACTAATATAAAACAGGTCCAATAACTTCTACATATAGAGTTTTAAAAATGTAAATATAAATAGTTTAGTGTACAACTTAAACCTTGCGAGTGTTTGTAGAATAGTGGTTAGTATGTCTCCCACAAGTAGCACGTCATGAGATCGATTATTGCATGTCAGTCATTTTTTGCTTTTCTTTTGAAGAGTAAAAAAAAAACATAAATTGGTTGTTTACGGGGATCGAACTTTAGACACGTCCAGTTGAATAGAAAAACTCTACCATTTAACCTACACGTGTAAGTGCATATTTTTTAACTGTATTTTCAATGTTTAGGTTTTATCTTAAAAGACGCATTTTAATTTTGTTATAAATTTACGGCTTAGGTGTTCTATACTACCGGGCCAGCCATAGATCTATAGGTGGAGGCCATATGTCAGGCAGTAAATGCACTAGAAGAAGAAGAGCCGCGAAAATCACAAGAGGCGACGAAGGCGGTGGAAAGGGCGGGGGAGACCGTATGCTTGCTAAAGGAGGGGGTCGTTTGAGCGTTGAGGTAGATTGTGGAGAGTAAGTTCCGGTAAGAGGCCATGCGGGCTCTATATATAGCACGAGCGCAAGGCCCTACGAAAGTTGCACGAGCGTACATTCTGTATTGCTGGTTTCTGCTTTCCTTAATTGTGTGTGTCAGCTTTGTTGTCTAAGTAAATTATTACAAATCCGTTACTTGCGTATGTACGAGAGAACTTGAGTGCTTTTACTGTAAAGTTTTAAAAAAAGATATGAAGTCTGTAATAAATAATACTCCGTATAAAGTATGAAAAAATGACATAAATTCAAAAAAAACATGAAGTATGAAAAAAAAGGACAAAAATAGAAAATTGTACAAAGTTTGAAAAAACGCTATGAAGTTTGAAAAAAAAAAGGTATGAAGTCCCGAAAAATAATGGTATAAATATACTCGGGTATAAAGTTAATAATAATGATACAGTATATATAAAGTCCAAAAAAAAAAGTCCAAAAAAAAATATAAACTTTGAAAAAAAAATGTATGAGTTCTCACAAAAATAGTATAAAGTCCGAAAAAATGGAATGTATTATAAAAATAAGACTGAAGTTTTTTAAAAGAAGATACAAAATGGCGATGTCTAAAGTCGCTTTTAGTTGGGAAAAAAACACTTTCCGCCATATCCCATATTTCTTGCTAAAACTCTCCAACCAAACCCCATCTCTTTTCCTACGGTTCGAAGTGTTTGTACAAATATAAATATGTGGATTGGGAAAACGATGTTTGATTTATCTCTACCAAGCTTCTTTTCAAAAACCTAACAAGCTGTGTTCCTGACCAATTAATTGAGACGTTAAGGACCCATTTTATTTGTATTACAACACATCAGATGCAATAATTAATATTCTCAAATTGTACATGTATATACCAGCTTCTTCTGGAAAAAATGTCCCAACCTTTCGGGATATGCCTGGTTACCTGAATTTCAAAAATACCAAATAAAATGGCGAAAAATTAAATACCCGTAAAGTTAAAAAAATCTCAAAACCAGTGTCTGGTTTGCATGCCCAACTTATCATCAATTTACTTTCGAATCTGAATTTACCGTTCATGTACTTAATTATCTCTTCTTGTAAAGACATTCTTCTTTTATTTTGGTCCATTTCAAACTATGTTTGGTTTCTCTTAGTTATATAAAAAGTTGTTAGTTCACCACAATTCTTCTACTTTATGTGTCTTGAATCTTGATGATGAAAATAATCGCCTATTAATTTTTTCCAACCCATATCACATAAAAAATAAAATCCCGGACAATAATCCCTCCATTAACAGCAAGTCATAATTAGGAAATTAGGGATGTAATTAATGCTTAACATATCTTAACCAAAACCACATATTTTTCTTAACCAAGTTAAAAATATATAAAGTGTTGGCAGACCAAATTCCGTATATACTTCCTTTATATATAGGAGTAGTATCTATAGAAAAGATCCATTCAAAGAAAGAAAGAAAAAATACTCCTCACTTGAGTTAGAATTAGCTCCAATTGGTCAAAAGTATTTGAAAATGTCCTTGCATTTCCCTTTTAGCTACCTTCTTCCTATACTCTTATTTATTCTCTTTATATTGAAATGGAGAAACAACTCTAATCGTAAAAACAACCAACCGCCTTCTCCCCCGAAGCTCCCGATCATAGGAAACTTCCACCAAATTGGCTCCCACCCTCACCGCTCCCTCTACTCATTGTCTAAAAAATATGGCGAAGTCATGCTCCTCCACTTTGGCTCAAAACCAACTATAGTCGTCTCCTCCACAAGAGCAGCTCTCGAGATTCTGAAGACTCACGACCTCATATTTTCAAATAGGCCTAATTCAACACTAAAAAATAAACTAGTGTATGGCTCGGGGGATGTTGCTTTTGCTACTGTCAGTAAGGGTTGGAGACAAAGAAAGAGCATAATGATGCTCCAATTATTGACCAACAAGAGAGTAACAGCTTTACGATCCATAAGAGAAGAAGAAACAAAAATCATGTTAGAAAAGATCGAAACTTCATGTTCTAGTCATAAGGTGCATGGTTAACCTGAGCAAACTGTTTCTTGCGCTTACAAATAATACTGTGTAGGGTGGCCATGGGGAGTAAGTACCGTAACGAAGAGGTACAAGGGATGCAATTTCAAGATTTTTTGTCTAATTTTGGAGTGCTTTTGGCTGTCATTGACGTGGGGGATTACACATACCATGGCTTAGATGAATAAATCATTTGAGTGGTTTGTATAGAAAAGCCAACAGGGTTGCTAAGGAATTTGATGGTTTTCTTGAAAGTGTGCTTGAAGATCATTTAAGAAGTGAGCAAAACAATTGCGATGATACCAAGGATTTTGTTGATGTCTTGCTCGAATATCAAAGGGAAAACCGAAGTGGTTACTCTTTTAGTAGAGAAGACATCAAAGCTATCATCTTGGTAAGCTCTTGCTAGCGTGGATACTTTTTTAATATAAAAAATATTAAAAGTTTGTTACACAAATATTAAAAAAACCTGAAAAATTCATAGTATATTAAATATTAAATACTCAAGTTCACATATACTAACTATGCATAAATTTACAAAAAAAATAAAAATTTGTTACACAATTTCATTATACTCACTTTGCCTATAAACCCACAAAAGTTTTTTTTTAAAATTTTATTTGCACCAATCACTATATGTTATTTTAATTATTTTTTAGTTTAATTTTTACCTACATGTGTCAACATGCATGTTATGTTAGTGTCACTTATATTTTTTTATTATTTTTGTAAGTAGTACTATTATTAGCACATAAAAATCATAATATGTAATTGTAGTAATAATACATAATTTTGAAACGTGTTGCTAAAAAAATATTTAAGCGGTTGACAGAATACTTTATAATTAAAATATTTTCAAAAACATTACTAAAAAAATTTATTTTTCGAAATTGTGGGGTTGCGATGACAACCCTGATCACATGGTTGCTCCGCCCCTGCAAGCAGGTCCAGTTAGTTCCCCTCTCTTAATTAATTAATTAATTCTCATTATTAACACGGTATACTTACTTCGTTCCAAAATAATTGTTCATTTTTATTATAATATTTCTCACATTGATTCAAGAAAATGGAAAAATATTGGACGGATGGAGTATAAGAATATAAAGTTATGTCATACTAAATTTATCAATGCGATTTCCATGCTTTATAGGATGTTTTTGTAGGCGGAACAAGCACCACATTCGTTGCTTTAGAGTGGGCAATAACAGAGCTTATAAGACACCCAATGGCCCTAAAGAATCTGCAAAATGAGGTCCGAAATGTTGTTAAAGGCAAACAAATGGTAACCGAGGATGATCTAAAGAAAATGCAGTACTTAAAAGCAGTAATTAAAGAAGCACTACGGTTGCACCCTCCAAGCCCACTATTAGTTCCACGAGAAACGACAAAAGATGTTGAATTTATGGGGTACGATATTAAAGCTGGAACACACGCACATGTAAATGTATATGCGATTAATAGAGACCCATTGGCTTGGAACGAGCCTGATGTGTTTAGGCTCGAGAGATTTTTGGGTAATGGTCTGGATTATAAAGGGCATGATCTTCAATTTATTCTGTTTGGTGCTGGCAGAAGGACCTGCCCTGCAATAGAATTCGCCATCAGGATTGAAGAGCTGGCGGTAGCTAACCTTGTGCAGAAATTCAATTTCGAACTGCCCGATGGAATTGGCATAGAAGATCTGGACATGAATGAAACCACGGGTATAACCAACCTTGTGTAGAAATTCAATTTCGAACTGCCCGATGGAATTGGCATAGAAGATCTGGACATGAATGAAACCACGGGTATAACCAAGCATAGGAAGGTTCCCCTTTACGTTGTTCCGAGCCTTGCACACAAGGAATGAATTCAATATATATGAAACTATAGTACTAAATAATTATGAATAATTTTTTTTTTTTACTAAATGTAATGATTTCCTTCCTTGTAGCATATAGTTACAAGTAGCCAGGGACGAATCCACTGTATGTCCAGGGGTGTAAGCGCCCGGCCTTTTTTCGGTAGAAAAATATATTGAAAATATTTTTTTATTAATTTTAAACATTTATTTATGAAACAGTTAGTCAATACATAAAACTAAATAAAAATTATAACAAACTCATTTAATTGGTATAGTGGTAAAGTGTTTATTTACTTATCAAGTTGTCCCAATGATGGCAATTTTTTGGATTTTAACCCGAACCGATCCGATCCGTCGTGGATCGGGTAAAAGTGCAATTCTATTCGGGTCGGGTCAACTTTAAATGCTTAAAAATGTATATTAAAAAATACAACTTAACACTCTATCTTATTTATCTCTTATATAATAATAGAGAACATACATTTAAATGGGTAAAAAGACAACTTAACACTCTCTATACCTTTTCTCTCATGTAAATTAAAATCTCGCTTCTTAGTTTAAATGGGTAAAAATACAAGTTAAAAAGTGCAATTTAATATTATCTCTCTCATATACATTAAACGATCTCTTTTATAATAATAGATAACAAACATTTCGGTGGATTTATTCAAAAAATCGTATATACAATTAATTTATTAATTAATAAAATGATATTTATGGTAAATTTGAATGGAATTTATTCATGTTGCCTTTATTTATAGAACTATTTATGAAAAATCAAATCATTATATCAATCATATACATTTATATTACATTTTTACATGTATCAATGTTTTAATTGACGAAATTAATGAGCCCAAATTAATCAAATGAACATGAAAATGTTACAAAAAAGTAAATAAATTTAAATCACTAAATTAATATGAAAGGTTATTTAATGTCACATTACTATTTATATATTATCTTTCTAAATCAAATGATTTTTATTTTACCATATGAGTTTTTAACAAATTCACTTTTATATTTTATAATTTATGAGGTTTATTTTTAAAAGAGAAAAAAATGTTATAACAAACGAGTCAAACGGGTCGGGTCGGGTCAAATGATTAAAAGTGCAACTTTGTATATAAATCGGATCAAGTTTTGAATGACCCGATCCAATTATCATTTCTCAGCATCGTCCGGTCTAGATGCAATGATCAGTTAAACGAGTGGATAGGACAGTCTTTGTACTTTCTTTTGTTCTGAATTTTCAAAGCGTTTTTTCTGAATTTTCGAAGCGTTTTCTGTCATGTAAAACATACTTATATATTTGGTTCGAAAAAAAAAAAAAAAACTATTTTCTCCCGACTTGTCTATTTCCTTTTATATTTTGACTCACAAGACTTTTCATAATTTTTGCTGCACTGTCATTGCATAATTACCTCGACAATTATTGAGCCGGCTGTGATATTTATTAATCAAGCAACAATGTCATATATGGGATAGACCTCATAATGGTCTTATCATAAATAACATTAGACAATATTGCATACCTTTTAGTGTGTGTTTAGAGTCTGAAAAATATCATGGAAACAAAATAAAATAAGTAACGGTAACTATTTCATGCTCATGTGTTTAAAGGTTGGGAAAACAAACAAAAAAAGCAAATAAAAGAGGGTAATAAATTAAAAGAGTTTCCTAATTTGTTTTTCATATACTTTCACTTTTAGAAATAAAGTCGTTTACCTCATTATACACACAAAATTTTCTTATACTACTTTCTTTTATTTTATTTTCCATCGATTTTCTTATATAACCAAACACAATAAATTGTTTTTTCGGTAAATCAATTTCATTTTTCCATCCACTTTTCCGACTTCCAAACACATACTTAATTAAAGAAATTTGGACCGAAAGGAGAATTTGTGAACTCTATAGAAATGTTATAATTATAAAAGTGTTACTACATATGATCATATGCGACCATAGAATTGTAAGTATTTCTTGCAAATATGTGAAGGGCTTTAATTAGGGATGGCAATTGGGTCGGATTTCTCGAAACCCGATCCGATCCGCACATCAATCCGCACATAACCCGACCCGACCTGTTTGACCCGAAATTTTTTTGATAAGCCAAATAAGTGCAAACCATTATTAAGCATCTAACAATAACCATTTAATTAAATTAGAAAAGCCTAAAAATCTTATTTTTTCCAAATTTTTCATATTTACCTGGTAAAAATTTATAATAATCTAAATTATTTTTTACAACAATACCCAAAAAAATAAAAGAAAAAAAACTGACAAAAAAAAAGAAAATAATAAGTTAAAATAAAATAAGGATATATATATATATATATTTATATATATAGAGAGAGAAAGTTAGTACACAAGACTAATTAATTTGGTGAATGAGTCTCTTTTAATATTTTATCGTTGATAATTAGATTTCTATCATCTTTTCATCACTAGGCATATATGCTTTATACAGTGTATCGATGTGTGTATCTATGTATGTATCTGTGTATATGTTAGAGAGAGAGGATGTGTCATGTGTGTGTGTTGGATTGTGTTTTATTACGGAATAATTCCCTCTAAGCAACTCATAACAACTTATATTACTTCTAGATATCTTGATAAGTTCACATTCCTCATAGGTAACACTTTTTAATTATTTAGTTTATTTACTAAATTGTCATACAAACCAAAATATAATATATATATTTTATCTTTCTACAAACCCAAAAAAATAATTTTTTATTTTTTTTTTAATTTTTTTAAAATTTTGTGAATTTTTTTTTTCATTTTTTGTGATTTTTGTGATTTTTTATAATTTTATGTGATTTTTTTCATTTTTTGTAATTTTTTTAAAATTTTATGATTATTTGTGATTTTTTCATTTTTTATAATTTTTTTGTGATTTTTATATTTCTTTGTGATTTTTTTTCATTTTTTATGAAATATGTGTATGACGTTTTGGTAAATAAAATAAATAATTAAAAAACGGTAACTATAGAGAATATGAACTTATTTCTAACTTGCACAAAATTGCACAAAAGTGCAAAGTAACCCAATCCAACCCGACCCAAATAATCTTGCACTTTTATCCAACCCGTATCGGGTCGGATCGGGCCAAAACCCGGAATTCTGTCATCCTAGCTTTAATGCTACAAATGTTCTAAAGTAATCACACATTAAATCAGCTACTTTTTTTTTTCATTAAAATTTAAATCCCTTTATCGGATTTGAACTGATAACCTACACAGTACGTTAGCGTTATTCTATCACTGAGAGACTTAAGATAAAAGAGCCATAAATCTTTTTACACCATGAACAAAAAATGTTGCTCTTTCTAATCTATTTTAACAACTAAAAAAATGTTGCTATAAGAAGTCTACAAATTATTGTTCTTTTAGATCTATTCTAATACCTTAATACAATATGGTGCAACAAAAAAACATTGTAATAGTAAAAAAGGAAAAAAAAAATTGAATAAAAACCAAGGTAATGTAACTAAATTTCTGTTTTTTCTTATTATCGGTCAAAGCCTTCACCAATACAAAAGTACATCTCATACGTCTTTGTACTAAAAACATTAAATAACATAGAATCATCCGAGATCGCTCACACAGCGCTATAAAAGATTACTCACACGGGATCGAATATGATTACGCATGATCATGTAGAATCAGACTTGAACAAACATGTACAAAAAAAAAAAGACTTCAACATGTATTATGACACTATTTCAGTGATTCAAAATGGCGGAAAGTGTCATGATTAAAGTGAACTGCATGTAAAATAAATCTACATTTAGATTTAGAATAAACTAATCAACAATTTTTATAAGTTAACATACATTATAAGTTATAATGTCTGCTGTCGTATACCCAAAATAATATACATTCTTCTAGTTTAACACCTTTAGATTTATCTTGTAGTTAGTTTGACACATTGATGTTATCGTGTCAAGACTAAAGAAATAAAAGCTTCTTCATAACGCACACATGTATAGTTAGTTTTTGATTGCTGAATTTTGATACATGGACATAAAATTACCCATTAAATGCCACTAACTTTACACCTCACCGGACTTGTTAGTACTTATTAACTAACAACTAATGAAAAAGAAAATATGGGAAAACTCATTAATACTAAAACACATGTCCACTAGAAAAACATAAACATTGAGGAACCATAGAACCATGGCTCATCACTCATAAAAAAGAGTACACATCACCCTCCAAATCATAACCTAATTCAACAATGTTTTATAGATTGTTTTTTTTTACCCCTAACTATCTAAAAATCCTTCTAACACATATCAAATGTGGAGGTAAATACTCGATGTTTACTAACTTGTCACACTATTAACTACAATTTAGCTAGACCAATTTATATATTAATGCTGCTCTAAAATACTATGTACAAACTTTGATCTTATGTACTCAAAGATTTTAATGTGATAACAAGCATTTAGATACTTCTCAAATCATACTTTACTACTTCAGAGTCCATACACAATCTTAAAGAGAAACATAAAAGGGCAATCGTTGAATAGTTCATAAAAACACACTTTATATCCAATAATCCACATTCCCAAATTTTATTTTAGTTGTTAAAGATCAAAATATTACTAGTGAGCATCAAAATTTAAAATAAAAAGTAAAACAAATATCATCAGAGTGCACGAGTATATGTAACTAAGTTTAAAAAAGATTTTTAACATGAGATTTAATAATCAAGTCTCGAATTATATACTAAATAAACAATTTTCCAAAACAGAAACTATCATTAGAACGAATTGAAAAAATTCCGAAACCTTTCTTATTTGTTATTTCCATATCAATGGTGCCTTCTTGATGCCACTTTGTTTTCTTGATTATCATGAAGTACTGAAGAATAATATTATCTCACACGACAGAAGACCGTTCCATTTTATAAGTCTCATAGGAAATCACGTGCTATTTTGATCGGAAAATTACTCGTATCCAAATTGTTGAAATATATTTTTAAAAATTCTATCATATAGTTTAACATTTAAACTATTTAGAATAAAAATTAAAAAAATTCGTTTCAGCAATTTGATTACATATTTAAATTCGGTCAAAATTACACGTGTTTTCGTATATGAATTATAATGTGAAACGAATGAGTATTTTGTAGTTCCAAGTACGTACCCACGCAAGAAGCTTAAACCACTATACACACACAATGACACCAAGAAAAAGGTGTTACGAACTTGTACAAAAACAAATTACATCGGTTGAGAAATGAAGTGGAATAGAAATAAAAGTGGTCATAAATTAATGATACATTTGTCTCTCAAAAATAAAGTACACAAAAATACAAACCCCACCACTTCGATCCTCACCCCATCCACAATTTTATTAAGCTGAGATAATTAAAAAAAATGACTTATTTGGCCACGGAAAAATGAAATAATATTACACTGTAGGATTACAAATTTTTCAAAGAGTACTTAATAATTGAGTTATATACCATTGACCTTATTTAGCCTCCTATAGTTTCTATTTGACCCTTGTTCTTACATACAATTTGGTTCTAATTCCTCGATATTAAAGAGACAAACACGAGCGATGTTACGTATTTTACTCGAGAGGAAAGGCTTCCACTAAATACATGCAGGGTCGAAGGAAGGAAGCTCGGGTGATAAAAATATGGGCAGATTAAATATGCATTCTTAGTTTAACTTTATTTGGAATATGATCATTTTATTTCTGGGTTAAAACATAGTCACACTAAATATCTACCGAAATGAAAGGTTGGGATTCAAAAATGTCAGATCCGTGTACTATAGCACGTTGAAGGTCGGATTAGAAAATAGGCAAAGAACCTAATTAGTGAGAATTGTAAAGGACATAACTAATATACAAGTTTTTGAAAGCGAAAAGAAGTGGATTTCTGGGAATTCAATAAAGGGAACTTCCCTAAGTACTTGGTCCGCAAGAATTTAAGACAAAAGTCGTCAAACGTTATGTCACGACGACTACTCCATTGGCTTGAGGCAGACATCAAGAAAGCTTTCAGAGCTAGAGCTTTGACATTTAGTGTGAATATTAAATCTATAATTCGGGACTCGAGGGTGAAGACTAGAGTTTGAACCCGTTTTCTTGTATTGTTCCGTACATTGTGTTATTCTTCTTAGTTTCGTACGTTATGTATTATTATCTTTAAGTTAGCTAAAGAAGGTAAATTTGCTAATTTCAACCAAACCCTCTTGCGTTATATTTAAATTGCAAACTATTGCGTGGAAATGGTCCGTACGTAGAATCAAGTATCTATCGGCATCCTCAATCGTTGTTACGAAATAAAAACTATTTAGTAAGAAGAGGACTTAAAATTGAATTTTAGACAATTACTAGGACCTAATTAGAGCATATTAATATATTAGTATGTGCTTTTATTATGGGCCAGTATATATATTATATATAATCTCAACAAACGTCACTCTATCTCTACTAGCCTAATATCTCTCTTTAATATAGAGAAACGCTAGACAAAAATGAGCTGCAATGGGTGCAGGGTATTGAAGAGGGGGTGCCCAGAATCTTGTGTGTTAAGACCGTGTTTGGATTGGATTGAAAGTCCAATATCTCAAGGAAATGCTACCGTGTTTCTGACCAAGTTTTTTGGCCGCACTGATCTTTTTAATTTCATATCTGCTGTTCAGGAGACTGAAAGACCTGGTAACATTTTAAACCTTAATAATTTATTAGGATTCCCAAAAATTAGAAAGAAAAAAACATTAAAATGACTTGTATATAAAATTATTTCCATTCACATCATCATGCATGTGTGATAAACTAATTATTTAACCATGCATGTACCATTTCAAGGAATACTTTTTTTCCAGTAGCTACGAAAAGAAACTAATTTTTTTTTTCATGTTTAGGAAATATGTAGTAAATTGATTATCTGAAATTCCCTTTTTTACACTCCTATTGTGTTTTTTTTTTGAGGAGAACTCTTATTGTGTTTGTGGAATACTTTTTGGCCAGTTTGACCGTACACATATTAATGATCTTTGTTGGAATATTGAATTTAAGATAAAAATTTATTGGATTAGTTGGATTTTGGAACATATGTCATCACTCATTGATGATAAACCAGTTAAGATCATTTACTCCTAAGGTTTGTTCAGCTCTAAATTATACTCAACATGCTTTATTCTGAATCTATCTTGGAAATTAACCATATATAATACGTAATATTTTATATATATATATAAAGAGATCGATCATAAACTTTTGGTGTACTAAACCAAGTTCATTTGTTATCCTAGAAAGGAAAAGGTTAAACTTTATAACCAACCAAAAATTAGTACTAGCTATATATATATATATATATATATACCAGACTATATAGTGTACTTGTACTTTATTTCCCCAAATATGTTTCTGTGAACTTAATCTTAAAATATAGACCTAAAATTATGAATGATGAAATTTTAATAACTAAGGGGTCGAAAATTTAGTTCGAGACTGAAGCTAGCTAGCTTAACCCTCTTGATAAAAGTTGAAGAATTTGTTGGCGCCGTTCGTATGTGTTTTTAATATAAATCTATATACTATAGAGCAGTAATTGTTAACATTCTGAATAACCAGAATTAATAAAACCCATATACATATTGTAATCTTGTATTATAATCCCGGTTACTTCACTGCTAATAATTAAACGTTGTTTAAACTTGGTAATTGTTAATGTAGCTTAAAATTTTCAAAATGTAGGTAGTACTCAAAAGGATATATAATACGGAGTAGTAAATGCCATGTCAATTTTTCATGCGTTACAATAAATTATTGGTTACATAACCATTTTGCAGCTCTATTCCAGTCTTTACTATTCGAAGCTTGTGGTCGAACATTGAACCCGGTTAGTGGAGCCGTTGGGCTCTTCTACTCCGGCAACTGGCACCTTTGTCAGAAGGCCGTCCAAACAGTTTTCATGGGTGGAACCCTACAACCATCGTTCGCCATAAATTTTATCTACGACGGAATTAACTCTCTAGATAAAAAGGAAACAACAAGAGTACCGTCGGATACAAACGAGTCAGAGAGGGTGGCGAGCCTTGGAGTTATTCACGAAAATTTGGGAGGCAAAGAGCCAAAGTTGTTGAACCTTTTTGTATGAGTCTGCAAAATTTTAATTTCAAAATTCGAAAAACCCAAGTTATGTAACCGCTGTTTTACTATTTTCAAGTGGATGTAAACTTTGGAACATGCAAGTTTTTTTGTACTTTTCTCGAATTTGACAAGTAGTCTTTTTATAGGATGGTTTGAGCCTCTAGTTTAATTTTTGGTAGTCTTAAAAATCACCAACAGTCTCTAGCCAGTAATGGTATATGAGGAATGCCAAAATCTAGAATATAAAAATGAGATCACCGTTCTTAACATATTTTAATAAAAATAAATGATTAAAGATTAAAAAAATCATAATTTTCAGGATTATGAGTGATGTCGTCGCTCCTGATGAGATTCCCTGCCAATCGTCAAAATCTAAATAATCAATCAATGTATACTTATTGCCAATTAATTTAGCACCTATACTCCTGTTTAGACCAATGTTATTGCATTTTAGTAGTACTGTTTTTTTATAGATTACCAGATTTTGATCAGTAATAAATTTGGGATTATAATTTGCGAAAACATTTTATTGAATTGATAAAGTATATTTTTCTCTTTGAAAGGTAGACTTTATCGATTCAATAAAATGTTTTAGCAAATTACAATACCAAATTTATTATTGATCAATGATCTGGTAATCTATAAAAAATGATACTAGCTAGTAGAATGCAATATTGGTCTAAACTCTAAAGTGTATTTTTGTCTTTGAAACGTATGCTTTTGGTTTGTTGGTACATATTTATACGTGATTTGTCTGACCCTTACATACAAACAAAAGAAGTGGTGTTTCGTTCTGGATTTTGTCTGTGGTGTATATTTAATTTCTTTGGGTTTTTTTTTCCTAAAAAAAGTCCTTAATGATCCAACTCCTAGTATTATTTTGTGGAACACATAAATAAATTTTAAAACTTCGATACCCTAAACATTAGCACTAAAGTGTAATTTACCCTCTTAATGACATTCTCAAGAATAATTGGTTAATTTCAAAAAGAAATATAAAAGGAACAAATTGCTCAGAGTAACAACCGTAGTATCTATATTAGTTTTCCTAAAAAAACCTAACAATACACTTTCTTGTTCTTGAACTAGAAATGAGCATTGTAATTTGTAAACCTCTTTTATTTATGTGTCTTGTAATCACCATTTATGTGTCTTGTAATCACTATCAAAAACTTTGTTTACAAAATTTATTTATGTGTTCCACAAAATAATACTAGGAGTTGGATCATAAAGGACTTTTTTTTTAGGAAAAAAAACCCCAAAGAAATTAAATATACACCACAGACAAAATCCAGAACGAGACGCCATTCTTTAATTATTTGTATGTAAGGGTCAGACAAATCGCGCATAAATATGCACCAACAAACCAAAAAAGCATACGTTTCAAAGAGCAAAAGATACTTTAGAGTTTAGACCAATATTGCATTCTACTAGTATCATTTAATTAAGATTCAAAATTCTTAATTTAAGTGTACCGAGTTTACCGATCAAACTTATTTCGTGTACAGTTTACCAATTATAGCTTGATTTAGTGTACAAGTTGAGTTTAGTACACGAAATCAAGTTTAGTTACTAAACTTAGTACACTACATCAAGATTTTGAATCACGAGTACACAAAATCGAAATTTTGTGTAAATACAGAAACTAAAGAGTAGTTTTCCCGTCATTAACATGCATCACGTACAATTTACAGAAACAACTATTTCGTGATTTACTGAGGGTGGTTTTATTTGGGCTTTTTATACCAAAATTGATAGTAAAGCTGGATTTGAACCTGAAATCAAAGCTCTCAAGACGCAATGCAAATTTTTAATTAAAAAAATTGCTTATTTGAGTCTAATTGCCTGCATCTAGTTCATATTATTAAAGGGAAAAGAAAGTGTCCTTGACAATATTTATATTTAATAGAAAAAATACTAACGGCGTTTATCAACAATCAAAAGCAATTATTACACACAGAAATAGAATGAAATAAGCGCGCTGATTACCTTGCTAATCTAGGTAGACGAAGACCCCATTTGATTTCCGACTGTTAGAAAGAATTTCCTCAGGAGCTAATAGATATCATCGACACAAAGGCTTCACTACAAAAAAATACCCAAATCGCGACAGGATTAGTAACGGTATTTTTTGTTACGAGCTTATTAGCGACGGTTTTTATGACGGCTTTGTGACAGTTTAGTCAATTTGCGACAGATTTGTGACAGATTTTTAAATTAGTGACAAGCTTATGACAGATTTTGACTTTAACTAAATCAAACATTATTTTGTAGTGCTTGCGGAATTTCACATATTCGTGTGAAGCAAAAACTTAGTTTAGAAAGGACTTTGGGGGAGATGAAATCGATATTGCTTTTTTTCTCTCTAGGATTATTTGTATTAGGTGGAAATGAAGAGGCGAGGCAATGAGACGTGGCCGGGACGTGGCTTTCTTACAAAATTTTCACACATGCGGTTCCTCAAATTTTCTCCGCCTTTCAATTGAAGCTCGCCTTTCTTCGCCTTTTATTGCACCTGTATTTTGTTATCTTTCCATTTGGGTCTCTATTTAAGGAAATCTTCTTTTGATACTATTATTTTGTTTAGCTTTCCCTCATATTTTTTTATTTTACTCAATTCATTAATATATGTACGTGGGATTTTCCCACCATTTATATAAAAAAACTATTTGGTGATTTACTAAATCAAGATTATGTTTCTCTTTATACAATGTAATGTTCTATGAAATTAGGCTCCTAAGAAATCAACTATTTGACCATCAAAAGTGATAAAAAAAAAAAAACTCATTCAGCAATGCCCATTGTAGAAACCTTTTCTCCAATATAATCGACTCAAAATTGGTTAGGGTTGAAAAATTTAATTTAACTATTAAAAAGATGGTAATTTTTATTTGTTCACTTTCCTAACCATACATCGATCCATGGTTTAGAAACAACTGTTTGGTAATGTACTAAAAGTCTAAATCAGATATGTTTGTTCATATTTTTCTATCTACCAAACAAACTCTTTCCATTAGTACCATTTTTGTTTATAGAAGAAACTGACCTATATTGTTTGAGGGCCTTAATTAATATAATGTGCTATGTAAAGATCGATCACATGAAATTTCTTATCCAATAATTAAAGTTTTTAGCTTACTCAATCTGTAGCTATGATTTTGTAGTTAAAGCTAATCTATAGCTATTGGCGATAATAATATGATAGAATTAGAAGTATTAACTCATTGGTATTTCAAATCAAGTAGGAGTACTATGTAAAACACTATTTAAAATACCACATATGAGGGGCAACCAATGGACCCCTTTCTTATTTATATCAATGTAGTATTATCTTTTGAATATGAACAAATTAAAATTGATCAAGCTCTAACTGGAAAACAGCAAAAAAAAAAAAAAGTAAATTTATATGAATTTGAGTCTTTTGACCTTAGTTTTTTTTTTTTTTTTTTGGACTATAGTTTACAACATGTAGGATGTAGCGTCCATTCACGTTTTATTTATGCATGGTTGTGGTGTACACATCAGCAGTTTTTAGTGGCTATATATACCCCCACGTCAGATAATTTCTTTTTTTAAAAAGGTTATCAGATGGGGAAATTAGTTGGGAGACACCGAATTTGTTTGACCCATTATATCACAATACAATTCAAGGATTAACAAATTTAGGATTTGATAACTAATTTTTGTTTTTTTTAAATTTTCAATAAATTAGGATTTGATAAATTTAAAAATCCAAATAAAAATATGAAATATTAGAAAGGTCTACTATAAACTTAAATACTAATCATTAATTATACCGAGTATTTGATTAGTATTTAAGTTTATGTTAGACCCTAATGTTTCATATTTTTATTTGGGTTTGTAATGTGTTTTACAGTTTGTTTCTAATTTATCAAATCCGAATTTGTTCAAAATAGAAAAATTAAATTATTTATTGAAAAAGACCACATAATCATTCATAGTTTTTGTTAACTCTTATCCCTTGGATTAGATTGTTTTTTTATCCAATGGATCAAACGAATTAAGGGTAGGCTACCTGATAAATCTAGTGCAGCAAAAACGGATGCTAGAGAGGCTATTCTCAAATTTTTGCCAAATGGTTTCTCATGAGAAAATTTGGATCACTGCCATTTATCTAAAGCCAGATACTACTAAACAACTTTCATTAAGTTGCACCTTTATTTTCCATCTCAAAAAATATTATGCTTAAATTGAGATATATATAAAAGAATATAATCTCCAAGTTAAACATAATACATAAATTACGAGATACACATATGGAGATTATGTTAACAAATAACAAACACGTTACATGTATATTTATGATAATTTAGCTAAATATAAGATTTCGTATCAAGAAGATTCAAATTGGTTCAAAGTTGAAAATATTGTGGTCGTAATGAGAAGGTGTGCATATGTACGGCGTATAACGTAAAATGTAGAAACAACTTAAAAAGTTAATTGTTGCAAGAAATCTTAAATAAATATTTTACATCATGTTAAACTTAATGCATATGTACGGCGTATAACGTAAAATGTAGAAACAACTTAAAAAGTTAATTGTTGCAAGAAACCTTAAATAAATATTTTACATCATGTTAAACTTAATGAAACTAGATATATATTGTTGCAAATGTAACGTTTTTTTTTATTACTGAAGACAAAAATTTATTAACATGGGAAATAAAAATGAACTGACAATTTAAAGTGTATTTCAGTTAGTTGTCATATACCACCTACCAAGTTGGAAACAAAAACTTATTGACTATATAGTCTATTGCTATATAGATTATTATTATAGAGAAGCTTTACTACTATAAAAAAAAAAAAAAAAACTAATAGTATATATGAAAAAGAGGAACCCTGAAAAGAAATAAAAAGTACTCCTAATTTGAAAACAAACAACACCGGAATTGGGTTTGTTACAACAAGAAAATACATATATTTATGTCAATTGTATTTTATCTGGAAAACATACTATAGCTATACTTTTGAGGCCGGTATAATAGTACTCAATTTTGTGCCCTACATATACAAAAAAAAAATTCCAGGAAAACAAAGGTAGAAATACCTAAAGAATACGATCCTAAATGAATGCTCTAATTTTTGTACAGAAACCAATATCCTACTCTTTGTATTACCCAAGTACACTCCCTTCTCAACCGTTTTCCAATCGATGTGTATGTAAAAGAAAACCGCTCAGGCACACCTCGAAACTTGAAATTTGAGCTACCAAAGGTAAAGTTCATACAAATTCGGCTTTTGTACTTCTGCACAGGCTTATACGCGCACTAATTGTAACATTTGCGTTCTCAGACTGCAATCTTCCACCTGGGTTGAATTATATTGTGCGTATCAGTAATAGTAAAAATCTCATGTACCTTGAGTATGTGACTGTTACGATGAATATGGTTTTGGTGTACATAATTGTATACAGAGGAAGTTCTTACACAGTGTAGCATAACTCATAATCGATTATCTTACCTGCACAGCTGTTACACTGGACAAGAGATCTCTGCATTGTTCAAGTGAAGCACGTTCATTTATTGAAATGCCTGCTACTTCAGAGGCTAATGAATTTGTTTGAACGACCTGAAAGTTAATCAAAGACATGATTAGAGGATAGATACAAAAGAAAGAAAAGCAAAAAGAAGATAAGCTACTAAGATAAAGCCTCTTTAACAGGATAACAATAGCACAGAAGCAAGGGAACTAGAACTTCAATCATTCAGAATCTTACGGAGTTAAATTGGTTTATTCTCAGGTTACTCGCATGCAAAAAGTGAGATAAATTGCTTAATCAAATTTCATAATTAACAAAATAAGGTACAGTGTGCGGTAAATGTGATGAAATGGAATAAATATCCAATATGTGTATGATTTTTCATTTGAAAAAACGTGGAGAACAACTTTACACAGCAAGCTGAATTCTTAATACCGGGCTAGTTGTAACATGAAGCAGCTACATTGTGGTGCTATAAAGCAATTATAATGCGCTTAAATGTAAATACATGCTCAAGAATAACACCCGATCATGTCGCTAAATTCTTAAGACCAATTTCAATCATCTCGTATCATGAAGTTATTTTTCCGGTTGCTATTTTTGAATCACTAAAATGCACTTCACCATACTTACATTCCTGGTTATGACATTAAAACTTATCGTTATCAAGGATGGTGCATACATGAAGTTACTTTTCCGGTTGCTATTTTTGAATCACTAAAATGCACTTCACCATACTTGCATTCCTGCTTATGACATCAAAACTTATCATTATCAAGGATGGTGCATAACTGTGTGCTCGTTATGCACAAGTCATGAAGTGTTTCGGTGGTGAGCAATGACTGTTGTGAATCCTTCCCATCTCATTTTTTAGCTTTCAGACCAATATCCACAGATAAATATTCATCCTTTAAAAATCTGACGTGGTTCCCAGAATCAATTCGTGTAATAGATAGTCTTACAAGAAACAACTGTTGTTTTAAAGGTTTTGGCAATTTACTTTATACAGTAATAAATGTTTCAGTGGTGAGTAATCAGTGTTGTGATTCCTTCCCCTCTCATTTTTTAAGCTTTCAATCAAACTGTATCCAAATAGATAAATATTCATCCTTTAAAATCTGATGAGGTTCCCAGAAGCAATTTTTTGCCAAACTAACTGAACAGGTTAGAACTATGACAAATGTTCTCAAAACAGTAATGAGCGTCAAAGTCACTGAGATTACAATAAGCAGGGACAATAATTCAAAAGTAAAACATCTAACCTTCTCCAATAAACCACATAACGATGATCCTATTCCATTCATCACATCAACTGCTGAAGAGATACAATCTTCAACTTCTTGAATATTAGCCTACATAAAAAAGATACCATACATGTAATGATAACATGCTTCTTCATGCCATCGAGTAGAAAAGCTAATCTACGACACTAGTAAATTAACTAATTTACTATATAAAAAAACAAATTACCAACATTAATATGAAAATGCCAATTCCATTTTAAATGGTCCTTTTTGGACTATTCCATTTAGTGGTACATAAAAAATCTGACATGGAATAAAGTGCCTCTTCATACTGATTCAGTATTTGTATCCAAAATCAGTTCATCTAAGTGAATGTACGAAAGTCAAAATCAGTTTATTTAACTAGCATGTGAGCATGTCAATCGAAGTGAATGTACGAAAGTCAAAATCAGTTTATTTGACTAGTATGTGAGTATGTCAATCGAAGTGCATGCCATGAATATCAGACTGCGTGAATAAGTTCGTTCTGTAAAAAACTAATATACGACATTCAGAAAAAGAAGAAGCTAATGCACACCATTAGTTAAAAAAAAGAACGTCGAATTCCCTTTTAAATTGTTCTTTTTTGGACCTTCCGATTAAGTGGTATATGAAAATCTTCATATTCATTTAGTGCTTCATCATGCGCTATTCAGTAGTTAGATCCAAGATCGGTTCATTAAAGTGAATGCACATCAAAACTGAAAATCAGTTGCACTATCTGGGAAAGGAAAACCTTTTGTAGCCGTAATGAGAATTCAGTCCCAAATGGACCATTAAATGGTAATATCCCCTAAAAAAACACGTACCTTGGCGCCACCTACAAGTGGAAGTCGAATCGTGCTTGCTTCCAACGATTCAACAGCCCCTTCTAAACATCTTAAGTAATCACCGTCAAAAACCTCCCAATCATCCAAAAAACGCATCTAAAATGGAAAAAAAATGAGAAATCAAAAACAAATTAAGGAAATTTAGAGTAGGAACATTAATTATATGGAGAAGAAAAAAAAAACGCTAACAACAGAGAAATATTATAGTTTTAACTTCTTACTTGTCCATTTAGGAGGGAATATAGCTTCAGTTTCTGCCGCAACTGCTGTAGCTCCAGTCTTTTGGAATTGACAGAATGCCGCAATTCTAAGGTTTTCTCCCAAGCATTGCATAGACTTTTCTGTAGAAACATGGAACTTACGGTTTAGTCTAAGTGCCGAATACTATAATAACTACTTAAACTATCTTAAACTTTTTTCCAAGAGCTGTAGTGCACAGAAAGCCACCAACTAACTGAAAATGAAACACAACTGCTGCTTAAATTTGAAAAAATAGTTAATTTGCACTTAAGATGCAAATTGAAAAAGGATGAATTTCTTGGGAACAGGTGAAGAACTAAATATTATAGAATGCAGAGAGGATCAAATCTAAAAGTTTGTGCCCGGAAGAAAAACCCACCACCATTGCATAGACTTAATTCATGTATGATTGTTTTCACGCATAAGAAGCAAGATAGTTTGATATGCAGACAGACTAGTAGAAAACAGTATAATTTTCACGGGCAGGCTTGTCATGACAAGATTATGCCTAATATCGAGATCATGTCAATCCAAGTTTGAGGTACTGCACACTTTTATTTTAATATTATAGAATGCAGATAGGATCAAGGAATTTAATGTCTACGGTCAAAAGAAACGGGAAATCAGACTAACCAATAATTCCAGCTTTGTCAAAAGCTTATTCTCTTTCTCATGTCAGACCTCACAATTTGTTAATTTAGTAAAAGTAATAAACTTAAAAGATCTAGACTGTCAAATACACCCACAAAATGCCACTAATGTGAAAAAAACATCACCGATTGCTCTCTTACATTAAAGTTATGTTTATTCTCCCAAACTATGAAACACTGGAAAAAAAATACCAAATATATATTCCTGTAGGTGGATCTTTCCACATATTTACAGACAAAGCATTTCATTTCAAAGTGAAAATGCAAGATGAAAAATTTGGCAAATGTCGTCAAGCAAGGCATCAATCACATTCATAGTTAACAATTCAAGATAACTAAAAAATTTCAACAACTCATGAAAATTTACCAGCTGTTAAAACAAAGTCCACATGGAAATAAATTCGAGAAGTATTACCTCCGCCATGTCCTTTTGGACTTGCATCGTGGACATTGCCCTTGCATTAGCTAACCGCCATTGCAAATGGTGGTTATAAAGCATCCTCAACTCGTGTATATCGGCATTTTTATTCTCCCCAACCTTCCCTCGTCTTGCATCAAAGCTAAGAATCGACGGGGTGTTGATAACGCTATCGTTCATCGTGTTCCCCAATCCGGTTCCCACTCTAGACGGGCTGAGCTTCCCTCTCCTCACTGGTGACAAGGTCGAAGGAACCTTGCTAGGAGGGGATGAAGCAGGATTACTATCACTAAAAGACTTCTTTATCGAATTTTGTTCGGGTAATTTCCGGAGTCTGCTAGCGGTCTCTTGCCAGAACCTAGCTGGCACCGCAATTGCACGAGGTCTTCTCGAAGTGACACTCTCAGAGTCTGAAGAAGGCGGATCAGAGGCTGTCCTAGATCCTGTACAAAGAAATTTGCAGGAAACTGTTTACTTAAAAAAAAACACGTTTTTTTATGAAAGGGCACTCTTGAGTCTTTGCATCTATGTGCAACTCCAATTGAAAATTATAATATTTCTTCCATAACTTCTGTTAAACATAGATATATTTACGGTTTTTTCTGGATGCAACATTTAATAGATATGCAGACTTGTCTCAGAGTAAGAGAAAAGCTGGATTCATACAGCTTTAGATGGCTAACTAAATACATCACAGTTAAGAAAAATTAGTTAAGCTGAGATAAAAAAAAAATGTTACAGCCAAACAAGTCATTGATTCTTGAAGGAAATACTACGGTTTACTAATGCCATGAGTGAGCGTATCATACGTTCAGATCATCGCATGCATAGCTTTGGCTCTAGTTCAATTGCAGATTCGACTGTGCCAAGAACTAACTGGGCAATTTACCGGCTTTTCATGTTGTTTATTTTAATAATTACTTACTATTCTTTCCAAATCCTATAAATGGCTTAAAAAAACGTTATATGGAACAGAACTCGGTTCAAAATTGTCTAAAACATTACAAAGTAGAAGTAACATCCATGTATGAAAATATAATATTTTCGATCCTCTACACAACCTAATAATAATTAGATATTCGGAACAACCACCACGGCGAAAAGCTTTTACAGGCCACCTATAGATTGAACCATCCAGGTATAATCACATTACAAATTTTAATAAAATACAATGACCCTCAATTGTGGCATATTTCTGATCCAAACAAGTGCAAACCAACTTTACAATTGATGTTGGTGAGAACCTACGAGTGCTGATACCGTCTTGAGAAATATTTTCAACTAAAGATCAAGCTAAACATATAAACTTATATTTTAATCCCACATAAGTACATAACCAATGTTCTAAAAAGGCACAAAATAGTCGCTTAGTAGCTAATCCCACTTAATGTTGCGTAATTAACTAAGTGCCTAAAGTCCGCCTACCGTCTAATTTCCGCCTATACCCTGTCCAGACTCGCTTTTTAAAACACTACAAGCCAGAAACAATTAATCCCGCTTAATTCATAATTTACAATGACTTAGGCGCCTGAACTCCGCCTACCATGTAATTTCTACCTAAGCGTCGTAATGGCTCGCCGACATAATTCCTAATTCACCAACTTTAAAGACAGTTACTGCAGTGAAAATCGGGTAACAAAGTTCTACAAAGATGATTCTGTGATGACCACAAACCAGAAACGGAAGATAGTCGTCCTAATTGATTAATTAGCAATATATAAACTACTACTGCAAATAGAATCAGGTAACAAAGTTCTATGAAGATTGTCATTCTGCTATGACCACTAACCAAAAACGGAAGATAGGCGAATATCATCAACAGACTGTTGTAGTTGCAAAGCCCTCGCCACTCCGGTCTTTTTCTCCACACCACCGCCACAATCCAAACTTCTCGTCCCTGGCCACCTCCGGCTCTCGCTACTCGGCCTCGTATTCTCATCTCTCCGCCTCTCTACAGCCGGAGTGGGGGCCGGTTTTGTCTTACTGACAGGCACGGCAACCATCTCCCCTTGGAAAGAAACACAAAGACTCCTTTTCGACCCATTCCCTTCTAGCAGCCTCTCTGCTGCCGTCATCTGTGGCTGGCGTCGGTCCACTGACCTTGACCTGTTCCCTGCCACCGAACCTGGTGATTAATTTTAATAAAATAGAATTAAATTGGAGTGGTTTTACATATTTAAATTCAGAATGCAACCAGTGGCGAAACTAGGATCAGTTGTTGTGTTGTAAAACTGAAATCGACAATATTTTTATTGTTATTATATTGCAGGATGTTGAATAGCTAAGATCAGTAATTGTACGTGGATTTCAATTTTTAAAATAAATGGTAAAAAAATAATGGTTTTCTTAATATACTAGTGTTGTAGTCACTTTTATCCTACTTCCGGTTAAAAATGAAGTAAGGTTCTGTTGATGTGCCAATTCAGCATACGATCGTGCTAAAAGGTTAAAACGACAAATAATTTTTTGAAAAACGATACAAAATCAGTTTTGTAACTGATATGCAGTAGTAACGAATTGTAGCCTAATTCTACTTCCTCCCTTGAACATATAAATAAGATTGAAAATGGGTTAAATTTCCCACAAATCTCCTCTAATTCATAAGTTCAATTATAAGGAAATATATGCTCAATTTTAAGCCATAACAATTTTTATTCATAACAATTTTTAAAGAAAATGGCAAAAATCGGGTTAATATTCTAGTGTGGTAGCCACTTTTAACCTATCTCTGATTAAAAATGGGATAACTTCTCCTTAGATTATTATACCATAATTCATATTTAATAAGCTCAATTATAGGGAAACATACTCTCAATTTTCAGATCATTACAAATTCAAAAATAAATAAAACCACACACAAACACATGGTATAAAATGGTGAAAATTAGGGGTTTTTCAAAAATGATAAAAAAGGAATAATTGCTAAAATCTCCTTTAGATTATACCATAATTTATAAGCTCAATTATAGGAAAAGATATTCCCAATTCTCAAATCATAGCACATTAAAACACACTTATACAATACTTCATAAGCTGAGTTATATAAAAAAAAAAGGGTTTTATAGGTTTACTACACCAAACTATCTGTTTCTAACGATTTGGGTACCCACCTTTCAAAATTTTCAATTTAGATACCACACTATAATAACTTTCTAATTTAGGTACCACCGTCTAAATAAATCACGGAATCATGTCACGTGACATTTGACAAACATTAATTTGAGAGGCCAGTTTGACAATTTTGCACAAAAATATGTCATCCTATAAAAACGTTTCCCCCAATTTCACAGATAACAAAAATTTGGATTATATGCTAATTTTTTTTTGTGTGAAATTGGGTGGAAATTTTTTTCTAATATGACATATTTTTGTATAAAATTGTCAAATTAGCCTCTCAAATTAATATTTGTCAAATGTCACGTGACATGATTCCGTGATTTATTTAGACGGTGGTACCTAAATTAGAGAGTTATTACAGTGTGATATCCAAATTGAAAAATTTGAAAGATGGGTATCCAAATCGTTAACACCACTGTAGTTTCGTGTAATAAATGTATTTTTTCCTATAAAAAAGCATATTCTCAATTCTCAAATCATAACAAATTAACAAACACACACAATGACACACACTTATATAGTTATATACAATAGATTAATAAACTTAAATATTGCATTCTGTTTAAATATGTCTATATATACATAAATTTACTTGTAACCTAAGAGCTCGGCCGCCCCTAAATTAAATACCCGGAACGGACGGAGTCGGGATGGGAGTGTTGGGAGCGGTCCTAACGGTGACAGGAGAGGGGCTCCGGACTGATGATGACGTGGCAGAGGGAGTAGAAAGGTACCTAGAAGTCACCTCTCTCGATTTAGGTCTCCGATGAGGCGGCAGCGCAACGGGATCGGAGGAGGGGAGGAGAGGGGGACGTTTCGGTGGAGGATGAGATGTGAGCTTATTAGGGTTTGGCGTTGAAGAAGATACATTGGTCGCCATTGTTTTGTTATCCTATATCTTTATTTATATATGTATATGTGTATATATATATATGTGTGTGTATGTATATATATATATATAGAGAGAGAGAGAGAGGGTTTTTAGAGGAGTTTGGGAATATGACCGTTGGGCAAATACAGGGGAGATAGTATATAATTACAATTTCACATCTGATCTCAAAAAATTTGGAAACCCATTTTTATAGCTAAACTTTCAAAATTAAAAGGAAAAATGATAATTTACTACTTATTTTGACATTTTTTTATAAAAAAATTTAGTTGTTTTGAACTTGATAACTCTTTTACAAAAAAAGTACATATTTTGTGAACTTATTTACAAATAGGTACATATGTCATTAAAAAATACAAAAAAAATATTTAAAAATTAAAAACCAAAATTTTAAAAAATAATTTTTTTATACAAAAAATATGTGTGATCCTGTCTAATCATGTTCAATGTTGTATCTAATCATGTATGATCCTGTCTAATCATATTTAATCATGTCCAATCTTTTATGTCTAATCATTTTTAATCATATCTAATCATGTCTAATCTTGTTTGATACTATGTACAAAATTTTTGATTTTTTAAATATTTTTCAGATTTTTAATTTTTTTTTTTATATTTTTGTTATTTTTTATGACATATTTACATAATTATAAAAAAATATATATAAGTGGGTTTTTGTAATTAAGTTGATTGATATGTACTATTTATAAGTCTCCCAAATTAAAAACCTTAATGCTGATGTGGCATAATCCAAATCATTTTTGTATTTTTGTTGTGAACTTTGATTTGAAAACTTAATTTTATGTAACATATTAAAATCGTTGGTTCAATTAATCCGTCAAATCATTTGGTAAGTCTTTTACTTGAATTCAAAAAACAATATTTAGAGAAAAAAGGTAACAAAAATGTGTTTCCAATCATTATTATATTAAAAGTTAAAACATACAATAAAATGAAATAGATGTTATAGAGAAAATTAAATAAATTTCTTAGAAGTCATGTATATACATAATATAATTAAGAAACTTGCACAAAGTTTATGTTAATAAACACATGAAATGTTTTGGCTTTAACAAAAAGTCGTCCATGCACGCAAGACAGAGAGTGGTAAGCCGTTATTACCGCAACACTATTAGATAAGTATATTACATATCATGAACATTTGAACTTTTTGTAATGCAATGTTTGTGTTTTCGTAAAAAGTTTGTTATGATTCTGCCATTCGAGTTTACAACCCAATCTAGCAAAGCGAAAGCTATCCGGGGTGCCAACACCACTTTATATATAATCATGAATAACACTTAACATGTCCGGTTTTTGGGTTAGGTGCGAGAGGCCAAATATTAATTTATGACAAAAAAGTCATGTTTATTCAATGAGTTTCAAATACAACTCAAGTATCCATAGGTTTCTGGGTCTCATCGATTACATTTTATGTTTATTCAATCTTTTTTATTATTGTAAGTTTCTATTAAACAAAAGTAAAAGGCTTGAAATCGAATCATAGACACATAAGTAATATGACAGTGGTCCACATAACTGTATCCAACGATTTGTATACTTCTGAAACATAAGAATGCCAGTAATATTCACTGTCCAGATTCCACTATATGATAGTCAAATTTATCTATAAATAACAATATGATACAATGATTAAAATTTAAAGTGATTGCTGGTATACAAAGAGGCATCAAAGCAATTTTCCCTTGTTAATTTGAGGCTTGAGAGCGACATAGTTTGAATAAAGATCATATTCACTTATTCACCTTGAAAAAGTAAAGCAAACAATAGTTCACTGAATACCAATTTAAGTCTCCAACTAATAAATTGGTTAGCAATTCATTAGCTTCGTAAACAAATAAAGGGAATTCAGATAACACTTTAACAAACCTTATGAAAGTGACAAGCATGACAAAAATTCCCCCTTTGAGTAATTTCTTAACTCATGATGCTATCTTTTAAGTTGCTGAGTCTGTTGAGACACATTTTCATACCTTTTGTGTTTGATATATTTGAGTTTTTAACTACTGAGTCTGTTGAGCTTTTAAGAAGAATGGATAAAGTAATGAATAGAAATGTGTTGACTGCAGATTTGACCGAATATGTATTTAAAATGTTAGGATTTGCTTTTCAAATAGCACTAGCGGCGCAGTTTGTTGTCCGTTTATCTCAAACTCATATATAATAATTTAAGTTACAATTAAGCGACAAAATATTTCCCCCTTCGCCACGCTTAAGCGTTAAATAGAAATCAGGAACCAAGCAACTTCTTGCTAAACCCATTCTTAAAATGTTATCAAATTAAATGTGATGTTATAAATTAACAGTCTATTGATTTAAGTTATAAGTAATTTGATTATGCTTGAAAATATATATAATTCAGCAAAATATATAAAGTTATATAATCATTTGTTCACCAACTATGTTATTAATTATGTCTTTCAATTTGGTTAACTGCTTAACTAATTATTACGACAGAGAAAGGGAAACCGATCAAATTCAAATGACTAATTTTAAGTTTTAGCTAATGGTAGATGGTAGACTAACAAGATTATACCAACTTAGTCCATGCACTTAGGCTAATAACTAGACTAGTTAATTTATTTAATTTTATGAAAAGTTTTTTTAATAAATAAATGTGCACGTATGAAAGGTCCCAATATCACATACAGTAAATTATACAGGCATGCATGTCATGTATTTATGCAAAATAAAACTACATAAAATCGGGACCACTTAGAAGTTCATTTCTTCTTCAACACTTCATTTTCAAGATCCTCATATTCTCTTTTTAACAACTGATACACCTTTATCAAATCTTACTTTTAGACATGTTATCAGTATAAAATGAATAGGATGATATTATATCCTCGATCAAGTTATATTTTTCCTGATGTACTGCAAAACTGCCAACTACTTATCATTTAGTTTTATTGACTTCATCGTCAGATTACAATGTCATATAAGTCCGCACGGACATCAGACTAACGCTGTCGCTTGTCCAATTGTCCGGAAGAACCAGAAACAAGGTTTGGAGTTTCATCACAACATGCAATTTAACGCACTTCCGTTATGTGATATAAAAAAAAGTTGAGGCAATTTAGCATATATAATAGGACAATTTATATTTTTGTATATGCCTTTTACTATTTTGTGATGATTCCCTTTGGTCCAGGCAATGGAAAAGAAAGGCAATATGTATAACATATATCGTGAACTTGAATCAATTTAGAAACAAGTTAGTAATATAAAGTTCAAAAATTGTAACTACCTATTAAAGGCTATCCCATTATAAAGCATGAATGGAGGATAGGTGACTAATAGCTATGGCCTATGGGATCAATTTGACTTAGGGAAGAAGATAACTTTGCAATATATAGTCAAGTATCTAGGTAACATTTTGTCATTACACTTATGATATCTTCACTTAAATACAACTTTCATGAGATGAAGTGGTATGTAAGTTACACTATGAATTAGCAAAAGCCAGATACCAATTTAACACCAGACGGTAATCAACACCAACACAACAAGCAAATTGAATTTGAGCTAGGCTCGAGAGTAACTTTTTTGGGGGGCATTGTCACAATTTTTATTATATTCTAATTAAAGATTTTTATTTTTATTTTTTAAGCAAAAGCAACCAACTGTGATTAAATCGGAAAAAAAACAAACTACAACTTTTGAACCATTCAAGCTACCGGCATTCTAATTAAAGATTGATTAGGTTTTCATTTTATTTAATACCACTGATAAAAACTGTTGTGTGACAATTATTTTGAATACATGTTTAGACAGAAGCAAAATATCGTGTGTTATTTTAAAGTAAAAGTGTGACTATTGTGGGTAATTGATCAATCACCAACCTATTTATATAGTGGGGAAGTTGAATGAAAGATAATGAAAGAAAAGTAAAAAATACAAAATCTCTAATTTATAGACTACAAGGTGCACTTATAAATTTTCCAGACTATAAAACAAAACAAAAGCACTCTCAAGCTGACAAACCAAGTGTTTTGCATTTTCATATAGCAAAACAGCAACTAACAACAAATGAGTTATAAGCCAAAACCAAATGAGCAGATACTTAATTAGGCAGAGTCCTGGGGATTAAAAGTAGTATCCCCTACAAGGATCCAAGTTTTAAAAAAAAATTCATTTGACTGATTACTTTGCCATATAAAAGTCTGTTTTCCGATTTGTTTGCAAAAACCAGAGTTCACAAGTGTAGTGTTTTTTGGAAGGACGAAAACGTAGTAATATTTCAAGATGATCGATATATAGGAGCAAGCTCATAAGAAAGGTCCTCATAAAGTTAGTACCTTTATAAAAAAAATATTCCATTTTTCATAGGCAGGCCTCAAGAACAGAAGAGGGGGGCACTTAATTGGTTTCATATGAGAACTAACTACTTCAAATTCTGCATTAAAAAGGATAATATAATCCGGTACCAAGCCTGAACTGTAAATAAGATGTGTCGAATTCACATAAAAACGTTGTCAAGTGGGAAAAAACTATGAGGGGAACCCTATCACTATTTTCAGCAACATGTAGCTAAAATAAGTACAATAAAACTTCTGAGTTTTTGTTTTGAATGCTATTAAATTGTAAGAGTTTTAAAACATTTATATACACTTATTGATGACTTTTATAAGTTACAAAAGAATGTTTAAATATGATGGTCTTTCTTCATTTTTCAATACATTTTACATGGGTTTTACATGATAAATAAAATACATGCAAACATACACATTCACACACACATGCATACATATATAGAGATAATCACACCACCAACGGCTCGACCGTGTCTCGATACCGCTTCCGTCGAGTCACATGTGATAGACGTTGTTGTAAGTTAATTACAACTTATATTATTGTAATGTTATACACATTATTAACATAACTATTTAAAATCTTTTCTACATGATGATCATACATATTATAACATATTGAGCGTATGCCAAAACACATAACTTAAACTATGCGGAAGGACGATGGACTTGGTACTTAAACGGAATATGATAGTTGAGTTCAGATGACGAAGATAGATCGTCGGGGGTGGAGACTTGAGTTTCTCCTCCTTCGCCTATCATTACACTACTTTATGTGTTGTTTTTGTGTGTATGCGTGACAGAAATAAGATGGCATTGTGTCCCTTATATATAGGTAGGAGGAGGACCCAATACTCATGAAATTCCTCTAATCTTTACCGTCCATCAAGGTAAAGTTAATCATCACTGTTCATTATGTGAGAATGTAAAAGGTCTTGAAACTCACATACTAATTAGCATTAGTGACTTGTAACTTATGAAGTGTTTATGGATTACAATAATGAGTTAGAATTAATTTCATGACTCTTGAGATAATGGGGAAAACATTAATTCTTACAGTCTCCCACTTGATCCATTTAACAATCCATAAGCAAACATAAGCGCGTGATACATTAATGACATGCTTTATCAAACTAATCATTATTGAGAGTCATGGCGGTTTCATACTACTTGACAGCATGGTTCCTTCCATGTACTACGACAAGACCAACTTATTCAACAAAGCCTATAAAGTGAGTAATCGTAATAGTCCAATAATGTCTTAAGAAAAGACAGTTTCATTAAACGTCCATAACTTTTCATTCTTGTACGTACTTAAGTGGACAATTGGAACAATAGAAACAATAAGAAATGATATCTCTACCTATCAAATAAACAACCATCATTATGTAATATCATATAATTATCTATAATCAAGACACGTGATGTTAACAAATCTTAATTGTCTTGTGTAGATATCGTTAAGATATATACGATTATTATGTGTTTATTGATAGTATTGTTTCTAAAATTAGTCTCGAAAACTTAGCATTTACATTATGTGAACTCAACACCATTTGAATGCTAGTTATCAAGAATAATTGCAAACATTCATTTTCAACGACTCAGTCATAAGCTCGACATAATCTAAGTTCTGAAATTAATTTGCAACTATTATTATGAGTTTTGTACTCAAATAATTATATAACTTTTCTTGATGATACATGTGATAATACATTTAATCACTTATGTCATAAAAATTGCTCCAATCTTATATTGAGCAATAAGACATAGATTGCACAATACTTAATTGAGAAATGTAGCAATTTCTCCATACATTTATTGAGCATTAAAACACAAATTGCACAATAATTTATTGAGAAATATAATTTATAATTTCTCCATACATTTATTAAGCAATATGACATAAAATTGATCAATGCTTTATTGATCATTATAACATATATTAGCATCGTAATTTAACGAGCAATGAGCCATTGTGAAATATTTAGTTATCACATTTTCTTTCTATGTATCACATCAATGATACGTGAGAATAAAATCTTTATATTCTTGCAAGCATAAAACATAAATTAGACATTTTTAATATTATGCAAAAGGTAATCTACTATAAATAATTAATATTTGAGTGTTAGCTATAATAATATGTGTTTTAAGTAAAACTAATAGTTATAACACATAAGAACCAATTTGCAATACTATTAATGAGCTGTAAAATTCTTTTAAAATCTTTTATAATTTAAAAACCATTAAAAGGCCTATTTACAATTCATTATGGGTGTAGTAACTCACTTACATGAATATGACTATTAGTAAAATAATAGGTTACAAAAACAAAATAATAATGTCTATAACAAATGTTTACTCCCACTAAACTAGTGGTTACCTCAGAATAATACGTTATGAACACAAAACAAGTTAACGTTTGAAGTCAAAGAAAATGGTAGATCAAGAAAATCTCAACAATAAGTTTATTTTAAAATTATTAATTATTCTCACTGATCTTACGCTTACTATAGAAGTATATGGTTAAATATAATACATTAATAGTGAAACGAGTAATTATCTCCCACTTGTTTAACAATTACTCTAAAACTTATGGTAAGTAACATATAACTTGATAGTGGGTGTAACTATATATTAATTATTTAATAGGAATTAGTAAAAACATTAATAGTGGGTGTACCGAATAATCTAATTCTTCCACTAATGTTACCGTAACTTTATCGATAACTAAAACTCCTTTTATTTAATAAAATCTCGATAAAATTCCATCAAATCTAATTATTGAAAAGTATGGATTTATATGCACATAATGTGATTGAAAAACGTTAATTTTCTATTAGATCAACATAAAACTAGTTTCAATTAAAAAACTTTTCGTTTATTAACAAACTAATATGTGACCTATAAAGAAAATATGAACAATAAGACAAAAATTTAATAAAAACTCACGAATTTGCACTTTGAAATTTAATGAGTTTAATCATATTAAAAGAATATTTCAACTAGTTTTACCATATTTCTCCTTTCAAAACATTAAACAATCACTGTTTTCATACGGAGAAATCATCATGTAACATTACATAACATTTTCATTGTTTTATATTTTTATTTATTAAGTTAGTTGATGGTATACTTTCATCAAGTAAATTTGTTACATGTGAGTATCCAAATTCAACTTGACTAATAATACATATCAATAACCATATTAAATTGGTAGAACTTAACACTAATTTCTTTACATATAAAGTAATTTGTATTTTAACAATACACTTAAATCATGCATAACATTTTGCAAGACAATTTATAACTAATGGAATATGTCAATAAAATGGATCATCTTGAAAATTTAACTATAAAACTATGACATTTTTATTTGAGCTATATTTTTATTCTTAATGTTAAATTTAAATTCGTCAATAATATTTGTTTAACTAGGAAAAATATGGTATATGTGGATATCTTATATTTTCCATCTTAATGTTAAATCTTAAGAAATAATTCATAATGTTTATTTGGTCAAAATGTTATGTTATACACATTATTAACATAACTATCTAGGATCTTTTCTACATGATGATCATACATATTATAACATATTGAGGGTATGCCAAAACACATACCTTAAACTATGCGGAAGGACGATAGGCTTGGTACTTAAACGGAATATGATAGTTGAGTTCAGATGACAGAGGTAGATCGTCGGGGGTGAAGACTTGAGTTTCTCCTCCTTCGCCTATCATTACACTACTTTGTGTTGTTTTTGTGTGTATGTGTGACAGAAATAAGATGCCATTGTGTCACTTATACATAGGTAGAAGGAGGACCCAAGACTCATGAAATTTCTCTAATCTTTACCGTCCATCAAGGTAAAGTTAATCATCACCGTTCATTATGTGAGAATATAAAAGGTCTTGAAACTCACATACTAACTAGCATTAGTCATTAGACTTGTAACTTATGCAGTGTTTATGGATCACAATAACGAGTTAGAATTAATTTCATGATTCTTGAGATAATGGGAAAGACATTAATTCTTACAGTTGTACATTTGGAACGAAATGCCCCATTTAAACAGAAGTAGAGACGTATGTACAAATATCGTTTAAAAGTTACTGTTTAACAGTCATCTCGTATAAGCGTACAAGAATTTTAGTTCATTTCGGTATCATTTACATCCTCTTTTGTTACGGTTTGTATTTGATATATTAATATATTTGTTGAAATTATTTTCTGTTGTTTCTCCGGTTCTTTTTCGTAGAAATTATTGTATTTATTTACGGCGTATTCAATAAAAAGAAAATTCGAACGGTTATGGAATGCAGTGTCTCAACAATCACCGCTTAGCTTCCTTTATAATAATCAATATATAGAAACAAAGCTTCAAAAGACAAAGGATCATCAGTTTATAACGGCCATGTAATTGTTTAACAAATGTTAAAGTACGGAATCAAACTCCCAACCAACAAGAAAAACAGACTCAAATGTTACATAACCTTTAAAGTGTAAAAAGCAGATAATTACTAGCTATTACCTAGTAATTAAAGCCAACAATTCAGTAAACAAAATAACACACGATGTTAACACAAGTCCTACAAAAAAGGGTTGAATAAGGGTGGGTATTGGTAACCATTAATCTCTGAACCCTTTTCTTCTTTCTTTTTCCTTTTCCATTATATCTCCAAAGAACTTTAATTAGCTTCGGAGTTTGAAAGGTTGAAAAGATTCAATGACGATCAAAATCCACGGGAAGGGTAAGGGAGTCTAGCCCAGTCGCAAAAGTTCCAAAAACATCTCTTTTTAAATTTCTTTGGACTTCCGGTTTCATTCTTCTTCAGCATCTCCCACAATACGTGAACATCCTCGTACTCGCAAGTTTTGACCTCGTACTTGAGCTTTGTCAGTCCTATACCTCATTAAGAAGCGGAGTTTAATTAGTCAAAATTCAAATTTTGGTTAAGCTCTAGATAAATTAGTTCAATCCCCAGTAGCTAACAATATTGATTGTAAGTTTAATTAAACAAGACTCTTTAACTTGTTTAATTTGTATTGGGTTAATATGTTATGGCAAAACATATTAGAATTCATATTCTTTTACTTAAAATACCTCGTAATGGTAAGGTACAGACTCGATTATTATATAGACGTCCGACATTTCAAGGGTCCTACGAGCGGACATATTAAATGGGTAGAGATGAGCCCAACATCGTTAGGCCCGCTCTGATACCATATTAGAATCCATATTGTTTTACCATTAAAAGACCTCGTAATGGTAAGGATGGATATCTCTTTATAAACCACAGGCTCGATTATTATCTAGACAATGTGGGATAATTACTCTAACAAAACATAATTTCTGCTTCAACAAAGCTATTTTATCGTTGCTATTGATAAACCGCCTCTCATGAGAAAAAGAGGTGCAAACCACAAAGTAATTAATTAAGTTTATATTCTTCGACTATTGTCCTTGTCCATAACATTCAGGTTCCGACCTTCAAAAGCTTGTTGTTTATTATGAATTCGGCATGTTCAAAAAATTCAAATACAAGTTCTTGAGAAAAAATAAACACATGTGACATGTATAACTACCATTTAATTTATAATGGAAAATTTGCAATTGGTAACAAGACATTTGCCCTCTAGATATGAAACCAACAATGGCCAACTAGTTTTCAACTGAAAAGCAATTTTCCATAACTCGATTCTTCAACCAGACTTGGTAATATAATTTAAATGTTTGGTTGCTTCTTATATTACAAACATAAACCAAATGAGTCACTATAGGTTATAGGCATGTACCTGTTTTACGAATTCCGACATGAACGGCGACAACAAGCCAAACTCTACGCATAGGGATAATCAATCGGCGCCACAGCTTAGTCCCCATCGTAGCTGCCGCTGCCGATCGGAGATCTCTCTCTTAAAAAACTCTCCCGGTCACCATGAAATATTAAAGGAGAAGGGAGAGGTTGTAAATAACTAAAATAAATTGTTGGTTTTAATCCCAACTAAATCTAAATCTATCATAGGTTAAAATTGTTTTAACAAGAGTGTGCCATATATTGCATAGGTCAAACCGTGTCCGTATTTGACGCACCTCATTGATTTGGCCTTCTATTTTAGGACTTCTTGTATCATTATTCCTTTTATTCCATAAATAAAGCCAAGAAAAGGGAATGGACTATTTCAGGAGTAATTGGCTATTAATAGAGATATGTATCAGGATTTACAGAAGGAAAGAAGACTTGACAGTATTAGAAAAGGTTACAAAATAGGTGTGTACTTAAAATTAGTCAAAAATTTATAAATTTATAATCCATATTTCCATAATGCAAACGCGTCGACTGTGATACTAGTTGCAGGGCCAATCCGGTGCCATACATTATTTTAAGTGTTTTTTTTAACTTTATTCAGAAAAATTCATAACTCGCGTAAAGAACAAAATAGCAGAAAAATTACAAAATACTAACCATGTCATAATAAAACATAATACTGTGTTTTACATTACACAAATTAGATCATTAAATAGGAAATGTTCTTATTATATTTTTTTCGCCTATTCAAGAATCGACGCCTAAGTAAACTAGTTTGTTTAGATTATGTTAGAATCGGCCCAGGTGACTGGGGCCACCTCAATTAGGTGCCCGGCCTCGTGCGAATGTCCAAACGTCCTGTTTTGGTGATTGGAGACGACAATATGTCTAGGTCAGAGGGGCCTAATAGAAAATGACACTGATCCAAAAAATCTTGAAGTGTCTCCCAATAAATAGTTAAATTAAGTTTAAATCATTATCGTTTTACAAGTATAAACTTGTCTTCTTCTTTTTTTCAAGTGTTAGAAAACATGTCAATCCACACTTTTTGTTAAACCTATATTTCATGGAGAGCTTTACATGATTTTCATATTACAAATTTAACTCATTTTTTAAAGTACCCATATCCAGTATCGATATCACTCAACCGTGTTGTATATACTTCTTCAACCGTGTCAAATTTGCATGTCCAAGTAGTTATAAAATGCACGTTAATAAGTCGTACCAAACACATTATTTGTCGCGTTGTGCGCATGTCCGAGTTCCATCCGTGTTCGATTCGCCAATTTTAATTTTTGAAGAGCATAGAGGTATAAATTTTAAGAAAATGTATTTATCCAAACAACAAAACCAAAAAGCACAAAGTATTACTCTTAGTAACCCATATATGATAATACATTTGAATTTTTTATCTTTTATATATATTGATCACCCGCCACATAAATAATACTAGTATAAAAACCAATTACTAATAAAAAAATCGATTGGGTTGAATCTGTATTATTTTGGCGATTTATAATGGACCCTTCAAATCTAAGACGAGAAGGTCCTATTTCTCTTTCTCAATATATTTATTTATTAGTACTATTTTAGTTTTTCGAAATAGGGAATTTGGGGTTAAATTAATTGGTCGCAATTAAAAAAAGTTACCGCGTGTAGACATGCGAAATTTTCAACTAATAAAAATATGCCACGTGTTTTTAAAAAAATGAGTTTTAATTCCTTTATTAAATAAAAATAGTATCTTAAAAGAAATGATAGAAAAACAAGCCTTTTGTTTTCTTTTATTTTTGTGGAAAATAAATAAGTTGATTTTTGGTTCCAAATGATTAATTCCTATTTGAAGTGGGTAAGTTTTATAGTTTTTCTACTAATTTATAATTTGTACAAACTATTGGGCAATTTATTAGTAAACTGATTGATCATTGTGAAATTGGAGAAGAACTCAAAAATATAGGAGGCATCCTTGCGAATAAGTACTCCTTGAGCCTATAAATAGGGTGCTACCCTCACTTGAAAAACACAAGTTGAAAGACAAAGGTAAAGCCAAATCCAAGAGAGAGAGAAGCTCTACCGAAGTCAAGCCATCAACCACCAAGCATTCGAAGATCTTCATCAAACCCGAAGAACTTCAAGCAAGCTCATCAACAAAATCCAAGACAAATCCACCATTTGATCCGCAAGAAGCTCCAAAGGCCGCGAATTAAGTGTTTTTCAAGACCAAGCATTCGAAGATCTTCATCAAACCCGAAGAACTTCAAGCAAGCTCATCAATAAATCCGAGACAAATCCACCATTTGATCCGCAAGAAGCTCCAAAGGCCGCGAATTAAGTGTTTTTCAAGACCAAGCATTCGAAGATCTTCATCAAACCCGAAGAACTTCAAGCAAGCTCATCAACAAATCCAAGACAAATCCACCATTCGATCCGCAAGAAGCTCCAAAGGCCGCGAATTAAGTGTTTTTCAAGACCAAGCATTCGAAGATCTTCATCAAACACGAAGAACTTCAAGCAAGCTCATCAACAAAATCCAAGACAAATCCACCATTCGATCCGCAAGCAAGCTCCAAAGGCCGCGAATTAAGTGTTTTTCAAGACAAAGCATTCGAAGATCTTCATCAAGCCCGAAGACCTCCAATCAAGCTTGTCAACAAATTCAAGCAAGATCCTCATTCGATCCTCGGAAACATTTCAAAACCACAAATCAAGCGTTTTCCAAGATCAAACTGACAAAGAAATACAAGTCAAGATCAACCTCAAAGGTCAAGCAAATCAACAAGTCAATCATCACCAAACTATTGTAGCCAATAAGAACTCATTTGTGAAGAGATTAATCAAAGGACTTCTATTTTCTTTATTTTAGAAAATATTCAGAGATTGTACCCGCTAAATAAATAAATAAATTATTTTGCTTTCTCCATTTATTTTCTGTCTTGGTATATTAGATAGAAAAATTTGTGGGAAACAAATTTTGGCACACCCGGTGGGACTATTTCTGCCATTCATCTTTTCTCTTCGTCAATCGATCAACCATTCATGGCTCAAAATAAAAATACGCAAAACAGTCACATCATGATGACCCGAAGCAAGTCCGCTGTCCAACTATCAACACCCTCATTCCTTGTCATGGGCAAAAAGGTAGAGGCTACCTCCGAAGTGAAAGCAAATTTCAAAGATGGTACATGGGCAAGTGACTCTTCTGATGAAGAAGGCTTGATTGGAAACCATCACTTGGAGGACAACTCAGATTCCATAAATACTCCCCGTTCAGTTGTTGCTACTTCAACAAACTCAACAAATATGCAAGTACTGGTGATAAACGCTCCTACGGTGGAAGAACAAGTTAATGCAATCGCTGGGACCCTAGAAACTTTAATGAAGGCTCTTAATGAACGAGACGCTCAGATGGCGATATTGACTGACAGAGTTCAACAATTGGCAGAGCCACGCCAAGGGGAGAATCGACGTAGAACTGAAGGAGGTGAAGGTTCTTCAAATGAGGAAAGGCCCTTAGAAATAACGAATGGCGTAATCCCTCTAGAGCAGCTGAAAGAGTTCATACTGGGTACCGTAAAAGGAAAATATGAAGAAGTGGCACATTCCTCCTTCGGCTATGTCAAACCTTACACACGGAGAATCGAACAGTTGAGGATGCCTTACGCATATCAGCCACCCAAGTTTCAACAATTTGATGGCAAGGGAAATCCTAATCAACACATTGCACATTTCATCGAGACTTGCAACAATGCAGGGACTTATGGGGATCTCATGGTGAAGCAATTTGTCCGCACACTAAAAGGAAATGCCTTCGAATGGTATTGCGACTTGCAACCGGGATCAATAGACACTTGGGAACAATTGGAGCAAGGATTCCTTAATCGTTTTTATAGCACTAGGCGCACTGTGAGCTTGATGGAATTGACAAATACCCGCCAATGGAAAGACGAGCCTGTTGAGGACTATATTCATCGATGGAGGGGATTGAGCTTGAATTGCAAAGATAGACTGTCTGAAACATCAGCAATAGAGATGTGTGTTCAAGGCATGCATTGGGGATTGTCCTACATTCTCCAAGGAATAAAACCAAAAACATTTGAGGATTTGGCAAGTAGAGCTCATGACATGGAAGTTAGTATCTCGACTAGCAGTGACCAAGCTCTCCTACTTCCAGGAACCCAAAAGACTCCAAATAAACAAGATGGAAGGAAATGGATCAAATCTCGTGCAATAACTGATAAAAGAGAATCGTTTGTCGTGTCAACTCCATCTCAAAGCCTTCCTCCCATCAAGGTGAAAGCTAGCATGAAGAATGTTGAAGATGACAAACCCAATGTAAATCAAAGAAGTGAAAAAAGAAGACTCACGCTAAGAGAGATGCAAGAGAAGGAATACCCGTTTCCTGATAACGAAGTTCCTCGCATGCTAGAGGAACTCCTCGTACTTAAGCTAATCGATCTTCCACAAATGAAACGTCCCGAAGAGGCCGACAAAGTTGATGATGCAAATTATTGCAAATTCCACCGTCTCGTCAGTCACCCAACCCACAAGTGCTTCGTCTTGAAGGAGAAGATCGTACAATTGGCCGCTCAAGGAAAAATCTCTTTGGAGGATGAAGAGATAACTACTGCCAATTACACATGTATCATTACAAATCCAGAGTTTGAAAGCATGGACGAGAGAAGGACAGTCATGATTCAATTTGGATCTTTGCCGCCAATTGCAATCATCATGCAAAACTCGAGCACTGAAGGCAATATCTCGTGGACTTATGTTAGCCATACGAGAGGTTCAAGATTATCCACCAGCGAAGAATTGAGTGAGTTTGAAGAGGGAGAAGACTACCCTTCGAATAACCCACAACTACTACAAAACGTACCAGTTCACTCCATTTATGAAGGACAACCTATTTATGAATTCAAGAAAGACGGCCATTGCTTCTTTGATGTCTGTGAATGCGAAGATTGCTTGGATGACCAATGGGATGACTTCTTTGAAGACGATGAAGAAGCTAAGAGAAAGAGTAAGAAAAAGAAAAATAAGAGGAAATCAACCCAACAATCACTACGGGAAAGATACGAAGCTAGAGACCCAAGTGTTGGCCTGTTGGGTGAGCCATCAGGAAAGTTCGACTATTTTGTCCAATATACCAAAAAGAAAGAAGTGGGAGGATCAACACCACCCACATGGGAAGATTTTCATAGAGAAGACGAGAGATCGAATAACCCACAACCATTACAAAACGTACCAGTTCACTCCATTTATGAAGGACAACCTATTTATGAATTCAAGAAAGACGGCCATTGCTTCTTTGATGTCTGTGAATGCAAAGATTGCTTGGATGACCAATGGGATGACTTCTTTGAAGACGATGCAGAAGCTAAGGGAAAGAGTAAGAAAAATAAAAATAAGAGGAAATCAACCCAACAATCACTACGGGAAAGATACGAAGCTAGAGACCCAAGTGTTGGCCTGTTGGGTGAGCCATCAGGAAAGTTCGACTATGTTGTCCAATATACCAAAAAGAAAGAAGAGGGAGGATCAACGCCACCCACATGGGAAGATGTTCATAGAGAGGACGAGACAAAAGAAGTCGATCAATCTCTCAACTCTACCAATCTACTTGAAGATTCCTTAGAAACACTCAAATTCGAAAGCAATGGCCAACCTTCGCATGCGCTAGGGTTGTGTAAAGACTTTTGCCTGGAGTGTCAACAATTTCTAAAGAAAATGTATGAGGCCGACGATAAGCAAGTTGGGGTGCTAAAAGAATCCGAGGGGGATTACTATGTGCAGCGACTCCAAGGGAGAGTAGTTGAAGAAACATCAAATCCGGATATTAGTACGGGAGTGCCTATTGCATACTACTATCGAGGCAAGCCGATCTACAAGTTTAAAGAAGACAACGGTCATTGCTTCTGGGATGTTTGCGAGTGTGAAGGTTGCATGGAGGATGGTTACCTCGAAGATGAAGGGGACGAAGACTACTATTTTTCTAATTCATGCAATGTCGCAAGTATAGAGGAGTACACGGAAGAAAGCGAATGTGGTTCGGATGAAATTTCGGGAACATCATTTCAAAAAGAAGAGGTGAATCAAGTGGCAGACGTGACAACTATTAACTTCTCTGATGACGATTTGGTGCTTGACACAAAACCTCATAATCGCCCACTCTTTGTTTCCGGATACATGCAAGACAAAAAGATAAATAGGATTTTACTAGATGGGGGGTCCGCTGTCAATATTCTACCACTGCGTACGTTAAACGATCTTGGAATTCCAACCAACGAATTATCACAAAGTCGTCTCATGATCCAGGGCTTTAATCAAGAAGGACAAAGGGCCGTTGGAAAAATCCACTTAAAGCTTGTGATAGATGAAATGGTGTCGAGTGCGTTGTTTCACGTCCTTAATGCGAAAACTTCTTATAATATGCTTTTAGGACGACCATGGATTCACGAAAATGGAGTTGTCCCGTCTACACTTCACCAATGTTTCAAATATTGTAAGGACAATGTGGTGAAGAGGGTCATAGCTGATAATAATCCATTCAACGGAGTGGAATCATATTTCGCAGACGCTAAGTTCTACATGGATAAAGGGAAAGAAGTAGAACCATTTGTATCTGCTCCCTCTCTAGGTCCTATAAAAGAAAATGAAAAGATCGACAAAAGAAAGAAGACTGGAGTAGATGTTACAAAAGGCAAAGCAGGGACTAAGCTCTCGTCTCAAACTATTAAGTCGTTAAGTGTTGATAGTCACAAGGGTGGCGACTTAACTTTTCCTATAACATCAATCAAGCAAGTTGGGGTACTTAAAGGATTTGTTAGACCAACACATGGCCCATTAACTGAGCATGGAGATTCATCAAAAGAAGTTTTCAGCCCAAAAGCATACAAAATGCTCGCAAATGCAGGCTATACATCTAAGGAATCAAGCCCCCTTGGAAAACTTACTCCGACAGTAATGGGGAAAGAATGTTACGGCCTTAACCAAACTCAGTGCATGTTGAAACAAAAAGGCTACATAGTAAAAGGATTACGTGCAGGGATTGGGTACAAGCCGCCTCAACCAGCAAAAATAATCATAAGAAAATCAAGCAACTGTTATATCACGTTCGAAGAAGAAGACTCAACACCAAAGTGTGAATCTTGTGGCTCAAATGATTTAGAACCTCGTCGGCAATTATGGGTGGGAGAGCCCATTGTCCAACGGCCTCACTCATCTCGAACTATACCCCAAAGTTTTGAAAGGTTAACCATAAGGGGAGGCCCAATGCTCATAGAGTCGACAAGCAAAAGAGAACCTTCACTCGAAATATTGCTGAGAAGAAGGTCGGTATTCGAACGTTTAGGCGCGACCAAAAGAGCTTCAGTATTTCAAAGGTTAACAAAGAGAAAATCAGCTTTTAAGCGCCTGGGGGCATCTGAAAGGAAAACATGGTTCGCTCAAATGCGCCGTAAAAGAACAATGAAATCTGTAGAGGATAATAACATCCTGCAACTAGAGAAATTGGAAATTGCGGAATCCTACCACATCACTCTTATGGATGACGAGGAACAAGTTGAAAGAGATATAGCAGAGGCACCAGAAGAACTTGAAGAGGGCGTCCAATCCACTGTGGATGAGTTAGAAGAAGTAAATCTTGGCACAGTGGATGATCCGCGACCAACATACTTAAGTGCGCTTTTAACCGATAAAGATAAAGAAGGCTACATCAAGTTGCTTAAGGAATTCAAGGATGTCTTCGCTTGGAGTTATGAAGAAATGCCAGGGCTGGACCCAAAAATAGCAGTCCACCACCTAGCGGTAAAACATGGAGCACGGCCAGTTAAGCAAGCTCAACGGAGATTTCGAGCAGAATTGGTTCAGCAAATTGAGTTGGAAGTTAACAAGCTCATTGAGGCAGGGTTCATAAGAGAAGTCAAATATCCGACATGGATCTCAAGCATAGTTCCTGTGAAGAAAAAGAATGGCCAGATTCGAGTATGCGTTGACTTTCGAGATCTCAACAATGCATGTCCTAAAGATGAGTTTCCGCTACCCATAACCGAACTCATGGTTGATGCTACAACTGGGCATGAAACTTTGTCGTTCATGGATGGATCGTCTGGGTATAATCAAATCCGCATGGACCCACGAGATGAAGAGATGACCGCCTTTCGCACGCCTAAAGGTATCTACTGTTACAAGGTGATGCCATTTGGATTAAAGAATGCTGGCGCGACTTACCAAAGAGCAATGCAAAGGATCTTCGATGACATGCTCCACAAGAACATTGAGTGCTATGTAGACGACATTGTTGTAAAGACCAAAAACCACCATAAACACCTCGAAGACCTAGAGGCGGTTTTCAAACGATTACGACGCTTTCAGCTCAAGATGAATCCGCTTAAATGTGCCTTCGGGGTCACATCGGGAAAATTCCTTGGATTTATCGTTCGCCATCGAGGAATCGAAATCGACGAATCCAAAATCGAGGCCATCATGAAGGTACAAGCCCCAAGAAATATTCACGAGCTAAGAAGCCTACAAGGAAAACTCGCGTATATTCAACGATTCATCTCAAACCTGGCAGGTCGTTGCCAACCTTTCAGTCGACTCATGAAAAAGGGGACCCCATTCGAATGGGATGAATCATGTGATAATGCTCTTGACGCAATCAAGTCTTACCTAGTAAATCCCCCTGTATTAGGAGCTCCAATTCTTGGAAAGCCTTTACTTCTATACCTTGCGGCACAAGAGCGGTCCATTGGAGGTCTATTAGCCCAAGAAAATGACGTCGGAAAAGAGAATGCTTTGTATTATCTTAGTAGAACAATGACTTCGTGCGAATTGAATTACACGCCAATCGAGAAAATGTGTTTGGCCTTGGTTTTTGCGATAAAGAAGTTAAGGCATTATTTTCAGGCCCATACAATTCGACTTATATCTAAAGCAAATCCGGTCAAGTACGTTATGTCTAAACCAGTGTGGTCAGACCGCCTAGCCAGGTGGGCACTTCTCTTTCAAGAATTTGAAATAATCTATGTTCCTCAAAAGGCCGTCAAGGGTCAAGTTCTTGCAGATTTCCTTGCTGACCACCCAATGCCCGCTGAATGGGAGCTATCTGAAGACCTACCCGATGAAGATGTAATGTGTATAGAGGTTCAGCCGCCCTGGTCAATGTATTTTGATGGGGCCGCAAACAGCGAAGGCGCCGGTGCAGGGGTCGTGTTCCTAAGTCCGGAGGGAGATGTTTTTCCCTATGCTTTCACTCTCACACAGAAATGCTCAAACAATATGGCAGAGTATCAAGCTCTCATATTAGGATTGGAGATGGCGCTAAATGCAAAACACCAGCATATTAGGGTGTATGGAGATTCCAAGTTGATCATAAATCAAGTTCTAAATGAATATGAGGTCAAGAAGATAGAATTGATACCATATCAAGGCTATGCCGCGAATCTCATTTCGTGGCTTGGAGATGTTACATTAGACCATGTTCCAAGAAAAGAGAACAAACAAGCTGATGCATTGGCAAAATTGGCGTCCAACATTGCCCTGCCGGACAAACACATGAGCGTTCCAATATGTAAAAGATGGGTAATCCCTCCACAATTAGAAGATGAAGAAATAATTCCAGAAAATAATGATGAGACCGTAGAGGAAGTTACAGCTGTTTCGGTCCTTGAGATTGAAGAGGAAGACTGGAGGCAGTCACTTATCGATTACTTACAACATGGAAAGTTACCCGACGATCGACACAGGAAGATAGATGTGAGACGACGCGCTGCAAGGTTCGTCTATTATAAAAATACGCTCTATCGACGATCTTTTGAAGGGGTGTTCTTACGCTGTCTTAGTGGAGAAGAGGCAAAGCAAGCGATGGAAGAAGCACATTCCGGAGTATGTGGCGCTCACCAAACTGGTCCAAAACTTCATTTTCGAATTAAAAGAATGGGGTACTACTGGCCCAGCATGGTTAAAGATTGTATCAATTTTGCCAAGAGGTGTCAACCTTGCCAATTTCATGCTAATTTTATCCACCAACCACATGAACCTTTACACCCTACGGTCGCGTCTTGGCCTTTTGAAGCTTGGGGATTAGATGCGATAGGGCCTCTGCCAAAGTCATCTGGAGGTCATCTTTACATTTTAGCAGCTACAGATTATTTCTCCAGATGGGCTGAAGCTGTGCCTTTGAAAGCTGTGAAGAAAGATACGGTGGTGGATTTCATCAAATCAAATATCATTTTTAGGTATGGAGTGCCACGTTACATCATTAACGATAACGGAACTCCCTTTTACAACAAATTGGTAACAAGTCTATGCGAGAAATTCGGCTTCAAGCAACATAACTCTTCCATGTATAACGCACCAGCTAATGGGCTTGCCGAAGCTTTTAATAAGACACTTGGGAATCTGTTGAAGAAGGTCGTGGCTAAGTCCAAGCGAGATTGGCACGAGAGAATCAAGGAAGCTCTATGGGCATATCGGACGACGTATCGAACATCAACTCAAGCCACCCCATATTCTTTGGTGTACGGCGTGGAAGCTGTTTTGCCCCTAGAAATACAAATTCCATCACTAAGGATTGCCCTCCAAGAAGGATTAACGCTAGAAGATAATGCCCGCCTTCGTCTCGAAGAACTTGAATCACTGGATGAAAAAAGGCTTGAAGCGCAACAAAGGTTGGAATGTTATCAAGCTCGTATGTCAAAATCATTCAACAAAAGGGTCAAGCAAAGGTCCTTCCAAAAAGAAGACTTGGTGCTCGCAGTAAGAAGACCCATCATCATGACACGCCGAATGGGAAATAAATTCGTCTCCAAATGGGATGGTCCGCACACGGTAATCGAAGTTTATTCAAATGGTGCATACAAGTTACGTTCTCAAGATGGATTAGAAATTGGGCCTATCAACGGAAAGTTCCTAAAGCGCTATTACTCTTGAAGAAATCGAAGACACTCCTTGACGCAAGAGTATAAAGTGCATGTTACTCGTTGCCCACATGAGTATAAATTGTGTGGCAACAAAATGAACTACGTTTGGCTTGATCCTTCACGGGTACGTAGGCAATTTGAGACTTGTCTCAAGTTCAGTCATAACTAAAAAAAAAAAACAAAAAAAAAACAAAAAAAAAAAAAAAAATGAACTACGTTTGGCTTGATCCTTCACGGGTACGTAGGCAATTTGAGACTTGTCTCAAGTTCAGTCATAACATAACAAAAAAAAATCACATCCATTATATCTCACAAGATAAAATCAATTAAGAAAGTAAGAAACGCAAGCAAGACAAATATTGAAAAGGCAAAAATAACCGAATTTATTCAGAATAGAGATTGTGCTGGTTACATCAAATGTCGCAAAAAAAAAAAAAAAAGAGGGGTGCAAACGAACAAAGTAGCATATCTCAAATCTAAGGAAACAAAAAGAAAGTGCAAGCTAAGAAAACAACTTAAAGTCTACAAGTTCGTCGCGGTAACTCTCTAGAAAACTTGATAAAAATCCCAAATCATTCTCAGCATCTTCACTCTGGGCGCACTTAGCTTCAAGTGTCGAAACTTCCTCGGTCACAACATCAATGTCACGTTGTATTTGAGATACCATAGCCCTCTCATTCGCCAACGACGATTCCACTATGGCTTTTTCAGCTTCTAACTTCTCGATTTGTGTAGTTATATTTGCGAGTAGTTCTTCTTGATCAGCGACATTGGCCTTGTGTTTACCTTGCTCACCAACCATAGCTGTGGTCAGCCTAGTTTTCTCTTCGATGGCCATTTTATGGATATCTCTGGAGTCTGCCTCTAAAGATGATAGCTGCACACTAAATTCACAAGCCCTTGCAAGCAAATCAAACACCTTCCTCCTCAGTAACGATAAATCCATGACCTTTGTATGCTCCATCGCATCGAGTATTGTTGTAGCAACATCGTCTAGGAAACTCAAGTCTTCAACCGAACACCTAGAGAGTTTTTGGGTAAATTCCGTCCACAAAGAGATGAGATACTTCCTCGCATGTTCCGACACAATATCTTCAGCACCGACAAATATAGAAGCAGCAGGGGAAGCTCGTGGATGCAAGGGTTTCGCTGTTAAGGCCTTTGTCAAAGTCTGGGGTTGATTTGAATTACCTTCTCCAACCAATAAGTCATTTTTTTTAATCTTGTTGAAAAGATCGAGAGAAGTTGGACCTTCGACAGATCCCTCACTAGCATTTGGAGCCTTGTCTTCTTCATTGCCGAGTAAGTCCGACATATTTGCTGCAATAGGCAAGTCCCGCATAAAATTCTTAGCAAGCTCGAAATTATCATCCTCGAGACAAAACTCCACCTTAAAATGAGACGCAAAGGCAATAGTCAAAAATAAAACAATGATAAGGTTACACTTAGGTAAAAAAAAAAAAAAAAAAACTTTGCGTAAGTAAAGTTCTCAAACGTACCCCATTCAAGAGTGTGCCCTTTGGCGCACCGTCTGCTGCAAGATCAACAACTTCTTTCTGAGGAACGATTGCTTTCATCTTCTTGCTCCGATGATGCAGTTCACTCCCGCTCAAGTTATCTTCTGGTTCGGCTTGAGGGGTAGAACGTTTTTCCGGACGAAAATTTGTGACAGGGACTGGAGGCTTTGACTTTTTGCTTTCAGGAACTTCGACTTCCTTAGGCACAGGCAGGTCAGAAATTACTTTCTTTACAGAAGATATTATAATATGACGTCCCGAAAAAAGGTAGTTCCCATGCACTTTCTTCCACCAATCAACAAAAGCACCACTTTTATACGTCCTCAGATCTGACACAAGAGGTGGAATAACTGCCTTAGAATCACTGTAATCGTTCATACTTGAGCACCAATGTTTAAAGCCCTCTTCAAGTGATGAGTCTCGAATAGATTTTTCCCCCGATTCGAACGGCACCAGTTGCCTAAACCCGAATTGTCGGCTGAATCGATGAGCATTGTAGGGCTCCAATACAAAACCATCCCCACGTCGCAGAGTTAATAAACACGGCCGAATAGCGGCAAATCTCGCCCACTGGTCAACACTTAATGGTTTTGCTTTAAGAAAAGGTGCAAGAGGTTGTCGTCTACACTTAACAAACGAAGTTGCGTTCCAACGAATAGTATCACCAGAATAAATTAACTCACGAGCACGCTTGTCACCTAAGGATTTAGCACCTCCTTGACCAGAATACTTAGCCATCATCGGGTTAACTGGAGGCTGCGGTATCATGTAGTGGGTATCGAAGTAATAAGCCATCCACGCAAGAACATAATGAATAGGAAGGCTAGCTCTTGACACGCCTGGTGTTGGTGAGTTCGAAATAGTATTCATTCCTCTATATATGCAGGCCAACACTGGGTAGGCGAGACTAATTTTTGTGCCAGTGGCCATTGAGGCAGCGGGTTTAAATATGGTAGGACGAATATGAAGATTGTTTCCCTCGGGTAGAACAAATGCGCATAGCCAACAAGACAAGAACGCTGCAAGATATACCTCCATAAAAAGATGATCTGGGACACTCAGCAATGCAAAAGTCTCTTTAGCACACGACGACCAACCCTTGACATTTTTTATGACACCACTTGGATTTCCATGATATTTGGGACGCTTTTCCTTTGATAATGATTGCACGGTGGGTTTGACGTGCCATAGATCACCCTTGAACCAAAAATCCACCCAATCGACCATAGATACCTTATCTTTTTTGGTCAGAAGGTGAAAAGCCGAAAGCAAAAATCGGCAAGCACGGAACGTTTTCGGATTATTATCATTGGATCGTAATTCATCGGGGTAGGGGATGACCTCATCAAAAATTGAACCAAATACAGGAAGACCACCGATGGCATATAGATCCCAAAGTGAAATGGATGCCTCCCCCGCCGAAGTATGAAGAGAGTTGGTCTGGGAACACCACGACTCGCAAAAGGCACGGAGAACGTCGATTTCCTTCTCATATGTAAAAAGGGACGCATAGATGGCATCATACAAATCAGCGTTTCTCAACATAGAACACTCACGACCCAGAACGTCTTCCAGCCACTCCCAATACTTCGGTATATAAGAAAATTTGCCGAGTATGTTTAGATTTGGGCCCCACCTTGCCTCTCCATTAATGATACGTCGGCCAAGAGTGTTGTACGGTTGATTTTTAGGATCCTTTTTGTCGAATGGTGACTCGAGGTATATCTCTCCGTGTTTATCTTCGCGAGTCCATGCTTTAACTCTAGGAATACTTTCTAGCGCCGGCCAGGCAGGGGCATGACGACCGGTCAACGGTTGATGGATGCTCATCATGTCTGCTAAGAAACTTTTTTTCCCCTAATACAAATGAGATGTATTTGTGATGGGTAGGGTTCATATAAAAGAATAATATTCTTGTATATATTCACCTTGCTGTATTGATAATATTATATAATAACATCTGTATTTTGCCAGTTAAATTTGCAGATACCACTGGGAGCATCCTTAGGAGGACATGGAAATGATGCAAATACTCCTCAAAAGAAGCCTTCTATTGGTCAAAAGAATCCGCTCGAGTTCCTTGTTTCCTCGCCACCTCAGCCAAGGTGGGTATTAGTATTACTTTGTCATATTGATTGACTTGTTATTGCAACTTAACATCTATTTGGTATGCTTATCTTGTTGTTTATTTTGGAGAAACAAAATTAACTAAGCCACTGTGAAAGTTCTCATGTTTTTATTTTGATTGGAATCTTCAGTCTCTGTGGTCATGTCATTGTTCACTAATACAATACAACTTCTTCACGAGAATATGTTGCTTTTATTTCATTTTTATGCAAATATAATTTAGGAAAATCCTATGTTTGTAGGTTTTTAAATCAAGGTCCTTGGGTTTCTTAACATGATTATGGAAAGTAGTTCCCCAAACATGTCCAGCCATTGTTTTCGAAACATTTTATTTTTTGAGTCAGAAGCATTTTTACACCCAACCCTGCTTGTTACTTCCCCTGACATTATCGAGTTTCTAATTCTATTTTAGCACAATTTGTCACTTTCCAGTAAGAAGCAAAAAGTATGTGATTCCTTGGCAGACCAAAGCATTGAGCAACTCAATGATGTTACTGCTGTTTGCGGAGTTAATCTCAGAGTATGTCCCTTTTCATAAGCTTCAAAAAATTAAAGTTTATCTGCTGGTCTATAATAATCCAGACGTTAAGTCCTTACTTGGTTGCAGCTTTTAAGCCCGTATTTTTTGCTTTAAGCTGGACTGCAATTTGTTGACCAGCCTCAGCTTCTCTATATTTTGGACCAGCTTTAAACTATATGACCCTAGCTTGATTTCAACTTCAAAAACTCCAGCCTATTTGCTTAAAGCTGCACCAAACTAACACTTAAGTAAGGATCGTATGTTGAACTATAATGCTGTGCAGGAAGAGGAAGAACATCTGTTTTCTGGGTTGAAAGAAAACAGTCGTGTTTCAGAAGCATCTCAAAGGGTTGTGAAAGAAGTGGAAGAAAGGCTGATATTGCAGGAATTACCTCTTAAAAATAAATTGGCAGAAATCAGTAAGATAATAAATCTTTTACAAATGAGATTACTTGTGATATATATGCTGTCTTTTTACCTCTTTATGTTGAAGCATCTGTTAAAGATTTATTAACTTTTTCAGTGTCAAAATATGGTCTGAAGAATATGACTGGAGATGTGAACCGATGCTTGTCATTGGTGAGATATTTATCACTTCTGCATTTTCGCATGATTATTTTTTGTTTACTTTCTTTTCAATTTTAAGACTCACTTTTTGAAACCGGAACCAGGGCGTGGAGGAGAGAATGCGCATCTTCATACATAGTATGATCAGACTATCGAAACAGGTCCTTACTACAACTCCCTTGTAATATTCTTTTGTACTTTTCTTTAAATCTCTGTTTGGCTCATATCCTTTGACGGAATCAAAGTAAAGGAAACAGAAAAGGTATCCTTTTGTCAATGAGTTTTGTGAATGCTTCTCTTTTATTGAATTCATATGGAAGTTTATTTATGTATAATTGTTTAATATCTATTGAGGAAAAACTTGTTCACTCTTTATTTTTTTAATGATACTAATTTATGTTGTAGAGGGTTGATATTGAGAAGTTAACACACCGGACTATCGTCACTTCAGATATCCAGAAACAAATTATGGAAATTAACCAAAAAGACAAGGAAGAGCGGGATGTGAAACAGTTTGAAGCAGAAAAGCTCCAGAAACGCAACGAGGTTAAATTATTTCTAGTTCTGTATTTTTTTTTACTTTATGCATTCGCCTCGTTTTGTGTATATGAGTAACAAATTTGAATTTACATTTTTAAGTGCAGCAGGAAGACAGTGATGGAGTTGATGGTGAAAAAGAGAAGGAAGCTGGCCGTACAAAGTCAGTAAAGGTAGTATGTTCGATCGAATTTTCTCATTTCCGTTAAAAACTACCTATCAGAGTTTGGCGGTCTCTTGAATTTTCATTTCTATTCTGCTATTAACATGAAACGAAACCTTTAATGCGAACAGTAGTGTACCTTTTTCTCATATGGATTATATATCTACAGCAGACACAGGTAATAAACAAAGAAGAGTATGATATAATGCGTGCTAGTGCTGCAAATTTTGCGGTCCGGGCTGCAGTTGGAGGTGATGATATGTTGTCAAAATGGCAAGTAATGGCTGAACAAGCACGCCAAAAACGTGAAAATGTTAGCCTGGAATCTGCATCGTCTCTTGCAAAAGCTTTAAGGGACTATCAAGAAACAGAAAGAGGTGGCAAGCAAAATGCTGCTACGGTTTACGGTAAGTTCGAGTCAAGCTTTGGTTAATTCAAGCTTTTAGCCTCAGTTTTTTGCTTAAAAGCGGAACTGCATTTGGTTTACTAGCTTAAAAGCATTACTTTTTTTTCTTTTTTGCCTGAATAAGGTAAAAACTTTTTTCTCAATAGAAAGGAAGAAACTTTAAGCTGAATTAACGTAGCTCTCTTTTGAATATATAACCAAACAAGCCCTTTGACTCATTGCTGGCTAGTTTTTCAATTCATCAAGCTCGTCTGTCTTCAAATTGGTAACTAGTTCATATTGTGGCTACCCTTCCCCTTGGCTTGATCTTGGCTCATGACTCTGTATTTATATTTTGATTAATGATAAGCAAACTGATAAAATCTACAAAACTATTAAACAAATTAATGTGGACTCCTCATTCAGTGTTGTTAACATTCGGTCACATGAAAACAAGTTTTGTTTTTTTGAGTTGTTTTTGCAATTATTTTCTTCTTCTTTGTAGGTGAAGGGTCGAGTGGAAAATTTATGAAAAGCCAAAAGATGCCGCAGACTAAAGTTGCACGTACTATATCTGTCAAAGACGTTATTTCTGTTCTTGAAATGGAGCCTCAGATGTCGAAAAGCAAGCTTTTATATTGCTTGTATGAGAAAATGTAATGCTGATATTGTTACATATTGAATTAGTGATCTTGTCTTGGTCATAACACCTGCATATATGAGATAAGTCTTGTGTTTAGGTTACAGAGGCAACATTGCTTAATCTCATATGAAATGTTCATTTTCATTCCTTGTATAGCGAAGAAATGTTTATATTCTGTCAATCTCTGGAAATAACTAAAGATTAAATTGTAGCATACAGAAAATAGCAATGCCATTATTTGTCTCCAGGAGTAAATGCCATTAGGTCATGTGGCGAATATTTCTCGAATCTTTCTTTTATTATGTGTTTTAGATAGCAGTTTGTTTAGTGATAGAGAAAGAACGAACGATTTGGTTTGTTACTTCTGATTCTTTACCCTTTGCATTATTTACCATGGTATCATCTTGCTGTGGCATTTTTCAAAGTGGTTCGAGTGATTGGTTTTAGTGATATGCACACAGCTCTTCATAATTTACCAAATTCGGAACTAGGCGAAAAACAAATACTTAAGTCGCAACGTTTAGTAATACAATTAAGAAGCAAAAACACAACTAAAGTTCATTGAACTCGGCATAATATGGATAGTGTTGATAATTATTGATGACTCAGAAAATGATGAAATGCATTATTTAGCCGTCTTTACCTAACTTATATTATCTCATAAATTTCAGCTTTTTGCTGTTGTGTAAAACAACAAACATGTGATCATTACATAAGATAAATAAAGCACATAATTTATCCCCACAACAATTTTAACTGGTCCATGTTTTTATAAAATGTGACTTCGAGTTGGGATAAGATCAGCTGTGTCAGCTATACTAACATTATCAACAAGTTTCTCTTCCCCACTTTTTTGACTAATCATTTATCACAAGGGAACTGCAATAAATAACTACAGTTAATTACGAAACTATATGCAATTTTAATCAGTCAAGAGCTTATATTAAAATTATCATAATGAATTTTTTTTAAAAATGATCATATAGTTCAAATGTTAAATTTTATGATTAGATTTAAAAAAATTCATTTCGACAAGTTTGATACAAGTTATAATCGGTCAAAATTACACATAGTTTCGTATGTACAATTAAATAAGAACGGACCAAGTAGCAATTAAATTCTCATATAAAAACCCGTAAAATATTACAGACAGAAGAATCAAAGATATTTTTCATCTCATACAGTAAAATCTACAACTTTTTATCTTTAACCACATCTCCAATGTTTTGTATTTAATAAGTTAATTGTCGTTGACATCCTTTTTTAAATGCAATATTATTGTTAGTAATAACGTGTACATCACTCAAATTGCATTTAATTAGTTTTATTATTGGTGGGAAATTTAGAAAAAAAAATTGACAAAAAATACCTCAATAATTTTTACAAACATTGGAGACGACAATTAATGTATTAGTTATGATCATCATTTTCTTACTCCACGCTCATGAAACTTGACAATACTTTAATTTTTTCTCATAATAAGTACTAATATTTTATAGCATCATTCTTTCGTTGTAGTTTAATGTGGCACGATAATGGACTATTTCTCTGTTTTTTAATTTTTATTTTCAATATAAACTAAATGCGGAGTTGCATTCACGTCAAATAGAACCTATCCTAAATTCATGTCAGTCAACTGATTATATGACAACATCTGGGGTGAACGGAGCGGATTGTTACGGATTGAGCTCAATCATAATTCAACTCGTAAAATTACGGGACGAATTGGTAAAATTTAAATTTCAACCCGACTCAACCCGTTACAATTAAAATCCCAACTCAACTCAACCCGCAAAATAAATTGTGGATTGGGGCGGGTTGGGTTGGGTTTGAGTCGATTATTAAATTTTTATTTTGGTCATTCACTTTTTATACTTTGCATAATCAACCTAAAATTTAAAATAAATTGAATTTTTCAAAGATAAATATAAATTAAAACCAATAAATATCTTTAAAACATTTACGAACAACTAGCAAAACTAAAATATAACAGGAGTGAGAGGTTGTTATATTGAAATACACACAATATATATATATATATAAATATATATATATTTATATTTATATTGCGGGTTGAAACGGGTTGTGGGTGGATTAACCTGCGGTTTGAAAAACTTAAGCCTAACCTAACCCGTAAGATATATAACAGATTGGGGCGGGACAAATTGATTTTTTTAAAACAATCAACCTTCCCCAATCCGCCCAATTCATGCAGGTTAGGTTACGGATTGGGTTTACGGATTTTTTGCCCACCACTGACAAGATCAAGGTTGTTTATAGCCTAATGGGGGGCCATCCTTGAGTTTGATTATTGTTACATATTAAAATGTAGAGAAAATCAGGAATTTTTGTTGACAATGTAAGGACCAATACAGTAAATAATGGTGGAATATTTGTTATTTCTTGTTCTTCAAAAAGGCATATTTAAGACCAATCATCAAAATGCTTTTAGCTAAATATATTGGGACCCAATAAAGCAGAAAAAAGCACACGCAAAGCTACTAAAGCAATAAAGGGAATATACTTTGTTAATATTCGCAGATAACTAACTAATTGAATAAAATAAAGCACCAATATTCCATCGGGTAAAATGCAAATAATTCCAATATGAGTAATTTTAAAATAACTCCATGAACTTTTAATCTAATCATTTAAGCTGCAAACGCTACATAATCTTTGTAATTAACCCTATATAAAGCCTTAAAATGGCATGGACTTTGTATTCATCAGTCACTTTTACAGAGATAAGAGTGGTTAGCGATACTTCTACATATTCAAGATGATCGATTACAAAAAAAAACACACTTCAAAGCGATTTCTCAAGGGAAAAAAGTCGATACGAAAAACTGTCTTCTTACGTATAAGTAGCATCAATCTCATTTCGTCGCTTGATCTTAATAGATATCGAAAGATGACATAGTAAAAAAGAAATTGTACAAAACAAATCATCATGATATAGAAGGAGGTATAAAGGGACTGTCATATGATACAACCACTTAACAAATAAAAAATCATACGAGTGTATTTTACATATAAACTTATAAAAATAGTTGTTTAGCCCTCCATTTATATATTTCTTTGGATTTTCAACACCCATTTATCCGTACCCTAGCTCTACCACTGCATCGTGCACGAACGCTATACCGCCATAGAGGTTGAGAAAGAGATTAATTGCAAAAGTCAATAAAATCATAGGTGTCAAACTGCAAAAACTGCCTTCTACAGATCTAAGTAGCATAAATCTTATTCCGTCGCTTGATCTTAATAGATATCGAAAGATGACATAGTAAAAAGAAAAATTGTACAAAACAAATCATCATGAAATAGAAGGATCCATGATAGACTGTCAGACCTACAACCACTATAATATTGAAAAACCTTATAAAAATAGTTGTTCAGCCCCCCATTTATAAATTTCTTTGGATTTTTAACACCCATATATCCGTACCTTAACTCTGCCACTGCATCATGCACCAAAGCTATACCGCCTTAGAGGTTGAGAAATGGGTTAATTGCAAAAGTCAGTTAAATCATAGGTGTCAAATGCAAAAATTTGAAACTCATGTGAGTTATCAGGTTATCACTTAACCTAAACTTCACGTTATATAATTACTACTACTGGTATATATGTATCTATATTTCTACGTATATATATCTTTTATTTATATTATTCTTTCATTCCTCTCTCTCTCTCTCTCTCTCTCTCTATATATATATATATATCTTAGTTTATTTCATTACGATAATAATGGAGTTTATTTACGAGCTATTATTCGCCTTATTCTTTTCTCTCCTCATTGCTAAACTAATCTCCATAGTTTCGAGAGAGACCACTGATACATCACTATCGAGAGCTCAGAGAATCGTCGATGCTGCCATGGCGATCGAGAGAACACGCGATGCTGAAATTGTGCATTTGAGGGTGGATGATGAGATTGTTGAAAGTGTTGGGGGTGATTGTGATAGTTTTGAAAGTTCGGGGACTATCGGTGTGAAAACTGAAAAAAATGGGGTAGGTGAAGTGGCTGTTGAGAGGAGGTGTGAAGAAGAAGTTGTGCATTCGAGGGTGGAGGATGAGATTGTTGAAAGTGTTGGGGGTGATGGGGATAGTTTTGAAAGTTCAGGGACTATTTGTGAGAATATTGAAAATATTAAGGTGGATGAAGTGACAGTAGAGAGGAGGCTTGAAGAAGTTAAGTTGGAGGAGTTTGATGACGTGGATGAAGAAATCGAGCATTCGAGGGTGGAGGATGAGATTGTTGAAAGTGTTAGGGGTGATTGTGATACTTTTGAAAGTTCAGGGACTATTTGTGAGAATACTGTAAGTACTGGGGTGGATGAAGTTGCAGTTGAGAGGAGATTTACAGAAGTTAAGTTGGAGGAGTTTGATGACGTGGAAGATGAAATCGAGCATTCGAGGGTGGAGGATGAGATTGTTGAAAAATTTAGGGGTGATTGTGATAGTTTTGAAATTTCAGGGACTATTTGTGGGAATACTGTAAGTACTGGGGTGGATGAAGTTGCAGTTGAGAGGAGATTTACAGAAGTTAAGTTGGAGGAGTTTGATGACGTGGAAGATGAAATCGAGCATTCGAGGGTGGAGGGTGAGATTGTTGAAAAATTTAGGGGTGATTGTGATAGTTTTGAAAGTTCAGGGACTATTTGTGGGAATACTGTAAGTACTGGGGTGGATGAAGTTGCAGTTGAGAGGAGGTTTACAGAAGTTAAGTTGGAGGAGTTTGATGACGTGGATGAAGAAATCGAGCATTCGAGGGTGGAGGGTGAGATTGTTGAAAAATTTAGGGGTGATTGTGATAGTTTTGAAAGTTCAGGGACTATTTGTGGGAATACTGTAAGTACTGGGGTGGATGAAGTTGCAGTTGAGAGGAGATTTACAGAAGTTAAGTTGGAGGAGTTTGATGATGTGGAAGATGAAATCGAGCATTCGAGGGTGGAGGATGAGATTGTTGAAAGTGTTGGGGGTGATGGGGATAGTTTTGAAATTTCAGGGACTATTTGTGAGAATATTGGAAAAACTGTGGTTGATGATGTGGAAGTGAAAAGATGTGAGGAGGTAAAATTGGAGGAGCTTAACGACGTGATTGTTGAGGATGCTGGGGGCGTTGGTGGTAGTTTTCAAAGTTCAGGGGTAATTGGTGAGAATATTCAAAAAATTGTGGTTGAGGGTGAAATTGGCATGGGAATAGGGAGCAGTAGTTCTGTTAATGACGTGGCAGTTGAAGAGAGGAGTAAAATGGGAAAACTTGTTGAACAAGTATGGACAACATACGATACTTTTGGAAGTTCAGGGGCTAACAATGATATAATTGAAAGTATTGGGGATGAAGGGGATATTAATCATGGTGTTACTTATGAAGTTGCAGTTGAAGAAACGAGCGATGAGGGAAAATGGGAGGAGTTTGAAGGTAAGATTGTTGAAAATGTAGGGGTGGATAATGTCAATTCTAAAATCTCAGGGACTGGTTTGGAGAGTTTTGAAAATGATTTTGATGATGATTGGGAGGGGATAGAGAGGAGTGAGCTGGAGGAGAGTTTTGCTGCAGCAGCTAACTATGTTAATTGTGGTGGTGATAAACACGTTTCCGGACCGAAAATGGACAGTGATGTGAAAATGGAGTTGTATGGTTTGATTAAAGTTGCTTTGGAAGGGCCTTGTCGCGAGGCTCAACCCATGGCAATTATGGTCTCGGCACGTGCCAAATGGTATTTCGCTCTCCTATATTTTTGTTGAATGGTTGAGTTTTGAATGGAATTGTGACATGTTGTGTGCTTATGAGTTTGTGTCGCAGATTTTTAATTTTTAGCCTAAAATTTTGCTTTTTAAAAGCTAAATAATCTGACGGTCGAAACAACCACATATTTTTAAAATCTAAAATCCAAGAATCAACCGACAAATCTGTTGCCAAACGGACCCTTAATAAGTGGCATGAGGAAGGAACTGTACAATAGAATTGATCCCTGCAGAGTAAAAACCATAAATTTTATATAATACTCAAAAATCTTGATTACTAGTAGCATTAGTTAGAGGGTAGATTTTGTTAACCTTAGCACATAAGAGTTTCGAACACCTAATGCAATTTGTTGCAGAATGTTCCTTTTTAAGGAGCGAGTGAAATACGGAAAAACTAGTATTTGTTACCGGTTGGACTTGATGGTTAAAAGATTGTACAGTAGGTACCCATGTGCCCATTTGTTAGATTGTTATTTTTAATGGGGGGAAGCGCGGGTGAAAGCTCGAAAAGCCCTTTTTTAGCTGTTTTGGGGGAAACAAAAAGCTTCGCTCAAAAGCTCGTAAAGCTTATGCCTTTTGCGCTGCAGTGGACCTCTTGCAAAACGCATTACCTATGCTTTTGGTTTTGATACACTGATTAGTACTAGAGTCAAGTGGTTTTATAACTAGGAACCAGACAAATGAAAATGAAAGCGGGACCAAACTGCAAGATGCTCTTGCATTTTAGTAATTCTGGCGTGGACTTTTCATGACAATGTCCGCGTTGGTCATGTAGAGAAGTTAAACGTCCACATATAACGACGCTAGGCTGCAAATTATGAAATTTATAGGGAGATAATGAAAAGAATAAACTTTATAGGCTTCGGTTTCTGAAATAGAGAGTATCTAGACTAATCTGTAGTTCTCCCAAGACACATTTTGGAAATTAGAGACTGAGGAGCCATAGTGAAACGTACAAAGACGCTAGGACCTACCCTTGAAAAAACATCAGGGTATAGTTTGATTGGTAGTTATAAATAAATAACAGGTTTGAAAGGTGCTATGTGTGAGTGATTAGGGGGCGCTAATTCCCTATTGCAAGGAACGCGTGGCAAAGGCTGGGGAACATGACTCCGGAGGCAGCAATGGAGCAATATATATCTCTACTTTCGGAAAAAGTCCCAACATGGATGGAAGGGAAATCTTCTGTAAGTATTACCATTTAATATAACATTTAATAGTTAATTTTAGATTCAGTTTGTAAGCTAGCAAGCTATGTGTATATACAAGCAAATCATTTCTAAGTAAAGTGCCAGTTTTCCAACTTAATGTCATTTACTTTCTGGTAAGAAAGGATCAAAAGGAGGATAACGATATCCAAGCAGATGTAGACAGAGATTCGGATGTGGCAGTTGGGGGCCCTAACAAAACAATAAACATTAATTTGTTAATACAGTAATGTGTGCATACTATTTCACATGACAAATGTGTATAGATCTGTGTGGAAAGTTTCTATAAATACACCAGGTGTTACTGTCTTATTTTGCAAAAGAGGGTTACAGAAAAATTACAAGGAACCTAAAACAGGTAGGATTTCCTAACATGTAACATTTGAGCTTATGGTCTAGAGAAAAAATATTTGTAAGTTGTAACCAAATGAGCAGCATGTCGCAGCTTGCAAGCCATATTTGGCAGTTGAATTGTTTTTAAACTGTAATCAACTGAATCGCATTCCCTTTTGAAGCCTTTTTTTAAATTAATGCAGGGAGATGGTAGCAAATACTCTTCCATGGTATCTGAAGCTTCACCTACTGACATAGGCACCTGCACTGAAACCCAACTTCCTATAGAGGAGAGGTAACACATAATTATGCCATTATTCATCATAACCTATCTTCAGATTCCAATTGGAGAGGGTTTCTTCATTTAATTTTCTTCTTTGGGTTAACTTTATTGCCAGCACTCTTAAGAATTAGAAAAAATATCACAGTAAAATAAAAAGGGAACACCTAGGAGCCATTCACAAATAAGAGTACGATAATAAAATCAATAATTTTGTCACATACTAATTGAAATGCCATGCCATTTTTACTTAATATTCTTATCATCTTGCTTTTAATTAGGATATTTTTTTCTGCAGAGTATCTGAATTGAACTCTCTCACTGATGAAGAGGATTTTACTGCTGGTTCGATCTCTGTGAATAAGATATAGTGGTAAGTAGACCCAAACTTCTTGCTACTTCTGTTAATGATACTCTAAATCTTTGTTTTTTTTTTGGCATACACTGCTGTTTTCTTATAGGGCTTATACATATCTGATTCATTTTGATAAGTTGAATAACATCATATATATCGCAATCATGACCAGAAGAAAGCCAATTCTTGTTTTTGATCCCTCGCTCATTTTTTTTTACTTAGAATGGGGCCTTTTGGCCGGATCATAGTTTTTATGCTGTTTGAGGTTCTTTACTTAATATTCCTTCAGAATATTTATTCTTTCTGTTTTTGTTACCGAACAAACAACCTATGAAAACAGGCACAACCATCTTGCACAGGCATGACTATCTTGGTTTCTGATTTCGGATTTTCCTGTTAACCATTGCTTTGTAGTATCTGTCCTCTTTCTTAGATTATGTTGTGATCCCAAAAGCTTATGAATACTTTTTTATTTTGTTTCGCTTTTCAGGATAACTATTGATAAGGATTGGTCCTTCGGACAAAGTTCCCATCTGCTTTTACTTAAACCAGATTCGGAAGCTTACTGTTTCCTTCAATATTTGTAATTGATATATAATAATGAAGATGTGTAGATTCAACTCACAGGGATAAGTCCATACTAAGCACCATGTATATTATTGTTCATGTTGCTGAGTTTTATTATGATGATGACTGTATTATTATAATAAGATGAAGGATCATGTGTTAATGTTGCATGTTGCATTCTAATTATATATGTAACTTAAGAAATAAAGTTGGGGCCAAGATGCATGGTATCGTAAATTAATAAAGGGGTGTATTGGGATGATTCTTAAAACTATTTGGGTTTTCTGGAACTAAATTTTTTAAATTAGGTTTTTGGAGAAATTTTGAAACTAATTCGGATTTTAAGGACGATGTAAATATGGAGTACAGATTTATTGGTGTCTATTTTCCGGGGGATTCTTTTTTCATTACTCTGATTACTCAGAGCTATAAGGGACGTGGGATCTGTGATTCCACGTCTACGTGGCTGCCTAATTTTTTTTTTTTTGTTTTTGTTTTTTCTTTTATTTATGTTTTCCTATGTAAAAACTTTTCAATTTTAACCAAAAACTTATCTAATTTTACCTGAAAAAAACCCTAACCATCAACCATAAAACTATTTATTATATCAAATTAATATTTTTTTTTTATCAAATCAAAGTCACGCTACCATTACAATTATTTTCAATTTTATCTAAAAAAAAACCATAACCATCGACCATCAAACTCCTTCGTATATCAAATTAATATATTTTTTTTTATCAAATCAACATCACTTACCATTACAATTATACCCAATTTTACTAAAAAAAAAAAAAAAACTATCCCAATTTACCAACAAAAAAAAAATTTGTCCAATTTTACCAAAAAAAAAACTCTAACCATCAACCATCAAACTCCTTCATATATCAAATTAATATATTTTTTTTTATCAAATCAACATCACTCTACCATTACAATTATCCCCAATTTTACCAAAAAAAAAACCTCTTCCAATTTACCAAAAAAAATTTTTACCAAAAAAAACCCTATAAGTAGTTTGGTAGTTGATGGTTAGAGTTTATTTTTTGTAAAATTGGAGGAGGTTTTATTTTTGGTAAATTGAAAGAGATTTTTTTTTTTTGGTAAAATTGGGGATAAATGTAGTGGTAGAGTGATTTTGATTTGAGAAATTTTTTTATTAATTTGATAGGAGTTTGATGGTTGATGGTTAGGGTTTTTTTTGGTAAAATTGGAAATGTTTTTTTTTTTTTAAATTGGGATATGTTTTTTTTTTTTGTAAAATTGAGGATAATTGTAATGGTAGAGTGATGTTGATTTGATAAAAATATATATTAATTTAATATACGAAGGAGTTTGATGGTTAGAGTTTTTTTTTGTAAAATTGGGGAAGTTTTTTTTTTGGTAAATTGGGATATGTTTTTTTTTTATAGTAAAATTGGGTATAATTGTAATGGTAAGTGATGTTGATTTGATAAAAAAATATATTAATTTGATATACGAACGAGTTTGATGGTTGATTGTTAGAATTTTTTTTGGGTAAAATTGGGGAAGTTTTTTTTTGTGGGTAAATTGGGATAGTTTTTTTTTTTTATAGTAAAATTGGGTATAATTGTAATGGTAAGTGATGTTGATTTGATAAAAAAATATATTAATTTGATATACGAAAGAGTTTGATGGTCGATGGTTAGGGTTTTTTTTTAGATAAAATTGAAAATAATTGTAATGGTAGAATGACTTTGATTTGATAAAAAAATATATTAATTTGATATAATAAATAGTTTTATGGTTGATGGTTATGGTTTTTTCGGGTAAAATTAGATAAGTTTTTGGTTAAAATTGGAAAGTTTTTACATAGGAAAACATAAATAAAAGAAAAAAAAAAATAATAAAAAAAAAATTTAGGCAGCAACGTAGACGTGGAATCTGTGATCCCACGTCCGTTATAGCTCTGAGTAATCAGAGTAATGAAAAAAGAATCCCCCTATTTTCCCCAATCACTTTCTTTCTCTAAAACTACACCCCGTCTCGATCACCACCAACATCCTGCCAATGCAAATAACTACATTGCCACACTGCTACCGTTATCGTCAAAGACATGGTGTAACCACCGTTTTGCTGCTTTTGCTATGTTGACTTGGTACTCCGATTATAATTGACCAAAGTTTAATTAAGATGATAATTGAATGTATTTAGTGCTTGTTTTATTAAGCTCATAGTTGCCACATAGCAATGGACATTTTTTTTAGCTTGATTTATACCGAGTTATATCAAACGTATGAAACATTTAGCATAGTTTTTTGGGCAATGACAATATTATATATGACAAAAAACTACAAGTCCAAACATTTATAACCGAAAAGACTACAATCTCTTACAAATCAATGAAAAACTCACCCAGACACATAGGACTCCCCTCGCCGGTCACCACCATCACCAAGCACCTACCTAATGTCGACGGAACTCCAGCAAGTCTATCGCATCTCTGGCATGGCAACTACGGATTTACTGGAGCTCCGGTGAGGCTTTGACGGCATGCTCAAAGTTCCTAAAAGATGCATGTCCGGAGCTCTGTCAGGGTTGGTGGGATGCTGAGAACTCCCTCGAGGTTCCGACGAGGTTTTGATGGGGTGCATGTCGCTTTGATAAGCTGCCTAAAGCTTCGGCAGTCTGTCTGGGGCTCCGACGAGGCTCCGAGGGCTGATGGGAGCACAATGCTCTAACGAGCTGTTTGCAGCTTTAACGGGTTGCACGGAGCTTCGACGGGCCTCCGACAGCTCAGACAAGCTACACGTAGCATCATATAATAATTCGACTAATCTATAATGCAATATATTTCTTCATTTCAACTTGTGTATACCACATGGTATGCTGTAATGTTTTGCCTTGGAAGGAATGGCTTAGAGTAAGATTTTTTTAATAATAACTAAGGTTTTTGAAAGTTAAATTATTTGATAATTAATTATGATTATTTTTGGTAATCAGCATGATCTATTCTGATCAAAAGCCACACAAGATAAAATCACTATAAGTTGGGTTTAACTCCTTTCAAACCTTTTCAAGATGAAACCAAAATCTTAAGTTTTTAATCATGTCAATCAAATACATAATAACACAAATACACAGTCTAAAGACTACAGCTTATCTAAAAGGGCAAATGATCATGAAAATCTAGAAGTTACGACCAGACAATGCTATATAATTATTAATTAATATATATATATATCAGTGAGATCTTAAATTTGGGCGAAAGCTTAATTAATGACGAAGTATGAAGTGTGATTATTTCCCAATAATACGTACTTGCATTGCATGAGTAGCTCCTTTACAAGTAATAATTAATATTGTTAAGAAAGACTCAGACATACTGAAATACATTTATAATCATATCTTGGCTTTATGAAACGATATAATAAATAATAATCATACTTACTCTCACCTTTTGTAACTCTTTGACGATGTGCATGTACTTTACACACGTATATAAGGCTCCGGAAATACATAAACAAAGCAAAAGTATAAGAAAACAAATAGAAAGAAAGAAAAAGGTTATAACCTAAAAGTTGGCTCATTTTATTTCATAAGTGGAAAGATTCCCTCCAAGTCCAACATTAATACCTTCTATTTCCAACCCAAAAGTTAAACATCAAAATTTTCAAAACTAAATTATATAATTTAATATTTAAATTATATGATTAACTTTTAAAAATTTTAATTTTAACAATTCTGATACAAGTTATTGATCGGTCAAAATTGCATGTAGTTTCGTAGTGAACAATTAATTAGGAACGGATGGAGTAGCAAAAATGCATTGTCCGATACCTTATATATTGCCAATAGTATATACGCGGGTAACGTGAGTAAAACCTCGGACGGTAATCTATGTATGCCGAATAGTTTAATTCGAGTAAAAGTTGTAGGGAAAATCGTGATTTGTGACCGAGGGTCGAATGCTAGACCGGTTCGACAAGGGATGGTTGTAAAAAAAGCAGGTGGCCTCGGGATGATTTTAGCTAATACCGATTCGTTTGGTGAGGAGGCAAAATCTAAGGCGCACATGATTCCCGCTGGCTTAGACGAGTACAGTTCACTGATTTGAATCACTTAAAAGGTCTGATATCCGTAGTATTTCAACCTTCTTTTCTGACTCGTCACAGTTTAGATCGCGCGCATCAAATGATTACTGACTTGACTCAGCTGCTATTCACTCAGCAGACGATCAGGTGAGGTGAAGGACTGACCGTCGGGCAAATAGCTGGCGACGTGATAAAAAGGTATGCATGTTCTGGTCCGAATCCGACCGGAATTATTTCACTCGGACGAACGCTCTTGGGCGTCCAACCAACACCAATGGTGGCATCGTTTAGTTCACGAGGGCCAAATCCTATAACGCCCGAAATACTCAAACCGGATATAATAGCACCAGGTGTCAATATCCTAGCCTCTTGGCCGAAGGCGGTAGGACCCACATGATTATTTGATGATAAACGCAGGGTGAATTTCAACATAAGATCGGGCACGTGCACGTCCATGTCGTGTGCCCACATAATTAACGAGATAGCGGTTCTAGTAAAAGTGGCTCACCCAGAGTGGTCCCCAACAGCTATCAGGTCGGCCGGATGGGAAGCATGTTGTTGGGAGCCCGATGGCTTTCAGCTAGCTGGACATAATAGATGAATAATTGTATGTTTAATATGTTTTTTTACACACTAACTTTCATTCCATTTTCATTTCATACCAATAATTTCTTTTTAGTATCCACTGTTAACTATTTCAAGGTTCTTTACCCTTGTACTAATAATTAGATGAAATTCACTAATTAATATCAATATACTGTCACGACAGTATCATTTTCCATTAAATCGAGGGTTGCTTTACCCATATTTATCACTACCACGTCGTCATTCTATCCTGAGTTTTGGACAATCGGATTTGATGATTAAAAAATATAAAATAAATATTTCAGTTTTTCGGTTTATTTTTGTACTTTTCGCGTTCTTTGCTTCCGTCTTATTGTAATATAATGAGGTTGTTTAGTTGTCTCACTGCGCCTTTTCCGCAAATAGAATACACGATTGTTGTATATTTCCTCCGTTCTTTTTTAAGTGTCCTTTAATTTTGATAAATATTAAGAGCTATCATTAATTGCATTTAAAAGTTACAAATATAACAATAATTTAAATAAAATAATTATTATTGTCAATTTTTGAAATATAGTTATTTCAATATTTGAAGATATTATAGTATTTATATCATTTTTTTATTGATAAATTAGGAAAGTTAACACTTGTTTTGTAATAGTTAAATATGAAATAATAGACAGAGATAATAGTTTCATATTAAACGTTGTAAAACATAGACCAAACATTTTTAACTAATAGAGCATCGGTTAGGTTTTCCCCTAAAACAAATTATATATCTACAAAATAGGTGTAGGCATGTGTACATAATTAAATGTTATATTTCCAATAGATGTATATAATAGGCTATTTTTTATATACTCCTACCGTTTTTTATATATGTACACTGTACAGTCTCTTATATATAAAGACTGTTGTGAATCTTATAAATATAGTTTTTGTCAATTAAGTCTTCAAAATTAATGTCTTTAAGTTGATGGCAACCTCTCAACTGTTAAGCTAGCATCAACGTTTCCTTTAATGGGAGAAACAATTTCGGGGAAAATTATTAAAATGGTACATAGTCTAACATTTTTTTCTAATTTTGTATCCAATTTATACGTTTCGTTCTAATTTGGTATCCAATATAACATTTTTTCTAATCTAGTACCCAACATATGCGTTAAAAACCGATGATCGAAGACAAATTGAGTCCCTTAATTGAACTGTATACGTTTAGCTTGGTTACCAAATTAGAAAAAATGCTAGGTTGTGTACCAAATTAGAGCAAAACATATAGGTTGGGTACAGAATTAGAAAAAATGTTAGATTGGGTAACAGATCGTTAAAAGTTAATAGATTAGATATCATTTTAGCATTTATCTCAACAATTTAGTGATATTCTTTGTTTAAATTTTACTCCATATATTATATTTCTCTGATTAGTACATGTTGCCATCATATCATTTTAAACAATTTCTTTTGGAAAAGTAACAAATTAACCCTAGAGAATATGTCAAAAGCTACAATTGAAAACGATTTTGTTTCATAACTGGACAATTGTGTTTAACGAAAAGGCATACCATAGTGATCATGTGAAGAAACATAAGATTTATATGAAAAAATTCATAAAAAAAAACACATGTTAAATTATTATTTTTTCTAAAAACTAACATTTTTTAAATTCAATTACAACTCACTTTACTGTCTCTTATTTCTTCGATCTTTTGTTTCCTTTCCCCCTCTCTTTTTTCCGCCATATTTTTTCGTTTTCTCTCTCTCTGTGTCTCTATTATTTCTCTCTACATCCACATATTTGAATGATAGAGCTCCATCTTCTCAATCACGATTATTTTTGGATTTTTTTGGCAATGATGTATCTTGATATACGAGTTTTATTTTTTAGATTTTGACCCATTAGATCGAATTATATATCAAATCATGGGATTTGGAGGTTTCTAAGTTGATTTGTGTGGCTAATTCGGCCATCAGAGTTTGCGATTTTAAATAATACAAAATTCAACCGAATTAGGTTATGTGAAAGTCGATTTTTGAGAAATGTTTCCACCTTTCCATGTTCCCTTTTCTTTTCAGTTGTACTACATGTATATGACTTGTGAGGGTGTTGGTTAAGTGTGATTGTGACTAATAACATTAAATGCAATTGGGTTAGAGTTTACAATGATAAGTGAGAACTTTGAAACAATTAAATATGAGCTTGGAACAAAATTTGGTATGAACTTTGATAACAATTGGGTATAACGTACTTTGAAGAATGTGGGTACAAAACTAGAAAAAAGGTTATGAAGCTTGAAAAAAATTATATCAAGTCTCACAAAAAAAAAATGTATGAAGTCAGAATAAAAAGGTATAAAAAAAAAGGTATGAAATATGATGAAAGGGGTATGAAATATGGAAAAAAAATGTGAAGGTGAAAAAAAGAATATTAAGTTTGATAAAAGGGTATGGAGTATGATTATATATATATATATATATATAATTTGAAAAAAAAAAGTATAAAGTTTGAGAAAATGTTATTAAGTCTAAGAAAAAGGGTATTAATTCCGAAAAGAGTAAATGAATTATGGAAAGAATACTATTAAACTTTAAAAAAGGTATGAAGGGTGGCAAGATGGGTAAGTCGGTTTTTACTTGAAAATTCCGATTTTCGGTGGGAATTAAAAAACGTTTTTGGTGAGAAAATTGTTTTTCTGCCAAAATGACGTTTTTGATAAAATATGATTTTTAAAATTTGTTTTTGTTTAATTTTACTTTCTATTTATTATAATTTCACTACAAAAAAATATATCTCTCCGACAAAATCCTGCGGCATCAATTTTTTTTGGTCGTCTAAGTGAATTTTTCTTGTAGTGTTTATTAAGACATTTTCTTAATTTATGCGTAGTGTTTATTATTTTTAATATATTTTTTAGTTTATAAAGAGAGAATGTAGTATTATGAGTTTTTTGAGTATTTTAGGGTGTGATAATTTATATGGCGAGTAACAAATAGTTTGGGACACGTGTTTTGGTTATATATAGTTTGTGTAGTAATACTTTTTTACTATTATCCATTTATACATTTGTTTTAATCCCAAGGTGATTTTTTATAGATATAACTGATAGCTTATAAAATGTATAGCTCTATGCATAGGTTTTGACTTCAATTTATTAGATATATGTCTTCATTGTCAAGCCGATTGTAAATATTGTCATCATAATGAGAAAAATAAAAGAAAAAGACAAAGCAAGGTAACAGGATTGGTTATGATTAGCTACATATTTCAAACCCAACATAAGTAATACACCTAATTAAATAACTTCTTATAGCATCATGTCCCTTCAATGCCGAAAAAAGAGAATATATACATGATCGATAAGTTTAAATACTATAAAATTCATTTATCATTATAATTTTTTTTCGGTTATGTTGTTAAAGTGATTATGACTAAATTTTAACAGCAGTTTAGCAACAAATATCAACATAATTTATTGCTAAACTATTGATAAAATTTAACCACAACCACTTTAGCAATATAACCAAAAAGAATAATTATAATGCTTAAAGAAATTTTTCTTATATTGAAAATCTTAGTCAATCTACACAGCAGAGACCGTTGAAAGAGGTATAGATGATAAAATTGATGCTCAAAGTTGCAATATATCTATTATCCATCCCATCATAATTGCCATGCTTAATTTGTATTGATTAAATTTATAACTTAAGATATTTCAGTCATTAGCTGTCCGCAAGATTTCAATGCCCACGAGCGGTACACATTTACTCACGCCAGTATGGTTAGATTTTCGTTAGGTTGTCAGTTTTTTTTATACATATTCATAAATTTTTTTTGATTTTTTTTTTCTTCAAATCAACGTTATATTTCATTTCTAAAGTGTTTGTTAAAAAAAATCCGTATATTTTGATATTTTATGTAATTTTTTTATGTTTAATTGTTTGTTTGACAATTTATAAGTTAGTAATATTAATAAATACCAAAAAATTATATAAAAAGTCAAATTTTACATATTTTTTTAAACACACACTTTAGAAATAAAACATAAGGTTGATTTGGAAGAAAAAATAAAAAAAATAATTACGAATACATATAAAAAAACCCGATAATTTGATCAAAATCTAACCATACTAACTTGAAATTTGAACCCACACACCAGAAACAACGGCTAATCTAATCATATAGTTAAAGTGTAACGTTAATAGACAACAATAATTTAAAAGCCATCACTCAATTTCCTCTTTCATTTTCAACTCCAATAAGTGAAAGTGGAAGTTGATTGAACAACCACTTTGATAAGGATATACCTTAATACAATATTCGAATGGTCGAAACCTTTATTTATTTCAGTGATTAGGATCTACTTTCCTACATAAATTAACATTAATGTTTCCACTTTTTCCTGTTTGGAAGTTTCTATCTAACCATTAAAGTATGTCGAGTGCTCGGAAAAAAAAAAACTAGGCTTCTTTTGATGAACTCTCTAATGATCAAACTTTTATTTGTTCTTATAAGTTGATTTTGTTTTTTTGCTGGTCAGCTTAAAATATTAAATTTCCTGGCTTAGATCGATGCTCAGTCTTTAGGGTTTTGATGTTTCTGCCCATAGAGAAAGAGAATTTAGACCTTGAACATCCATTTTTTTGTTGGGAATGTCAATTATTTCCTTATATTTTTGTAGAATATCAGAGACTTTAAAACAAATGGTAGAAAGTGTCATGATCAAAATTAACTCCAATGCCAAAAACGGTTGTAGACACTTTTCATATTTAGAAGGTGATGTATAAGGAAATGACCTTTCACATTAAGTGTCTTTATAATAGAACATGCTTATCTTCCATGCAAATAATTGGGTCACAGTTTTAGTTGCATATAATTGCCAGTTTTTCACTATGGGTACAACTAAGTGAGTAAAATTCCCTGTTTTAATATTTACCAAACATGGTTGTCGTGTTGAAAAAGAAAAACTAAGTGACTAAAATGCAAGCACACAAATTTGGTACCAATTGGTAAATTATTGTATTTGTTTACATGCACGGTGAACACACACCTAGTTGTTAAAACTTGCAAGAGAAGAGATAAATAAAAATGGACATCTAATGTTTAACAGATGAATTACTTAGCCAAATGGCATTATATTATTACACCTTACAAAGTTATAATGAAACTCACTGACTTGAACAACTACTGAAATATAGAACATAATTTAATGACATAAGAAAAAACATTAGTAAAACTAATTAATTAATGATACAGTTGCATGCATCATATTATATGCATAGAAGTATGTATCATTAATTCTATTTTACTAAATTACATAACCACAGCAATTTTTAGATGTAACTTTTTCTAAGAGGATCAAATATTTTTCTTTTTAAAGAGAAGACCGTCTATTATTTAAAAAGTATTGTTTGCATGTTATTATATATAGTATTAGTATACATTAATATTATAGTAGTGGATACTGTGTAATCTACTACAGTGATAAAAATCAGCATTTTCAACTTCTAAATTATGATTCCATCACTGAACCTGTGTTACTTTATAATCTTTAACAGACTTATTTGTGAGCTTGGAAAATTGGTTATTTATACATAATGCATATAACTATATATGGTTCGCTTGCTAACAGATTTTTTTGTTGATTTTAAAATCCATAGGCGTTTGTAAAATCATATTATTTAGTTTTCTAAAAGCAGATTCTTAGACTAAAATAAAAAATTTAGAAACATATTTACTAAAGCTGATTTAGGACAAAAAATATGTTGTCATGGTCTATTCAATAACCTTATAATAGGAAAATATTCCGTTAAATAAAATATGTGGAAATTGCGTACCCAAGCACCAAGATACAGTAATCAAGGGTCCACTCCAGCACATTGCCATAGCCCACACGATACAATACAAGGCAAATAGCCAGGGAATAAAACTACAAATTTTTGGTTATAATCAATAATTAACATCTTCAGCTTACAAGGGGAAAGCGAATTTTGCGGAATTGCATGAATAATTTAAGGCACTAGCTAGTATGTGTGATAAATGTCATGTTTAGTTTAAAACTAAATTTAAAGGTGGAATTTCATATTTACAAACGCGCGGTATGAACCGTTTACTATCATGTAATTTACTAAAAATTTAATTTTCTCCCCTCTATTTTAATTTGTTTATTTTAGCGCTATGTACAATATCAATACGTTCAATTTTGTATTTCATCCGTCAATTACTTCACAAAATGGACGAGACGTGACTATATTCTATTAACGTCTTTTAACGACAAATGTATTTTGGTCATTTGTAATATAGATCCAATAAAAAAAGTAAAAAATAAAAATAAAATAAATAAAAGGGACAGAATAATACATTTTTATATTTTCGGTTTATCCCAATTATTACCAAACATAAACCCAACTCATAAAACCATTAAAAGTTATTCAAGTGCAGACACGTGTTATCTATTTTGTGAAAGAATTGACGGATGAATTACAAAATTAAGTGGATTGATATTGTAAATGACTTAAAAATGAACAAATTAGAGTAGATGAGACAAAATTAAATTTTTAATAAAGTAGAGGAGGCTAAACAGTCCATATCCCTCACAAACGCCAAAATTTCTAATCCTCCAGAGCTTCGTAAGCAAGATATATAGTAGTAACTTTTCTTCTCCTAGGCATTACACTAAGAAGAAAATAACAATATATATAATAACAACTAATTTGTAGTGGTAGTGAACGAATGAGTTTACGCAACTCATCACCAGAATAGATAGATGTTATATATTTGGCATTACTGTTTCTTTTGTAACTTGTAATTATAATCTATAGTGTTTAATTTGTTTTGTATAGTTTTTGTTTTCTTTTTTGACACGTATTTTCCCCCTTACAATAATAGTTTTTTATGTTCAGCTATAGAACTTTCAACATTTGCTTGGAGATCATGGCGAGTTTCACTACAAGAAACAACTCGATTAGTAATATTCGTCTTCAAATGGATAGTATCGTCCATAATTATCACGCTTTTTTCTCCTGTTCAAGATTGCTTGTAGTTATATTCTTGAGACCGGATTTTTTTTCCGTCTCAAATTTGAGACCAAACTGGTACGTAATGTCGTCGCAAAACTTGACACGTAAATTGTCATAAGATGGCTTTAAATATACTTTTCTTCTTTCTCAATCTAATAGTTATAGAATATCTTATCTTTTTTTTATTTCCAGTACATTTATAAACTAATTCGATTTTTTAAATAATATTACTAAATAACATTATAATTAAGTAAATTTTGGAATGTGTTAATTTTCGAAAAGAAACAACTTGAGATGTGCTTATGGTTTATGTTTCAGTATGTTATTAAAGGGTATAATAGAATCCATTTTTTTTAATAAAGGGAAAAATAATCTACACATTCGGTATGAAATACAGATTTACCACCAAAATGTTACGACAGTATTATAAGTTCAATCGTGTTATTCTTTTAATTCTTTCAATTAATCTACCTTAATTTGGAAATTATAGTTTAGAGGGAATAGTATATTTTGGGAATTACTTTTGAAATTGTGTGCTTACCATGTAAACAATTAACTTAAAAAGGGAATTTGTTTTAAAAACCCATTAGTTTGGCCACCCATTAGTTTGCTAGATAGCATTATTTTGAGAACAATTAATTAGATCATATTTTAACATATATCTAACTTCTAACTAGCTAGTAGTTCAAACGTATAATCTCTTTATTACTCCCCAAAATTAAACGAATATTAAAGGTGGCGTTTATGGTTATGGTTACTACATGTTTTAATTTGGCACGTCACATATATGTCTGCATATATTGACAGTTTTAACCCTCCATCATTGATTATTAAATCAACCACTAATTAGTGGATTTGGACTTGTCAAGAGAGATCCACTATGTATGGTCAAGTTACGTGGACATAATATATTTCATAATTCAAAATTGAGTTCGTGTAAGGTTTTTGGTGGACGAGTCCAAATTGGTGGATTATAAACGGAAAAATTTACTAAAGCTAAAATTTAAAAAATAAAAAGGTGCAGTTTCTTGTGATAATGATTTAAATTAAATGAATCTTCTGAGAAGGTATTAAAAGTATGAAGCATGATCTATTATTAAAATTGATGGGCAAATAACTAATATATTATACGCATTTCAGAACTTATTGACAAAAGCACACAAAGCTCTTGAATTTCACCACTCGTTTACCAACCCGTTGCTTACTTCGGAGCTTCGCCTCACTATGTCGCTCTCTTTCTCCTCTTCTCCGTTGGTGAACCACGAATCCACCACTATCATGTCGTGGCAAAAGATCTCTCTTTATCGTTTTATTTTTGCTCAGGTCTTCGTCGTACAGCTGCGACAAGCACTGGAGAGATGAATCGAGGTGGCGACGAGAATCTCTATCTCCATCGTCTGTCATGTCACTCATCTTTCACGCTTCTCCATCTCCCGTCTAATATCTCCCTCTCTCTCATCGTTATCTCAGAGACTGCGGCAATGGATCCCTCATCACTTAACTTTTCATACTTGTTGGTAATCCGGAAAACATTCGACTCAAAATATCCTTCATTCTGTTTAGTTTATAATTGCTCGTTATTCAAATCATCAGACAATCTAATTTATTGAATTTCAACCTCTTCACAGTCTATGGCTAGTCCATATAATTAGGACTCCAATTTTCTTGCAAAGAAAGGGCACCCACCACTAGTATAATAGTCTATGGACAGGAAAAATAATTGAAAGAAAACGAATGACTCACGTAGTGATTTGATTTATGTTTACATAAATTGTTTGCATATTTTCAAGCTTGGATACATTCCAAGTTATATCAAGCGTATATGAAACACTTGGCATAAATTTTTCGGTATTCCCATGATCTAATTATAAAAGGCAGACAAGATAAAAGCACTATAAGATGCTCTTCTATCGTGGAAAATAGTGAAAAACACACCAAGTTATACGAGTTTTAATTAAAGACAGAAGTCATACCGTTTGTTTTTTTTATCACAACCTTCTTTTTTATAAATTGACTGATTCTAGTTTGAAGCAAACAAAAAAGGGTTGGGTTTTAACCCGTTTACACATTTTCAGGACAGGAAACCAAAATCTTATGATTTTAATCATGTCCATCAAATAGAATTACACTGTCTAAGGCTAATATTCAAAAGAGTAATCGAATTTCAAACTAAAAGTTATGACCAAACTATATGTTATATTAATATTAGCGAGATCTTAAATTTGGGCAAAAGCTTAATGACTAAGTATGTAATACATAATCACTTTCACCTTTTGCAACTTCTTGAGGATGTGCACGTACTTTAATCCATATACTAAAATATATCCCATGTGTCACAGTGTTATTGAAATAAGGCTCAGGAAAATAATAAACATAGCAAAAGTAAAAGAAAAAGAAGAGGAAGAAAGAAAAGGTTCATTATGATGCCCAATAAAATCTGATTTAAAAAAGTTAGTTCATTTATTTTGAAAATCAGTGGAAAAGATTCCATCCAAGTCCCACGTTACATTCTAACCCAAAGCTGAAATGATATATCTTTTTCTAAAATAGGTGTAAATATCATATTCAAGTAGGTCATGGCCAATAATTAAACACCCAAAACAATTATCTAAATAAACAATTTGTAATAAAGAAAAAAAAAAGAGGAGATTTCTCCTTCTATATAACCCCTACAAGAAAACATTGTCAGAGAAAACAAATCAACCCTATTTATTAGCACAGATTAAACATGAAATCATTGATCTTTAATCCAGTGTATATACTACCATTTCTGCTCATAATAAGTTATAATGAGTGTAGTGCAGCACCTGAAAAGAATAGTAACATACAAAAAAAGACATACATAGTTCATATGGACAAAACCAATATGCCAACAAGCTATACAGAACATTCTGAATGGTACACATCAGCACTATCAACTGTCTCAGAACCAAAATCCATGCTTTATTCCTATAACGAAGTTGTTCATGGTTTCTCAGCAAGACTAACATCCGAAGAAGCCACATCATTAAAATCGCAACCAGGAGTCCTTTCCTTGGTCGAAGAAGTCATATACGAGTTACATACGACACGTACGCCTACGTTTCTAGGGCTAATCTTGGGGAACTCCCTCATCCCCGATGCTACTTCCTCAAGTAATGTAATCGTAGGGGTGTTAGATACGGGTATTTGGCCCGAATCTAAGAGTTACGATGATACTGGGCTAGGCCCAGTGCCGAGTACATGGAAAGGTGAGTGTGAAACAGGTGCAAATTTCACAGCATCAAGCTGTAACCGGAAGTTAATAGGTGCAAGGTTTTTCTCGAAAGGGTATGTTATTTTACTGTTTTTATTAAGGCCTTGTTTTGTACTTTGGTTGCTGCTTCTAAGCTCAGCTCTTTTGACTGAAACTTGGCTGCATTTGGTTGACTAGTTTAAAATCGGTAGTTTTTACACCGGAGCTTTTTCTTAATTTTTTTTTTTATCTTTTCCTTAAAACCTACAACTAAACAAGTGTAAAAGTTCCAGAACTAGTAGGGCAACACAAAAACAGAATACAACTGTAACACAAATATCAGTTTGGGATTAGAATTAAATTTTATAGTTAGGTATTTGCGTTCGTCACTGAAAGATTTTTTTGGGTTAAGGGTTAATTATTTGTTTTTACCATTCAATAGGGTCTGCTTGAAAATTCATGTCAGCTTTGTGATAAATATTTGACATCCTATAACAGGTATGAGTCCGCATTCGGACCCATCGACGAAACCATCGAATCTAAATCCCCAAGAGACGATGACGGTCACGGTACCCACACATCGAGCACCGCGGCAGGATCCACGGTGGCGGATGCCAGCTTGCTAGGGTTTGCTAGTGGCACCGCCAGAGGGATGGCGCCAAATGCTAGAATAGCCGCTTACAAGATATGCTGGCAAGGCGGCTGTTTTGGCAGCGATATCATAGCAGGGATGGACAAGGCTGTACAAGACGGCGTACACGTAATGTCGCTATCGATAGGTGGAGGCGTATCGGATTACGATAAAGATACTGTAGCTATAGGAGCGTTTGGAGCGATGGCGAAAGGGATTTTAGTATCTTGCTCAGCTGGAAATAGTGGACCCGGTTCCATGACCTTGTCTAACGTATCCCCATGGATAACTACCGTGGGCGCTGGTACACTAGATCGTGACTTCCCGGCTTATGTCACTCTTGGGAATGGTAAAAATTTCTCGGGCGTTTCTCTATATAGCGGAAAGCCATTGTCTGATACCTTGTTGCCAATAGTATACGCGGGTAACGTGAGTAGCACATCTGATGGTAACCTATGCATGACAGATAGTTTAATTCCAGCGAAAGTTTTGGGAAAAATCGTAATTTGTGACCGAGGGTTGAATGCTAGGGTTCAAAAAGGGTTGGCTGTAAAAAAAGCAGGTGGTCTCGGGATGATTTTAGCTAATACTGATTCATTTGGTGAGGAGCCGATAGCCGAGGCACACATGATTCCTACAACGGCAGTTGGACAAATAGCTGGTGACGCGATTAAAAAGTATGCAAATTCTGATTCGAATCCAACCGGAACAGTTTTGCTCGGACGGACGCACTTGGGCGTCCAACCATCACCGAAGATGGCATCGTTCAGTTCACGAGGGCCAAATCCTATAACGCCAGAAATACTCAAACCGGATATAATAGCGCCAGGTGTCAACATCCTAGCCTCTTGGTCGGGGGCGGTGGGACCTTCCGGATTAGCTGATGATACACGGAGGGTGAATTTCAACATAATCTCGGGCACGTCCATGTCGTGTCCCCACATGAGCGGGTTAGCGGCTCTAGTAAAAGAGGCTCACCCAGAGTGGTCCCCAACAGCTATCAAGTCTGCGCTCATGACCACTTCCTATACGACCACAAAAAACGGTAACACGATAGAAGATATATCGAATGGGCAACCGTCAACACCGTTTGATTACGGGGCAGGTCATGTTAACCCAATATTAGCTCTTGACCCTGGCCTCATATACGATGCTACAGTCGAGGACTACTTAGAGTTCCTATGTGCCTTAAACTACACATCTACTCAAATCAAGGTAGTAGCAAAACAAGATTATACTTGTAAAAAAGGGAAAACTTTCAGCGTCGGGGATCTGAATTACCCCTCTTTCGCCGTTCCTTTTGAAACGGCTTCCGGAAAAAGTAGCGGTGGTGGTGCTATTAAGTACACACGAACTTTGACAAATGTCGGGGCTTCTGGTACGTATAAGGCTTCGGTCACTTCTGAGGCACAGGGAGTTAAAGTAACAGTTGAACCTGAGTCTTTAACTTTTAGCCAAAGTAATGAGAAGAAGACATATACGGTTACGTTCACCGCTATTACAAAGCCATCAGGTACGACCAGCTTTGCACGTCTTGAATGGTCGGACGGGAAGCATGTTGTTGGGAGCCCGATGGCTTTCAGCTGGACATAATAGATGAATAATTGTATATATAGTATTGTACCGAATTAGTTGGCTGCAAAGCATTACAAGGTGTAAATAATTTCCATAATGTGTTTAATGATAAATGATGTCTGATAATTTGTAAGATCCACGGTCTCTTACAAATTCTGGTGGTGATTCAAGCAGATAAAATATCAAGGCAACTAAGTAAGATAAGGTGCATACAGTGAACTAATCAGTATATTGAGTATTTACTGTGAATGTCACAGTTACACACATTTGATTTGCTCAAAAAGGCACTTCGTATAATGGGGTTGTTTAGTTGTTTGCCTGCACCTTTAAGGAAATAGAATGAATTTTTGGTGGCTGAAAAAAAACTTGGTTCATTTGGCTCAAGTTTTTTCCTAGCAAGAAGCACAAAACAGCTATTTAAGCTGGTCATCGAATACAGCAAAACCATAAGCCAAAATACAAGTATTAGCCTGAAAGCTGCACCAGACAATCCCAATCTATCTACAAAATCTACCAATAATGCAACTCCAAAATAATATCATAAAAGTTTATCAGCAATCACACATTATTTGAACTTTAAGGTCTCGGGGGAACTCTGCTAGTGATTGCAGCAAATGAAAAATGAGACATTAAAATAAGAGAGAATGTGGGAAGAGTAAATCAATTTATCAAGTCTCAAGAGGTGAATCCTACTGTGCACATGAAATTGATAACAGTAAGCATTCATTTGATAGTAAAAAGTATAAATTTTGCTTTGTTGCATAGTAAACCAAATTCATGCCAGTCTGCCACATGTAATTACTTGAAGATTAACTTATTACACTTTTTAGTTCTGGTATTGTTCATACAGAACAAACCTATCACTTCATCTTCGATACAGAAAAAGATAAACAAAATTTGGTTTCAATCTTTTCAACAAGTACTGTTATGGAGATAAGGTCTGGAGTCATCTTTATACAGGGATATGAACAGTTTTCTCTACCTGTACTTTATCAAAAATTCAATTTTCTCCCCTTTATTCCATTTTGTTCATTTTAGGGGCCTGTACAATATCAATCCACTCAATTTTATACCTCATCCGTCAATTCCTTCACAGAATGGACAACACGTGCCTGACTAACTTCTGTTAACGACAAGATTATTTTGGTCATTTATAACATAAGTCCAATAAAAAAATAAAAAATAAAATAAAATAAAGACAAAGGACAGAATAATACATTCTTCTATTTTCGCTTCATCCCCAATTCTTACCAAAAATAAAACCTAACTAATAAAAACTCTTTCTTTCGCTTCGATTCATCCACAGTTCTTACCAAACATATACCCTAACTAATAAAAACTCTTTTTCACGTTTTAACAGAAGTTATAAATGACTTATCTATTCTATCCCTTGTCTTTATTTTATTTTATTTTTTTATTGGACTTATGTTTAAATGACAAAAATACCCTTGTCGTTAACAGAAGTTAGTCACGTGCAGGCACGTGTTGTCCATTCTGTGAAGGAATTGACAGATGAGGTATAAAATTGAGTTGATTGATATTGTACAGGGCTCTAAAAGGAACAAATTGGAGTAAAGGGGAAAAAATTAAATTTTGGGTAAAGTACATGGTGGAAAACTGTTCATATCCCCATCTTTATACCTCTGTTTTTCGATAATAAACGAGCAGGTCATAGAGAAATTCATTCCGACAAACAGCTTACCAAAAGAAATAGGCACTTCACTCAATATTCTTATAACTCACCATCAACATAACTCTTTACCACACACAGCTAGGTGTACTTCCTCATGTTTTCCCGTAATTACCAGTTCTTTGCAATTGAAAACTACGGTACGTTGATAGGATTGTTTGGTTGCAGCTTTTTAGCACGCCAAGTGGCTTATTTGAAGCTGAGAAAAAGGTTGGTTCATTTAACTTACAACTTCTAGCTAGTTCAGGCAAAAATCCAGAAAAGCAGGCTAACCAAATGCAATACAGCTTCCGAGAAAACAAGCAAACAGCAGTTTTTAAAAGCTACGCTTAGAAAAGGCAGTTTTTATAAGCTGCAACCAAACAAGTTCTCTACCATTAAACTCTAAGACGAGTAATGGGACACCCTTACCTATCTGTTTTTAAAATAAAAAAATCCAATAGAATTTTGGAATGGATGAATTATGACCTGGGAAGCATACAGAAGATAAGATGTCACCATCAACCACACGTATATTCAACCACTTAGTAATGGTCCAAGAATTTGGACTTCGGAGTATTCACTATTCAATAATATCACCAAAGACACATCAATATATTACTTATAGTACTTAAATTTTCAAATAATTATGTGACGAAATTTTAATAATATAAATTACAAACAAGTAGAATTTAGAAGATAAGATAGGGGTTGATACTACAGAGAAACTTAAAACAATAATTAGATCTTCTATTTGTAAGCTATATAGGAAATAGAATTATTTACAATAAAACTCAAATTCAATGTGTCTTGCTAAGTTCTTCACTATAAATGACATGCAGCCTAGGACTCCTTTGTGTCGCTAATAAATACTACCATCATAAACTGTTAGAGGAGAAACAATTTAGAAATTTTGACATGATTTAAGAACTGTCTTTTCTTCATTTTCATTTTTAAAATAATGTAAAAACTAAATGAAGAGGGACCCTTTCCAATAATGCTAACATACATTTTAGTGAGAAAGTCCATCTGTGTGTGCTTCTAGTCAGTACATGAGCACAATCAGCAGTCAAAGAAACCATATAATCAAGGCAACAATCAAGTGTATCTCACTTTATAACAAGCATTACATAAGCACCAAAAGAAAACCAACTAAGAAAGGTTCAATATTCCGTAACTTTAAATATGACACATTCCTCGTTTAGTACACTGCTGATACTAACACTTCTCATTACCATTACCTCAGCGAATGAAAATCAAGAAAAGAAAACAACTTATATCGTTCACATGGACAAAACCGCAATGCCACTTAGTTACAACGATCATTCCCAATGGTACACGTCATCTCTAACCTCAGTATCGGATACAACTAACATGCTATACACCTACGACGAAGTAATCCACGGCTACTCAGCTAGACTAACAGCTGAAGAAGCAACGTCACTACAACACCAACCTGGTGTTCTCTCTGTTCTAGAGGAAATACGGTACGAGCTTCTCACCACTCGCACACCACAATTCCTTGAGCTCGATAGTACTGAAATGCTCTCAATTAGCTCTCAAAAGACGAACAATATAGTCATAGGAGTATTAGATACGGGTGTTTGGCCTGAGTCAAACAGCTACGATGATACGGGGTATGGCCCTGTGCCAAGTACCTGGAAAGGCGAATGTGAAACAGGCACAAACTTTAATATTTCAAACTGTAACCGGAAATTGATAGGCGCGAGGTATTTTTTGAAAGGGTATGAAGCAGCATTTGGCCCAATTGATCCAGAAAAAGAGACCAAATCATGTAGAGATGATAATGGACATGGAACACACACATCGACCATAGCAGCTGGTTCACCTGTCGCCAAGGTAAGACACCCATCCAAAACCCCTGGCCCCCCTACGAAATTCCTTTTCCTTGACATATTTTGAGCATCATGTTTTTAACAGTGATTTTGCACTCCCATGATTTTTTTTTCTAAAATGATTGTTTCCCTCTGTACTTTTTCCTGCAAAAATTACACCCCTAGGAGGACACATGACAATAGTTCAAACAGGTTTCTATTTTGCAAATGTAATAAACTACAGGGACCTAAGTGCAAAAAACTTATTTTCATTATATTGTTCGTAGTAAATATGGGAGGTAAATTCTTGAGGAAAATACCACTGCTCTTATTTTTTACTTGGTATAACGTGTTAGCTGAGTTTTCGCCCAACCCTGTTTAACAATTTCTGTTTCACCGTTCTAGGTGAGCCTGTTTGGGTATGCCAGTGGGACAGCTAGAGGGATAGCACCTCATGCCAGAGTTGCGTCTTATAAAGTCTGTTGGAAAAAAGGGAGGTGTTTAAGTAGTGACATTATAGCTGGAATGGAAATGGCAGTTAAAGATGGTGTAGACATTATATCGATATCTATCGGAGGGGGAAATGCAGATTATGATCAAGATAGTGTAGCTATAGGAGCATTTGGGGCAATGATAAAAGGAATTTTTGTATCGGCTGGGGCTGGAAATGACGGCCCTAGTAATATACTTTTATCAAATGTTGCTCCATGGATAACCACTGTTGGAGCTAGTACTATCGATCGTGATTTTCCTGTTAATATCCGTTTAGGTAATGGGAGAAATAACTTAACAGGTGTTTCACTTTATAGCGGAAAGCCATTGCCTAATGACTTAGTGCCTATAGTTTATGCTGCCGAAGTAAGTGATACTTCAGACCCTGGTAAATTTTGCTTTAACAGTAGTTTAATCCCGTCAAAAGTTACTGGAAAAATTGTAATTTGTGACAGGGGGTTAAACGATAGAACCCAAAAGGGATTAGAGGTGAAGAAAGCGGGTGGTATAGGGATGATTTTAGCTAATATTAACTCCAACAGTGACCGAGTTAGCGATGCACATCTAATACCCACTGCCGCTGTAGATGAAACTACTGGTGACAAGATAAAAGAATACGTATCTAAAGGCTCTAATCCAACCGCTACGATTTCATCTGCAAGAACTCAGTTACATATCCAACCCTCCCCTGTAATGGCAGGATTCAGCTCTAGAGGACCAAACCTTATAACGCCAGCAATACTCAAGCCCGACTTGATTGCACCAGGTGTCAACATCTTAGCCGGTTGGACAGGTTCGGTTGGACCTTCTGAGTTGCCTGAAGATATACGAAGGGTGCCTTATAATATAATTTCCGGAACATCGATGTCATGCCCACACGTGAGCGGAATAGCAGCACTGATTAAGGGGGCCCACCCAGATTGGAGCCCATCAGCTATCAAATCAGCACTGATGACCACAGCTTATATCGCCAAAGATGGAAAGAAAATAAAAGATGTCACAACCGGACAAGCAGCAAATGCATTTGACTATGGAGCTGGTCATGTGGACCCAAAAGCCGCTTTAGATCCTGGGTTAATCTACGAAACCACAGTCGAGGATTATTTAAATTTCCTGTGTGCGCTTAACTACACCTCGACACAAATTCAGACAGTGGCAAAGCAGCGCTATACGTGCGATGTAACGAAGACGCACAACTTGGGTGATTTTAACTACCCATCGTTTGCTGTTACGTTGACAACCTCTACCCAAGGTACTACAAACTTCACAATCAGATATACGAGAACATTGACAAATTTTGGAACTCCAGGAACATACAAGGTTTCTGTCTCCTCTGATGCACCGGAAGTTAATATAAAGGTTGAGCCGAAATCCTTAACCTTTACGAAGCCTAATGAGAAAAAGTCATACACGGTTACATTCACTGCTCTCTCAACGCCGTTATTTCCTTTTAAATATGCTCGTCTGGTATGGTCAAGTGGTAAGCACATAGTTGCTAGTCCAATAGCTTTCAATTGGGATTAATTTTGGTAACACGTGAGTAACATTGCAATAAAGTGGAGTTGTAAAGCATCTCATTGTATTAAAGGTTATCTCTGTTTGTCATAACTAGGCTTTAACTTCAGTCTTTTGTTCTACACCTCGCACTACTTGCACATTGCTCATTCAGGTTTATGAGGAGTAATGATACAAGTAGGCCAGATTCTGCGTAAAGATGAAAAAAAAAAAAATCATAAGCTAAATCGGGCTGGATCTTTTTTTAAGATGAAATAGAGAATAATGTATCCTGAAGTACAGCCTTAATGGAGGTGAAACCTAAATTGCACATGCCATCTGCTAAATACAGACGCTGTCTGCTTGATGCCGACGGCAGCTGTATTAGTGGAGTGGGGTATAAGTCACGCCACGTAATAAAAACCCAATCTACTAAAAATAAAAATAAAAACAATTTTTTTTTAATTAATATTAATTAAATTTAGGGTAGACTCAAACTAGGGTTCCAATATATTTATTTGAGTTTTTAGTAGGTTGAGTTTTTATTACGTGGCGTGATTTGTACCATTACCGTCTGTATTAATCAAAAGGCGTCTGCATAAAGCAAAAGCCATTGCACATATACATACCTGAACACATTATGAACTGACATATTTACCAATTCATGAAAAGTATTTTCAAAAATATATTTATGAAAAGAAAAAAGCATTATATTCAGTAACCAAGAGATGAACCAGCATTCTGTTCTCTTTCCTTTTCTAGTATCTAATGGAGAGTGGAGGTGTGTGTTCAACTTTTCAGGTAAGGCAGCCAATATTGGAACATTTATGTGAATATGAACTCTTCAAGTTATTTAACGTAATTTGGTAACATTGTAACAAAGTAAAAATTATCATAAAAGAGGAAAGGGAAAACAAGCTGATTCTCAAGCTAAACTTATTAAAGAGGAGGAGAAAAACATAACATCAACGATATAAGCATTATATATCAAAAGGAGAACAAGTGAAAGCAAATTTCTAAATGTATTCCACATAGCTAAAATCAGTACAATAGGTTACAGATAACATAAGCAGTAAAGTATGAAGGAAACACAATAGTCAGTGGGGTACACATTGAAAAGAAATAGAAAATGCGACTTCAGGTATTATTCTGAATCCTCTATAGGCTGACAAACAGGGAGATAATACGTATCTAATTCCCAATACTTGTGCTTGACACCCTCCCATACTTTTTCTCCCAAACAATCCTTAACGGGTAAGGGTATAAGCTGTGTAGTGTAACCAAGACTCTCTAATTCTAGAGAGACTATCTGACAATACACAACATGAAAAAACGCATTACCTCCACAAAGGCCATTAAAGAATGAGTATATCCCTCCAGATTTTAGTAAAGAAGGAAGATGTTGGTGAAATTCTCGCATATCTTCGTAATATTCTCCATAAGTGTCGAAGAAAATACCTGAATCAATTTACACAACATCAATGCATAGTCAAGAGAATGGACTGTGTTCCAATTTTTGTCAAAGGCAAAAACTTAAAAGCTGAAGTTAAACTATAACCAGAGATAACTGAAATAACAAACTGCTTTCTAGTTATTAGAAACCCAATTGTTCATTTAAAAAAAATATATAATGAAGTTTAAAAATTCAGAAATTCATGAAGTTTAAAAATACCAAATGTCTGAAATTTTGTAAACTGATCTCCACATTAAAAAGTGTGACAGATTGTGTCCTAATACTTCATCTTTGTTGAGATTTGTGTCTAGATGTGATATTGGATGGTATGATTTACTGATTACTAAAAGCTGATAGGTCGGTTTACCGTTTACAAAAGTGATATTTTCTCATATATCAGAAACACACTCAAAGTTTACCATTATAAGAATCTAGTTGTCGTATAACATCCTGCCAACGACCAAATATTAATTTAACATTCTTTTTTTCACCCCAACCAGACTTGACCATGCGATCATAAACATCCGGGTGAGCCTCGATTATAGTGTGTGATTTAGGCGAATATCTCTCTATAGCCTCATCCACAAGACCCATCCCAAATCCAATATTCAATACATGCCCTTCATTGGAACAAACAGCTTTTGCGTGTGCTTCCATTAGTGGTTTTTCCCATGCCATCATTACAGCCTTGCTATCAGCATCCATTAGTTTATCCTCGCTAAATGTGATTCTATCTTGTAAGTAATTATCACCGGAATCGGAGTCTTTGGTTTCTCTTCTTGCAATTGTTCCAAGGATCAATTCAGCTTGTATTCCTGTGGATTAAAATATCCCAAAAGTTTAGACAATACAAAACAATGAAACATGATAAAGAAACACTAATCTTGGTGAGGAGGAAAAATATCATTCAAGACTACGATGAGATTGATGTAACTTATAATGAATCCAACAAGAAATGAAAGAACGCATTGGTTGTAATCTTCCTATAAAGAGCAATACATTTAAAAGAACCTACAAGAAAAAGAAAACAAAATCTTCGGGTAAAAGAATTCAACCACAGCAGAAAATGACATCTTTTGAAAAATTGTGGCACTAGCCACCAGGCCAGGCCGTCTTCGGTTGCTTGAACATTTATAATCTAAACCTACTATTTTGAGAAAACACAATATTGCGGCGTGTGGATGTCACATAATAGATGTAATAGAAAAGATCATCATATGAATCATGGAGCATAACTTTACATCATTACAGAAATACACAATATGCAGAAGTCTAGCCTTAAAATCCCTAAAAAGTAACAACTTTTAGAATATAGATTCTGGGTTGTCTCACAAGTGAACATACACTGGTAACATAAACACTTGGAAAGTATTCGACCAAGGCCTTGATTGGTTGCAGCTTTTATAGCAAACAAGCTGGAATTTTTACATTAACACAAACTCTTACTATTTCTGCGATAAATATGTATAAATGCTTCAGGTATTGAGATGAAGCAGCAATTCGTTACTTGTGTTGCTTATGCTAAAAAGGAAATGATTTCACACAAGTCCTCCACCAGAAGGTTTGATTTTAAATCAGACTCCAGTTAGCAAGACATCAACTTCTAAGATTGCAGAAGAACAAAATTGCAGAAACCAAACTCACAGCTGCTGCACCAGCACCCAAGGAAAAAAATAAACTTTTGTTTGAAAAATCATCAATGGGTAATGGAGTTTTTACTTTAACACAAACTGAGACTCTCCCGTTACTCATTCAAATCAGTGAAAAGGCAAATAAGGATTAGTCTCCAAATTAAAGTCTTAAATTATGTCAGACAAACAACGATCTCAAAAGGACACCAAAATTTTCACATGTGAAATGACAAAATGTTATTACTTTTTCAGTTCATGATATCTGGTTTCCTGCTGAGTTTTGAGTCTTAGAAGTCTTTGTCCAAATAAGCATAAACAAAATCTTAACTCCCATTGTGTAGAGAAATAGTTCAACAAATCAAATAACATCACATTCTTAAAAACTAAGATTCAGCGTTTTCAGCAAAATCAAACTCGTAATTTATTGTTACCCCATGCTCCAAAACAGCACCAAAAAAAAACTAATCATAGTAAGGAAAACATAAACAACGATATACAGAACGAATAAAATTAGCCAATACAATCTTAGTAATATTTCTATGTAGTACTACTGTACAAGATATAGAACTTAGTTGGCATACACATGTTACCAATCTTTCTTTTGGTGTCGAATAGCTCAAAAATATATTTGATACTACTAGCTAAATATAGTGTAATTGAAGCAAGCATGATGCTCAAAATAATTTTGATCCATTATTTGAGCAGGATAATTATTATATTGACAGTATTTGAAAAGATAGTTTGACACTATGTAACACAATTTGGCAGGCACGGAGCAAAACTATTAAAACCAAAGTGAATGTGGTGCCAAACATTATGCTACACCTTAATTGCCAATCGAGCCTTAAGTAGAGCTTTCGACAGAAAAAAGTTGATGTCAAACTGGCCCTAATTGCTACTTTATGCATAACTGATAATTTAATAGAAAGAAAAAAAGAATGTACATAAGAAAAGGATATTATTACTACTAAATCCATCTTAGATGCCAATCGAGCACTAAGTAGAGCTTTTGACTTAAAAAGCTGACGCTGAACGGGTCCTAAACACTCCTTTATGCATAACTGATAATTTAATAGAAAGAAAAAAAATGTATATGGTAAAGAATATCACTACTACTAATTTCCTCTTAGATGCCAATCGCGCACTAATTAGAGCTTCGAACCTAAAAAGTTGATGCCGAACGTGCCCTAAGCACAACTTTACGCATAATTGACAATTTGCTAGAAAACGAAACAAATGTACATAGTAAAGAATATCACTACTACTAATTTCATCTAAAAAAAAAATACATAGATGACAAGTGCACGCCCTAAGTATATATCGAAAAAGCTAATGCCAAACGTTTCCTAAGTACCACTTTATGCATAACAGGTAATTTAATAGAAAATGAAAAAACTGTACATAGTAAAAAATATCATTATTACTAATTTCATCTCTAAACACACAAAAAAACCCGAACGACCATCTAGCAGGATTTCAAACGCTTCATGATGTCCTAAAAATGTATTAAAAATACTCATATATGGTATGAAAATAAACAATAATGAATATCGGCCCGTCCCGTTTAACTTTCGTTCTGTCCCTCCACCTTAGATGTCAAGCGTGTCCTAAGCACTACTTTATGCATAATTGATAGTTTGCTACGAAATTTTTAAAAAAAATGGTATAGTACATAATAAGGAATGTCATATCACTACTTCCTAATTTCATCTTAGATGCCAATCGCACACTTATTAGAGCTTTTGAGTAAAAAGGTTGATGTCAAACGGGTCCTAATCCCAACTTTATCCATAATTGATTATTTGCTAGAAAATGAAAAAAAAAAAATGTACATCATCATCGTTGTCAAACTACGCCTTTATTCCAAAGATTTGGGGTCGGCTATATGAAACCATGTATGAGAATTTATCCGTTCTCACAACAATGAATCTTCCTCCGCCATACGTTTCTATCCAGTGTACATAAGTAAAAGAATATCACTAATACTAATTACTCCGTCAATCGCGCACTAAGTAGAGCTTACGACCAACAGAGTTGATACCAAACCGGCCCTAAGCACTACTTTACGCTAAACTAACCGGCATTAAGTAGGACTTCAAACGCTTCCTGATGTCCTCCATCCATGGCAAAGTCTCCGGCCGATAAATTCTCCGGATTAAGGGCGTTCCAAGGAGCACCGGCGTCGAGGAGGCTCCTAACCACCGACACATGTCCGTTTTTCGCCGCGTGCATTAACGGAGTGAGTCCGGTATTATCGAAGTACGACACGTCAGCACCGGAGGATATTAGGGAAGATGCTTCTTCGGAATCGCCGATTTTGGATGCTTCGCAGAGAAGCTCTTCCTTGTTCGCCATAATTCACTGTGTGATTTTTTTTGGAAATAAAACTTAAAGCTTAGGGCTTTTGTATAACAAAAAATTAGGTTATTTTGAACTTAGACCGCTCTTTTATAAGCACTCACATATGTAATTAAAAAAAATTAATTTTAATTTTAAAAATATATTTTTTATATAAAAAATATGTGCGATTATAATCCTATGGTATGTATGGCTAATTTATTTTTGATCATATATAATCATGTTTAATCATTTCCAATCTTATATGTCTAATACTGTTTAATCATATCTAATCATGTCTAATCTTGTTTGATAATATGTACATATTCTTTAATTATTTTTAATATTTTTTCAATTCTTTTGTTTTTTTTGGTTTTTTTTGTATATTTTGTTATTTTTAGGACATATGTTATGTAGCTAATTATAAATAAGTATACATAAGTGGGTTTTGTAATTAATTTGATTGTTATGTATCTATTTGTAAGAATCACGGTCTATTTATTGATATGGACTATATGTATTTTATTATTTTGTTACCTAACTTATTACTTTTTCGCATTTAGACTTCCCCTATCAAGTTTGTGAATGCATTAGTCTCAAAATGCTTTAAAAATAAATATATAAATGTGAGATATAATGGCTGAAATTTTATTTATGTTGTTGGGTAAATTAGGACCCAAATTGTTACAACTTAAAAGTTAAACACTAAAATGGTAAAAGTCGATAGTACATGCACTACAAAAAAGAAAGTTAAACCGTAGATAAGTGAGTAATTTTGCTTCTCAACGCCTTAATCGGAGACGTCATGATGATAAATTTCAATTTTACTGATAGATTTATAATAAATTTGACCATTTCTGATTGTGCGTTTTTCTAGTGATGGTTCTAAACAATTTATTCCCCACAAATGGTGTAAAATTAAAATTGACTTAGACATTCTGGTTTATCGATTCTCGTTTTTTAAATTTTTGTTAGCTAAAATTCTAAAATAAGTTCATTTTTTCCAGAGTTTAGTCTTATGTTTCCGTTTCCCCTCCTATTATTATTCTTTTATCTTTTTTTCTTGTTTGCAAATTTATACTTTTATGTTTAGTCAAAAAATCCACTCATAAGTCACAAGTTTTACATTATATTCAACATAAGGTAACTAAAGTAATGTTCGTCTACTTTAGTTAGTACTATATGAGACACTTATAAAGTTATAGTAAATTTTAATTAATTTATATATCCGTCCGATGAAAATAGATGGATATTTGAGTTTTGCAACTAGACCGCTCTCCCATTCTCTCCGCCTACAACCATATCTCTCTTCATGTCTACCTTGTCATCATCATCGTCATTGCAATCGTTGTAAGCATATTTACAACATCGCAACCAAGATCGGGGTTCAATTCATCAGTGATGACATCCTACAAAATATATATGAATCAATTATACATTTTTACAATTATTTTAGCATCATTCCTAAAATATGTATAATCAATTCATGTAATTATCACGAAATGAATTAAATTCAATATGTGGAATACTTAATAATGATTAAAGATAGTAATAGTAAAATAATAATGTCATATATAACATGAACATTTTACAAATACACAATAAATCTACCTTTTATATATATATATATATATATATATATATATATATATATATATATTTATATACTTTATATTATAAATTATTATCGTGACCTGGGAATGGATTTTGAAACTCCGTGGATAGAAAAATGAGAAAGCTATTGGGAAATAATGGAGATACTGTTGATATATGTCTACATAATCACGAGAAAACATAAGAAAAAAAATAGATTTGCTTTCCACAATTTTATTCCCTTATTTCGTGCACAGGAGGTAGGTTTCAAGGATACAACGATGTCTTACCATCGATAGAAAGTTACAAATCAATCGCACGGTGAACAAGGATGGTTTCGGATTTTTGGGATATGTGGGTCATATTTGTAGTGGCCTTTATGACTTCTTGAAATGAGCACAATATTTATATTGTTACAGACCCAACATAAATTACATTACTTAAATAATTCAAATCATTTAAATAACTAATATTTACTCATGAAATATCTAAAGTGACACTTAATATTTTTCTTAACCTTGTTCAGATCAATTTCAATTCGCAATGTTATGTTTCCCAACAATCTTTTAATGAATCAATTGATTGGCGGTATGTAAATGCAAATGTAAGTTCGAGAATGTAACGGAGAGTACTCCCATCGCGAGCTTTCAAATGGCGGTCCCAAGTTTGTATTTCATGACAACAAATTCCGGACAAAAGTTTAGTGAAATTGTTCAATTTCAAACAAGTGTACATTTACATAATTTTCTGGAGCAAAGTCTTTTTGTTTAGATTTGTATTTGCGTTGTCCTCGAGTACACTAAAAAAAAAATACTCAAATAGCGACGGGATTAGTGACGGTATTTTTTGTTACGAGTTTATTAGCGACGGTTTTTATGATGGTTTTGTGACAGTTTAATCAATTTACGATAAATTTATGACAACTTTTTAAATTAGCGACAACCTTATGACAGTTTTTAATTCTTATTAAATCAAACATTATTTTTTAGTCGTAAAACCGGCAACCCTATCCTTTCAGAGGTTTCATAGAAATGAGACTACATGTTTTTAGTTGTTTGGAACTTATGTGCCGAATAAAACAAATAAAAAGTAACACCACAATACAAATTCTGACATCATAGTGGATGATCATCAAACCGACTCTGTATATATTATCTGTACGTATATAGGAAGAATTTAAAGTATGAATTTTAGAACTATCTGAGTAAAATAATAAGCACTCCTTGTGAAATTAAATGTAATTCTCAAAAATATATATTCCTATTGTAATTTATCTTTGTTCCAAACTAAAATATTTAAAACGTACTTTCCGGACGTATATATCCTTATTTAATACTGCAATTAACTATTTTTGTAAGATTTAAAAGGTTTTGAGTAAAGGTCGGAAGGTTCAATCTCAGTTATCAACTTATTATATATACTTAAAACCCTAAAGATATTCCCTTCCTATCTTCTCCTACAGGACCTACACAAACAAATTAAATGGCTTCTTCTGGCAAAATCACTATTGACACGACATCGAAGGCGGGTTCAGGAAGCGATGACGGGTTCTCACCGAAAGGTCAGCAATGTCTGTGTTCGCCAACAACTCATCAAGGTTCATTCAGGTGTCGGTTTCACAGGTCGAGCGCGTCATTCAAATGTTTGAAATCCATGCCTTTTTCTCATAACAACACTACTAGCGGGGTCTCTTCCGGATCTTCCTCTTGCTCTCCCAAAGCAGACCAGCCTACAAAATAGAAAAAAAAAATGGTCGAGCTTTATTGGGTACGTACTTGTTTTGGCCGAAAATTATTGTGTTCAAAATTCGTTCTTTAAAAAGTTCCATCAGTTTGATATGCTATTTGGCCGGGTTACACGGTTTATAAATTTTACTTCGGAATCTATGGATTATATGGATAGCAACTCGTATAAACTGACTGCGCTAGTCATACATGTTATGTTACAACTTACAAGTTACAAGATTAACAAAAAAACTGTGTATGAGTACATATTTAAACACGCTCTTTTATAAATGCTTGAATATTTACGAATTTAAAATGTGAGGTCCGAAACACGTACCTTGATTTTTTCAATCTTGTCATAAATATATACAACATATTTATTAGTGTTCTTCAGTTTAGTTTGCAAGAGTCGACAGTTGCATTTTTGTGCTATCTATATCATGTATCGTTTATTTAGATCTTATTGCTTATGTTTTGACAAGGTGGCAAGTACGTCGGTCCAGAGATTTGTTACCTTTTTTAACGGTTAAAAAGAACCAGACTAGCTATACGAATGGAAACGGTCATAAGGTTGTCGATAAACAACTTCCTGTGCAGTCCCGTGTGTCGGCCGTGGTCATAATTGTCACCAATTCCATACTTGGACATTTTCTTTTGTAATACAATATCAGGTGGTGAATTTGTATACACGATATACTGGGCATCAAAATGTAGTTTCCGTCCCAAAATAACAGTACATTACGAAACCACGTATTAAGTATGATCGGACAATAAATTATATCGAAATTGTCGAAATAAAAAATTTCAAAATTTAATTATATATAGTTCAAAAGTTTAATTATATTATTAGATTTAAAAAAAAAATCTATATTTTTGATACAAGTTATTATCCGGTCAAACTTGACATGTGATTTCGTAATGAACTATTGTTTTGAAACGGAGGAATTATAAAATATCCACAAATTGAATTTTTCTTCCTAAAGTTGTGTATGCATACTATCTTGAATATTGAATAAGAAACGAGTTTGAATACATAGAATTAATGTTCTTATGGTGTAGTTGTGTTCATTTATTTATTTTTGGTTACAGTTGTATGTATTAATTCCGAATCGACAGTATGGATTGTGTCACCATAAATTGTCTCTTTTTTACAAAGATATGGATAACGCCTTGAATTGGTTAAGCTCTGTTACTAATTTGTAGAATTTTTTTTCTTTTAATTTATCCATGAATGTTTTGAAGCTGCGTGATAATTTCTCCATAAATTTATCTTCATACGCATATTGATTTCGAAAGGTTTCTTTTGACTTATAAGTTACTCTCTAATCACTATGCCAAAGTGATTTATTTAATTAGTCGATTTTACGGTCAAGTAGTTAATTATTATAGTAAAGTATGTTTTTAATTCTTTAACGGTAGTAAATAATAAGAACAACGAAATATTCGTCTCTTTTCTTCGAACGTTCTTTCACCATATTTGGCTCCGCATTTTACGTCTTTGAGCAGCCCAATTTTATCTATATATAGTTTATCATAGAAATTAACTTTGTTATCGATTGGCGATTTCCGTTGATAAAGAGGCTTTGCTTACAATGTTCCCCCTTTTATTCCATGTCTTATTATTTTTTGTATGAACTTCACCAATACATTGAGATCAAAATCGAAAAAATCTAGCAATATTAATCAAGTATGACATTCCCCATATTCTTTTGTGAAGGTGCACATAAATATTGACAGCAGAATAATAAATTGACGTTTAGAAATCTTACCACTGCAAAGACTAAAGAAATATAAAACGACACAAGATACACTACAAAAAAAAAATCCATATAACAACAATTTAGTTACACTTTGTCTGATACTATACGGCTTGTTGAACCCCCTCTGCTGCTGGCGGGCGGAGATGGAAAATGTCCTACTTCGATCCAGCAACTTGTTAGGAGTAGGTTTTGGCTTGCCCCTTTCTATGTTATTAGTAAAGCGCTAACACCCTATCTATAGGTTGGGGTTTCGGCTCGCGTAGGGACGCTCACCTTTTTAGGCTCCCTTCGCTCCACCAGCCTTGATTGTCGGATGGAAGTACCAAGGTGCGTCTGGTGGTATCAATCGTATATAAGATCACGGCTGCATGACGGAGTGATCTTTCCCTCTTCAACAAGCCGGTGCTGAAATTTGGTAACACTATAGCAACAATTTCTGTTGATAAGTGATGATAACTGTTATTATATTGTTGCTGAATTTTCTACAACAAGCTGTATAGTAACAAATTAATTGTTGCAATCCGGTTATTTTATTACAGTGATGTGAGATGGCAACGTTTAGTCTTGTGACCTAGTTCCACGGGAAAAAGATAAGACTGTTTGTTGTTATTCAGTGTGTCGATCAAGATTATAATATGGTAAGTAGTACTAATTAAATAATATATTTACCAACATAATTGATACGAGAGATTAGATAATAAAATACTTATTTGTACACCAATAATGCTACGGTACACCAATAATTCATTATGTAATTTCTATTTCTCCTTTTCATCCTAAATTTATAAAAATAACTCAATCCATATGTTTCTCTCTCTATCCATTTTCATTTTCCATCATGGTATAAATTTCTATCCTCTTTCAACTGATAATTACTAATTTCCAAAAAATCAGAACGATAACAATAAATCAATTTTTTATTTGACTGATTCAATTTAGTAAAACATAATTAATAACAATAAACCCATAAATACAAATATAAATATAAATATATAATTAATTACTAGAAATTAACTACAGTTAGAAAGGAAAAGAAGTTTGTGGGTGTTTTTTTATCACAATCATTAGTGCGTTTTATGAAGAGAAGTACTAGATCCGAAATTGTTGATCATCATCCATGAGGGAAATTATTTTAGGGATAGACATGTCCGACGAGGAGTACGATGACTTTCCAGTGATGGAGAGAGCTGATGATACGATATTGGTGTTTTGTTTTGTTTAAAGATGTGAGAGCATCCGCATATGATAATTTAAAACATAATTTTTTCTAAAATTTGATAATTATGGTATAAAAAGTGTCATACATCAGGAACTCTATAAATTCACTATAAATTTCAGAGAACGTAAAATTCACATTATATACGAGTAATGTATATGATTCACTAGATGAATATAATAGTAAGAAACTATTACGTGAACTGTGGTCCACATTTTTGTGGTTGAAATATTGTTATGATTATTAAATGATAATAAACAAATAAAAAATAATAATATAGAGTTATTATACAGAAATTAATAAATAACATGTAATTTTGTGTAAATATAAACGGTTATTTAAAAGATATAAAATATGTTAGCTTTCAGTAAATAATTAAGTTTGCTGATACGGTTGCTATGGGGAGATAAAACCAGAGAATAATAAAATCACCACAGAAAGTTTTTAATAGGAGTTAAAGAGTGAGATAGTCTGATTTATTAGCATTATTGTTTGAACGCCGTGTGTGTCTAAATAATTTATTGCAATAGCGAGAATGCACTCATAAACTCGGTTAATTTCCGCCAATCAGGCCGGATTAAAGAGTTATCACCACAAATTAAGACCAATTATGTAATCTTTTATCATTCTCTTATAAAAGCTGAATATCTTTGATGGTCATGACTGGATCTCTCTAATGTAACTGAAAGAGTATACTTGAATACAAAACCAACATAAAGAAAATGCATTTTAAGATACTATTTATTTTCTTTAACCATCTTTATTATTTTGTTGATTATGATAAAATATAATCATACATCATCTGTGAAACATGACAACTTATTATTTATAATCTTTAAAATATACAAGCTTAACATCAGAACCAGCTGGTGCTTGGACCAATGCGAGAAACTTTTTCTCTTCATGGCCACTGCCTCCTTCAAAAAAGGTGTCCTTCGTGAGAATGATGAGCTCGTAGCGGCTATGACTAACTTTGCCACTAATGAGCTTTTCGTAAATTAAATAGGCATTTATTCTCTGGTTCATCAAAGCTACTGTATCTTTTGCAATTTTTTGCACCACCGGGTCGTTTAGGTCTTTGATTGGTTCCCAATCACTCACAGGTTGTGAGCCATTCACAATGTCGAAAATCAAGAAGGTGATCATGATAGTGAGGAGGATGGGTGTCAAGCATCTTAGTGTAGCCATTGCTGTAAATTTATTCTTTTCCTTTCTTTGTTAGAGAGGCTATTTTTGTTTGGAATGATCAATTGAGTAGCTAACTTGCTAAATTTATAGTCAAAGCTATTGATTTAATAGCATGGCTTTTTAGGAAAAAATTGATACGGTCAAACTGAATTAAATTGGACAGTCACAAAATAATTAAGGAGCCATATAATGTTAAGGAGCCAAATATATATTGAGATGTAAAAGAGATTTTGTGTAGATATCGAAATGGAGGCACACGATGATACTTTTTTTTTATTTTCGGTTTTTTTTTTTTTTATAACGCATCCCTAAAGTTTTGAACAATTAATGGAATTTGGACAAAAATTATAAGTACTACTTTGATGCTCTCAAATCGTAAATTTTAAATCGTTTAAATCGGTTCTAAAAGATGGACAAAACCCCCAAATTTCATAAGAGATGGAGACTAACTAGCTATATATTTGTTTGCATATTTAGGCTAACTATAAGCTTGTTATCACTTATAAATGTTAGGAAAATTCAATTTTTTTCCTAAAGTCAATTGATTTCAGCATTTTGCAATAATTACTTTTAAAATATTAATTTCATGTTTAAATAACTTCTTGGGAATTCAATTGTTTAGTTGACATTAATTAATTGACATTTTACAAAAATATTATTCAAAAAATATAAATGTTTACTTTTTTTTCTAAAAAAATTCTGGTTTCAAGTTATAAATAAGTAGAATCGGTTTTATTAAGAAAATTTAATTAAAAAGAATAATTTTTAAAAAAGAAGCTACTTCATGTATGTATTGGGATTATTGGTTTATTAAAGGTAATCGAAGAAAATACTGATTTAGAAACTGTTTTTTGCATGTGCAGGTTAAATGTTTTTCGCTCAGTGCATCCACTTTGCGATTGTCATCCAATCATATTGGCGGATTTGTTGCTTGAGAATCGGATGAATTGTGCAGTATTTGCTATTGAATTATTTTACCTTGAATATTCTTTCGACCGGATTAGCATTAATATAAATCCTAATTATTGGTCTTAGCATAAAATGTTATAAAATTGTAAAAATAGGCGTTATCGATAATATAGTTATTTTGAAGCAAGACGTACAAATTGAATGTTTTTTTTAACACTTTTTTTTCCAGGTTTTTTGCTAGATGATACTTATCTCCTCAATTGCCCGAAATTATGTACTAATGTCAATTGCAACTTCGAAGGGGGGAAAGAGACTTCAGATGCAAAAGAGACTTTGGGGAGAAATTGAGCAACTTATTGGGAAATATGGAGGCATACGATGATAGTTTTTCTATTTTCTAATTTTCATTTTTGATAAAACGACCCTAAAGTTTTAAAAAATTAATGGAATTTGGACAAAAGTTATACCACTCTCAAATCGTAAAGTTTAAGTCGTTTAAATTGGTTCTCAAAGATGGACAAAACCCCTAAATTTCATAAGAGGAGGAGGCTAACTATATTTGTTTGCATATTTAGGCTAACTATATATAGCTTGTTATGACTAATAAATATTAGGAAAATTCTAATATTTTGTTCCTATAGTCAATGATTTCATCATTTTGCAATAATTACTTTAAACCAAATTAATTTCATGTTTAAATAATTTTTTAGGAATTTAATTGTTTATTTGACATTTTGGCATTTTACAAAAATATTACTCAAAAAATATAAATGTTTACTTCTTTTTTTAAAATTCTTCTGATTTCAAGTTATAAATAAATAGAATGATTATTTTAAAAACTGAAAAAAAAACAGTTTATTAAAAAAACAAGGTAGTGTTAGTTTTTTTTTATATATATAAGAAAAAATAAAAATGTAAATGAAAAACCCCACAAAATAAAAGCACAAAAGTAAAGAGAGAAAAGAGCAGAAAGGGAAAAATAGTAACAAATTCGAAATGATAAATATAATTGAAAGAAATAAAAGTCCCCGTCCTGAATTGAGTGTGGCACATCAAATTTCCGCCAATAGATGAGGCTTTATTTACCATAATTTCCCCTTTACCGTTCAATCATATTGTATATAAACTTAACCAATGTATTGAGATAAAATTTGAAAATCTAGCAAAAATATATACTACGTACAAGTGTATAAACAGAACAATGGACACAATACTTATATTCACACACATATATATATATAAATTGATGTATCCTCGGGTATGCTTGGTTTTTAGCTAATGATGGTCACTCTGAAGTAAGGTTTGGACGATTTTCACTATTGGTGGGTTTATAATTTTTGATTGGTCTTAGTATCTCTGTTAAAGCCTTGCTTTTTCGGCCCTGACTTTTATATGCTAGTGATGAATATTTTCTGAAGCATATTATTGAACACTAACAGCGATTTTATGGTGAAATTGGTATTGGAACGCCCCCTAAGAACTTCAAAGTCCTTTGACACTGGCAGCTCTAACTTGTGGGTGCCGTCATCCAAATGTCGGCTATCGTTTTTATGCTGGAATCACGCGACTTTCAAGTCCAGCGAATCAAGCACTTCCAAGAAGAATGGTTGGCAAATATGCTTATTCTGGTTATGTATCTGGGTCCATATCTGGTTTTTTGAGTGAAGACAATGTTCAAGTTGGTGACCTGATAGTTAAGCATCAGGTAGTAGAATTATCGGTTTTGTAACACATTCTCCAGTTTTGTAATTGGGTTGATTACCGGTTTCCGGTTGTAATTTATCGCTTTTCAAAGTATTGTAAGACTATTAATTTCTAATAAAAGTTGGTTTGTAAAAATAAATAAATATATATATATATATATATAAATTGACTGGTTAGTTAAAGATGTCAGCACTTCGAATACGAATCGAATAATATTTATTTATTCTTGTATAATTAGTTGCATGTCTATATATGATTGCCATGGACTCATGATTTAATTAATCTCTTTCAACTGTATCAAGGATAATACTTAAAACAAAACACAAAAGGCATTAAAGTAGATAATCTGGCTTATCTATTTTTGTTATACTCTCGATTATGATATCATCACATAATAAACATACATCAAATAACAACTCTACTTTATTATTTTGAAAGAAACTAGCTTAGTCACAGAACTATTTGACGTCTCGACCACAGCTAATAACTTGCGATCCAATCTCGCACTGCCTCCCTTAACCAAGGTGTCCTTCACGGCAATGATTAGGCTATAAGTAATTCTTGCTAAAAGCGTCACTTTTGATATTCACGTACAATAAGTAGGTTCTTATTTTAGTATTCACCAAACTTACTGTCTCCTTTGCTATATTCTGCACCCCTGGGTCTTTTAAGTCTTTGATGCGTTCCCAATGGACCGCATTTTTGCTACCTTCCGCAATGCCCCAATGCAAGAATGTGAAGATAATAACGAGGAGGATTGGAGTAAGGCGGTATCTTAAAGTCGACATTGCTGTGGAATAATTTTCTTGTGAAACTTTTGTGGTAGATAAATATTGTTTGCGATGAGTAAATACATACTACAAGAAATATGTCAGTTAAACAGAAATTTTTGTTGCTATATGAGACATTATGTTGCTAATTCAGGATCAGCAACAAAATATCAACATAATGGACTATGATACCGTTTGGCTTATTGCTGATTTTTTGTATCTGGATTAGCAACAGATATTTACCACAGCAACACAACAGTAACAAACATAATTATGTTGCTAACTGACATATTTTTGAATATGCAACAATATTTGCAACACATAAAATTCTGTTGCTAAATATCTCAAATTTATTTTAAAAAAATATTGTTTACAAAATAATATAATTGAGATTATCAAAATTTATTTACCATTAAACTATTCAAATGAAATGTCTACAAATTATAATTTTACAAGAGGAACTACTAAAATCCAAAAACCCATAAACAAAGATACCCACATTTTCATAATACAGAACAAAATTCCTAGTTCATCACACAACCATATTCAAAGTTCTAGTACTCTGCCTCGATAATCGGTACCGGAGATCAAAGTCCTGATTTACTTCCTCGATACTCGAAATGAAAGCGTCCTCACACGCTGAAGCCTGAGCCCAATGTTTTGATTCTTTTGCGGCCTGAAACAATCAAAGCTCAGCCAATAAAGTCCGATAATTCTTCAAAGAAACTTGTTGCAGCAGTCTGAACTATATCCACCCAGACTCAAGATTTTGCCGATGAACGATGAGCTACACGATCTTAATCCTTGATGCTTCCTTCCTTCTAAGTTCTAAGGCAAACGACAACCTCCAAAATATAGCATAATTGTCAAGAATGAGAAACAAAAACCAAATAACATAAAGTACCACTACAGCTAAACATATACACAACTTTAATGTAGAACAAGTTTCTTTTTTTGAGTATATATATATATATATATATATAGAACAAGTTTCTATCACAACATAAACAAGGATTAAAATTAGAGAACGTGACACAATAGTGAAAACATGATGTGCATCATGTAGCATTCGAATATGAATCTAAGCTCAATATTACTCATGTGGGTCCGGTTACTCGGTCAAAATCTAAGAAGCTCAAAATTGGTAATGAAGTGCTTATGACAAATGAATTAACTCATTTGATATCTTTGAGCAGCAACTTTGCCGATACATCGAATTTTGGCTATTTCAAGGAGTGGATTAATTCGATGCATGAATCTGCACATTCAATGATTCTAATCTGCCAAGGGGGTGTAATCTAAGCAGCTTATATTAAGTGTATCTAGTGGTCAAAGTCCATACTTAATGATATAGATAAGTGTAAAAGGTTTTTATGAATGTATCTAACTAGATTCAAGTAATCTAAGTTGTAGATCTTATCCTGTCATTAGGGTGACGTTTTTGGCTCTATATAAAGCCATATGTATCAAGTTATAAACACACTTGAATGTTATAAAGAATTAAGCTTTTTACTTGTTTATCCTTTTCTCTTATCTTGCAATTTGTGGAATTCAGATTGTTAGTGGCGAGTTAAACCCCGATTCTTATCACTCCCCTTCTTATCTCTCCGGAGTGTGGTGAATCATCCTAACGGAACTTGTTTGTGGCGCTTTTGGGCTTATCAAGCTTGTTTCATTAGAATCTCAACCCATCTTGTTTGTGGCGCCTTCGGCTTATCAAAGACGAAGAGTTGGTTTCTCTATTGAGATCTCCTAAAATTCAGCGACTTACCGACATCTTAGCATCCCGGGCACATCATATTGGTATCAGAGCAAGGATGTCGACCAAGTCACACCAGTCTAATGAAAACGAAGGTCGAATTCCAAGAGGCCTGACGCTCGACCAAGCCAAAATCTATCGGCTTGAGCGCCAAATCGAGGCCATGCAAGCGGAGATGACGGAGATGCGTCTCCAAAACCAACAAAACCAACAAAACCAACCACCATCTGAGCAAGACAATCAAGGTCACCGTAGTGACTTGAGTGATTATGCCGACGAAGAATATGAAGGGACACCGCGACATCGCCAAAGGCATTATGACAATCCCGGACGTAACATGAACATCAAGATGCCTCCATTCAAGGGTAATAGCTCGCCCGAAGATTACCTCGAGTGGGAGCAGCGTGTTGAAAAGCTTTTTGAGTACCACGACGTACCCGAGGAGAGGAAAGTTCGCTTGGTTGCACTTGAGTTTACCGAATATGCTCATTTGTGGTGGGAGAATTTGAAAGGGCAGAGGCGTCAGGATGGAGAGGAGGAAGTCCGAGGTTGGAGGATCATGAAACGGCTTATGCAACGTCGTTTCGTACCAGAGTACTACCGCCAAGAGTTGTACCTACATTTACAATCTCTTCGGCAAGAAGCTATGAGCATAGAGGAGTATGTTAAGAATTTCGAAACTGCGAAGATAAGGTGTAATCTTCAAGAGCCGCAAGAGCAAACCATCGCTCGGTTCTTACGGGGTCTCAATGATGACATTGCGGATACCGTGGAATTGCAACCATTTGTTTTCTTGGAGGACGTAATTAAATTGGCGTTGAAAGTGGAGCGTCAAAGAAAACGAAAGGTCACCACCCGGCCATACTCCGCTCGGCCAAGTGGGGGGAAATACACAAACAATGCTATGACTGAAGGGAAGACTGTCTCGACCACCAACCGGGTCGGACGTGGTGAGATGGGGAAAGCGCCAATGGCTACACCAAAAAATGATGAGGTTCCAAAGCCTAACCCGAGGCATCGGGACTTGAAATGCTTTCGTTATCAAGGACATGGTCATATCGCTTCGGAATGTCCAAATCGGAAAGTTATGATTATCCGAGAATCTGAAATTGAGAGCGAAGAAGAAGTCGAGGAGGAAGTTCAAAAGTCTGATGAGGATTCTTTAGATGTGGCTGAAAATGGAGAGGTCCTAGTTGTTCGGCGCGTTCTTAACGTACAGCCCGTCACTACCGATGAACAACGAGAGAACATATTTCACACTCGATGCAAAGTGAGTGAAAAGGTGTGCGAGGTTATCATCGATGGAGGAAGTTGTACAAACGTAGCATCCACTACGCTGGTGGAGAAATTGGGATTGGCTAAGATGAAGCATCCTAGCCCGTACAAACTACGTTGGCTTAACGAGGTGGGTGATATTCGGGTCTCCGAGCAAGTAAAGGTTCCTTTCACTATTGGCCGGTACACCGACGAAGTTCTTTGTGACGTTGTACCTATGAGTGCTAGTCATTTACTCTTAGGCCGACCATGGCAGTATGACCGGAGGGTGGTTCATGACGGATTCAAGAATACTTATTCATTTGAAAAGGATGGGAGGAAGCATACTCTTGCGCCACTCACACCGGCGCAAATTCGAAATGATATTTTAGGCAAGACGAAGCGGGAAAATCTGGTTGTTAGTCGCAGAGAAGTCGAGCGAGTCTTGAGTACCAAGGATCAGATTTTTGTGTTGCTCATGCGGGAAATTATGCTCACCGACAAGTCCTCACTCCCACCGCAAGTTGTAAAACTTTTGGAGGAATTCGAGGATGTGTTTCCCGAGGAATTACCACCTGGTTTGCCACCGATTCGGGGAATCGAACATCAAATCGATCTCATTCCCGGTGCTGTTTTACCTAACCGACCAGCCTATCGTTGTAATCCCGAGGAAGCCAAAGAACTGCATCGCCAAGTGTCAGAGTTGATAGAGCGGGGGTACGTTCGGGAATCGATGAGTCCTTGTTCGGTTTCGGCATTACTCGTACCGAAGAAGGATGGTAGCATGCGTATGTGTGTTGATAGTCGGGCTATCAACAAAATTACTGTAAAGTATCGCTATCCAATACCACGCCTTGATGATATGCTCGACGAATTGTATGGTTCAATATATTTTTCAAAAGTTGATCTTAAAAGTGGATACCATCAAATCCGTATGAAAGAAGGTGACGAATGGAAGACCGCTTTCAAAACGAAGCAAGGGTTGTTTGAATGGCTGGTTATGCCATTCGGTTTGTCAAATGCACCGAGCACCTTTATGCGTTTGATGAATCATGCCTTACGAAAGTTTATTGGGCAGTTTGTTGTTGTTTATTTCGACGACATACTTATCTATAGCAAGTCCTTTGCCGAACATTTGGAGCATCTACGAATGGTCCTTGACGTTCTACGTCGAGAGAAGCTTTTTGGGAATTTGAAGAAATCTGACTTTTGCCAAGACCGAGTCGTCTTTCTCGGTTTTGTGGTTTCAGAAAGGGGTGTTGAAGTTGATGAGGAGAAAGTAAAAGCAATCAAGGAATGGCCTGAGCCGACTAGTGTTTCGGAGGTTCGAAGTTTTCATGGATTAGCATCATTTTATAGACGTTTTGTGAAAAACTTTAGCACTTTGTTAGCCCCTCTGACTGAGTGTACTAAAGTTAATGGTGCGTTTAAATTTGATAAGGCTGCTCGTAAGAGTTTTGAGATAGTAAAGGAGAAATTATGCTCGGCTCCAATTTTGGCTCTGCCCGACTTTTCGAAAACTTTCGAAATTGAGTGTGATGCATCCGGGGTAGGCGTAGGGGCTGTCCTTATACAAGACAATCGACCAATTGCTTATTTTAGTGAGAAGTTGGGTGGCTCTCGACTCAACTATTCCACCTATGACAAGGAGTTTTATTCCTTGATACGAGCCTTGGAAGTATGGCAGCATTATTTACTTCCAAAGGAATTTGTAATACACACCGACCACGAGTCTTTAAAATATTTAAAGGGACAAGCAAAACTGAACCGAAGACATGCGAAGTGGGTCGAGTTTATGGAAGTATTTCCATATGTTATCAAATTCAAGAAAGGAAATTCGAATGTTGTTGCCGATGCTCTTTCTCGAAGACATGCTCTTATATCGATGATGAGTGCGAACTTGCTTGGGTTCGAACTCATCAAGGATCAGTACTCAGAAGATCCAAATTTGTCCTCTATCTATTCGGCATGTGAGAAAGAGGCCGTGAATGGGTTCTATCGCCACGAGGGATATCTCTTTCGGATGGGAAAGCTTGTAATTCCGAATTGTTCGGTTCGGGAATTGTTAATTCGAGAGGCTCATAGTGGTGGTCTGGCAGGACACTTTGGGGAAAAGAAGACCTTGGAAATGGTCAAAGAATATTTTTATTGGCCTGCTATGATTAGAGACGTACATCGGGTTGTTGAGAAATGTGTAGTTTGTAAAAAGTCCAAGAGCAAAGAAGCAAATCAAGGGTTATACATGCCATTAGCCGTACCAAATCAACCTTGGGTTGATGTGAGTATGGATTTCGTATTGGGATTACCAAAAACACAGCGGGGTATGGATTCGATCTTTGTGGTAGTCGATCGTTTTTCAAAAATGGCTCATTTCATCCCGTGTCACAAGACGGACGATGCATCACATATTGCGGACTTGTTCTTTCGAGAAGTTGTGAAACTACATGGTATTCCGAAAACAATCATGTCGGATCGAGATGTCAAGTTCTTAAGTTACTTTTGGAAGACGTTGTGGAAGAAATTGGGTACTAAACTTCTATTTAGTACAGCATGTCATCCGCAAACCGATGGACAGACCGAGGTAGTAAACCGAACTTTGTCTACTTTACTTCGAAGTCTTATTGGTAAAAATCTGAAATCATGGGATGGGGCTCTAGCAATGGCCGAGTTTGCTTATAATCGTAGTGTGCATAGGGTTACGAAACTCAGCCCTTTTGAGATTGTTTATGGTTTTAATCCTATTACACCTTTGGATTTATCCCCGTTACCTATCAGCGAGAGGATTAGTATGGATGGAGAAAAGAAAGCCGAGTTGGTTAAAGAGATACATAAGAAGGTGAAAGAACGGATTGAGAAACAAAATGAAATCAATGAGCGAGTGACGAATAAAAGTCGAAAACATGTTGTTTTCAAACCAAGCGATCTAGTTTGGGTGCATTTGAAGAAGGAGCGGTTTCCAAACCTGCGGAAATCAAAACTTATGCCAAGGGCCGATGGTCCTTTTCGGGTATTGTCTAAAGTCAACGATAACGCATATAAGATTGAACTACCTGAAGGTTACCAAGGATCAAACACTTTCAATGTTCGGGATTTGACTTCATACATTGAAGACGATGAAAATATGGATTTGAGGGCAAATCCTAATCAACCCAGAGGAGATGATGTGCATCATGTAGCATTCGAATATGAATCTAAGCTCAATATTACTCATGTGGGTCCGGTTACTCGGTCAAAATCTAAGAAGCTCAAAATTGGTAATGAAGTGCTTATGACAAAGTAATTAACTCATTTGATAGCTTTGAGCAGCAACTTTACCGATACATCGAATTTTGGCTATTTCAAGGAGTTAATTAATTCGATGCATGAATCTGCACATTCAATGATTCTAATCTGCCAAGGGGGTGTAATCTAAGCAGCTTATATTAAGTGTATCTAGTGGTCAAAGTCCATACTTAATGATATAGATAAGTGTAAAAGGTTTTTATGAATGTATCTAACTAGATTCAAGTAATCTAAGTTGTAGATCTTATCCTGTCATTAGGGTGACGTTTTTGGCTCTATATAAAGCCATATGTATCAAGTTATAAACACACTTGAATGTTATAAAGAATTAAGCTTTTTGCTTGTTTATCCTTTTCTCTTATCTTGCAATTTGTGGAATTCAGATTGTTAGTGGCGAGTTAAACCCCGATTCTTATCACTCCCCTTCTTATCTCTCCGGAGTGTGGTGAATCATCCTAACGGAACTTGTTTGTGGCGCTTTTGGGCTTATCAAGCTTGTTTCATTAGAACCTCAACCCATCTTGTTTGTGGCGCCTTCGGCTTATCAAAGACGAAGAGTTGGTTTCTCTATTGAGATCTCCTAAAATTCAGCGACTTACCGACATCTTAGCATCCCGGGCACATCAAAACAACATAAACTAACACGTGAACAAAAGTAAACTGCTAGACTAATATCTCATTAATAATGATTCTTCATGTATCAAGAAACTTATGCATTTCCAGAACAGCTAAATTGGAACAACATCAAACCACACAAGCTCTTGCAATCCCTTTATTTAATCGACTGCTTTCTTTAAAAAATGAATAAACTTAATTTGATACTTATTAGAATGTGTACAACATAATGCTTATACATTTTCTCACAAGAAAAAATAACATAACATAATGGTTTTTCACATTCGAGTAGCTAAATGGACTACCTAATTGGGGTAATAACCATGTTTGTCATATTTGACTAAATCTCAAGCAAGTGTATATTAAGTAGCAAGAGAAAAATTGACTAATCACAAATAGAAGAAGTTGTAATTCCTTATATTGATGGAAGCCGACTTTTCACCGATAGACTTGTCAAATTTCAGCCATTGTGTGAATTCAAACAATTGCTCGGATACGCGACGGAAAGATCTACAAAGGAACGTTTATAAAAAAATCATCCCAAAGAAAGGACTCCTGTTACTCTAAGAGCAACTTCTTAACCGTGAAAGTCCAGTAGAACTGACATTACAAAAAAGGAAAGATCCAATTAAGGAGTCACTTTCAAACTATTAAATGTTTCATAAACCAAAAAACAATATCAAGGTTCAATTAAGGACTTTAGATGCATACTGTAAAACCAATAACATAAACGTCGAGTTTACCTATTTGCAGTAAAATTGAGAGTTAAGTAGCTTAAGTTAAATTCCACAATAAATTAATTAAATTAAAATGAAGAACTAGCAAAAAATTGAAAGCAATTATTTTAACAGAACAAAAGACATCTGAAAATATATAAATGATTAGACCAAAAAGGATAAACTCAAGTTATATTACGAGCACAACCATAAATTACCCACTCGCAAAAGTTTTGGGGATAATTAATCTACAAACATATGCACACTTAGGGTGACTGTGGATAAACAAGGACTGTACATTAAAAGACATGTGTAGATGAATAATTAAAAATTGGGGCTAATTAGAGCAATGGACTATATTATTCCCAACTTCAAGAATCAGCCTATGGAACAATTGTATGGAATTTTTTTACACATGTATATAAACAGAGATATAATAATTTGATAAAAAAAAAGGGGGGGAATGGGTTTTGGTAGGAATTGTCAAAATCAGACTTACTTTTAAATCTAGTAAGTTACTTTTGTATTTTATAAATTAAGGCCTCTTTTGGTATGATGGGATTAGAGTATGATTATGATAGTATGTATTGGAAATACTGTCGGTCTCATAAATACCGTGTTTGTTACGAAAAGTGGAGGCGATACTATTAGTAACATGTGATTAGAAATGATGAGAAATGAGACTATTTGAAGTAATATGAGGGGTGTGATATTGAAAAATTGGGGTATTTGAAGTAAAGGATGGTGTAGTATATATATATATATATATATATATTAAAGTAATATGTATATGTATTTTGCATGTTTATTTATTATAGATATAAATATAAATTTGTAAAATAGTCCAACCCCAATAAAAAACAAACGAACACTTCATTGATATTTCATGTATGTATTATTAATAACAACTTCATTTGTTATCCCGCCATAGTCCGAAAGTATTGCTAGTCTCATTACTATTAATACCGCAACCAAACGAGGCCTAACAGTACAATAGTTGTATCAAAAGTTAAATAAACAACATTGTCGTAATTATGATTCCAAAATTTCATGATTACTCGTTGTATCGGAATTTTGTATTGCTTAACTTTGTATAGCAAGCGTGTTGCAATTTGTGTGGTGTTATGTTGCTAATTACATAAATGAAAATTGGCAACTCACTTTAGTAACATAAATTCATGATGCTAAATTTATGTTGCAAATGAGTTGATAAATTTGTTGCTAAATGACTATTAAAAAAATTATTGTTGTTTTATTGCTGATTTGTTGCTAATCAGCAACAGAGTAAAGTCACTTGAAATTTTATGTTGCTATCTGACTTATTTCTTGTAGTGATATAGTACTTAAATTGTATATTTATAGGCAAAATTAGTAGAAAAAAAGAATTATTTTGTGAAAGAGAAAATAAAATTAGGCAATTAATACAATTTTCTGGAGTGATAATATATCCATGAAAATTATACATTTTCCTCATTAAGATAAGAGTAGGGGCGGATCCAGGGGGTTGGGGCAACAATTTTTAATTTTTTTATAAATATAATTAAAATAATTCTGAGATATATATATTGATAAATCTCTCTAATTAAACAAAAGAGTTGATTATGTAATGGTAAAATTGGACCACAAAGTAGTGGATGGTTAAGAGTTCAAATCATGTTAACTTATGTTTTCTAAAATTTTATGTTTTTTATCTTCAAATTACCAAATTTTCTAAATACCAAATGTATTTTTCCAAACAAGATTACATAAAAAAAATTATTTTATTGCCCAATGTCATTTGTCTTTGACTTCATATTTATTTTATGTTACGTTAAACATAGAAAAAAAATTATTTTTGTATTAGACCCTATTTTTTCTATTCGATATATTTTTTATACCACGGTTGCCGAAAAAATGGTTAAGTAAAAGGAAAAAAAGCAACCAATGCACAATGATAATTACAATAACTCATTTAATAATCAGTATACTTATTTAATTTTTGTCCTTTAATATGAAAGTAGCATTAAGAAAGAAATAATGTCTAATCTGCTTAGAATGTTGTGTTAACTTGTGTCTTGTGGGCATATTTTAAGATCAGTAACGCTATAGAGCCAGACTGACTCAATCAGACTGATTACCAGACAGTCATTTATGTAATTTTTAGAATTCTTTTGACACCCAACAGAAACAAAAATAAAACCTCAAATATAATATTTATGTAACACTAGTTAAAACTACCGTAAACTTAAATATTAATTAAAAATTTTACATTTTTAATGATTTTAATATATTTTATTTGACTATTCCACAAAATAAAACCTCAAATATAATATTTATATAATACTAGTTGAGACTACGTACCATAAACTTAAATATTAATTAAAAATATTTATAATTTTAATGATTTTAATATATTTTATTTGACAATTCAACAAAATAAAAACACAAATATAATATTATAGAACCCTAATTAAAAATATTAAATATATGTCCGAATAGTATACTCTTAAATTTCGGGGTGAAAATAAAATTTTAAATTTACATTAAAGACTGGTGTGTTGATAGTCTGATTGAGTCTATCTGGCTCATTAGCATGATAACAGTTGTTGATATGATAATCTCATTTAATATATCATTTAATGAAACAATGAGTAAACAACTATATCAATGATTATTAAATATTTCGAAATGAAACATATAGTATATATCTCGGGAAAAGATTTCAAAATTAAACATATATTATATTTGAAGAAACATTATAACACAATAAAAACTCAAATATAATATTACAAAACTCTAGTGGAGACTAACCTAAAGTTAAATATTAATTAAAAAAATAATAATTTTAATATATTTTATTTATCATAATATAATAATATTAATTAAAGAAATTATAATTAATACACAATATGTTACAAGATATAGTGCAATTAATACTAGACCAATTATTTCCATAATATTAAGATATAATAAATAAACTGTCTCTCATTTAATCCTTCAAATGTGTCCCGGGGGCACACGATAGCTTTTCCCTAGAACGTTTTACTGAGGAAATATTCATGTATATTTTCTTTCTTTTATTTTCATATTTCATTTCTAAATCTAGCTTTTACAATGGAATGTTTGTATTCAATTCAATAAAAATTATGTACATGCACCTTGTTATTAACAAATATATTACAAATTCTATCCGAGTATTGTTTATTTATTTTAGTTACAATGAATATAATGTTTTTGGATGAACATAGACCATTTTTGAATACGCTTAGATTTTTCAAATGACTATAAATTATTGTCAAATGGCCGTAAACTGTTTCGAGATGAACTTAGACTATTTACCTTAAGATATTGTTTAGTGTATTTTCCTATTTAAGCGTATTTTATACACTCTCTAAATGTCTCACACTGTTAACTTTAGGGTTTATCTTGTGTGTTTTGTCGTTAATTTAGACTGTTTAAGAACGATCTATTTTTTTTAGCGTTTTTGGATTTTTAATGATTTATTTTTTATCTTAGAGTTTTTTGTCACTGTTTGGACTTAATTATGGAATTTCCCAAAATTTTCTCGTGCATTTTTTTTTTTTGTTGTGATTTTGGATTTTCTTAAAAAATATTAAAGATTTGATCAGCACTAGATCTAAATATTTTTCGGGGTTTTGGGACTTTTTCTGATTATGTTCGAACTACGAGGACTATAAAGCATTTTTACAGAAATCTGTGTTGTTTGATGTTAATAAAACTATAGTGAAACAAGATAATATTCGCTTTTGCAATCACTCTCTTCCTATTTAGTTGTCCATTACGAAACTACTTGCAATTTTGACCGGTTATGAACTTGTATCAAAATTATCGAAATGAAATTTTTTAAAAGTTGATCATATAGTTCAAATGTTCAATTTTATGATTAGATTTAAAAAAAAATCATTTCGATAATTTTGATATAAGTTATAATTAAGGATTGTATCTCATAGGCTCGTATACCATTAATTAGGCTCGTACCATTACAAGTTAAAAAAATCACGCACGTAGTTTCGTAATGGACAATTAAATGGGAACGGAATGAGTATCTCATAGGGTCGTACCATTAATTATGGCTGAAAATGAAACAAATGAGGCAAAAACGATCAATTTCGTTTTCGTTTCGTTCGATTTTCGAGTTTCTTGTTATCGTTTCGTTTTCGTGACGAAACAAAAAACTTTTATTTATTTTCGTTTCTCTAAGGATATAAAAATTTCGTTTCATCTCATGAACCATTTCGTTCTCATTTCATACATTTTCGTATCGTCTCGGACAATTCAATAATTTTTTTGTTGAAAAACAACATTGCATTATATTTAGAAAGAAAGATTTAAAGATTACAAAAAAGAAAAGAAAAAATGTCTTAATATAATCAACGTACAATATTTTACTTAACATTATCCATCATATCATACATATACAATAAAAGACTGTAAATAAAGTGGCTTCGACAAGACTGGACAAATATATATATATATATATATATATATATACTGTAAGACGAAAACGAAAGTTAACGAAACGAACAGAGTTATGATCATTATCATTTCGTTTACTAAACGAAATGTATATTTATTTCTATCATTTAATTTAATAATGAACGAAAATGAGACGAGTTTTTAACGAAACGAACACGAAATTTTTCATGAAATTTTCGCGTTATTCGCAGTACTACCATTGGCATTTTTATATAGGGTAAAGTAAAAGTGATCATCTTCTTAAATAGTTTCGGTCTATTGACCTTTTTACTTAATTAATTTCGAAATAGCACCCGCTTACCATTAGCCCTTATTTACTTTTTTTTGTTAATTTCTCCCATACTTCAAACTTTTCGGATCTTTTTTTTGTTAAAGCACCTAAGAGTCAGCTTACAGAATCTCCATTTATAATCAAATAATTAAAAATTGTTTTAACTACCACAATTAAGTGATCAAATATCAACCAAATTTTTTGATCTACTTGGATAATATCAGCCGAATTTTTGGATCTACTTGGATATGATGGCCGTTTAGTGTATTGTTACTTTTTATTTTTACTTGACCAAAGAAAATATATGACAACTAATGACGGGCCTAGGCTTCTTCGCCCCTTTTGTGTATATATATATGTTATAAACCCACACATTTGTGCTTAATTTCGTCCTTTTTTTGAAATGAATCCGAGAGCAAAATGGTTTGGCAAATGAAAGGTTTGGCAATTTGTATATAAGGTTTGGAAATTGGTATATATATATTATCCATACTGTCGATATAATTACCCAAGCAAAGATTAACAGATACAATTTTTTCTGTCTAAACCGTTTCAGAGTTTCTTTTTGGTAAAAAGATGATAGTTAAAATTACCATATTGTTTTTGGCAATAGCTTTTGTTATCGTGTCGACATGCACAATAACGGCAAGCGCAACTGCTCGTCAACCACATGTACCGTGCATGAATTGGCAACTAAGTGTTTCACCTTTCTAGCTAGACATTGAGAACGTAAAAAATAAATACCGTTTAATGTTGATTTATCATAAATTAGTAATGATGCAAGATAAATCACGTGTTCAAAATTTTATCTTTTTTTTAGCAAATAAATATTGTTGGATATCACATAAATTCCAACAATGAAATGTCCAAAATTTTATCTACAATAAATAAATATATATATATATATATATATATATATATATATATATATATATATATATGCATTGAATATTCTTGCTCCTATATTTTTTTTAAAATTTTCTATTGTGAATTTGTAGAATGTTACTGTTGCAGCAGATTCATCTGGTGTACATCAACTTGTTGTGGGATCAATTGTTGCTGAAAAATAACCAGAATGCAAGGCTTATAGGTTGCAAAATGATTTCAAGATCGACTAAATACTTGTCAAAATATACTTATAGTTTGACCTTTTCCTTTCGGTGCAACCTTTTTCTTATGTACACTATCGTTAAATAAATGAAAGTTGCATTTTATTGCGTACTTTTTCGCTTTAGAGTTGGCAAATTGTTGAACATTTTGTTTTTACAATGAAAAGTTACAAAACCGCAAATTTCTTTTTGATAATTCAGTTGCGTACCTGAGTTCAACTAAATAAGGTTAGAATTTAATACGGTTGGAAAGATCATGTTTTTAGAAGACCATAATATTACAGTAGCAAAGAATATGAACACCATATTTTCCTTTAGTGAACAATTTTGTAATCCCTCATCTTATTAATTTATCCAAGAAAGGAAAGACCTCTCTTATTGTTTCGAAACCCCAAAAAATCATGCTTCATGTTCTTATTCATTATATTTACCGATCCTTCTAAGTTCTATCCTAAAGATATTATTGGCAAACCACCACGCACCACACACCGATTTCCTCAAGTTTCGTTTCCGACAACCCTTTCTCTTTTACTATCTCAACCTGGATTAACTCCCGAACTGAACCCTTATCCTTCTTATAAATCTCTGCCAATTTAACTCCTCCTCGTCATTCCCACCAAACTCTTCGTATTCCAGGCAGTGCCTCAATTTGCTTAGGAATTAACTGTGATTAAGGATATTAGTTTCCATGTTTCTTACTGTTCATTATACATATCATATTGCTAATAATAGAAGGGAACCCAAGAAAAATTGAGACTCTTAAATTTTATATATTTTTTTTCATAAATACACCTATTCTAATTTACTTATTACTCAAATATTTTAATGCAATTCAAATAAAGTAAACAAATATGTCATTTTCCACACATCTCAATTTATCTCCCCAAAAAATCATCATACATATGATTGGTATCAGAGCCGCTATATAGCCGATATTGAAACTAGCACGAGTGAGTGAACCACGGAAGGACGACGTGCCCGACAAGTACATCGTGCCTGAAGGGGGGAAGAATATAAAACCCGGATTTTCGTAGAGAAATTCCGTGGTAAAGAAAAGGAATTGCTATCCCACATCACCTAAATATGTGAGTACTATATGATATATAAGTTTGGAGTATTCTTATTCTTATCACCAATTCTTTTTAAAGTCGTGCAGCCCAAGAAACGATTACGAAATTGGGCCAAAACGGATAATATTGGTGGTAGTAACCTTCTTATCACTAATGTCTTTTAAAGTCGTGCGGCCAAGAATTGATGATGAAATTGAGCAAAACGGACAGTATTGATGGTAGGAATCAGATGGTGGCGGTTTGATCAGAGAAACGGGTCGTTACACTTGTTATTTAGTGTTAAATATTGTTACTTTTAAAGAAACAAAGAGATTGAGATTAACTGTCAGTAACCCAAAACAAAAATTGAAGCAACAAAAGAAATTAGAGATGCCAAACCAAACCAATCTTGCGATTATGTATGTTTTAGCAAAGAAGCTTGAGAGATGATTTCGCTATTTTTCACTGTTATATGACATCACTTTTAAGCTGCGGAACCTGCGGATATATCTATTCATATAAGTGACAATCAAACTGATATAGACCTCTTGTTAAAAAAAGTAGTTCCTTAACAATTGACTAGGATAATGTTGGACAATCTCGTCTAATTGACCCAGTACTAACTATATCTTTGAAATGAACCGATGTTATAACGGTACTAAAATATATACGAAAAACAAATAATAGACATGCTATAAAATAAATGTCTACACATGTGTAATATCTACAATTATATAAACGGATTCTACATATATATAATTAATATTGCAATATAAAATAAATATAGTGTGGGTGTTATGGAATGTGTGTAACTTAATTGTTGTGGGAACAGTCGATGAATAATCGTTGATGTCGAGCCATAGATGAAGAAGTAAATCCAAAAGTCGAGTCGATAGCTAGACCATCCATTCTTAAAACCTTATACGTCCCCTACCACACGACTTCTAGCTTTACGGATGCCGATATCTCTGAATAAAGCAACTATGTCTGATGTAGGAATAGTGTAAGCACACTTCACTACAAACGAATCATGAAATGACAAGACTTTCCTTAACATTTCCTAAATAAATCTATATGAAGAATTCTAGAGAGGGAGAAATTATGATAAATGAATATTCAAAATAGGATAGTCAAATTCGTAGAGTTATGGTTATATTTATAATAAATGAAGGGGTGCGAAGTGAAAAGTCGCAACTATTCAGAACATACGTGAAAATGCAACTGTTCAGATTAGAAGGAGTGAATCTGGATTTTTTCAAACTTGAAGGGACCTTTTCGCGAATAGACGTGATTGTTGGGTTGTTAACGTTAGGAAACAAATTAAGTGTTTCAGGAACACGCATTTGCCGAAATAAAAAGATTAGGTGTGTTAGAAATACGCACTTGCGTGCACGCCTCACCGCACCGTGGGTCGCAGTCGGCTTCGGGGACCAGCGATACGGGGTCGTGGGTCAAACCCGAGACGGAACTCGAGCAAAACTCACCCTAATTGCGCACGAAAAGATTGGAAGCTCAAGCCCCAACCACTTAATGGTATATAAATCATTCAAAATCCGACATCCTCATCGATGTGGGATAAAATGTTTTTCCCCAAATGAAAACCAAGTTGATTTGGTATATTTCCCGAAATGGTGCAAGACCTCCATTTTTGAGTCCAATATCGTTCACACCGATTATCAGTTTTGTACGTGTGATATACCATTACGAAGCCCTTGCGACATACTATCATTTGGTACTATCCATGAATCATTTTGTGGTATGTTAACACGTTTAAACTGGTCCTCAAAATGGACAAAATCGGTTTGGTATATTCCATATATATACCAAATTTCCAACCAATAATACTTGCTAACTTATTAAATATTCTTAAATTCTTTTAAAATGTTGGTATTTATGAACCAGGTAATTTGCGCACACAAAAAAACCATTTATAAAATAATCAATTCCTTTCTTTTTGTTGAACTTAGAGTTCAATAATGATTTTGATTATAACCTTGATTATGTTTTAATGATTTTACTATTTCTCTATTTCATTGATATAATGCTTGTCTTTTCCAAAGAAGATAAAATGTACATTTCAGGTCTTTAAATGATAGAGCATTCGATAACGAAGCCATAGGTTCAAGCGGAACCAAATTCGGAGCTAAAAGGAAGGAGTTATGAGCATTCGAAGATTTACGGGACCAGGATTACAGTCGACCGATCGACTGGACAAAAACGACCGATCGTTTTTGATCCAATTTCTTCCAGTGAGTCCAGTATAAAAACGACCGATCGTTTTCAGAAAACGACCGATCGTTTTCTGTAAAACGACCGATCGACTGTAGAAAACGACCGATCGTTTTCTGCAGTTTTCGAAAACAGCTTTTCAGCAATTTCTGGGAAATAGCTTAAACCACTGAAAAATAGCCATAACCACTTCCAACGGTCATATACAGAAAAACAGACTGTTTGGCATATATATACCAACCAAATCTCTCTCCCAAATCAACCAATCACAATACCAATCAACTTCCTTCAACCTCTCATTAAAACCCTAATATCACCATTTTGGTGCATATATATTCGAGAAAGAGGAAAATAAAAGAGAAAGAGATTCAAGCTCGATCATCATCAACAACTCACAAATTAGCTTTTTAAGAAGCAATTAGAATAGTGAGTGTAGTTACATTTTTGTAACAAAATTTGTATCGAGTGTTTTATAAACTCATTTGTGAGCGAGTGAACGGGTAGAGGCTTTGTAAGCAAGTGAAGCTTAAAAGCTCTAGGTTTTTCATTCGGGTACTCATAAATTGAGGGGGAGTCGTTGACTCATAGTCGTGTTCTCTTGCACTTGTATCAAGACTAGGAACCCCGGGTAGAGGGTGAACCAATCGGTCGATTGAGCTCGATAGGGTTTGTAAAATCCGGAAGAAATATTTTAGTGAAATACTCGGTAGTACCGAGAAGAGGACGTAGGCGCGTTTGCCGAACCTCTATAAATTACGGTGTCATTTTCTTCCCTTGCTTTTACTTTCCGCAACTTATATTCTTGCTTATTTATTGCTTGCGTCTAGGAATTTTAGAAATTCATTAACTTTTGTTAAAACGCTTAAGCCTAGAATTGCATAAGTTGGGTGGTTAGTTGCTTAGATTTTAATTAGGCGAAAAACGCCTAAGAACCTTATTCACCCCCCCTCTAAGGTTTTAGCCGCACGGGCCAACAATTGGTATCAGAGCCGAGGCTCTTGATTATAGAAATCTAACGATTTAAGAGTTAAGATCCCGATGGCTAACTTATACAATTTCGCATCCGGCATAGCTTTATCCCCCAATACTCCACCTTATTTTGATGGGATAAACTATAGTTATTGGAAAGATAGGATGAGCATGTTCCTACAAAGCTACAATGTCAATCTTTGGAAGATTATTAAAGTAGGATATTCCGCTCCTAAATCCGAAAATAGCGAGAACCCAATCCCCGTAGAGGACCTAGATAACGCTCAACTAGAAGCCTACTCTACTAACGCCAAAGCGATGTACACTATTGTTTGTGCCGTTTCTCCTAACGAGTATAACAAAATTTCCGCTTGTAAAACCGCTAAGGGTATGTGGGATAAGCTAGTAGTAATGCATGAAGGGACTAACCAAGTTAAGGATTGCAAACTCCAACTATTAGTTCATGACTACGAGCTTTTTAAAATGAGCGAGGGTGAAACCATTTCCGATATGCTTGCTAGGTTTACAACTATTACTAATGGATTAACATCTCTTGGTAAGTGTTTGTCTTCTAAGGAAATGGTCTCAAAGGTGATTCGGAGCTTACCGAAAGAATGGGAACCAAAGGTCACCGCAATTCAAGAGGCGCACGACATGAACACCTACACTCTTGATGCATTGACGGGTTCACTCATTACTCACGAGATCACCCTCAATAGTCACAAGCCAATCTCAAAAAGGAGGGAGATAGCTTTCAAAGGAACGACTTGTGACGAAAGCGATGAGCTATCCAATGACGACGAAAATTCAATGCAAATCATTCGAATCGTCAAGGAAATCCTAAAGCTAAAGGACCAACGCAAACATAAAGGTAAATCGTCAAATAATTCAATTTATTCTAACGATTTTGTTTGCTATACATGTGGCAAGGAAGGACACATGGCGAGAGATTGCCTTAAGAATCGCAAGAGCAAAGGAAAGAAAAAGATATCCGCTTCAAGCTCTAGCGATAGCTCCGACCAAGATGAAGTCGCTCACCTTGGTTGCTATATGGCCATGGAAGACAAAAATGAGCCTAACAAATCGTCTTCAAGCGAAAGCGACAACTCAAGCGAAAGTGAAGCCGATGAGGTAAATGATCTATCTTATGATGAATTACTTCATATGTGCGATATTTATTCCAAAAAATTTCCTAAGTTTGTTGAAAAGGTCGACTCTCTTAAAAGGATAAATTCTTCCCTCAATGAAGAAATAAGATCCTTGAAAAGAGATAAAATTGAAAATGAGTCTATTCCGACATCGTCATTCTCTTTACATGATATAGATGACGAAAAGGAAGACTTAAAAGATAAAAACGAGTTTTTAAAAACCGAAAATGACTCTTTGAAAAATAAAAACGATGAGCTTGTCATTGCGGTCGAAAAACTCGAGTTAACAATCTCAAGGTTTTCCAAAGGGAAAACCGTGTTGGACGAAATTTTGAGTTGTCAAAAAGATGTTAATGACAAAAGCGGTGTGGGTTTCGATTCCAACTCTATTGGCTCAAGCACAACCCGCTTTGTCAAATCTCCTAGCTTGTCTACAACTCCTATTCCGCCTATACAAAAGGTTGTTTTTACACAAGGGAGTACTTCAAGAGTTTTGCCGAACTCTTGTAATAATAGAAGAGGTTTAGGTTTTCAAACCAAAACCGCTCATCATACTTCTAAAACTTCCTACAAAAAGTCGCATAGTTCTCGTTTTACGAAAAAGTCTATGCATTGTATACATTGTAGTAGAAATGAGCATTTTTCTTCTAAATGCCCAAATCGCTTTCATGTTAGTAGAAGCGATTTGAAATGGGTAGTAAAGACCCGAGCCACTAACAATGTCGGACCCAAAAGAAATTGGGTACCAAAGGACAAAACTTGTGTTGTAGGTATCTCCATCCAAAAGGAGAAAATCAACAAGTGGTTGGCGACACCGGCAAAAGTCGTGGAAGTCAAGAAGATCGACTCCACCATCAAGAAGGAAGTGCCATTAATCGACAAAGGTGGAAGGCATACCAACAAGTGGTACCACCTATTTGGCATCGGCAACGCTCAATGCAAATGCCATTAGCGAGCGGACTCACCATCACATATTCGGTATACTCTACTCTTTTATGTCTACATATATGTGATTAGGTGGGTATATGCTTAATAATAACATTTTTCATGTTTTGGTTTTTCTTTAAAAACCCTTCACATAACCCCATATTTTTTGATTGCATTTTGATAATGCCAAAGGGGGAGAAAAATGATATATTTCGAGGAAATGCGTTTTATTTAAATGGAGGAGATATTTTTCTTGTAAAATCATCATTAGTTTGTCATAATCAAAATGGGGGAGATTGTTGAACTTAGAGTTCAATAATGATTTTGATTATAACCTTGATTATGTTTTAATGATTTTACTATTTCTCTATTTCATTGATATAATGCTTGTCTTTTCCAAAGAAGATAAAATGTACATTTCAGGTCTTTAAATGATAGAGCATTCGATAACGAAGCCATAGGTTCAAGCGGAACCAAATTCGGAGCTAAAAGGAAGGAGTTATGAGCATTCGAAGATTTACGGGACCAGGATTACAGTCGACCGATCGACTGGACAAAAACGACCGATCGTTTTTGATCCAATTTCTTCCAGTGAGTCCAGTATAAAAACGACCGATCGTTTTCAGAAAACGACCGATCGTTTTCTGTAAAACGACCGATCGACTGTAGAAAACGACCGATCGTTTTCTGCAGTTTTCGAAAACAGCTTTTCAGCAATTTCTGGGAAATAGCTTAAACCACTGAAAAATAGCCATAACCACTTCCAACGGTCATATACAGAAAAACAGACTGTTTGGCATATATATACCAACCAAATCTCTCTCCCAAATCAACCAATCACAATACCAATCAACTTCCTTCAACCTCTCATTAAAACCCTAATATCACCATTTTGGTGCATATATATTCGAGAAAGAGGAAAATAAAAGAGAAAGAGATTCAAGCTCGATCATCATCAACAACTCACAAATTAGCTTTTTAAGAAGCAATTAGAATAGTGAGTGTAGTTACATTTTTGTAACAAAATTTGTATCGAGTGTTTTATAAACTCATTTGTGAGCGAGTGAACGGGTAGAGGCTTTGTAAGCAAGTGAAGCTTAAAAGCTCTAGGTTTTTCATTCGGGTACTCATAAATTGAGGGGGAGTCGTTGACTCATAGTCGTGTTCTCTTGCACTTGTATCAAGACTAGGAACCCCGGGTAGAGGGTGAGCCAATCGGTCGATTGAGCTCGATAGGGTTTGTAAAATCCGGAAGAAATATTTTAGTGAAATACTCGGTAGTACCGAGAAGAGGACGTAGGCGCGTTTGCCGAACCTCTATAAATTACGGTGTCATTTTCTTCCCTTGCTTTTACTTTCCGCAACTTATATTCTTGCTTATTTATTGCTTGCGTCTAGGAATTTTAGAAATTCATTAACTTTTGTTAAAACGCTTAAGCCTAGAATTGCATAAGTTGGGTGGTTAGTTGCTTAGATTTTAATTAGGCGAAAAACGCCTAAGAACCTTATTCACCCCCCCTCTAAGGTTTTAGCCGCACGGGCCAACACTTTTCATTATACCAACTCATGTTTTTATTGTGGCGGAGAAAACGGTTGGTCCACTTTGGCTTACAAATTCTCTTCTTTTAAGCTTATCAATCTAATGAATTTTTTAACAAATTGTCCCTTAATTCTTTATTAATATGAAAAATGTATAGTTTTTATACAATTAAATATTTAAATAATGTGAAGTGAAAAAATTTGGTATGTCGTAATGATTCAAATTCTGCTTAAGAATTCAATGTGGACTTGCATTTCTCGTAAGCAGGCTTATCTGGAATGATCAGACCCATCATCTTTTAAATACTCTCTCACAAATTACGGGGAAAGGAAAAAAATTACAAAATTTGCCACTCTCTTATGTTTTCTTTGATTAACTCTTGTTTGATTATGTGATTAACAAATACAAAGATCCATCAGAGTTATAATTATGACTTGGTCTTATTTATCAATATCCTCCTTCCTTAATTGCTTCAGGAAGGTTCACATTTAAAGGCAGATTATGAGGTTTAGTGGGAAAGAGAAGGATTTAGAAATGTCAAAAGAAATCAATTATTAGACAGGAGTACTCGGACGACATCTTTGGGTGGAGGAAGTGATAGAAGTGAGACTCCTAGATGCCAATCGGAACTTTCCCGCTACAGCCGTGACAATTTCCGCTCAAAGAGAGAGATAGGGTAAATGAAAATCACCTTAACCCGGCATATAATTGTTTTTAGTGAATAGCTCTATTTTATGTTAAATAAATAAAACTACCATTTGTTATTTATGAATTTTGATATATTGAAACCGTTCACTAGCTTTGTGAAATTGTGAAACACTTTAACTGTACACTAGAACTTTGCTATTTAGGTTCTGGAATATATGCTGTAAAGTATTTCTGAATTAACACATACTCGAATTTTAACCTGCATTATTTAGTTAATCTTATAACCGACCCCATATTTTTTAGATAAAAGGCATTGTTTAATGGTGATGAGTATTAAATTAATCCATTCCCTTGGTGCAGGATTAACGAAACTAGGAAGGGAATGCATTTGAAGAAATCAAAACTGTCCTAGAAATTGGAGGCCAATTTAGCTATTATAGGTATACCAAATTATTGGTTAGAATGATTTTGCTGGACTAGCTCAATTTGTTGTATACTAACTTGTGCTCATAATGAAGTTATTATTCCAGTGAATTTCCCTTAATATGCTCATTCAGAACTAACTACTAAGAATTCCTGAAACTGTTTTGAATTGTTTCTGTACAACATAACACCGTGTCCTCATAACTGTTTTGCTGCAATCGTCTCTGTTTTAAACAAATTCCGAAAAATCTAGGTCTGGAATTCATTGTTTGGTACACCTTGATATCTTTAGTATACGTGTTTCATTGTTGATCATATCAATCAATATGATTAATGTAAACACCCGTATTTTATTTATTTATTATCAATGCTTACAATTTTAGTAAAATATTGTTTACTGGTAGAAAGTTAATATGAGAAGTTATTATCAAAATAAAAATGTTCAATTAGCCATTAGTTACAAATAAAGGGTATTACTAAAATAAATTAAGATAATACTAATAGATATCCTCCCGTAACAAGTTGAAACTATATTCCTAAATTTATGCATGTATAACTGAGTTTCAAAACTCCAACTACTTATCCTTATGAACGTGTAAATAGATTTAGATATGGTTATAGTTGTACCCAAGTTTCTACCTATTTTTATACATAAGCTGGACATAACAAAAATATTGATCTATGTGATTATTTTAGAAGAAAAAGGGAGCCGTACCAAACTGCAACCAGTGATATTACATTCGTTTAATTTCTTCGTTAAATCAAGGTGAGTGATTTTGTACCCTATGTATAATCAATTTATAACCCATGTTATTTGCGAAGTATAGTATGAAATATTATGTTTTAGGAACATATTTTGAAAACAGCTATTATTTTGCATAAATAAGTGATGCCAACTGATATTTTGATGTTGGAGTAATTTTGTAACTCATTTTTAATTGATTTATTATTTATATCATTTTTAAGCTATTTTATGGAATTACTGAGTTTTATTATATGATCTGAGATGATTACATGAATGGCAAAAGGTTTTTGGACTGTTACCTTCGGGAAAGAAATTATAATAGTTTTTGCTAGTATTTGAAAAGTGATATTTATCTGGATATTTAATTTTTATTTAATGATTTGAGTATTTGATTTAAAGATTTGAATCGTTTGAATGATTATTGATTTTCGGGACCAGCAATGAACTTGAGGAACATGCCTCTTATGTGGGGTGACCTTACTTTATGATTTATAAATCCAAGGAACGGACCTCTTTAAGTGGGGTGACGTTGGTGGCTAGAGAATATGTTACTTAAATGAGTGACTCTAGTTTTCTCAACGGTTTTGAAACAGGCCTCTTAAGTGCGGTGACCTTAGCCGGATCGTTTTAAAGGATTTACTAGATTGCCAACCTAGTTGACTTTGAGTACGATAGTTGGATCCAACAAATAGAGAGAAAAGAATTAATAGCAATGAATTTTAAGTCTGGTTCCAAGTTGATTTTAATACTATTTAATTTCGTCATGAAAAACCATTTTATTGGTTTATATTTCTTGATATGCGACTTCTGCGTTTTGTATTTATAATTTAAACTTATTTTCTTTTCTGTATGTAAACACACATGGGTTAATGTTGAAAAGATTCTAACTTACTTTTTCTATCATTAAAATTTATGTGTATGAGTATTATTTAATACAAAACTTTTCGTCAAAACTTTCCTCTCTCTTATAGGTACGATTTTCATTCGCTAAGCTCGTTTGGCTTATCCTCTCTTTTTAATCTTTTCAGGTATATAGATGAAGTTAGTTAGAGTTGGAGTCGAGTCGTTTGAGACCAATCATACCTCATAAAAGTTGTTTAAGTTCTTTTTCGCTGCCAAATTATTACAGTTATACTTTGAGAATGTCTTACTTTTGAACAAGAATTTGTTTTGTTAAACTAATTCACGTTAGTTTATAAATATTATTATTATTGAAAGAAAATGTATTGTTTTATTATTTGGAGATTTAGGCTTGGTGTAACATGTGTCAAAGGCGCGTGTTATTCGGCCATGTGACATCCATTTAGTTTGGGGTGTTACAATTAATGCTATTGATCAATAGATCACCCTCAGTGTGTTGAATGCTAAATTAACACAAGTAGGTGATAGTTGATGTAATAGTTGGGATAGTTACACTAGCTCATACAAATATAGAGTGAAATTATCAGACCCACAAATGGGCACAACTTTTTAATTGCCTTGCACCCGGTAATTGTTAGGGTCGATACAGGCGAATCAATGAAAGACAGAAATACTAAACCGAGCACACACTCTTTGATAACGGAGTTCACCCAAATTGGCTACGTCTCCGGGCCGCTACACGTGGCACTTTATATATATATTAAAAGAGGATTACAATCGTAATCTAGCTAGATCACAAAGCTATGGTTCTCTCGCAAATAGAACTCTCTCTTTATAATGTAGAGGTGTTTGTGTAGGTGTAATTAAAATACAAGATATTGGGGCATATAAATAGGACCCTTAGTGGGTCATATTACAATTCCAAGTGATGTGGGATAATTGAAAACATGGCCAAACCTCATTTGGCTCCACAACTCAACAATCTCCCACTTGGAGTCAAATGTCGAGTGCTTCAAAAGAAATCCACTTATCCCCGATCACCGAACTCACTGTGTTCCACCGAGCAGAATGCTCCCATCGGTATCCTTGTATAGTAATTGATACTCTGCCGTCATCGGCGAGTTACTCATTCTTCCAGTGTAGCGGCGACCCTGAGCCTCAAGCTCGGAGCCCTACTGAGGTTGCACACAGCCTCAGTTTGTCGATTGTAACAGTCTTCGTTAGCATATCGGCGGGGTTCTTAGCGCCCTCAATCCTTTCTAGCGCGAAGATTCCATCTTCTAGAACAACCCGGATAAAATGGTAACGAATCTGTATGTGCTTTGTGCGTGAATGGAATACAGGATTCTTAGCTAGCTGAACTGCACTTTGACTATCACAGTGCAGAACTCCCTTGTCGGTTTTCTGACCGAGCTCCTTTAAGAAACCTTGCAACCAAATCATCTCTTTGCTTGCTCCAGATCACCGGCCATGTCAGCATCCACATAGCCGTGCAGGCCTTCCGAGGTCTTTCGGAAACATAATGCCAAACTCACGGTACCCGAGAGATATCTCAATATCCACTTCACAGCTTCCCAATGGTGCTTTCCTGGGTTACTCATGTAACGACTGACAACTCCCACTGCATGGGCAATGTCCGGTCTTGTACACACCATAGCGTACATCAAGCTACCAATTGCTGAAGCGTAGGGAATGTTCGACATACTATCCTTTCCTTCCTCGTCTGAGGGTGATTGTTTCTTCGACAAGCTAAAGTGTGCGGCTAGTGGTGAGCCTACAGCCTTGGCATCACTCATGCTAAACCGTGCCAACACTTTCTTCACATACTCGGCTTGCAACAGAAACAAAGACCCATCCCTTCCTCGGGAAATCCTCATACCGAGGATCTGATTTGCGGCACCCAAATCTTTCATTTCGAACTGTTTCGCCAACTGTTGCTTCACCTTGTTAATCTCAACAAGGCTCGACCCGGCGAGCAACATGTCATCTGTTGAACATAGAGTTCAATAATGATTTTGATTATTACTTCGATTATGCGTTTAATGATTTTACGATTTCGATGATATAACTCTTGTCTTGTCCAAAAAGATAAAACGTATATTTCAGGTCTTTAAATGATAGAGCATTCGATAACGAAGCCATAGGTTCAAGCGGAACCAAAATCGGAGCTAAAACGAAGGAGTTATGAGCATTCGAAGATTTACGGGACCAGGATTACAGTCGACCGATCGACTGGACAAAAACGACCGATCGTTTTTGATCCAATTTCTTCCAGTGAGTCCAGTATAAAAACGACCGATCGTTTTCAGAAAACGACCGATCGTTTTCTGTAAAACGACCGATCGACTGTAGAAAACGACCGATCGTTTTCTGCAGTTTTCGAAAACAGCTTTTCAGCAATTTCTGGGAAATAGCTTAAACCACTGAAAAATAGCCATAACCACTTCCAACGGCCATATACAGAAAAACAGACTGTTTGGTATATATATACCAACCAAATCTCTCTCCCAAATCAACCAATCACAATACCAATCAACTTCCTTCAACCTCTCATTAAAAACCCTAATATCACCATTTTGGTGTATATATATTCGAGGAAAAGGAAAATCAAAGAGAAAGAGATTCAAGCTCGATCTTCATCAACAACTCACCAATTAGCTTTTTAAGAAGCAATTAGAATAGTGAGTGTAGTTACGTTTTGTAACAAAAATTGTATCGAGTATTTTATAAACTCAATTTTTGTGAGCGAGTGAACGGGTAGAGGCTTTGTAAGCAAGTGAAGCTTAAAAGCTCTAGGTTTTTCATTCGGGTACTCATAAATTGAGGGGGAGTCGTAGACTCGTAGACGTGTACTCTTGCACTTGTATCAAGAGTAGGAACCCCGGGTAGAGGGTGAGCCAATCGGTCGATTGAGCTCAATAGGGTTTGTAAAATCCGAAAGAAGAATTATAGTGTATTACTCGGTAGTACCGAGGAGAGGACGTAGGCCGTTTGCCGAACCTCTATAAATCTTGGTGTCATCTTCTTTCCCTAAACTTTTACTTTCCGCAACTTTATTATTGCTTATATTCTTGCTTACGTTTATGATTTCTAGCATTTCATTAAAGTATATTAAACGCTTAAGTTTAGAATTTGCATAAGTTGGGTGTTAGTTGCACTTAAGTTTTAATTAGGCGAAAAGCTCCAAAAACCTTATTCACCCCCCCTCTAAGGTTTAGCCGCACTCGGGCCAACATCATCTACATACAAAAGTAGTATGACGTACGAAGAGTTCGCAAATCTCTTCACGAAACAGCAGTGATCACTATCACTTCTTTCGAACCCGGTATCCGCCATGAAACTGTCAAACTTCTTATACCACTTCCGTGGTGCTTGTTTTAGCCCATACAAGCTCTTCCTCAGTTTGCAGACCAGTTTCTCTTTTCCCTTTTCGGCAAACCCTTCAGGTTGGAGCATGTAAATTTCTTCATCGAAATCTCCATGGAGAAAGGCAGTTTTCACATCTAACTGCTCGAGATGAAGATTCGCATTTACAACAATGCTCAACAATAGCCGAATAGTCGTCATCTTTACGACTGGTGAAAAGATCTCGGTGTAGTCAATTCTTGCCTTTTGCTGGAACCCTTTGACTACTAGGCGTGCCTTATACCGTTTCGTGCCATCTTGTTCCTCCTTTAGACGGAACACCCATTTGTTGCTCAGTGCCCTTTTCCCTTTGGGATGTTCGGCTAACTGCCAAGTCACATTCTTCTCGAGCGACTTCATCTCATCCTTCATCGCGAGCTCCCACTTGCTCGAGTCTTTCAGCTCCAGAGCTTCCTCTCTACTTTCGGGCTCGCCTGCATCACTGAGCAATATGTAATACAGGGAAGGAGAGTACCGGACATGAGGTCTCTTCTCGCGATGACCTCGGCCCAACTCAGGTCGGGGAGTTTGGGGCATCTCCTCGTCCTCTTCAGCATCTGCTGGAGGGTTGTCGAGCACCACTGGCTCATCTTCAGTGTCATTTTCCAAGTCCAATCTTGGAAACGCATTCATGTCGACCATACCACTTTACTCGGACGGGAGCGCTTGTTCTTCCACATTTTGTCGATCTTTGTACAAAATGCTTTCGTTGAAGATGACATCCTTACTGCGAATGATCCTTTTCAGTTGACCATCCCAAAAGCGATATCCAAACTCAGCTCCACCGTACCCCACAAAGTAACACACTTTGGATTTCGAGTCAAGCTTGGTACGATCATTTATGTCGACATGGATATATGACAGACAACCGAACACTCGCAATTGTTCATACGAGATAGGCTTTCCTATCCAGACTTCCTCGGGAATTCTCTTTTCCATTGGCACTGAGGGTCCACGGTTAATGAGGTAAACCGCTGTGCTTACTGCATGTGCCCACAAGGCTTTGGGCAACCCACTTTGCAGTCTCATACTCCTAGCACGCTCATTGATTGTTCGGTTCATTCGCTCGGCCATGCCATTCTGCTGTGGCGTTCTTCGGATGGTCTTCTCCATTCGAATGCCTTTATGAGCACAGAACTCTACGAACTTCGCATCAATGTACTCTCCGCCGTTGTCGGACCTCAAACACTTGAGTTTATTCCCGGTCTCTAGTTCGACCATGGCCTTCCATTCTTGGAATTTCTTAAACACATCAGACTTGTGTTTCAAGAAGTAGACCCATGTTTTCCTCGTCGAATCATCGATGAAGGTCACATAGTATTGAGCTCCTCCCAGTGAGGTTACTGGAGATGGTCCCCATACATCTGAGTGGACCAGTGCTAGCTTCTCCTCCTTGGGAGCTTTTCCACCTTTCCGGAAGCTCACATCACGTGCTAAATGAAGGCCTATAACTTAAAGGTAATTAAATAAATAATTTAGACTCTAAAATAGCAACTTCAAACATTCATTCTTATTTCTGAATATCCCAACAAGTTAAAGTGAAATTCAAAATCTCGATAGCAACTTATTCAAATAAGGTCTTGTAATACTAAACAAACAACATTCGAAATCATAATCTTAGAAGTTTATTAGCAGCGGAAATAAAAGAAATCCTAGACGGTCTGGCTGGTCCCGACTAACTCTAGTCCGACTCTAAAACCTGCCTGATTACCTGAAAACATTATAAAAACGAGGGTAAGCTAAACGAGCTTAATGAATGGCAACCTTGCAATATAATATAGGGTCGAAAATAGATTTTATCATTTTCTTTCAAAAGCAATACTTTTATTTAATAAAATTTCCAAAGCACGAATAATAAAATTGTAATTTTTAGTGTGATCAATACGATAATATAAATTGAATATTAAGTCCGATTGGACTTCCCAATCTCCTAGGTGGATTCAGCCTTCCTGAATCTCTTTTTCTTCGTTGGATTCAGCCTTCCTGAATCTCTTTTTATTCTTTGGATTTGGACTTCCCAAATCTCTTTTATTTTATAAACTTAATCCCAAATATAAACCATAATGATCACAAAAATATAAACTTTTTAAAACTTTATACGTTTATCAACGTATATAAAAACTACTTCTTTCAAAACCTACAACATGCAATTCAATATATACAAGTATATTTTTATATTTCAAAAATATAATTTGAGCCTGCAAACATTTGTTAGAAATGCAATGAGATTTTTATAATAGCAAGTAAGAAAAACCACTCACTTATACAGATACGGAACGACCGAACATTAACAATTGAATTTTCAAATTGTACCCTCTGTCCTTGCCCACACTGACTTGGCTTCTTTTCTCAATTACATACATATATACCTATATATTTATATATAAATACCTAATGTAGTGATAACTGATAAGTATTAGACTAATATATATATATGAAACATAGCAGAGACGTGTATATAATGTGACTATAGGTTATTATTTATACTAGTCCATTTCAAAACCTCTGACTATCTAATTTCCATGCAAACATAACACCTATATGGATCACTACTAATTAAATGCATTAATACTAACATCTTATTGTGCAACCCACAAACTGATACTGGCCATTAATTCTTCAGACAAGCCGTACGTTTTTTATATTCGCTACTATAAAACTTATGAGTTACTCAATATTATCAAGTGTGTTTATAATACATTTAATTCTAATATTTTTCTAAATGATAATGGGGCCGTTCCTTTTCATTTAGATGTTATGTGACATTCATACTATTAATTATTCATACAAAGTTTTCACATCTTAAACCTCTAACTGATAGTATCCTTTCGTAATTTTATTAATACAAATATAATTCACATATAATTAAGAACAATCAAAAAACTCGTTAGGCATAAAAATTCCACAACTTACAACATTACTACTAATAATATACACTTAACATTAACTTTTTAGCAATAAATATATATATATATATATATATATATATATATATACATATAAAATACGGGATTTTACACTCTTTCCCACTTAAAAAAAGTTTCGTCCCGAAACTTATCTGGAAAATTATTTACTTGCTAACCTCCACTTCTCATGTATCCCTAGTGTAAAATAAAATAAAATAAATATCCTGTTTACATATATAAAAGAAATGAATCCCCTGGCTATTTGAAAATTTTATTTCTAAATCACGTGCTTCCGTTGCACGCTTTCATAAATTAAAATGAGTAAATAAATATTAATGATTCTAATCTTATATTCTTTTTCTAATTCTATGAAACAATCAATGCTCAAGGTAATCTAGTACAGAGTTCCAGCGGAACCATTCAATTGTCCAAGTAATGGTTTAAATATTAATCCATAGGCCATGATAACTACAACTATATTTCAAAGTGAGAAATTAGTTCCAAATTATTAATCCAACTTATTATTTCAATTCATAACTAACCACCCAAATGCTTAGATACTTATATTAGTTAAATGAGAACCTATAATTCTGACCAAGTTCATTTTAATATAATTAATTCTAAACTTACATTTTTTTATTTTATTTTTATTTTATTTTTATTTTTTTTACAATTACTTAAGATACTAAGCAGCCTTCACTTTGTAAACATATTCGCCTCGATAACCAAAAATAAATATAAATCTAAAATACGGTTATAACACTCGTCCCTACCTAAAAAGGAAGAAGTTTCGTCCTCGAAACTTACCTCAAACAATTCTCACACAAGTCGAGGGCAGTTAACCGCATTTCCCTTTTGAGCTTCTTTGTCTCCTTCTCTTCCTGTCAAAGAAAACACCCTCCCTTTCTCTCCTGGCTTTCGACCTTCGTTCGAATTTCCACCACGAGCCTGAAGCTTCGGACCTTGCTGTGGACCTCGAGAAGCAAATCTGCACTCATATTGCAGATGGCCATTTCTTCCACAGTTGAAGCATTTACGAGGGTACCCGTCACATCGAAAGGAGTATGCGTGCTCACGACCACACTTAGGGCAGGTTTTTTGGAATGGCTGTATCGATTCCCCATGAGTTTGATCAGAAAAGGCATTAAACTTATTGGAGTTTCCTCCACCAGTATCGTCTCTATCCCTTTTAGTGCCTTGTTGTCGCACTTTCTCAATTTCCAATCCGTCCTCTGCTAGGGTAGCCTTTCTGATAGTTTCGCCATAAGTTTGGGGTTCCAACATTTGCACCTTGCTTAGTATTTCAGGCCGTAAACCTCTCTGAAACATAAACATGCGGTCTTCTTCCTTAGCAACCTGATTTGGCGCAAAACGGGACAATTCAACAAACTTTGTTTCGTAATCAATCACTGACATGTTTCCTTGTTCGAGGCTGTGAAATTCCATCTGTTTCTTTCGCCGAATGTTTGCTGGATAGTACTTATCGTTGAACAGTTCAAGGAACTTCTCCCAGGTAAGCTCGTTCTCTCTCCCTTCTAATTGTCGCTTAATCATACGCCACCAATTCTCCGCAGCACCTTGTAACTTATACTCCGCAAATTTAACCTTTTGCTCGCTTGAGCAGTCGAGTATAGTAAAAATCTTCTCAATCTTATTCAACCACAGTTCTGCCGCCACCGAATCATTTGGGTCACTCAGCTCTAGGGGATTTCCTTTAAGAAATTTGTCGAATAAAGAACCTTTGTCTAGCGATATTGCTCCTGGCTCGGAAGTAGAGGCCGGTGCAGGTTGCGACATTAACTTAGTAAGAAGGCTCTGAAAGGCTTGTGCTACTCCATCATCTATCTCAGGGGTTGACGAAGAGGTAACTAGTGCTTCATTAGAAATTTGTGAAATCCCAGTCATCCTAAAGGCATACCAAGTAACATAAATAACTAAAAACAATGTAGCAGAATATATAACCTAACCTAAAACCTATCAGACTTTGGGAACCAGACCTTATCTATATTAACCAAGTTCTTGAAAGAAAACGGTCCTAGGACCTTCAGCTCTGATACCAAAAAATGTAACATCCCTGACCCAAAAGGACGTCACACGGCCGAATAACACGTGCGGCGGCACGTGCTAAATGAAGGCCTATAACTTAAAGGTAATTAAATAAATAATTTAGACTCTAAAATAGCAACTTCAAACATTCATTCTTATTTCTGAATATCCCAACAAGTTAAAGTGAAATTCAAAATCTCGATAGCAACTTATTCAAATAAGGTCTTGTAATACTAAACAAACAACATTCGAAATCATAATCTTAGAAGTTTATTAGCAGCGGAAATAAAAGAAATCCTAGACGGTCTGGCTGGTCCCGACTAACTCTAGTCCGACTCTAAAACCTGCCTGATTACCTGAAAACATTATAAAAACGAGGGTAAGCTAAACGAGCTTAATGAATGGCAACCTTGCAATATAATATAGGGTCGAAAATAGATTTTATCATTTTCTTTCAAAAGCAATACTTTTATTTAATAAAATTTCCAAAGCACGAATAATAAAATTGTAATTTTTAGTGTGATCAATACGATAATATAAATTGAATATTAAGTCCGATTGGACTTCCCAATCTCCTAGGTGGATTCAGCCTTCCTGAATCTCTTTTTCTTCGTTGGATTCAGCCTTCCTGAATCTCTTTTTATTCTTTGGATTTGGACTTCCCAAATCTCTTTTATTTTATAAACTTAATCCCAAATATAAACCATAATGATCACAAAAATATAAACTTTTTAAAACTTTATACGTTTATCAACGTATATAAAAACTACTTCTTTCAAAACCTACAACATGCAATTCAATATATACAAGTATATTTTTATATTTCAAAAATATAATTTGAGCCTGCAAACATTTGTTAGAAATGCAATGAGATTTTTATAATAGCAAGTAAGAAAAACCACTCACTTATACAGATACGGAACGACCGAACATTAACAATTGAATTTTCAAATTGTACCCTCTGTCCTTGCCCACACTGACTTGGCTTCTTTTCTCAATTACATACATATATACCTATATATTTATATATAAATACCTAATGTAGTGATAACTGATAAGTATTAGACTAATATATATATATGAAACATAGCAGAGACGTGTATATAATGTGACTATAGGTTATTATTTATACTAGTCCATTTCAAAACCTCTGACTATCTAATTTCCATGCAAACATAACACCTATATGGATCACTACTAATTAAATGCATTAATACTAACATCTTATTGTGCAACCCACAAACTGATACTGGCCATTAATTCTTCAGACAAGCCGTACGTTTTTTATATTCGCTACTATAAAACTTATGAGTTACTCAATATTATCAAGTGTGTTTATAATACATTTAATTCTAATATTTTTCTAAATGATAATGGGGCCGTTCCTTTTCATTTAGATGTTATGTGACATTCATACTATTAATTATTCATACAAAGTTTTCACATCTTAAACCTCTAACTGATAGTATCCTTTCGTAATTTTATTAATACAAATATAATTCACATATAATTAAGAACAATCAAAAAACTCGTTAGGCATAAAAATTCCACAACTTACAACATTACTACTAATAATATACACTTAACATTAACTTTTTAGCAATAAATATATATATATATATATATATATATATATACATATAAAATACGGGATTTTACACTCTTTCCCACTTAAAAAAAGTTTCGTCCCGAAACTTATCTGGAAAATTATTTACTTGCTAACCTCCACTTCTCATGTATCCCTAGTGTAAAATAAAATAAAATAAATATCCTGTTTACATATATAAAAGAAATGAATCCCCTGGCTATTTGAAAATTTTATTTCTAAATCACGTGCTTCCGTTGCACGCTTTCATAAATTAAAATGAGTAAATAAATATTAATGATTCTAATCTTATATTCTTTTTCTAATTCTATGAAACAATCAATGCTCAAGGTAATCTAGTACAGAGTTCCAGCGGAACCATTCAATTGTCCAAGTAATGGTTTAAATATTAATCCATAGGCCATGATAACTACAACTATATTTCAAAGTGAGAAATTAGTTCCAAATTATTAATCCAACTTATTATTTCAATTCATAACTAACCACCCAAATGCTTAGATACTTATATTAGTTAAATGAGAACCTATAATTCTGACCAAGTTCATTTTAATATAATTAATTCTAAACTTACATTTTTTTATTTTATTTTTATTTTATTTTTATTTTTTTTACAATTACTTAAGATACTAAGCAGCCTTCACTTTGTAAACATATTCGCCTCGATAACCAAAAATAAATATAAATCTAAAATACGGTTATAACACTCGTCCCTACCTAAAAAGGAGAAGTTTCGTCCTCGAAACTTACCTCAAACAATTCTCACACAAGTCGAGGGCAGTTAACCGCATTTCCCTTTTGAGCTTCTTTGTCTCCTTCTCTTCCTGTCAAAGAAAACACCCTCCCTTTCTCTCCTGGCTTTCGACCTTCGTTCGAATTTCCACCACGAGCCTGAAGCTTCGGACCTTGCTGTGGACCTCGAGAAGCAAATCTGCACTCATATTGCAGATGGCCATTTCTTCCACAGTTGAAGCATTTACGAGGGTACCCGTCACATCGAAAGGAGTATGCGTGCTCACGACCACACTTAGGGCAGGTTTTTTGGAATGGCTGTATCGATTCCCCATGAGTTTGATCAGAAAAGGCATTAAACTTATTGGAGTTTCCTCCACCAGTATCGTCTCTATCCCTTTTAGTGCCTTGTTGTCGCACTTTCTCAATTTCCAATCCGTCCTCTGCTAGGGTAGCCTTTCTGATAGTTTCGCCATAAGTTTGGGGTTCCAACATTTGCACCTTGCTTAGTATTTCAGGCCGTAAACCTCTCTGAAACATAAACATGCGGTCTTCTTCCTTAGCAACCTGATTTGGCGCAAAACGGGACAATTCAACAAACTTTGTTTCGTAATCAATCACTGACATGTTTCCTTGTTCGAGGCTGTGAAATTCCATCTGTTTCTTTCGCCGAATGTTTGCTGGATAGTACTTATCGTTGAACAGTTCAAGGAACTTCTCCCAGGTAAGCTCGTTCTCTCTCCCTTCTAATTGTCGCTTAATCATACGCCACCAATTCTCCGCAGCACCTTGTAACTTATACTCCGCAAATTTAACCTTTTGCTCGCTTGAGCAGTCGAGTATAGTAAAAATCTTCTCAATCTTATTCAACCACAGTTCTGCCGCCACCGAATCATTTGGGTCACTCAGCTCTAGGGGATTTCCTTTAAGAAATTTGTCGAATAAAGAACCTTTGTCTAGCGATATTGCTCCTGGCTCGGAAGTAGAGGCCGGTGCAGGTTGCGACATTAACTTAGTAAGAAGGCTCTGAAAGGCTTGTGCTACTCCATCATCTATCTCAGGGGTTGACGAAGAGGTAACTAGTGCTTCATTAGAAATTTGTGAAATCCCAGTCATCCTAAAGGCATACCAAGTAACATAAATAACTAAAAACAATGTAGCAGAATATATAACCTAACCTAAAACCTATCAGACTTTGGGAACCAGACCTTATCTATATTAACCAAGTTCTTGAAAGAAAACGGTCCTAGGACCTTCAGCTCTGATACCAAAAAATGTAACATCCCTGACCCAAAAGGACGTCACACGGCCGAATAACACGTGCGGCGGCACGTGCTAAATGAAGGCCTATAACTTAAAGGTAATTAAATAAATAATTTAGACTCTAAAATAGCAACTTCAAACATTCATTCTTATTTCTGAATATCCCAACAAGTTAAAGTGAAATTCAAAATCTCGATAGCAACTTATTCAAATAAGGTCTTGTAATACTAAACAAACAACATTCGAAATCATAATCTTAGAAGTTTATTAGCAGCGGAAATAAAAGAAATCCTAGACGGTCTGGCTGGTCCCGACTAACTCTAGTCCGACTCTAAAACCTGCCTGATTACCTGAAAACATTATAAAAACGAGGGTAAGCTAAACGAGCTTAATGAATGGCAACCTTGCAATATAATATAGGGTCGAAAATAGATTTTATCATTTTCTTTCAAAAGCAATACTTTTATTTAATAAAATTCCCAAAGCACGAATAATAAAATTGTAATTTTTAGTGTGATCAATACGATAATATAAATTGAATATTAAGTCCGATTGGACTTCCCAATCTCCTAGGTGGATTCAGCCTTCCTGAATCTCTTTTTCTTCGTTGGATTCAGCCTTCCTGAATCTCTTTTTATTCTTTGGATTTGGACTTCCCAAATCTCTTTTATTTTATAAACTTAATCCCAAATATAAACCATAATGATCACAAAAATATAAACTTTTTAAAACTTTATACGTTTATCAACGTATATAAAAACTACTTCTTTCAAAACCTGCAACATGCAATTCAATATATACAAGTATATTTTTATATTTCAAAAATATAATTTGAGCCTGCAAACATTTGTTAGAAATGCAATGAGATTTTTATAATAGCAAGTAAGAAAAACCACTCACTTATACAGATACGGAACGACCGAACATTAACAATTGAATTTTCAAATTGTACCCTCTGTCCTTGCCCACACTGACTTGGCTTCTTTTCTCAATTACATACATATATACCTATATATTTATATATAAATACCTAATGTAGTGATAACTGATAAGTATTAGACTAATATATATATATGAAACATAGCAGAGACGTGTATATAATGTGACTATAGGTTATTATTTATACTAGTCCATTTCAAAACCTCTGACTATCTAATTTCCATGCAAACATAACACCTATATGGATCACTACTAATTAAATGCATTAATACTAACATCTTATTGTGCAACCCACAAACTGATACTGGCCATTAATTCTTCAGACAAGCCGTACGTTTTTTATATTCGCTACTATAAAACTTATGAGTTACTCAATATTATCAAGTGTGTTTATAATACATTTAATTCTAATATTTTTCTAAATGATAATGGGGCCGTTCCTTTTCATTTAGATGTTATGTGACATTCATACTATTAATTATTCATACAAAGTTTTCACATCTTAAACCTCTAACTGATAGTATCCTTTCGTAATTTTATTAATACAAATATAATTCACATATAATTAAGAACAATCAAAAAACTCGTTAGGCATAAAAATTCCACAACTTACAACATTACTACTAATAATATACACTTAACATTAACTTTTTAGCAATAAATATATATATATATATATATATATATATATATATATATATATATATATATACATATAAAATACGGGATTTTACACTCTTTCCCACTTAAAAAAAGTTTCGTCCCGAAACTTATCTGGAAAATTATTTACTTGCTAACCTCCACTTCTCATGTATCCCTAGTGTAAAATAAAATAAAATAAATATCCTGTTTACATATATAAAAGAAATGAATCCCCTGGCTATTTGAAAATTTTATTTCTAAATCACGTGCTTCCGTTGCACGCTTTCATAAATTAAAATGAGTAAATAAATATTAATGATTCTAATCTTATATTCTTTTTCTAATTCTATGAAACAATCAATGCTCAAGGTAATCTAGTACAGAGTTCCAGCGGAACCATTCAATTGTCCAAGTAATGGTTTAAATATTAATCCATAGGCCATGATAACTACAACTATATTTCAAAGTGAGAAATTAGTTCCAAATTATTAATCCAACTTATTATTTCAATTCATAACTAACCACCCAAATGCTTAGATACTTATATTAGTTAAATGAGAACCTATAATTCTGACCAAGTTCATTTTAATATAATTAATTCTAAACTTACATTTTTTTATTTTATTTTTATTTTATTTTTATTTTTTTTACAATTACTTAAGATACTAAGCAGCCTTCACTTTGTAAACATATTCGCCTCGATAACCAAAAATAAATATAAATCTAAAATACGGTTATAACACTCGTCCCTACCTAAAAAGGAAGAAGTTTCGTCCTCGAAACTTACCTCAAACAATTCTCACACAAGTCGAGGGCAGTTAACCGCATTTCCCTTTTGAGCTTCTTTGTCTCCTTCTCTTCCTGTCAAAGAAAACACCCTCCCTTTCTCTCCTGGCTTTCGACCTTCGTTCGAATTTCCACCACGAGCCTGAAGCTTCGGACCTTGCTGTGGACCTCGAGAAGCAAATCTGCACTCATATTGCAGATGGACATTTCTTCCACAGTTGAAGCATTTACGAGGGTACCCGTCACATCGAAAGGAGTATGCGTGCTCACGACCACACTTAGGGCAGGTTTTTTGGAATGGCTGTATCGATTCCCCATGAGTTTGATCAGAAAAGGCATTAAACTTATTGGAGTTTCCTCCACCAGTATCGTCTCTATCCCTTTTAGTGCCTTGTTGTCGCACTTTCTCAATTTCCAATCCGTCCTCTGCTAGGGTAGCCTTTCTGATAGTTTCGCCATAAGTTTGGGGTTCCAACATTTGCACCTTGCTTAGTATTTCAGGCCGTAAACCTCTCTGAAACATAAACATGCGGTCTTCTTCCTTAGCAACCTGATTTGGCGCAAAACGGGACAATTCAACAAACTTTGTTTCGTAATCAATCACTGACATGTTTCCTTGTTCGAGGCTGTGAAATTCCATCTGTTTCTTTCGCCGAATGTTTGCTGGATAGTACTTATCGTTGAACAGTTCAAGGAACTTCTCCCAGGTAAGCTCGTTCTCTCTCCCTTCTAATTGTCGCTTAATCATACGCCACCAATTCTCCGCAGCACCTTGTAACTTATACTCCGCAAATTTAACCTTTTGCTCGCTTGAGCAGTCGAGTATAGTAAAAATCTTCTCAATCTTATTCAACCACAGTTCTGCCGCCACCGAATCATTTGGGTCACTCAGCTCTAGGGGATTTCCTTTAAGAAATTTGTCGAATAAAGAACCTTTGTCTAGCGATATTGCTCCTGGCTCGGAAGTAGAGGCCGGTGCAGGTTGCGACATTAACTTAGTAAGAAGGCTCTGAAAGGCTTGTGCTACTCCATCATCTATCTCAGGGGTTGACGAAGAGGTAACTAGTGCTTCATTAGAAATTTGTGAAATCCCAGTCATCCTAAAGGCATACCAAGTAACATAAATAACTAAAAACAATGTAGCAGAATATATAACCTAACCTAAAACCTATCAGACTTTGGGAACCAGACCTTATCTATATTAACCAAGTTCTTGAAAGAAAACGGTCCTAGGACCTTCAGCTCTGATACCAAAAAATGTAACATCCCTGACCCAAAAGGACGTCACACGGCCGAATAACACGTGCGGCGGCACGTGCTAAATGAAGGCCTATAACTTAAAGGTAATTAAATAAATAATTTAGACTCTAAAATAGCAACTTCAAACATTCATTCTTATTTCTGAATATCCCAACAAGTTAAAGTGAAATTCAAAATCTCGATAGCAACTTATTCAAATAAGGTCTTGTAATACTAAACAAACAACATTCGAAATCATAATCTTAGAAGTTTATTAGCAGCGGAAATAAAAGAAATCCTAGACGGTCTGGCTGGTCCCGACTAACTCTAGTCCGACTCTAAAACCTGCCTGATTACCTGAAAACATTATAAAAACGAGGGTAAGCTAAACGAGCTTAATGAATGGCAACCTTGCAATATAATATAGGGTCGAAAATAGATTTTATCATTTTCTTTCAAAAGCAATACTTTTATTTAATAAAATTCCCAAAGCACGAATAATAAAATTGTAATTTTTAGTGTGATCAATACGATAATATAAATTGAATATTAAGTCCGATTGGACTTCCCAATCTCCTAGGTGGATTCAGCCTTCCTGAATCTCTTTTTCTTCGTTGGATTCAGCCTTCCTGAATCTCTTTTTATTCTTTGGATTTGGACTTCCCAAATCTCTTTTATTTTATAAACTTAATCCCAAATATAAACCATAATGATCACAAAAATATAAACTTTTTAAAACTTTATACGTTTATCAACGTATATAAAAACTACTTCTTTCAAAACCTGCAACATGCAATTCAATATATACAAGTATATTTTTATATTTCAAAAATATAATTTGAGCCTGCAAACATTTGTTAGAAATGCAATGAGATTTTTATAATAGCAAGTAAGAAAAACCACTCACTTATACAGATACGGAACGACCGAACATTAACAATTGAATTTTCAAATTGTACCCTCTGTCCTTGCCCACACTGACTTGGCTTCTTTTCTCAATTACATACATATATACCTATATATTTATATATAAATACCTAATGTAGTGATAACTGATAAGTATTAGACTAATATATATATATGAAACATAGCAGAGACGTGTATATAATGTGACTATAGGTTATTATTTATACTAGTCCATTTCAAAACCTCTGACTATCTAATTTCCATGCAAACATAACACCTATATGGATCACTACTAATTAAATGCATTAATACTAACATCTTATTGTGCAACCCACAAACTGATACTGGCCATTAATTCTTCAGACAAGCCGTACGTTTTTTATATTCGCTACTATAAAACTTATGAGTTACTCAATATTATCAAGTGTGTTTATAATACATTTAATTCTAATATTTTTCTAAATGATAATGGGGCCGTTCCTTTTCATTTAGATGTTATGTGACATTCATACTATTAATTATTCATACAAAGTTTTCACATCTTAAACCTCTAACTGATAGTATCCTTTCGTAATTTTATTAATACAAATATAATTCACATATAATTAAGAACAATCAAAAAACTCGTTAGGCATAAAAATTCCACAACTTACAACATTACTACTAATAATATACACTTAACATTAACTTTTTAGCAATAAATATATATATATATATATATATATATATATATATATATATACATATAAAATACGGGATTTTACACTCTTTCCCACTTAAAAAAAGTTTCGTCCCGAAACTTATCTGGAAAATTATTTACTTGCTAACCTCCACTTCTCATGTATCCCTAGTGTAAAATAAAATAAAATAAATATCCTGTTTACATATATAAAAGAAATGAATCCCCTGGCTATTTGAAAATTTTATTTCTAAATCACGTGCTTCCGTTGCACGCTTTCATAAATTAAAATGAGTAAATAAATATTAATGATTCTAATCTTATATTCTTTTTCTAATTCTATGAAACAATCAATGCTCAAGGTAATCTAGTACAGAGTTCCAGCGGAACCATTCAATTGTCCAAGTAATGGTTTAAATATTAATCCATAGGCCATGATAACTACAACTATATTTCAAAGTGAGAAATTAGTTCCAAATTATTAATCCAACTTATTATTTCAATTCATAACTAACCACCCAAATGCTTAGATACTTATATTAGTTAAATGAGAACCTATAATTCTGACCAAGTTCATTTTAATATAATTAATTCTAAACTTACATTTTTTTATTTTATTTTTATTTTATTTTTATTTTTTTTACAATTACTTAAGATACTAAGCAGCCTTCACTTTGTAAACATATTCGCCTCGATAACCAAAAATAAATATAAATCTAAAATACGGTTATAACACTCGTCCCTACCTAAAAAGGAAGAAGTTTCGTCCTCGAAACTTACCTCAAACAATTCTCACACAAGTCGAGGGCAGTTAACCGCATTTCCCTTTTGAGCTTCTTTGTCTCCTTCTCTTCCTGTCAAAGAAAACACCCTCCCTTTCTCTCCTGGCTTTCGACCTTCGTTCGAATTTCCACCACGAGCCTGAAGCTTCGGACCTTGCTGTGGACCTCGAGAAGCAAATCTGCACTCATATTGCAGATGGACATTTCTTCCACAGTTGAAGCATTTACGAGGGTACCCGTCACATCGAAAGGAGTATGCGTGCTCACGACCACACTTAGGGCAGGTTTTTTGGAATGGCTGTATCGATTCCCCATGAGTTTGATCAGAAAAGGCATTAAACTTATTGGAGTTTCCTCCACCAGTATCGTCTCTATCCCTTTTAGTGCCTTGTTGTCGCACTTTCTCAATTTCCAATCCGTCCTCTGCTAGGGTAGCCTTTCTGATAGTTTCGCCATAAGTTTGGGGTTCCAACATTTGCACCTTGCTTAGTATTTCAGGCCGTAAACCTCTCTGAAACATAAACATGCGGTCTTCTTCCTTAGCAACCTGATTTGGCGCAAAACGGGACAATTCAACAAACTTTGTTTCGTAATCAATCACTGACATGTTTCCTTGTTCGAGGCTGTGAAATTCCATCTGTTTCTTTCGCCGAATGTTTGCTGGATAGTACTTATCGTTGAACAGTTCAAGGAACTTCTCCCAGGTAAGCTCGTTCTCTCTCCCTTCTAATTGTCGCTTAATCATACGCCACCAATTCTCCGCAGCACCTTGTAACTTATACTCCGCAAATTTAACCTTTTGCTCGCTTGAGCAGTCGAGTATAGTAAAAATCTTCTCAATCTTATTCAACCACAGTTCTGCCGCCACCGAATCATTTGGGTCACTCAGCTCTAGGGGATTTCCTTTAAGAAATTTGTCGAATAAAGAACCTTTGTCTAGCGATATTGCTCCTGGCTCGGAAGTAGAGGCCGGTGCAGGTTGCGACATTAACTTAGTAAGAAGGCTCTGAAAGGCTTGTGCTACTCCATCATCTATCTCAGGGGTTGACGAAGAGGTAACTAGTGCTTCATTAGAAATTTGTGAAATCCCAGTCATCCTAAAGGCATACCAAGTAACATAAATAACTAAAAACAATGTAGCAGAATATATAACCTAACCTAAAACCTATCAGACTTTGGGAACCAGACCTTATCTATATTAACCAAGTTCTTGAAAGAAAACGGTCCTAGGACCTTCAGCTCTGATACCAAAAAATGTAACATCCCTGACCCAAAAGGACGTCACACGGCCGAATAACACGTGCGGCGGCACGTGCTAAATGAAGGCCTATAACTTAAAGGTAATTAAATAAATAATTTAGACTCTAAAATAGCAACTTCAAACATTCATTCTTATTTCTGAATATCCCAACAAGTTAAAGTGAAATTCAAAATCTCGATAGCAACTTATTCAAATAAGGTCTTGTAATACTAAACAAACAACATTCGAAATCATAATCTTAGAAGTTTATTAGCAGCGGAAATAAAAGAAATCCTAGACGGTCTGGCTGGTCCCGACTAACTCTAGTCCGACTCTAAAACCTGCCTGATTACCTGAAAACATTATAAAAACGAGGGTAAGCTAAACGAGCTTAATGAATGGCAACCTTGCAATATAATATAGGGTCGAAAATAGATTTTATCATTTTCTTTCAAAAGCAATACTTTTATTTAATAAAATTCCCAAAGCACGAATAATAAAATTGTAATTTTTAGTGTGATCAATACGATAATATAAATTGAATATTAAGTCCGATTGGACTTCCCAATCTCCTAGGTGGATTCAGCCTTCCTGAATCTCTTTTTCTTCGTTGGATTCAGCCTTCCTGAATCTCTTTTTATTCTTTGGATTTGGACTTCCCAAATCTCTTTTATTTTATAAACTTAATCCCAAATATAAACCATAATGATCACAAAAATATAAACTTTTTAAAACTTTATACGTTTATCAACGTATATAAAAACTACTTCTTTCAAAACCTGCAACATGCAATTCAATATATACAAGTATATTTTTATATTTCAAAAATATAATTTGAGCCTGCAAACATTTGTTAGAAATGCAATGAGATTTTTATAATAGCAAGTAAGAAAAACCACTCACTTATACAGATACGGAACGACCGAACATTAACAATTGAATTTTCAAATTGTACCCTCTGTCCTTGCCCACACTGACTTGGCTTCTTTTCTCAATTACATACATATATACCTATATATTTATATATAAATACCTAATGTAGTGATAACTGATAAGTATTAGACTAATATATATATATGAAACATAGCAGAGACGTGTATATAATGTGACTATAGGTTATTATTTATACTAGTCCATTTCAAAACCTCTGACTATCTAATTTCCATGCAAACATAACACCTATATGGATCACTACTAATTAAATGCATTAATACTAACATCTTATTGTGCAACCCACAAACTGATACTGGCCATTAATTCTTCAGACAAGCCGTACGTTTTTTATATTCGCTACTATAAAACTTATGAGTTACTCAATATTATCAAGTGTGTTTATAATACATTTAATTCTAATATTTTTCTAAATGATAATGGGGCCGTTCCTTTTCATTTAGATGTTATGTGACATTCATACTATTAATTATTCATACAAAGTTTTCACATCTTAAACCTCTAACTGATAGTATCCTTTCGTAATTTTATTAATACAAATATAATTCACATATAATTAAGAACAATCAAAAAACTCGTTAGGCATAAAAATTCCACAACTTACAACATTACTACTAATAATATACACTTAACATTAACTTTTTAGCAATAAATATATATATATATATATATATATATATATATATATATATATATATATACATATAAAATACGGGATTTTACACTCTTTCCCACTTAAAAAAAGTTTCGTCCCGAAACTTATCTGGAAAATTATTTACTTGCTAACCTCCACTTCTCATGTATCCCTAGTGTAAAATAAAATAAAATAAATATCCTGTTTACATATATAAAAGAAATGAATCCCCTGGCTATTTGAAAATTTTATTTCTAAATCACGTGCTTCCGTTGCACGCTTTCATAAATTAAAATGAGTAAATAAATATTAATGATTCTAATCTTATATTCTTTTTCTAATTCTATGAAACAATCAATGCTCAAGGTAATCTAGTACAGAGTTCCAGCGGAACCATTCAATTGTCCAAGTAATGGTTTAAATATTAATCCATAGGCCATGATAACTACAACTATATTTCAAAGTGAGAAATTAGTTCCAAATTATTAATCCAACTTATTATTTCAATTCATAACTAACCACCCAAATGCTTAGATACTTATATTAGTTAAATGAGAACCTATAATTCTGACCAAGTTCATTTTAATATAATTAATTCTAAACTTACATTTTTTTATTTTATTTTTATTTTATTTTTATTTTTTTTACAATTACTTAAGATACTAAGCAGCCTTCACTTTGTAAACATATTCGCCTCGATAACCAAAAATAAATATAAATCTAAAATACGGTTATAACACTCGTCCCTACCTAAAAAGGAAGAAGTTTCGTCCTCGAAACTTACCTCAAACAATTCTCACACAAGTCGAGGGCAGTTAACCGCATTTCCCTTTTGAGCTTCTTTGTCTCCTTCTCTTCCTGTCAAAGAAAACACCCTCCCTTTCTCTCCTGGCTTTCGACCTTCGTTCGAATTTCCACCACGAGCCTGAAGCTTCGGACCTTGCTGTGGACCTCGAGAAGCAAATCTGCACTCATATTGCAGATGGCCATTTCTTCCACAGTTGAAGCATTTACGAGGGTACCCGTCACATCGAAAGGAGTATGCGTGCTCACGACCACACTTAGGGCAGGTTTTTTGGAATGGCTGTATCGATTCCCCATGAGTTTGATCAGAAAAGGCATTAAACTTATTGGAGTTTCCTCCACCAGTATCGTCTCTATCCCTTTTAGTGCCTTGTTGTCGCACTTTCTCAATTTCCAATCCGTCCTCTGCTAGGGTAGCCTTTCTGATAGTTTCGCCATAAGTTTGGGGTTCCAACATTTGCACCTTGCTTAGTATTTCAGGCCGTAAACCTCTCTGAAACATAAACATGCGGTCTTCTTCCTTAGCAACCTGATTTGGCGCAAAACGGGACAATTCAACAAACTTTGTTTCGTAATCAATCACTGACATGTTTCCTTGTTCGAGGCTGTGAAATTCCATCTGTTTCTTTCGCCGAATGTTTGCTGGATAGTACTTATCGTTGAACAGTTCAAGGAACTTCTCCCAGGTAAGCTCGTTCTCTCTCCCTTCTAATTGTCGCTTAATCATACGCCACCAATTCTCCGCAGCACCTTGTAACTTATACTCCGCAAATTTAACCTTTTGCTCGCTTGAGCAGTCGAGTATAGTAAAAATCTTCTCAATCTTATTCAACCACAGTTCTGCCGCCACCGAATCATTTGGGTCACTCAGCTCTAGGGGATTTCCTTTAAGAAATTTGTCGAATAAAGAACCTTTGTCTAGCGATATTGCTCCTGGCTCGGAAGTAGAGGCCGGTGCAGGTTGCGACATTAACTTAGTAAGAAGGCTCTGAAAGGCTTGTGCTACTCCATCATCTATCTCAGGGGTTGACGAAGAGGTAACTAGTGCTTCATTAGAAATTTGTGAAATCCCAGTCATCCTAAAGGCATACCAAGTAACATAAATAACTAAAAACAATGTAGCAGAATATATAACCTAACCTAAAACCTATCAGACTTTGGGAACCAGACCTTATCTATATTAACCAAGTTCTTGAAAGAAAACGGTCCTAGGACCTTCAGCTCTGATACCAAAAAATGTAACATCCCTGACCCAAAAGGACGTCACACGGCCGAATAACACGTGCGGCGGCACGTGCTAAATGAAGGCCTATAACTTAAAGGTAATTAAATAAATAATTTAGACTCTAAAATAGCAACTTCAAACATTCATTCTTATTTCTGAATATCCCAACAAGTTAAAGTGAAATTCAAAATCTCGATAGCAACTTATTCAAATAAGGTCTTGTAATACTAAACAAACAACATTCGAAATCATAATCTTAGAAGTTTATTAGCAGCGGAAATAAAAGAAATCCTAGACGGTCTGGCTGGTCCCGACTAACTCTAGTCCGACTCTAAAACCTGCCTGATTACCTGAAAACATTATAAAAACGAGGGTAAGCTAAACGAGCTTAATGAATGGCAACCTTGCAATATAATATAGGGTCGAAAATAGATTTTATCATTTTCTTTCAAAAGCAATACTTTTATTTAATAAAATTCCCAAAGCACGAATAATAAAATTGTAATTTTTAGTGTGATCAATACGATAATATAAATTGAATATTAAGTCCGATTGGACTTCCCAATCTCCTAGGTGGATTCAGCCTTCCTGAATCTCTTTTTCTTCGTTGGATTCAGCCTTCCTGAATCTCTTTTTATTCTTTGGATTTGGACTTCCCAAATCTCTTTTATTTTATAAACTTAATCCCAAATATAAACCATAATGATCACAAAAATATAAACTTTTTAAAACTTTATACGTTTATCAACGTATATAAAAACTACTTCTTTCAAAACCTGCAACATGCAATTCAATATATACAAGTATATTTTTATATTTCAAAAATATAATTTGAGCCTGCAAACATTTGTTAGAAATGCAATGAGATTTTTATAATAGCAAGTAAGAAAAACCACTCACTTATACAGATACGGAACGACCGAACATTAACAATTGAATTTTCAAATTGTACCCTCTGTCCTTGCCCACACTGACTTGGCTTCTTTTCTCAATTACATACATATATACCTATATATTTATATATAAATACCTAATGTAGTGATAACTGATAAGTATTAGACTAATATATATATATGAAACATAGCAGAGACGTGTATATAATGTGACTATAGGTTATTATTTATACTAGTCCATTTCAAAACCTCTGACTATCTAATTTCCATGCAAACATAACACCTATATGGATCACTACTAATTAAATGCATTAATACTAACATCTTATTGTGCAACCCACAAACTGATACTGGCCATTAATTCTTCAGACAAGCCGTACGTTTTTTATATTCGCTACTATAAAACTTATGAGTTACTCAATATTATCAAGTGTGTTTATAATACATTTAATTCTAATATTTTTCTAAATGATAATGGGGCCGTTCCTTTTCATTTAGATGTTATGTGACATTCATACTATTAATTATTCATACAAAGTTTTCACATCTTAAACCTCTAACTGATAGTATCCTTTCGTAATTTTATTAATACAAATATAATTCACATATAATTAAGAACAATCAAAAAACTCGTTAGGCATAAAAATTCCACAACTTACAACATTACTACTAATAATATACACTTAACATTAACTTTTTAGCAATAAATATATATATATATATATATATATATATATATATATATATATAATACGGGATTTTACAGTTCTACCTATGAAAATAGCATACTTGTTACTTCTAAAAAGAAAGTGAGTTGAACAGAGGTACAAAACTAAGTTATTCATAGCTTAAAACTATTTTGACCATAGGTGTATTTTTTTTATAGGATTTTCAGGGTGATGAGATATCAGATATGTCACGCAATTTCAACGGGGCTGAGGTGTTAAATCGTAATGTGGCCCCGTACTATTTTCCTACATGAACCCTAATTAAAGTGCCCAATATATAGCTTGTTAAATCCCAGGACTTTCCTGTTTTCATTTGTAAAGGATTTTACAAGGGTAGTAGGCACACGCTGCTACCATAACATGTTTCATGATAATTGGATCTTACTATTTCCTCTTTGTGAGCTCATAAAAGCTGATCTGTAAACAAATCAATATCAACACCAGCTATCCCAGCTTTCTCACCCCCTTTTCGATCATTAACTGTGCTTTATGGTCCTATGGGATATTTTTTTATATAAGATATTCATACTATAAGCTAGTAATCAAGAGGATTTTTTTGTTATTTCTTGAAAGGAAAAAGTTGATTAGCCTACCTTGCCAAATATCTCAAAAGATCCTACGTAGTGCTTGTGCCCAGTCTGAAGACACACGTGCCTCAAATTGGTTGCATTAGGTATCATCGCACGAAGAACATTTCGGAGCATAGCTCCGTTCGCCTCACAATTCTCTATCTCACTTTCCCTGTTCATCCATGTCACATAGAACACGTGTGTGACATCAACGAGTGGGGAGAGCTTTGTTAGAGTATCGTCGGGGTCAAAAAGGTCACACTGAATGTACTCCACAGGATGATCGGAGTTCCATCCGGGCCGTGGACGATGAGCCACACTATAGACCTTCCAGGGCCCCCCTGGGGTGTCGGAGCCTGGAAGGATCTCTGCCAAGCTGTTACCAACAATCCCCGTCACACCCAAGATTAAGGCTACATTTTGGTAGTTTTTGGGGCCGTTATCATCGACTTGTTTCTGCGAAATTCACATAGAGTAAGTCTAATAAACGATAATTACTAGAAAACACAGTATGTGGACCAATAATGCATTTATCATTTTATAATCTCTAAATAACTTCAATCCTAGATTGGTCACATGTGGGCTGCGTTACAACCTAGAAGTAAGATGTTAAGTTTGGGTTTAATTTTTGGTTCGTTTCCGCTCGATACTCATATAAGGAAAAATATAACGTTGCCTAATTAATAATCTATAGTGGCCAAGTTGGTACACATGATGTCAATGTTAAGTATATAGATATGATATAAAATTTGGAAAATTTTAAGCAAAAAATCGAAATGGACTCACCCGTGCAGCTCTGATTGCTCCTGATGACCACCATCTGCTCATTTTGTTTTCCAAGGAAATTGAGGAAAAGCAGCGAAATGGATAGAGAGAATAGAGAGGAAGATTAGTTGATGAACTTGGATATATATATTAGATGGATAGTCACAGATCGAATAGCATATTGCATAGTTAATAACTATGTTCATGAACTTTGACTAAATAAAATTATGACCTAGAGAGAGAAAGTGGGCGAAACCTATCAGCGCATGACTAAAGTGGTTGTGTTGCTAAAGTGGTTGTGTCTAAATTTTAACAACGGTTTAGCAACACAATTTGTTATTAAACTGTTTCTAAAATTTAGTCACAACCAATTTAACAACATAACAAAAAAAGATGATAAATGAACTTTTTCTTGTAATGAAAATCGATAAATTGGATGCCCAACACATATCTCCCGACTCTCCGGTAAACAAATCATTCGCTGCTATAGTACTGCAATCTAAACTTAAAACGTTAAATATTGAACCCAAATATCTTGGAGTCTATAAGGGAGAACCCTTAATTCACTTTTGAAAAGAGGATGTTCATAAGCTTTCGGAGCCATTAAAATATACGGTTGTTGGCAAATCTACGCATGGCAAACCTTACATCAACGAAATTAAAAAAGTTTTTGGTAAGTTACAGTTGAAAGCAAATTATCAAGTTGGTGTTATGGATGCAAAACATATTCTTATACGTTGTTTCCATAAAGAGGATTTTCCGAGAATTTGGTTGAAAAAAGTGTGGTTCATTGAACGTTATCCTATGAGAACGTTTAAGTGAACATATTATGGAGTGGATTTCTTTACTCAAGCTCGCTATACATTTATATAACAATACCAGCATTTTCTCCATAGCTAAAGCTTTTGGAAAGCCTCTAAAATTGGATATCAATTTCGATAGGACTAAACGGTTCAACAAATATTAATCGTAGTTCGTTAGCGAATAGCGAGATTGTGATCTCTTAAAAAGATTGTCAAATAATATGTATTACAACAATTATTCCCCAAATATTAATCACAATTACATTTAGCTTTTTTTAGTCTTCACGTGCCAGAATCCGGTTAATTTATATTTCTTAAAGTGATCCTCTAAATGCACTACACTTTAATTATAAGCCAAAACAAATGTTAAACAAATCCTCTAAATTTATAAGCTGTGAGTTTCCAACCATATAATATTTATTTCTTTTTTTCAATATTTACATTCGTCATTAGTTAATAATCCTAGTGATTCTATTTCTATGTTTATTCTAATAATATGATATTAACAAAAATTCTTTTTTATTGATTGATCATTCATTTTTAATTTTTTTCATGTAAATATAGGAGCCAAGACTTAAGTTAATTTCTAAGATCATTTTCTGATTATAAGCACTCTAATAATAATCTTCCAAAGTTAATGAATATTTTATAAGATGATTTTGCATACAGTATGACGTCATATAAATTAGCAAAATTTGGGTCGTCTTTTAATCAGGTGTGACTTTGTCTTACATGTGACCTATAGATGTATTTTTCTACAGGATTTTCTGGGTGATATAATATATATGTTACACAATTTTAACGGGGCTGAGGTTTAAACCGTAATGCAGCCCTAAAGTGCCCAATAGCTTGTTAAATCAAGAGGACTTTCCTGTCACTAAAAAAAAAAATACCCAAATCGTGACGAAATTAGTTACGGTATTTTTTTTTACGATGTTATTAGCGACGGTTTTTGTGACGACTTTGTGACAGTTTAATCAATTTGCGACAGATTTGTGACATATTTTTAAATTAGTGACAGGCTTGTGACAACTTTTGACTCTCATTAAATCAAACATTATTTTGTTGTAGTTTGTTTTTAATTTGTAAAGGCTTTTACAAGGGTAGTAAGTAAGCACAAGGTAATTGGATCTTACGATTTCCTCTGGAAGCATTTTCCCCGCTATTATTTGAACAAATTGGTGGTGGTGTTGGCCTTGAATACACAACTTAAAAGGATGATAAAGAGCCTCCAACATGAGATTCTGATAAGAAAAATGGAAAAGGAATTAATCTAAATTGTTTAGAAATGAAAACACTATTAGTCCAAAATGCTAGTAAATTTAACTTGACTAAGTCACTTAAGAGTATTTTTTGTAACTCTACAAAGTTACTTTTGATTTTATCGACATTACGCCAGTTCGATTCTTCAATTTGTCCATAGCTGCGACCTTGAAACTTACTGGCCATTTTTACACATTAGCAATTTTGGAAAGGAAAATTATATTTTTCTGCCGTTTATTTATTTATTTTATTTTATTTTTGCAATTTGTTCATTTACAGATAACTTGATCAGTACATATCTCTTCTTATACCAAAACTTCTACATTAATTTTAAGAATATCTAGTGAGCCATAACAACCCTGCTCGGAAATTTGAGATTCAAAATGGGGATTATATCAAAGTAGCATAGGCAATTAATTAGCAATACCTATAACCTCTCTAAATTAATACTCGTTAAATTAATAAATTTTCTAAAATAATAATTTTTTCCGGTCCCGACTTGAGTCAGTGTAAAAAATCAGCAATTTCGATAAATAAATAAGATAATAAATTTTCTGAAAATCGTTATATAAATATTGGTCACGACGAAATTATAAATTAATAATTGTTTAAAATAACAAACATTAATAGGACGGCTTAATGAAGTATGATTCTATAGTTGTTTATTTTTTCTTAAAATTTAAATCTAGTTGAATCTCATCCCTTATTTTTCTAATCGCATCCAAAAGGTTTGATATGGTCTTTTCGAACTGCACCAAAAAAGAGTTATAGACACGATAAATGTTTACTTTCACGTGACTAGTTCCAAATGTACGGTATTATCTTCAAGTATCATATTCAACTTCATCTTTTTTATTGTTAAAAAAAACAATATTCATAATTTTTTTTTAAGTTCTTGGCCTCTGAAAATGTATCATTTTCATCTGGATAATCCAACAACTCATTGATATCCGTTTTATTAAGATAACCGAGACCATCAATCATTTTTTCAAGTTCATAAATATATTTCTCAACAGTGGTTTCATCTGATAATTGAAAATCCATTGACTGAACGAATTTTACAGTGTCAAAAATAATTTGTTATTGTCGCTCGGTGAACATTAATCGTTCCATCAATAAAACCTCTTTAAAATAATAATTATTAATTTATCGATTAATTAATAGCTCTCTAAATTAATAAATTTATACGATTCCGACATTATTAATTTATAAAGGTTTTACTGTGCATTCGTTTTACCTATCTCGGCCAAAACATGACATTTGCCAATTTACCTAAACTCTGCTTAGTATGTTACCATAGCAACACGACCAGGGAGTAGATAAAAAAAGCATAAATTAAAACTACAATTCAAAAATCTGTCACCTCCCTAATCATATCTAAATTATCATAATTTCGATTGTATCACAGATTACGTAAGCCAATAAATTAAATTGGATCGACTTGGACATGGATAGTAGTATATGAGCATAGAGCATAGAGCATAGAGCATAGAGCAAAGTTAAATGACTAAATCCAAATGGAAAACTTCTAATCTTATGTTAAAAGACAGGGCAAAACAAAAGGTTACTATAGTTTTTCTTTTGCCAGGTAAAAAAAGATGCTTAAGATTGCTATATTTAATTGCAGACGCAGACCAGGGACAAATTTTACGTCGTTTACAAAGCTTATCACCAACACGTTGCAGTTTACACTAATAAACTAATAAATTCAAAAGCAAAATGGTAATAGAGGAAGCAAAGTTAGTATATAAACAATGTCGAACCAAAGATAATCATACCATCGCTTAGCCAAGAATTAGCGTTGATCTAATTATTTCATTTACTCCCAAAACTAATTCAAGTAAAGAAAAGCAGCAGCAGAAAAGATGGTACGCAGTGATAGTCTTATAATTACATTGAGGTTTCTGCTGATTGCTTTTATAATCATTTCTTCGTATGCGAAAATTACTTCATGTGTTCGTCAAGTACATGTTACCATGCGGGAGTTGGCAGGTATAATTTTCATCTTTTTCCTGGGACATCAACTAAGTGAAAGATTATAAAGATCCTTCATAATGTTGATTAAAAATAACATGAAAAGGATCAAGTGAAAATGGATCCAAATGGTTGGCATGAATATCTAATTTTTCTATTCTTTAAAATATCAATTCACCAGACCTATCTACTCCGATGATACATAACATGAATACACATATTTCACGTTTCATGCCTGCCTGTATTTATGTAGATATAAATCGCATTAATTTTTGTCTCCGTATGCGTGTATGTTCAAGAAGGATAATATCGAGACGTATCAAACCTTTTTTGCAGTATATTGAAAATATTAGAAGAATGTGTTTTCCATCTTCTCTTGGGTGTAATCACCAAATTAGCACAGAAATCATATCATAATAAATTACTTTTTTTTGTACACACTATCATAATTAATTACTAATACTTAACCAAAATATATAAAATACAATCAAGAGCTAATATGTTTATTTCATGATATGAAGGACCTCTTACTTTTCCTATATACTCTGAAAGGTTGTATACTGGTAAGGCTCAGCATGATCCATCCAATAGTGAAATATTAATTTAATTTGCCACCACAAAAGCCGTTCTGATATTTACATTTCTAAAAGCAGTATGTTTCTAGTTAACATTTTTTTTTGATTTACTTGTGACTATGAAATTTGCAGTTCATACTTGTTGCAAGAATATACCCATCCTCAATATATGTGTGTCAAGTTGTATTGGGTCCAATTGTTGTTAAAGAAGAAGAAACCAGTATGCAAGGCTTGTGACTCTGCATGATGATGTCAATAATAAAGAGTAATTAGTTTCAGAAAATTTGAAATAAAGAGTTGTCACTTTATTAGTTTCAACTTTTGACATAACTGACGATTCAACCATGCCATTACGATATTACAGAACTCAAACTTGCAGTCATTATATTTATCTCTTTCGTTACGGACTTGCAAGTTGTATGAAAAATGATATTGTATAATGAAACCTACCAAACTATAAACCCTTGTTTAGTAAATAAAACTAACGTCGAATAATTCTCGGTCGGCAGGACTAAATGGATCGACATTAATTTCAAACAACCAACAGTAGAATATATAAAAAGAAAGAAAATTGTGGTAATATATGAAATTACATATATATAAAGAACCATTATAAACTGACAAAACTTAGGGAGAGTTTCTTGTTTTTGGAGACCGTTCGTGCATGTTGCATATCATGACTCCATTATACACAAAATGAACCCCTAAGCTTCTTAGTTCTTGACTTATTCATACATTCCACAGATGCTGACCCAGAAATTTAAGTTTGGGGCTGTCTTTCAAATGACGTCGTCTAATGCATTTACATTTTTATTTTAAGAAAGAGTCATAAAAATTGAATTTGTAATTTTCGAGAGGCCCCACTGCCCCAGCTCGCCCCTCCCCTGACCATCCACGCATCGAGAAACCACCACTGTTCGACCTCCTCCAGTTTTGTTCCTGTCACCGACCTCATTGATTGTGATATTGATCTTACGGGGGGAACATTTTCTTTAATAGGGTTTCCTCCTATTTTACTTAACCTAATTAATAAGCCCTTGTTGTACCGCACTCCCGTCTTCGATGGGGTCTGCTCTTTTTTTTTTTTGGGAGAGTATGCCAATCTTTCTCTCACAATCTCATCCCAAGGTTTGACAAAAATGATCTGGAGGAGGTTGGAGGGTGGTGTTCGACCCATTTTACTTAGCCACATCATCCCTTACAAAATATAAATACAAGTTTCATTCATTACTAATAATGTAAAACTAGTATTTGCATGAATGAGCCGTATATGTATACTGGAAGTACAAACAGTCATCCCCAGGCCCAGACACTGGTTCCCCGAGCCCAGACGCTGGTTCTCCGGGGGCACATGCTGGTTCCCCGGGCCCAGACGCTGGTTCCCTGAGCCCACATGCTGGTTCCTCGGGCCCACATGCTCCCACTGGCCCATTGACCTCTCACCCGTATCCTAATCCTCCTATGGCTCCTTATAACCTGTACCCTCCTCTGACTCCTTATAACCCGTACCCTCCTCTGACTCCTTATAACCCGTACATATGTACCCTCCCCCTCCCCCTACAATAATTAATATACATAACCATCAGCCTCCCCCACCCGAGCCCGCACCAGGGGTGTTGGAATCGTTGGGACGGTGCACGGCCCAGGTGGGCTGGGAGTGGTTAAATGCGCCGCGATAAGGTATCTTTTCGAAACACTTTATTTACTGTGATTTACTTTGGTTATTATTTAAACGCATAGGAAACCTTTCATTGCAACTTATCCCAGGAGTACTGTTTTTCAGCTAACTGTAGTTTACAATAATCAAGTGTATGATATAACTTGCTTTTTTGGTTTCTTTTTATTGAGACCATGTCCAAGAATTGTGTTATCCGGTTTCCTTGAGATTGTTGTTGATGGTGATTGGTGAGTAAATAAATATTAACAGCTTTTACTAGCAATGCGTTTGGCGTATCAATGCTTATTGTGATAAGAACCGGCTTTCCACGTTGATTCTAGATTTCTTCTACTACTTTGTTATTAGTTTCAATATTTGTAGTCCGTCTCCCGGTCTCCGATATCAGGTTACCGTTATCTGTAGAATGTACTCTTCATGAATGTTCAGAATTCACATCTTTTATTATTTGGTATTATAATATGTGCAACCATGACCATGATTATGGTTAATACGCATTCAAAAGTGGTACTGGGCCGAAATTTACCCTTAATATCATGGTGTTTGAGATAGTAACAATTAATACCATGTGGTTTTTAAATGTGCAATTTTCAATTCCACACACACACACACACATAAAAATAGGTCTTCACTGGTATTTATCTAAATTTTGGTTTATTTGCTTTGATAATTAATAATTTACAAAAAAAATAATTGCACTGACGTATTGCTAATAAACAGTTAACATTCACTTGTACAAAGTGTGATGATTTTATTATTAATTTTTTTGTGACAAAGGGCTTCATATTTTAAATGACTTTGTACAAGTGAAAAAAAAGAGTAAGTGATCAATACGTCACTACAAAAAAATTCCCAAATAATGACGGGATTAGTGACGATATTTTTTGTAACGAGCTTATTAACGACTATTTTTATGATAGTTTAGTCAATTTGTAACAGATTTGTGACAACTTTTTAAATTAGTGACAGACTTGTGATAATTTTTTACTCTCACTGAATCAAACATTATTTTGTAATGCGTGTAGAGTTGCTGCAGACGACACTGTACAACAGTTGTTAAAAAAAAAGGTGAAGCTATAGTAAAAGCTCTTTATAATAATACTTTATATAGAAATAAAGTTTATATAAGATTAAAAATTATCGGTCTCAACTTGTGACAAGTAATAAATAATACAAATATGTAATTTTTAACACGTTCTCTATGCTACATTATACATATTATTTATATTGTAAATATAACTCTATATAGTGAAAAAAACATAAATTTGTAAAATTACATATATGTAATTTTTAATACGTTCTCTATGCTAAATTATGCATAGTATTTATACTGTAAAGAGAGTATTAGATAAAATTTAAATGAATTTCCACATTTCTAATTACATTTACCCAATTTTGTAATTAATAAAGTACTTGATTAAATTTTCTTAAATTTATGAGTCTATTATATTCATGAGTTTCCACTTCTATATCTAGTTAAAGTAACAATATGTAATTATACCGTACTAGTTAGTTAAACAATTTATACATTTTACTTGAATTATGAAAATTATATATTTAAATATATTTATATTTTTTTATATATGAAACTCTACTTAATAATAACAACATATGTATGTACAAGGAGTAATATTTTTTCAGTTATGAAGAATCTATGACTAGATATTCTATTTCACTATCTTAACCTCACTTTCCTTAAAAAAAACACGCAAAACATATAAATACAAGAACCCTAAATTACAACCACTTCAATCGGAGGATTTCAATTAACACACTATTTCTCTAATTATTCTCTCACTACATAGTCGAATACACCTAAACAACATGTATCGATCAGGTAAGTGTCATAACAAGGTTGTTGAATGCATATTTGTAGAGTTCATAGTGCGGAAAGGAGATTTCTAAAATGTGCAAGTGATCAATGCTATTTTGGCTATCATGAAATTATACATGCAGTCTTTGTACAGAACGCGGTATTGAATGCAGTGTGACTAAATGTTCTGTCAAAAACTAGTTGTTCAAGCCCTTTATTAGCGGTATTTACATGCTCCGTTTATTTTGTTGTAAAATAGGGGTAAACAAACATTTACGGGTAAAATAGATTTTCCGGGTGATTGGTTTAACGTAAAACATTTTTTTTGAGAAAACTTTTTCTACATATTCAGTAAAATTGGGGGAAACGATCACCCCGCAAATAAAATTGTAAATGGTTTACGAAGCCTAATACTAGTATTATAACTATTATTAATTATAGGTCTATTCTTTCAAAATTATTTAATAATTAGTCCAATTTTATCTACTAACCAATAAAAAAAAGGAAAAAACACGAAAAATTCTAAAAAAATAACAAAAATGGAAAAAAAATAAAAATAAAAATCGAAAAATCTAAAAAACCCAAGAAAATTTGAAAAAGCTAAAATCTAATTAACCAATAAAAATATAAAAAAAATAGGAAAAAATCTAAAAAATAACAAAAAATGGAAAAAATAAAACAAAAAATTCCGAAAAATCTAAAAAACCCAAGAAAATTTGAAAAAGTTAAAAAAAGTCAATAATATCTTTTATACTTATAATTTTATGAGTTTATATGTTGAAAAATTATAAGTTAATATAAGTGACGTATATGAAATAAAATATGTGTTTAGCTTAAGTTTCCTATACATGTTGAGATTTTTACCAATTATTTGTTAAAAAAATAATTTGTAAAAAAAACTTGAGTTTGTATAAAAATTTAGCCGGAAAATTTTTTATGCACCAACCGCGTGTAAATGAAAAGCAAACAAAAATTTTCAGTGTAAAACTTTCTCATAGAAATATTTTTTTCATGTAAAATTTTTATTATGAAACAAACGGAGTGCACATTAGTCTGTATTGGTTATATATACTAAGGTAATAAAATGATATAAACAAAACATTTTTGTAGCTAGAGAAAATTAATGAGTTTGTATTGGTGGGTCATAGCTCAAGAAAAATTGACTGAGGGGTTTTGTATGGGTGGGGGTAATAAGCTCAAGCAAAATTGAGTATGTCTACAAAAGTTGTCCAGATATGGATATAAAATATATATTTTGTGGGCATGTCCAATGAGGATAGTAAAGACTGATGATACACAATTTTAATGATTTTATATACAAACAATCACCGGACATACTTTAAGACTAATTGTTGAGAATGCTCTAAGTAACCTAATTCATCAAAACTTTTTGGAACCATCGGTAGATTAAACACTTAAAATCACTACTTAAGATGAAGTAATTTGGCATACTCTGTCAAGGATATGGTATATTTTTTGGTACATAAAGTTGTTGCCTTCTAGATCTCTAGTTAGTTTTCTATACCAGAAATACATTCAGTAGGTTTGCGACTTTAAAATGAAAAACTCATCCTTTTGTTCAAAAAGAACCGTAAAATTTGATATTTTATATACTTTTTTATGTTTAATTATTTGTTTGTCAATTTATAAGATAGTAATATTAATAAATAAAGAAAATATTAAATGGAAAAATTTACAATTTTTTTTAATGAACACTTTACAAATAAAATATAACGTTGATTTAAAAAAATAATAAAAAAATAATTACAAATACATATGTAAAACTTGATTTGAAGAAATGTGCACCCTAATCTTTTGATGTGCAAGGCTAACTTACTAAAAATGTGTTACAAACAATGCCAAAAGTAAATCGTGACTCATAAACTATGCAAAACAGAGTGAAGCTACAAACACAAAAAATACTGAATACATGCATATAAGTATATAGAGAGAGAAAAGAGAATGGAAGAGAAATCAAGAGTAGCATTAGTGGCGGTGAAAGCAACCAATGTCGGGGTTGATACATTCATCAATAATATCGGAAAGATGTCAACCCTGGTATTGTGATAGTCTATGTTTTGGTAGTGATCGTACTTATTATAGGAGCAATTTATTTGTTCTGTAAGTGGAGATACAAAGAGAACGATGACAAGTCTCTCTTCTCTGCATTTTCATGCTTAAATAGCACAAAAAACGATATTAATGCAAAACGCACACTAATAGCACAAAAAGCGCACGATTAGCATTTTATCAACAACATAGCGAAATAAGTTTATGCATTTTTTGTCCACTAATCACTGTATCAGGATAAAAACACTACATAATGGGCTTTTTGATCGCTGATATAATGTATAAAGAGTGAGTCAATTATATAGTCTACAGAGTACATAATTACAGCTTTACATGATATTAGCACGGAGTATGCTTGAGTTAGTTAAACAGGTATGACGGTTAAGATAAATTGTCACGTGCCAACAATGTCTGGTATAGAAAGATACTTTCATTTCCTAACCCACTGTCTCCCTCCCGAGCTCGCTTTCTCCCTTCCAGATCCCATTGTCTTCTTCCTTAAACCCACACTCTCCAGCTTCCTTGGTCCCACATTCGTACCCGTTCCCTCCTCCTCCCTACCCTTACCCGTACTTGTACCCTCCTCCTTATCCTTACACGTACCCTCCTCCTCCCTACCCTTACCCGTACATGTACCCTCCTCTTTATCCTTACCCGTACCCTCCCCTATAGTTATAAATATACATAACCATCCCTATCCGAGTCCGCGGGCCCATGGTTTTTGGATTCTTTGGCTTAGGCGTGTTGGGATTGGTTGACCATTACCCTCCTTCTTACCATTACCCTAAACCATAATCAATTAAACACCAAAATATATATAAAATGTCAAATTTTACAGTTTTTTTAACGAACGCTTTATAAATATAATAAAATGTTGATTCAGAAGAAAAAAAACTAACCTAATAAAGAATTACCCCTTCTCTGCATTTTCATGCTTAAATAGCGCAAAAGGCGATATGCTGGCGCAAAAAGCACATTAGTAGCACAAAAAGCGCACGATTAATATTTTACGAACAATATAGCGAAATAGGTTATGCATTTGTTTTTCACTAACCACTATATTTGGATAAAACACTACTTAGCGGGGTTATTTATACATTAATATATGGAATGATGCATCATGCTGGAGTTATTGGTGCGGAGCATGCTGGAGTTAGTTTATGGAATGATGCATCATTCCAAATACATAGTTTTTGCAAAATGTTTATGTAAACATGACTTGTACTAGTTATATTTATCAGTATGTATGCTTAAATTAAATTGATCATATATATCAGTATCTCAAAAGTCCTCATGTTCGTTACTGATCATTTAATTATTGCTTCGGATTTTCTTTCTGGGATCCAAAAACCATACATGGGTTGCGAACGTGCTTGCATGGCAACCGCAAGATTGTGACATCAGTGTGTAATAAACAAAATGGTAAAAATGGAAAATTGCTGTTACTGGTAGCCGGCCAGATATAAAAAGTAAAAACGTATTTAAGTTTCAATTAATGTTTTTGCAAATGCTATACTAACATTCTAGCACTTTCACAGTAAAATCCAAAAGCAAAATGGTTATTACATGAGCTTTCAGAGGAATCAAAGTTCTATATATACATGGCCATTGGATGATTTTCATACCAACTACTTACCGAAGAATATATTAAAATTTATCATTCTTATTCAGTTGCTACAAAAACTGTTTCTGAGAAAAATCAAGCAGAAGTCTAAAAGAGATGGCACTGTACGGTACCATTACAATCACTATGTTTTGGTTTCTGATAAAAATCAAGCAGAAGTCTAAAAGAGATGGCACTGCTACCAAGACATCGGAATACATGAACGAAAAGTATACTTTATGTTCCTTTTATTATAATTTATAATGCATGATCATGTAATGTCATGAAAGGTTCAAATGGCAAACCATTTATATGTATATTATGTTTGAAGTTTGAAGTATCAAGGGCAGACATGGCTACTTTTGTAGTACCACTGTTAATAATTTTCACTTTAATATCTACTTTACCTACTTGTTAATTGGATTTTACAAATGTCCAACACCAATTTAAACCAGGTTGTACGAATCATACTCATTAGTAGCAGCTTGGAAATGTACCGCACAATCATACAACCTACCATCAGAGTGTACACAACTAAGATAATTATATCCGCTGTCTGAACCAGGATTAGATCAGACGTAGCTGAAGTTCACGTGATGTAGTTATCTTTTCATAGAGGGCATAAGTGCTAAGAAAAATGTTAACTAAAATACATGATAAAAAAAATGCTTAAATTTTGTCAAAATGGTTAAGGTGATCCTCGTTGTATCAGTACCTAGTTCCTTTGTAGTTAAGTGCGGAGTAAATTATGTCTCTAGATCGCAAGTATATGACTGTCCAATGATCAATTTGTTTAAAGTTCTATGAAGGTTGGATTTCATATCGTCTCCCCATAAACTTTCACAGAAAGACTAAAAGATAGGAAGCTTTTTACCGTATTAACTTTTGAAAAAGGATATCATAATTCATACAACTGTGATAAACTGAACAAACAGCCAAAGAGGTATAATCAAAAGTTCTACAAATTTAACAAGCTATAAAAAAAAAGAATGAGTCTCACCATAATTCCATAACCTCCATAATAAGCATGGTTAGCTGCAATTACTCATCAACCTCATATCGTCTTTCATAGTAAAATGCTAAAAGCTTCCTACCCCAAAGTTTCTTATTTATTTAAATTGCTACCTGCAGAAAATTGTTTCAGTATAACCCATATTTTTTGTAATCGTGAAACGTGTAGGTTGTCAATGTTGTGGTGGCCACTATATATTCTGCAAATGTAAGGCAAGTTGTTGCGATTGTTGCTCATCATGATGGAAGTACCAGCTGGGTGCAAGGTTGAGGATGTTGCAAGATAAAAACAGTAATAAAGAGTTGTCATTATTAACAGTTTGAGCTTTGCATTATGTATTCTGCTACTTAATTAAGAAATGAAAGTTGTAACCCCTTGTTTTCTTTTGCCTTTCGTAGTTCAAAAAAAAAAAATTAACTTCTAACATTCGAAGTCATAAACAAGCTACAAAAGCTTGTCGTTCATAAGACTATTTTTGATATCTTTATTGGTTGAACTAAATGGGTTCAGAAAATTTATAGGACAATGAAGGCTAACTTCTCTTTTGGGGTTTTAGCGTGTCTGTCTGTCTACTTTCTGTATCCATTAAATTTCTAAGATAATTTTTTTTTTAAAATCAATAACTTCATTCACTAATTAGTACGTAGTGAGATTCAAGATTTTTTTTGAATATTTGATAATTAAATGTTTATTGGGACTCCACTAAAGTTGTGCTGAAAAGAGAGGATAATTAAAGAGATGCTGGTGTAAAGGGATCTTGACACAAGGGGTGAAAAGAAAAGAAATATTAACAACATTGATGATTAAAAAGACAAGGAACATTGCTAACACCCGAAAGTTTGCCCCCTAATAAGGATATACAACTGATATCTTTCATCGGTCTTTTAGGCCACACATCCCGCTTTATGCTTTTACTTCTTTACTTGAATGGTTATAAACCACTGAGCGAACAAACTGAGAACAAGAAGAGTTAACCTAGGACTTATCTGGTTCGGAAGTTTTGCTCAGACTTCATTTTTTTGGTGTACATATGGGCAAATTCATGAAGAAAAAACAGCAAAACTACATTTAACAACTTCATCCCCTCAATGGGGTCTCGAGAGCCACATAATACAATTCCCCATTCTGGCCTTGGAGTCGATCTTGGCAATTTTGTCTAACTCCTAAGTTTGCATAGCCTATTTTTTTTTAGCTTATTAAGTTAAATTACTTTTTTACCATCCCTCTTTCTAACAATGGTTTAGAAACACAACACACAGCCTAATTGTTTTTTGCTTATTCAGTTAGATTACGTTTGATTCACCATCTTCAACTTTGCTTGCTTTGTTAAAATTTATTAGTATAGTAGTATTTCTGTCTCAATATAAGCAGAGTCTGTGCTTAAAACCGCCAAACAAGCCCTACAAATGTAACATGTTTGATTCATAATAACCTTCTTTCCAATAGACAACTAGTAAAATTTGTAATCCTCAGCCCAATGACGTACAAGAAAACTGAAACCGCTGGTAAAATTATCAACCCGTGACGTAAGAAAATCTAAACTTTGATGATAAACAATGTATAAAATATTAAATATATTAAGAATTGTTTAGAAACACAACACAGGTTTACAACTAATTAAAGTTATGGTATAACAATGGTTTCAAAACACAACACACAGATACAATCACAAAGCTTACAACTAACACAAATTCTGGTGTGACAATGGTTTTGAAACACAACACAAAAGATTATAACTAACACAAACTATGGTATAACAACAGCACGAGTATGGCCTGAGATTGTACAAGTCGGTGAGATTTCCCTCTCTTCTTTCCCATCCATCTCAAGAGGAGAGAGGAGTATATATGATTTATTTTCAGTCACATTATTCCCGGGTTACATCAAGATACTTGTTTTTCGTCTTTCTACACTCGATATTTGAATTAGAACACAATATTAGATTGACACATTATATATATCCCAGGGCCATCTTGTCCAGCTTCTCAAGCACCTTTTTCCCATAATGATTGGTCTGCATGAATTGAGTATTCATTTGGACTAGAGTGATCAAAGTGCTGCGGACATATCCCTGTGAATACAAAAATGGATACAAATATTAAACACAAAGAAAAGTGAGCAAGGAAAGAAAAGCATATTAAAAATGTAGTTAAATGCACATTCTTTGCTAGGAAAAAAAAATTACAGACCTTGAAACTATTGAAAAACGTCAAATTGACCGAGTTCTGTTATTGAAAAACTACCGTTGCTTATTTCTCGAATAGTTAATTAGGTATTGGCGACAGGAAACAACAAAGAGTAGACATAGCAAACTATGAATCCAGAAATGAAGAGAAAATCAAAGAATCACAATTTTTAGATAGTTCAGTATTGACTATTTTCTTCATAAAAGTAACAATGTCATGCTTTGGAGTTTGGTACATGCCGAATTCAGACAAGCAATAATCAAAATGCTGCCTAAAACAGAAATAACCAACACAAATACACCATCAAGATATACCCATATATTTAGTTGCATCTTACCTAATTAAAGTTTAAGCATTAATTTACTCATGTATATATGACTAAGTGGAAACTATTTACAATTGTGTTCAATCATTAACTTACCCGAGACACGACCAAGGCCGATTGAAAGACAAAGTTTCCAAACGGATGCACTAAAAGCAAACACACGTTTTCAGTTCTCAGCATTTCAATGATAATCTGTGTGGACCTTTCAGTGCCTGATTCTGTCAAAAGCTTTTCCACAACATTACTTGCATACTTATTGCAGGCCATCGATAGAAAATTCCCTTCAAGCTGACTCAAAAGATTATCCATTATTTCTGGTATCTTTAGTCCCACTATGTGTTGAACCACATAATTCCTACAAGAAAACATAAAGGGAAAATATAACTATCGCACACCAAAGTAACAGCCTTTTAGAATAACAACACTAAATCATATTTCACTTTAAACCATAAACTATACAAAAATGCGCAATTAGCACATCCACCTAGAAAAATTCACAATGTCGAGACCAATCTCCCAAAATTTTAGAGTAAGTATCCCAATTCTCAAAATTCACAGAGTACTTTGAAGTTGAATTTTACCGCTAATGTACTAACCGCTTAGTTTAGTGAAGATTGTTGTCTAGCACACAATTTTGGTAGAACAATGAGTACATAAAAAGGCTTCTGAAATACTTACTCGTGTGTTCTAATTGCTTGATTATTATTTGAAAATTGGAGTTTAAATGAATAATGTAATTGTATGACGCACTTAAATGTTATAATCCTACAGGTTGGTGTAAAAAGATAATATTTTCCCAGACATGGAGATAAAACATGTATATATGTTCATTCTGAAACAAACCCGTAAGGATCTTCTGAAAGGTGTCGTGCACCAGCAATGATGTCAGCTAGAATACGTTCTCTATACTCTCCCTGGCAGTGCTCCACACAGGTCTGCAGCACACAGCATCCACTTTTGCTAGTTGCAATTTTATAACAGTTATTTGATAGTGCACTGAGAATTACCTGCGGAAAAAATAGCAATCTGTATGAATAATCGGTGAACAAAAAACAAAAGAATATTAGCCATCGTGAACTACAAATTGAAGATTTCAATAACTTAAGATTTTTTTTGACCGACTGTTCTTTTAAAGAAGACAATTACAATCCTTTGAGAACATGTCGACCACCAAAATGCTATGCAATTTGAGCAAAATATGTGAAGGACAACCTGATTCTCCTATACTTCAACTTATATTTGGTATTATTCATATTATGGTAAGGGATAATATTGAAGTATTTATGGTTCAAAATTGGGTCATTGTACTAAGTAAATAATAAAGACAAGACGTCAACATGAGAACATGTCATTAGATACTGCTGAAAATTTAAATCATGTGGATCACATTGTAATCTAGACATTGGAAATTTCATACATTATTATGCAAGAGCACAAATTTTCATGACAGACAAAACCTCCTTAATCCAGCGTAAAAGACTATACATAGTTAAGAAAAAAGTTCATACAAAATTATTGAATACAAATAAGGTGATTAAATACTTATATACTAAATTGCAATGTCCGCTTTAATTATTTTTATTCAAATGGTAAGATTTAATACTTAGTCTTAGAAAGTGGACATATGCTAAATTCATAAAAACATAACATACTATGAAGAGAAGTAGACAACTGCTATTCCCATTGGCATAAAAATATGCTAACAAATCATACAAAAGAAGAAACATAAATCGAGTTAGCTTGCATATGCAGAAAAGCTAATAATCTGATTTATACACAAGATCGACAACGGCTCTAGGTAACTAATATGCTATTCTAAAATCTTAACTTTATTCTTTTAGGGTGGACTAAAATCTGAACTAACTTGGCTTATTATAGGGCATCATATATAGTATATGCAACTATGCCGTATTAAAGATAAGTACAAAAACAAACTATCCCGGGCGTAGAGCCAACCATGAACAGTCTGATGACTGAAAACAATGGATTCAGATTAGACTTTTGTCTGATAATTTAATTGGGAAATATCATAAACAAAATCATACAAATCAAAATACTTATAATTGTCAAATGAAGAATAAAAACGCAAAGAATTAAACAGCCACAACGTTAAAGAAAATGGCGAACAAAAATTTAATCTTGAGTCTAAAAGTGATCAACGGAACACAGTAGTCCGAATGTAAGCACGAGAGTAAAATGATAACTAAAAAGTATTGGGCATCCGCTGACTAAAAATGTGAGTGAAAGGCATATAAAAAAGGGATAGCAATTAGATACAACTTGAGACTTTAAACATTTATATAATAAGTTTGGTCACTAATGATCACTGGTGCATGCAGTCTCACTAAATATAGAATGATCAAGTGGAATAAATAAGGATTGCTCAATTCTTACTGTTTATTTATAAATAAGGAAGAAATGAAACAAGTGCGTTTGTAGTCCAACGGTTAGGATAATTGCCTTCCAAGCAATAGACCCGGGTTCGACTCCCGGCAGACGCATAATTTATTTCTTTTTAAAGATGAAACATTGAATAATATATTGATACATTCTTTACCATTATAAAGCAACAAAGTGTATCTTTTTTTCTGATACGTAAATTAATCACTATACCTCATTCCCAGGCTACTCCTCTGTTGTTTTGATTATTATAACTTAAATATGGAACAAAAAATTGATTTCCTTCAAGCCAATGTTATAGTATATTGTACGAAGAATCAAATAATATTTAGAAAAGTGGAAGTAATGTAAATCATTTGGGGAAACTAATTGATATTCAGATAATTATCCAGAGTTCTTTATGGTCACTGGAGTTAAGCTAAACAAGCCTGAAGGGATTATAGTTCTCATATCGTTAGAAATAAAATGTAAAAGTTGGATTAAAGTAAAATTCAAAAAGTAGTTTATGTTGAGACAGATAAAAGGCTGTCTTTGGATGTCAAAACTCAAAAAACTACTCTTAACACTTTACCAGACAACTATGTGAAGTTCGTGAACACATATAGTAGTAATTCCCTAGGCAATATGAACACTTTAACTGAACTCATACTCTCATTGGGCAAAACATTTAAACTTCTAAGACCATCTAACAAAGTACCCTGGAAGTGTGTACCATGATAGCATCACACACATGTGATTATGTAAAACGCAAAAATAGTAATTCATAGAGTATGGTGAAAAAGGGAGATGGTTTGAGCAGCATCACAATTTTGTTATATTGGTCAGAGAGATCCTCAACTGTATCATCTCTGTAAACACTTTACCACACAATTTTCTGAATAAATACACTTATTCCCTAGGTAAAATCAATATAAAACCAAACACTTCTGAACTCTAGAACCCCTCATTGGGACTCTAACAAAGCAACCCTAGAAATGTAGCATCAGACACGTGATTATGTAAAACACAAATAAAGTAATTAATAAAGGCATCGGTGTGATGAAAACAGGAAGTAATTTGAGCAATATTACTACTGTAATATTAGAATACGCAAATTAAATCCCTAGGCAATATAATCCGGAATCCAACCACTTTTATTGAACACAGATACCCTCATTGGGCTTCAAGAAATTCATTTTGTAAGACCATCTGACGTGTAATCATGTCCTAATACATAATTAGTGGGTACTATAGTTAAAATTAAGTGTGATGGAAAAGGAGAGAGAGCTTGAGCATTATTGCTATTTAGCTTGTTATATAGGTCAGAGAAAAACATCAAACACTATTTGACTATATAAACTAATTCCCTACACAAAGTCAATCCAACATCCACAAACTTTAGTTGAACTCAAAACACCCTCATTGGGGCTCAACAATATCATGTTGTAAATATATATATATATATATCTTCAGAATTCATTTGTTTAAACACAAATATAGCCATACATAATAAGTGTGATGTAAAAGGAGAGAGATTTACTACCTCATTATCTTGGTCAGAGAAACGCATCAAACAATGTTGTATCACATGATGACCATTTGGGTCAACGGACAATAAAACAGTGCCAGGGCTTATAGCTGAAATTAGCAAAGAAGCCTGCGTTTGGCTTGTTACACATTCCAACAGCTTCTGTATTGCCCTTGTCCTGTTTACATACACAAGATATACAAATATTAATGATCTTATTAGTCATTGTACTTGCAAATATAACAGGTTACAGGCATTAACAATTAACATCATTTTGGACAGACAAACTTTGTATAGCTGTCTTACTCCATTTATTATGAGAACTTATATATGCATCCCATGTTTCTATGTGCATGCATTGGAGTCACTGATAATTATGTAACTACTATTAAGTTACATGTTGGTTTATCTTTATTTTTAACAAAGAGAGACTAAATTTAGTATCACAAATTACACAGAAGGTTCCTCCAGTGCATTTATGTGGGGGAAATAGATAATTTTCCTAGAAATTTATGAAAAACTTGAAGAAAAATATATTTGATTTCTGAATTAAGAAAATAACAGAAATAAGGCAGGTATGCTTGTAAAGTTTTTTTTCCCCTTCCCCACTGTAGTAATGTTTTTATTTTTTTTGCTTTGTTTGACTTAGTTCCTTACATTATCAGACTATTTCTCTCCGATGTTTAGCAAAATAGACTTCATTCATCATTATATAAAACAAAAACTTTAGAAAGAGCAAAATCACTCTTCTATCCAGCATTTCTCTCTCCTTTTTATTTCTTTGATCTTCCACATGTTTTTATAACAAAAAAGGGTCTGTTGACAAGGTACTTCTGTTATCATGCAGGTATATGTAAATACACACACACATGCATCACAGAATGGAGATATTTACTAGCATTAACAAATACTTTTACAATGCAATAATTGACTTTCATTTTCACATCCATTACCACAAACTGGAGATCATATTTACCAAGGTGAATGGACTAACACCTTAACCATGTAACTTTGTGACACACTGCTATGAAGAATCCTAAAATTACAATTTTATTGTTAGGGGGGTTACCAGTATATTCCCCAACAAAAAATCCAAAACATTAAAGAGATTACAAAAGCCAAATCAAATTTCAGCAGTGCAAATTAAAAAAAAAAAAAAAAGGTTATTTCGTATGGAATTTGTCTTCTTTTTCAAAGTTTCTTCATTAGGTCATTTGCTTCTCTTTATTAACAAAACAAATTTTGAAAAAGCAGATAACGACCTTTCTACCCTAGTACTCTTTCTACCCCACTTTTTTCCCAATGTGATCTTCCACAAGTCCCAAAAATGAAAAATAATATCAGAACACCCAATGTTGAAATTTTAAAAACCAATAAAAATAAAGACACATAGGCTTTTTACAAGTACAACTTTCATATTCAGGCCTTTTATACATGTTTGGTTGCAGCTTTGTAGGGGCAAGTTATTGATAGCAGCTTTAGATCACACAGTATTAGCAAACTTTGTTTTGTTTTCAGATTGTGGTACATTTGTATTAAGCATGAAGAACCAAACTTTTTTTTTTTCATTATAAATAAGCCAACTCATTTTCTTACAAACTGCAATCAAACAACACCTAAATCTCGTTAGTCTGCCTAATGTCAAAATAAAGGCCATTTTATATCCTGGAAATTTAGCATTAATAGTATAAGGAAATCTTATTTACTCTCAGTAAAAACAAACAGTCTAATTTTCTTAAATCTGATTGAAACAAACACACTCAAGACTATAATATCCTCCAAGAAAAGCCAATTAAAAAAACAAGTTGATAGGAAAAAAAAAAAAACAGATCTACTACCACACTTTAATTTTCTGTAAAATAGTTCCATAAATGAATAAACAAATTGACCAATAACCATCCTATAGCTAGTACACAGTCCCCAAAAACATACAAAAAAGCAACCCGTCCATTTCTCTCTCATTACAGAAAGTAAAATAACAAAGAATAAGACTTTTAACTTGCCCAACTGATTTAGACAAACCAAGATAAGCTAATACTGATTAAACCATCTTATTAATTTGCAGCCAAACAAAAATAAGATATTTGACATAACTATCTTGTCTTGTAACATATTCTCAAATAAAAGCTAACTGACATATTGGAGAAACTAATTTCTATTCCAGGAAAACAAAAAGTTAAATTAAACAAAAAATGATAAATCTTTTTTTAAAAAAGCCTTCCTATTTTCTCATATTAAAGAAAAGAATTGTTAACTTCACCCAAACTGATTAAGACAAACCTTAATAAGCAAACACGGGTTAAGTCACCTTAATTTTTGGCTTAGTAAGAAGCCAAACAAAAATAAAAATGCTACAAATAACCATCTTGTCGTGTTACAAATCCCGAAATAAAAGCCAATTGATGAACTTATTGATTTGTAATTTTATAAAGAAATAAACAGATTAGATCAATAACCATCCTGGCTTGTTACACGCATTCCCCAAAAAAGAAACTTTGAATTTTTTTTCTATAGTATATAATTACAAAAAGTAAAAAAAAAAAAAATGTAACCATTTTCTTTTCTTAAATAAAACAATTCCATTGATGTATAAACAAATAGACCAATAACCATCCTGCTTGTTACACATTCCCCCAAAAAAGTAACCTTTGTAAATTTCTTCTCATAATTAATATAAAAAAGTTCAAAATTAAAATTTTAAAAAAAAAACTCTTCAACTTACCCACACTGATTAAGGGAAAACCCTGAGAAGCAAAAATGTATTTATTTCTGTTCTAAAATAACCAAACAATGATACTCCATTCAAAAAACATCCTAGAATAATTATAAGCTATAACTCCATAAATAAATAAACAAAAATTAGTTCAATAAAACATCCTGGCTTGTTACACATTCCCCCAAAAACAAACCTTCATGATTTTTCCCCTCATAATAAATAATAATAATAAAGTAGGAAAAAAATGTAATCAACAAATTATTAAATCATCTTATAACCAAAATTAATATTATTATATCAACATTTTTTTCTTCAATAAGCTACAATTCCTTAAATAAAAACAAATAGACCAATAAGTCAATAACTATCCTGGCTTGTTACACATTCCCCCAAAAAACAACCTTTATGAATTTTTTCAGTCATAATTAATAAATAAATAAAAAGACTTTTGAACTTACCCAAACTGATCTAAACAAACCCTGAGAAGCAAAAATGTACTTATTTCTGTTCCAGAAAAAAAACTTGTGAATCATTAGAAAAAAAATAAGTCCTTGAATAATTATAAGATATAATTCCATAAATAAATAAACAAAAATTACATATTCCCAAAAAAAAAACCACTCTCATAATTAATAAAAAAAAGTGTTAAAAAAAAACTTTTCAGCTTTACCCAAACTGATCTAAACAAACTCTGAGAAGCAAAAATGTACTTATTTCTGTTCCAGAAAAAAAATTTGTGAATAATTAGAAAAAAAATAAGTCCTTGAATAATTATAAGATATAACTGCATAAATAAATAAACAAAAATTACACATTCCCCAAAAAAAGTAAAAAAAAAAAGGTAAGAAAAAATAAAAACTTTTGAACTTACCCATACTGATTAAGACAAACCCTGATAAGCCCAAACCTTGTTTTACAAAAAGCAAAAACAATCTTAGTCATTTGTCTTTCATCGCAAGCCTTAATAAGCCTCTGAATTAAATAATTAGCACTTTGATCCTTAACAAGCTCCCCAACATGTTCCAAAACCTCATTTAAAATAGCTTCTATCTCTTCGCCTCTCGGATTGTTTTCCAACTTGTTTTGAAGCATCCGACATCCGTGCTGATCTAGAGCTAGAGAGATAACATGGCCTCGGAAACTCGTCTCTTCCTTGTGATGCAAGGAAACACGTTCTTGAGCCGCGCGTGAGGCCCACGCGCTGCTGCTTTGGAGTGAGAGGCGTGATAAATATTGCTCTAGGGTTTGGTCCATTTTTTTTTTAAAGATTTTTATTGAGTTTTTTTTTTTTTTTATGAGATTTTAGAGAGAGAGAGAGAAAGTGTGGGGGAAGGGGAGGAGTGAGAGTGTGCATGCTTTTATAGAAAGGTTTTTATTTTTGTAACTACATAGTACTAGTTTTTCTTTGCTTTTTTTGTCTTTTTTGTCTTTTATTTTTTCATATCCTTATTCTATATACTTATACCTTCCGTGCCCACTTGATTATTTTCATAAAAATTTTAAATTTTCACAATTTGTTACGCAAATTTATAACATTTTATAGTATATTGTATTCAAATTTTAATACATTTGGAGATAATATTGTTTTAAACAATTTTTATAAGATTTAATGTTTAATTAACACTAATTTATACTTTTATTACAAAATAAATTACGTGTGGATTTTCTTTTAAAAATAATTATTGAAATATATTTATACATATCTTATAATAATTGTACAATTTTTGTCAAGTTTTTTAGATATTTTTTTTTGAATAAAATAAATAAGAATACACCAAAGATGATAGAAAATATGGATAGAAGATTTGGACTCGTTTTGTAGTGGTAATAATTTTTTTAGTTGTTCTAAGTGTAGAAAAGAAAAGTAAGGTCATTTAATTGGGAATTTAATTTGGTTGGAATAAGGCGTAGCCGCCCCTGTCTTGCCTGTGAACTTTCCATTTAAGTTCGGTTACTCTTTTTTAGTTGAGCAGTAATAAATCATAGTTACCATAAACAAGATACCGGAAACTCGTTTATGTTTGAAAAATTGCGATTCCTGATTTTCGTTTCCTGCTTCATATTATTCCAGGTGAAGTTTTTTTTCCATCTTTTTCATGTTTTACGTTTACGTTTTCCGATTACGTTTTCCGTACCGGCAACTATGAGCGCATTACTTTAGCTTGTTTGATACAGTCATGGGATGGGAGTTTAATTTGGTGCACTTTTAGTTACTTATGATAGTGACAAATTCAGGAATTTAATTAATTTTTTATCGTATTGACTATATTCCAATCAAAACTACCATTGAATGTAAAACATGATTTTAATGTAAGTTATTATCAATATAATTGTTTTTAACTATGTTTAAGAGATGTCTATAAATGATTACATGGTACATACTAGTACTGGTATTTTTCTAGTAGCTAATTAAAGAATATAAGTGGATTCTTTTGTCATTGCTTAATGAGTAATTACATAATAATATTTGGATTACTATTTCATTCACCTGATCTCAACCACTCGCATAACACTATAGAATTAGAAGCTATATTTTCTGTTAATATGAAATGAATAAATGAGTCGTGAAACATAACTTATATTGTTCAATAAATAAAAATTATAGGCAAATATATATGACATTAGTTATGATTTGACTGAAATGAAGAGTGAAAGAAACGCTTCTTAAGTTTCAAAACATAATCATTACAGTACTTTAAGGGCTTGTATGGTTGCATGATTAGATAATTTATTTAAAGGTTGAATTATAAATAAAACCGGTTGTCTGAGAGCTATTTGTTGATTACGTTCGAGTATGTCTGAAGAATAGAAATTGAACTGTCACGTGAGGTCCGAGATCGACCAATAAGTCTGTTAATTGTTTGACGACTTTTTATATGGATAATATAGAGATACACTCAAATGTTTGACAAGTTGACCTATGATCGTGTATTTGATCTCATAAATATTAATGAAATTGTCAAATAAAACCACAAGTATTTATGGGACTAGTTGCAATGTACCTAACCGGTTGCAAATTATTCATCTTTGTTATTTTTGGAAGTTTTTATGCTTTAGTATCACTTACAAACCGTTTTTAAATCATTCAATAAATGAAGATATTTTTTTCAAAAAAATATTTTGATTTATGCAATCATATAATCTACATGTATATATGCACTCACATCTGTCTATGTAACCTCATATATACATCACTATAAAATAATGTTTGATTTAGTGAGAGTCAAAAGCTGTCACAAGCCTGTCGCTAATTTAAAAAACTGTCACAAATCTGTCGCAAATTGACAAAACCGTCACAAAACCGTCGCTAATAAGCTCGTAACAAAAAATACCGTCACTAATTCCGTCGGTATTTTGATATTTTTTTGTAGTGCATATAGATTTATACAGCTGAGTGCAAATTAGTTGCACATCAGTCTAATATATTTAAGTAGTCATATTGGTTATACATATACTATATAAAAAAAATAGCGATCATGTCTACATGTATACAGAATTCTTAGCCATGTGGGCCCTGTATTAGAATTATTTTAATGTTTAATACACGTTAAAATATACGTTAATTAGTTAAATACACGTTAAGGGTAATGTTACCAAAAAATAACAAAATACACGTTAAAATCAATTATGCATGAATAAATTCATGTATTATTTTCATATGGGCACTTCCCTAGTGTCCTACTTATCCATCTTTTTTATCAAATTATTTTCACTTTGTTCACAAATTCTTTGCTCTTTCCATTTGAATCTAACTCTATTCCTTTTAATTGTATGTTTATTCACCCATCATCAAATCCCTAATTTCCAATTTTACAAATTGAACCATGATTTTCAGTAGGACTAGTAGTCATGCACTCATGTCATATGACTATGAATATTTAATATTTAATTTTTGTTCTAATCTTTGTTGCCACATGAGGAAAGTGGTCCTGTAATTATTTTCTAAATAAGGAAACATACATCGTTTGTATTATCGACAATTGAATTAATCTTTACTTTTTTGTGTGTTTTTTTGTTCTTTAGTGTCACCTGGTCAAATCAGTGGCCAGGACAACTTGTAAGGTGTACCAATTAAGCACTCTATATACATAGGTCCAGTACAAGAAGTCAGGTGGCTCTGAATATGTAGCGAGGTGCGAGGGTACTCATCCAACTATCACTACAAAAAAAAATACTCATTTTTTGTTACGATCTTATTAGCGACGGTTTTTATAACGAATTTGTGACAATTTAGTCAATTTGTGACAGATTTGTGACAACTTTTTAAATTAGTGACAGGCTTATGACAGCTTTTGACCCTCACTAAATCAAGAATTATTTTATAGTGAATCTTAATAAATAATTAAAATTTATTTTTCTGTAAAAAAAATTATACTTATACAAAAAATCACAAGAAATGCATTTAAATGATTGCAGTAAATAAAGATGTTTTTTTTAACATAATTTTTTTGTATAATTTGACTAAAATGCTTATAAGATGATATTTTGTTTATATTAATGCTTTTTTTTTTGTTCGAGAGTTATTTTTTAATTATTTCACTGTTAAAAAATTTCATTAAAATTCATACAACAAAACTACAGTTGAAAAAAGGGCCTAATTTTATTTTATTTTACAACGGAAAACAAAAACTTTAGGACTGGCCCTGCAAGAAGTCCTCCGACTTTTTAGACATTTTACAAATTTTATGTATATTGTTAACGTTTTCTCGTAGGAATTAGGATCCAAATATTTTTTATAGTTTGTTTAATGTAGTAGTCCCGCTCAATACCCCTTTGGTTAAAACATTTTTTATGTTGCGCTAGCGACGAAACGAATATAATATATTTCTCACTTAAGACTTAGTTGTGCAATGATAGATGCATGTGGGAATCTAACCTGGATGGATATACACCGTCACACCAATGGGAGAGATTTTCCCACCTCCGCTAATCAATAAAAACTGCGTATAGTATCTTATCGATTGATTGAGATGCATACAGAATAGTCCTTCAAGAGAATTGGAGGAAGCATTTCTCATCAATTCAACATTAAACCAACTATTACAAGCATATATTAGTCTAATTAAAATTAGAATAATAAGCGGTAACATCATAGATGAGGAGAAAGAACAGGGAATGAGACTGGCGATTTGGATTTGTACTTTTTTTTTTTTTTTTGAGTTACGCTGTTATAAATTGGCATTGTGCTATTCCATTATTTGTCAATTATTTTGTAATTTCTTAAAAAGATTGTAAAAAAATCAAAACAATATAACATGAATAGTACTCATTTTGGGCGGATGCCGCCACACTTTGAAATTTGAAGTGAATATATTAGTAATACAATAACAAAACATTGAAATAAATACAAAATGTAAAATGACATAATATATCCCATCGTATCAAGACATTCTACATTATGGCCAAAATTCTTCTGACCATCTCTATATATATGATCTGTTGGTCTGTTATACAACATAGTACATCTAACTGATCTACCTGTCACAAACCAGTACCAATACTTTAAGTGTATAATTTAGCGATTCTTTTTTCTTAATCAAACTCAGCATTTCCGACTTTTAATCTAAATGAGCCTTTATTTACATTGAAAGTTGAAAAACAAAACTAGGAAACCTATTGATCAAAGCCAAGTAGTTAGCAAGATCGGTATTAGCGAAATTCGAGCTAGTTTTGCTTGAAACTTAGCGTGGCGTCCAAGATCGGCAAATGGTGTTACCCACTATTTAGCTAAGTTAGCAAAAGATAATATAACTTACATTAGTTCCGCGATTTTGCCTGACCAGCTGTGGGTATGTTATTTTGAAAGACTCGTTTTAATATAACCCCTATTTTCAAAATAAAATAAAAAATCTAGTAGCAAGAAGAAAAACAAAACCTTGTATCGAGAAAACTGGAAAATATTTTTCCTTGTAACTGTATTTAAGTTCCCCTCCACAGCAACTAAAAATACAAACTGGACAAAAAGATTAAAAAAAACATCTAGTTGTTACTTATACAAGACTTAAACTACCCCTTTCTCCAAACCATCCACAATATAGATTCACTTTAAAACTGTTCAATATCATATAGCCAAGTATTCCTATTTGTTTACTTTACAGTAAAGTCATTCTTAAGTTGGCTTATTCAAAATAACAACAGAATTCGGAGTTCTGTTACGTCAATTCTCTATCTGAGTAAATTCTTTCATTCGAATCCCATTAAACAAAGTAGTAGGAAGACTGTCTCCATGCCAAATGAGATATACAATAAACGCCACATAAGTACCAGTTCCGATAAATACCAAAAATGCAACCACTATACCCTTGACTTCGGATAAGATAAAATCCAGCAAGAGATACCCATTGATAACCATTACTAATGCTGCTACGCTCCATGCAACCCTCTGCATTAGAAGAGAGACAAAATAATTCAAAACAATTGCTTGGAAGCGAAATTAAAATAACTCGATTGGGGGAATACTTCAATATCAGTTGATCCACTCCACATGCTGAGAATGTGTATTATCCATCTCAAAACAACTACACTAAGCATATCCCAAACAAGATCAGCTACACATCTATTTTATAGCTTTCCGGGAGGAAAAGAGCTTTCATAAGAATTAAAAAAATCTAGAATTTTGATAAGCATTCTATAAAATAGTTGGTTTTCACGTCAATGGACTTTGGAATATGAGTACTGAATACAATCTGACTACATTAGAATGATCCTTGTAGCACCAATGAGAATTTAAGTCCCTAACTAAACCACTTATAGACATAATGACCATTCTTTATATCACTAAATTATTGTAGTAATCATCATAATCTGGTGTTTGTTCAAACTAGATACTAGATATACACGGCTTTGTTTACCATTGTCCAAAGATACCGGCTTTGAGAAATTTTGTACTTCATCTATAAGCAAAAAGTGACCAGATTTTATACATTAACAATGATAAAGAGCTGACCCAAAAAGCGGGATCTAGAAACATCCAACAGAAGCAAAATATAGAAGTAGCTAAGACAAAGTTTTAGGGTACGGCGTTTGGGGTTAAGGCGTTTCATCTTTTAAAAATAAATCTGCATGGTGTTTCAGATAAACTATTGTATAGATGAGCATAAATTTTAAATTATACAAAGTTTACGATGTTGAAGTCGAAGCTAAACTTTAGCGAAGCTCTTGCAGAAACGTTTTGGTTACAGTTAAGTTTTTTTAACGTTTTATAACATTGATTAATATATTGACATATCTAATGGAGAATTACCTTCAGCTTAGGTCCAATTTTGAAGGTGCCCATGATCTCCTCCTTCGCCACCAAGGTCAAAAGCGGAATTAAAGCAAAGGGAATCTGGACAGACTGCAATACGTTAAGCCATTCATTTAAAACATCCAACGCAGCTTCGGATTTATTAAATATAAGCGCCACAATCATAGTCGGCACAATAGCACAACTTCTTGTGATCAACGCCCTCACAGATTTCTTCAATTGTAAATTAAGAAAACCACCCATAATAAACTGCCCAGCATATGTCCCTGTTATGGTGCTGCTCTGACCAGCTGCCAATAACCCAATTCCCCATACATAAAGAATCGGAAAAATACCACCTCCATATTTTTCTTCGAGATATTGCCCCGCGTTTACTAAACCTATGCTATTAGCTTGTTTTGTACCGTAAAATCCTTTAGCAAAGACTGTGGTGACAAACAAGTTGATCATAAAAGAGACCAGAAGAGCAGCCGATGATTCAATAGAGTAGTAATTTAGTGCTTCTTGTACACGACCTTTTTTTTCGGGGTCAATTTTTCTTGATTGTACCAAAGCAGAATGTAAAAATACGTTATGTGGCATTATAACACATCCTACCACACCTACAGCTTGTCGAATTGTTCTTGAACTCAGTCTTGGAAGCAACAGGCCTACAAGCAATAAAGGCTCCATATTGTTATCATGTTATGTTTCAAAAAAGAAAGAAACTAGTTTTCAAGAAAGAGAGAGAGAGACTGCAGGAAACGTGTTTAGCGGACTGGCAATAAAAACATCTCATAAAAGATACCGCTTCGAAATCTATAAAAAATATTATTGCAACTTGATAATCTCATATATTTATGGAAATTAAAAAAAACATGAATTGACTGAAAATGTAAGAATACTTTCCTTACATGACCAAATAGATCAATCGCGAATGTGGAATAACAAATCAGAAAAAATATAACTTTCGTACGCCGATCTATCTTTTGTAGATTACGTTTCACAATTTAGACATCAATGTGCACAAAGTCACACAATTACGATACGGGCATAAAGATTTCTACTCTAAAGGCCATGTTTTTTTACTAATTATTCAAACACTGGTATACTAAGCACCAATCTACATAAAATAAATACGTCACTACAATAACTCTAAAGTTTGAACTTGCAAGCGGTCATGAATTCTGATAGGTTGACATACTAATTATGAGATTTTATCTAAGTTGGCGTCTAAATTCTGAATTAATCAAAATTGTGCACTAATTGTTCATTATTTGTAGATTGGTATTTAAATTTCTAAAATTTAGTACTATAGTAAACTAACGGTTAATAATTGATAAGTTGGTGTAAAAAGTGATATTTCCCCTTTAATTAATGATAATATAAAGTAACATTATAAGTTCCTAACCTGCTATGAGTTCTTTTCCACTAGGCTTAGTATCAGCAAACATCCAAGCAAATGACATTGCCATAGTCCCAATTAGAACTGCAAAAGCAGCTTCTAGTTTCCTCACTCCATAGTTCTCCAGAAATAGAAAGAAGAAACTGTTCACGCACAGCAAAACATAAAGAACCTGTCAAGACAACGAACTTTCAAAATTCCACAGTTGTAACGCTGCTAATTGACAACATACAGATTCTTGACCAAATAAAGCATATAGCATACAGCAAGCAAGAGAACAAAGAGGATATAATCTAAGTTACAATACTAACTGCATGTACAACCAGATAACATTTAGGAAGTCAAAGTGAACGAGAAAAGACTGGTAATAAATTTGATTGCAATTTCTGTTGTCCTTGAAAAATTGAATTGACGCATCGGGTAATTACAAAAGAAAGGTAAATATAGATATTACATTCAAGTAATTTCTATACTACAAAATCAGCAAACGAAGCGTTAACAAAACAATATTAAATATTACCGACTGCCTTTTTTAGGTTTTAAACCCAGTCATTGCCTGGAAGTTGTAAGAATATATAAGCACTAAGCTATTGAGCATATGCTTGCTGAACTGATATTTTCTGGTTTAAGCTGGATAAAAGCTTCATTCCACAAGCTTCAAAGAGCTAATCCTTTTTCACCACAAAAAAGGTGTAGAAAAAGAAGTAGTTTTAATATCATAGAGAATTATTAATATCTATAATAATCTTTGCAATGATAAGAAGTAACTTTGAGAGGTAGCTCTGTCTTTTTACAGCTTTTAACTGGCCTTTTCTTCCTAGGTGTTAGCTTTGCAACAAAGCTGTGGATACTGAACAGGAAAGCTTGTTCTTTTTTTCAAATCAATAGAAACACTAGCTATTTTCAAATTAATAAACCCTAATGGATCTAGCGTAAAACTTATTGTTAGAATGGTAAGAGATTAGGTAAAAGTGTGTGTACAGCACAAGCACACCAAAATGCCTAGCTTGGAGCACATGGATCGAAAAGAAGGTCCGGATAAAGGTTTGGTCAAAATATCTCCTAACTGCGACTCGGAGCGCACAAATGGAGTACATATCTCTTTCCGAATTAACATATCACGAATGAAATGACAATCCACCTCAATATGCTTAGTTCTCTCATGAAAGACGGGATTATTGGCGATAAAAATAGCTGACTGGTTATCACAATACATGGGCATAGGGTCATGCACAGATACACCAAAATCACAAAGAAGTGAGCGAACCCATAACATTTCTGAGGCAGTATGAGCCATAGCTCGATACTCAGCCTCGGCAGTAGAACGAGCAACAACGTGTTGCTTTTTACTACGCCAAGTAACAAGGTTAGGACCAATAAATGTACAATAACCAGAAGTAGAACGTCTATCACTATTGTCTCCCGCCCAATCAGCATCACTAAAACCGGAGACACTTAAGGAAGGGCTTGAACGATAAAGTAGACCCCGACCGGGAGAACCCTTCAAATAGCGCAAGATACGACAGACGGCATCGAAATGCGGATAGCGTGGTGCATGCATAAACTTACTCACTACACCCACAGCATAAGTGATATCTGGGCGAGTAAGAGTAAGATAAATTAATTTTCCAACAAGACGCCGATAACGACCAACATCAGGAAATATATCACCTGAATCAATGCTAAGTTTGACCGAAGAATCCATAGGTGTATCAGCTGGACGAGATCCCAATAAACCAGTTTCTGATAAAAGGTCCAAAACATATTTTCTTTGAGAGAGAGACAATCCCTTAGAGGAGCGAGCAATCTCAATCCCAAGAAAATATCGAAGTGCACCCAAATCTTTAGTGTGAAACTTTTTCGCTAAATAACGTTTCAAATTATCAATACCATTAGCATTATCTCCAGAAATAATAATATCATCGACATATACAATAAGAATGATAATACCGCCACTGGATTGACGAACAAATACGGAATGATCAGATAAAGAACGACGAAATCCATAATCAATAACAACAACACTAAAACGATCGAACCAAGCACGAGGAGATTGTTTTAGACCATATAAAGAACGACGAAGTCGGCAGACAAGTTGTTCACTACCAGAAGTAATATAACCGGGTGGTTGTACCATATAAACTTCTTCTTGAAGTTTACCATGTAAGAACGCATTTTTAATATCTAACTGGTACAATGGCCAAGAACGGCCCACTGCAACTGCTAGTAGAATACGAACAGAATTCAAACGAGCAACAGGAGAAAATGTTTCTCTATAATCAACACCATATGTTTGGGTATAACCTTTAGCCACCAATCGAGCTTTCAATCTTTCAACGGAACCATCTGGTTGATATTTGACTGTATATACCCAACGACAGCCAACAGGTCTTTTCCCAAGGGGTAATGTCGTAAGCTCCCAAGTTTGGTTTTGATAGAGTGCACCCATTTCCTCATCCATAGCGTGTTTCCATCCAGGCAAGGCAAGAGCATCATTGTGCGACACTGGAACGGAAACAGAAGACAAAGCACAAACAAAAGAGTGGAAACAGGAAGAAGTACGATGATATGAAACAAAATTAGCAATAGGATGTTGGGTCCATGTGCGTTTACCTCTTCGTAGAGCAAGAGGTAGATCATCAGAGCTAATACGAGGAGATGGGACCACAGGAACCTTAGACTGAGAAGATGTCGTGGCCGGTTCATGAGAAAGAGTTTTACGGAGACGAGTACGTTGATATACTATATCTGGCGGAGGAGATAATAAAGGTGGGGAAGAATACACCAACTCTGGTTGAGAAAGCATCGGAAGGGAAATGGTTTCACCATTGGGACAAGACAGATTAGTTTCCGATATAATATCCACATAAAGTTGGTGCCCAGTGTTGGTAAAAAACGAAGTAGACTCAAAAAAGGTAACATCGGCACTTGCAAAGTATCGACGAGATTGGGGGTGATAACAACGATAACCTTTCTTTGTACGAGAATAGCCAAGAAAGACACACTTTCGAGCACGAGGAGAAAGTTTGTCTTGTCCTATCTCAAGATTATGAACAGAGGCAACACATCCAAAAATACGAGTAACAGAGAAAGGATCAACATTAGGATATAACATTGAAAACGGAGAGCAGTTACCTAAAACAACCGAGGGAATACGATTAATAAGATGACATGCAGTTAAAACTGCATCGCCCCAAAAATGTTTAGGGACCTGCATATTGAATAATAATGTACGGGCAATATCCAATAAATGTCGATGTTTACGCTCAGCAACACCATTTTGTTGTGATGTGTGAGCGCAACTAGTTTGATGTATAATCCCATGATCACCACAAAAAGAATCAATAATAGTTTGAACATATTCCAGTGCGTTATCAGAACGCAAGATCTTAATTCGTTTATCGAATTGAGTACTGATTTCATTATAAAAGCGAGACAAAATAAAAGGTAACTCGGACCGTTTTTTCATTAAAAATAACCAAGTCATACGAGAATAATCATCAACAAAAATCACAAAATAATGGAAGCCATTATGGGCAAAAGTACGAGAAGGGCCCCATATGTCTGAGTGAACAAGATCAAAAGACTCAGATTTCCTACTAATACTACGACTAGGAAAAGAACTACGATGATGTTTACCAAGCTGACAAGCCTCACATTCTAAACTAGATACACGATGCAAGGATGGAATTGCAAGCTTAAGTTTTGCCAAAGAAGGGTGACCAAGACGATAATGCCACTGTAAAGGAGAAACAGTCGCACTTAATGCTGACGAAGACGGTGATGCAAAACTAGCAGAATCCAAATAGTACAAACCATCTTTCTCATGCCCCAAACCAATCGTCTTCTTCGTCTCGAGGTCCTGAAAAACACAAGAATGAGGAGAAAAAGTTACCGAGCAGTGTAAAGATTTAGTCATTTGACTGACTGACAATAAATTAAATGGAAATTTAGGCACATAAAGACTGAGGTAAAGATAAAGAGTGGTGTGGATGGAGATTTCCTTTACCACCCACTGGACGAGAAGATCCATCTGCTAATATGATATGATGGTTTATTGAACTTAGATCGGTAAAGAGTGATGATTTACCCGACATATGAGAGCTTGCACCCGAGTCAATAAGCCAAGAGGCAGACGAAGAAGCAATACAAGCAACATTACCTGAGTTAGCTAATGTCACTGTGGAGCTAGAAGGTTGAGATAAGCGCAAAGCCTGAAGAATCTCGTTGAGCTGAGAAGTGAGTGCATCATTAGTACCAGAATTAGGAGTACCAACAGGTTGAGGAGATGACGTAGAAGGTCCACTAACATTCTGAGCGTAATCAGGCTTACCATACTTCTTCCAACAATAGGGCTCCGTATGATTAGTAGCTTGACAAAAAACGCATTTTCTACTACCACGACCCTCAGAACGACCTCCCCCTCTGGAATTACCACGAAAATCACGACCACCACGACCATCTCGAAAATTACCACGAGAGTCACCACGACTTCCTTGGTTAGCAATAAAAGCCGAAGATTCAGGAGTCGGAATAGGGGATATATGTCCAGAACTAGGTTGCCCCGAAGACGACCGCGATAGTCGAAAATAGGCATTAGCAGCAGTCGGCAAAGTCTCACCGGCAAGAATCTGGTCTTTAGACACACTAAAACTTGAATCAAGGCCAGCAAGTAAGGTTGCAACCATAAAATCCTCCCATTGTTGTTTAAGTTGTGTCAAATCAGTAGTAAATGGACGGTGTTGTAACAATTGCTCCCATTGACTTTTAAGGTTACCATAATACTCAGCTAATGGACGACCGTTCTGTTTCGTGGTGAAAATTTTCTCATACAAATCATAAACACGCAACACATTACTTGTTTGAGAAAACGACTCGGCCAACGAATCCCATATCGTTTTCGAAGTTTCACAGAATGCAACGGTATTTGCAATCTGGGGTTCTATACTATGCCAAAGCCAACCCATAACCTTAGCGTCATTACTGTTCCAATCATCAGAATTAGCCGTGGGAGGCGAATCGGTAAGAAAATTTAGTTTCTTTTCACCCCTAAGATATATTTTAACGGCATGAGCCCAAGCAAGATAATTGACATTATTAAGTTTAAAAGAAGTGATTGATCGAGGACCGTCACTATATCTAGTCATAACATTCGAAGATTCAGCCATTACGAGCAAGCGATCAGTAAACCAAAAGAGTAAACCTCACAAATCAAGGCAAACAAAAAAAAAATCTCAAATCCAACATAACCCAAAGACGATAATGGTTGAACCAAACTACCTTATAATCAGTCTTTATGCATCATATAAAAAGCTTCATACATACTCCAGTAGATTCAAACAGAAAAGAACTATTAATCAATAAATAAACAACACAAACCGGGACTAAAGGGAGCTCTGAAAAGTGAAGAAGGTCGGACTGAACTCCAGAGCCGATCGTCACCAAAAAGTAGAGCGTGGTCCCACGCGCCAGCGGCTAGCCGCGCGTGGCGGTGCGTGGAAGAAGCAACAGCTAAGTAAGGGTTGGTCGCCTTAGGGTTTCGATTCAGGTGGTAGGGTCAGATATGTGTTTGGATTAATTTGTATGATAGTGGGATATTTGGGGAGGCTATGTACCTGGCTATGATGCCATGTTAGAATGGTAAGAGATTAGGTAAAAGTGTGTGTACAGCACAAGCACACCACTGGTATTAATATATATCAAAGTATTTAATATTACACGATTGGTCCTTGAATTTAACAACATATTACATAATACACCATTAAGTCCAAAATAGATAAAAACTATATATTAATTTTAACACTTATAATAGCTTTTTTATAGGGGAAAAGGCTTAAAAGCCAAACCACCAAATTTTACTTAGCTTACCAGCTATAAATTCAATAAGTTAGTACTCAGTACTAATAGGCAATAGCTCTAGTGACTGCAGCTTGCAAACTAGAATATGCACTTGTTTGTTTAGCTCATTGTATATCATTTGGCTGATGAACTTATAAAGTTGAGTATTTCAAGGATTTCTCAGCCTGAAAGTTGGAAAACCTAACTTTGAAACCCAGTTCAGGATAAGCATAAACACAAATAATTATATAAAAAATACAGCAAGCATTGCAGCTTCCTCTTTACTTTCTCTAAATATAAGAGAAAAACTACTCTTTTTTAGTTATACATAAAAAACCAGCTACCGAGCAAGCACTACCGGTTCCCAATATTCTCCCCTAAAATTTCTTATGCTTTTACATTTATTTGTTTATGATATTTCTCTCTCTCTCTCTTAACAAAAGGAGATAAATAAAGTAGAAAAGGGGCCAAAAACTATTGAGGGAAGTTTTTGGCATGCGAGGAAGATTTAACATGTAGAATTTGAGGATTAAATAAGGAAGCTGTTGGATGACAATTTTTACCAAAAAATTGTATTGTTCCTCAAAATATAAGTTGAAAGCTCATATAAAGCTCCAATAGTGATTTGTTTTGAGCTATTGGTTCCTCATCGACCAATCAGATCTTAAAAGTTTCAACCATACAATCAAATACTATCAGAAAAGCCTCTTAATTGAAAAGCCAAGTCATCCCTATTCCCCAATCTTTGGCATATAACCCCTTCCAATAAAAATCACACAATTGGCAAAAACTAAAAATAACAGAATTCAGAAGGTGCAAACAAACAAACAAACCTTAAACTCACCAATCAGAAGCAGTAATGACAACCCCAGCCCACAAAGGCAAAACCCCACGGCTCAAAATCTGGATCGCAATAGCGCTCCCAATCACCTCCTGTATATCCGCCCCGATGAGCGCAACTTCAGCCATCACCCACAAAGTAATCCTAGCCCACCTCGGATACTCCTCCCTACAAATCTCCGCCAGGTGTTTCCCCGTCACCACCCCTATTCTTGCCGACAACAGTTGTATCATCAGCCCCATCGCCGTTGCCCACATTAAGAGCCATAGTAAAGAGTATCCAGCCACCGCTCCAGCCTGGTAAAATGCCATTATAAATTATTTTTCAACTGCCAAACAGAAATGCTATTCGGTCCCCATAGTCTCAATTGTCAAATATCCTCCCTAGGTTCTGAAAAAAAGGAAGGATCTTATTCGAATTGACGGAATAGGAAAACAAATGATCCCTTTAGTAGCTTTTCCTCACATTTAACTTCTAAAAAACTCAAAGTAAAGACAGTATAAAAGCTACTCCGACTAATTTAACCACAATAAATAATGACTGGTGCTTGATACTCTTCTAAACAAAACTGAACTCGTGATAAGGACCAATTATAACATTTATTCAGTTGCTACTTACTAGGAGCAATTAATGCTTTTTAAATCACACGATGGGGACTAAATAAATTATTTAAGCTGGAAAATTTTTAAGCTGATACATTTATCAAGGAATAATCTGTCAAATTTTGCAATAGCCTTGTACAATGCAGTAAAGCTTCAAAGCAAAAACCCAAAAAGCAGAACATAAAGGTGCAGCTAAACAAACCTTCACCCACCCAATCAGAGATTAAAAACTTCAACCAAACAAAACAATACTATCATAATAGCCGCGAACTACACTGCCACCATCAAAATTTAAAGTTTCTAAGAACAACTGACATTGTTTGATTAACATGCTCGAGACCAAATACAAATTAGCTTAATGAGCTTAAAGTTTATGGTTTCTAGGTTTTTAAAGGAAATTTCAATCTAAAAGAATGTAGTGGGGCGTAAAAAGAAAAACTCGAAAAGTAGAGCCAAAAAAATCTTCATCTACCAATCGGAGCTAAAAAAAACTTTAAGCAAACAAGCAAATACTATCATAATAGCCTCACAGTGGCAAAACCAATTATTTCAATTACAATTAATAGACTATTAGTCTATCACTGTCTAATTGACACAATGAGGACGAAATAAATCTTATCAAATTAAATAAGCTTAAAGTTTCTAGCAACTTTACGAAATAATTATCATTCGAACTGGCTAGTAAAATTCAGTAATGTTTGAAATAAAAAAGAAAAACAATAAAAAGCAGAACTAAACAAACCTTCACCATCGAATCAGAGCTAAAAAACTTCAACAGAACAAGCCAATACTATCATAATAACCTCACAAATACATGGTCGATACAATGAGGACTAAAACCTTCACCTAAAAGGAAAAAAATTGACCTACCAAATAGAGCTATAAAAATTAACAACCAAACAAGCCCTTCCTATCACAAATAGCCTCAAATTACATTGTCAGTTATCCCAATAAAAGCTTAATGGAACAAGTAATATTTTATAAAAACACAATGTGGAACTAAATAGAACATTGGATTAAACTCAGAGGACCATAAGTGCAATCATTATGTAATATGTATACCTCTAAGCCCCCCTCGAGGTTACCCAGAAACCCAATGCTCATTAGAAATCCAGGCTCCATGAATAGCCAGAGGTTGGCAAATGAGACAGTGAAGACTAAATAGCATTTATTTTACTTGAGTCATTTTTCTACTTAATTTTATTTGAAAATGACGTTTAACTATACAAACAAATTTAAAAGAAAACTACCATTACTGGCAATATCTTCCACGAAAAAGCTAAAAAAACATCATGTTCCTAGCTTTTTTGACCCCAAACCTAGGTGTTTAAAATCTAAAAAAGCTTGCAAACCAAACACCCAAGTTCAATTTGAGGAAAATGATAAAAATCTAATAAAAAACACAATTGCCAAACAGGCCTGAGTCTACTCGTATTTAAATTAACACAATTGGGGGACTGAAATAGAACATTGGATTACTGACCACCAGTGCAATTAATATGTATGATTAACTAGGTCAAGAATTAGTGCAATCAATACCGTTAAATGAACTTGAAGGTTTAAGCATTTTTAGTAGACAACAATCATCTTTCAAACTGGCTAATAAATGCTTAAAGCTTAAAAAACTTAAAAAAACAGAATTTAAAAAGGCAGCCATTCAAACCTTAACCCAAACTCAAATTAATGAGCAAACAAGGCAATAATATCGAATTGGCCTCACAAATAAATCGCAAATTAACCGAATTAAAGTTTATAGGAACAACCAATCAACTAGTCTACTACTACTGTTAAATACACAAAATAGGGGACTAAATAAAACATTGGATGAAACTACGAACACCAGCAGTGCAATTCATAGGTATACCTCTAAATCCTCTTGGAGATTACTCGGGTCCAGTAAATAGCCATAGCTTGGCAAAAGGAGAATGGGGGGATGGCGGCAACATTGTTGCATGATGAGGAGGATTCAAGATTGACGATCAAGATTTTATCTGAGAGGGAGTACGCTAATTCGGCATGGCTGTCGGATTGGAGGGAAGTGGGCGGTGTGGATTGGGTCGAGATGCGTCTGATTCCTCTTTCGGGTTGGTCATGGTGAAGAGAGAGAGAGAGATGGGTGGCGCGTGTAAAGGTGGTGACGGTGACGGTGACGTTTAATTGACACGATGGGGACAACAAATCTTTTCAGCGCAAAAAACACATAAGAGTTTCTATCTTTTTTCAAGTAGTTCTAGTTATCTTTCAAACTGGCTCGTAAAAAGCAGTAGAGCTCAAAAGCAAAACTAAAAAAAACAGCCAAACAAACTTTCACCTACAAATCAGAGCATAAAAACTTCCACCAATGACCCAAATAAGCCAGCCAATACTATCATAAATAGCCTCATAATAATATTGCCAATCATCTAAAGTTTTTAGAAACATTTATTACTCTTTTTGTGTTTAATCGACTCAATGGGGACTAAATATACTATTTAGCTTAGCCTGAACTTGAAATCTCTAGATTTTTCAAGGAAAATCACCTATTAAATTGGCTAAAAATTGCATTAAAGCTTGAAAAAAAAAAGCAAAACCTTGAAGTGTAGCCAAATAAACAGTAACCCAAAACTCCAACAAAACAAGCAAATACTATCAACACAGGCTCAGCCACATTGCCAGCTATCCGAATCAAAGTTAATCGGAACAGATACTAATCCACTACTAAGTCTACTACATTTTAAAATTCACACAATGGGAGACTAAATAGATCATTGAATGAAACTACGAGGACCAATCAGAACTTAAAAACTCAAACAAAACAAGCAAATACTCTGTCTATGATAATAGCCTCAAAAGTTCATTGCCAGTTATCTCAATTGAAGTTCATAGCAACAATAATTAGTCTCATACAACTAAAACTGTAAGCAAAGGGACCATAATAAAACTCCGTATGAAACTTTAAGAACCACAATGCAACCATTATGTATACCGTTTAAGTCTCCCTCGAGGTTACCAGGGTCAAGAAACCCCGACGCTCATTAAAAACCTCCGGGTTCGGTAAATAACCATATCTTGACGAACTAGCCAGTGAGTAAGCGAGGACTAAATAAAATATTGAATAAAACTATGAAGACCAAATAAACCTTTACCAACCAATCAGAGCTAAAATTTAACAATCAACGCAAGCCAATACTATCATAATATCCACACAGTCACATTACCAATAATCATAATTAAACTAGTAGGGCCCATTTGACATCAACTTTTTTCCCCTTTAAAAAAGCAGTGACAAAAAAAGTTGCTTGACAAAAGTTGCACTACTGGTCCTTGTTGGACACCACTAGTATAGGTCATTTTTCTACTTATTTTAAAATTTATACTATAGAAACAAATTCATAAAAATACTACTACTATTGGTATATTTTCGCGAAAAACTAAATGAGCATCAAACACCTAGCTTTTCTGTTTTTTTTTTAACCAAAAGTTATCTGCTTAAAAGCTACTATTAAAATTAGGAAACCAAACAACTCTTAACTATAAAAAAGCTTAAAAAAAAACTATCAAATCCTTAATTTTTCTACTTAAAACTTATTTTAGTTATAAGTCATTTTTCTACTTATTTGAACATATAAGTGACTTTTAACTATACAAGCAAATTCAAAAAATACTACTATTTTTGGTATATTTTTCGCAAAAAACTTAAAGAGCATCAAACACCTAACTTTTCTACTTTTGTGAACAAAAAGTCACTTACCTGCTTAAAAGCTGCTATTAAAATTAGCAAACCATACAATCTTACTATAAAAAGCTATAAAAAAATCGTCAAATTCTTAAATTTTCTGTATTTTTTGGACCCAAAAGTAGCAAACCACACCCCAGTTTTTTTAAAGAAAATGTTTTTAAATCCCAGTCTGAAACTGTGAAAATTCAGAAAACAGGGGACTAAATAGAACATCAGATGAAACTTTTATCTGCTTAAAACCTACTATAGAACTAGCAAACCAAACACCCTAACTATAAAAAGCTCAAAAAACATCAAATTCTTAGTTTTTTAAGCAAAAAGGTTAGAAATCCCAGTCTGAAACTGCTAAAATCAGGAAAACAAGGGAGTAAATAGAACCTAAGATGAACTAGGAACACCACGAGTGCAATTAATACGTCTACGACTATACAAACACCATAACTACAGAAAGCTAAAAATAACAGCAAATTCTTAGTCCAGGTTAAAAATCCCAGTCTGAAACTGTTAGAATTCAGAAAACAGGGGACTAAATAGAACATTAGATGAAACTACTATAAAAGGATAAAAAAAAAATTGTACCTAAAAAAAAGAAGCTCAAAAACCCCCCATAAATTCTTAGTTTTTTTAAAGGAAAAAGGTTAAAAAGCCGAGCCTGAAAGTGTTAAACCTCAGAAAACAGGGGACTAAATAGAACAAGAGACGAAACTACAACACCACGAGTGCATTAATATATATATATATATATATATATATATATATACAAACTGCAAACACTCTTTTAACTGTAAGACGCTTAAAAGCACAAAATACTAAGTTTGTTTAAGGAAAAAGCTTAAAAATCCCAGTGAGAAACTGTTAAAATACAGAAAACAGAGGACTAAAAAGAACAAAAGAGGAAACTAGAACACAAATGGTGCAATTAATACGTATATATACATACATGCATACCTGTAAGTCTCCTTCGAGGTTACCCGGGTCGAGAAACCCGACGCTCATTAAAAAACCCGGTCCGGTAAACATCCACAGCTTCGCAAACGAGAAAGGAGGCGTAATCCCATCGTCATCGTCGGATGAGGACGATTCAAGATCGACGATCGAGATCTTTTCTGATGGGGAGTATGCGGAGTCGTCTTGGCCGTCGGATTCAATGGACGGTGTGGATTGGATTGGAAGAAGACGTGATGAGTCGGATTCGTCTCTCGGGTCGGTCATGGTTAGAGAGAGAGAGAGATTGTATATACTGTAAATATATAAAAATATATAGGTACGTACAAATTATTAGTAGATATTAGATATAGATTTTTGGAAAAGATACGGATCTGATACGTATATAGGGTTTGGCTGCAACACTGTGATATTTGGGCAGTGGTGCTTGTTTGGTTATTTTCCGACTTTTTTTTTTTTTTTTTTCGTGAAAACCGAAATCGATCCGAAATTTTTTCGGTTTTTCGGTTTCGGTTTCGGTTTCGGTCTTTTTCGGTTCGGTTATCGATCCGTTTCGATTTTTACGGTTTTTCGTTCGGCCCTAGTGTGTGCTACAAATGAACTTAACCAAATCACTAAGTTAGGGAAGAATATCATGACACTTTTTTTTTAAGGGAAAAAATAAATTTAGTTTTATTAACAATTTGGGTGTATATTTTTCAAATTTTTCAATTTGAATATTACATTATAAAAAATTATCCAATTTAGATATCAATCTAAATTAATCACGGAATCATGTCACATGACAGCACGTTCTTGATAAACTTGAACGTAATATGGTAATTTTGTCATTCTGTATAAAAATATATCATCTTAAAATAACGTTTCCTCCCAAATTTAGACTATTTGTTAATTTTTGTTACGGGTGAAATTGTAGAAAAACGTTTTTCTATTATGATATATTTTGATGCAGAATGACAAAATTACTTTCTCACGATAACGTTTGTCAAATACGTGCTGTCATGTGACGTGATTCCGTGATTAATTGGTATATTGATTGAAAAGTTTATTATAGTGTGGTACATAAATTAAAATTTTTATTATAATATGTTATGTAAATTAAAAAAATTGCAAGTCAGGCATCTAAATACTTAGAATCACGTGGCTCAGTGTAAATCCCATTTAGGTATCTAAATACTTACAATCACGTGGCTCAGTGTAAATCCCATTTGGCCACCGAAGAAGAATACGAATTTAGAGAGATAAAATCATTTTATTATATTTCTGTAATGTAAAATTACATATCAGTTGAGCTAATAAGCTCGAAATATCTCTACTCTATAAAGTTAAGAGTGAGAGTCGATCGATCACAAAGTGACACTGACTTACAAGTTTACAGAGAATACAAATTAGTCACTTGTTCTTGACAATACTAACACTTTAAGGACTAAAGTAATTACAGAAACAATATAACTTCTGTGAAACATTACAAATTGCACCAACACGCTTTAACATTATGTGTTGTCAGTGGCGGCTCATGCCCAAGTCCAGTAAGGCTTTGACCGGAGTAAAAACTGGGCTGGGCAAACAAAAACAAAATAAAAAATAAAAAAATGGATTAGGTCTTGAACAACCAGTACTGTTGGGTCATCCCTATGTGTTACGGTGTGTAAATGAGCCGAACAAATCAAACGTCGGTCATGTGTTGTTGACATGTTGTTTGTGTTGGAATAATGATTCATAATCATTATTATATGATAGTGAATAAATTGTTATCAATATGGGCATTTTAGTATGTTTAACTATTATGTCTCTTTTTGCATGATAAGTAATTATTTATTTGTGTTTTCATATAAATATTTAATTATTTTGATGTAAATGGACTTAGTTAGATAACAAAGTAATAAACCAAAAGGCAGTTGCCTTTCTTACAGTAATTGGCAGTTGAAGCCAATTTTGGTTTAAGGTCCAATTGTCACTTCCATTTGTGAATGGTTACATTTATTTCAAAAGACACCAAAGGAATTATAAATAGACCTGTATTATTTTAGAAAATATAGACACAACATAAAAACACTTTCAAAAATCCATTGCATTACTTTTCTCATATAGTTTGATTTAGAGAGAGAGAGTCTGCATCACCGAATGTCCCTTCGGGCGGTTTGATTACACACCATTTTGGATCACATTGTGAGACCGTTCTATCATGTTAGAACAACGCTCATAGATTCTCAGATCATGTGGAGGGTAAAACTGTTATTAAAAAGATATGATGATACCATATACTCTGTCCGTATTTAGAATTTCCATGTACAAACAATCAAACAATTTCGCCAACTAATTCCGTCATTTTCGGTGTACGATACACAACTATTTAATTACTTGAATGTAGTAATTGCATGTTAACAAGAGATAGAATCAGTAACAATATTTATTGCATGTTTATATTTATTAATACGAAGTAAAATTCCCAACAGTTTGTTCGTTAAGTCATAGTGTTCCGTTTCGTTTATGTTTTGTTTATGTTTGAATGAACATGAACCGAACAAACCCAAACCCAATGTATGACAAACAAATCATGATTTGTTCACGAACATTTCGTTAACAATATAAATCTTATAAATTGGATTTAGATTTTACAAGTTATACATAAGACATTATTAAATTTATGTCCTTAATTGGATTTGAATTTAGATTTAATTTTTTGACTTACTTAGTCCTTAAACGGTACTCATTATTTTGTAAACATTGCTCGTGTGGAAAAATCTTTCACGCAGTATGGTTTTGAAGATTTTATCGTCTTTTTAAATCCATGTCATAATTTATTATAAATCTTTTCGTAATTTATTATAGTATTAAGGAATCTAACTTATTTTCCGAATTATTAATGAATCAAACTCTTAGACTATTATTGATGAAATGATTATATTGAAATGGTAGACAAGCGAGAAACAGTTGCGTTGTTAGACTTTTATGAATCGGAAAACTAACAGTCTGATGAACGAATGAACAGTGTAGCAGTCCGTTCATTGTATCTACCATATTTAGTAATATACTTTTCCATATAGCCATAGGTATTGTATTGAAATTTCGTGTTTAAGTGAAATAAAATGCAACTAAGAGTATTCACAGCTGAATTTATATAATGAGTATTTATTTTATAGATTTAATCAACTTTTATATATTTACATATTTTGTATAACACATGTCTACGGCTTCAGTTTACAAATTCTTCTCTCCAACAGATTATACAAAATACAGATTTTGTAAATAAAAAATTGTAAACAAGTTCAATATTGAATTGACTTAAAACAACTAAACTATTTATGGAAAAATTAAATTGATTAAAAAACATAATTTTTTACACATGTACTTGTGCATATAAACGACCGATATTCAAGAAGCCAAGACTAAATATTACTAATTAACAAATAACTATGATTTAACAAATTATTCTTTCTTATTAGACACACAAATTATATCAATACATAACCTGCATACATTTGGAAAAATATATTTAAAATAATAATTCACTTTAATACTAATAATTTGAATATGAAAAATGAAAAATATTCCATTTTCTTGGGAATCCATGACAAAAAAATATAGAACTTAAATTAGCAATGATAAAAAACAAGTTTTATCTTGTAGGCAAGTGAAAAAAGTGTAATAAATATCTTATAATTGCATGGAGAAAGACGAAAATAAGAAAAATAAAGAAAAACAAAAAGAAACGTAGGAAAGAGAATAGAAATGGGAGGATGCAAAGTTCTACACTAATAACTTTATACCATAGCAAGTTGCTGTTAAAATTTGGTTGATATATACAAATCTTTGTAAAGTAGATGTTATCATACAAAACCTGCCGTGTTGTTTTTCTTCTACAAAATTGCTAAATGTAGCAAAAATGTGTCATTTATAATGACACTTAATAGTGCTCTAATGTCATCATCCATTTGCAAGGAAAGTTAATAAGTTTTCTTAACTTGTATGAAAAACAATTGATTTTTTTAGATGGAACAATTTTATTTATTTATTTATTTTTAACAATCGGGACAATAATACTAGCTAGCCAAGCTTACAAAAGTTTTTCATAAAGAAAATGGATTTCCTCACACATTTTTACTATCCAAAAAATCAACTTACATTACATGGCATATTTACCTCATCAAAAATTTTGATTTTTATTAATATTAGATTTAACAATTTTTTTAATTTTAATTAATATTTAAATTTAGGATAAATTCAACTAGTGTTCTATTATATTTTTATTTAGGTTTTAGTCGGTTCTATTTTTAGATTGAACATATTTTATTTTATTTTAATTATTATTTAAATTTAGGGTATAATCAATTAGGGTTCTAGTATATTTTTATTTGAGTTTTTAGTAGGTTGATTTTTTATTACATGGAGTGACTTTTACTGTCATCTTCTAAAAAAATTTATTCAAACGTTAATGTCAAAATTTGACAACAAGTTTTTTAATAGCAATACAAATAAACGATATGTATAAATGAATAACTAGAAGAATTAATATATAATTAGTGTTGAGAATGATATGACTCTTTTTTCATAATAGATATTATTTTTTGACACGTGTTAAAAAAATGACTAGCATTATTTCATATTATCGGATATAATTTTTGAATAAGTTTTATGAATGCCTATATATCACTATTTTCACAATGGCCCGCCCATCAATTTAAATTATTGTGTACTCAAATCATACACAATTTACTCTTCATCACACGTGCTTCTTAATTGATCTAAATGTCTTAACTTGTCTCCATCATAATTCAATCGCTAGAAATCGAAAAAAAACTTCAAAGTGAGGGTATAATTATCAAATATATATATATATATAAATGATTCCGGCACATAAAAAATTCGCAGGGAAAATGGTAATGAATTAAGACACAAAAAACAAAAGTGCAATTGAAAAATAAAAACTTTTGACATCCTGAAAATATTACATTCTCCAAAACATTTAATAGAAGAAAAAAAATCATATACATAATAACGGCTACATAAAAACATATAGCGATACAGCTATTTATTGTTAATAAAGTTTATTAAGGCGTTTGAAACATGATGCATGAGCATGAGCATCGATCATTTTATTTAGAAGGAAAGTAAGTCGAAGGCTTATAATTCAGAGAGAACATCGATCATTTTTGCTCGCGTTTTGCACATGACCTCTAATGGTATAACTCTAGGCATCGTAATCCCTCGCCCTTCGGACATATCTACCAAATCATCATCAATTCTTTCCCATTCGAAACACTGAATAAGAGTCGCCAAAGCGAGACCCACCATCCTATTAGCCAAGCCCGACCCAGGGCACCTCCTTCGGCCCAACCCAAATGGTAAATATTTATATGCGAATTTCTCACCTCCTTCGCTCTCAAACCTCTCTGGCTTGAAACTTGTGGGGTCCTCCCATAACTGTGGGTCCCTATGAATTGCCCACGCGTTAACCAACAACATCGTGCCACGTGGGAAATTGTATCCACTTATGGTGGTGGCCTCGGATGATTCATGAGGAGATAGGAGTGGTGCAGCTGGGTATAGTCGAAGCGTCTCGTTCACTATGTTTTGGATATACGGTAATTTTGCTATGTCTGATTCATCTACCAAACCGCCTTCATCAATGGTAGAATCTAGCTCCTCTTTTGCTTTTGCCAACGCTTCTGGATGGTTGACGAGAAGCGACAAAGCCCACTCTATTGTCCCTGTCGATGTGTCTGTTCCCGCACCTAGCATTGCCTATGAAACAATATGACGTGACCAAACTATGTAAATGACTCATTATTTCTACACCAATATTTATAAACATACTACTAAAATCTAGGATGGCATGCATGTCCGACTTCGATCTATAAAAACCTAAAACCATTTTGAATGCAAGACTTAAGAATTATTCAATGTATTTAGTTGAAGAATTTGTGGTAAAATTTTAGTACGTCTATTGAAAAAATATAGGATCATCTACAAACGGATTTTGGATCACTTTTTTAGGCATGTCCGGATTTATTTCATGTGCTAGAAAGTTTTTTTTTTTAATATTAAACGGGCCAATATATTAATTAGAGACGAAGCCTCTTCCCAAACGGAAAAGAAATTTACAAATTATAACGATTTACGAAATTATAGCGAATAGTCACCCACAAATTTGGGGCTGAACCGCCAAATACGTACTAACAAATAACCTATTTCTCCGGGAATTAGAAAATTTCCCAAACTTGTTCATAAAATTCGATCAATTTAAAAACGTTTCCGGGACTCAAGCACGTCCCCTCGTATATCCTTAGAAAGTTAAAAAAAATAAAAATCGTTGGATAAAATTGTAATCCGTAGCCTGCATACATAAATAACTTAAGTCGAGAGGAGAATAACTCATATCCTCATGCCTATTTATAAAAAAAATGAGGATACGAGTTATTCTACTCTCGTCTTAAGTTCTTTATGATGATGGATAAGTTAATCTTCAAAAAAAAAAATGTTGATAGATAAGTTTTAAAACACAATAATACTACTTGGATAGATAATATTCACATACCACTATGATCCCTTTGATTATATCATCAGTGTAGTATTCAGGTTCTGTTTCTTGAAGAGATAGAATCGACTCCATCATGCTCTTTTTCATTGATGCATCTTTATTTCCATTTCTATGCTCGTCGATTATACTTTGCAAGAAATCATCCATTATTTTTCGCAAAATCAGCATCCTTTTCTCCAACCCTCCATAGTCGATCCACCGTAAGCATGATAAGAAATCTCCAGGATTAGATGCTGCGCTTAGTTCAAAGACTTCCCTTATAATATCCTGGAATTTCTTAGCTTCTTCATAATTCTCTATATCAGTTCCATAGTACTTCTTCCCCGTAACCATTCGCGTAACAATATTAAATGACAATTCTGACAATTTTGGCCGTATATCTATTTTCACGAATTTACTTTGGTTGGAATCTTGGAATAGACTTTTTAGAAGAAATTTGATTTCTTCTTCTCGAATGCTCAAATTCATATTGAGGCGTGTAGTTGAGAAAAACTCTTGTGCAGATACGCGTCGCAAATTTTTCCATAGTTCGCTGAATGAGGCGGATCCAATAGTGGTGAAATTGTAGTTTAGGTGCTCGCCGACAATAAACCTAGGCCTATTGGCAAAGATAATGTCATATTTGGAAAATATTTCTTCCACTTCCGAAGGGGAGGATATCACAATAACTCGACGAAACCCGAGTTGAAGGGTGTAAAGTGAACCGTATTTACTCGCGAGATCCGTTAAAGTCCTATGAATGGGATTCTTTAGTAGATGAAAATGGCCAATAATAGGAAATGAAGGAGGACTAGGTGGAGGGTTTGTATATTCCCTTAGTTTTTGTAGGAAAAGCTTGACTATGAGGAAAAATATAGGGGAGGCTAGTGAAGCTAAGACAACATATGTTAGCTCCATTGTAATTTGGTTCAAGAACAGAGAGCAAATTGATATAGTATTAGTATATATGATTACAATGATAAGCTTATTTAGTGTGATGGAAATGTAAGCAATCCATTTTTTAATCTTTCATTGGTTATCCTTTTATTCACCAATTATATCAATGACTATAATTAATTGGACTACCATTGACCACAACTTTGTTCTTTCCATATATTAATTTATTTAGTGAAGATGATATTGCCTTGCTCGTTACACTTACTTTATCGTGGCTGAAGGGGATGTTTCACCACATAATTCTATAATTTGAAAGACTCATAATTTCCAAAAGACACTTACATTGTTATAGAGGTATTTTAGTTCTTTTTTCCTCCTCAAAACGTATCTAGAATTCAATGATATGCCTTCAGGAGAAAAAAGAGGGGGGAGTGTTATAACTTTTATAGTACAAAACCTCATGCACATTATGTTGTTTTACGAGAATTGTTACATAAGCATCAAAGATAAACTTAAGAAATAAAAAGAGGTCCCATCTCTATATCTAATATTAAAAGAGATTGTAACCATGTATTCTTGATATTTAGATCGCAAACTTTGTACTAAATAATAATTTTTTTTTGTAATAGAAAAAGACCGTAGCATCACTACAAAAAATACCCAAATAACGACGAGATTAGTGACAGTATTTTTTGTTACGAGCTTATTAGCGACGGTTTTTGTGACGGCTTTGTGACGGTTTTGTGACAGTTTAGTCAATTTGTGACAAATTTGTGACAACTTTTTAAATTAGCGACAGACTTGTGACAGCTTTTCACTCTCAATAAATCAAACATTATTTTGTAGTGCATGCAAGGTGAAACATGAGAGTTGCAAAATAACTATAATAGTATTTGACCTGAATTGCACAATAGTGAAATCAACATTAAGATTCCGATATTCATTATCCACCAATCTGAAGCCTCAATACTATAAAAACGGTTTATAGGTGATTTTAATTTTGAGGGATAAAAGTGAAATTTAGTGTAATTGGATGACGGTTGATGTGGCAGTGTAACGTTACTGCCACATCAACTTCCATTCATTTATTTGACGTCTGGTCACTAAATTGATCAATTGCATTAGTTCAGGTATAAAATCATAGTTAATGATATACAAAACAGTAGTTAAAAGGATACGAAATCTAGTACTGAAAGGTAGTCCTTATATATAGTACGAATTAACCCCTAAAACTTGGCGAGTTTTATCATTTATGTCAACTTTTAGAATCTCCCAAAGAATTATTACATAATTTAAATTCTGAAACGACAAAAAACTTATAATAAAATTACAACTAGGCTACTAGCTTTCGTGTAAGGTTCCTTGGTGACTAGCTAAGCAAACACCTTGTCCACCAAAAAAAAATGAACTAGTGGATTAAACAATATAATTTCTTCCTTTACAAATTGTCATTTTCTTCAATATCCGTATTATTACTAAGAAAGTATTAAGATAACAAGCAAACACCTTGCTGGCCAAGAAAAAACGCCTAGTGGACTAAACAATACAATTATCTTATTTATACAAATTGTCAATTGAAACTTCGCAAACATATTAAAAAAAAAAAGATAACAACGGTTTAATTTTTGCAAATTGTTGTTAAAGTAAATGTTGCTAAATTTTAGCAACAGACGCTCTGATGGTAAATTGATATTTTTTTTAGTGCAAGACTTCTTCATTATCTTCTTGATCAATACGCAAATTTAGGAAAAAGATTATATAATTTGGGGTTTTGCAATCATTCAAGTGACATGATTTAAACTTGAATATAGTATAAAATCATCATTCATTCACTTGTACATGGTATTGTTTTGCATTTCTCTTCTCAGATTTTAATGGATCAAACATGGTTTTGTTTGATTGCTATAGCTACCCCTCTATTTCTTCTCATGTTGACCCTGATTTTACAAAAGCAAACTTTATACAAGAAAATCCCACCTAGCCCTCCTTCATTTCCAATAATTGGTCACCTTCATCTCATAAAAGACCCTGCACACCGAACCTTGGAGCGGTTATCACAAAAATATGGATCTGTTATGAACCTTTGGTTCGGATCTCGTCGTGTTATTATCATATCGTCCCCATCTGCTTTTGAAGAGTGCTTTACAAAAAACGACTTAATTTTAGCAGATAGGCCTAAATTTCGAATTGGGAAGCACCTTGCCTATGATAGCACGACGCTGACCACCTCCTCGTATGGTGACCACTGGCGAAACCTTCGCAAATTCTCCACCCAAGAAATCTTTTCAGTGGCTCGTCTAGCCACATTTTCAGGTATAAGGCATGAAGAAGTCCGATCATTGGCTAACAAATTGTGTTTACTTTCAAAAGACGGTTACAACAAAGTGGAAATGAAATCAAGGCTCTCGGAGTTATCATTCAACATCATCATGGGAATGGTTGCAGGGAAGAGGTACTTTGGGCTTGAAGGAGAGGATTTCGAGGATGCAAAGCGATTTCGAAGTTTCATTAAAGTGTTTACAGAGCTGGGAGGAATGTCACATCCAGGAGATTTCTTGCCTTTCATGGGACTCATCGACTACGGTGGATTAGAGAAAAAAATGTTAACATTGCGAAAAGAAGCAGACTTACTTTTACAAGAACTAGTTGACGAACATCGATTAGAAAAAAAGAATGGCTCTATCCAGACAATGATTGACTCAATGTTGATGCTACAAAAGGAAGAACCTCAAAGCTTCTCAGATGATATTATTAAAGGCCAAATATTGGTATGTCAACTTCCGAATATGTCTTGATCAGTTTAATTGGAGCTTTGAAGCTGATTATTATTTTCTCTTTCAAAATAGCAGGATTACATTCTCTTGACCAGTTAATAACCAAAAAAAAATTAGGTTTTCCTTTTTCTTGAAAAAGCTAGAATTTAAGCTAGATGAATCTTAAATATCCTTTATGTAATGAAAAGAATTCACTCTCTTTCTCAAAATTCCTATGTATAATGGGGAAAAGCAAATGGCGAGCATGTTCAACTTCAGAAGATCCAACTTAGCTGCTTAAAAAAAATCAAAAAAAAGGGAAATTTTGTTTTGAAAAATATATAGGAACAAATACATATCATTTTGTTTCCAAAGGCAAGATTCTAAAAATATTTACATTAAGATTGAAGAACAAATTTAATAATAAGTTAAGTTTGTAAGCTCTTAAGTAACTAGCTTGCATAAAACAGGTCTTTGAATAAAATTGTCACTGTTTTTTCCGGTACAGACCATGATAGCAGCGGGTACAGACACTTCAGCGGTAACGGTAGAGTGGGCAATGTCACTCCTACTTAACAATCCAGAGATTTTAGAGAAGGCGAGACTTGAAATAGATGAAAATGTCCCTTCAAGTAAATTAGTACATGAATCAGATCTCTCCAAGTTAACATATCTACAGTGCATAGCAAAAGAGACCTTACGTCTATACCCAGCAGCGCCTCTACTCGCTCCCCACGAGTCTTCTCAGGATTGCATCGTGGAAGGATTTGACGTGCCACGTGGCTCTATGATAATCGTAAATGCATGGGCTATTCATAGGGACCCGAAAGTATGGGAAGATCCTACAAGGTTCATGCCTGAAAGGTTCGAGTGTGAAGAATGTGAGGGTCAGACATATAAGTTGATACCTTTTGGAATCGGTAGAAGGCAGTGCCCTGGGTCCCGCCTAGCCAATAAAGTTGTAGAATTGACACTGGCAACGATGATCCAGTGCTTCGAATGGGAGAGAATTGATGGAGAGCTAATAGATATGACTGAAGGGCAAGGGATCACAATGCCCAAAGCAAAGCCCTTGGAAGCTATGTGCAAAGCGCGTAAAGGAATTATCAAGCTTTTTAAGTAAGCAATTAGATTCCGAAGAAATATTTTGGGAATGTTGGCTTGTCATGGTGTTAGGAAAAACACTCAAAATGAGTCGTCTATCGAGTGTGCTATCGAGTGTGTTCGGAACAACCACTTTTTTCGTTTAATCACAGTTTCTTAATGTCTATGCATTGCAACCGGTTTTCTCGCAGATATATAAACAGCTACTATGTTCTTTCCTATCATAAATTGTAGAAATTGGAGAATCCTGACAATTAAGGCCATCGAGGATCCTGAAATATGGACTGAGCAGAAATCATATACGACATGATAAACTTTTTCAGGTGAGAATGTAGTAGCTTTTCGTATTGCCTTAACGTACTCCGGCCTTGGGAGCGGATGGTTTTTTCTCCGAAACCTTAAAACTTTAGTGAGCCAAAAAAAAAAAATTAAACTTAAAAGTTATGTCTGATGTCCCTTCAGATAATGGGCGGAATTTAAATATGTCTTTATCTTCCGTAAATTAAAATGATGATCTTTTATGAAGATAGTATTACTACGTTAAAATACATGTTGGTAATGCACGTAAATTCTGTTTCACAGGGTTTTGTTACGAATTCCAATGTGTAAAGGAAGGGTGAACCAACAAATATAAATTTATATTTACTTCTCTTTTAGAACCCATAGAGAGATGGATCCATTAGAAATTCGCAGTGATAAATTCTATGATTCATGCCATTGTGCATTTTAAGTAATTGGAGGTTGATCTGAACTTTTTAGCCATGAGTTGAACTTTTAAGCCAACTTGTTTCATTTACTTTTCTTCTTTATTCTTTTGCTAGTTTGACTTAGTAAGCTAAGCCATTATGTATGATAACATCAACATGAAGAATTGCTGCATAATTTCTGAAGTACCTAAAGGACTTAAATCGCTTCCGGTTCAGTCATTCCGTCCCTAAATGTGTATATTACGAAAATACGTCCAACTTTCACAATCAAAATTTTCATATGTAATTGCCAAAAAAGTTCTTTCAAAAATCAATCACATAGTTCATGGTTAGAACTATATGATGTAATTTTTAGATTTTTCATTTCGATAAATTTAAATATAAAAATTTTGATGATCAAATTTGCATGTATTTTCGTAATTAACACTTATTTAGGAGCGAGATAATATTAATTAATGTAAACTAAATGACCCGTCTACATAAATAATATGTCCATTTTTTTTCCTACCAACAAGCTCGATGTGATAGCATTGTCCTCTATAATAATGATCAAGTCTTTCAACAACACGATTATTAATGTACTAGTAGAAGATATGGCAATTACGAGATGCTGTTGTCAATGCTCTTTAAAGAGGCAAAGCGTTAATTTATTATGAATGTGGAATTGAAATAATTCATGATGTTCAATACTTCTATTTTTACGTCCTTTTTTTTCAAGGTTAATTAATAAATTTAAATTCAATATTTATCCTAATTATAACTCCGATTTCAGGCTCCCATTTGTATCCATACACAAATCTACGGTGTATCGTGTCTGTGTTGTATCGTGATCAGATTAAACTAACACTCTATTTGTTTGCGTGCACTAATCAACTCAAAATAAGTTTCTTTTGAGGATAAATTGAATACAAATTTCGTCACAAATGTAATTTTATTCAAGAACATTTGTAACATGGTTTTTGGATTAGAACCAGATTTTCAAAAGTCTTTAATGCTTATATTCTAAGATGACAGAATAAATCATGAGAAAGTAGACGAGTAATCGTGAAATTTAGAATCTTTTACTTAAAAAAAGAAAAAATAGTAAAATATGTGTTGCATAAAGAAGGAAGAAAAGGAAGAAAAAAAATATGTTTAGTGTATTTTACTATCAGTGTTTAACGATTTAGTTACTATACTATCAATTTTAACAATTGAGATATTAATTAACGAAATTTGTCACAACTGAGAATTTATCGTTAAACAAAATGATAAAATGACACTCACGTTCTCTTTTCTATCACATGTCGAGTGCAATTTTGTTAACATCCGTAAAAAAATAGATCCCAAATGTGAGATATAGCGACTGCAATTTCATCGATTTTTTATGTTAGTCTCTTATTTAGACAAAAATTCGTAGTTTGATAGATCAATTGTTAAAATTGATAGTACTATATCTAAATTGTTAACTAATGATAATACGGTATATTAAGGGCTCGTTTGGTTGCAGTATTAGTAGTATTGGGACCATTAGTACATTGGAATTGTGACGGGATAACAAATGAAGGTGGGATTAATAGTACATACATGAAATATCAATGAATTATTTGTTTGATTTTGATTGGGGTTGTAATATTTTACAATTTTACATTTATATCTATAATAAATAAACTTAAAAAATGCATATACATATGATTTTAATATATATATATATATGCTACATTCTCTTTACTCCAAATACACTCATTTCTCAATACTACACCTCCATATTACTCCAAATACCCCAATTTCTCATAATTTATAATCACATGTTACTAACAGTCTCGTCTCCACTTATCGTATCAAACACGGTACTTGGTCCGACGGTTTTTCTTATCTCATCAACCATAATCACACTTCAATACAATCTCAAACAAACACGCATTAAACATTTTTTTTTCTCTTTTTCCCTTCTTCATGCAACAGATATTTTACTAAAGTAACATTTTCTTTTTTACAAATGTTTTTTCCATTTTTCCGGATATTGTTCCTTTCATTGATTTTGTCGGACGTTAAAGGTGATGGAAACCCTCAACTGCACCACTCAATGGAAGAAAATGCCTTAATAGACAATGAGACAAAACTGCCAATAGTTTTGACATTTTATGGTAAACTTAATAATACTTGTCAAACTACGTATAATTTTAATCGTTTTATAACTCGTATTAAAATTATCTAAATGGTTTTTTTTTTTAAATCTTATCATAAAATTTAACATTTGAACTCTCTGATCAACTTTTGAAAATTTTCATTATGACAATTTTGATACAAGTTTTTAACCAATCAAAATTGCACATAGTTTCGTAATAAACAATTAAATAGAAACGGATAGTAAGTAAAAAGTCTAGTTAAAGGAGCTCGTGTACATATGTTTTATGTCGTTCCCAGTTTTGACAAGCAGGGTAAGGTAAATGATTTGCGATCTTTTTTTCTGAGTGGTTTGTGTTTTGTATAATAAAATCCACGGGAATAAAAGTGCTCACAAAATTTTTGGCACTTAATCTTGTGTGACTTGTTTTAAAGCAGATGGTGAGATTTTTAACCCAACTTCTCCGTTATGTACTTTTCTCAAGTCATCAAGAGAAAAACTGGAATCATTTTTATTTATATGTAGAAAGTTTTCAATTTCCATGAGTTTCGCAGCACAACGTAGAAAGTTATTAATATAAATATGTTGATAGCAGTTTCGGGTGAATATGTATTTATATAATGTTAGGATTTGCTATTTAAAAATGACTAGCGACGCAGTTTGTTGTCCGTTGATATCAAATCCATATGTAATAATTTTACTCTGCTCGGTTTTATTAATATAAATCCAATTTATTAACTGATTTAAAAAAAAAAAAAAAAGTGCATTAATTTAGTGCTTTTGTCCTCATCGAAAACCATCAAAATACACACCATGTTATTTTAATTTATATATATGATCTATAATATCTACACACACAGCACCACTAATCCTATCTTTATTTTTATTATCCCCAAATCTAGAGAGAGAATGAAACGATCCGGACCCGAAATCCCCAACCCGATCAGTTCCATATCCAAAAAACCCAAACCCGACCCGACCCGATCCGACTCAATATCCTCTGTCTTATCCGACGATAACCTTTTATACGAAATCTTTAAATCAGTCGATGCGCGTACGCTTGCTCGTAACGCTTGCGTTAGCCGAGGATGGCGAGTAACGGCTCGCGACGAGCGTCTATGGGAAATGATCTGCACACGCCACTGGGCTAAGACGGGTCAACAGAAGCAGATGAGGCCGGTGGTGCTCGCTCTCGGCGGGTTCAGGAACCTACACTCTCTCTATCTAGTTCCCCTCACTAGAACACCCGCTCCCGTATCGGCTTCTTCCCCTTCTGCTACGTCGTCATCATCCTCCTCTGCCATGTGGCCGTGTCCGTCTGTGGCTCCAAGAGCAACAAAGACGAGGTGGGGGAAGGATGAGGTGCAGCTTTCTTTGTCGCTTCTGTCGATCCGATACTTTGAGAAGATGAATCGAGGGAAGGGGGTCTGAAAGTGTCAGTTTTTACAGTTTGGGAACCTTTCTGAAATGTTTGTATGTTTTGGGCTTTTTACCACTTGGTGTTGTATTTGTCTCTGTTAAGGGGGGGTCTGAAGTGTCATTTTATAGAGTTTGGGGACCTTTCTGAAAATCTGTATGCTTATTTTGTTCTCTCTCTGTTAAGGAATAAAGGGGTCTGAAATGTTAATTTTTAGAGTTTGGGGACCTTTATGAAAATCTATATGCTTTGGTTTACCACTATTGTCTACCTATTTTTATAAAGTTTGGGCCAAATTCATTTACTTTGGGTTTTCCACTATGTTCTCTCTGTGTTAAAGGGGGTCTCAAGTGTTATTTTATAGAGTTTGGGGACCTTTCTGTTGATGAACTTATATATTATCCACTGTTGTAGTATAATTTGGTATTGGCGTGGGTTGTGAAATTGTCATTTTTTAGAGTTTTGGGGATTCGTTTTGAAAGTTATTATGTGTGTTCATTATGTTGAATATGTAGATTACTATTTGCGTCATCTACGACTTTTTTGCTAATATATTTTTCATAACATCGTATTCTGTTTTTCGAAGTTATTAACGGAGCGTAGCATACTATTAACATACTGCACTTGCGGTATACCCGGTATACCGAAAGTATGGTATACGAAAGTTTGGTACGATAATAATATTGAAATTTAATGTATCATACATGTGCGGTATGGTAACAGTATCACGAAAATTCTCACGTGTTGTGACCATATTTGTCATTTCCCTTTTGTTCCTGGTATTTAATTATTTATACACCAATTATTGCTCATAGATCATATCTTAAATCATGAAATCCCCTGAAAAGGTTTTTTTTTTTTTTGAAATAAGGTTATGTTTGATATTAATAGTTCTGCACTTTTAACAGATAAATTTCGCATTCAGTTGCAAGGTTAAGCTCAACCAATTTAGAATAGTTTTTATTTTGGTAATCACCACTTTAAAATACTTATTTTTCTTATGAGGTTCAATTTTTTTAGTTGATAGAAGTAAAATGTTTTAGCTTTTGGTGAAGTTGATTGATCTGAAAGCTAACCAAACAGGCCCTTCGATCTAAAATAGGAGCATGAAGAATCTTTGTAGTACCAAGAACAAAAGTCTAGCCGGATATAGAGGTGTGACTTCTGTATTAATGTGTATTTGTCGTAGTTTTTTTTTTTTAAAGATTAAAATGGGGGTAAAAGTCCCAAATGTCAGTCGAACTACATGAGTAAAAATAAAGAAAACGAGAATCGGAGTCTAGTCGTCAACGAGCTTGAAATTTTGCAAAGTTATTCATATGATTAACCACAAAAGCTCTATTAACCGGCAACTCCCGGACTCGACCTTTTGTTCTCGCACAACCGCAACACCATGTTCAATCTTCTCCACGCTTAAATCCGTAAAATTGGACAATCACAACCCGTCGGGCACAAAGATAGCCAAAAGGGTCAAACCAACCATGTTGATAAGAAAATTTCATACATACTTCCATTGGTGCGACAAATCGATGTTTCGGTTGGATAAACTCGTAGAGCTCCGTATAGAGCCATTACGCACCAAAACCCGATCTAGCGGATCTAACATTACACTACAAAAAAATACTCAAATAACGACAGGATTAATGACGATATTTTTTGTTACGAGATTATTAGCGACGGTTTTTGTGACGATTTTGTGATAGTTTAGTCAGTTTACGACAGATTTGTGACAGCTTTTTAAATTAGCGACAGGCTTGTGACAGCTTTTGACTCTTACCAAATCAAACATTATTTTGTAGTGTTCGTAACCCCACACCATCAAATCGGAAAAGAAGTCTGGCTATCGGTATTTGTCATAGTTAATCAGACAGTAGCATACAGAGTTACAGACAAACAATATACACTGATCAACACATGGATATTATTTTTTTCCCTAGTACTGTAATTTGACAACACTACTAAGCAATATATTAATAATTGTGGAGAGATAATGCTTTTATTGACCAAGTAAATATTGTTATTTTAATTTGTTGCTTTAGCTGGAGCGACATCTTGTTCATGACTAATAAAAATGTGACAGTTTAGTCTCTCCAAGTAAAAACACATACGTAGTTTCTAGTTTTTATAGTTGAATATAATTTATCCAACCCAACAAAAAAATCAAATATGAAGATGAAAATATACATATATATATTGAACCTTGAATAAATCTGGATTGAGTTTTTATTATATTAAATGTTTATATTTGAATTTATTAAATTATACATTGTATTTTATATATATTTGAAAAGATAAATATGTATTTTATTTGCATATGAAGTGTGTGCGTTATGTGCAAATTGTGTCTGGCATTAAATGTTAGGAAAAAAAAAACAGTAACAAATATTTTTAAATGTTAGAGTTCCTTCGGATGTTATTAAAAAAAAATTAAATTAAATATTAGGGGAATAATCATGTCTTCCCTTTTTAATTTTTTTTAATTAATAAAATAATAGTATTAATTATTTGCCCATAAAGGTACACATAAGACAAAATTATTGAAAGAATTGGGTGCCACTATGAGTGCAATAGTCCATAATCCATACAAACAAAGAGACAAAGCCATTAATGTAATTTGGCAGTACATGTGATTACTTGGCTTTTTCACCAGCTTTTAACTTTTAGTATTGCGTTAATCGTTTCACCTCACATGGTTTTTCAATTCCTTTCCGTACTCATGTTTTTATGTCTCTTCTTTTTTTTATTTTAGCAAATAGTATTATGGTGTACATTTGTACTAATATATTCTTCAAAATTGCACTAAATATATTCTTCAAAACTTGTCTCTTGCTACGATTTTTGTTGACATCCAGCGAGCGACTAGTTGGCCTGTTCAATACGGAGACTCTTGCTTGCTCGCTAAAAACCGTGTCGACCGATGTTTTTTATACATAGGTCGATTTTTTCGATTGCATTTCTGCTAAATTTGGGTAACTATCTTCTTAAACTTTGTTTACATGGTTCGAAGAGAAATCAATGATAGAAAACGTGTGGATAAGATTTATAACATTCCCACTACTGCTCATCAACGTAATTTTATGATCAAAATTAAACTCATGCAAGTATGCCACTTTCTTTCTTATAACCGTGATTATAAAGTGTTGAGCCATCTTTTCATCCACCGCGACTATTCAAAGATTGTTGGAAAAATGTAGGAAAACATGTATTTTATACATGGTTGTTTCAAGTGGTCAGGGACCATCTTTGAGTCAATTTTCAATGCGACTGCTCAGTTTTTCTGAGGCCATACTCAATGCGGTTGAGTAGCTCGTGCGACTAGCTTCGCAACGGTATATCGCATGACCTATTCGGAGGAAGGGTGTGAATGATAATTGGACTCGAAGGTTGGTACTCGAAAGAGGCAATAAAGCCAATGCTGGAAAATGAGAAAAGAAATGGAATTTAACCCATGAGGGTTATCCCACATTGGAAAATCATGAGTGATTTTTACAATATATATACTAAGGTATCCCATGTGGATATAAAGTAGTGTGTCCACATACACATGTGTGTATTGTGTACGGGCGGGCTTGCTCGACGGGCGAAAGTGCGCCTGTTCCTGTTCGGGTAAAGTGTTCCTGTTCGGGTAAAAGCTTCCAGCAAAGCTGTAACTGTTGTAATAAATATGAATTCATTGCAAAGTTAATACTGCAGTTTCGAATTTCGAAAACTGACAATAGTAAAGTGTCTTTAATGGCTGAGATACTCAGCAAGCCTATAAATAGGCAGACCCCCCACATGTCAAAAACACAACATTCTGAAATAAAATACAGAAGCATATATCATCTCTCAAAAATCAGCATTACATTTTAGAACCAGAGAGAACCACCCACCAACAGCTCGACCTTGACTCGTCGCCAGTTTCCGGCGAGTCATCCGAGACGTTGTACCTTGGGATCGAAGCGCCAACGCAACCAGAAACCTAAGGTGGTTGGGCGAATATCGGTTAAGGGCATACTGTTAACAGTAGCCTCGTCTTGTTTATTTTAATTCTGTCCAGTTTTTCAATTCTGTCCAGTTTTTTAATTCTATCCAGTTTTTTTTTCAATTCTGTCCAGTTTTCAATTCTGTCCAGTTTCAATTCTGTCCAGTTTTTACTATTCTGTAATTAGTTTAAAGTTCTGTTTTATGCTGTAATTACTATTCTGTAATTTAATTCTGTAATAGAATAGTTTCAATTCAGTCCTGTACTTTCAATTCAAAACAGAACAGTCCGGCTGTTAAGTTTATACTTTCCAGTCCGGCAGTTTCTATTAATTACAAATCAGTACATCAGATTATTAATTAATAATAATCTGATAACGTTTGTTTTATTTACGTTTCAGTACCTACATGTTGTAATCAGTTTATTGTATTCCATTTGGAAATTAATAAAGATTACACCGGTTTTAATTAATTCTTGTTTAGTCTTTTATTTATTGTTAATTGTTATTTCGTACACGGAAACCAATAAAGATTGTGCCGGCGTGTACAGAAGGGAAATCAGGGTTTCTTTGACTTTGTTTATACTTGTTCGCTTTGCTAGTTCGAGGAATCATGAAAGCAATAAATCAAGCCCGGCACAGTACTCAAATAAGTGCATTCTTTGTCTGCGCTAACAGAAGATAACTTTGATACTGCGAAAGAAAGCTACAAAAAGAGTATCAGAAGTATGCGGAAATTTAGCGTGGGTTCATTTGTTGAGGACTAGGACGGAACGGAAAACAGAAACCTTTTATTTCAGGCACTTTACAGTTCACTTCTCTTTTACGACATGTACCACTTATATTTTCACAAACACTGATTAAGAAGAAGAACATATTTTCACAAACACCACTCCTATCAACTTATACTAACAGCCAGAATATAACTGTTTTTTACCAATACATATTTTTATTATACACTATTTACTCCATCCATCTTCGATATTACTACTAGCTAAGCAATCATTCTTTGAATTGTATAAGCATTTCCATCACTTGTCTCATAGTAGGTCTAGCATCTTTATCTTCCTCAACACATTGTAGAGCCACTTTTACCAATGTTTCTATTTTTGCCACATCACAATTATCCTTAATCATAGGGTCTATAATTTTTTCAATGTTACACTTTTTCATCGTTTCTTTTACCCAATTAACAAGTCCTCCCTCATCCATCGGACCCTTCCCTGTCACGATTTCCAAGACCACAACCCCGTAGCTATAAACGTCAACTTTCGAAGTTATACCAAGGTCGAAAATCCACTCCGGAGCCATATAGCCACGTGTCCCTCTTATGGTTGAAAAATTCGAGTCCCCACCCATCCTATTGAACAACTTTGATAGCCCAAAATCCGCAACTTTTGGTTGAAAATTTGCATCCAAAAGAACATTTTGAGGCTTTACATCGCAATGTAGGACCCACTCTAAACACTCTTCGTGTAAATAAGCGAGCCCTCTAGCAGTGCCAACCGCTATATCGAATCTCTTTTCAGAATCGAGCGAGGTTGAGGTTAGATTTTTTTCCAAGGACCCACGTTCCATATATTCATAGACTAAAATCCGATGTTTTCCCTCAACACAATATCCCCACATTTCTATTAAATTCATGTGATTAAGTTTGCCTATTGTGCTAACCTCGGCTAAAAAATCAGCATCACCGTGGTTAACTCCGTCGAGTCGCTTTATAGCTGCGATTCTATTATCGGGCAATATCCCTTTATACACAACGCCTGCACCTCCTCTTCCAATCTCTTCGCTGAAATTTTTCGTTGCTTTTTTCATCTCGTCGTAGGTGAATCTCCTAAACCCGATACCAATTTCCATATATACTTGTGTTTCAGGATCGACAACTCTTCGGGTTCGATAAAGAAAGGTAAAAACGATGCAGACTAAGAACAACTCAATCCCCCCTATCGATACTCCAAACCACACCATAAATTGCAACGTCCCATTTTCCTTTTGTTTTTTATAATGTCTCTCAAGCATTACGCTATCCGTGCGAGAACAATCTAAACTAAATACCTTGTCCGGTGTCTTATCAACTAGCGATTTAGGCAACTTTATATACGTGGGTAGGCCATTTGTCGGTGAGCGGTACCCATTGAACAATAGCCCTTTAATGTAACAATCATAGAACCAATTTCCATTATCGCTAACAAAATTCATTTGAAACCCCCAGCAATCACATCTCTCGAGACACAATTTTTCACACATTGACGGTGTATAATTTTTGAAATACCCAAGATCGTACCCGAAGAAATTGACACCGGGGATCTCTAGAATACCCATTGTTCCATTAGCTTTGCAATTGAAACTAAAATCTTTTTCACATCCAAATGCCCAATCCATAGTATTCCTAATCTTGTATCCCGGTAAACAAGTGCATTTCCTAGCGTTCCTCTCACCAGGAGCATAATTGCAAAGAGCATTAGGACCACAAATCCCGTGTATCGTGCACGGTTGGTTAAAAGCTTGCCATGTTACCACCCATCTCCTTTCCGTCGCGTTCTCGTCCAAACTATGCATTCTTAAATTACCATCCGTATCCATTGTCAATCTTCTCAATCTCCTTGAGCCATAATCCAAAGGGAAAAAGTTGAAATTATCGGTTGACTTAAAATGGCCTGAGGAATTAAAAACTGCGGTACGACTATTGTTATTATTTAGCCTACCACTTTCATAGCTAGTTAGCCATGAAGCTGGCCAATAGATACTTGACACCTCAATCCCATCGAAGAGGAGTCGTAAAACATTATCATCATCATAAAACAACTTATAAAATCCGGAAGAGTAATTTGTCGAGCTACGGGACGAAATTAAGATCGTTTGTCTCGTCAGAGGCTGATTAGCAAGAAGTGTATCGGTAGGGGAACCGAAGCTCTGCCAGAGCTTCGATTTCGAATTGGTATTGAAAAGAACGAGATTGCCACTGTCCTGAAGAGACAGCTCCACAGACGAGTCTGAGTTACTCAGACTCATTTGTGTGGCCCATACAACAGACTGGTCAGCATCAGTTAAGACGAGGTTCCCGTCATTTTGAAAATACAGTTTGGAGTGTTTTCCGTTAACAGGCTTGTCGCGGTTCGCCATCCATACAACGGTGAGGCTTCCATCTTGCATTTTTTCGGTGAGCCATATTGCGAAACAAAACGAGTTGTTTCCAACGGAGTAAAAGCCAGCGGAAAATGTGCCCCCTGGCGAAATTAAATAGTCATGTGAGTTCTTTTCGACCGAAAGATAGGAGCCTTCGGAAAGTATGGATAGAGAAGAGGAACATGAGGGAAGTAGTGTGAGGAGCAAAATAAGAGACATGAAGATTTGCATACCCATGGGAGAGCTTTGTTTGAGTATGAACTACTTAATGAGGAAATATAAGGTAGCGTTTTTATACGGTCTAGGTTTTCTTAATCCAGCCTTACGTACGAAGACCGCTACCAAAATATAAACCGAGTATTAGTAAGTCTTCTTCTTCTGGTCATCATTTTATATATATATATATATATATATTATCATGATTAGGATTATACACATTTAGACCCCGTATTTGTAATACTTCTTTTACCAGCTTTACAACATGGAAATAAGTTTGGTTTCCCAAGTTTATGTTTTATCTAAACTCTAAATTTGCATGCTATGAAAAGTTTACATAATGAAAAGAAAAAGCTTATGATACCCTAATAACCCCACTACCCTACTATTGTTCTGGTCAGTGAATTGAAAATAAAATGGAATCGAGAGGTCATTCTAGTAAAATGTGACTTCAATAACATTTTATTTTATTAATCCAAGTACTGTTTAGCAATTAGCAAAGGTAGAAGTCTATGTCAATTTTCTCAGTCCCTTTATTAAGAAATTGTTATAATGCAAATTTGTTTTATCATGAAATATAGATGTGAACTTTCCGACAATCCGCTCCAATGGAGGCTCTTATTCAGACTCCCACTCTCCAATTAGTATCGTATTCTCTATTTGTATCGTATCTTGTAAAAGTATCAAATCCAATTTGAGAAAATATCATTCTCTTGGTTTACACTACTAATTTAGCTTTTTAAACTGTGTATTTTGATTGTCTAACACTAGTACAGCATCTGATATTTGATATATATGGAGAAAAGGCAACGTTAATGAAACCGTTAACATATAATATGAAGGATGAAGTGGCGAAAATACGTTTGAAAAAGGAAATAGAGGAAACAATCAAAGTCATAATCATTGCTTTAATCATCGAGTGACTTTCGTTGTTGTTTATCTTGATCTTTTATTTGCAGCCATATGATACATTATAGAAAATTAAATAATAGTTGGCTTACGGCCAACAATCTATGAGCAAAGTGGTTGATACAAGCGGTTCGTCAACAATTTTTTTTTTTGTATACGATTCTTAAATCGTTGCCTATGGTTTTTCTAATCATTCTTCTTTCCAGTAACAAAATATCGTTATTATTTTATATTGCAAGCATGTTCCGGCGAGGCTTTAAAATTGGACAAAGTTTGCAAATGTATAAAATGGCAAGATCAAGATTTAGACGAGTATAAGAGATGAACCTCATTTCCAAATCAAGTTTGATTTTATGTAGTTACTTCCTTCATACCAAATTGTTCATACTATAAGAAAATACATGTAATTTTTATTGATAAATAACTCATATCTGAACTTGTCGGAATCGAATTTTTCAAAATTTAATCTGATAGTTCAAATGTTAAACTATTTTAAGAAATTTTAAAAATTTATATTTCAACAATTTAAGCAAAAGATATTTACCGGTCAAAATTACACGTAGATAAATAGTGTCTCAATATTTTGGGACAAAATGAGTAATACTCCCTCCGTTCCCATTTAATTGTCCATTACGAAACTACGTGCAATTTTGACCGGCTAAGAACTTGTATCAAAATTGTCGGAATAAATTTTTTTTAAAAGTTGATTATATAGTTCAAATGTTAAATTTTATGATTAGATTTTAAAAAAAAATAATTTCGATAATTTTGATACAAGTTATAAGCCGGTCAAAATTACACGTAGTTTCGTAATGGATAATTAAATAGGAACGAGAGAGTATTGTATTTGTGCGGGCCTCATAGTGCTGACTTCACTAGAATTCTTATGGATTTTTAAATTATTTATCTTCAATGCTGAAATGTACGTTCTACCTTCAAAAATAAAATAAAAATATATATATTTATATATAATTCGCCTGCAGTGTTATTCCAGTTGAAATGTCGTTTATATATAAGTCAACTTGGTGTCCTTGTCTTGATAGCGGGCAAAATGTAGATAAAATAACTAGTAAATCACTGGTAGCAATTGGATGATAATGTTTGCGTACGTATATCTAGTTTAAAAAAAAAAAAAACTAGTAATTAAATCAGTGCTTTTCCAAATAAAACAATTAACTAAAATCACTGTATGACGATAAAAATCACCCAATTATGTATTCGGTTCTGATATTTTTCTTATTTTTTTTAGAACCGGCCATTATTATAAAAGAAAACAGAATTGTATATGATTGGGTCATGCCCCATGCTGGCAGATAACAATTAATAAATCCGATAAGCAAAACTGAATAGTTACATACAACTTGTGCAAACTTTGCTACTGGTTTAAACACACATTTAAAAGGAAAAGATGACCAATGATTCCGGTTAAAATCTAGATCCTACAAGCCAAGTAATGAGCCCAAAAACATACACTGTTCTCCTTGTGACGCCTATCTTTATAACACCGATAGAATATCTCTTTTGTTTCAAGTGTTTTGGTTGGTAAATTTGCAAATAAAAATATTTTCGTAAGATCAAAGGAAGCCAGGTACTATATATGTGTGTATGTATATGCATGTGTCAAGTGTGTAAAATTAAAATAAAGCTTCTTTTTTTTTCATAATAAAGCTTAATGTTTGATTTAATTTTTTCAGTTACACTACGAGGAACCGGTGATTTGGATTTTGGAGACAATCTTTTTAGAGACGAACCAAAATTTGTCACTAAATGGTAAAATTAGGGGCAAATAAAAAATTTACTTTTTACGGACCATGTATTTTAAAAACAATTCGCATAATAAAAGATAACATACCAACATAAGGAAATGAGACAATTTCAATTTGTCTACAAATCCATTTTGACACAAAATTTAGTTTTTCTCTTATGTTGGTATAAGAATGTATTTGGCAACACATTCTTTTTATATAAATTTTGGTCCATAATATTAGGTTTGGAAGAAAAAAATGTTTTTGTCTCTAGAAAAAACTAAATTTTACGTGTCTAAATTAGTTATCTCTAAACTCTTATTTTCATGTAGTGTCATTACTTTGTTATGTGGCCTTATAAGTATTTGGATTGATATATAAAATCCGAAAATTGCCCACAAATTTATACTAGACTTAAGGCGCTAGGTGAGTTTTGAGAGTTCCATCTAAAAAAACCATAGATAATTGGCGAGTCATGGAGTGATATTTCTAAATAAAATTAAAAGAGTTATATTTATGAGCATTCTTCGGATGTAACTATGTATGCCCGTATTTTGCCAGGTTTCATAATAGAAACAAGAACGAAGATAGAAGAAAACTAGCAATTATTGAGTAGCTATTTAGAGAGAAAATAGAAGACTTGGAAAGAAACGAAACTTACTACTACTAATTAAAAGCTAATTTTCGTTTATTGATACTCTAAAACTTACGTATAAGACTGTTTATATAGCCATGACAATCCCATGGACTAACCCACTAGACAATTTTAGTTTTTTTCGATTATTTGTTTGAATTATTAAGTTAAAAAAATAATAAAAAGTTACGAAAATAATAATATTTTTTCACTTGTAATGCGAGTTACACTTAAAAATCTTATGAGAGTAGTGATATATGAACAAAAATCTTATTGAAATGTGATCTCCCACTCATGAACCCAATAACTAATTGAGTAAAAAACCAACTAAAATCTAACATAAAAAATAACAGCAATAGATACAAATTAAATAGCAATAAATAAACGGGGTCTCATCATACAACATTTGTTGATATATCTATCGAACTAATTAAAATTTAGGACGCCTACTAGTTTCCTAACATATCTTAGAGAAGTAATACAATACGTTGATGAGGTTTTTGCTTCTTTTGCTAAGATGGCATTTCTTCAAGTTATTGATGTTGCATTTGTTAGGAAATGCCATACTTCACAAATGTGTTAAATAAAATGTCTTTTTGAATGACGATCTTAAAGAAGAAGCTTATATGGTTCTTCAACATGGTGTTTCTCTTAATTCAGAACATATATTTCTATTAACCGAAACACGTCCCTCGTGCAAGGTTTGAGAAATTTCTAATATGGTTGTTTTCTTGGTTTACTTCTAGTCGACGTGGTTATAATTTAAGTTTAAATGATCGATGTTTGGTAGTCATATATCACGTTTCTTATATCATTATGATATGATCATCACGGGTGTTGATGCTAATGGTATTGCGAGGTGAAAAGTATCTTGTGATATCGTCGTTTTTTATATGAAAGATTAGGGTCATTTGTGTATTTCTTGGTTTTGTTTTTTTTAAGCAAACAGACCCAAATTTAATTCAAAAAACACAAACATGTTCGCGCTATGGAACAAGCCTTCATAACTAACATAAGAATAAAACCGAAAAAGCACAGCAACAACTGCCGATACAATATCAAACTAAAAAACGTACAAGGATAATATCCTTAACTCATCACAGATATATAAAATTATCAAGCAAAAACCTTACATCAAGATCCATCTTCAGCTTTGTTATCATTTTGGTTTTTAGCTTGTGCCCCCTAGTAACCATAACATGTTTTTGAGTTCTTTTAAATCAAAAATCCGATAGATTCTCGTATCCATCCGATGAAAAATACTAATTTTCAACAAAACAGCAAGTGTCTAGGTTATAATCCGCCATCAAATCCTCTAAAGTATTGTTATATGACACATAACCTTGACTAGTAGAATGAACCTTAGAGACGAAAACCTTTGTGACCTCTACGACAACCTCAGCGTATTTCTTGGTTGTTTTCTCTCTCAGGTGTCGCATTCTCTCTCAACCTAGCCATAATGTGGATATTTTTGAAAGAGCGAGCTCGTCTTATTGATACTCGTACATATAGTTTCCCTCTCGAGTTGAGTGCCCATTATACTCGTACATATGTTACACCTCTAGGTGATCTTATTTTGAATTGTTTCATTGATAGTTGGATATATATCTAACTATTAATTACTCAGCGTAATATTGCAAATTGTTTCTGTCCCTAGTTTTGTTTATTCGGCATCTATATAGTTCGCATTCTCAATTTTCTCTTCGTGAATCCTTATACTAAATTTTGTTGTATTTAAATATTTATGTATATCATACTATTAATATAAGTCAAATCAAGATAAATGAAACTGCCAAATTTTGTTAATTTTTTCCAAAAATACTTATATTCCAATTTACTAATTACTCATATAGCATAATGCAATTCAAATACATAGATAAATAAACAAATATGCTACTTCTCACGCATAATTCTATTACTCATTATATACGATTATTAATTTACTATATTCATTCCATCATTTTTTTAATTTTTTTGAAAATTTTAAATTCATTTGTCCGGAATCATATTTATATACGTATCGCACACGCAACGTTTGAGCTACGATTACTAGTACATAAATATGTTAACATATATGTATATACATAAATATGTTAAATGTATGATATATGTATATATTTATTATTTTAGTTACCAAGCAAATTTTAGTTTTTTGACTTTGGTGTATATAATACCTAGTTCTCCATTCATATAATTTAGAAACACCCATGATTCTATCACTTATCGCCATGTGTTGGCTATAATTATCAAAATTTGTACAACGATTAGAACACTAAAGTGTCCAGTTTTTTTTGTTACTATTTGTATGAACAAGTTACCCAAAGTTGAAAATAATCGGGAAAACAGGTTCGTATGAAAGTTAAGTTCCAAGTGGGAGTGGACCAAGTCACCATTCGAATAACCGGAATCCTCTTGCAGTCCATTCTACGTTAAATGTAACTTGTACCGAGGCATTTATATGATTCTAATACAAGGTATACCATTACAACGTCCTAATCGGGAACGGTATGGTGACATAATTTTGTTTTACTGACAGATTGGTTATTTAGTTACATATTTATAACAGATTTGACCGTTTCTAATTGATTTTTTGTTTAGTGTACCCTGCACAAGTAATCGACAGTCCTACTTATCAAGATGTTAAATTTATGAATGTCGGCCAATTCGTGACCTTCAGCCATTTATTGACCTTATATTCTGCTTGTCAGTCACTAGTGGGTTCTTGCCAATTTAAATACCATGACCTAGGCCAAAGTGCAAGTTTTTGGTAGTTAGGTCAATGTCATTCAGTTTTAAGTCCTTATATAAAACCAAAAATTATCAAAGTCAAGCGAACACATTGGTTTTTTTTTATCTCGATAGTGGGCCATAAATCTAGAAACAATTTTCTGACAAATATAATAAAATTTAAACACATTTATGCAAGTTGGTGTATTTGTCGAATTATACATGTCTTTCTTGTATCTTGACACACTCTCCCTCTAAAAGAAATCACTGCTATCAAATTTTATACTTGCAAGTAAACATCTTCTACAAGTTATATTTTTTGCGATAAACATGGCCTGTTGATTACCAAAAAAAAACTTCTACAAATTATTTTTCATTAGGAAAGTCTCATTTATTTTTCTTGAAAGGAGATTGTTATATCAAGAAAGTTGAAAGAAATTGCTGCATATTTTTCTTTTTTTTTAATCAATATCGGTATGTTCATTATTATTATAAATAATATACGCAAGTAATACAAAATTCACCGCATTTATAACAGGCTCTAAGGGCTAAAGAAAAAATATAATAAATAGCACACAATGTCTCATGTAACTAAAGTTAATCTAAACCATTCCACAACAGACAAGTTAAAAAGAATACAACAAGACATAAATATAAAAGATACTCATATCAAATAGCTAAATGAAAAGTGAAATATTGTCGTGCAAATCAATCTGACAGGCGTATCATAAGCTGATTAACCGATAGTCGTAGAAAAGAGGACAAAACGATTAAACAGGAGTACACAAAAGTGTTACGATGCTCTAGTCAACATAGCTCAATATAACACCATCTTGAGTTGTGTTAAATACTCGAATTTATTTCTTCAAACCGGACGGGTAAAAGGGTTCTATCGAGTTTTAGAATAATTCTGAAGTGAACCTAAACAAAATTATTTGGATTATCAATGAAAAAAAAAAAATTAAAAAGAAGAAGATAACTTCATTAGTGAACGGCTCAAAGAGAAAAATAACTATTAATTTCTCGCCACCATAATTCAAGCTATATTTCTGGATGAGTTGATCTAGTCCACACAATACTCAATCTTCTTCTTAAAAAATTATTTCCTCAAAATGTTTTTCTTTATCGAAAAGTATATTTTGAAAGTTATTAATTATATAGTTTTTATATGATGGCAGAAAGGGTTTACTTTGAATAAGAACAGAAAGGTGAGTTGCACTTTGGGGATCAGTTCAACACGTACGTTGAACATCTCTAATTAATTAAGATCACCATATGACTTTTGCTACTTGCATTTAATTTAAATATGAAGTGGTCATGCCATTACAATTATTATTATTCTCTTTGGAATGATTAGTAAGGGAAAATTAATGATTGATACCTAGTTTCGGACTTACTATCAAAAAACTCGTAGTTCTCTATCTCGATTAATGTTAGAACATATCCATTTTTTATGTACAAAATGGCCATTTCTTTAAACATATCACTCTGAAATCTATCACCATTAAATATTTACTTTGTTTCATTCTTTTCTTAAATATCTACAATTTCGAACTTCACTTAACAACTCATAGTTTTTCTTCATTCAATTATACTTACAATGAATAGAGAAGATCAAGTAAAAATTGCAGTAGTCTCAAATTGGTTAGAAAGCAGTAGTTAGATGTCAACTTTTAAGTTTAAAATGGTGTGTGTATTTTATTTGTTGTTTTTTTGAAACATCATTCATGTCCATGCAATGTCCTAAAAGGCGCAAGACGGAATTTAGGCGGAACATGGTCGTCTAGCCCTTAATGACGCATAATCACCGCCTAATACGTCTAAGTTCATCTAATTTCTGCCTAGACGCGCCTTTCCGAACAATGTGTCCATGTAATGGCTAGTTTCTATTTTCTCTCGGTTCCCAAAGTTTGAGGAATTACAATTAAGAAAATGACTCTTTTTTTTTTTTTTTTAATTCCCCACCTTTTAAAAAATTACAAATTAAACCCTTTAATGACTAGTTTATTTTTTTAGGCTTCTAAACTTTTAATAGTTATAATTTGACCTAGACTCTTCCCCGTATAAACTCACTCCCATTTATATAACAAATGCACAAAAAAGTGTGGGTGTATCGAGATCAATCAATTTTAAAACATTAATGAAAATTTCGAAAGGCCTCCTTCTCGAATAAAATAGGAAGGCCAAATTGTATGAAGCCTCCAAAGCCACCTTACAAACCGTAAGTCAACTCCGAGTCAAATGATGGAATGACTCGATAGTTACAAGGTTGAACAAGATGCTAAGAAGGAAGCCTCACTAAGTCGATTGCCCATGACGGCGGAGGCCATCGACAAGAATTAACGCATCCAATTGTTCTATGTGGAACATAAGATAGTGAAAATAGATCCCACTAATCCGAACCTCACAGTACATGGGAGAGCATAGATCATAAAGAAACAACGAGAAATTGGGCAAAGATAATGAACTACAAATTTTTGTTTCTATTATTTAATTGATGTATTTTTATTTCTAGTAATGCTTTTTTAATTGACACAGTCTTATTTGTAGTAATGAATAAACTTTTAATTCAAATAAATATTTTATTAAGTCTATACATGTTTAATTGATATTTAGTTATCGTTTTATATTGAACAAAATTTCCACTTCTGAAAGCTTACACATGTTCTTTTTTTATGATTAATGGCACTTCAATACTACTTTATCACCAACTTAATTCTAGTTTAATTTTGAAGGGTAACACTATCGTAAACCCGGTGCAGTATAATTTAGGGTGTGTTATCTACTAAAAATACAATACATATTAATAAACTCATAAATAAATAGCTTAAAATTAATTTAAAATTAAAATTAAAAAATTTATTAGTTAGCACACCGTTAATTATAATGCACCGGGTTCATATTAGTATTGTTTCTTAATTTTGAATAAGCGCGCTTTCAAAGAAAATTAATTCATAGATTATGAATTTAATAATGTTTGACAATATCACGTAATACCCTTTCAAAGTCTACGAAAGAATTATTGAGGTCAGCCTAATAACGAACCGTTCTCAGCACACTATACAACTCATATTCAGTATAAATAGGTAAGTTCATTACCCTAACAATCATATCAAAAAACAAAAATGATTGCTTACATCTACTTTTTCCTAGCTCATCTTACCATTTTAAGTTATGCCCAAAACAAAGACATCTACATTTTGGCTGGCCAAAGCAACATGGCTGGCCGAGGAGGTGTTGATAACGGAACTTGGGACGGTGTCGTCCAAATAGATTCCCAATCTAGCTCCTCAATTTTTCGCCTAAATGCTCAGCTAAAATGGGTGCAAGGGCAGGAACCGCTCCACAAGGATATTGACGTGAAAAATACATGTGGGGTAGGGCCAGGTATGGCATTTGCCAATGCGGTTTTGGCCAAGGGTGAGAATAAGGCGGTGGTGGGGTTAGTCCCTTGTGCCGTTGGTGGAACAAACATTACCGTGTGGGGTCGTGGGACTAGCCTTTATAACCAGTTGTTGAGGAGAACAAGGTCGGCTGTGCAGGGTGGCGGTGTTATTAGGGCAATGTTGTGGTATCAGGGCGAGAGCGACACTGGGAATCAAGATGATGCCAACCAATACAAGACAAAGTTGGTGAAATTTTTCACAGACGTGCGTGCGGATCTAAAAGCGCCCACACTTCCAATTATTCAGGTATTTTTTATAATTTTTTTGTGATTTTTTTTATTTTTTTGTGATTTTTTGTGATTTTTTGCATTTTATATAATTTTATGTGTTTTTATTTTTATTTTTTATGAAATATGTGTATGACGTTTTGGTAAATAAAATAAATAATTAAAAAGCGGTACCTATAGAGAATATGAACTTATTTCTAACTTGCATAAAGTTGCACAAAAGTGCAAAGTAACTCAATCCAACCCGACCCAAATAATCTTGCACTTTTATTCAACCCGTACCGAGTCGGATCGGGTCGGGCCAAAATCCGGAATTCTGCCATCCCTAACTTATCGATTATTTAGTTGTACAAGAGTAATTGTATGTTTGTTTTTGCAACAAGTCCATTTATGAAAAAACATGGAATTGTTTCTATAGAAAACAAATAACGTCAATGACAATTAGCTATTGCATCGTTAATTGCATGGAATAATGGAACTTTTTCAGTATTCTTTAAAAAAAAAAAAAAATTGGCCACTCCCCCATAAATAAACTGTTAATTTTATATTAGTGAAGCATTTGTCCATGTATCGGATAGTAAACTGATGGGACTTTTCGTTATTTACTTGACAGAGATTATTTTGATTTTTTAACCTTCAAGACAATGGACTCATTTTTATTCTTCCATTTTTTATTTATAAATTAGATCTAAGTATTTCACTCTAGTATGTAAAATTTGAATCCCATGATCTCTCAAAGGTGAAAGTGTATAACTGACCATTATACTGGCCCTTATTATATCTAAAATATTTATTACTTTTCCATCAACTTGACTTCAGATTGTACTGATCAACTGCATGCATTCTTTATATATATATAATGGTGACCAACGACTTGAATCCTAAATAATAATTTAGGAGAACAAGTTAAAAGTAGAATTGTTGATGAAATGTGTTTTTAACTTATTCTTACTCTCTAACTTTTTCTTGAACAAAGTATTTACAAAGTGCTACACCATGATAATAATTAATAATTAATTATAAATTTTAATATCGAAGCTAAGCTAACACAAAATTTGTGTAAACGTGTATGTATGTATATATAGGTGGCATTAGCATCCGGAGGACCATATATCGAGACAGTGAGACAAGCTCAGCTGGGAACTACACTATCGAATGTGAAGTGCGTTGATGCGAAAGGGCTACAACTTGAAGCCGACCAAATTCATCTCACCACGGCATCGGAGGTTAAAGTCGCCCAGATGATGGCAAATGCTTTTCTCCAACTCAATTCCAATAAACAAAGTCGGAAGCTTTTGTTGTAAAATATAAGCTTGTTTTATTTTTATTAATATTATCTGTCTTTTAATTTGGGTTACTCACTTGAAGCAAGGGAAGTAGCCCAACAAGGGTGAGTAATTTCTAAGAAAATAATTATGCTTCTAAGTAAAATATGTTAACAAGTGTAATATGTACGAAATGCTAATGCATTAAATTTTAATTACTTCTATTATTCTATATGGTTTTGCTCAGCAAGGATAAACGTGATATTGTGTTATGTCTTATTTGATGTTATGCTTATGGATAACGAGATGTTTAATTGTGTTTGAAGAGTAGTATAGATACCTTATACATCTTAGTAAAAATGTCCATAAAAGAATAGTTTGTTACAGTTTAAAGTCCATAATAAGAGCTTGTTTAGCTCAGATTTTAAGTAAATAAGTTGAGTTTAAGACATAATTCGGGTTTCTTCAAGTGTGTTAACTTTCCATGGATGACCCTTTTATAATCAATTTTTTTTTGTTTTTTGAAATAAAATAATCATTTAACTATCTATATATATAATCAGTAATCACCACTATGGTGCAGACTTTAATTTTCAGGCAATATCCTTACGTAATAGATGAAGTTTGTGTTAGAAATATACTAAAACAACATGCTTATTTTTTGATTTATATTTGATAATATTTTGAATTGATATATTTAATGAAAATAATATGAGCAATTGTTATTTATCATTATTGTTTAAATGACTAAATAAATGTCTATTATTATATTTAGTAGACGGTCTAATGTGTAAAGTACAACTTACACACGGACGATTAGACTGTCGGTTCTAATAGAATATAAATTATATGTTTACAATTTTAGATGGAAATGGATACACCTTCAGTAGAGTTGTAGTACGTGGTTTTAGTAGGTCTGTCTTGACTACAGAGAACGGACAAATTACAACTCCATTTACTAGTGCACTTTGTGTGTATTAAACATGACTGTTACAAAATAATTATTTAGTGACTGACTAGACAAAATAATTTATAACTCGTGATCATGGTTATTGTTTATGCTCTTAATTCCTATATTTATATTTAGACATGTATGTATGTGTTTATCATTTTGATTAATACATGTGAGATTCGTCACGAGTCAATAAACTTAATGAGTTGGATGACGACATTATTCGTATCAGTGTTTATTAGTAATAAAAGAAATTCATGTCTCATAAGTGATTGATGATACTCACTTGAGTAAACTTATAAGTTTTGTTCGTGTAAACCTTACAGGTGGATTTATAATCCGACACGACAAATAAGTTAATCGGACAGGCTTAACGATAATACGTTTATTAAATAAGAAATGAGTCGGTGATTTAATTTAATAAATGAATATATTATTAATCTTTACGTGTGGAGATAATACAATTGAAACGAATTAAATATTCGGATTATGGTAGAGATATCAGTTGTGATCTTTAGTGGAATAAATCACGATTTAAATTTATTGTGTATATCTCAGATTTTAAGAAGATATGATAGCACGAAATCTTTTTAATTAACTCTATCCTAATCGGCCTACAAGTCTCTAACTTATCCTACGTATAGCACGCCCCTTTTCTTGGCAGAATAAGTTTTTTTCATAAATATATTTCGAGATTGCCTGGAGAGAAAAAGAGCGCACCCTCTTTTAATGAGCTAGGTGCTAGTTCAAGAATAAGTTAGAAGAGTTGAAGCGAATCTGTTCCATCACAGCCGCCATCTGTTCTCTTCTGTTATTCGATATGATCTAAACATATACGCTAAAATATGATTTACATTGATAATATACGTATATAATAAACCTATAAATCTGAACACGTTAAAAAATACGTTGTGCAAAGTGATTTTGTATCACTTTGATACACCTTTCGTTTAAATTTACAAGGTTCTCAAGCTCTTCATATGTAGCAAACATGAGTATTCATTTCAAGGTGAGAAATTGCCAAAGCAAAGGTTGCAAGGTTAGAAGTATAGTTCAGTTAGTATATACTACTATATATATACGAACATGCTAAATGTTAATGCACCTATATTCCTTTGCCGAGGCAGAATCACTATATCGGAAGCTGAATTTTAAAAAATCAATAACAAGAAACTAAATTGTTATTTACATTAAAAAAATGTTTAAAAAATTATTTTTTGAAAATACGGAGACTAGTCTCCCTGCTGGTACCTGATTGTTTTCACTCAATAGTGGATCGAAATGTTGAAACTATGTGATATAAATATAAGTTGACACTAAAATTTCTAATCACGGTCCCCATATAAGTAGGCAAGTTCATACTTCCAAAGTTTTCATAGATGAACAAAGATTGCTAAAAAGCAAGCATACTAATTATTACCAACTAAAAAAACCAAGTTGTGTCTAATTAACCATCTGGCAAGTTGCAACATCACTTATTATCATCAACAAAATCACCACAAAGCTAGAGCCCAAACTAAATTATGACATCAAATTTCACCATTCCGGCTTATTTCCAATTTTTTTTATAAAGAGCGCCTACCAAATCCCGACTTCCATGAACCCATCTTCGGTAGCGGATCCCCTAAACATCCCCACACAGTTAAACCCGCACGCAACCTCACCCTTATTAGACACCGCAATAAGCCCAGCTTTACCCTCATCGAGCCTAACATTTACAACATAGTCCACAGCCTCTTGTAAGCCAAAACCTTTATATTCCATCACCGCAGCTACCTCACGAGCTAGGGTTCCACGTATAATAGCCTCCCCTTCACCTGTACACGAGACACCACATAGGTCACACGCGTAGGTACCTGCCCCTATGAGGGGTGAGTCACCTATACGACCGGTCATTTTGTTCATTAAACCGCCAGTGGAAGTGGCAGCTGCACAACGACCCTGGCTGTCGACCACCACACAGCCAACGGTCTCTGGTGCGTATATAGAGATTGGGAGGCCGTTCATCTGAATCGGGCTCTCTGCAGCTATGCTGCACTTGTCTAATCCGATGGTTGGGATTCTGTAATCAAACTGGCATGCGAGATATATATCAGTTTGACAATAATATTATGTATACAAATCAGTACACGAATTAGCAGTGTTTTAAAAAAAGCGAAATTTAGCTAAAACGTTTTTGCAAGAGCTACGCTAACAACGCAAAAAACATAAGCTTTTAGTGGCCTAAAAAGCGAGCTCTCTAAGCTTTTTTAAAGCTTTGAATCGAGTTTCTTTTACCACGAAATCAGCTTTTTATAACAGAGCGAATTAGTGATGTCACATCACGTGAAATCTAACACAATATTAACGGGTTAATTACAGTTTTACGCACTAGCATTTTTCCTTTTCTTGATTTTACCTAACAAATATGTTAATTACTACGCCAACTTACCATTTTTAACGTTTCTGTACACTTAGAAAATTAGTGATACGATGGGATTATATATGGGAACCAAAATCAAAAGTATGCGATAGGATAGTATATAATATATATGCTTTTCATAACAATTTAGTGTATAAACTTGTATATATTTTCAATTTGGTTCACAAAGTATACAAAGTTGTCGAGAAATGCAATGTCAGTGTACTAATTAAGAACTTCGAAATTAAGTTAGTTGTACAAAATCGAAAAAATAGGAGAGGCAAGTGTACAAAACTGCAATTACCTTTCAAATTTAAAAAATCAGCATGAGGTTGAATTTTAGCTCACAAATGACAAATATGTATGTATACGTGTGTGACGGTGTAGCTATGTACAAACGATGTATATATAGATGACGAATATGCTTGTTGGGAACGTACCAGGATGGTGTTTGCCTCTTTTGCCAGCTTCAGCATACCGACGTTTTCATCGGTGACAAAATAGTCGTTTTCTACCGTCTCCACTCCCTAAATAAATTTGCAATTTGGAAGCGAGTAAGTAACAAACTAAGGGACACTGATGACAATATACAAAAACCAAAACATCACAAATCATGATGATCGTGGTTAATTTGTTCGAAATAAATTTGGGAAATGTTATTGATTCTGTAACTTTACAAAAATAAAAATAAAATACTATATATGTATGTGCATAAAACATTATTTTGTGATTAGAAACATAAGTTTACCAGGTCGTGTTTTGTATTTTCGTTTTTCTTATCCTTTTGGAGCTTGTTCCATAGACATTGATTCGTGTATAAACTTGTTATTTTAATTAATGATAAGCATATTACTTTATTAAAAAAAAAATGACTATAATATTCGCAATGTCAGAGCACTTGCAGTTTTGTCTAATGGTACCAGCTATAAACAAAAAGCTGATCAAGATCTTGTTAATTACTATAAAATTGATACTTTTAATCGAAATTATCGAAATTGTAAATGTAGATTATCCTAGTTACTAGTTCTCTCAAACCATCAAATGTAGTATATTGTTTAAATTGTCGTGTACGTGTCATTTTGTAATTTGTTAAATCACAGGGACAATAAACCTTAACAATTTTATGTGATAGTGTGATTTCATTTTTAAAAATTATGAGGTGGTAAAAGTTAGACTAGATCCTCACAATCTGTTCAGTGTCTTTATAAATGTTCAAAAAAAAAAATATTGCAATTGCCGATGCTAGTTTTAAGCACAATCTTGTTCAAATCTTATAGCATATGTATCAATATCCTTAATTAGCTTTGACAAAAACTATTCACACCAACAGTTCATAGATTTTAAGAGTGTCAAATATATGGTCGCAAAGTTTAGCGAAAGTTAAAAAATAGTCCATCCATAACTTTCTTTCTACTAAGAACTGCAACCTCCTCAAATTTAATACTGGTAGAAGTCCATATTATGAGTTTCTCATCTCTTTTAAGCATTAACATTTCATATAGTTGTACTGCATGCATAATATGATGAAAATACTATTACTTCACGGCAATATTACCTGTTGGCGGGCAAAATTCTCCGCACCAGAAAAGGCGAGATAAGAGTGGGGAGACTTATCCATCACAAGTCGGGCCAATGATATAGGGTTTTTCACTGTGGTTACACCCGAAACTGCACCACATCGTCGACCACACCCATCCATTATACTAGCTTCCATCTCCACCGTTCCTTTCTCCGTCAGCGCAGATCCACGACCTGAGTTGAACATTGGGTCGGATTCCAGTTCTCTAACCTGCAATACAAAATATATTTAAGACCCTCGATCTCTTATCACAAACTATGCACTATAAGTCTTAGCTAATGGTCTGCGTTGGAGAACCATAAATAGATATCATTTCTCAAATTTCCAATCGATATTCACCACTAGACATTAACAAGAATTGAACTTCATTTGTCATTTTAGCTATCGATACACTAAAAATGCTCCCTTTTTTTCTGCTTATAGGGTGCTCCAACGGATATTCATCTACTTACTTGTTGCCTAAGGCCCTAAGCTGAAATTTGCCTTAATTTATTTTAATCTAAGTTTTTTCACCTAATAATTTAACCAATATTTTATAATTAACGCATTTCGATCATTCTCCAAAGACTAAATAACTTAATATACAATTTCCACTACAATTATTCCATGAGCTACGTCAATTTTCATAGTACCACTTTTCTGAAACTCTCAGTCCCTTAAACATTAGACTAACATTTGCAAATTTTCATATAATTCAATATTAGAGACTAATTCTTACAAAAAGTGTAAGAAACAAGTAGGTTATTGTAATGAAACTATGTGGACAAATTCTATAATTAAAACGTTGAAGTGAATATAATTTGCCACTTGGTAAAACTGTCACCCTTAAATATTTGCCACATATTAGTGATACCAACAGTTTTTTGTTTTTTTTTTCTGTGGACAGCTGCAATAAATTGACTTTTCTTTGGGTCTAGAGCTATCCTCGTTCTGTTTTTTTCTGTCTCTACTATAAAATAAAACCGATACAAAACTAAATCATTATAAATTGTTGAATGGGAATTAATATTCTTATGAAAAACCAAAATCTAAACTCAGAAGTGACTGTTAATTACGTAGTAAATGATACTGATAATTATTGCCCAGTCCCTACATTAGGGTCTTTTTTATCCTTGGAGATTTTTTTATTTAGTAATTTTCTATTATACCTTCATTTAATATGGTTTGTCATAAATAAATAGCTTTTAACAGTCCATAAGGATGATAATTAATTAGGAAACTAATTGATTAAAATTATTACTTTAATCCTCTTTTATAAGATTTTAGGAAGAAAATAAATCGTTACTTTAATCACGTTTATCAGGAGAATATGGGTACGTTTCTTTATTTAACAAAACAATTTAAGGACGTCACATGCATTTCTATAACGGACGATCGATACAAAAAAACATATGGATATCACATGACATATTTATTAAATCTTGACGTTACAAAAAAGGTAAGATTTATTTAGCGAAATAATATTAATTTACTTTTTTTGGGAAAGCCAGTACGTATATCGTCAACAAAAGTCAGTTGATCGGCTCGAGTGACGGATTAAAAAATATATATTTTTCTTTATAAAAAGGATACAGAAAGGTGTTTCTTTTGTCCAAGCTGTAAGACTGAAAATATTCGGTCCGGGGCCAAGATGCCGGATTGGGCTGATCTCACCTCCAAATTCACAATTATGTACCACAAAAAACTAGGAAGAAAAATAAAGAGTCTCGGATTCTGAACATCAAAACATGAAATGTAAAATTAATTGTGTATGATTATGAATGATCGTGTACGTTCAATGTGTATATACGTGTCAATGTATGCATGTGTATATATATATATATAGCCTATAGGGTTTGGAAAAATTTAAACGTACAACGAGTTCGACAACATCAATGGCGGAAACGGAGGAGCTGAGGGCAGAGATACCGAGGTTGAGACAACGAGTGAGGAGACGTTTGGCTTGTTCTTGTCGTTCGACTGGTATATTCGGATCAACACCAGCACCGCCATGAACCGCTATTGCCCAACCACCCATCTCTCTCCCCTTGATCTCTATATGTTTTGGATTCCTTTTCTGTGTTTTTGTTTGTGTATAGGAGGGTTATTTATAGGCGAGTTTTTGGAAAATATTTGGGGGTAATTACTGTAATGGTACACATTAGTTTCATTTGTACAAATTATACTTCTTGAGCTTGAGAATATTACTTATTCCTCCTTAAAGTTAATTACCGTAATAAGATTTTGAAGAAAGGGTCTACAAAAGTGGTAAATTATTGTCATAGCCGTATCACAAATCTATCTATTGGTAGTCGGAACAATAGTTTTTTTTTCCTGAGGAAATGAAGGGCTCTATTTCTCTCTTCTATGTAGTTTGATCTTAAAGACGGAAGATGGATAGAAGAAACGGTACAGAGTTGAAAGTTTGATCAATTAACAATTAGGGCTTGATGTTTATTGTTTATTTCTTTTAGCCCATAAGTTCTAATTTTCTATGATTTTACTTTATGCATTGATTTTCTATGTAATAAGACCGTATGCCAATTAAACTTTAAAATTAATAATAAAAAAATGGTCTCCCACGTTTAATTAAAAAAATTACAATAATGGTACGCGTTAGATTCATTTGTAACAAATAATACTCTCAAGCTTAAAATATTATTAATTCCTCACTACACCGTCCATTAGTGCGGATTGTCTCGGTCTAAAAAAAGTGTTTGCCCTAAATTGTTTTTTTACTAAAATAAGTAGTGGCGGACCTAGGGGTGGCTGAGGTTGGACGCGGGCACCTGGCGGCGATTTTCAATTTTATTTTTATTTTTTTATATATGTAATTTAATTTTTTTTTAAATATATATATTGATGGTTTCGCTAATTAAACCATAGAATTGTTAGTGTATTGATAAAATTGATTTTAACGTAGTGGAATGTTAGGAGTTCAAATCATATATTAGTTATTTTTTTCTAAAAATTTCTGTTTTTAACCTTAAAATTATCAAATTTCGTAAATAATCATTGTATTTTTCCAAAGAAGATTACTAAAAAAAATATTTTATTATCCAAGACCGTTCGTCTTTAACTTCATATTTATTTTATATTATGTTAAATATAAAAAAAAATTATTTTAATATTATAACCTATTTATTTTATTTTATATTCGACATATTCTTATATTACCGCTCTGCCCAAAAAATCATCTTGGTTTAGTCATGAAACAAAAAACTTGTGTTGTATCACTGACCACTAGGTCAAAAATATTTGTGACAATATTTTTGAATTGTACACTTGGGCTCACGGAAATGCTTAAAATATTTGACTTCGGGTGCTCAAGGCTTCAGCTTTATTAGACTGTCATATGGGTGGGCTCTACATACCTACATTACGAATATTTTGGATCTATAATCATTTGTTACGAAAATATCGATTTTGTTGTAATATATTATTGGACTATTGGGTCTTATTCATAGTGGGCCTAAGTTGGGCTTTCTATCTTGTATAACCCTAACCTCTAGTATATAAAGAAGGTTAGGGTCCCCTTTTATATATACATTCTCATTAATAAAGTCTCCCTTATTGTTGTCTCTCATACCTCTCTATATCTCTATATATATCTATAATGAGCTAATATGTCACACAACACGTTATCGGCACTTTGTTCGCGTAGAATAGGATATACGCTCGCGGATATTGGAGATTGTTGGTAAACGCACGGATATTGGGTATTTATAAACCTTAAGGTTTATCCGGATTATTAGGGTTTTGCTATATATTGACCTTCAACAACATAGCAGGGTACGGTATATTTTTTCTTATACTTACACTTATGATCAAAACACATGATAAAAAAAAAAAAAAAAAATTGTTGTATCAGTGTATGCCATATGCTAGTTTACAAATTGAATAATATATCATGCTACATGTTTGACTACTGCTACTACAATATTAAGTGTATGTCATAAACAAATAACAATTGCATGTAAGTCCTTATATGCTTGTATTAAACCTACTGGAACAAAACTACAAAAGTCCTGGTGATAATTTTTTTATGTTTTGTCAACGTAAGGAAAGACATATATTGATAATATCATATACTTATAAACGTTATCATGCCTGACTGAATATGTATCATATAAAAAACAGTAGGACTGTTTAGAATTTCTCTATAATTTAAGGACTAAACTGTAATACTCCAGAAATTCTGGACTGAAACTGTAATAACTCTATAAAAAGAAATATGGTTTACTGAAATTACACGTATGGTCTATGTATTATATTACAGGTATAAAAACGGTATATATGATTAATAAAAAAGCAATTTAGATTTGCTTTCCTTCCGTGATAGAAAATACATTACTTGCATGTAAACTGATAGTGTAATTTAGGAATGACTGAATACCTTTCATGCGTAAGGAAGTACAGGTTATAACAGATTAATTAGATCTTGTTAGAAATATAGATCGTGATTTGGTTTCCTTACTAGGAAATTTATACTGCCATGATACTATATACGTTAATCATGCAAGCATGTACAATCTATATAATTGATCACTGCCATGTAATATTTATTTACTGCCATGTGTAAAATATGTTAATTTGCGAAATCATATATTTTCACATTTAAGTTGGAAAAATTATGAACTCTCCCCAACTAGGCTCACCTATTTGGATACGATGTCTAGGAAAGATATAGGCGGAAGTCGATATCCTAATGAGGTCGGATTTTAAGTGGCATTCGTGCCCTCCACCCTCACCGTCTTTCCTGGTCGTTTTTCAAGTAGAGCTACCGAAAGGGGTTGACTAAATAATAATTTCCCCGAGTGTGTTTATATAGTGATGTATGTTTCGCCGAATTGGTGTCTCAGTATCGACCCGTCGTTCGATCAATGAGAACCAATCCACATTAAAAGCAAAACTAATGTTTTCGAACCTGTCGTTTCGAAAAATAAGTTTGTGCTTGTGCAAACCATAAACATATAAACCAGTCGTTTTATATGATAAATAATCCAGAACTCCCAACACATGTTGGATGCCATCTATGATGAGAAAAATCGTAAAACATACTTGCGAAATGACTGTTTAAACGTTGATTTTAATCCGTCACCACATGTTACTCACCCTGATGTGTGAAAATGTGATGCCCAAATATTTTTTTTTGGATGCCATATTTTATGAGTAAAACACGAGTTTGTTGTTACCCTCATAATGTATGCTAAGGCGTTGATTTTATTCCGCCGCCACATTTGAGACGTGACGACGTCTATGGTGAACAAATGTCTGAAATTGACATATTGGAGCAATCCTTCATCAAAATACTAGCTTGGAAATTGTATTCCATAAGCTGTATCGTGAATTTATATTCACCATGTTCCTTTATCGCCCATATGTTATTGGATAAGAAAATTACCCCGGTGAGTAGTTTTAATCTTATTGGGTCAATGGCGAATTGTTTGCCTGATATTAATGCTCTTCGTGTACAATTTTTTTTCCATGAATCGAGAACCGAGACAAGTGTTATTTGTCTCGAACTGTCGTGATCCCGATGAATCGCTTAGCCAAGAGAGATTTTAGACAATCGTCAAAATCGAAAACCTGTGGCTCCAAGACGGTAATTGAAAGGAACAATATGGCCCGTTGTCACAAAGGAAGAGATAATGCTCAATGAGGCAACTCTATGCTATAAAGACAAAGGTCATGCACGGTTACTCCTTAAATAGTTTAAAACTATTATAAAAGTGAAAAAACCGATGCTAATGTGTTTAAAGCTAACTGAAAGGAAACTTTTGAGACCCCCGATTTTGTGGCTCAAATGAGTTTGATACCTTTCTTTATTGATTTTGATAAATCATTGAGCCATTTTTTCGCTCATTTGGATTATGTTTTCCATTTGGATTATTATTTTTCCATTTGGACCATACTTTTGGATTATGGTTTGCATGTTTACGAAATTTTTCGAAATAATTTAAAGTGTTTTGAGCAAATTCCTTTGACAAATGTGACCAAACTTTAAATTATGAAATTTTAGGCAATACTTGTGGGGTAGTTGATTTTTTTGGAAATAGTGGGTAACAGTGTACCACATAATTTCACCAACTATTTGCCTAAAAGAGTACTCAGTGACAACGATTCTGGACCTGTCGTTCCAAATCGAAATCTTTGGTAAAACCAAATTGATTTGTCAAATATGAGGTCTTATACTCATGTAGGTCCTGCCGTACCTTGTTGAGTTATAAAATATTTGAGAAAACCAGTGTTATCTGGTAATAGCTCATAAAAGAATTGAAATTTCTTTACATATCCACCATTCAATACGATCAAAAGCGTATTTTAGAGGAGTTGAAATGTCTTTCAAGTGGTTGCTACCACATTCTTTAAAGCATTTAAAATTACCTTATCATTTCGCCTGTCGTCGAAATGATGAATGATTTAAATGCTAAGACATGATTGTCTGTACTATCATTCGCCTGTCGTCGATTGATAAGAGCATTTTGATATTGTGGCATTGACCGGATGAGATATTCCTGGGTCAAAAGACGATGCTTGATTTATAATCGCATCGCATTTGGATTCTCTCTGAGAATATATTTCGTAATTAATCTGAAATTCATGCCACTAATGCTCACTTTGAAAGACTAGTATGTGTAAAGATCACGAAAAGAACTCGTAGAATTCTTGTAAAGAATTGAAGGAGTTATTGTGGACTTATCCAACCATAAGACGGACCATAAATATAAATGGTTATGGTTGATGCATCGACAATAAGGTCACATGATTATTGTTGTCCACAGAAATGCAGCATTTTCTAAACTTCTAGCCCTATCATTAAGTTGATGGCTCATGATTCGGATTATCCTAAAAAGTCTAGTCGACTTGATAATTCCGAAGAGTAAAAAATCGAAATTTCGATTTGAATTACTTGAGTTTGGAAATTCAAATTGAACATCCTGTCGATTATGTTCAGACCCAAATGGACTCACGGAAAGTTTGATGATGCGACTGCAAATGATTGCACGCATTTCTTGGTCTTGCGCACCAAGATTTATATTTCCGTGTGGGGTTATGCTATTTTGCTGCATTGGTCCGTTATGAGGCCCATAGACACTCAAACACCATATGTGTACCAGCTGGTTACTGGTTATGAGCCAGAAGTCTCATATTAACGCGTGTTTAGAGTGATTAATTAATATTTTGATTGAGCCGTTCTAGCGTTCAAAATATGGACATCGGAAGGGGACATAAGTCGATTATGAATCTCCTGCCTATCATTTGATAGAGTAACCTTGGCAAGCGATCTCTTTACCGCATGGTATGCGAAAGTGACATCGCTAAGACTGTTCTCCCCGTCGTTAGGGGGAGATTTGCACGTTACCGTTGATAAGGAACGACGTGAAGTAACGTGGCATAACCCACTCAGTCTTAGCTTGATCCCAAAACTGCACTTAGTGATAAGTAAGTGCATAGACTCCCTCAAGTCTAACTAAATGCCAGACGCATTTAATGACTTTATGAGATGTCACGAGATCATTTATACCTGCTGCAAAATGCTTGCAAGGATAGACGTCCCTGTCGGACGCCGTGTTCCTGTCGTAACATGTTGCTTTGGCCGAACCCGCCAAGCAAAGGACGCTGTTGTCGGCCGTCAGTCTGTCGTCCTTCCCAAGATATGAGGAAGTTGACCGGTTCTTAATTCGTTCAGCCCCAGAGGTGGTGAACTGAAACTCGTCTGTTGCACGAGATTATAAAGGATCAAGGAGATGTGTGATTTCCTCCTCATCCTAAGAATCTCGAAATATCTGTCGATCATGATATCTTAGACGATATCGAAGCGAAACGAGACTGTCATTGATTACTTGTTCATATATTCGGTGACGACTGATAATATGAACAAATTATGACAGAGAACCATGTACCGTTGCCTGAAGTCAACGTAGAATAGACTATACTAATGGAAACTTGCAATCCAAGTAGACTCCTTAGCGAAAGTGTGTTCGGACATGTAGTTCCAACACCACCGATGTTAAACAAGTTCGTTTATTTGGTTATTCGTAAGAAAAAGTGATGAGAATAATGAGATTGTAGAATACTCGCCTAGTAGCGCAAGGCTTCTCTCACACCTTGGAATTGATTACGAGATGGTTGATTTCCTCATAATGGACATTATAACAGTCCCCTACTTTACCAGTTTAGTAGTTTCCGAAAAACTGAGTATGCAGCCATGAATGTGGTCACGGTTTTATCTCTATGGGGATTTAGACAAAGAGATATAGATGAAGGTCCCTGTGTGACTTCATGTGCTTAAATCAAGTAGTTTCTGACCACGGAACACAATCTCAATTGAATGAAACGTTCACTATATGGATTAATATAATCCGAGCGGATGTGGTATACCCGCCTAAGTGTGTACTTGATTAGCTTGGGATACTTGAACAAGTATTATGCCCTTGCGTGTTTTATTATGCGATCCACTTTTGGATTTGCCTTCGAGATGAAGGATCTTGGGAAGACACGGTAGTGACTCGGCCCGATGATCGAGTCCCGTAAAAATTGAATCTAAGTCCATGATTCAGACTACACCCAGAAGGTGTTATGACGCTAAGTCGTCAGATTCTCCCATGATCGTTCGATCACTAGATATTGATATAGACTCAGTCCGTCCCTGATGAGACGATGAAGAGATATTGAACCATCATGTTCATATCTAAGTACAATAAGCGTATCATTGTACTTGGTCTAATGTACTAGGACGAACATCTTGTCTGTTGTGAATGGTATAGCTCGACACAACATCGCGCTAACACGCTGCCATCGAAATGGCACTAAAGACACATTCCCTTACCTTATGGTAATTTTGGAAGTGGGCTAGTTTATCCCATTTGCGTTATCGAGTGTACCTACCCCCTTCGATACTCGAATTAACGCAACCCTTTTTCGGTTATACCGATGCCGGTTACTTATCAGACCCGCATAAGGGATATTCCTAACATGGTATGTCTTTACCATTAGGAATAAGGCGACATCTTGGAGGTTTTGGAATGACTCTAAGTGAATCACTCTGATCTATTCGTGCTCTATGAGACGACTAGAGAGTGTATATGGCTTCGAGCTAGTATTAGTCATATTTGAATTACATATGTTCTGTCTCACGATCCAGATAAAACACTTGTCATAGAAGACAACTTGTTGTTATTGATCAAGAGAGACATGACTACATTATGCTATTTAGCATTTCTCGCCGAAATTAATCTTCACAAATGAAGTTTAAGAGCATCCAGTTGAATGCTCGTTCTATTCCACGTTAGATTTTCTTGCATCCAGTCGTATGTAAGTAAATGAGGCATCCAGTCGAATGCTCGTACTCTTTCTTGGAATATGAAATCTTTGCACCCAGTCGTGTGCAAGTGAGGGGGAGCATCCAGGTGAATGCTTATTGCACTAATTACTACTTAGTCAAAATTTTCGCACCCTGTCGTGTGCAAGTGAGGGGGAGCATCCAGTCGCATGCTCGTGTACTCTTTTTGTCCTTAGACCAAGGTTTTTTCCCACTGGGTTTTCCTTGGCAAGGTTTTTAGCGAGACACGTTCCCATCATATCTCACTTAAGATTGCCGAAATTAGGGGGAGTATCCGGTTGTATACTTCTTACCACTGTGTACTCTTTTGTCCTTCGACTAGAGGTTTTTCCCACTGGGTTTACTCTAGCAAGGTTTTGATGAGGCACCTGTTTTGTGGTTGATCCCCTACTACTACCACTGTTGCACTCTTTTTCCTTCGATCAGAGATTTTCCCATTGGGTTTGCTCTGGCAAGGTTTTGATGAGACACACTGTTTTGTGGTTAGTTACTTACATGATATTTCGGCCTATATCATTCGGCTACACAGTTTCTCCTAGGTACGGTTTTGTCCCACACTGGGTTTTCCGTCCCTAAGGTTTTTTATGTGTTTAGCACTGCGAATGAACTCGACTCAGATCGAATGCATGAAGACGAAGAATTCAAGACGTTCAAAGGGGGAGTGTTGTAAGATATTATTGGACTATTGGGCCTTACTCATAGTGGGCCTAAGTTGGGCTTTCTATGTTGTATAACCCTAACCTCTAGTATATAAAGAATGTTAGGGTCCCCTTTTATATATACATTCTCATTAATAAAGTCTCCCTTATTGTTGTCTCTCATACCTCTCTCTATATCTATACATATCTCTATATATATTTATAACGAGCTAATATGTCACACAACAGATTTTATCTAATAAAAGTATAATTTTCTCCATATGATTTTGGAAATAAAGGTAATTTACATTTATGACCGATAACGCATTGTTATAATGTAAATAAATAATATGGAGAAAACTTGGTTAAACATGTACGGCATGTGTTCCACTTAATTTTATATAATACTTCATTTATAAAATTATCATAAATTTGGTATATTAAATCCATTAATTTAGTAATTAATGTAATAACACTATAAAAAAATACTCAAATAGCGACGGGATTAGTGACATATTTTTTGTTACGAGCTTATTAACGACGGTTTTTGTGACGGATTTGTGACAGTTTAGTCAATTTGAGACAGATTTGTGACAGTTTTTTAAATTAGTGACAGACTTTTGACAGTTTTTGACTCTCACTAAATCAAACATTATTTTGTAGTGTAATATTATGATATATATGCAATAATGTTATGTTACGGATGCAATGGTTTTTACATTAAAGTCTACTCACTCCGTTCACATTTAATTGTTAAATAGGAAACTATATTTAATTTTGACCGACTTATAACTTATATCAAAATCGTCGAAATGAAAAATTTTTTTAATTTAATCATAAAATTTAACATTTGAACTATATGATCAACTTTTGAAAAATTTCATTCCGATAATTTTGATATAAGTTTTTAATCAGTCAAAATTACACGTATTTTCGTAATGAATAATTAAATATAAACATATACAACAAATTAGCAAGATAAATAAATAAATTGTTCATACAACAAAACCAATGTCACGTGATTTTCTAGTCAGTGCGTTGGTGACAATTAACTTTTGTACTGTTTTTAATTTTTTTTGTTCATTTTTTGCTGCTTTATAACAAGTCTTGTCAGTTCCTCAAATCTTGGCAAGATTCCGTATCTCTATTATTTATCACTTTCGCATGCGTTTATGTCTTTCGTGCACCAAAATTTAATGCCTCTTTTGATTATAGCGAAAAAAATGATACAATTTTAGAGGCTAGATCTTAAAATAAATTATGAATATTGTATTTGATAAAAATTAAGAGAATGAAGTTAAACATGATACTTGAAAATGTTGAATTTAATCCACTTGAAATTCACATTTAGAACTAGTCATGCGAAATTAAACATTTACAGTATCACGCCTATAACTCTTTTTGATGCAGTTAGAAAAGACTATTAGATTTTTTGGATGCAATTATAAAAATAAGGAATGAAATTCAAATAGATTTAAATTTTAAGAAAAATCAAACCACTATAGAGTCATAATTCACAAGTCTTCCTAGTAATTATGTTTGTCATTTTGAAAAATTATTAATTTATAATTTTATCGGGATCAATATTTATATAAAGATTTTCAGAAAATTTATTATCTTATCGAAATTGATGAATTTTTATGTTGGCACAAGTTGTGACCGGAAAAAATTATTATTTTAAAGAGTTTGTTAATTTGGCGAGTATTAATTGAGATGGGTTATGGGCACTGATGAATAGCTAATTAAAAGTTATTTTTAATATTTTATTATCTTGGTATATTGATACAAAGCAATAATAGGCTAATGAATATGGCATCAAAATTGATTTTGATGACCATATTTCAGTACCTGTGTTCCGGGAAAGTAATTGCAACATACATTAGTGGAAAAATTAATAATAAAAAATTTTGATTGGCAGCTGTGTCTGATGAGATTGATGACTAAGAATCCATATGCCTTTTTATTAGATGATCATATATGACTGGTCTAAAATTAATTAAATAACAGAACATTGCCTTATAACATAAAGTAAAAGCCATCTAAATTATAAATAATAATGAAATATATCATCAGATTCATGACGTGGCTCCAAGGTTACCGTGTAGTTAGGTTTCCTTTAAAACATACTTCGCTTTCCATTGAATTGTTCATACGAAATTACGTATAATTTTGACTGACTTATAACTTGTATCGAAATGAATTTTTTTAAAATCTAATCATAAAATTTAACATTTGAACTATATGATCAATTTTGATGTTTTTTATTCAGACAATTTTGATACAAGTTATTGACCAGTCAAAATTTAACGTAACTTATTAATGCACAATTAAATAGGAAACGATGATGAATAATTAACTTTTTCTCTTTGTTTTCCAAACGGCAAATTTGCTCTGTTTTATTCAAGAGATTTAACTTACTTTTGAAATATAGCACTGTGAAATAATAATATTTACTTTATTTACATCCGTATTGTATGTCTTGTTACAAAAAAATATGATTAGTAGCGCTAGTTTCACTACAAAATAATGTTTAATTTAATGAGAGTCAAAAGTTGTCACAAGCCTGTCGCTAATTTAAAAAGCTGTTACAAATCTGTCGCAAATTGACTAAACTGTCACAAAACCGTCACAAAAACCGTCGCTAATAAACTCGTAACAAAAAATGCCGTCACTAATCACGTCGCTATTTGGATATGTTTTTGTAGTGTTTGTTGAAAATGTAATGTACGTATTACCACCAAGTAGGTTTAGATTATCGTGTTTGCCGAAACGATTACGGAGCCTTTGAACTTATGTAATTTTAATTTATCGGATTTTATATCCAGCCATAGGTTTTGATACATTCAGAGTTTAAGTTATAAGAAGCTTGGTTAAGTTTGAATTTTCAGTCAATTAAAGCATTCAGCAATACATAACAATACTAATTACTTTGCTTGTTAAAAAAACAAGATATTAGTATACCGCGTGTCCTATACATATGGCCACGTACAACTAGATAATTATGTTCGTCCAAATCACAAACATATTCAACCATAGACCTAATTAGACTAGCAAGTCTTATTATAGTCACATTTTAAATGACATAAAATCAGATGATACCAAGTTTTCATTGTGATCTAATTGAGCTGTCTAAAAGTATTCAAACTAATCACGGACTTATTTCAAGTTTCAACTTTGTCACCTTCACGTCTGGAAAGAATATTAGGGGTCCGAAGTGTTTAATACCTTAGTATATCACGTTTGTCATCGGTTTTCGATCTCTAACTATAAACCGGTTTACATTCAAAAAAAAAATAGAATTATTAATTATAAAAAATAATAACGCCTAACAAATCCAAGGATCCATAAGTGCATATTGTATGCATACACTACACAAGTAGCTTTCAAGAATCTATATCGATGGAATCTCATACAAGATACTGATAACGACAGTACACTACAAAATTTGTACCCCACTTGGCACTCAGTGGCCCTGACATTTATGTGTCAGATTCCATTCAATTTGTTTATCGGTACTCGCTTGCTCCCAATTTATAAGCTATATGCCCACTCACGTGTAATTTTGATCGGTTTTGAACCTATAACTAAATTGACGAAACAAAAAATTTCAAATTTTTTACCTAGTTCAAATGTTAAACAATATTATAGAATTTTTTAAAAAAAAAAATCGATAATTTGGATACGAGTTATTTACCGGTCAAATTTACTTGTGATTTTGTATATGACTGGTAACGTTCCACGTATGAATTTATTAATTCTTTTCATATTATTTCTCTTTGCAATTTTAATTGTAGGAATATTTTTTTCTTAAAGAAAAGTGACAAGTCCATTAAAGACCGTCATTGTGTAGTACAATAAGGACAAAAAATGGTCATATGTAAGAAGAACAAGAGTTATGAGAGAATACTCTCTAGCATGAATCACTAAATAGTTTGCCACAACTATTTGTTGATCTCAGTCTCCAATAGAAGCTTTAATTGTAAAATCCCGTATTATATATATATATATTTGTTTTAGTTATTAATGAGTCTCATATTTTGTTTTAGGATTATTACTAGGATTTTGACAAGTTTACATGTCGTTAGTAATTAAAGACCGGGTATATAAATAAGTGGTGTAGTTACAGTTACACGTTGTCACAACTACAAGTTTGTAAATCAATTGATTCGATGACGTTTATATAACAGACTTAAATTTAGTTAGTAATGTTTTTGCCGTTTCATTAGTATTGAAATTAATGAGCTTATTATACACAAAGTCAAACAGTACCTTAGGAGTTTCATACCAATTTTGAAGGTTTTAGGAGGTGGTTATTAAGGCCACGAGAGTTATAAATATCATTCATAAATTTATTATCTATGCCGACTGTTTGCATTTGTATTTATGAATTGAAAGGCCACATTCATTTGTGTGAGTTAATAATTAGAAGTTACGTAATTGTAATAGCATGGTCTTTGTCTTATAAAACCTTAACTTTTAATCAGAGCATATCAGTAACTTCACTAATTTTATGGCAATATATGCACCCCCATGATTAAGTACCAAGAACACCATATATGCAATATACTTTATACTAGTTTCATAAACACTTACATGCTCATATTATACACGTATATATAAATTAGGAAATAGAGAAACATACAGAGAACCAATAGAAGGGGAACAAGCAAACCTCAAGCTACTGTTTGTATAAGGTTGTAGCTTTCGTGATATAAGTGTTTCAGCCTACATGTAGTTGAGGAATCAGGTGAGTAGTTTTCTTACTTGCTATTATAAAATCTCATTGCATTTTCTAACAAATGTTTGCGGGCTTAAATTATATTTTCGAAATATAAAAATTATACTTGTATATATTAAATTGCATGTTGCAGGTTTTTAAAGAATTAGTTTTTATATACGTTGATAAACGTATAATGTTTTAAAGAGTTTATATTTTTGTGATCATTATGGTTTATATTTGGGATTAACTTTATAGAATAAAAGAGATTTGGTAAGTCCAAATCCAAAGAATAAAAAGAGATTCAGGAAGGCTGAATCCAACGAAGAAAAAGAGATTCAGGAAGACTGAATCCAACGAAGAAAAAGAGATTCAGGAAGTTTGAATCCACCTAGGAGATTGGAAAGTCCAATCGGACTTAATATTCAATTTATATTATCGTATTGATCACACTAAAAATTACAATTTTATTATTCGTGCTTTGGGAATTTTATTAAATCAAAGTATTGCTTTTGAAAGAAATGATAAAATGATAAAATCTATTTTCGACCCTATATTATATTGCAAGGTTGCCATTCACTAAGTATTTTTAGCTTACCCTCGTTTTTTTTAAATGTTTTCAGGTACCTAGAGTTAAAATCGAGTTAGTCGGGACCAGCCAGATCGTCTAGGATTTCTTTTATTTCCGCTGCTAATAAACTTCTAACATTATGATTTCGAATGTTGTTTCTTTAGTATTACAAGACCTTATTTGAATAAGTTGCTATCGAGATTTTGAATTTCACTTTAACTTGTTGGGATATTCAGAAATAAGAATGAATGTTTGAAGTTACTATTTTAGAGTCTAAATTATTTATTTAATTACTTTTAAGTTATAGGCCTTCATCTAGCATGTGCCGCCGCACGTGTTATTCGGCCGTGTGACGTCCTTTTGGGTCAGGGATGTTACATTAATTGTAATCGTAGTCCGGTTTACGAATATGTGTAACAAAATGTTTGAAAAAACATGGAACTTCCTTCGTATTTTCTTTGCAACATTGAACAAGAGTTATGTTATCCAGTTATCTTATTCGAAATTGACATGATTCCACTTATGATCATTTACTCTTTGACATGCAATCCTTGATAATCAAACTTCTGCCGTTAACGGGGACAACCTCGTAAACCCGTCACTCCACATGTCCACCAAATCGCCAAATCCATTGAGTTCCATAACTCATGCACCCAACCAAACACGATTATTTGTATAAGATGCATTCGTATTGCACCTTAATCAATCATCCATAGGCTTAGTCCATTTTATTTGCACGCGTGCGTTTTCATTTGTATCGCCACTGCTGCTAAAGTTCTATTTTAGAAAGTCTTTATGCAAGTTCACATCTTCACGAATAAACATGGTCCAGAGTCGGTTTTTTATGGTTAAAACCCACCTCGTTTCTGACTTTCTAGATCTGGCAAGTAATATTCATGACTATCCCCACGTATTTTGATAGTTTTTGGTCCAATAATTACTCAACCCAAACTGCTAGTGAAGTAATACTTTTAAAATCAATGCGGAAGTTTAATGGGCAGCCAAGCCATACTGCTCTAGTCCAATGACATTGGAGAAAAATGTGTTTATATGTTTTTATTTTGGTATTGCATAGCGGGTATAAAGGAGTACTTCACACTTTCTTTTAAAAAGGTTTTCCTTTGTAGATGGAATTCGACACGACGTTTTAAAAATAAGTATTGGACTCTCGCACTTCCTTTGCACTATTAAATGGGTATATGATGATCTTAACATGGGAAGATATAAAACTCATTTAATACGGAACCCAAATTTTTTGTTATAATGAAGAAAGGATTAGTAACAATGTAACTGTCTTTATTGAAGTAAATTATTATACAATTAATGAGAGATCTTGATTGATGAGACCCAGTCTTTTGTTGATAATATATCCCTTTTTTGCAATGTTACAACCTTTGATTCAGTACAACCAAAAAACAAAAGTGAGATTTTGTCTGCAGAGCATCATTTCGGATCACAAACTTCAAGGATAGAGCTATTTGGTGTAAATACTGAGCTTGACAAGTTCACAAAACAGGTCAAATTAATGATAAAGATTCAAAACCCCTCCTGCCCGGCATAAAATAAAAATAAACGTCAAATTCATCAACTCGCATAAACGCATTTTGGCTCTCCCCCGACCCTGTCGTACCTTATAATGTAATTACATCAATGTTGCAAAAAATTTGTAAACACTTATATATACCACCAACACTGGCAATGTACATCTAATTAAGTACTAGTAGCATTTTTCTTATGGAACTGCGAATATATATAGTTAAATATTGATGGCCCATAAGGCCATAATTTCTCTTAATTTAGTGAGATTTTGTTGGGAAATCAGTTGTGTTGTATAGTTCTAAATTTTGGCATATACATTCCTCAGACAAGTAGCATAAAAGATAAGAAGCCCAATATCAATATTGGGTCAACAATGTGTGGTAAGTAATATGGTATCCAAAATTTTGCATGATGTATTATGTAAATAGTCTATAGACGTCTGAAGTAATGTGGATCCGCCTTTAATTACTCACCACATAAAACGGTGTTTTGTGTTTTGTGTTTTCTGTTCCGAGCTTATCAAGCTTGACTCCTACATGAACCAGGTTAGCAGGGGCGGACACAGGGGGGACTGAGAGTGATCGTGACCACCCCCGGCAACGATTTTCATTTTTTTTTTTTTTATATGTAATTAAAAAATTTATGAGATATATACATTGATGCCCCTCATTTAAACAAAATAGTTGCTGGTGTAATGGTAAAATTGGATCATAAGTTAGTTGAAAGTTATGAGTTTAGCTTCTTTTTTCTAATTTTATGTTTTTTATTTTGAAATTACCAAATTTTCTAAATAGTCATTGTATTTTCCAACAAGATTACATCAAAAATTTATCTTATTGTCCAATGTCTTTTATCTTGACTTCATATTTATTTTATATTATGTTGAGCATAGAAAAAAAAATTGTATTAGACTCATTTTTTTCTATTCAACATATTTTTTTACATCACGTCTCCACCAAGAAAATATCTTAGTTTCGTCCCTGCAGGTTAGACGTTAATCACTACAAGGAAAATGTTTGGATTGTAAGAGAGACTTGTTGCTATTTTGACAGTAGAGTGAGCGTCATTAAATTTAGCTACACGAAAAAATTGTTGTCATTCTGCTGCTATTATTTTCCTAAATTTAGCGAGACAACGGACATTTTGATGGTATGATTATGTTATTTTTTTAGCAAATTGAGAGTTTTTTTCATGCAATGGAATACTTCAACATCAATCCATGATACCCAGAATTTGGATAGTGTGGAAACTGGATCTCATGAAACAAGAAGTTGATTCTGTTTTCTTCTTATTTGGGACAAAAAACTGAACATGCATAATCACTGAACCTCTAAAGTTTTGACCCTCCTGTAACAATATTTGTTTTCACTTTTCCACCAAAGATAAATACAAAAACGATTGCCTGTGACCATTCTACACATGCATGAAAGATGCAGAGCCAATGTTTCTACTGAAACGATGTCGATAAAGATTACTAGATTAGTGATGGTTGGACGACCTTGGTTTGTAATTTCATGTGCCTCAGCTTAGCCAACATCGTCCCTGTCCTTAAGATTTTGCTCAATGATACCTCAAATCTTCTATACGTGCCAAACGAACTTGATTTGTCCCTTTCATCTGTCTCTTGACAAAGGGACCATTGTCCGTAGTAGGTTCAAAATGCCATAACGCTTGTTTGGCCACATCTTCTAAACTTAAAACTAGATTATGATTTTCTCTAATCTGGTCTCAAAATGCTAAGCTTTAAGATTGACAAACGATTTTTTCTTTCTCGTCCTCAAATAAGCCACCTTATTTTCTTGAAACCACAGTCAAAAACGCCTATGTTTCTAAAGCGGAGTTTTATTAATTTTTTAAACTTGATGAAAACTAAACTACTCATGTCAATTTTTTCAAGAATTATAACGTTACTCAAAGTACTTACCGTGTAATTATCTTTAACTGATCTCAATTGTTCCTTTTTGTTCAAATGTGTATTTACAAAAAAAAAACGACTGTAAATTCAAATATTTTCAGTTGTACGTTAAAACTAATTTTATTGAAATTTGATAGTTGACACTTAGAGCATTCACAGCAGTTTATCTAAGATAACTATCTATCTTAATTACAGCATCAACCCTTTTTTTTTTTAATCTATTTTCCATATTCTTTATAACACATTTAATCGCAGCAGATTATCTATAATACATATGTCAGCATACATATTATCAAAAATATATATTATCTTGGATAAAATTTTAATTTCAATATATTTGAAACTATAACCTAAATGATAACAGTACATAAGCAAAATAAAAATAAAAATTCTAACTCCGAGCATATCAAATGTAGATATTAGAAATCATATATATATATATATATATCAAATGTAAAAAAGAAAAAAGCAAACAGAGCAAAAACCACATACTACAACGTTTTTTATTTCTTACTTTTGTCACTTTTATTTTTCTCCACAATAGAAGAATAAATAAACCAAGGCATAATATAAATTAATTTGGGTCACCTTAATGTAGTCTTTTTGTGTGTTGTTGTGACATAAAGGTTGAGAGAGTAAAGTGTCTCTTTGTTAACATATGGCTACAGTGTTTTGGTATGGTGACAAATTAGGAAGCAGCGTACCTTAACTCAGAGTCACTAAAATTATGTTAAAAACGTTTAATTTTATTTTAATTGTTTTTTATTTTTAAAGTCAAAATTATGTAAAACTTACAAATATAAAAATAAACAACAAACAACATTTTGTATCTATATATTATTATATTTACATATACATATTTATAATATGTATGTATACTACATATATAATATTCAAAATTTTTAAATAATAGTTATAACTTGATTTTATTGAATTATGTAAGTTTTACATAATTTTGACTTTAAAAATCAAAGACAATTAAAATAAAATTGAGCCTTTTATTAGCAATTTTGGACTCTGAGTCACCCTGTCAGGGACGCTGCTTCGGACAAATTACGGTAGCTAAAATTCTATTACGTACTTCATTTGTAAAATAGCAATTGCTATACAAAAGTTGCTGAATGGTCCATTTTTTTACATAGAATCAAAATTCAAGAAAAATTTTCTATATGAGAGACACTGCTGTGAGTATTCTTAGTAATACTCTCCAATATTATTTTTTTTAAAGTTATACTCTCCAATATAATTATCTTTTATAGATACATACTTTTGAGATTTATATTGTATCATTGTGTCCCACGAAAGGGATTTGAATGGTCCATTGTACACCTGGTTTGGTATAGAATTAGGACCACAATGTAAACCTAAATATGTGTAGGAATTGCCTTTGGCATACTTTTAATCCCCAAGATTATTTAAATTACTATAATTAAATGAACTGGTTATTGTATGTTACCACAAAGAACTTTAATTTGGATCAGCTCACTGCAAAAATAAAATAAAATAAATAACATGATATATAGTAATTACAGTCTTTTTTTTTTTTACGGTAAAAGGTATTACTAAAATATAGAAAGACGATAGCAACATAAACAGTTGTTTTGGTGTTGCAAAATTTTTAGCAACAACTCATATAAAAATATAAATTTGTTCCTATATATCCAGTTCTTTTCTTGTCCGGCATGAAATAATCAGCCCGGATATTGAATTATTGGGTACGACCATCGTTCTTTTGTCCACGACATGGAGGACACATATCTAAAGTTCGAAACCTTTCTACGGATTAAAACATTAATCAAACAGCTAGAGTTTAGTAAAGTGGACATTTTTTCATGTTTACAAACAAAACATATCTAGCTGCTAGCATGTAAAAAATAAATTATTTTCCATGTCAGTAAACTTCAGTTATATATTATGGTCACATCATCATGCTAGTAAAAAACGACTACAATTTACCATTTTGCAGATTTTCATTTGTTTCTCAAAATATTCCTATCCGAACTTGGCCAGTAGGTCTGGAATAAAAAGTATCTTAATTGGAAACCATAAATGAAATTAATACCTGGTAGCAATCTTTATTTGAATGAGGATAAAATATGTAGAAGAAAAATTTATATTAGTCACGCAAGGATTGTGTATGGCCTGGCAAATGACATAAACACATAATCTTATGGGCTCCATTTTTCTTATGTCTCATTCCTATTAATCATATTGCAGATTTGCAGAATGTGAGCACATGTCACGCATTTGCATTGTTATTTATTTATTTATTTTACGTAGTTTATTGGTTGCCTTTTTAGACGTTTTTCTTTTTGGTTTTATGATCAAGATAAAGAGTCATGGGGGAGAGAACGTATTTACAAAGTTTCAATAAAGAATGTCAAGTCAATTTTCCATTTCTTGTGGGGATACAGCCATACAGAAAACTGTTTTTAAAATTTATTTTTGAAATTAAATTATTTATCTAAAGAATTTAAGATGCTTTGGAAATATTTCAATCATCATAAATAAGTAAAGACTATATATGCGGGCCTTCATTCTGACAAAATAAGTTTCTCAGTGTTATTTCCAACCATTCACTGACTAAAGTGGAGTGAGGATTTAATGATATGTGCAAATTTTCTCATTTCTCAATAGTTGTATTGCTATTCTCTTACATGTCAAGATAGAAATGGTGAGTAAATGGATATATTTTAAAAGCATTGCTTATAGAAGATAGACAATTCATGTTCTAGATTTTAGTTTTGGATCGGAGCCCCCATTGGAGAGTTTCTCCTTTGGCTTATAAGATTAACTGAAGTTTTACAATTAATATATCTCTTGGGAACTCATAATGAAACTTAGAGGTTTCGTAAAAATACATGAGAGTAGTCGTGTTTAAACACAACTCGGTTGAAGAATAAATGATAATCAACAGACACACAAAAGATAGAGAGAAAAACTTGGGTTTAACCTTTCTCAAATACTTAGTACTCAAAAACCATAAGTTTGCATTAAAAAGTTTATGGTATTTATAGTACACAGAACAAAAGAAAAAAAAAATTGGTCCTCAATTAAGCGTTAATAATTAATATCAAATAAGCCACGATGAACATAAAATTTCGAATAAATAAGGAAAGGGTCGTGACCCTAAATGTACTGTGTTCATTAAAGAAATTACCTCCCTGGAACTGTTATTGATTGCCTTGTCAAAACATATAAACTTTTTCGAGATTAAAGTATCGACTGATCGTTAATTGGCATCTCTTAAATCATTTAGCAAAACAGGTTTTCTCTATATGAAACAGGATTTTAGATATTGTAGCGATAATTTAAAAGTAAATCAGAATCGGGATGGTGGAGTCAATTAGCCCATTTCCTTTTCTTATCTAGGGGTTGATAGTTTTTATATAAGCAATTAAATATTTTTATGAAATTCGTTATTATGTTTGTTGTTTCATATAATGAGAAATGTTAGATCAATGGGCTTTGATCTGGTATAGTACTTTGTGTTTCACTTTAATCATAAACATCATCTGTTAATTTGTTGATGACGATCAAATATTATCCTGATCATTTTGTTTTGCTGCAAACGGTGGGTATTTATATGACATTTTTGCTGGTAAATTGACGCATAAGCAGAAGCAGAAGCAGAAGCAGCGTTTGGCTACTCCCCGTTTGCAGCCAATATTCTACTTTATTATTGTGGGTTGATGCGTTAGTATACTGTTGAAAACAATCAAAATGCGCATAATCTGATCCGGACACCCCCAAAAAATGTTCAACGAAAAATATGCGTGTAGTATATAGACATATTTAAGTTTTAACTCGTAGGCCGGCTCATATGATTCAATAATAGTTGGGAGGTGTTTGATAGACATTATGGAAATCTAAGGCGACCATATGTTTAACTAAACAATAACCTATTTGCTCTTACGGCTAGCGATCGGAGTACCAATAATGAGAAAATGAAGTTTCTAATAATGGAGCCAAGTCTAGCTCAATAACAATTACTTAGGCCAGTTAATTTTAGTTTTTTAGATATATTGGTGGAATGTAATTCAAGCTCTAGACTTCATTATTGGAGGTAAGTACTAAGTATTGTACCTCTTCAATATTAATTTGGATCAAGTTATATAAACGGACATCTAGTTAGCTATTGCAATATTATTTCACAAGCAGTTTATTTAGGTTACAAAAGTTAATGAGGCGGACAAGTTTTTGTTGAAGTGGTTGTGTGTCTATAAACTAATAATTGGGATTTAGATGTGAGATGTGAAATGAGATGATCATTGATCACAACAAACTATTGAATTTTTCATTTCCTTACAATTTACAATCCATCTACTAATACATAAGTATGGAAAAATTACTCACATAGATGCTAAAATTTACATCAATTAATACATTAAATAGTATAAAAAGATAAGTGATGTCAAATTATCGTTTTAATGTACTTTATATTACAAGCAAAATTTAAAATGACAACAATTTAATTTTTGAAAACTGATGGTATAGTGTCGCTAAATTTTAGTAACAGTTTAACAACAAAAACTGTTGCTAAATTGTTGTTAAAATTTAACGACACTCACTTTACCATCAGTTTAGCATCAGATGTGATGGTAGCCTAACATTTTTTTTTTTATAGTAATTCATGAAAATAAATTGTTTGCACTTATATTCCATTCCCCCTACACATAATGAATAATATGAATTTAAGACATGCATTGTTTTGAGTTATGCTGTTCCATTAACGTAATTAAAAACGAATACTAAGCTAAATTAATAGGAATCTGGCACTTATGGACCAGTAATGGTAGCTATACAAGATAACAAATTAATCATTATTATTGTTGTGGATTGGTGGTTATCTAACTAAGCTAAATTAATATTTGTTGGATTTTAGTGTACAAATTGAACTAATCATAAAATTTTAGTTCTAATTGTAGAGGAAGGGGTGGAGGACTACTTCTTTTAAATGACTATCAAAACTACCAATTTTTAACCATTGACCTAGTTTTTGTTAATCGCTTGATTTCAATCAAAATAACCAATTAAACACGAACAAATCCCATTTAATAAGGAAAGATATACTACAAAAAAATACCTAAATAGCGACGGAATTAGTGACGTTATTTTTTGTTACGAGCTTATTAGCGACGGTTTTTTAGACGGATTTATGACAGTTTAGTAAATTTGTGACAGATTTGTGACAATTTTTTAAATTAGTGACAAACTTGTGACAACTTTTGACTCTCACTAAATCAAACATTATTTAAGAATCACACAAACAAAACATACAGAAGCTGTCGGATCGATGAATAATAGTATAGAAATTAAAATATGTAATACCATTTAAACAGCCACTTGGTGATCGTATTCCATGTGCTAATTAAACTCTTCTTTTTATGACTTTAGCACGAGATAAAAAGTCATAATAGTACGTTGCTGCATCCGAATATTGTAGCATGGTCAACAACTATTGAAATAACCACATTATGTTATATTTTAAATTAATTTTCCATCTGCGAATACGTTTTTATATTAAACCCCGACATTCACGGTACGTAAAGAAGTCAGTAATATAGTTAATTCAGCTGAGCTTTGCAGGTATGACTTTAAATATCTCGGGAGTAGTTATAATAAATGTCAAAAGAATTAATGTAGCCAAGTCTTAAATTATGATAAAAACGTCTTTAGTTAAAAGTAGTATTTATTGTATGAAAGCACATGATCCATTTTTTATGCATTTAAAAATTGAAACCAGCCAATCTTGAATTTGTGGTGACAGTAAAAAACATGTGTAATTTTGTATATAATATTTTTGTTTTAATGTTTTGAACGATTAACATATCGTGAATCTACTCCATTATTATTTAGAGTGTGTCACATACTAAAAAACTAACACATATTAATGAACCCAAAAATATATAGCCTAAAATTAATTCAAAATTAAAACTAAAAAATACTAAAAAAGTAAAAGTTGGCCATCATTGCTAACTTTGTTCGCTCCTCTGCGTGTGCCGTTTTCAGGGCAGTCACCTTAGCCCTTTCGGCTTCCACGTCCTCTGCCATGAGCAAGTTCTCCTCCTCTAGTTCGCCGTACTTAACGACCATGCTCTCTTTTTCCGCCTTCAATTTATCGACATCCCCGGTCAGGTGCAGAAAGTCCACCGACAGCTTGTCATAATTCTCGTCCAGGGTTTTATTCTCGGCGACCAATTTCTCTTTCTCGACCTCGAAAGCCGCAAGCAGATCCTTTATCTGCTAAATAGCCTTGTTGTTGAATGTCTTTAGTGACACCACCAAGTTCAAAACTAAGATTGAAAAAGTTGTTCGTACATGCTTAACCTAATTGAAGAATAGAATTAGCTATACATGAAGATAGCAACATAAGTACAAAAATAAGGACAAATGTTACTATGATTAGATTCAATCATTCAGTTCTTACTTAACTAGCTAAGTAGCTTCGTTTATTTTATAAGAGAGCATGTACAAACGAAAATGATTTGCGTGGTCAAATCAAATGATAACCTCTGCTTATATATATACTACTATAAGAAAAGAGCAAATTGGATAAATTATCTTGTTTTATTGGAGTAGTACCTTAACACGATACACATCGATCACACGTTTATTGGGTATGGAAAAATATATGGTTATATAGGTGTTAAAGTATGTATTGTTTGAGCATTAAATATGGGATAAATTATTACTTACTTTTTTCAAAAACAACTGTCTACTTTCAATATAATATATTTCATATATATTCAACTAAATGAACAATAGATATGGAACGGAATGAGTACTTAGATTAATTAATAATGATACCCTTGAGGTTTGGTCTCAAATAACCATACTCTCAAAGTTTATGATATTATTCAATTACATACTTATATCATTATTCATTGTTCTGTTGTTGTAGATTCCTAAAATGGCAAACAGATCTAAAAATGACAAAATGCATGTCTATTTGACAGTGTATCCAAACCTCAATGGTATAACTGATTCGAATTGAAATGTAGTGATTATATTGACAAAATATCAATCCCGAATGATGCTGAAATTAAAATTGTGACCGATTGATACTGTTCAATTACATACTTATATCATAATAGTGTTTTTGATAGTAACACTATTATTTAAAAGGACCAGACTAGAATGATGCTGAAATTAAAATTGTGACAGATTGATTGATTTTATTTCACTGATAAAGACTTATACATGTAACAAGTTTATGAAGATGGTGAACACATGAAGTCGCATTTGATTAATGAAACACAAATATACCCCTTTGTTTTTTTGGACGTTGTGTAAAATATTGAGACATAGGACTAAAAGTAAACAAATTTAACTATTCTTCTAATTCTACAAGCATAAACTTACAAACAAAATATGTGAAATAATAAATAAGTTTTTGCTAGCAAACTACATAAACCAAGGCATAAAAGTTAAGCTTTATTCCTTCCGTTTCCAATGTAATTTTGATCAGCTTATAACATGTATCAAAATTATCGCAAAATTATCGAAATAAAAATTTTTAAAACTAAATCATATAATTTAATATTTGAACTATATGATTAATTTTTGAAATTTTTTATTTCGACAATTTTGATACAAGTTATTGGCCGATCAAAATTACACGTAGATTGGTAATGAATAATTAATCGGGAATCGAGTATTAATCACAAGATGTCAATAACATTCGTACATTACTATCCATCATTTGCCAACACAACTACATTTCTATAAAATTGTCTGTGACATTACTACAAAATTATTAAATTTTATACAGTTTTCATTCATTTAGTATTTAGTAGTAGTAGTAACTTTTTAAGTGACAACTCATAGTCATAGATATATAAAGTAGTAATTTCTTCACATTGGGCCCTGTATTGCGTCTGATATCCGTGAATCTTACATTCTTACTTATTAAATCAAATGGACTGTCTTTTCTTGATCATGAGCTGTGTTTCTCAGTAAAATATCTGCATCTATTATATTATTTGTCTTATATTTAATCTTCTTTCTTATTTCAACTACAACAAAAATATCTTCTTTCTTTTTTAACCTTGACATAGAAGATTTTTTAATCTATGGTTGCACCGAGGTACGTATCCGATACCGGTATTTCTTGAGTACGTATCGGATACTTGTATTGATAAGGGAAACAAATATGGAATAATAATACTCATCTCTTCAAGTATTTTTGTTCATTGTTATATTAACAATAATGAGCATGTTTTTCTAGAGTAAAAATATGTATAACAAAATTGATATATAGACTCGTTATCTGTTTGACTCGATTCCATTAAAGATGGTTATAAAATCACTAAAACCGCAAACCAAACGAATAAGATCGGTTTAGGAATTTCTAAACCGGACTAAACCAATAAGTTATCGTTTTTTTCGGTTAATGGTCAGTTCGATACGTTCGATTTGTTTTGTACATTCTTACAACACATGATACATTATTGTCTCGAATACATTTCATTTTTTTATATCATCATTTAGGCCCTGTTTGATTGAGTGAGATTAATGTGGGATTGGATTTCAAATACAGTGTGTCCCACAAATAACATGTTGGATGGCTAAATATGGTCGGTATTATTAGTGAAACGGGATTATAAATGATTACGAAATGGAGTATTTACAATACTAGGCGTGGTATTAGAAATCCCGAGACTACATACGAAGGGTTATTCGTAATGTCGCTTGGACTTATAGTTCCGAGACTACGAATACCGCAAATAATGCTGTAATGTTTTTATATCATCATTTTGTTCGTGTAACTAGCCTCTTGATTCACTCACTGAACCCATTAGGTTACAAAACAACCCATATACATATAATAGACTACCGCATGTTTGTTTGCGGTATAAAAAGTGATATATTATTATTAGTATCATGCACTCATGTTATAACTTATTTGTTTATATAAATTGTATTTTGTATTACTCCATAAATAGTAATACTGATTATAATACTCACTCCGTTCCTATTTAATTGTCCACTACGAAACTACGTACAATTTTGACCGGCTAAGAAGTTCAGAAGTTGATAATATAGTTCAAATGTTAAATTTTATCATTATGTTTTAAAAAAAATCATTTCGACAATTTTGATATAAGTCATAAGCTGGTCAAAATTACACGTAGTTTCATAATGTATAATTAAATGGAAACGAAAAAAGTATAATTTATGCTAATAAAAATATATAACTAATATCACGTATACGGAATATTATATATAACACTAATAATAATAGGTAGTTATAAACCATATATATTATCACTATAAAATAATTTTTGATTTAATGAGAGTCAAAAACTATCACAAGTCTGTCGTTAATTTAAAAAGCTGTCACAAATCTGTCGCAAATTGACTAAACTGTCACGAAGCCGTCACAAAAACCGTCGCTAATAAGCTCGTAAAAAAAAATATCGTCACTAATCTCGCTATTTGAGTATATTTTTGTAGTGTATACTATAAACAGCCTACGGTCACAAAAAAATATATAGTATTCAACTGAATTGGTTTTTACCCCCTGATCATCTGGTGCATAAGTACAAGTAACACTAGCAATGCTTTTAATTTGTTTTATCAATATAATAGTAGTTCATAAATCGATAACTTTGATCGGGTCATGTTATACTTCTCAACAATAATAATATAAATTAAAGAAAGTAAATATTGGACACGTTGTTATTCTTTCTTATTGATCGGTAATTGTTCTTACTCGGATTACAATTTCTGTTACACTTGTGCTCGGTCTGATAATTTAATCTTAATCTTGAATTTTATCATTGATACTCGGTCTTTTATTTGGCTTCTCTCGATATACTTTCTAGTGAGATAAGCTCTGAAAAGTCTGTTTTGTACTTCTTTTTGATCAAATTTCAGGTTTCTTTTTCAGTGTAGGTACTTAGCTATTTATAGGCATTCGTGCGCCATAGGATGTTGACATGTGTCTCAATCTCATGCGTCATCTCATGAAATATCCAGCTGTGGGACATTTACGAATTGGGCTGAGATGTTAATGGTTAATTACCCTTGCATTAACAGGAAGAAGACCATTATACCCCAGTTCCTATTATGATTACGTTGAATACCCATTAATAGCGCATGAGTCGGTCCGTATCCGAATAGCTATATTCGGGTTTTTTTTTATATTCTATAAGTATCAGTGGAACAAGTTAAGTTACATCACAAGTTAAGTTACATCTGAAAGAAATGCAAAAATTAGAATGGACATGTTATAATTAAGAAGTCTTTTTAATCATATAGTGTAGTAAAATTTCGCACAAAACATTAACGAGGGGTAGAATGTACCAAATTGTACCTTTTAAACATAAACAAGGTAATGTTATTGTTGTTGTTAAATTTTCTTAAACCAAACTTACACAACCAAAATGGATTAATAAACAAAATCCACAGTCCCCACTAAAAGGTGATCAAACTCAGACCCCCCCAACAAAAGTATTTCCCCCAAATATCACCCTTAAATATTTTGCTAGTGGCCGACAACTATCCTCTCTTCTAATATGTGATGTCTCCATCTCAGCATATCTAATTTTTGATAAAATGACAATTTATCAGTACTTATTTTAAAAAAAATACTATTGTTTTGAACTTTACAACTATTTTTAATAAAAAGTATTTACTTCGTTTCAAAATATAAGTACACTACGTAAAACTTAACTTATTAAGAAAACGCGATCATTAGACATTTTTTACACTCTATTTTCACTTTTTACTCTCATTTTTATTCATTCATATTCTCGTAGAAAGTAAAATTATGGGCAAATATTTAATATTACACAAACTTTTTTTATATTTTGTGAAAATGGATTTATATTGTGTACCGGTCCAAAATAGTATACATGACTTATATTTTGAAACGGAGGGATTACATATTTTGTGAACTTATTTACAAATAGTTACATGTCATTAAAAAATCAAAAAAAATATTTAAAAATTAAAAACAAAAATTTTAAAAATACATTTTTTATACAAAAAATATGTGTGATCCTGTCTAATACTGTTTAATTCTGTATGTTTGATCATATTCAATTATATCCAATCTTGTATATCTAATTATGTTTAATTTTATCTAATGATCTCCAATCATTTCTAATCCTATTTGATACTATGTACAAAAATTTTAAATTTTTAAATTTTATTTTTTATTTTTGTATATTTTGTCATTTTTTATGACATATATAACTAATTAAAAATAAGTATATATACCTAATTGTAAAGAATTACACATATATGCGATTTTTTTTTAAATTAAGTTGATTGGTATCTTTTGCATGTATCATCTAATTTTTGTTGACTAGTTTTATTTATTTACACTGCCGTCCTTTTCCATATTGATTTTGTTCTTTTTCTACCACAATGTCAAAAATAACTCACCAGTACTAATGCTTTACCTTAAATAAAATGTACCTAAAATTACTCTTGCTGAATAAATAACTCAATAGCAATGCTCTTAAAATAAAATATATCTTAAATAAATGCAATTGCGCTATATACACGGGAGTAAACTAGAATACTCTTTATTTATTTTTTTATTTTTTTATCCCTCTTTTGGAGGTAAAACCTGCGAAATTTCATAGGCGACAGAGTTCGAACCCTGACAGTGAGCACGGTATACCCAGGTAATACTCTTTATTAATAATCTCATAATTGTTCTTTATTTCTTGAGATAAAATTCCAAGCATCTCTGTCCAATACCCAAAACCAAAATCCCAACCACAGGTGCAAATTCATGAAATTACACTCACCCCTTTTAAGTCATTATGGTCCCAATCAAGGCTGCAAATGTGTTAAAACTTCCAAATCTATTGGAATATATATAGTTCAATAGATTTAAGTTGAATTTTCTTGTAGTGATATAGTGAGAGAACCATAAACATAATTTAATGATTATGATATTTTTTGTAATTTTTTAACTTGTAATTGAGAATATGTTTTTGATTTTAAATTCATAGATGAAGAAGAAATCAACATGCTTAAAACGAACATCGCTGCTATTTTAACACATTAAATATTTTTTTCCGGTCCAAAAAGGAAATACGACGGAAAAAGGAGACTAGAGCAAGAAGGTGGGACATAGCATCCTAATCTTCTTCAGCATAGGCTCCGGTGATGAAGAGACCGATGTTGTTGTCGAAGAAGGCACCTCAGCCATCGAAACCCACGAGTCGCAAGAGCTATCGGAGCTAAAACATACATCAATAACCCCGCTAGGGCTACCAGGGATGACCGATATGAGCTTACGTTTATTCGATTTGTTAAAAGACTCAGTTGTAGCATCCGATATTAGCTTGAAACAATCATCTAACTGATCCTGTAAATTACATAAGAGACGAAATTAATCTTGGGTAAAGAAAATAGAACTTATAGAACTATTGTTAAAATTTAAAAAGGAATATTATACATAATCATGATGTTTGTTATATGAGGATTGAAGATGAAATAATGTATAGTATAGAACTTACACTATTTTAGTATTTTGTTTTGATTGGAGATGGTCTTATAGAATAATTAGTAGTAGTGTATAAAAGGGACCACATCAATCAAAATGAATTATTAAAGACCAGCTGCAAAGTAGGGGGTACCATTGATGTAATTGACCAGAAATATTTACTAACTTTTAGTATAATACTATTACTATTAGATCTTAATTTAGAAAAAAGTTTACCATGTGGATTTTGAGAGTGGTCAAAAGCTGGTTTCGGTACTCAGTTTCTGAACAGGGCTCTATTGTATTCATAACGTGCAGCATTGTAGCAGTTGCTAATACAGAAGGTTGGAATCTCATAAATCTTGAATCTGTCACAAAATATTACAAAATTACTAATATTAAATATGAGTATCTTAGAAGACTAATATATATAATAAAAATATAAGAACCAATTACAAGGCATTGTATATAATTACAGGTTGTAAAACTTCTCTTTCTTTGAGAAAGTTGGCTTAATCTTTTATTTCCATTGTTACATACTAACGAGTTCTTTTTTTTCTCCTAAAAATCAGGCATTTAATTCATTTATAAATGTCCCAGTTAAGATATATAGTAAAAATTTGATAACTTAGTAGTTAATACTATTTCTAAGTAGTGTAAATCTTCGAATGTCAAATAAACAATCAGATAACAAAACGTATACTTTTTTTTAATTTTTATTAAATCAAAACAAATGAGCATTAAAAAGATTAAGAAAAACATACAAGTGTATAATCTAACAAAAAATCAAATGTAGTTAATAATCGAAATTTGGAAGAAATGTAATTATGGGACATACCAGGGATAAGAGAGACAACGAGACATTCGCATCTACTGAGAAAATCATAACAAAACTGATCTTTAAAACCAAATCTTCTTGTAAAATGATCAATAAATGAAATTGGTGTAACAAGGTTCATCTTCCAATCTAGGGTCGTTAGCACCAAAATCTCCATTTTTTGTATGGTTTTGGCCTCAAACACATATCTAGCCTCTTCAACCTTGAACAAATAAACAAAATTTAATACCAAAATTAACAAAAATGAATGACTCGTTATATATTATATATCCAACTAGTGACTATAATTCCACATTTGCAAACAGAATCAAAAATCATTATATTGTATATGATGAAAATCATATTGACGGACGGTAATTATATTAACATAAGATTTTAGTAATCATTTAAAAATAGGAATGTTATGTCAAATATGGCCAAATTATTTTAAATACGAAAGTATTACATTTGGCCTTTATACACTTCCCAAAAAAATGCATTTTAGGTCAATATATACCATATCAAGTAAATTTGGAATTTCTTTAAGAAATAATTTGACATTATTTTAAATTAATTTGAGTCTTTATCTAAAATCAAGATTAGATAACCTATATTTTTTCCTATAATGCACCATTTTCTAAAAATGAACTGAAATCCCAGATTTTTTTCATAGTATATTTGACTAAAAATCTCTACTTTTTAACTACATAATTTAACTACATGCCCACGTTTATATTTAATTGTACATTAAAAAACTAAATACACATAATCTAACTGTGTATTCGCTCCGTTCCTATCTAATTGTTCATTCAAAAACTACATGCAATTTAAACAGGTCAAGAACTTATATCAAAATTATCGGAATAAATTATTTTTTTAAGTTGATCGTATAATTCAAATGTTAAATTTTATGATTAGATTTAAAAAAAATCATTTCAACAATTTTGCTAAACCGGACAAAATTAGTAACTTCATATAAAAAATAAAAAATAAAAATCAGCCAAAAAAATCTGTTGAGAAACAGATAAATAAGTTTCCTGATTATTAACATTGACAAAAATTATTCCTTTTAACTTATCAACAAAACAATTAAATTTAGGAATTACTTGAAGGTCCAATAAGAGAGGAACTTGGGTTTCTTCAACTTTAGCAGCTAGAGAGAGACAAGCCACAGCAGCAAGCTGTGTCATCCACGGCTTCTCTCTCCTCGTCTCGAAACCACTCTCGGACTCACTAAGAAACCTATCAAGGTAATTCACAGCCAAAACAACAGTAACATTCGAGAACCCGTAGTAAGCAACCACTTTCAGGATCCAATGTACCGATTCCTTTCTAGTTTCCAATGTTAACGAGTCGTTTTGCGAGTTATCGCGTAACGAGCTCTTTTCTTTCGATAGCATGGACGTTAGCTCATCGTCTTCCCAAAACAGGTCTTGTTCGAGGAACAATGACGGGTTTTCGGTGAGGGTAGAATCGTTATTAATGGACCAGTATTCATGGTCTTGTTCTTCTTGACATAACAAGGAATCTAGAAAGGATGGAGATTGTGACATTTTTATTTATTTATTTACTATAGAACAATGAAGATTGAAAGATGAGGCATTTTTCTCTCACCCCTCTTTCACTATTTGTATAAATATATGTGTGTGTGTGTGAATGTATATATATAATAAATATATATGTAATTTATACTTTTTGTCTCTGTATAAATAAAGGATAGAAGAAGAAAGGGGGACTGAGCAATGCCCAAAGCTAAGGCTTTTATTTATGCGTTTTTGCTTTGTTTCTTGTTTTTTTCTATGTTATTTATACTTCTGCTACACATAGTTTGTATGATAGTTGAAATTGGTCATTTTGATAAAATTCGGTGTCAAAACGAGACTTTGTAAATGCGAGGAGAAATCTTCTGTTATTTGGGTTCTTCAAAAGATAAATATGTCGAAGCATGTATTTTTATCTGAGATAAATGGTACAAAACATTCTTTTTATGTTATTTTTGTAACATGCGAGTGGCGATAAACTTTCTTAGTCCAAATTAGTTGTTGTTCTTGCTCCTGTAATCATACTAGGCCGATATTTTTGTATAAATTTGTCCCGTCTTCCAAAATTATCGCAAAAGTTGGCTTACTAGTTTGAAACAAAAAATGTCTTGTCGGATAGCTTTCTAGACGGAATCATGAATTGGCTGTGCATATTTCAAAACTCTTCAAAAGCATGACAGAATTATACTATAGATTATTTATATTAATAAAATTGAGTAGAGTAAAATTATTACATATGAGTTTAGGATAAACGGGTAAGAAATTGCGCCGCTAGTTCTCTTTAAATAACAAATCCTAATCTTCTAAAGACATATTAAGCCGAACCTGCAGTCAACACATTTCTGTTCATAACTTTCTACACTCTCCTGAGAAGTTCAACATACTCAGTAGCTAAAAACTCAAATGTATCAAACGACAATAACGTTGAACTTAAAAACTAGTTTACATCATTCTTATCATTAAGGCCAAACGATTCTTATACAATCTAGTAGAGATTCTTGACATAATAAGGACTAAATATGTTATTTTTACAAATATGACACCAATTGCCGTTACTATACCAAATGGGCCATTATTGAAATTAATTTGACCAATTGGAAATAAATAACTTGTATTGTAAACTTGTAAGTTATGCTTTTTGCCTTAAATTAGTTCAGGACCCCTAAGGTTTGAGGTAATAGACGATTTTACCAGGTATTTCGGTATTTGAAATAAACACCTCTTCAAATTTACATTTTGATTTCAATATTAAAAAAACATCAGTATTGGCCCTTAGGTAAATCTGTCTTGGTTGAAAATTAAAAGAGTTCAATTGGATGATGATTTCCCTAGAATTCTTGTTTAAGCTGGTTATCGAACCGTTTAAACGATATAGTTTGATCGATTTTCCCCCTTTCAATGTGGGGATATGTGTGTAATAAATAAACGTTAATTTTAAGTGAGTATAACGCTGGATGCTGGTTGAACAACTAGTGCACTCCTTGTAATATCCATTTTTGCTATATCTAGTTTTTTTTTTATCAAAATCAAACCCAACTTCAACAAAAATGATGTAAATATTAAGATGTAGGATTGTCTACGTACATTCATCGGTTGCATGAGTAGTTAAAAAAAATATTCACAATGCAATTATGTTACGCTGTTTTAGAGTAAAATTATCGTAAATTCGGTAATAAATGTGTACCACCCATTAAAAACCAAACACCTATTAATGAACCATGTCTTGGTAATGTATTTAAATCTTTTCGAAGTTGTTTTGGGTTGACTACATCTACACCTTGTGGTTTAAGGATGATTATCTAAATACCACTATCGATAAAACTTATCTACCATTTAAAAAAAAATTGACGCATTCAGTTTGACCTTCCTTAGATTGAGTAGGTGGTTTACAATGTAATTATAATAGTATGAAAAGTGTTTAGTTAAGAAATTAAATCATAAAAATGCTTCATTATAAGTTAGGAAATGATCAATATATAAATTTTGTAAAATGTATTAAATATGCAAATTAAGCCCAACTGCCCACCGGCCACCGTACTTACAAAAGATTCTTGCTTAAAAACAATGAACAAAAAAAAGGATAGGGATCAAACCATGGATTAGGGGCATCTAAAGTGTATATTTATCCTTTGCTAAACTATAAGCTCGTATTTATATATCTAGCCAATTGTTATACAATCTAATTCAGAATTTATAAGACTATGAAATAGGGAGGAAAAACAAGCTTAATTTTCATGTTAGATCATCTAGGAATAGTAATTACCTAACTTAAGCTTTTCCATTTAGCCAACTAAAGAGTTCTTTGAAAGATAAGGATCAAGAAGTATTACATGAGTCCAAATATTCTATCCAATTTATTTATTCCTTCCGTGTTTTCTTGCTTATTTTATTCAAAATAAAATTTTAAAAAACTTGAAAAAAATTATACAATTACTATAATATATGTATCAATACATTTCAATAATTATTTTTAAAAGAAAATCCACACAAAAATTGTTTTGGAATAAATGTATAAATTAGTGTAAATTAAACATTGAATATTAAAAAATTGTCTAAAATAATATTATGTTCAAATGTTTTAAAATTTGAATACAATATAATATAAAAATTTATAAAATTGCGGTATAAGTTGTGAAAATTTAAATTTTGAATGAAAATAAGAAAGTGGACATGGAAGGAGAACAAATCCATATTTTAGTTTTGGAATGTTTCACTTTATAAGTCTAATTTCTATAAATAAAACAATTATTTGCTAGTTTAACAGAAGTTGTACTTACTAAATATGTAGAAAAAATAATAGACAAATCTGTAAAGTATGTGTAAAAAACAAGGTAAATATGACATCCCATTAAATTCATTGATTTATGTAATGTAATTATAAATGGTGAGTAGTAATTAAGGAACCCGTATATGATACTATTATCCAATGGTATTTTGTGCTGAAACTCGTTTTGTTCACTTTCTATTTTTCTTGCACTGGATATAAGAAGCAAGTCATGTGGTGATAATACAGCACAATAAATTCACACATGTGACACTTGTACTTAGTGTGAGTTGATAAAACCCCAACTCTCATATGTTATTAGCTGGATCTACCTATTTTCAGCCGGTCAATATTATGATGTTTTTGTAATTTTGTGTATCATAATTTCGTATCAGGCATCCATCATGTGAACTCCTAGTTCGAGATTACTCTTTTTTGTTTTGCTTTTGTGGGGGCAAGTTTATAACCTTTTGTTCATCAATGGTAAGATATATATATTGGCAAACCCCTCAATGAAGTACAAAGGTATTTAACGTGGATTTTCATTCTTCAAAATTGGAAATTTGGAACCTGTTTTGTATAATGAAGACATAACTTCATGATATGGCAAAATTCCGATCATTTTTTTTCCCTATCTTACTTATCAAAATTCCGGCATAATACCTTGATAATCTTACCTCTCGTAAATTAATCAAACATGTGAAAAGTTGAAGTCAAGAAGACTTGAAAGAGACCGTGTTGCCTCGCTACTATCTTTCCATCTCCGATGATTATAACTTTGCATTCTCTAGGGGGGAAATTGGATTTTGTTTAATGGCTAGGAACATTAAGCTTCGGTAGCATCTTTTGGTTATGATTTAAACCGAATGGAGTCCGAATCTTCTACGCATAATTCATGTTTACTTAATGCACTACTGTATATAGCTCAATTTCGCCTAAGCGATAGGCGAGATCAGGCTTTAGGCGACCTAATTTCTCATACAACCCGCATTGCGTCTTTTATAACATTGATGTAACCGATACCGTAAGATAAAGTTTGCATATCATAAATAAATTCGGAATTAACAAATGCGATCTATCTCTCTCTCTATTTTCTTTTTTTGACCTTGTTAGTATAATAAACTTGCTTTATGTTTGTTTCAACAAACTAAGGTTTTGTGCCAATGGGCTTTTATCTTCTTTGCAAAAAAGCTCACAAGGGTCTTAACAAAAAAGTAGACAAAAGGAGCTACCACTATACCCATTGGCTCAAATCACTATACACTTTTGTAGCTTTTGAAGTAGACTCGACTTAGACCCAAAGTACAAAAACGATCCCCTAAATATATTATTCATTGATGAGACATAAATAACATTCTTTTTTTCTCTCTTTCCATTTTTTAGGCCATGCCTTTAATAAAAGACATTCAATCACTGCTACAAAAAACTTCACAAATGTGTCATATGTGAAATTCTGAACAATTTTATCACTTTCCAATGAATATATAGTGGTTTCGCCATGGTCTACTTGTCTTGTGGTAGACTTATATCTATCTTTTACACCTTGTGTAATAAAGAGAAAGTTCGTCTTGGGTTTCAACTCTAACAAATTTAAAGGTGTTGTTGCTTTATATGATCCTTAAAATTAACAGGTTAAACTAAAAAAATTGGAATTCTAATAATATCGAGTTTTGTCAACCATCGAATAATATCATAATAATAATTGAATGGGGAAATTGTTAATTAAGTTGTAAATAAGATATAAATCCAAAATTTACCATAATTGAATGGAGTATGTAGGCGGCAGCTTTTTGGGTGGGCACGGGACAGATTGAGCCAAACTCTAACTCAACTCGTAAAATAAATTGTGGGACGACGGATTGATAAAATTTAAATTTCAACTCAATCCAACTAAACCCGTTATAGTTAAAATCCCAAATTAACCCAATCCAACCCGCAGATTGGGACGGGTTTATTCTTAAATTTTCATTTTGGTCATTTATTTTTCATAGTTTGCACAATCAGCCCAAGTTTTAAAATAAATTGTATGTTTCAAACAGAAATAAAAATTAAAACCAATTATAATACGTTTATAACATTCACAACAAGTAAGAAAACTAAAATATAATAATATCGGAAGGTTTTATCTTTAAATACATAATGTATGTATAAATATATTTTATTTTTATTTTTTATATATATAGCGGTTTGAAACGGGTTATGACGGATTAACTCACGGTTTGGTAACCCCGAGCCTAAACCAACCCGCAAAATATATAACGGATTGCAACTGGACAGATTAACTTTTTTTGACTCTCAACCCGCCCCAATCCGCACGGATTGTGTTACAGGTTGATTTTGCGGAATTTTTAACCACCCGTAGTTTCATTATTTGAAGGCCGGACTGAACTATAAATTCGATGCCACCACAAATGATTTGTTTGGTTATATAAAGTGCAATGATTAGGTAAGACAAGTTTTTTCAAAATAATAATTGAATGTGGTATTAAAAATTGAAATAGTCTAATTTCGACGGGTTTGTGACTTCGAAATTTGAAGTCTAAGCCCGTCTAATTTCCAAATATTGAACATGAAAACATGATATGATGAAAAGTGAAGTTGGTTTGGGACCTTGGTTTATTATGATTAATGCGGTGCATGTTTGATTGGTTGTATGATAAGTTGCTTTCTTACTTTTTCTTTTCCCACTTTTTTCCTTCGGCCTGCTCTCTTTCAAGAGGTTCAGTGCAAGACTGAGAGGCTAAGAATAGGAAACAAAAATGTACCAAAAAAATAAATAAATAGGAAACAAAATAAGTTATCAAACTTCAAGCAAGTTATATTAACTTTGATTTTTTCCTTAAGACCATTACTTGAACATGATTTATACTATAGGCGGGTACCACTACAAAATAATGTTTGATTTAGTGAGAGTCAAAAACTGTCACAAGCCTGTCGTTAATTTAAAAAACTGTCACAAATTTGTCGCAAACTGACTAAACTGTCACAAAAACCGTCGCTAATAAGCTCGTAACAAAAAATACCGTCACTAATCCCGTCGCTATTTGAGTATTTTTTTGCAGAACCTTTGTATGTTTGGTGGAAGAACAGTGACCGTTTCATCAAGTATATCGTGATTAGTGGACATAATAAGTTTAGTTAGAGCCGTTCATGAAGATCGTTCTCGTCCATATGCTTTTCAAAACGAAAGATCAGTTTCTTTTTACCTGTATAATTTGTACAGATTTCATGTTATTGATAGTGTTGAGTCATTTTGACAGAAATGACTAAATTTTTCAGAAAATAAATTTCCTAAGTTTGTTTTGGGGTTCCAAATTTCAGAATTTCATGACCCGCTTCATCTTTGTTTTCTCATTCCGAAGAAACAAACGTGATTTCCCGTGCTTAGAAATTAAAACTGCAGATCTCTATTATCTTGAAGAATTTTTTTATACCTAAAGAGTTCTTGTAATTTCTCTTTTTAGGCTGTGTAATCATTTTGACTTTTTCTTTTTCCTTGTTACAGCATGTCTTTTTTACTGGCCTTTGAACAAAATAATTTAAAATTTTAAATATACTGGTCAAAGTCAGATCGATCGGGTGATCATTCCGTTTCACTTTTTTGTCTTCCTTATGATGAATCACTCCAATAAAGAGGTAAAGTTTGTTATGGAATAATTATTTACTGTTTAAGTCAGAACTTCAAGTTGTAATTAATTGGTTATGTCACACGAAATAATAAAGATATCAGTTTTCTCCATCATTTGTAAACATAACAAAAATGACCCAAAAAAATTTAATGTCTAAAGTAAGTCAGTCGAATGGTTGGGGATGGCGCCTCGATCAACAACCTCACAACCCGGTTTTGAAAAGACATTTGGTTAGGTGACGTCCCGTTATATTCAGTTGCTTTGAGCCTTTGAGAATTATTCTGCCGAATGAAATTGATAATACAATTTGTCGTTCCCGAATTAATAATGCTTGGAAGTGGGGCGTGCTACTTTTTTTTAACCGGAAGAGGCTTTAGTTGCAATCACAACTACAAGTATGTGAATTTTTGCCAAACCAATTACTGGACCGATTGGCATGGAGAGCCAACTCAGAGGGTAAATATACTGTCAAATCAGCATACCTTTTGATCTCTGGTAATTTAGGCAAAGCTCCTAGAGCAGGTAGGTGATAGACACTTGGCCAGAATCTGAAAAATTATTGCAGGACCTCGATGCAAGTGCACGATATGGTTGGCAAAACAAGACCGTCTGGTCACGAACAGTTTGAACACAAGGCGTGGATTGACGTCATCACCCAACTGTCTAGTGTGCAAGCACGTATTTGAATCTATATTGATTGGGATTGCGTCGTGGCTAAGGCTGTTTGAATCTATATTGAATGGGATTGTGTAGTGGCTAAGGCTGTTTGGAAGCCTTTGGTCAAGCTACATTGCCAAGATAGATTTTTTACGCTCCAACTATCCACATGGATCAATTTATACTTGTTACGGGATGATTAATTTACAATTGACTACCATGGCACGGTGTTCTAACTTCTAAACATGTATATCTTTGTTATGGCTATGGAGAAGCAAGAGAGTCTATGGCTGAGGATTTGTACTGCTCGTTGATCGTGCATGCGTCGCTGTGGACATGACTCATAATTTTTTAGCATGGAGGAAGTGGAATGAGCACCCATTGCGAAGGCGTGGTTAGAAACCACCAGAAAAAGGGTGTGTCAAAATAATAAAGGACGTGTCTTTTTCTTTGACGTCTAATGTTGTGAAGGTTGGCAATGCTGCGAGGGATGCTGATGGATTTTGGGTTGGAGGTTTTCATGCCATTATTGTTTGAACCGCGGTTTTCACAAGCGATTTATAGGCATTTGTTCATGGGTTTGAGTTTTCGTGGCAAAAGGAATGGCAAGACGTTATAATTGAATCTGACTTCGTAAACAAGTGTGAGGCATCTGATAACCTTTATGTCAAACATCTTGATTGTAATATAATTAGGAGATTAATAGGCTTTAAATCAGTTGCACTTTAAACAAGTACAGTAGTATTCCTAAGAATGTAAAAACTGTAAGAATTTTCCTGAAATTGCAACAAAAAAAAAAACGCCAGGATTCATGAATGATTTCGATTCTCTATATACCGCCACGTCACTGAGAGCGGTGATTTCTATTTGGGAGAAAAACCTCATAAACATGCGCTTATAAACCAAACTTTATAACTTACAGTGTATCGAATTGATTTCACAAGCTAAGCCTTAAAAAACAATTTATCTTCAAGTTTCTTTAGCCAACAACCCCTGCTCAATCTTTCATGTTCTGAATGTATCGAGTCCTAGGCAATCCTAAATTTCAGTTCATTTCTGGTTATGATTAAACATGCTCCCAACTTTAAACACAAATTGATGATTTGGTAGCTTCCGGTCGTGTTTTAGGACTTCAATCGTTTCTAGTATATTTTAGAGGGTATTTTTGCACTTTTATACAGCATGCTATTGACTTTTTGCGATTTCGTACACCATGCTACCAGATTGTTTAATTTGTACACCATGCTACCATTTTTCGGTGATTTTATACACTTCCGTATAACAATTTCCGCCCACTCGACTTTCACATATTACACACGTTTTTTCTTTCGTAATATCAGTTGCATATCTTGATCCATGTAGCGTACTGAACTAATCAAACTTATCATTCTCATTCCATACCAAATATTAATTATGTACAAACTCGTTTAAATTTTCAAGTCTAGCTTGAACTTTAGGGCAAATGATGAATTATTTTCTTACCACATATTCTTTTCGGACAGAATTTTTAATATTATTGGACGGAAGTGTATAAAATAACCGAAAAGTGGTAGTATCGTGTACTAATTAAATAATCAGGTAGTATGATGTACACAATCGTAAAAAGTCAATAGTATGACGTAAAAAAGTGAAAAAAAACCCTATTTTCAAAGAGTGAGCAGTCACCTTAATTCATGTTTTTATGTTATCGGTTAATTCACATGAAAATAGTTTTCACCTTATCAGGATTCACAAGGAAATTGAAAAATTGGAAACACAAAGAAAGAGACTCTACGGATACCTTATTGGAACATGACTTGAGGACTCTTAGAAATAAAAGAAGAAAAGACGGAAAAATTACCAAAACATACAATTTTTTTCAAATTTAATTAATAAAAATAACAACCAAAACTTTTATTCCCAAATCATAACTCTAATAAATATGTGTAATTATATGTTTGTATGTTTTGGTAATAAACGTTTAGCTATTGTATGCTTTAGTTGATGGTATGTTTTGGGCATAGGCCCAAACAAGAGTTACCTGGAAAAAAATTGAGAACCTGAATAGAGAAAAAAAAGTTTAATTCCAGAGTGGTACAGGAATCATTTTTGGTACAAACTGATTCGTGAAATACAACAAGAAAAATAGCTGTGATTCTGGAAGCTATATTCACATATATAGCAGAATTAGAATGAAAAGGAAGAAATTAGTTTGTTTACAAATACAACAGAATTACAAAGCAGCATTATTCACAGTAGTAATCGTCCGAATAATCATTCTAAGAACCATATATTCGGAACAATTATAATAGCAATTTCGCGGGCGATTGAGCATAAAATGTCGTTTTTTCTTTTTCTTCTTCTTCTTCACTATGCCATGATGAATATCATCGTCCGCAGAAAAAAGCTTTCATCTCTCAAGCATCGCTTTTTCCGATTTTACTCACAAAGGATGGTATTGGCTTTGCTTGGATGTGTTGCATAGCCTTCACAGTCAATGGATTACCCTTGCTCTGTCATATTATCAAAAATCAAATTAGAACTCGAAACATTAATCGATTAAAAAAAATGAAAAATACTTCCAATCAAGCCACATTTAAGTGAAAACAAGAAAGCCTATTTCTTCTGGAAAACCTTTCTTGTGACAGTATTCTGCCACACTGTACTCTCTAGAAAAGTTTTTTTATTTTTTTTGGTAAATTGCAAGACAAAATTTTTCTTTTCAATTCACTATCAAAATTGCGAGTCCAATGGCGGAATAGGTTGCAATTAAACATGATTTTAGAAATACAAACAGTAGCAGATTATTTTCTGGTGAAATTCTAGACAATAGCATTTCCATAGTTTTAAAGGAACCCTCTTTGAAAAAAATAATATAGAAAGTTTTTTCACTAGTTACAAATATTTATAAACATATCAACAATATTTCCAAAATGATGTAAAAAAAAACTGTTTTCTTTTAAATAATAAATCCCTGCTTAAGAGGAAACACGCGTTAAGAATTGTCTCGTTTGATTTCAGCTCTTAAGCACAATAAGTTTGATTTTTTGAAAGTTCAGTAGAAAGCTAGGTTCATCCGGCTTAAAGCTTCTAACTAAGTCAACTCAAAGACAAAAGAGTTGAGCCTACACAAACGAAAGAAGGGAGAAATAGACTAAGCCTAAAAACCACAACCAAATGCGTTCTTAGTAACAAAAACAAATATAAGTTAACTACAATAGTAACTCTTACCAGTGAGCAAGTACCCCTGTACACGTCGCAGACGGGATAATCATGTGGGCAACAACTGAGATGATCCTCGCAGCAAGACGCCCCCTCAAGAGGACAACACCCCCACGAAAAACAATAGTTTGCATATTCGTATACGCAACAACAAGTCGTGCTCTCAGGACATGTATAATAGTCGTCGCAGACTGATGGTGGTGTGACAGGAGTAGGTGGCGATGGGCCTGGGTTAGGAGGGTTTTGGCCTAGTTTGATGGGATATGAAGGTTCGATAGCGATACCACATTTGCCAGTGTTTGCTACATTACGTTCCATGCGTATGTATCCACTTTCTCCCCAGCTTGCACCCCAGGAGTTCTTGACGATCCAGTAGTCCACTCCGTTTTCAGTGCCATAGCCTACTGCGGTGACTCCGTGGTCAAGCGCGGTCCCACATTTTCCTGTGAACACTCCCTGTGTAAAAAGTAATAAATAATATTAAGTGCCTCGATTTGTTACATTGCTAAAGTAATCATTGTCACACTACGGAAATCGCAAGCAAATGGCAGAACCATGATTATAAACAATTATGATTAGAATATCACGCGGGTATATAACTGCTCTAATATGAATTGATCATATACATGTAGTCCAGATAATATTTCTCGTATATTTTTAAATTTCTATCCATTTAAGACATCTTCTAGGCTTGCAATAGGTATAAGTTGTTATTAGTATTATAGTAAACCCGTTCTATAAATAAGGAAAAGATCAAAGATGTAGTATTAAGAAATCAAATGATGACAAATATACGAAAACATACCGAGTCGTAAAACTGAAATGTCATACCCCCAGCTTCGATTGCCACGCTAATGGGCTGATTCGCAACAGCCTTTAACAGCGCCGCCTCGCTATATTCAGGCACATCTTCATAGTCATCAATAGTCACAACCTTAGCATTTTTCTGCAAAAAAGTAACCAATATCACCAAAAAAGAAGGCTTAAATAAGCAAAAAAAAACAATTGTTTTTTTGGTTACAAAATACCGACCCTATATTGGTCGCATTTCCCATCCCGAGCCTTGTAGGGGTAATCGTCGTCTGTGTCGATACCACCGTTGTTAATGATGAACTCGAAAGCATAGTCCATAAGACCGCCATTACATCCTTCATTATACGACGTGTCACAGTCGACAAGCTCTTGTTCGGATAAAGAAATTAATTTTCCGGTAGTTATTTGGTTAATTCCTTCAACCGCAGCAATGGTAGAAAATGCCCAACAACTACCTACATTTTCAATGAAAGGGAACAGGAATAAGTTTACTTCATCATTGATTACAAAAAAAAAAAAGTCATTTCATCATTAATTAAAATTTAAAAGATTCTTCAAAACAAAATAATGGACCAATTCCAATAAAACTGCCGGCCAATAAGGAAAATAAAATGTATTATATGTGGGACAGGGTAATAGATGAAAGTCCCCTTTAAAAAATACTACTATATCATATTTAATAAATTATTTTAATTCTTTTATTATATTCACGATAACATGTACTCCTATGACGTTTGTGAGAAAGCAGAAAGATTCCAATTTAACTTTTTCACAGAAAAATTAGATTCAGAATCAATAAGTAGGTAAATATACCGAGAGCAACCGTATCATCATACTTAACCATTTAATAAAATCTAACATATTTTATATATTTTAAAAAATCGTTTACATTTACATAAAATTTCGAATTCACTATTAATTTTCTTATAATAACCTTACATTATTTTTTTTTTTGTTTATTATTATTTAATAATTATAACAATATTACAAACATAAAAATATGACCCCATAATAGTTTCGTACTATTATATTTATTAGTAAATCATATACATTACTTATATAATAAGATGAATTTTATGTTACATGAAATTTAAAGAATTTATATGATTCATGATGCATATCAATTTTTATATTATACTACTCAAATTTTAATAAAAATTATGTCTTGAGGTAAGAGACAGAGTAGTCATTCAAACAAAGAGACAAAATGGTTTCACATCCTACTAGTTTTTTAAACAGATAAAACCAATAATTGTTGTCCTGATCAAAAAGCTAAGTAATTCTCAAATATCCAATACTCATAAATTCTTCTGTCTTTTTTTTAATTATTATTTAAGTTATCTCTATAGATATTCCATTTCACTATCACAATTATTGGTTTAAGATGAGATATTAGCGGCCACAAATTAATTCACTTCTTTAAAGCAAGGATCGTGACAGATAGATGATTACTCACGCAAATTCATTGACTTAACTAACCAAAAACAAAATAACAAATCGTTAGTTCCAATAATCATCTAATGGAAATACTACAATGTTTATAATCCCTAGATAATTTACCTACTTACTTACACCACTAAGTATTATTTTTCCTATGGTCCAATTGTCTAATATGTTTAAACTTTTAAGTCTTTAGGTACTAGAGATTGTTAATAAATAAGTTGGATGGAATTTCCAAAGTTTCCATCTTCTATGCCATGTGATATGATCTAAACTTCTAAACTACAATATCATCAATTCGTAAACCTTCTTTTAATTTTCCATGGTTATTTAGTAAGAATGACCATCTATTAATAAACCCTTATTATCAACTAGTCAAGTTGTTTTTTTTTTTTTTTGAAATGAAACTAGTCAAAGTTCATAAAATAGCAATCCTATGTAAAAGGAATTCCATATTTCCAACTTTATAGGAATTACCTAACCTAAAAGACTGTTCTCCTACTTTTGATCTATCAACGCGTTTGAATTGTATACATACACTCTCATTTTTTTCCATATTAGCATACTATCATTCTTAACTATCTAAGCATTGACGGAACCAGTATTACGAAATGCGGGGCTGATTTACTATATAAAAAAATTATACCTTGTGTTATATTTTATGGAATGAGGGACTGAAAGATTAAAATTTAAATATTTTGATCAAAATAAATGAAAAAAATCTATTTTTTCATAATTTTTTTCCAAAATATAGGGCTGTAGCCCCGACTGTCCCCGATCGTAAGCCAAAACCAAAATAGGTGCTTGAATCGGTAAGTGGAGTAAAACATTTGGGACAATAATAGTCTTTCAAAAAAAAAGAATTGAGAATAGTAATCCAAAATAATGGCACCACTAGTGAAACTACTGAAAAGTTACTTAACAAAGAAGAATATTTACCAAAACGGATCAACAAATCAAAAATATAACTAGATTGACCTTAAAAAATTGGAGACTACACTTGTTTCTCTCATCAGATTCAAGAGTATTTTTCAGCTGTATGGTTTTTTGGTAAAACAATATCTATCGTAACAAAACAAGTATAATTATTACTATAACAAATTAACACAAGTCCATAATTTGAATCTCAAAGCAACTTTTTAAGAATAATATTCATTTTCTAAGTGAATAGTAAAACATCCTAAAACTATGAAACACATGTATCTGCTACATAATATTTTACAAATAAAGCATACACACTCAAGCACAAGATCTGATCAAGTAGTGACTCGGTTTCAAAATATTTATCCATCACAGAATTAGCCAATTAGGTATAACTTTGACCGGCATGAAACTTACATCTAAATTATCAAAAACGAAATTTTTTAAAAATTAATCATAAAATTTAAATGTTAAACTATGTGATTAACTTTTAAAAAAAATTATTTCGACAATTTAAATAGTTTTAATTTTCGAGCAGTAATAACCAAACTGATCAAAAAGAAAGTCGGTAAAAAATAATAATTCTAACCAACAGTGAAAAATACAGCAAAACAGTAAAAAGAAATTAACACATGTATCTGGTACATAGTATTTACAAACAAATCAAGCATACACACTCAAGCACAAGATCTAATCAAAATCATCAAACTGACCAAAATAAACACAGTAACAAAAAATAAACTATAACCAACAGTAAAAAGTTACAGTAAAACAGTAAAAAAAAAGTAGTTGCCAGGAAATAAACACAGTAACAAAAATAAACTCTACAAAACTATTAAAAAAGACAGTAAAACAGTAATAAAAAAAAACTTACCACAACTCCCCTGATCTTTGACTCTAACAACTGCCCCTTTCTCCCTCCAATCGATAGAGTCAGGTAACGCCTCGCCTTCCACCGGAGCATACCTTAAACTCTTTTTCGGCTTTGACAACCTCTTGAAACTCTCCCCTAGCTTAACACCCAAGTATTTAGACCGGTACTCATCGTTCGTTAAGTCAGCAAACCGGTTCAAACCCAATTTAAAAGACTTTTCTACGGAGTTATGTTCGTCGATAAACTCAAGGTTTGTCTTGAATATGTTGAACCGGGTTTCTTTTTCGCCTAACGCGTTGTAAGCTTTGTTGTGTTTAACAAGCCATGACTCGAAGAGTTCCGAGACTTCGGACTCGGTTCGGTGGGAGGAGGAGAGGGTGAGTAGAGAGAGAAGGAGGATGAGAGAGAGGGAGAGAGATGCCATGATTGAGAGAGAGTTGGATATTGAGATATGAGAGTGGTGGGGAGAGAGCTTGGCTTTTTAAAGGCATACGAGGGAGGATGGAAAATTTGATTTATTTACCAACTCCGTTATAAATTAATTATAAATTACAAAATTACGTGTAATTATTAATTATATTAAATAAAAATATTATAATTCTTTCGTTTTCAATTAATCGTAATTTACGAAATAATTTATAATTTTGGTCGGATTATAGCATTTATTAAAATTATCGAAATGAAAAAACTAAATTATAAGTATAATTTAATATTTGAACTATATGATTAACTTTTAAAAATTTATTTCGATAATTTTGATAAAATTTATTGGCCGGTCAAAATTACACGTAGTTTCGTAATAGACAATTAATTGAATACGAAGGAGTATATTTTATTTTATTTTAAAAATATTTAAAAGTATTTTTTACACTTTTGGTAAGAGAAAATAGTTGATTGTTTAGTGTAAGTAATTTACCAAATTACGTGTCATTTTTAATTTGTAGTAAATAAAAAAATTATAATTCCTCCGTTCCTAATTAATTATAATTTACGATTTTGACCGGGTTATAACATGTATCAAAATTGTCGAAATGAAATTTTTTAAAACTTATCATATAATTTAATGTTACTATATGATTAACTTTAAAAAAAAATTCATTTCTATAATTTTGATATAAGTTATTGGTCGGTTAAAATTGCACGTAGTTTCGTAATGAACAATTAATTGCGGACGAAGGAGTATATATATATTTTTTTTCAAATATTTAAAAATATTTTTTTACACTTTTTGGTAAGAGAAAATAGTTTATTGTTTATTGAGATGTAAGTACTTTTTTGTGTGATAATATGATGATGGTACTCAATTAAAATTGGTATTCTCTTTTAATGACAGCATCATGCCATAAAATTGGACTCTTATTTAGTTGTATATAAAACCTCTGTTTCAAATGTCCCCATATTATTTCGATTAATCTCTGCCCAGAGTCCTGGTCTGACATTCCGATTAATCGAGACGTTTTGATATGATTAAACCCGAATCAAACAGGTCAACCTAGTTAGAATTCGTATATTTTTTTTATTAAATATTTTTAAAATTCTTAGTTCAAAAATCATGTTTATAATCAATTAAGATTTGCGTTTACAATTTTTTTTAAATGATATCTATATTTATTTTGGTTTATACTTGACTGTACATGTTGTTGGAAAAACCATATTAAAACATATTAGTTTCTGAATGGTCACATGACCATCTTTGAGTCAAGATTTCAAACGACATCCGTTACCTTTTGACATCATACTCAAGACGCTTGAGGAGCTGGTATGACAAGGTTCGTAACGGTATGTCGAATGACCTATTCAGAAAATCACCATATTTGTCATGCTATGAATATTAAATGGAAATTGGCGTCAAAAATTGAGGTTGAGAAATAGAAAAACTATTAATGTTGGAAAATAGATTAAATGGGGAGAATCCATTCGGAATTGTCCCATATTGGAAAATGAAGAGTCATTTTTACAATATATATACAAAACCATTAAATGTGGATATTAAGTTGTGTGTCCAAATACACATGTGTGTATAAGTGTGTACCACACACGTCCGCTCGTTCGGGTCTCGGGTCTAGTCCCAAGACAGAAAAGAAGTTTTATATAAATAACAGGAGTGCTTCTGAAAGTTTTCAACAAATCTGTAACTGATGCAATGAAAAGAGTTAATGCAGTTTTGAAATTCGAAAATTGACAATATTAAGTGAGACTTAATGGCTGAGATACTCAGCTGCCTATATATAGGCAGCTCCCCCCTACATCAGAAAACACAGCATTCTGAAATCAAACACAACACCATATCATCTATCTAAACACAAGCATTACATTTTAGTCATAAGAGCCATCCACCAACAGGTCGACTTTGATTCGTCGTCAGTTTTCAGCGAGTCATCCGAGACGTTGTACCTTGTGATCGAAGCGCCAACGCAACTAGAAAGCTAAAGGTGATTGGACGAATATCAATTAATGGCATACTGTTTACAGTCGCCTCGTCTATTTCCTTTCATGCATTTTTATTTCGGTATTCCGCTTTTCAATTATGTATTTTTCTATTATGTACATTTAAATTAAGTCTTTTCTTTTATGTTATGTAATTTCATTTTAGTTCTTTTCTATAATTTCATTTCAGTACATTTCAATTCTGTAATTTATATTTCAATTCTTTAATTTCTTTTATTTACAGAAACAGTCCAGCAGTTTAGTAATCATACTATTCTATCTGGCAGTTTTTTTTAATTAACAAACAGTCCAGCAGTTTAGTTTTATACTATTCTGTCTAACAGTTTTGTTTAATTACAAACCAGTCTACCAGTTTAATAAGTTATATTAATCTGTTTGGGTTTTAATTAATTACATATATATTCTGCAAGTGTCGAAATTTGTAATATAATCATATTTCATTATAGAAATAAAATTTGTTTATTTCTTTTCAGACATTGCACTTTAAATTATTGATTTTACGTACACTTAAACCAACTCATATATACTATTTACATATCTTTTTTGAATTCTTGATACTATACCGATAAACTAACAATGTATAAATGTTTAATTTAGCTTATTAATTGAATTTACAACCTGTGTGTCAAATGAAAATCCAAAAATTCGCATTAAAATATTAAAACATGGTTTTTCCGCCTAGACCCCGCTTACCCGCTTATTCGCCTAGACCCCAGACCCATCTCCCGCTTTTAGTCCGCCTAGCGACTTTTGAAACCGTGTATAAAACTTATGTTCTGGTTAATGACCATTCAAAGTTGTAATTTTCCTTTAAGTAAATGAAAATACAACGATGAAAGAGATTTTTATAACAGGAGATTGATGATGGATCACTTAACAAATGTTAGAGCTTTCGATTAAAATGACAATTCTGAGATGTTTTTGAGAAAATTATACAAAGGTGTGGTATTAAGCTAACGAACAAATGTCATTTCCTTGAAATAAAAACCCACAAGTCCTTAAGCTACCTTTTGACTTACTTTTTCGAGTAATTTGGAATTTTCTTTCCACAAAACTCTTATTGAAATTTTTATTTCCCCACCCAAAACTCTTTTGATTTTGTCTACATACTTTGGAATTGTCCTTTTAATTAAATTAAGAGGGAGGATATAAAGATAGATTTTTTTTTTGACAGAGACTCTCTTGCACTTAATCTTAATGTTGTATCGCTTTGTTATCGAATTTTTTAACTATATACCGATACCATAACAAACTAATTTGATTTGATAATTTTTATACCATTACCGAACCAAAAAGTTCGGTATACCGAACTTTCGGTTTACCAAACTATTCGGTTGGTTCGGTTCGGTTTCGTTTTTATACCAAACTTTAACGTTTACAAGTGATGATAGAAAAATGGTACGTATTGAGAAAAAAACACAGTATAAAGTTTTAAAAGTATTAGATTAAAAATATACATATATTTATTTATATTATTGTTACATTTCTTGTTTCTTTGCATAAAAGAGTAAAGATTATTAGACATTTCTAGTAAATGTTATAAATAAATAAAAATGTTAAAAATATTCAATAGAAAAAGTAATTTAAGTATATTATAACTATGTTAATAATTAAGTGTATATAATTCTTCTAGTTTATTTGCCTATATAATATATTTTAATATTTCGGTTTGAATCGGTATCATACCTAACTCACCAAACGAATACCGAAACCGAACCGACTTTCAAAGATCGGTTCGGTTGTACCATACCGTAATGCCGGTATACCAAACTTTTGATACCGACTTGATTGGTTCGGGTCGAAAAGCGGTCGGTTGGTAAAAGTCGGAACAAAAATGTCACCCTTACTTAATGTGTATCATTGATTTACTCTCATATGCATGATCCGATGATACACATTAAGTCTCTATAAAAATTTATGTCAAAAAATATCTACTTATATCATTACTTTAAATTAATCAATGACATTTTAAAATAATTAATGTTAAATAGAATCATTTAAATTTTTTTAGC